>OU342505.1:8068951-9395371 GCA_910589525.2 Ennomos quercinarius | reverse complement strand
CAATGGTATATCAGCTACACCGCGCCATATGCTAGGCTAAGTACACAAATTAAAGTACAAAATTACATGTTAGTATTATGTGGACGGAACCCTCTATCCCAGGGATCTCTATTACCAGGGCCACAGCTGTCCGTGATAATAAGACAAAATATAGTTTAGGTCTAAGTTATGAGATCATGGATCATTCAAAATATTAAGTAAGTACATTACGAATTTACGACTGTAAATATGTTTTTACAAATCCGACGATTTGTCAAACGAGCAAAGGGGAACGCTTTATTAATTACAATAAGGTATAATAATGCACATTGTATTTAGTCATGACTATTTTTAAATAGCTTTTGATTTGATACCGGAACATGTAGATTAAAATCTTTGGTTTAAAGACAAAACTATGATGTTCAGTACAATTTAGAAGTTATTGATTTTCAATTCATTGCAATATGTAAAAGTTTGAAAAATATCAGTATAAATTAAAACTTCTAATTATAATTCCTGAACGGAACACAGGGTTGCCTACATTTGAAATAATTCGATTATGTACCAAAATCGACCAAAAAACCATTGTGCAGTATTAGACCCAACAATTACCAGTTGACTAGGCGGAGCCGCAGTGATTTATGATTGCTACATACGATTATAGCCCTTATTCCTTACGATTAAAAAATATCACTTGTCCACCATCCACTATCACTGGAAGTTTTGAGTATTTACTTAGTTATGAACACATCACTTTCACTGCACTGCACTGTTCCAGTAGCCACACATATATCATATAGGTATGTATATGCTAGCTCGAAGTGTCCCAGTTAGAAACGTTTGGCACTAGGCGGGTATGTCCGTCCCTCTCACCCTTGGGTGCTTGTGGAACTGATGGATTCGTTATCCTGAGGGCTGTCCCTTTGCGTCCCCGACGGCGACACGGCGCAAGATCTGAGAAAGAAGGACATTATTATTGAAGGTAATTTTTGTAAAGATTTATTTATTTATTTATAAGATCGATCAATACGGTTTATATTTCATGTGAAGATGATACTAAAGTTACCTGTGAAGATGTTAAGTTTTAACTGTGATGATGTTGAGTGTTAAGTGTGAAGATGTTAAATGTTAACTGTAAAGATGTCAAGTGTTAACTGTAATGATGTCAAGTGTTAACTGTAAAGATGTCAAGTGTTAACTGTGAAGATTTCAAATGTGAACTGATGTTGCAATTGTTAACTGTGAAGAATTGATGTTGACCGTTACCTGGGGTCCCGTGCGATGGGCGTGGGGTCCCGCGCGCGTAGAGAAGGGACGAGCTCGTCAGGTGACGAGGCGCGGCTGCTTCGCGCGCTGCCCGCAGACGAATACGAGTTGTCGCTCGTCAGCTGGATTATAAATATACAGACTATATTAAAACATGTTCAAACAGTGGTGTAAGGTAGATAAACTTTTTATTGACACCAAAGTAACAAATACAACAACAGGAAATGCTTTTAAAACAATATTAAATGTAGGTAGGTACATTTTATTATATAGATTCAGTAATATACATATTATATTATACATGTCAGTGACATGGAGTCAATAAGTTAATCATTATCACATTTGTCACCGGAACCGATGGGGAAGAAAGGTTTTCGAGTGGCGACCACGAACCGGAAGGCGTGTAGTAGACCCCCACTAGGTGGACCGACTGGTGACAACCGCGGGGAGCTGATGGATGCAGGAGGTAAGCAGCCGCCCAAAGTGGCGCTCTGAGGGGGAGGTCTATGTTCAGGATGATGATGATGAATCATTATAAAAGATTGAACATACCAATGTGAGAGGATGCCTGTTTCTAGCGGGACTGAGCGCGCGACTCCTGGCCTCTTCCACCTCCAGCTGGAGAATGCTCTCCTGGCTTCCGGTGAACTGTAACAATCATCACTTATCATTACAATTCAGTATGTACAGTTCTTCAATTGTAAAAGTGCTAAAATTAGCCTATTTGCAATAAAAATTTTGAGTTTTGAGTTGAGTTTTTTGAGCTTCTGCAGGGCACTGTAGCTAGTGAAATTACTAGGAAAATGAGACTACGACCTGACCTCACGGTCTAGTAATCTTAAAGCTAGCTCTGTATGACGTGCGCAGTGCAATGTCTAGGTGATAGGACTTATCTGCAAAGTTCGTCTAGGTAGGTACCACCGCTTTGTCAGTTATTCTGCCGCCAAGCAGTAGTGTGCAAGTACTACAGTGTTCCGGTTTGAAGGGCATTGTAGCTAGTAAAATTACTGGGCAAATGAGACTTTATGACAGATCTCACAGTCTAGCATAATCTTTTTGATAGACTGATAGTCCCAAATAGAATATAACTGCTTAGTTGGAGTTTTGGCGGGAACTCGAAAAAGTTCACGTCGGTGCATTGTATTATTTTTCTAAACTTGTGCTTTTTCCAGTGTTAATGGTTAAAATTGGTGGTGTTTTACGCATTAAGTGCTGAATTACGAGCATGAGTGTGGGCAAGTGATATAATGTAGTGAAACGTGGTTTTTCGTGTTGCTTCCAAAAATCCATAGAAGCCTCTAGTAAAGCCACCACTTTACTAGGGCATGCCTTAGACTAGATTATGACTTAGACTAGACTATGACTTGACTTTAAGTGAAAATTTCCATAATACGATGAAAAATTACAAAACTTGACACTGGCTAAATACACTATGTGTGGAGCCAAAATATAAGAGAAAAAAAAGATACCTACTACAAAGAACATTTGGACTGTATGTAATTGAACGACTGGGCCAATTTTAATGAAATATTTTGTGTATTACACGTGGTTGTTCCTACTTTGGGCCCCTATATCATGACGTCACGCAACATTACATTTTATATGATACCTATTATTTTTGCTTTTTATTGTTCTGCATTCATGTTGTATGTTAGGAATGTAATGTTGTGTGGTGTTCTGAATAAATGTATTTTCTTCCTTTCTTTCTTTCTTTTCCGTCCCGTTGTTCTAGAACCTTGATATTAAGCATAAACTAAGGTTTATAGCATATAATAAAGGCAAAAATACTTATTGAATGACTATTATACACAGGAAAATAAACAAGTATACACAAGTATTATTAAAATATCATTATATGTATTTATTTATTAACGGAATCGCACATAGCATCCTTCAATGTAGGTAGCTAGGTAACTAGTTAGAATAATAAGTCGTAAGTACTTGCATTTTAGGTAGAATTTGCAATGACGCATAGAATTAATACTGTAATTAAATATTATGCAAAATATCAGACAGAAAAGGAATTGCGCATTATTGACGTCACATAATTAAAATTCAGATATTAATGCATATATTTTCCATCGTTAGCATTAACGTACAGGTAGGATACAAAGAGCTATAATATACTCTATGTACCACCCCTACCGCGTAACTATTCTGGTAATAAACATCGCCTGCCGTCCTGCTCGCACCAATTTACAAATCCGTGAGTGCGAGCAAGAGAGCACACAATCACCATCGCCACCAGACCTACGCGGTAAGGCCCATGTCTTTGGTAGGATAGGAAGATAACCGCGCGATACTTGCAATATGATAATATAACAACATTGCAACGTAAATTAATGCAATAAATTAATCAGTAAGAGCGAGTATAGCTCAGCGGTAGCACAAACGACTTTTAGCACCGAAGCACCTTGGTTCAGATCGCGCTGGGTTTTTGATGAGTAAATAAATATGTGTGGACATTTCACACAGCGCCATCTAGCCCCGAATTGAACTTCCTTATTTATCACACTGCCTCGACATTATGATTTTTTTTTTTATTAGTCGGTAAAACCTAATCCTAAAAATTTTAGCAGGCAGCGGTCATGTAACCATAGCCCAGTTGGGAGAGCGTTTAATCCGGTGAGTTGAAAGGCGCGGGTTCAAATCCCGCTGGTTGCTAAAATTTTAAGGACTATAATTTATCTTTACTTATAGATTATGAATATTGTTACTTTATAGATTATCAATGTTGCTATAGTTTGATTATTTCTATAGTTGTTGTCACACTGCCCTCTCATATTGGGCATATTTCGAACTGCCCGGGCATTTCTTGTAATGTCCTATTAACCACCTGCTAAGCGATCATGTAACTTGTTCGCAACCGATAGAAACACAAAAATGTATGAATTTGACAGTTGCAGTACGCAGCTTATGTACAGAGTTACTATGGAAATTTTCAAATTTGGATTGAAATTTCTTTTGTTGCATTGCTATTGCTATAAAAGTTACATGATCACCCCGCTGGTCTATCTATGAGATACTCACCACAAACCCGTAATACTTGAGTATGTCCATCTTGCACATCGGACACGTGCGGTGTTCCAGTAGCCACGGATCTATGCAGTTCTTGTGAAAGTCGTGTCTGGAAATGAAAAAGAAAATGTTTCAAAATCGTTTATAAAATGTACTCAATTTTCACATCCCATCAACGGCCGGAAGGCGTCACATAGGCCTCCCCCATAAACCGCCACTTTGGACGCTTATCATAGGTTTTGCTATAATCACCAGCTAGGCGATCATGTTACCTTGCAACCGATAGAAACACAAAAATGTGTGGATTTAACAGTTTCAATACGCAGTTTATGTGCATAGATACTGTGGAAATTTTCAATTTTTTTTTTTTTTTATTGTTCGATAGACTTGCGCTTGACCACTATCTCACCTGATGTTAAGTGTCGATGCGGTCTAGGATGTAACGCGCTTGCCTAGAAGATACCTGTTCACTCTCGATTTGAAGACTCCAAGATTGTAGTTCTCGGGAAATACAGACGCCGGCAAAGCGTTCCACTCTTTGGCTGTGTGAATGAAATTTCTCCTGTCGCATTGCTATCCTTTGATTTGATCACCACGCTTGGCACGCGGCTTGGTGATCGCAGAAGATTTGAATATGCTGCTGCCCATTCCCTGGATATCCCTTAGCCGGCTCAACCAAATACCGGGAAAACTAATTTATTTTTAAGTTTTCAAATGTTGTTTGCTTGCATCGACAGTCATCGAGTTTTTTTAATATATTATGGCAAACAAGCAGGGCCATAATTCTGTATGAAAACACAGATTCCACACGCTACGAAACCACATCGTTATCGTGTCTTGTCAAATCGTGTCACAGAGAAATACCTTCACTTTATATTAAAGTTATTTTTATTTTGTGGTCTCACATGTGTGGTGGAACATTATGATTTTTTTTGACAGTTCAAATGGCGCCAATTTACATTTATTTATTTATTTATTTAATAGCACACAAAACAGAATGCAATCTGTACAGCTACAAATATTAAGAAAATTATTATTATTGTTCTAAATTACATTCCAAAACTATGTATGCCTAATTGCATTATAATTTATTGATTATACAAAAATACGCTAGAGAGTTAGTTATACATTATTATAGATATAAATAATAGATAATAATTTTAGTAATTAATACAATGGTATCATTATTAAGCCTTAGCTACAACTTCAAAGAAATTATCGATTTCAAAATATTTAATTTAGGTACTAACGTTTTGTGAACAAAACGTTAAACACTGATAACATACACATTTTAAATTACTTAATTAATAAATTAACATCGCACGGTTTCGTGTTCATATCATAGAGAATAGATTTTTGCAAATTCGAGGGTGCAATTGATGCTTACACCCAAGCTAACTACTCTGCTTTACATCTCGATTGTGAGGTAAGTAGAAAAAAAAACTGGCATTACAAGAATAAATAAACAATATTTAAAGTAAAAGTTTTCTACTAATTTTTACTACATTTTTCATCTTTTTTTAAATTTCTTTTTTCAAGAACGAAATTGAGCTTTGTCGTTCGATATTTAAAATTGATGACTATTATACTAATACGAAGACAAGGCTGAATAGCGAAGCGACCTCTTTTGTCATTGGGCTGAATGCATGATGTCTATTGCCAGTATGATGGTTAGATGTACGCAAACTTTTTGAAAGAATGAAGAGTTTTTTTAAATTACTTACCGCCCTAGGGCTTTTCTAGCTAAATTATTACCCTAGAGCGCTAATTGGTTACCTACAAGCCCCATTTGGGGGTAATAAGGACCTACTTACCGAATATGAGAGATGTAAAAGTCTTATGACGTGATCCGCATGACCGTTCATTGGTCAAACGCTTTCTCGAGATAGAATATGTCGATCTTAGAGTATAGACTAAAAGCATAGAGAGAACATCATTATCTGTCAAGCGTACTACTTTTTTGGACACTTTTATATGAAGTGGACACTTTCATGTGAATGAGTGACAGATTTGTATAGAAAACACAACAGTTGACTCGAGTCGAAAAAGTGGTACGGTGACATTTCGCAAGCGTAGCTAATTACTATATGTTTGTTTCTTTCCTTCGCCACTGACGTAGCGATACGTGTGAGCAGTACAAATATAATATCGTTTTGATTGATCTCTCTATGCTTTTAGTCTATACTCTAAGATGTCCATGTCTACAGTCTACAGCTCCTAGCATGAACTATAAAAATCGACATAATAAATATATTTTCGGGATATTCAACACTAAGCCGATTTTATACCGCAATATACAATTCCGTATATAAAAAAGTACTCTGTGATACCGACCTACCACATCTGCATCTCGTTTCAAAACTTCAGTAAATAGTTGCGAACAGTGACAATAATTATACTGTTTAGCTAATTACTTACGTATCTAGCAATCGTAATCACAATAGGTACAAAAAATATTGTTTTGTTTCCTTCGATTTACAAAAACACCATAGATAATGATCTGATATCACGAGAACCAGATTCAGGAAGTAATTGTAATAATCAAAGTAAAAAATGTGTTTAATAAATTAATTATTTCGCTAATATCATCCGTGTTTTAAAACTAAATTATTAGGAAGCTTTGGTAATAAGATAATTGAGAGTAATTAAATCAGGGACGTAATATTTTGATATACGAGATTGGTAGATCAAAGTGGTAGACCGGTTAATACGCGGGAAAAAGGTTAAGGTCAAATTTATTTACAAACGCTTAAGAGATCTGACATCATCATCAGCAGACTGTAGACATCCACTGATGAACATAGGCCTCCCCCACAAAGCGCCATTTTAAGCGGCTGCTTGTCTCCTGCATCCATCAGTTCCCCGCGGTTTTTACCTGATCGTCGGTCCATACCCGGTTTGTGGTCGCCACTCGAGAACCTTTCTTCCCCCATCGGTTGTCAGTTCCACGAGCGATGTGGCCTGCCCATTGCCATTAAGGCCGTATAATATGTTACATTTATAAATAAACTTACCTACAAGGAAGAGATCTGAGCGTCTCCGATACTTTATATGGCTCTATGCAAATCGCGCAGCATTCGCCGTCCCCTTGCACTTCCTGGAATTAGTTAACAAAATGTGCTGTAGTGAAGCTGTTATGTTAATTATATGTTTTATTTATTTATTTTATACACCAATTAGAATACTTGATAGACTTGTTCGATCAGTATAATCATGACTAGGCACTGAATGTAAATAAGGCAACTAAACAAAATATTTGAATTAGCAAGAAGATGGCCCTTTTTTCGTCTCTTGCGTCTTAAACGTACATGAAAGAGACGAAGAGTGTTGATTTTGAATAATCCTTCCAAGTGAAACCCAATCGGGACTTAATCGGGATACCCAAATATTTTGTTCGCCCACCATAAAAATAGGGTTTTAGGAAAAAGATGATAACGAATGTTTTTTTAAACAAATAATACGACAAGTTTTCTAATAATTATGTCCAATGCAAAGAGAGCAAAGTTGTAGTTATAAGACAGAGATATCAAATGCCTCTAGGTTTAATTTCTTTCTAGTTTTTTTAATTTGAATTAACTTAAATTAACCTTATACCTGGGGTCCATCCGCCCGCGGTTTCGTGAAAGCGCTGTCCAGACGCCTAATACAAATTACAGGTGACCAAAAACCTGGCTCTTACCTCAGCCAAAGACTAAGTATGGCCATTCAACGAGGTAATGTCGCCAGCTTTTTGGACGCGGTTTTTTATTCTTCTTCTTCTCGTGTAGGCAAGTGGTCAGCCCTGATGTCTGAATTTTTAGGCCGCCCAAAGGCTTCTGACTTGGCTTAACGACTATTGTCTTACGATAACAGTCGGGACCGACGGCTTAAAAGCCTACGAAGCACGGTAGCGCTCAGTTGTAAATACCACTTTTTTATTTATAAGCTTAGTTTTAGATAAGTACTTAGTTTGGATTTAATTTACTTTTAGTAGTATATATTGTTTTTTATTGAATAAATAATCTTTAATGTAGAATAGTTACAGCGAGAAAACATACTTAGATGTTGTATAAGACAGAGATATCAAATGCCTCTAGACTTAATTATTTTGTTTGAATTGATTTGAATTAAATTAACCTTATGTAATTTTACTTACCCTATCTTCAGTCTTTAAACTCTTAACCGGTATTTTAGAAAGCGCCTTCTTAGCAGCGCAGCATAGTCGTTTCTGTAAAAAGAAAAAACAATATTAAAGCAACCACATTTAAAAACATAGAATTAAATAAAAAACCATGACAGTCAAGTATTCACTAATGCAATTTATACTATAGAACTTCCTTGAACGAATGTTATATAAATAAGCTTATGTGGGGATGTGTAAGTGTGCAATATGTAACCTTACTTTGTTTGACTGGCCTGATAGCTCAGTTGCGTAAAGTTTTTGAGGTAAAGTATAACTTTTTTATAAATTATACAACAGCCAGGAAAACAACCCCCCGCGGGCCGCTTGCGGCCCGCGCACGGGGCAAAATCCTAGTTTACTTATATAAAGTTAAGTTATGAGGATATAATTATAAACATAAGTGTTTACTTTAAACAGTCTTCCTGCTCGTAAAAGGAATGACATAAAATATTGATTGCATATTCGTGTTGTACACTTAGCGGCGAAGGTGCTCCTTCAAATTATTTACTGGCCTGATAGCTCAGTTGGTAGTAACTCCGCCTTCTGAACTGTATAGGTTGTGGGCTCGATTCCCACCCGGGACAAACATTTGTGTGATGAACATAGGTGTTTATATTGTGTCTGGGTGTTATAACGTATTCTATGTATGTATTTACAAACAAAAAGTATTCAAGTATTGTATATCTAGTTCCCATAGTACAAGCTTTGCTTAGTTTGGGGCTAGATGCCGCTGTGTGAAACGTCCACACATATTTATTTATTTCATTTATTAATGTACAGCGCGCGCTGAAACGCATAATCCTGTCTCTGTAGATTTGTACAGTGCTGCCAACTGATCTGTGCAGTTGAATACTCTATCGTCACTTTTTAATGACGCCATTATCAGAGATGAGCGGATGATCGACCTGACCCCCTAGCATGCGCACCGTGACAAAATTTTCTCGCCACTTTTTCTCGTGAAAGACCCTGACAAGACTATGCGCGAAAGTGTGTCTCACTCTAATAGCGACGAGAAGTAGCCGTATTATGTAAAAGTTACAATAGCAGTAGCAAATCGACAGCAAACACTTACAATCGGTCGCAGTAGCCCGCCTGTTATTCACTTTGGCCTTTGACACTAGCGCCACTAGCAACAGAACAGCAATAGATGGAAATAAAATAAAGCACTTTTAGTACATCGTTTGTCCAACAGACGGTGATCTGGCGCTCGATCGCTTTCTGCTCTGCCAAAGTGATGTTTGACAGCAATGATTGCGAACGCCTGTTGCAAACTTGTTGCGAGTTACGCAATTAGCCAGCCGGTGCGCATGCTAGGGGGTCTGAACAGATAAATTCGTGGCACACATGTTCGAGTCTACGAGTAATACTTACAGAGAGTCTGTCTTTAGCGTGAATGTATCTGAACCGCTGGATGTAATAGAAGACGAGCCATGCCAGCGATATCACCATCAGAACTATGAACGATATCGACACGAACAGCACCGAAGTTCTGTAAACAAATAAACGAATATCGTGAACATCATGGATAGTAAAACGCAACGAAGAAAGTTTGTATTGAAGCGTTTTTTAAGCTAAACGGGGTACTATGCGGACCCTCGGTCTAACCATCCCTGTTACTGGTTCCTTATGGGTTGCGAGGTCAGATGGCAGTCGCTCATGTAGTTGGTGATCATGTAACTTTGATAGCAATGCAACAGAAGAACTATGCACATAAACTGCGTATTGAAACTGTCAAATCCATACATTTTTGTGTTTCTATTGGTTGCAATCAAGTTACATGATCGCCTAGCTGGTAGCTTGCCGTGCAGGATAGATTGGGAGCCGACCCCAATAACAAATGGGAAAACGCAAAGAGGATGATGATGATATATCTATCCTGTCTTTGTGGTTTAAGGGGGAACGTTTCCTTAGTGCGGCAAATTCAAATTTTCTTGCGTTCTTTTGCCAATAATAGCTTAATTACTCAATGTGATTACATGAAAACTAATTTTGCGCAAATAAATAGAATGTATCAATAAATTACGATTAAAAGTATCTCCTAGATATCAATTGTTTAGCGACAAATGGCAATAAACAATTTTCTTCTTAGTTTTTCAGTCTATTGCCATTTGTCGCTAAACCAATGGTAAGTAGGTGATACTTGTAATTGTAATTCATTGATACATTATATTGACATTGAGTAATTAAGCTATTATTGGCAAAAGAACGCAAGAAAATTTAAATTTGCCGCGCTAGTGTAACGTTCCACCTTAAGTAATAATACAGTCATAGAGAATAAAAATCTTGGAATGAACGTTATCTTGATGTAAAAGGGCGTGAATAATGTAGGCGAAGGGCGAGGACGGTTCTGACGTACGGTAAGTCACAAATCTGATTACACAGGAAATAGAGGTTAATTGTTTTACGTTTCATTTAAAATTATTCCAGTATTTGTATAAGGATATATATCATCATCAACAGCCTCATAAGGCTCCCATAGGGCGCCACTTTGAGCGACTGCTTGCCGCTTCATCTAACGGCTCCCCGCGGTTCAGGTCGCCGGTCCACCTAGTGGGGGGCCGGCCTACGCTGCGTCTTCCGGTTCGTGGTAATAAGTAAGTAAGGGGTAGTAAGGTATTAGACTTACAAAAACAAATCGCCCCTTACTCTATTATATATATCCAATCAACAGACGGACGACGTCCACTACTGAACACAGGCCTCCCCCTTAAAAGGTCACTGGACGCTTATCATAGGGGTGGTTTGCCATAATCAGCACGCTTGGCGGGTGGCTTGGTGTTCGCAGTAGATTTCAATGTACCGAGGAGAATTCTGCTGCCCATTCCCTGGATGTTCCCTCAGCCGGCTCTTACAGCACTCACGAGAAGAGATGGGAATATAATATGCACTCACTTGTTAATATTATTAGAGACATGCGCAAATGTTCGTCCTTTGATGATGCCGACCATGACCCGTGTACCGTTATCGATAAGTCTAGTGATCTCCTCGCCCTTCCATTTGTAAGTGAAAACTGCACTTATATTACCTGTAATAAAAAAGGAAGTTTAAAAAAATAGGATTACGTTTCGTTGAGTCAGTAGACGTAACTGGACGAGACAGGCTTCGATACGTGGATTGGACGAATCGGAGAAACTAGCTAAAACGTGTAATTTATCCCTGTACGTCTAATCACCGTTTCGTCCAATTCATGTGTGAAAATATTGAATACTATGCATGTTATTAGAACGATTAGCCCATGTAAATAAAGTGCCCGTGGTCCACCCAGATGAATTGAGCTGGTGAACCACGGGCAATACCCGATTCTGTGCACTGGCCGTTCCTAACCGATCGGTAAAGTTAAGCAACGCTCGCTGCGGTCACCAATTTGATGGATGACCGCTACAAAAAGTGTTCAACTGAGCGCTACCTATAAAACAAATATAGTAGAAATATGGAAAGCGCGAGCGGAGCGAGCGCGAAAATGTCTAAATTTGCCGTATTGTATTTCAGAAAACACGTATGGCAATTTAAACAAGAATTACTCATATATTATCTCTTCTCTATAATATATTGTTTAATCCTTCTACTCCCCATTATTTGAAGGAACGATTCCAGTTTCTTTATAATTCTCATTCTAATACTATGTCTCTCAGGTCATCAGAGAACCTCTTTCTCAAGCCACCTGTACGTCGTACCATATTCTACGACCATTCTTTCACTGTTCAGGCTGTGCGCCTGTGGAATGAACTTCCCCTCAATATTCGAAAGGCTCAATCACTCACTGGTTTTAAAACTCAAATTAAGCATTTTTATCTCTCTAGTTTGACTCCGAAATAATCCCTCACTGTTTCCTTTATTGATATAAATATGTATTATTTATGTACGTTTATGTAAATATTTGTATTATGTTTAGTAAGTATTGTTGATTAAGTAATCTATTATTTTATATTTATTTTAGTATGTTTATAGTAACTTTTAATTTTGTAGCACCACCGTCCATGCTCATTCAACTATCTCTGTCCATCCAAAGGTTGTCTGGAAGAGATCGCTTTTTAGCGATAAGACCGCCCATTGTACCTACTTGTAAGATTTTCTTTTTTTTTTAAATTTATTGTTATCTTGGTGTCAATAAAGAGTTTATCTATCTATCTACATGTCAGTCAGTACAAACGCGCTTGTTATAAAACAAAATATACCTAGCAGAAATATCAAAAGCGCGAGCGAAGCGAACGCAAAATTTTTTATATTTGCCGTATTGTATTTAAAAAATACGTATGGCAATTCAAACATTCTTGCTCTAACCTTAGACCAGCGCTGATTTCGGGGGAGGGGGGTGAACCCCTAACCCCCCCCCCCCCCCTGCCTACGGCCATGGTTGCTGCACTTCAACGTGGCCCGCGTGATTGTTCATTGGTCAAAGGCTATCTCTCAAGATTCACCAAGACGTGTGGTTATCAAGACGAAGTAACGAGTGTGTTCTATCATTATTTCACAACTATCTTGTGAGAGGTCGTTATCACTATCAGTGGTAATGATAAGGCAGGTTAATAATTCACGTAATTTTGATAGGTGTGATGTAACGTGTTTTTTTCTTTCCGGGTGTTTGTTTAAGTGCAAGCAAATATTTTATAATGAGTAAGAGTTGGTTTAAGTAAATATCTATAGTACCTATTTGGCGCATTTTCTGCGTATCTCTAATCTGTGGTAAAGGAAATATTTGTTAAAGTTTCGAAGCAAATACGGAGATTTTTTAAATCACGCTTTGATATTGTGATGCGATATTATTTCTATTTTACGCACTTTGCTCTTTAATGTTTAGACATTCTTAAAGATATGAAATCAAACCGGCTAAGTGCGAGTCGGACTCGCGCACGAAGGGTTCCATACCATTATCTATAAAAACGAGTAAAAAATATCACGTTTGTTGTGTGGGAGCCCCCTTAAATATTTATTTTATTCTGTTTTTTAGTATTTGTTGTTGTTTAGCGGCAACAGAAATACGTCATCTGTGAAAATTTCAACTGTCTAACTATCACGGTTCAAGAGATACAGCCTGGTGACAGATGGACAGACAGACAGACGGACGGACAGCGGAGCCTTAATACAATAGGGTCCGTTTTACCCTTTGGGTACGGAACCCTAAAAATAAATCACACGGTAAGCTAGCTGTATTAATTATTCATAATTTTTTAGTACCTTTTATATAATCACTCTCACCCCACGCACCTCCTCATCTCACTTTCCTTTTTCCTATTAGTTATTCTGTGCTTTTTTGTGAGATGACGGCGAATGGGACCGCTTTCAAACTGAGGCCGCGGTGTCAGTAGCCTGATACGGTTATTATTTTTCTGCAGGTGAATGAGACTGCTCACAATTCAAATATAAAATCTATTGTTTAATTTGCCTTCCTCAAGAAGTTATTGTCAACCACACACAGCTACTGTCCGAGCGTGCGATAGGTTCGTTGGACTCGTTCTCAATTTCCTTTTAAGTATACTACACTGACCCGCCCCGGCTTCGCACGTGTTAATTAGTTTTACGCTCTAACCCTGTAAAAGGAAAGAGGAAATGGAGAAAAAAATAGGGGATACGGATGAATGGGTGGGACGGTAACGAAGGGACAGACAGACAGTCGGAACACTAAAATCTACGGCCCTACGGTCTTATAATCCTATAAATAATAATACAACAGCCAAGACAACTCAATGAAAAATATTGACCGTCCCAAAAACGTTTAGGAGGTATCAAAACCCTCAGGCTCAAGGTGTGATCACAGAATACGGTGTGAGTTAGACCCACTTCTTGTACCCTATTCTTTCTGGCATTCAAACATTCTCTCAGAGGAATAAAATTGGCGAAACGCCCAAATCACAGATGGTAATCTGTGGCCCAAATGAAAGACCTCTATGTACTATCTGAGTTTGAATTGGTATATTATCCCGAAAGGGGGTAGATCTCCCCAAGGTAGATAAAGTTTCTTCTACGACTTTTCTAAATTAATAGTTTTTCATTGAAGTAATGCCATGTAAAGTTTACGTTCGAAGACAGCCCTAGCGCAGCTGGGTCCTTGACCGAATGCACTTAAATGAGTTTAAGGACCTGTATTTAGAAATGAATTTATAGTATCGTGTTAACTTTCGTAGCGATCGCACGTGCAATTTTGTGAGTGGTTTTATTTTTTTGTATGGAGTTTTGGAAACACGCAGTTTCAAGTAAGGCTCTCACATCTTGTGGGCTATCATGTTCCCAGTCCCCCCTTTCGGGATACCAATTCAAACTCACCTTGTATACTAGACAGGACATCTCTAACAGAGGCGTTTGTATGTGCCATACTTAACCATAATCTAATTAAGTTAAGACTCAAAATAGCTTTAGTATCAAAAACATGTGTTTAGTGTCAAATCAGTTTATATAGACGCAAGCTTACACTATAATGCGATCACCTTTGAGTCACCCCCAGGGTTTCTCTGTCGAGGTGACGCGGCGCGCCATGACACGTGACATTTATAATAGCTGGGATATAAATAGAATGCAATGGAATTATGTATATGCCTTAGAGTATACATAAGCAAGGCGTATGCAGCTACTTAGCTAAGTGTGTGTACGTTCTTACAATTAGATATACGCACTCGAACGTACACAAAAAATAATTAAAATGTCCCGTGAAGATACTAATTATTTTTCGACATAATCGGGGATTCAGACAAACAATAATTGCAATTCGTGATTCTCTTTTATCTATTGAATAATTATGGTTTCAACGCGTAAATAGAAAGTGAAGTCAAAAAAAGCAGAAATACCAAACCGCAAAATCACACTAATCCACCCGCATTGTTCCAGGAGCAACAACCCCCCCCCCCCCCCCTTAATCCGTCTAAAGGTATGCCGTCTGTCTTTTCTAACGGTATTGTTGATGAATGACGGTATGACGGTAGGTCAAAAATAACATCATGGCAACATTAACCATGGGGTTCCGGTGTACGGTTAAGGGAATATCCAGGGAATGGGCAGCAGCATTCTCCTCGGCACATTAAAGAGGTACTTCTGCGATCACCAAGACGCCTGCCAAGCATGGTGATGATAAGCGTCCAAAGTGCCGTTTTATGGGAAGGCCTATATTCAGCAATGGACGTCTTCCGGTTGATGATGTGAAGCACATAATGAATGTACGATAGTAAGTAGGTCTTATTAACTTAGCAAATTGTGTGTGAGCATCGAACTAATGTGTGTGGCTTGTCTGCTGTGAGTATTATGAATACTTGTACTGCTAATTATTCTGTACAATGCCACTAAGTACGTACACGAACTTAGTGGCATTGTACTCTAGCACAAGAGATTTGCAAACATTTGCCTTTTGATTAGTAGTTAATTAAATACAAATAAAATTATGTTTTAGGTAATAGGTAAATAGGTACCCATTCGTTTAGCCAGGTATTTTTTGCGGTTTACTGTTTGACCGCAGCTGTGTTGGAAAAAGTAGCTGCCACAGAACAATGAAAATATGCCAATTGAAGGAAACACTGACAAATTACGGTAATGTATTGATGGAGTGTGTCCGTAACGACGCATTGCGCCAGGAGTTTTTATTTCCTGAGGGGGTAGGCATTTGCAACAGTTTCTTGGCTTCTCCGTCATCGGAAGAGGCCAAGACCATGATAAGGCTTTATTTGTTCCTTTATGGAGGAACATAGTAGTCTTAAGATTAAATCTGTAATTAGCATTACGGGAGTGACATTGTCAACCTTGACCAAACTCCCATGGAAAACATTAAAAGAGAAAAAAAATAAAAATAATTACGGTAAATTAGGTTGGTTCCAAATCGAGTTACAGTGCGACCACAGTATGTATTACATTCATTACAAATTCTTTGGCGGGTAATCGGGTATTACAAAACGATGCTCAAGTTGACGATCGGTGTTCAAAAATAATTGGTGATAATTTTGTATATGAGATCTCGTCTTGAGCACAGATTTACGACTGAACGTACTGTATAATCGGGGCCTTTGAAAATAATTAATTATTGCTTTACCGCCAATAGTTATCACAATACCTATAGCGTTCGGTATGCTTCGACCTATCTTTTCGTCCAAAATACCGCAGAGCCTTAAAACAAAGGTTTTCGATTAGCGTGTGTTGCCAGTGATGAGTTATGGAACTGAGGAACTGAGATGTGGCCTCATTAGTAACCACAAAGTCGCGCAGCGAGCTATGGAGAGAGCTATGCTCAGAGTTTCCCTGCGAGATAAGATCCGTGATGAGAAGATCCGCAATCCGCAGGAGAACTAAAGTGACCGATATAGCTCTTAGAATTAGCAAGTTGAAATGGCAATGGATACGTCGCTCGTAGAACTGACAACCGATGGGCAAGAATGGTTCTCGAGTGGCGACCACGAACCGGAAGATACGACGTAGGCCAGCCCCCCACTAGGTGGACCGACGATCGAAAGTGCAAGATATGGTACCCTATGTTATGTCTTTCTCTAGGGTTCAAAATTATGGCAGTTCATACAAGAGTAATATTATACTTCTATGATTATGGTACTAAATTAGTAGCGAGTTGAGTTAATTACGGTATGATATACGTACCGCATAAATCAATTAGTAAGTATGTTTGGTGAATTTATAAGTATGACTCTTTAGGCCCATATTATAGAATTATACTCAGACTCACTCGTTGATTGAAGCTCAAGCAGGCCTGGTTCACTCCGCATTATAAAGCTACAAGTACCCGGCGGTGCGTCTGGACGGGCTTATTCTCAGCGGGCTGTCGCTGGGTAGTTAGACAAAATATATGAAGAGGTTGTATTTTTTTTCGCAATTTCGGCTTTGCTCTCATAGTAAAAGTAGTTCATATTGATGGGTTTTCATTCCCTGAAGTAAAGTGAAGAGATAAGAACTACGCGATAGAAAGGGAGGCAACTTCTAGGTAAATATAACAGTTTGTATTTGTAATAAGCGCTTTGCGACCGGAATTGAACTTTATTGTGTTGGAGCAAGAGACGCTATTTATGCCTACAGTGGTGCATGCTTGCCTAGAAGATACCATTTGATCATTTTGTGAATGAAATCTCGTCTTGAGCAGAGATTCACTACTGAGCGTAGTCCTGGAATATGGGCCTTAGGTATCTATATGAAATGTTTAAATGTATAATGATTTTTTTTAATTAACTTATAGAACTTTTTAAATTCAGGTCAAATGAGTTAATAATCGATTGTTTCTGGGATAACGATAATCGATGAATTAATCGTTGTATCTATTAAATACTTATTATACTAGCTGCGTCTCTCGGCTACGCCTGGTAAGTCGCCAATCTCTAATTCGAGGAAAACTACTAAACTGCTTACAAGAAACTTCATTGGAATCTATTATGGAGTTATAGATTGAAAAGTCAAAGGCTATATATATCTATAATTTCAAACTAGGCCACTTCTAAACATTCGTATTTGTAAAAGGGAAAACAAGATTTACCTAGATTACATGTTTATATTTAAAAAAAAAGATTGAAGTACCTATTCGTGTCTACAATCTAGATACATGATCAGCTTCTAGTGTAGACCGATAACCGTAAAATACTCATTGTTTAAAACCGTGTGGTCGCGGTTTGCGAACAGGACCACCCCTTCTCGTGGGTGCCGAAAGAGCCCACTAAGGGAATATCCAGGGAATAGGTAGCAGCCTTCTCCTACATATATTAAAATCTTCTGCGATCACACAGCCGCCTGCCTGCCAAGCGTGGTGATTATGGCAAATCCTCCCTAAAGCGTCCTTAGTGGCGTTTTATGGGGGAGGCCTGTGTTCAGCAGTCTTTGCAACATCTTACCTTGGGCGGCCGAGAAAAAAAGTTTTTTTTAAACTATTTGGACTGATAATCACATGAAGGTACAACTGTAAACCGTAACAGCCTTTTAAATACTCATAAGGCCTTATTACCTAATAGCTTTGTTACATCGTGCTAAATTACCAGTAGGTACTTTACATTCTTCCTTATTAGTCTAGTGGTCACAAAAGGTTCGTAGGAGGGACCACAGAATATATAATAGTACCAAGTAGTACCAGAGTCGTTTGACATACCTATATTACGTAGTACATATATATATACATCTATGGAGTCGTTAGAGTATTTATTTTATGGTGGTACTTCGCACTGAAGGCAGTATAAAACGTATGGCGCAGCACATGATGAATAATAAATCATACCTACGTAGATGGCGTGCCTACAGTACATTACTTATGTTGTTATAAGGGCTCTAGAGTCAATGTCATGTGCACTTACTCGATAAGCCACAGCGAACGTAGCATATTATAGGCGTTGTGAGGAATTGCGGGGGCACTGAAATATGTATATGATCATTGATCAGACAAACGTCAAACCCTCGTATATATTTTCTAATCAATGCCTCAGTTGGGTTGGAGAGAGTTTGCATTCGAGAGATTCCGGCCCGTTTTCCATCAAAACATCCTGCCATCTCAAATACGTAATTTTTGTTAGAATTTGATAGGTGTTGTACAAAAATCGTGCCTTCTTGTAAATATCGTAATAAAACATTAATGAATAAATAGTACTGCCGATGATTAGTGGTCATTAATCATTATCGCCTGCGGAAGTACTGTAAACTAAAATTTTAAAGTACCGTAAATCACCACCAACGAGCCGGCAGCTACCACACTAGACTGACACTTGTTGGTGGGCTTAATATCCACCGCACTTGTATCTAAAATAATTGATTGTTCTGTGTCTGGGTGTTGTGGTACCATGCTCCTCGTAGTTCCTGGGTCCATACAGGGTATCCTAGTTAGGGTCCAGGATCTATGTATGTGATCGTTGGGCGTTATTTATTTAATTATTATTACCTACTTTTCAATTAGTGAAGAAATGGCTAGAAACTTTATTTTTTACTTGCGACTGTCTACAAAATACTACATACAGCATCAAGACTATTTTGGGGTTTAAGACTCCCAATGAAAAAATATTTTTGCTACTGGCCCTCCTTGATTTTGTAAATAGGTGGTACCTTACACATATTATTCGCACGTATAAAAGTACTAGAGTACTTCTCCATAGGGCAAGAGTACTGACCGGGCGGCCTTGCCAGTTGCGAGCGAGCTAGCGACACTCCCACAACACTTACAACAAAATTATACTATAAATTCTATATCAATAGTACCCAAAAAAAACATATCCAGTTGAAACGTAGCACCACCTTCTGCCATACTGTTACTTGACATCAGGCAAAGAGGTATAATGCACTAGTGTACTACGTACAGAACATGTACGTAAATAGATTGACGTGAAATGTGGCCAAACCACAGGTCTGTGGGCCAAAGTAACCTAAAAATAATGTTTTCAATGTTCAAACAGTTCATTAATGTTCTAGGAAATTTAGCCCTACACGATGACCTATTCAGACATTTTCTGGAACATTCACCATTCAATGGTGAACGGTTCAATTATTTTCTGGAATATTCGCCATTAAATGGTCAACGGTTCAATTATTTTCTGGAACATGTACCATTAAATGGTGAACGGTTCAATTGTTTTCTGGAACATTCGCCATTAAATGGTGAACGGTTTAACTATTTTCTGGAATATTCAGTTATTCAGTGTTGTTGCAATCACCCAGTACTAGTCCAGATTGTACATCTCTCTCTCTCTCTCTCTCTCTCTCTCTCTGACTCAAACTGTCATCTCCTCTCCGCATTATTATGCCCGAAATAAGTCAGTACGCGTTGCAGACAAGGTGGACAACTGAGTTTTTATGCGGAGCTGGGAGAGAATAGACACATTTGGTAAAACCCCTGATCTTCCCGATTTTTTCGTATGGCGTAGAGACATGGACAATCACAGCACGTGAAAGACAGAGGATAAATGCATTCGAGATGTGATGCTGGAGGCGAATGCTGAGATTTATGTACATACCGCTGCCGAAAATGAAACGAACAAATCCAAATTATCTTGCACACCGTCAATATTACACTTAGTATCAGTCTAAGCTAGGTGTTAGGGGCTAAGACTAATGTATAACGCAAATATTTTGGGTTTTATGGACGCACAGCTTGCCGCTAAGCCTCACTCACGTCATATCGATTGTGACGCCAAATAAAGATTGATTGTACATTGGACTATAATAAAACTACCCACTACCATACTATTCAATTTTCCAAGTGAACGTGGCTGGGCAGATGCCAGCGTGAAGTTGTTGAGGATATAATTATAAACAAAGTGTTTACTTTAAACAGTCTTCCTGCTCGTAAAAGGAATGACATAAAATATTGATTGCATATTCGTGTTGTACACTTAGCGGCGAAGGTGCTCCTTCAAATTATTTACTGGCGTGATAGCTCAGTTGGTAGTAACTCCGCCTTCTGAACTATGTAGGTTGTGGGCTCGATTCCCACCCAGGACAAACATTTGTGTGATGAACATAGGTGTTTATTCTGTGTCTGGGTGTTATAATGTATTCTATGTATGTATTTACATACAAAAAGTGTCTAAGTATTCCATCAGTTATCTGGTTCCCATAATACAAGCTATGCTTAGTTTGGGGCTAGATGGCGCTGTGTGGAATGCCCACACATATGTATTTATTTATTTGTAATCAACCTCGTCTAATCGTCGCGCCATCTATGTAGTGCTATTGATGTATAATTTGCATATTCTAAATTACCTAATAAATGATTGAAAATTACATTTACTAGTAGTCAGTGGATGAAGAATAAAGGTTGTTAAGAAAGTTTTTGGAGTGGCGACCACGAACCGGAAGAAGCAGCGGAGGCAGACCCTCCACTAGGCGGACCATCGAGGGGAGTCATTGGATGCAAGAGGCATACAGCCGCTCAAGTGGCGCTCAGTGGAGGAGGCCTATGTTCAGCAATCGACTTCTTCAATCTGATGAAGATGAATAGTTAGTGTAGTCAGTTAACTCGTTATTAAGATTTAAATTCTCCACACTAAAAAAAAATATACAAAAGATAGTTCGATGTTCGAATGAAACCACTTTCAAACGACTTAGAGCAGGTGAAGAAGAGGACATTTTGAGTTAATATAAATAATAATATAAATGTTATTTTCGTAAAGTTTACAGTATCTATAACAACGCTTTATTCCCCGACTGTACACAATATATGCTTTTACCAATCGTGTTTACCTTGGTGCATTATTATTTACAATAACTATCGTGGTGGAACGGGTTGTATTATAACAATTATTAATTGCTATTGACTCGTTATCTTCCGTATTAACGGGAATATAATATGTTATTTTAGTAAAAGCTTGTCAAAACAATAAATTATATTGTGCAAATGTAATTTATTACGATGGTAGTGGAGAAGGCATCGACAAGACCTTTGGCCAGGAAGAGTGTTTGACACAAAGATTATAAAACCCGTTGATAGCTCGTGAACATAATTTCTTGTACATGCACGACTCACCTGCGCGGGCAGGGGGCGAGGTAACAAAACGAGACAAAGTCATACGATATTACAAAGAACAGAGCAGGATGGAACAAAAGTCACCAACGGGTTTTCAACTCCTAATAAGAGTTCATAGTATTTAGTAGTAATTTGTGGTTGAAATACACCACTAATTTTCGTATGAGGGGAAGTTGTATCATTGATCAACTGGATTTATAGTCACACAACACAACACAATCACGACACAATCTTGACCGCAATTATGTACATTAAAGGTACCAAATACATACCTATATTAGGCTACTTAAATAAGTAATCTGAAAGATAAGATCTCCGCTATATGCAAGTATACATGGGGTCACGTCATTATATATGAGAAACAGAAGAAATAACTATGACAAATATCATTGCGGAAATCCAGACACATCACAAACAAAATAAATCAGTACCTATCTTATTGCTAGCATCACGTAAGCAGGGAATAAATGTTGAAACAGCAACTTAAAGTTGATTTATTACACTTGGATTTTATAAAACGGCTTCAATATAAAAGCTTCAATTTATTCATCAGTAATTTCGCCTTAGCTCGCTCGTTTGACAGTAACATAATAAATGTTAAGAAGGTAAGTTTCCAAACAACGCCTTCTCAAAATGCACGCTACTTTTTTTGGTATTTTAGACGATTTGAGCAAGGAAATTAATAGCTTACCAATGGACTCTTATGCTACTTTTCTGATGTGTTGTGGCACGATTTCACCGAGCAATTGTCATTCAAAATAAATTTCTGGGAGCAGACACAGATATGACCGCACGAACGTCTTTACGGTGCCATATATGGCACCAATTAAACGGCTTGCATTTCGCGTATGCACTGCTGGTGAGCTCTCGTTCGTCTTTGATGGTGTAAGTTGTACTATAATCCATTTTGTGGTACGGGTAGATAGACAAAGTGAAGCCATTGCCATTGGTGTGCGTATATACCAATTTTTGTTCTGTGTCACGTGCATTGTTGTACTTAGGTGTTCAATAAAGTATTTTTGTATTTTATTGATTGTATGGAAACTGGGAGGGCAGCAGTGAGTTGGAATAGCAGGGCAGGTGACATTTTCCTACTTATATGGGAGACTCTCCAGGTATAGCCAAGAACCATTATCTCTCTGTTTCTGAGGGGTCTGAGCCCCAGCGTTAATAGTAAAATAACATTCTTGTAACGATGCAAAAGTTAACTCTTCTAACATTCTAGATATAAGAAATACTTGTTTCTGTTATTCAATAAAAAAAATAAAAAAATGGAGAAAGTATACGAAATTATACAATGGTTTTGTTAATCCCTAAAGGGCTTCAGATTGAACAAACGGTTAGGTCAAATGAAGCGTACTTAAAATTGCTGTTACTCACGTCCACTGTCAGTAGAAAGCTTCATCTTCTCAAGGAGTGTCGTATCCCGGTCGTTGTAAATGAGCACTGCTGTCGCGTTAGCTCGGAAAGCGTTCTGCACCTGCAACATAAGTAGCATAGAGTTCAGAAATGGCAGCAAAAATTTTGATGACATAGTTTTAGACCTACATCACTCTAGCTTGGCACATAAAGACCATAATCTTACAAATATATATACAAAAGAAATACAGAATTCAAAATATTAATAAGTATGCAAGACAGATAACCTCCAGAAACATGGCGGAAAGTGATAATGGTGCCGCACGGTCGCTCACCCTCGCGTGACGAACTGTAGGACCTCGAAGAAATGAGGATTGAGGTGTTTAATATTGTGACGAGAAAAACAGGTCATTCAACTTGAGGGTTAAAGACTCGCGTGATGAAAACAAGGACCTCAGTGTTTCGCTGGCGAGATAAGATCCGGAATAGATCCGCAGAAGAACTAAAGTGACCAATATAGCTCTTACCCCCGGCTTCTCGTACGTTTGTTAAAGTTATGTAAACTCATGTCAACTTATTGGACCAACGATCTGGTGAAAACCGCGGGGAACCGATGGATGCAAAAGCGAGCAGCCGCTCAAAGTGGCGCTCTCTGGGGGGGGCCTAGGTTCATCAGTGGACGTCTTCAGGCTGTCGATGATGATGAAAACAATTGAAATACTACTCAAAACGTATTATCAGCGAAATTCGTATTACTTAGGTGCTTAAAAGTTTTAATATTTACACTGCTGTACAAACTCAGGACTGCTCCATGGAAAATAAGCTCCACGGATTGTTTTCTAAGAGAACAATGCTTTATGTGTGCTCCTATGAACTTTCGTTCCTTTCTTCTTTATAATATCAATACAATGGTGAAATAATCCTGTACAGAGAAATCTCTTAGTACATATTCCGTGGTAGTAGCATCGTGCAGTTTAGCTTCCTCAAGCCATTGTTGAGTTGTGGAATAATACCATTGTATATTTTCATAACCAGTAATCTCTATTCAACCTGATATGATGAACCATATCGTTTATTACGAAACTCCATTGTTTCACTATAAGCAGGCTATCTATCAATAAATCGACATTATCAGCCCGACGAATGTGGCTTATAATCCCTCTATCACCTGTGTCTATCATATTCGTGTAAGATAAAGTGAAATTAGCACTTCAACATGCATATTGCCATTACTTAACATATTTTTTTGGAAAATTATCGTTACTGGGTTTTGCACCATATTTTTTGCAACTTCTGTTTTGACTGAATAAAACGGTAGTCATGTAAAAGTAAAATACTTATATACGACACTTACAAAGGAAAATAACAAATCCAGAGACAAATTCAAACAAGACGTTAAAAATAATGACATAATATTGGTATTTGTGGTAGTAAAAGGAAATTATGTTAGTCCGAGGCCTACCCTTTATGATAATGATGAAACTGTATTGGCACTGGGCAGGCGTGGTCAATTAATGTAGGTCACTCAAATACATTTAGTACATACCACACCTATTCATTCACACATTTTTTATGGTTTTCGTATTTGCCTGCAAATCACACGGCGACTCGAAAGGAGCCAGCAATGT
Organism: Ennomos quercinarius; assembly: GCA_910589525.2. Lineage (NCBI taxonomy): Eukaryota > Metazoa > Arthropoda > Insecta > Lepidoptera > Geometridae > Ennomos > Ennomos quercinarius. The sequence goes on along the minus strand of OU342505.1, from coordinate 9,370,551 downwards.
GTAGCAAAACTATGGCGCCTGATTATGAAACAAAAACTTACTTGAAGTTATCCCCTGATACGCAAAGGAAGGTGAATTTAAAATAAAATAAAAAATTCGTGTCATGTAACAAGTACGTAGCAATTGCCAAAAAAGTACCTTGAATCTTTGAATTGAACTATAGAACCCTGAGTGTGGTGATGACTGATGGTGAACGGAGTAGCCCAGACTAAATGAAATAAAAACAGACTGATAATGGTGAGGTTATTAAAAGAGTCCTGAGAGAGGTCAGTGTTCAGCAGTGGACGTCTTCCGGCTAAAAGAGCACTAATGTAATTAACTAGATTCATCTGAGTTAGGAAAAAGATCGAGCAGACCGGCAAAACAAAAGAAAGGTCTGCTCAGCAGTATTATGCAATAATAGAATTTCAATGTAGATAGCACAAAGGTTTGTAGGCTATGGTTCCCACAGTTTATGGCCTAGAACTAGAAACCTAATTGGAAATCATACATGGGTGTCATACATAATAACACAACAATAGTAGACGCACTCGTTCGTAAACCGGTCATAACTATACTACATACATATGGCAGACAGCTGCTACTCCCGTATTGACCTATTTAGCGACACCATAATTATTGAGTATAATATGGGTGACCTGAATATCGCCGCGCTTGTCCCTTTATATGCTTGTTACTTAAACACTTTACTTCCATCATAAAGTAATTTACTTTATATGCTTCCCCTAATACTATTATTAATAATACTATTCAATTCTGGAAAACGTATAGAATTCCAGGAAACCGCTGGTCACTCAGTGAGGACGTTTAGTCTTGCTTTGGATAGCCAATGGGTCCAATTTTAAAGGTGACAGATCTAAACCTGCTAAAACTGTTGCTGTTCTTGTCAAATAGACGGAAACTTAAGAGACGGATATATTTTTAGTAAGTTAAAGACTGTCAACTAAAGCCTTCAAAATTGGGCCTAATACCACCTCAGTGGAAGGACTAATATTGCGTACCTTGATCTCAAAGTTGCAGCTGCCCCTCCTAATTACAGCTACCCATGGCTCCTGTGGCATTGGCTCGTTAGGATCAGCCACTGACAGCAAGGGCCATGTGCACCCAGTGTGGTCCTTATCACCCCCTGCCCCTTTCGCCCGGACGTGGACTGCTACTCCTCGGGATGAGCCGATGAAACCCTCGCCATATTTGCCAGACTGCGGAAGAAATTGTAACAAGTTAGGGATGTTTTGGATTATGTTAATTTATTAAGCAGATCAATAATATGTTGCTACTTAAAATACCTAATCTATAACTTAAGTGTTGCATACATTTTTGTATTTACAGATTAGTACATTGTAAGAGGTTACCCCTTGGTTTCTTTGTAGATTTATGAAACTACAAAGTACAACGAAAAGAAATCTTTCTTTCGATATAGACGGGCGAACAAGTGCCTATAAATTGGGTACGTTTTGTTTTATATATAGTAGATCAGAGAGGTTGGTGGTGGAGTCACAAAAGCCTTCGATTTCGACTTATGTTCCAGCAGGCACACACAACACACAAGACAAGTATCCCTTTTGAATTTAATACGGTACAGCCAAGATCAAACGGATCACATAGAGATCAAACGATCCAGATATAGATTTTGTGACTATTTGTGACACAAAAGAAAAACTACCGAAACCTTGCAAAAATAACCAAATAGTTAGAGCTTGTTCATGATAGTCTGAGTCTTTGGCAAAAGATAACGTATTACATCAAATATACTGCCAGCGCAATCAAAAATTATAATTGTTTCTAGAATGTCATCGTGAATAGTCTACATCTGTAATTGTCGCGGCATTTGGCTTGTACTACTTTTAGTATAGTAATAATAGAATGTATCGGTGTACAAGATGTTGATGATCGAATAAATAAATAGTAGGTAGACGAGACACCTGGCTACGGACACACCTAATTGTGCTGAAAACTACGTGAAACTACACTACATATAATGAAGTAATCTGTGGTATAGTGTACCTAATATCGTGCTGTCTTTAAAGCAACGAACATACTATTGACTCACGACGTGTGACTAATCATTCAGTCACATATCGTATTGTACACCGTGCGGGAAATTCACGGTTTGAAGGAGATTCTTAACATAAATAATAGCGTTTATGTAGACATGGGGACGGCATACCTGAGACCTGTTGAAACATACTCCATTGAGTCAGAAGTCTGACGAAATTGTGACGAATTTAACGTCGATGTTTCAACTAGAGATTAATAACTGCGATTTATCGTTGATAAGAACCTGTCATAAAGCTTTCTTGATATTGACTCCTAATATTGTTGAAATTGTTAAAGAAATTGAGTTTTTACCTACTATTTGGGACATGATAGATTTTTAATCCTTAGTGCTACCTCAATCTTGTATCTAAGGTATTAATTACAATACTTGAAGAACTTCAAATAATAATAATTATGTAGGTACAGAAACTGATTAAATTACATTTACGAGTACAAAATATATTACATTCTAGTATAGTATTATGTTACCTGTGGCGCAGTACAAAAATATTCGTATAACTCATTGAATACATCATTTTAAAAGGTTATCTACATACCTTTTGAAATGACTCAGTGAACAAGAACAATGAATTTCAGATAAGCTTTTGATATATTTTACCTTTTTCTGGTTAGTCTATAATGCTGTGAGCCTTCTTATTCTTATTCTTATTCTACATGGGGACGATAAGTCCTGCACTGACGTCCCGCTTGGGGTGTATTGTGCATTTCCCCCTGCTAGCATCTACCCGAGCCACCCCAGCTCCGTAAAATAGCGGAGTGTGGCTCTAGGCTGCTGGCACAGCTGCTCCAGTGGCACTGATGTTGGGTGATGGAGTGATGATGAGGCATTCGAAATTTCTTGGGTAGAATGTTGTGTGTCTTCTCGTGTTAGCATTCCTGATGTATATCTGGCTTTCTCTGTAGCTGTGCAGTATCTCAGCACGTGTTCCACAGTCTCGTTTTCTTTCAGGCACCCTCTGCATAGGGGGCTATCCGTGGCTCCGGTTTTATACAGATGGTAGTTCAAATTACAGTGGCCAGTAATGAGACCTACTATAAGCCGAAGATCCTGCCGTTGCAACTTTAGCAAGTTATTAGTGATTTTCCTGTTAATGGTCGGAAAAACGGCATGTTTGCAGTCTGTTCATCTGGGATAAAATAGGAAAAAATCTGGGATAGGAAAACATTCCTATCCCAGATTTTTTGCTGCTCTTCTTCAGTGTGCTGACGCAATGAGTCCCGCAGTTCCATCGCTGATGGTTTGCAGAGACCTACAACGTCATCATTAACTTCTTTCTTGGTTCCTTCTTTGGCAAGAAGATCCGCCTTAAAATTACCTGGGCATGAGCCATGGCCCTTCGTCTATCTTACTATTGTTCTGCATTTGTGAGACAATTCTTGTAGAGTTGCGTGGCACTCTGCTAGAACTCTCAACCTGGTTGTGGGCCTTCTAAGTGCATAGACTGTTGCTGCGCTATCAGTGGTAAAAATGAGAATTTCCTTCTCACTTTGTCGCTGTGGGACAGTTATTGCATCCAATGACAGGAGTGCTCTAGCCGCCAGTAACAGACCCATGTTCTCTGCTTGAAACGCAGAGGTGTTTTGCGCAGGGCCTTGGAGTCCGAGATCCCAAGTTCCGGCGAATGATAGCCGCAAACTGCCCCTGTTTTATTTTTTGCACCATCTATGTACATGTTCCAAGAGGGTGAGAGACCTTCCAGGGCACCCTCCTCCGTAATCAGCTCATACCTCTTACCGTCAAGGTGTGTGCTGGCTATCTTATCAGTACCATGCTTTGCTTCTGGAATGATTTTTATCGCTCTCTCTAAGATTCTGCTATGAGTAGTGACAGGTGAATTGCCTTTCCACTGGTTTGTAGATTTTATTCTCAGAGCTGATGCCATTGCCTCTGACTGTGTATAGCCAGCGGCAAAGCTTCGGTTTTAGAATAATAAATGTAATAATAAATAATAAGTCCTTGCCGACGGCTCTGGTGCTTTGCCATAAAATGTTTGTAGCTTTCGTGACAATGTGATCAAGGTGTTTTGACCACAAAAGCTTACTGTCTAACCAAATGCCTAGATATTTTACCTCCTTACTAAGGGTCAACTGTGTACCAAACATAGTCGGAAGTTTTAGTCCTGCTGTTATGTTGTGAGCCTATGAGCCGCTAACGGTTAGAGGCTCATAGGCTCATATCATTATAGACTAGGGCAGGGATTCCCAACTCAAGATATTATCTTAGTGTGACGCAAAATATCTAGTTTTTTATTATTACTATTTGTCATTGTTTCAGCGACCCCGTCACATTAAACAACCTTTCCCGAGGAGAAACAGACTATTATTCTAGAACTATGTAACTTGTAAGAAAATACTTGCACAATCTTTTACATCAATTGCGTGGCATATTAATTAGTCTGTAAACAATAACACCTGCTAAATTATATAGTATGGTTTACAGTACTAGTCAGTGCCTACTATTATAATAATTCTGTGGTACCTAACACACCTACACCACACCTGTAGTACCTACTAGGTAGTACGATTTGAAAATTTAAATAGACATGATCAGCTCGATCTTTGATAGGTACTTGAGATTTAATCTAATCAGTATTATTTTATACCTACTAAAGTACTAATGCATTGCATACATCACTTGAGTTCATTGCAGTTCATTTCATAAGTATGAAACGTGGAATATACGTCATGTTTAAAACTCGTTTGGGATTACCTTTCACACAGTTTGTCGAATCTAGATCCCCAGAGTTCTATCGTAAAGGCACAAATGAACTTCCGCGGGGTAATTACGTAAAATTTGCAACAGCAATGCGACAGCAGTAGCAAAGCAACAGCAGTAGCGAAGCATACATTCTCGACACCACTAATGATGTATGACAGCAATCACCGCGAGATTTACGCCTGTCGCAAACCTGTTGCGAGTTAGGTAATTAGGGGGCCGTTTAGAGATGGCAGCAATGAGGGTAAATATTTTGATTAAATAAATATGTTACATCTTAGATTCAATTTTTCAGTACAAATCGGCATTTTTTACATTAACCCCATAATAATACTAATATAAGTTTCGCAACACTACAATCATATTTACAAAAGGCGTCCCTATTTGCAGGAGCCTCGAGATGTCTCAAAGCATCAACAAACCTTGGCCCGCTGATGTTTATTCAGTGGGCGAATACAACGGACGCACGATTAACATACAAAAAATAATACAACAAGACATGCTATCGATGATACACGACAGATGCAGTGGTTAGACGTGGCAGCTCATAGTTCACATTTTAAGACGGGTTGCATGAAGAACATACAAATATTTTCTCTGCAGTACTTCAAACTGAGCATATACCTACAAAAATATTATAGTTCTTAAGTTTTTTTAGAAACCAGCGTGACTTGAATTTTCTTCCAATTCACCGGAATAGATGTTCTGATAACTAAGGTTATAGTAGCGTATCTCAGTGGCCACGAAAACCAGAAACCATTATTATCTTCATAATTAATCATCATCATCAACAGCCTGAAGACGTCCACTGCTGAACATAGGCCTCCCACAGAGCGCGCCACTTTGAGCGGCTGCTCGCCTCCTGCATCCATCGGCTCCCCGCGGCTTTGACCAGATCGTCGGTGCGCCGAGTGGGGCGCCGGCCTACGCTGCGTCTTCTGGTTCGTGGTCGCCACTCGAGAACTTTTCTTCCCCATCGGTTGGCAGTTCTACGAGCGATGTGGCCTGCCCACTGCCATTTCAACTTGCTAGTTCTAAGAGCTATATCGGTCACTTTAGTTCTCCTGCGGATCTCCTCGTTCCGGAGCTTATCTCGTAGGGAAACACCGAGCATAGCTCTCTCCATAGCTCACTGCGCGACTTTGAGCTTACTAATGAGGCCAACAGTAAGAGACCATGTCTCAGTTCCATAAGTCATCATAATTAATATCAGAACATAATTATAAAACCTTGTTTGGCTTGTAGATTCTGTTTAGGGTAAGATTCTGGATGTGGCAAATTTCATTTTATGGCAGGGCAGAAGTACAGTGAACAACATAGAGTTAGTCTTGTGTGGTAGCAGGCATGTATGTCTCTGCAGAAAAAGAGAAGAGGTCGCCAGCGAGAGAGATAGCGTTAAGAGCCAATACAACGCCAAATTGCTTAAAACGGCTTAGCTTGAGGCAGTGTCCTGTCAACAATATTGCAACAATGACTTTGAAATTAATATATGCTAAAGTTCAGGACTAATGCTACTGCAAATGTATAGTGAAAACACGAATTGATAAAATTTTCTCGATAGAAATAAATAACAAAGTTACCTCCAAACCGTACAAATAAACAGAGATTATTCAATGAATACTTTAAATAAGATCATGAAACTTTGTGTAGTAGTTGAACTAAATATAATGGAGAGCTTATGTATAGCGGATTTTTAAAATACCCTTTATATTCAGTGTAATAATAAATTACCTAAACTATTGCGCGTTGGAACCAGTTTAACTTAGACCGCCCCTGCCGCTCGGCCCCTGGCTCATCCCCGCTTTGGCCTAGTACTATACATCTATTCTGTGGCTTTGGCTTGAATTCGCGCTGGCCTTGCACAAGCCCTTAAATACTCTGGCTGGATCAGTTTGATCAGATCAAATTAATATTTGAAGTGCCGAAGCCAGTAAAGATAATATGATTATCTGAATATATATTATGTAAATCTGGACTCCAGATTACAAATGGTCTCACTTGAACGGTTGTGCTAAAAAATCTGAATAGAAGGCTAATTCAAACATAGGCAATTCATTGAATTGTCAAAGAATCCAAACATACTGTGTCCGAATACTTCGATTAGATCTAGTTTATTTCCGCAAATTACGCCTGAGGCTAACGATATTAGATAATGAACACTAATACAATCACAACACGAAATATTTTGCATGTTAGCAGCAAGTTAACAGTATATCGAACAGTAAGTCGAAGTTCCGGGCTTACGAGGGTTCCGGGGTTGCTCTACGAGCAACTTTTATACTACTACCAAATATAAAGGTCTGTACATAAAAGCTAAATATGCGACAGGAAATAATTATGTGAGTAGCCAGAACCGGAACTCAGCCACATCACAATAAAATCCTAAAAATATTGACGTAAACTACAGACCTACTGATAGCAATGAAAGCAGGTCACCAAATAATAAAAATCTCTCCTATAGATATTTTTTACTTAAGAAAATGCTGAAAACTCTGCAGCTGAACAGCAAGAAGAAGTCCACTAAAGAGCCTAGTCATGTGGGTCGTGCAAGCCGATGAAGAGTACCCCGACTCTTCGCCAGTGACTCCACTAAGCAAAATACCGCCACTTCGCACAACCACAGTACATATGAAATTATATTTACTAGGTGGTAGGAATTTTCTACTAGTCTAGGTCGGTACCACCACCACTTTGTCAGTTATTCTGCGCCGCCAAGTTCCGCGTGGCACTGCAACTATTATGGGCAGCCGTGACGCTTAACATCAGGTGAACGATTAGCTCGTCACGTCATTCATTACCATTAAAAAAATGTTCTACTGTGCCACAAATTCTACGGCTACGTTTTCATTATATAAATTATTATATATGTTATGCTTATAAGTTTAGACATATATAACAAAATTCACTTTAAAAATAACATAACGTAAATCAATTTGAGTGATTCTGAGAACAGGTTCGAATTCAAGTCATTTAATGCATGCAGATTATTGCTGTAAAACTAAAAACGCTGATGTTTAAACGAGCATAATTATGATAATGACCTGATACTGCAAATAAAACCAGAAACTTTATTTTGTCTACGTGTTATACCCATAACCGACAAAATCTACCAGGTAGGTTGAGTGATTGGGTATGTGGGTCGCGTCTGACTCCGTGTTCGCAATACCAATCATGATAAATCATCGTTTCCGCTTCCTTCTGTGTATCTGGTGCGCATACGTTTGGGTTTGGAGACGAATTTGTACATTAATTTGACTGGTATGAACTCATGAAGCATGGAATCGTACGTTATGAATATTGTTTTGACGACGCGTTTCTTTGTCCTCAAATGCTGCGCAAGCGCGTGGGCTGAGCTGAAGACCCTATTACAGCCATGAGCGAGTCTGAATAGTGTTTTTTCATTTGTCTTAAATAATTGGATGTTAGTGATAACGTCATCTATAATTAAACAGCTATCGCAGATGATGATTCTACTAAAACTAGTAACGATAATAGTGTGAACAAGTCTTAAGAAACGATGTTGACGAGAATGTTCTTAAAACAACTTGTTTTCGGCATAATATTTGTACATTACACTTATTTTAAACTGTTCTGTAAATCCTAAGTGAATCGGAGCTGAAACAGGTATATAAGGCGGGGTTACACATGAAAGGGGTTTTATTGTTTCGTCGAAATAGTAGAGCTATAGGTACGGTGTCTGGGTGTTGTGGACCATAGTCTTCGTAATTTTTGTCCTACTAGACACAGATGAGTAATTCTAGTTAGGGTTTATGAATTATAATAATCTTTATGACGACGACGATACTTTATTTATTGTGTTTATGATGGACGTAAAATCAGTAATTGAAAAAAAGTATGTTTCTTTAAAATATTTGGGAAGCCCCGATAAGGTTCGACATAGATTAGATACAGCCCATGTAATAAATATATATTGTTGACTATTCGTCACACAATAATAATAACACAGCCTTCTACTGATAAAAGACAAAGAGACTTTACTGAGAAAATGGTAACAGGGATTCGGCTAAAGACAAAAGCAGCGGAATATTCAGTTATACTTGAATAAAGTTTCTTTAGAATTGTTTAGACGATAAATACAGTACTGGTGCTTAGTAACAATTTATAATCGTCGAACTAAATAAACAAGCTACCGCAAACGATAAATCTATTAACGATTCTAGAAAGCAATCTAATATTAGTAGAGCAAATTGTTGAAACTTGGATCATACGCTGAGTCATGTCGCGAAACATGACCACGCAGGCCACCGATTTACTTATATCACCGGGTACAACCACCCCAGTTACTCATTATGCGGAACATTTTCACACTACTATACTCTCTAGGCAAAGGCGATAGGAACCACAATCGTGGAACTTACAAGCTAGTGTTTATAACAAACTTGTGTGGTGCCCCGTATGTTTACATTAAAGGAAAACAATACAGTAAATTAAAACGGTAGGTAGCGATAATACCGTCCGGCATGTTCACAATTTAATAGTTCTGATTGTGATCGACTGATCGTGTTTTTTGTGAAGTATGGAAGTGTGTTGAGCATAAAATTCTAAGTGGACGCATTAGCAATACCGATTAGGACTATTAATGCCCACAGAATTCTCTCAAAACTTTTTTACATCTTCTCATTTGTCCAGAAATTATAATATAAAAATAAAAATATTTCGGTTATAACAGAAATCTATAAAAGTTACTTTAACATGTTGAGCTAAATCGAATGGTAGGTAAAGCTGAAAATCATTCAAACTCGGCGTTGATGAAGATTGTAGACCTAGATAAAGAATTGACCTTTGAAGAGTTGGTTACTCTTTGAATCAAACGGGACGGGTATTGCTCTACATTGAAAGTTGAAACCACAACTTATCACAAAATAATAGGCATCCTAATCTTTCTTCTCGACATCGTTCCATCATTTTTTGTGTTTTCAGATTATAGATTTTATCTATATCTTGAATATATGTCGAATAGGAATTCTGAACAACTTACATCAATATTTTTGTAGCTACTACACTTGTAGGTATAGGGGTGTAGGGTTAGCAAATAAAAGTATCCATTAGAATAAACCCACAATGAGAAACCTTTAAAGAGAATTGATTGAGATTGAACAGTTTAATTACGATAATATGTCAAGTGGAGTCAAAGAACCCCGCGGTGACATTCTCAAAATCGAGTCCATGAAGAGAACGGATATCGAGCCAGAACAAATAATTATATTGTTGTAAAAATCTACGGCACAGCTACGAGACCAAGTGAAGTGTTAGCGAATTCTTTATATCTTGTACGGAGCATAGACTTTAGTATCATGTAAATAAATAAAGTTCCGGGTGACACTGCAACTGTTATGGGCGGCCGTATCACTTAACATCAGGTGAACGACTTGCTCGTCACGTCATTCAATCACATAAAAAAAAAAAAAAAAAAAAAAAAAAAAAAATAGGAACTTTGTGGTGTTTTTTTATTATTTTAGTCTTCATCTTATACGAAAATATTAGCTAATTAATTGTTTTTGAAACAAATTAGGACATATTTTTAAATAAATATTACGGCAGATCAAACAGAACTTGTGCTCAGAACTCAGACATAAAAATGTACACAGATGAGGTGAAATGCGGTAAAGTTATTGTTTTCAACATCCAGCCATTTCGAACGCTGAAGGCTGTAGCTTTGACAGCAGACGAATAGGTATTCAATAAGAGTAGTACCAGTGACCAACACTGCTTAATATTTCCAGAAATTTTATGCTGGAAATGTTAAGCACATACTACTGCCTATCACATTTTGTCTTATAGTATTCTTGGCTGTAGCCTTGAGCATACTGGAGAAGGCAATTATTTGCTGTATTTATTCAAAGTATACGCTACCATCACTAGCTACCGCGAGTGGGAGTGTAACAGCAATAAAAGTGCGACAAATAATAATATTGACATGTTTTTTCACAGCAGTTTCTTCTTTCTCTCTGCTAATGTTTTCAATTTCCCCAATATATAACTATGGTAATTGAATATTGAGAGACTACGCGGAGTAATCTACAAGCTTTCGACCCGTGACGTTTTAATATTTAACTAATGCCTTGATATCTAAATTACAGTTATTGCTACAGAAGATTGTGTCCAAAAGTAGCGCGTATTTTAAATCAAATCAATTAACCTTTGGACTTTTACGTCTTCGCTTCTTATCCAGACCTAGATTTTAAATACACAAATAGTTTGTTTCAGGCAAAGCACGCGGAGATAGACAGATATAATTATTAGGTAATAATGTTAGAGGTCTAAGTAAGTTTGTATGTAGTACGAATTTACAGAATTGTTAAATGTTATTAGTATGCCGACAATGATTCAAAACAGAAAGTAGTAGCCAGGAGTAAAACTAGACTATAATCTTTGTTAGAACACGAGCAGCTTGCCTTTTTAAAGATTAGTGGCATACAAACTGAGTAAATTTTAATCAAAACATTCAAACTGATCTCCACCTAGGTCTCAACTCTCAAGTCCTAGTTTGTAATGACCCTAGATAAAGCAGACGCTTTTTGTGCTAAACGCCTTTCACTAAAGGAGGAGTTACGTAACTTGTCCCACTTGTGAACCAGTTTTCTTTGATCTACTGCCCTTTAAAGATGCGGTGACTGCGCGAAGTACAACATAAAAGCCAGTAGAATACAATGTATCGGTGGAAGGCCGAGAAAACCCCAACGGTAAATTAAGTGTAACTGTGATATTTGGAAAAAGATTCGATAAAAACATCTATACTTTTGGTAGGAAACTGGAAACTATAGAAGATAAATTAACAGCATTAAATGAGGATAAATTGCAAAAATGAAATGTAAGTTGAAAATAATTAAACATGAATAAGAAAAATTAATCATGTTTTCCACCTAGTTTGGAATATTAAATCATGATGATACCAGGTCGCATAGGTGGGGGGTTGATATTAATACAAAGACTATCAATAGTACCATAAAACATATTGATCGCAAAAATACGTTTTTTGAAGACCAATAAAGATAAAATGCAAGTTTACACAACGAACACACATAAATTAGCCACTGTATGGTTAACAAGAAGGACTATTATGAGAAAAACAAAAGGTTAATGTGCAAAGACGAATTCATCTTACACGTGAATGTACCGAGCAGAGCAGCCCAAACAACCCCATAGCGACAAAAACAATCAACAATCGACACGTGTTTCGCCTCCACACGAGGAAACATCAAAATGTTTAAGAAACACTCCTCGCTTACAGAAAACTAAACTCTAATTTTGTTCATGCGTGGTACCTACTTACACTTCACAGGAGACACAGAATATTTAATAACGAACAGGAAGTTCATTATTGATTTCATGATGAGGGTAAGTTAATTTTTACAAAATACAAATACGATCCGAATTGATAAAGTAGTGGTGGGACCTTTAATAGAAGTGGAAAAGATTACTCTAATATTAAACAGTGATCAACTTAATTTGCCACTCTGATGCAGTAAGCACTACTGGCTGATAGTGCAGAAGGAAAAATATTCCTTTCGACACTACTGGTAGTGCAGCTTTATAGGGAACTAGCGGCTCGCCCCGGTTTCGGTGAAAGAATTTTTGAAATCGGCACAGTAGTTTTTGAGTTTATTCATTACAAACATACAAAAATACAAATCTTTCCTCTTTATAATAGTGGCGTAGATGGTGTAGATGAACAGCATGCTATACTTCATCATCTATACATCTATTCTATACATATAATAAAACTGTAGAGATAAAAAAGTCTGTATGCAAGATATCAAGAAAAAATGACACAGGTTGGCTTAAAATTAGCCGCTGATCACGTTAAGCCACTTTATAAACACTTTGTCTGTTTGTTTGTTTGTTATGACTGAACTTCTAAAATACTGAATGGATTTTTATGCGGTTTTCACTAATATGCTTAGAAATAACCGGCGCTTAAAATAGGATATATTAAAATTGATATATCGTTAAAAAAAATTGATGACCATTATTGAGATTTCATTACGAAACGAATCGGAGTTTTAAACAACATGGCCGATTGATGTTGTTACGAAACCCTAAAAATGAAACATTCTTTGCAAAAGCGAATCTGATTAGAGCTTTGTACACATGTTATTTTCTCACTCCCACCACTATGTTGAAAATGCAGTGGGAATGAGACAACCTGAAAAATAGCGGACATAATATAAATGTCGACTCTTTATACAGTGGCGTACGTAAGTACTTGTGATTTCTAATTAGTATTAACAAAATTAATTATGTACGCATCGTATAAGTAAATGCAATACTCCAGCTGTAAAGTATGTATTTTATAAACTTATTATTGGCACAGGCTAAAACTACTACTCAATTCGTATGGACCCAAACTTAAGAAAGTAAAAAAAAATATCTGGTGAATGCAACAAAGATACTCTTTGGGAACGAAAAGCGCGCGGATATGAAAAACTGACCAATGTGTGTTTGTTTTGTATTATTCTAAACTGCCTAAATAATAGGTATGGTACTTATGTAGGTATACTTACTACCTAAACAAAATTCACTGGAAACTCTTATGAAGACTTGAACGGTTTTTATGGTGAAAACACAAGAACATCTGTTGAAGTGAAAATGACAAGGAAAAGATCGACCGTATATTATAAAACTTTTATTAGTTAGATGCCTAGACCTATCGTATATTTAAAAAAACTAACGTCTAAGTATAAGGTAGGTCTAAGTAGGTACATATTCAATTAAATATTGTACCTATGATTTGCAGTTTCTAACGCACTATTTTATTAATGAGTAGGTGATCTGATGACACGTGAAAAGTCATACTTACCTACTACCTAAACAACATTTTTACACGTGTGCTACCTAATTTGCTAATACGTGCTGAGCTCCGAAAAGATTTAGTGGATTTCGTTGTTTGGTATATAGGAAATGCATGAACTAAGCTATTATTAGACTACCTAAACGTAGAAATAACACAATGCAAGCGTGCGAAGCCGCGGGAAAAAGCTAGTTTTGTATGAAAGTAAACATATGACAGTACATGCGCATTTGTGCAAGGCCTAACTTCAGAGCGGCCATTGCAAATTTCATTTACTGTATCATTTATTTATCAATCAACATTGAAAATATTACGTTATTTAAATAATTATCATGTTATCACTTGTAACATAAGTGTATAAACAATTAAGGGGTTATGCGCAGTACCTACTGGTTATTAGTTAAATCTTTTGTTTTCTTTATCGCCCACGCTCAATTAGCTATCGTGCGTGACCTGATTATCTTCGAGGGCGAGGTATTTTATCAACCAACATTTACAAATAAACTGTCACATAATGGGTTATTTTTTTTATCAACGATAGGGTAACACTTGACCACGGTCTCACCTGATGGTAAGTGACGACTATAAAAACAACTTTTTTTTATTGATTGATAGGCTTGCGTTTGACCACTATCTCACCTGATGGGAAGTGACGATGCGGTCTAGGATGTGACACGCTTGCCTAGAAGATACCTCTTCACTCTCGATTTGAAGACCCCATAAATACTAATAATTGTTACTGTAAGCTCTCTTTATAGGATAATCTCGGAATGGATCACAAACGGTACCTTACAAAAAAATGAAATGTTGTCCAATATACATAATTATATTAAATTTTTATACTTATTCAATATTAAAAAACAAAGTGCCGACATGTGAAGCGTATAGTGACACTATGGCAGTTATAAAAACAGACGTCTTATAAACTTTTCTTCTGGGTTCTGGCTAAAATCTTATTTTAATAGCCTCACCACATACCTAGAGTTTTTTCGTTACTCTTAAGTCTAAGAGCCTCACTAAAGTGAAAATACTAAACTTCAAAAAATGTACAATTTTAATAAAACGAATTAAGAACAAAACAAAAAATACGTGTCTGTTATTTTTCAACTAATTTTTAATAAAACTATTAAAACTACGGGTCAAAATTTTTAAATGTTGTGCATTGCTCTTTCAGTGGGTAGAGTTATTTTCACTTAGCAGTTACACATGCTAGGCGAATGTGGGACTTTGACACTCATTTCGCAAATATTTGTGCCATCCCGTGTAATTGTTTATCTTTGCTTTAACTAATTTTGATCTGAATACATAAGATAACACATTTTGCAGTAATATTGTGTTTCTTGTCGCTATTTAACATTGATAAAAGCGCTCTAATTCTTCTATATTTTTAACACATTTTCCTTCTTCCTTTTTAAACCGAAATTACTTGGAACTTGTGACTAGACTTAAATTGGGTCAACCATTGTAACGTCGACGCACTGCATAATAATGAATTTATGAATGAAACTGTACACTCGACGCGTATTGAATTTTTTTGTGCAACTGAAGGCAATGTTTTGGTGGGTTAGTATAAGATTGACTAGATCGCAAAATGACCACATCGCGAAGCGACTACTTCAGCAATCTATATTTTCGTATAATATCCAAATGAACCGGCAAAGTGATGTGGACAAGACACAGCGGCCGAAATATTGTAGCGGTCTACGGGTACGGCTGATAGCTTGTAGTACAAAATTGTGTGCATTCTTAATTTTCGTCAATAAACTTACCTCAGAAGTTTCAGTGTATTCCACTCCGTGCTCTTCCTGGTAGGTGATGTTAATGTTGGCGACTGTGTACGTGTCACTGACGAAGCGCTCGTCCGACGTGGGTCCATACCGCACCGACTCCAACTCGCTCCCGGGGGAATGGCACCCCACGAAGCTCACGAACCACCCCAGTGTCACCAACCCCGACCACAACTCTTCCGCGCGCATTATCACAATAACATTCGATTAACAATCTCAATAAAACCAACACCACACTCGGAACTCACGAAATCTGCACTCGATTGGTAACCAATGTTTTTAAACATCGGCGAACGGACCGATATCAATTATACAACACGATTTTAACACGTCTCGGTGGTGCCGCGATCGTTCGCGGTGTGACGCACAAAAATCGACTAAACTTTATCAGTTGCGCTATCGGTTAACGAAAACGCACGATTTCAGTCGGACGCGATAACGCTACCGTTGAACTATTTAGCATTTGCACAACACTAGCTTCCTACAGGAACTCTTTGGTGCTACGCATGCGATTTATTTCTGCAGCGTCTTCTGTTCCACTTTTGTGCGGAGGTCAGGATACTTTGGGAGTGGTATCTGACATGTTGTTCGCTATAATCTCGCGGTAGTCGACTGCCGCTCCATAACCGGCAAGGAACTTCACAGCGTCAGGCACCTGTAACAATGGATCGGCGTCAGAAATGTTAATTAGTTTCTTGTCACGTAATCTGCCGTCAATTACAATAACATTTAAGAGCTCAGATACGCCGGACGAATACGTCGGTCGCCGAGCTGTGTTTATTGTGGTTGGCTGGCTGATATATTTTCGTGGCAAATCGTGAGGTTTAATTTAAGAATAAATCGTTACTGCCTTGTATTGGTATGTCCTTTCAAATAGAGGCATTTTAACGAGCGACCTTTTAATATCAGTCTACTAATTACTACGTGCGAGAGCCCACTGCAAAAATACCTACGTCATCGGGTACCCCAATAGCCTATCTTTAGATCGTTAACGGACACTTAAACATGTAAAAAAAAAAACAGGTCTGACAGTTCCGATCCTGCCGGGTCATGGAAATAATCCACCTCCACCAACTTCAAATGCCTTGAATACTAAGTTTCGCCAAGTTTAGACCTGGCAGACCTTTTAATCTATTATCAGGGGCATCTTGGCTATTATTGGGCGTAGGTCTCATTGGGGTATTCGCTGAGGTAGGTAAAGAGTGTCAAGGGCACATTCTTAGGGGTCTCCCAGGTACTTCCGGCAGGGTGCGCAATGGCAGACCAATTTTTTTTACATAATTGATCAATGGTTAACTGTTGCCAGAACTTATATTCGGGTAAAATTTGACAAAAAAAACGTAATTTTTTTAAATTATTTCCATGACCCGGCAGGATCGGAACTGGCAGTCCTAATTTTTTTGACATATTTAGATGTCGCTTAACGATCTAAAGATAGCCTATTGGGGTACCCGATGACGTAGGTATTTGTGCAGTAGGCTCTCGCACATTTGCCCTCTATATGTCTGTAGGTATAACAATATTATGTTGTAAAATATTGGCTAAATTGCCATAATAATATGTCTGTTTGAATGCAACTTGTTTCTAAACTAAGTTAAGTTTTTCCCCTAGATTCATTAGGTATAAACATGCAGCAGTCATGAAATTGTATCATAACTACTCGTTATAACTGCCAGAGTCGTTTTTTCTTACCTTGGCCTGGGCAAAGTAATTTTCTAGGAAGCTAGGTATATCAATTATAATGTA
Organism: Ennomos quercinarius; assembly: GCA_910589525.2. Lineage (NCBI taxonomy): Eukaryota > Metazoa > Arthropoda > Insecta > Lepidoptera > Geometridae > Ennomos > Ennomos quercinarius. The sequence continues at coordinate 9,353,432 of OU342505.1, read as the reverse complement.
GCTAATTATAAAGTTCCAGAATAGTTGGAGATGTGAGGAGACAAAGATCCGTCTTATCCAATCGACTTAGATTTTTAGATACAAAGTAGAAACAAAAAGAAACTAGAAGTAAAGATAATAGATACAAAAAAAAACTATGTCTGACACCGGGGAGCCGATAGATGCAGAGCAGCCGCTCAAGCTGGCGCGCTTTGGGGGAGACTCTATGTTCAGCAGTAGACGTCTTCAGGCTGTTGATGGTGATGATGATGATGATGATGATGAAGCCAAAATGCTTAATCTAAAATCTAGAAGTACATCTACTTAGCTGATAAAGTGACAATGTGTGTATTGTGTAATCTATAATGCGATCTCTACGACTTACAGTCCGATTTCTAAAGTGGTTGGCTTGGCTGGTAGCTGTATTCAAGTGTGAAAGTGGTCTACCCACTATAATGAAGAAAAGATTAATTCTCAAGTAGTGAAGGAACATAACTTGTTAATGCTAAAATTTATTGGGTCGCATGTTAACCTTGTTAACGGTTAAGTAAACAAAACACAATTTAATCTTATCCATAGTATACAAATACAAATAGTAAGTACTAGATGTCGTACTAGCATATAAAAAATATATATCTTTGTGCTAGCCTTCATAAAAAATAGTCATTGAAGAAACGATCATTGTTGACCTCAAACAAATAAAGATGTTGTTATTGCAATTCATCAAAAACTATTTCAAAATCGTAAAACATATTTACCAAAATGTAAAATGATTTCGAGGTCGCCTTGAAACAGTACAGAATGGATAAATAAACAAATATGCATAGTAGACATTTCTAATAACGTAAACTTCTGTAACTCCTCTGAATTTTGGAACTTAGCAGGCGACCAAAACCTATAGTATTCAATATTCATGCATGTAGGAGCTAGCTACATGAAATTAGACATGATTCAGATACAAAGTTGGTAAAACGATCGCGCGACGAATTGCTTTCTGGATTTGCGACAATGAAGTCAAAGATGTGAACTTGAAGATTAGACTTCTCTGAACATTTAGATTCAAAACACACACTATCTACAGGATGTAATTGAATTCATTGGCATCCTTTGAAACTACACATTATACACACAGTATACATTTCCATCAAATAATTTACCGAAAGCACCACAGAACAGACAAACCAAAGTCTTGCCTGCAGTCTTATTATAATTAGGTACGAAACGTGATATGTTTGTCCACATACAAATCCTTCAAAGCAACACTAGTTTTTTAATAAATAAATGCAATTAATATGCGCACTATTCGTGAAAGACTAACTTAAAATGAGGTAAAGGAAGACATCTATGTGTTAGCGGACACCCCAAAAAGGAGGGTAATATTTATCGAGTATCTATGTATCTATATATGCTGTGTGTTTAGCAACACATAAACATACTATAACACACATTATATGTACACATGTAACTATATGCGAGTAGCTTCTAATATGAGTGAAATTTGCTACCGGTTTTCCAAAATATGTGTACGATCCCTGTACCTTTTTGTAACAATACGAGGTTATTTGTGCGATAGCTCGTTTGTTGTCCAACAGATATTTTAAAAATATCCATAGACTTTGTTATCGGTTAACGTAGCATTTTCCCTCAGCCCAAGCCATAAACCATATCGGTGCTTGTAGTCTTTATAGGTGACTGTACTTTATCGCGTAGGTACTCTTGTACACACGTGAAAATGTAAAATATAATATGACGTACACGACACCGGTAGTGACTTTACGTTTACACGGTACAATATGAGAATTTCAATATTTTCTACCTGCTTTCTAAGATGCTAAACAAAGATGTTGTCAAGGATAATGATATTTGGAACACGATGGCTAGTCGAGGTACTAGGTCTCAGTGGATATTCTGTCTAACTGAACAATGCCAATGTGGTAATTTTCAGGAAACATAACGCTTAGCAAATGTCACATACCAGCCTGAATTATAAATTGATCAGGGAAACACTTGGGATTGGTGGCAAATATAACAAATATGTACATGCATATAAGGATAGAACTAACTGTAACTGTGGCAAGTTTTGAAAAGCTAGATGAAGAAAATATGTAAACAGTGCGAGACTAGAAGATAGATTATTAAAACCCCCGGTCACATAGAGAATAATAATACCCCTGTGTATATGTGTGTATGTGAGTCTGTTTGTGGCATTTGTGTAGTAGGTATGTGTAGCTCCTAAACGCATGAACCGATTTTGATTTTTTTTTAATTGTCTGACTGGTGGCTTGGTCGACCGCTAAGAGTAAGATCACACGACCTTAGCGGACATAGAATAGATACATAACAGAACTACGTCTTAGCTATGATTCAAGAAAATCTGTTCTGCCGTTTGAAGATCGTCAGACCTTTTCTAGATGATGAATGTAGGGGTTTTTTTTAAAAGTTGAATAATATTACTTGTTTGGATTTTGGCTATGATTGCTTATGCTGACGTGTTCAGTTTTGGTGTGAACTGCAGCTTTCTAGATTCATTATATCGCGCGCGAGTTAGCCCCTTCCCCCCCCCCCCCCCCCCATACACGCTTGATTGATCAATAAAATTGACGAGACCACTTTCGTCAATGTTTTCTCCATTCTGTAAACCGAAAAACATTGACCAATACCAACCCTACACGATCAATAAAATTGAAAGTGTATGGGGGGCTTTACAAACGATCTCCTAATATGGTTTAATATTTCTGGTATTAGGTACCTTCCGTATGTTACGTGACTTTACTAAGATTTACAAGAGAATAAGTCCATAGTTTGCTATCTCTTATTATTTGCTGGGATTCAATTAAATAGGAAAATAATAAAATCAGGCTTTAGATAAGTAATTATACGAAGTACCTTTTTATCTCTGGTTTCTGGTTTCTTAGTGATTGCGCAGGAGCTGGTGATGTAATCAGTAAAATTATATTCCCGATAGAAACTTAAATAAATATTTTGTGTTAGTGTAGTATTATCAAGAATCATAGTTAAAAATCAACATTTGGTAAATTTCCTTATCCTGAGTTGGTGGATTTAGAAGAAGCTAATAAAGGAAAAGAAGCAAAAGGTGTAGTAGGTATGCCATGGCATAGCAACTAATGTTTTAATACCAAAACCGTAAGCGGTGCAAGAGAAAATTAGAACGGCAATAAGTCCTCATGATGGGGACCTAAGTATTACTGTTCTAATCCGTATAACGTATATATTCTCATCCCCCATCTGAATCCCATCCCATGTCAAAGCTACGTATGTTTGAAGTTATTACTAGTATTTATTTTACTTTAAAGATTTGTAGAGGAAGAATCCTCCACTGCTGAACATAGGCCTCCCCCAGAGCGCGCCACCTTGAGCGGCTGCTCGCCTCCTGCATCCATCGGCTCCCCGCGGCTTTCACCAGATCGTCAGTCCACCGAGTGGGGGCCGGCCTACGCTGCGTCTTCCGGTTCGTGGTCGCCACTCGAGAACCTTTCTTCCCCATCGGTTGTCACTTCTACGAGCGATGTGGCCTGCCCATTGCCACTTCAACTTGCTAATTCTAAGAGGTATATCGGTGACTTTAGTAGAGGAAGAATATATAATAAGTATTATAACAATTGACAGCCTCTGTGGTCTGGTGGTTAAGCAGGTGGGCTCATAACCTGGAAGTTGCGCCGAGAAAGAAACAACGAGTAACTGTTCACTGTTATGCAGTGTTACTACATAATGCGATAAATGTTCTTCTTCTTCTTCTTCTTCTTCGTTTATGGCTTTCTATCGCTTTTTAGCGATAATTCTGCCAATGTCAAGTAAGTAAAAATTTGTACGGTTATGTCACGTCAAAGTCCTATTTTGTCAGTCAAAATGCCAACAGTAAGATGGTGGATATTTTACTGAAGGCTCTAAAAAGCCGTTGAAGAGAAAACGAAAATGCATGGTTATATAAACTTGGAACCATTTGCCAACACTCGTGCACGTTCACGAACACTTAACGAATAATAATCCACCCTTATTACACATTAAAATTCAAAAATACACAGGCTTTGGTAAAAAATTCAAAATTTACAACCGCCATTGTCGGATTTTCTTCAAAGACCGCGATAAATGTTATCGGTAGATATATTATGTCAAGATTGGAAACGACAGCCACGCCTAACTCATCTTGGATAAACAAAAAAACTGTGTCATACCTTTTATTACCTAGGTACTTCTTTGTTTATGGGTGAACGACATCGGCCGAATGCCCGCTTCCACCATTATGTCCAATTGTAGTGGGACTGGGACAGCAATGTGAATGATTTTTTCAAGTCTTTACTTTATTGAAACGCGTTATATTAATCGATCTTGCATGCTGCACGATCGCGGTTGTGTTGTGCTGAATGAGCTTTACAAACTGTTAGTTAGGACTTGAACTTTGGTATCAATAGCACTAATACACTCTTTATACTTAAAAGTAATCTGTGATTATAGTAGGTCGACTTTGTCACGACAGAGACGTTCAATGAATTGTATACCTTATGAACTCCACAATAGAGTTGGAAGGTAGGCTAATTAGAAGAAACAAAAGAGTCGTGAACCTTCTTCAATGTCATTCATTCAAAGATCCTCAACAAAATGTAATTTTGAACCATATTCACATACACAACAAAGCCTACAATCATAAAGCAACTTTAACGTCTCATACATAACTTAAAACCTTCATGACGTTATCATCCTAAATTGGTATTAGATTAGCCCAATACAGTATATTAAACTAATGACAACAAACACCGGCATTTTGCTTTGTAAGGCCTTTCCGTGGAGCAAGGCCAGTCCGGCCATGACTGAGTACGCCTCTCAAGGGCGGGGTTGGGGGGTGAACTGGATAGGGGTGAGATAGGCAGATCGGCTCATCGGTTATCGATGAATGTGTATTTGAATGCTTACCTACGGCTTTAGTTAGATCATTTCCCAAGACCCTCACACATCGTATCATCAGCCGGGAGAAGTCCGCTGCTGGTCATAGGTCTCCCCACAAAACGCCAATTTGGATGCTTATCATTTTATTGGGGATCAGCCATAATCACCATTCACCACGCTTGGCAGGGCAGCTTGATGATCGCAGATTTGAATGTACCGAGGAAAATGCTGCCCAGTTCCTGGAGATTCCCATAGCCGGCTCTTACGGCGCCCACGCGTAGAAATGGGGTGATCCTATTCGCACATCGGGACCACACGGGAAATACACCCTACCACTCGGAAACTCCAGGCGCTTTCCCTTAAGCCAAGCCACATAAAAAGTAGGATGTGTTAGCAGATATTGAACGTGGCAGATTTAAGAAAATTGATGAATCGAAATTTTACAAAACTATCGACATTGAAAATAAATCACAGCCCTGCACTAAAAGGGGCTGAAACGGGAAATATCGCGTGACAGCCACCACCAGCCGTGACTCGAACTTCGAACGTAAGCCCAACGCAAACCCATTACACGAAGGCAGCGGTGAACTTGGACCTTAATGATGCCTTTGGCATTGGCCGTGGAAGTCCATACCACAGTAATTTAGTTGACTTACTTTGCCTTCACGACGAACTGGAAATTTTTCCGGGTTGCTATTATGAAAAATTTTCTTTTCAAAGCTTTTGCAAATGATAGTTTTATCATGTGTAAAAAGGGTTAGTTAGGTAAGAAAAATGCTTAGCAAAATATCGCTAAAGTAGCCATATTCGGCAGCGCTGCCAATTCCAAAACAACCCCTGAGCGAAAGCAGGAACAGTGATGCAAGAACTCTTGGAACATTGCCAACATAACGGCAAAAACCTACCACTGCAGTTTTGATCCCCTAAATGTAAACAGCAACCGTTATGGGTGTCACAATACAATCGCTTTGTTCTCAGATTCAGATATTTTTTTTCTAGAAGTTGCTTAGCTATGATGAAGCTCTTCAAGCAGTTTCCAGCAGTTCAAGTAACTTAACTGTGTATGAGTAAATAACCGCTGAGTAGTATTTAAGACTGGGACCCAGCTCGTACAGATGTTACAGCTACAGTAAACAGTTAATATGGAAGATAATAGATAACCAAATGAAATGAGTTGGTCGGCTCGACTGTAACGGGACGGTATATACCTAGCTTCAAAAACGGCGCTCACCAGGGCCGATGGCACTATGCTCCTGCCCCGCCACCGGGTCAGACATGCTATCGTATCCATTCCATTATCCATGTATATGTCGAACAGTGACACCAGTTTGAATCACTCGCCTGTATTCAGGAAACTAGGGCAACAGTATCGGTTCTATACCGGCGTCTGAAGTTTTGACAAAAGAAATTAATACTTGCACCACTCTGACTAGAAAACAATACAAATATAGGAATTGTCATCAAATATTACTCTTCTTTTTTCTTTTTTAAAAGTACAAAGTCTAAGGTACAGTAGTAAAGTACTCAAAAATTGTGGCGCTGCCGGGTTCTGCCACGGCTGCGTGAACTTGGTCCCCAGACCACCCTAATAGAGGGTTTGACATTGATCGGGTACAGGTACCTACCGAGGCCACAGCTCGATCCCCACTGCTGCTATTTGCTTTGTTTGGGTAAACATAACTAACGCTGGAGAAAGTATAAGCTGTACAACGATTTCCAGATCTTGGAGGAGAAATTGCTTCAATGAAGCTTTTTGAAACAGGGACACTAAAAATAAGGGATAGTAGTATGCAAACCTGGTCAATTTCTCGTGATCTAGCAGTTACTTCAGGCTTGGCATTGGACGTCCAGGTCAAATAACGTCCATGAGTCGAAACTCGATAGGAACTGTTTGCTTTACCATGGCCGTTTCATGATTGGTTATTTGTTGAACCAGTTTGCTTACCATTTATGAGCAACACACGCTATTACTAACTACTAACATTTCTGTTTAACACACACACATTTTTGTTTGTTCTGTGTAACAGAGTCCATGTTCTACTTCAATAGAGCATCTTCAATGGCAGCATAATTGTCAATATTCCCATAGTTTCTTTCACCAGTCGATCAGAACGGCTTCCTGATGGGTAGTTTTTGCATCATCCAATCACAGCGAGAAATGGAGCGCGGCGCTTTTAATTGTCCGCTTTTTATTAGGCCATAGTTCCGCATGAAGAAATGTTTTGGAATCTCGTGACGGAATGAGGCTTTTGACGCCTGCAGAGATTTGAATGATATTTTATGGACGTGCTGTTGCTATTGTGAAAATGTTTTACGATTGAAGGTTGTTTTGTATTTCTAGCTTAGCTGTGCACTATCTAAAAATATTCAATTCTTAGAAATGGAACCCGATATCATGAAAACGCCGTACACTAAGTTAATATTGTTTAAATAGGTATACCGCGCGCTTGGGGTGTCTCAGGTAAGTTATGTATGTTACCCATTTTAAAGCCAACTTGCGACAATGCAAATAGGAAGAAAACCTGACTACCTGACGTTTTATTATACAGCTTTAGTTTCCTTTCCGATGGGGAAGAAAGGTTCTCGAGTGGCGACGACGAACCGGAAGACGCAGCGTAGGCCGGCCCTCGGACCGACGATCTGGTGAAAACCCCGGGGAGCCGATGGATGCAGGAGGCGAGCACCCGCTCAAGGTGGTGCTCTCTGGGGGAGGCCTATGTTCAGCAGTGGACGTCTTCAGGCTGTTGATGATGAGCTTTCTTTTGGCATACGGTATCGTTAGAACAGCATGAGTCGAATGATAAAAAAGTATGATGTTATCTCACTTAATTCAATTTCGTTCACAGTTATAAATTAAAATACTTATTATATAGGTACTTAAAACACAGGATATATAATACTAGATAGATGTAATAGTGCTTAAGATTCTTTACTTCCAATAGTATACGTGACCAAGAAAATTGCTTTACAACAGCTGTACATATAAAGAATAATTAACGTTTCTGTGCCAATTGGTCGCCGGTAAACTGTTAAATCAACGCCATTGGCACGTTGCACTATTATACAATCTTGTCACAACAATCTTTTTGTCATATTATTTTGCACATCCAGATTAAATTGACTGCGAGAAGGTACCGAAGTGTTAACATATTAAAATAGAAAAACATCACACCGAGTTTGTTTATTTTTGAACACTATGTGTAGGTTTTAAGGGTAATAATTATAAAATAGCTGCTGCGCGCGTCGTCGTGGGTGGTTTGCTTACCAACGATGCGGGGCCAGGGATCAGCTCCCGGGCAGGTCATGGGTGGCATAAAGGCATTGCTGTATCGTTGAGAAAGAAAATATTTAAAGATGAAACTATGAACTAAAGCTTTGAAACGATGGTAGTGAAAGATGGTCCTGTAATACTTTCTACACGGGTAGTAACACAGATCTCAGAAATATATCTCAATGGGCGGTTAGTAAATGGAAGTTTTGGCGACGCCCCACCGATGCGGCGAAGTGGCTATGACTACAAAATATCAGGGTGAGTTTGAATCCTTTGAAAGCATCCTTCACCTCCCGACAGAAAGGCAATATTATAAAAGTTCTAGGCTCCCACATACACTCAAATTTTTATTCGTCACGTTTTCCAAAATTTATCACAGTTTATTCAGGGAGAGAGAGAATTTATTCCTTCGCCGGCCCATCCATTCATCCTTGTCCCCCTATCTTTTTTTCCTTTCCCTTCCCTCTTACCCATAAACAGGGTTAAGGAGTAAAATTAATTAACCCGTGCGAAGCCGGGGCGGGTCAACTAGTACCATATAAAAATATAATATAATATACAATAACAAATGACATAACCTTCTGCACGCTGCAAAAACCATGCACTGACGAAGATAGCAGAAACAATCGAAGAATCACGTAATTATGATAAATGCTTATTAATAATCATGGGAAGATTATATAACTTTTTATAATATTATGCTTATCTTCTAAGAGTAGACACCGCTTACATAATTTTATTCTATTGCATAGAAAACATTTTACACAGAATCATGGTTTAGGTTACTGGATTGATATTTTCCGCAACATGAAAATTCACGCCTATTTAGTTAACTACAGACTTCAAATAATAAGCATATTATTTGATTGACACGTCTCAGATGAAAGGCCATAAGGTGGAATGTTACACTCGCGCGGCAAATTAATTTTTTTTTTTGCGTTCTTGTGCCAATAATAGCTTAATTACTCAACGTGATTACATGAAAACTAATTTTGCGCAAATAAATATAGTGTATTAATAAATTACAATTACAAGTATCACCTACTTATCATTGGTTTAGCGACAACAAATGGCAATAGACTGAAAAACTAAGAAGAAAATTGTTTATTGCCATTTGTCGCTAAACCAATGATATCTAGGAGATACTTTTAATCGTAATTTGTTGATACATTCTATTTACTTCCGCAAAATTAGTTTTCATGTAATCACGTTGAGTAGTTAAGCTATCATTAGCAAAAGAACGCAAGAAGATTTGAATTTGCCGCGCTAATGTAACGCTCCCCCTTAATGACTATGGCCTTTCTTCTCTTATACCAAACACGTTTAAAGTGTTTTTTATATATACTCCGCTTACAAAAATTGGATTTCATTCATAGAATTCGCCTTTTACATTATTTCATCGTTACTTCGTATACTTATATATACCTTCTAGCGTTCCACCTTAAAATATAATTTAAGTACCTACTTGAATAGGTAGTGGAACATACACCGTCAAAATCATGACCCTCCTTTTTGCCGAAATCGAATAATACATTTTTAGTGGTAGTAAAACATGAAGTTGTTTGACCAGATCATAAATAGTTTATTTAATTTTGAAATAGTCATAAATCATACTAAAATTGATGATGATAAAATGCTTCCAAATTACCATACAATAATGACCCATCCCACCCAAACAAAAACTGGTATTTTAAATGTTTAATATGTTAATATTATTTTAGTTCGTGTGATAACGTTTACTTGATTAATATGAAAAAAAATACATGAAAAATTAATGACAAGTTTAAGATTAATCACAATAAAACCCAGCTTTATTAGACCAACCCGTTCTTTTAATTCACGTCAATATAGAATTTTGAGTTGCATGTAAATATTACAAAATATTCGTTATAATTAGTAGTCTCCAATGACAGTTTTTTGGAAAACCTTCTTCCTCCCCCGTGCATTATAATGATAATTAATGAATTATAATCCTAATTATAATGCATATTCATAGTATAACGTATGTATTATTTTTAAATTTAGACATTATTATTATTTTATCCTGTTTCAATCGTATTATTATATTTTATTCTATTTTAATTATTCTATTTCATTTTATTTGAATTACTCTTTTACACGTTTTTAATAGGTAATTTTAATATTTTATTCAATTCAATTCAATTTTTTTTTTTAGAATATGAATACATAATAATATGTCAGAATAATAATATTTAGCTCTCTAATATTCCACCGTATTGACATGCAAAACTAGTAAAACACAAGCAAAATTGAATTACACCAAGAATTTAAATTACATTTATTATTATTACAATTTACAATTTATGCAATTTTTTTTTATTTTACATGCGTCATAATATCAATAATAATTAATTAAATTCAATAAATAATCTAATTCTATTATATATTATTATATAAATATTATTTATCTAATTCTATTTGAATTTTCTTTGCCTTTTGTATTTTTCTCTGTGTTTTATTATGTAAAAGGAGGACATGCCCAGTGTAGCAACGTGTTATAAGGCTAATAAATATTTCCATTTCTATTTCAAATCTTTAATTTAAATCTATATACGTTTACGCAGATCTGTTTTCGATTTAGTAAACAATAAAATTTTAAAAATGGTCACCCGTAATTATCTACCTTGGTAAGTTGGTACCACATAGTAAAGGTCGTGATCGTGATTGAAATGATCAGAACAGGCAGCAAATAATTATCGCGTATGAGCTATTGTATGCAGTTGAGGCAAATATAGGAAATATTTATGCCCAAGGATGGCAACTGTCGCAACTCACACGACACCTAGAAACACGCTAACTGGTGAATGGTATGTGTGTGACACAACCCAACGAAACTGGTGATAACACACAAGTAAACGTGATCAGGGGGACATTGCGAAAAGTAACTCTTTTTTTAAGTCACAGCACACACATAATCACGCATCACACAAAATTATGTTGAAATCTGTATCAAGTAATGTTTCACCTGTAAGAAGTTCACGATTCTGTTCAGAATGCTAAGATAAGTTTGATAACAAATAGCTACCTTCACTTCTTTGACTTGCCTCGATTTTATTTCATTTATGTAGATCCACCAATAAAAGTGACCACACACAACTGTGACACAGAACTAAACAGATATCTAAGGAGGCCTACATTCCATTGAACTCTTTTTCAAAGTATGTTGTGTACAGTCATACAATGTGTGGTAAAACATTATTATTTTATAGATCTATAATTAACCTGTATAAACATATCAACCCATCCATTTCTATTTCTCAATTTTTACATATAATATATTAAATATTTGAGATAGATTCTCATACTAGAAGAGTATATGTCTAGCGTTCTGCGTTCGCTTTTTCATAAGATATACATATTTATGTACTTACTTACATGTATTTCGGAAAGAAACGCTGACATTGTCACATTACAATAACCGTAGCATAACAAATCAGTAGTAGAACTGTTTGCCACGCTTGTGACATCATGATTCAGTAGTCAAGCGTCAGTGTTTAGCGTTTTTTTAAACGTACTGAAGTCATCATGATCAGCAACCGGAAAACGTCCACTGCTGAACGTAAACCTCCCCCGTCGCCATAAAGCGACACTGAGCGGCTTCTTGCCTATTGAATCCAACGGTTCTCCAGGTCCCACCTACGCTGCGTCTTCGGGTTCATAGTCTCTAACTCGCCACTACTCATTGCCATAGGTAATTTCAACTTGCTAATCTTAAGAGGTATGTTGGTGCCTTTAGTTCTCTTGCGGATCTCCTCATTTCAAATTTGAACACGCAAGGAAACCCTGCGCATAGTCCTCTCCATAACTTGTTGCCCGACTTTGCGCTTAAGAGCCAATACAACGCCAAAATGCTTAAAATGGCTTAGCATGAAGCAGTTTCCTGTCAACAATATTGCAACAATGACTTTGAAATTAATATATGGTAAAGTTCAGGACTAATGCTACTGCAAATGTATAGTGAAAACACGAATTAATAAACTTTTCTCGATAGAAAAAAATTACAAAGTTACCTCTAAACCATACAAATAAACCGCGATTATTCAATGAATACTTTAAATAAAGTCATGAAACTTTGTGTAGCAGTTGAACTAAATATAATAAAGGGCTTATGTATAGTAGATTTTTAAAATACCCATTATATTCAGTGTAATAATACATTACCTAAACTATTGCGCGTTGGAACCATTTTAACTTAGACCGCCCCTGCCGCTCGGCCCCTGGCTCATCCCCGCTTTGGCCTAGTACATACTATACATCTATTCTGTGGCTTTGGCTTGAATTTGCGCTGGCCTTGCAAAAGCCCTTAACGAGGCCAACACCCAACAGTAAGAGAGAGACTACGGTATAAGGCATCACTGGCAACAGTGGCAACACACAAACACTGCCACCGCGGTATTGTGATCGAAATGATAGTTTGAAGCTTCCCGAACCCTGTCAAGCCGAGTTGGATTCTAAGACCTACCAAATTTGGTCCATCTCTCTGTCCTAGGTAGACTTTCGTCAACAAACTCGACATTATGTAGAACCATGGACATTAGATGATTTTCGTCTTATCTACGGTTCATCTTAAGAGCAACCTGTTGGGAGACTTTTTTTGGTTCCATAGACCCCGTATAGTCTTAGTCACAGACAGAGATTACTCCGTACCGTAGCATTAGAGTATTTAATAATATTTATATGAAATCCAGCACAGCCACCACTATAACGGCAACTATACCCAACTAAGGATTCGTACAAATAATTTACTATCCTCGTTAATACGCTAGGTTGTATGAGTATTGATTACTCATATGTTTTTCTTTTTTCCACGTCCCAAATATCGCTGCTCGTATAACAGCCAGTATATATTATTGTATACTTGTTCAAATGTAATTCAATACGGCATTGTCTTAAATAAAGCATACTGGGTCTGGTTACAAACTTTCCGTTATCCCATCCTATTGTATTCAGCTGAAGTGCAATATGATATTTTGCTTTCGCTGTAGTATCTTGGGAAGAGGATTACATTTCAGATGTTTGAAGTATGAACCTAAACTAAGAGAAAGAATTCTCCTAGATTCATCATCATCATCATCAACAACCTAAAGACATCCACTGCTGAACATAAGCCTCCCCAATCCAATTTGAGCGCCACGTTGAGCGGCTGCTCGCCTTCTGGATCCATCAGTGTTCCCCGCAGTATTCACCAGATCGTCGGTACACCTAGTGGGGGCCAGCCTACGCTGCCTCTTCTGGTATTAGAGTATGATAGCATGATTTAAAAGAAACACGAAAGAAAGTTATTCAATCTTCATGCACTTTGATCAATACCCAAGATACATCGTAATTTTCACTATCTATACCAATTTATATCAGACCTGATAAATATGTTATTATGGACGAAAAGTCCACGAGTGGTATTATCTTATATACAGATCTTTCGTTAAATTATGTTGACTGAATTCTTGATAGCATAAAGTTCACCTAAGGGCAAAGACCTTTAGGTATCTCCAATGTCGAGACATCAGGTATCGAAGGGCGTCAAGTCGTCAACCAAACTTGGCACTTGAGAACAAAGAGATGAATATAAAAATGGTAATTGTATGTAAAATGAGTATTGCTATTGTAGTGCCTCTAGGTATATCCTACGCAATAATATTATTAAAAAAAAAACAAGTTCTTTGTGGCGAGACGCGACGCTAGTAGGTATTCACAATTCACATGGGATCAGTTTATACTTTTTTAAAGCTTCTTAGTTAGGATTTGAAGTACTTATAACATAATGTTTTATATTTGTTTTGTTTGGTTTACGGTACGGTAGCTACACAGAAAATAAAGTGACAAGACGTAACTAAGTGGAGCAAAATAACGGGACAATTTCCTTTGCATTTAGGTTTTGCTCTTAGAAAATAAATATTAGGCGTATAGTCCACAAAAATAACCTGCACGTTGGTATATAAAAAAATTCAGTCAGCCTAAAAATCAAATTGGTAATAAAAAACGATTTGGTCTTTGACGATAGTATTTTTTTTAATCAACGATAGGCAAACATTTGACCACGGTCTCACCTGATAAGTGACGACGCGGTCGACGATGGAGCACGCTTGCCTAAAAGATACCAGTTCACTCTAGCCTTAAAAACTCCCAGGTTACATTTGTCAGGAAACAATGACGCTGGTAAGGTTTTTTTATAATTTATAAGCATAGCATTTGACCACTGTCGTATCCGGTGTGACAGATGGTCAGGTGTTCCATTCCTTTTCATTTTTCCATATCACACTAGGAATACCTTTCCCAAAGTAACTTACCAAATCAAGTCGTAAGATTTCAAAAAGTTCTTCATAGACCAACGTGCTAAACCTACGACTGCATCGTCGTGTGAGTTGAGCTCAAACGTTGGCTTATTCGTACGTGAAAAATAAAACTCTAAAGAAAAGTTTTCATACATTGTCGGTGAAATTACAATAAGAACTTTTATCGTTTTAGCTCGGTAATTTCACTAACACTTATTAACACTTTAATATTACAAAAAATTAAAATTTAAATAAACTGCGAAGTACGAACATGTAAATGTTATACCATATCATATACCTTTAGTTGGTAACAGAAACATATAGGCACTCGTACTTAGCTTACGATCAACAGTAATTAACACTTAATTAGCAATGTTAAAAAGTACCGGCTGTTACTCACGAATAGTTACTGTGTCGATTTCTCGACACCATAATGAACCAGTGATAGACATATATTATAAGGGTTGAAGCACAATATGTTTAGATTTTGCTGTAAAAAAAACAATATAACTCAGATATTGATGGATACTGATATTATACTTTAAATGGGGTTTAAAATTTGATCTCACTGCCAGCTTTGCCCATAAATGTGAAATAAGATACAGAAAGAACGAGAGGATCGTAACTAACACAGAACTATGCTCAGTCGTGACTTGGTACGAGTCAAGTCGAGATTTCATTGACGCAGACCCAAGTACAGATGAAGCATTAAAAATACAATAAACAAAAAATGCGACGAATAGCTTTGAACAGAAATACCTACATTTATTCAATGTTCAATATCATCATCAACAGCCTGAAGACGTCCATTGCTGAACACACGCTTCTCCCAGGGAACGCCATTTTAAGCAACTACCCCGCTCCCCGCGGTTTTCACCAGATCGTCGGGCCACCTAGTTTATTCAATACTTGCCTAGAAGTAAAAAGGTGCAAAATGCAATTGCAAGTTACAAGCAAATGCAATTTAAAGTGTGCATCATATCTATAAATGTATAAAATGTCATTGGTTTCATGTATAGTATATGATATGAAAGAGTGACAGATCTTTGTAACGAGATTGCATGGAGCTGCCGACAAACACTGCCTAGTTAATGGCGTAATAATCAATCATCCATCCGCAACACATCTTCCTGTTATCGTTATACTTAATTATAATATAACAAATGATTTCAACACCATCACTCATAATAAGCTAAGTCCTGCCCTCACATACAATATAGAGATAATTGCAACAGGAAGGCCCTTGTACAGCGATGTGTAGTTAGGAAACTGGTTGGTAGGTACTATGTGTATAAAAAAGTAGTTGTGAATGTTCACGCATTCTTTATTACCATTTAGAGTTGAGCAACATCTGTCAACAAGCAAAGTTATTTTTTCATGCTCTATCTTTTTCTATAGATCAGGATCGTCATTACCTGGAGCAAGAAGGCTAGCGAAATCCAATGTATCTAACGCTTTTGATGCTCCAACAGCTACAGTTACAACAAGAACTTGACCCAATTTTCACATTTCTGTTTTGAGAAGGTTTCAATACAATCCCATAATTTCAATATCCACATATTTATCATCCATATTGAAAACTGCAAACACTATGCCTATCTAAAGCCTTTGATTGTAAGTCCTCAGCCTCAGCAAACTTATTTATACAAAATGCAATCGTGAATAGTTCATCCACATCGTTAAAGTTATGAACAACCATCTCCCAGCTATAAAACCTCATATCATTTACACCTGTAAGTTGTAACATTGGTCTGTGACCTTGATACGTGACCAGAACTGCCCTTGAAAAACATACCCATTACAATGTTACTATTATGTAAAAAGCGGAAGTTTAAATCACGCGAACTTAATGACCTTCGCCTAGTTCTTTGATATTAACTTTCACTGCTTTCCCTCAAAGTGCTAATTTAATGGTGATGGTTAATGGACTGTCATGTTGACGTAAGGTTTTTGTTTTCGTTGGAGTTTTTATGTTATTCAGGACTTGCGGGAATATTACCTCGCCTCGCCTGTCCGCATTACTGTTTACTTGCGGTCTGCGGCAGCCGCTAATACCAGTATTTATTCTATGCTAAAGTAATATTTGCATTGTGTAGTATACGTTACGCATACGCATTTGTATTTCAGTTAAGTTTTTGGCATCGGTTACAAAAGAAAACTAATTTTAATTTCAGAATAACTGAAACTTCTCTGGTAAATCCAAGTAGACATGGATACTTACGCTTCGGCGAAACGAAATCTTCTGTCTAACTAGTATAAGTTATACTAATAGTATTAGACTTCGCAATAAACCGACAATCAGTACTTTTAAAGGAGAATGTGAAAATGTATTTTATCTATACTTGTTATGTTACCTGACCCGGAAATAAAAGAGGTTGCTTGCTGTGCTGTATTGTTATCTAACGACACGACACGAGCACGACCCTCTGGAAGGTTGCAGTTTTTTATACGTTCGAATCCTTTCAGTTAGTCACCTTTGTTGGACGAGGTCGGATAAGGTCAACTAATACAAGGTACCATTTCACAATTACTACACATGTCTTCTCTTTCTTTCTTCTTCTTGATTTTAGCCGCTGTTATTATTGCTCCTTGTTCACAACGCGTAACGGCGGCACGGACTTGCACGTGCAAGTTTTTGTTGGAACAAACCTTTGCCTACGTAAGCATTGACTTTGCTGGTTTGCCATTGCCAATGCCAGTACAAAGACCATGTTTACATGCAAAAAATAACTCTCAATTTTGTACCCATTTGTATTTATAAGCACTCTGTTCAGCAAACAATGCAGAGTAACTTTTCCATGAAAAGTCGGATATAAGAAATACGTTGATTTTAATATCCAATGAACACTATATGGTGAACACTATATGGTGGTTTCAATAAAGAGTTTATCTATCTATCTATCTATCTATCTATCTATCTAACACTGTGTATCACCTGTAAAACGAGCGAGCCTTTGAAAAGGCCGATGCAAATGGTAAGGTAAAATACCAACCCCTTACTAAAAAGCAATCATTCTGTTGAGGAAGATGTGTTATTTAGTGTTTCTTTCTCTCTGTTAAGGTGACGGGTAGAGCCAGATAAGCAGGTCCAAATCCTTTCAAAGAAACATCAACCTTAACGTCGTAGTCTTAAATATCAATTCAGTCTGCACTTCAGCGCGGTGCCTACGACAAAGACAACGCACGAAATGACTGATTTTGACAGTTTTTAATTAATATCTATTTTTACATGGCATTTTTCAAAGTTATTAAGTGATGACGACATCTGAATGTTTGTTGGGAATACACTAATAAATTTTTTGTTAATCTTGTATTTGCGGTCATCACAAAAGACTTAATGAAATAATTTACATGATATATTGAATTCTAAGCTCCACATGTTCTAATTACGCCAGGAAAAGTGCCTAAAAACACCTTGTGCGCTGTACCCGTCGCCTTAAGTTTGAAAAGAGCAAAGATAAACCAGAGAAAACACTGAGTACCCTAGCTGTTATTAGTAAAAAGGCAAAAGTTTCGTACACGACACAGTTATCTGTGGTACACGACTAACATTTTATAGCCCGTTTTTTATTGATTACCTCTACCACTCAAGCACGATATAATCGATATGATCGGTACATCAGTTACATAAAGTTACATGCAACCGTTATGCATATTCGCGTACTGACGTAACACACTGCGCGTTGCACCGTAATCACGTATTTTGCTTCTTTTGCTACTAGCACAAAGATTCTAGCTCTAAACTGTTATGAGTACGAATCTAATGTTGTACTAACACTAACATCATTGTATGGGGCCAAACCTACGTGCTGTAGACTGAAAACGGTTTTCCGTTAAACCTTTGCGATTTCATGTACGAAAAAAAAAAAAGACAGCATGTAAGTATTATTAGATAGTCATGCAAATGTACAACTTTAAACGAAACATTCATTGAACAGTGTATTAGTAACCGTTACCTAACTAATCTGGGATAGTTTCTATCTCCGTCTGAATTGTAACAAAGACCTATTATAGTAAACAGGGCGAATTCAGTGGTAAACTCATTGGGTTTCCACATGCATTACATTTTCATGCTTATGAGTTTTCCTAAATCATCATCATCATCAGCCTGAAGACCACTGCTGAGCATAGGCCTCCCCCAAAGAGTGCCACTTTGAGCAGCTGCTTGCGTCCTGCATCCATCGGCTCCCCGCCATGTCAATGTCGCTCTGCTCTCCACACGTATGATAGAGACAATAGAGCCCATGAGTGAATTTACCTACATTTTTGCGATTCGGGCAAAACAGTTTAAACCCTCTAAATCTTAACAAAATCTTTTGATTTTGGTGTCAATCGTTTGGATAGATTATAATCCATGCTTGCACAACGTGATTTTTCTGAAAATATGTTTCGTGTTCTAGTTAGAACTAGTTTTCTTCGTCATAATTTTGAGGCCTAAAGTTCGTAACTTTAAGTGGCTATAAATACGAAGATATTGTAAAAACTAAAAAAAAACACAAGACTTACGAGCATAGATATACTGTACTGTACTGTAGTTTGTTACACCGCATACAAAATCATCAAAATCGGATAACATTTAGAGGTAGAAAAGCGTTGGCGCTTTTTGTATGGTGTACACTTCTCTTTACATAGTTTTATGTCAGTGTAGACTAAATAAAATTAGTATTATACCAGCAGCGGATCGAACATTATTAATTGTTAACGATGTTCATGATGAGGCGAGAACAGGTTCATACCTCTAAACGTATTTAGATTTACCACAAGAATTAGTCACAGCTACAAACTTACTAGTATATGGTAGGTATTTTATTACCTGCTGTGACACAGGCAGACAACGCAATAACGATTACACGGATAGCAAATTTAATTTCAGAATTCAGATAGATAATAAACGGAATAAATTCCAAACTCACCGTATAAAAAATTGTAAATGATCTATCGGCCATGTCTCAGAAAACAAAAATCCTGTTTTACAAACCTCCTAGTTCCAAACCATACAAAAACAAATATTGTTCCCAGCTGTGCAATCTGCAATGCACTTTGGAAATGTAGAGCAGATGCAGATATGTCCAATACTAACTCTTATGATTTTAGAAATAGAGTTAAAAGTAAATCAACTGAAACCCAGTGTGGGATAACCGAAGATCAAAGCTGCAATTGAAACTAATGCTTATCGTAGATTAAATAGAATGTGAAATGGATTGGATGTGTCCAAAATACATTACAGTACAAAATAGTTACAATTGCATCACACGCCATACCATAACCAGTATGGCGATATAAAACCCTATCGTTAATTCAAGGCTTTTGCTTTGAGTACGTAATGGGTTTTAGATGGCGAGCATTACTTCATTTGGGTATTAGTCTTATCTATTGGTGGTTATTTTATATTTATGCTTTAATTTAGAACACTCTGGGAACAGTTCAAATCTGTTTGCCACATGAAATGTTTAAGACCCATAAACATTCAGGAAAGTAGTTAGCTGGTAGTTAGGTTTGTAGTGGTGTTATATCTGTAATCTCTGGCTCAGTTTGTCATATTCATGCCCATATCAACACGGAATTAATTAAACAAATATAATGATATAGTGACGTAGGTACCTAACTTTGCATGCCAGATTTGGTGATGTGCTGAGCAGTTTTATTTATAAGTATGTATCCACCTTGTACAACCTCATCTAGCAAATAAATATATTTCAGTTCATTTCATTTCATTTCAAAAGCAAAGAAAAATACATAATAACGCGTAGACCCAGATAGATAATACCAATTAGTAAACTTCTGTCATAAAATAAACATGACTGCGCAGCATGGCATTTTAGGTTAGGATCTCTGGGAACAATCCTTCAATGACTCTGCATTATCAATCAATAATTCCCGCTTCACAAATGAATATGACCAGAAATCATCATGCGTATTTGCGAAAATTTTAGGACCAGGGGGCGTACCGTGAGCGCTTAGCGCGATTCAAAACAGAGCCTACACTGGATCGCTTGTCAAAATCCCCATACAAAAAAAACAAAGCGATCCAATATAGGCTCAGTTTTGAATCGCGCTAAGAGCTCACAGTACGCCCCCTGGTGTATCTTGAGTACAAGTACGTGCGACACAGGCCCAGTCGGCGACATGACCTGTTCGCCGTTCCCATCAGCCACACTGTGACTCGGGCCCAGTCCCCCCTGTGTCGTTGTTTGCGTCACCTCAATGCACTCCTGGTAACCAACCCTGATATTGATATTGCTTTTGACAAGTGGCAAAAAATACTGTCCGCCTTGTTGACTTATTGTGAAAATGTTTAGATGTACGTTACCTACCTTTAACATTTCTTTTTAATTTTATCATAGTAATTTGACATAGCTATATATATATTATTATTATTTATGTTATTTCCGTTCTAATTCTTGACATTGTTTTAATTCTTATAATTAATTGTAATAATTGTATGTTGATCTATTATTGTGTAATATGTATAATTGGTAGGTATGCCGTTCATGTTACAATAAACATAATTTGAATTTGAATTTAAGGCTTGCAGGATACGTCATTCGAAAAAATCAAAGATAGTTATCGTTATGGGGCAAATGTTAAGAACAAACAATGAGAGAAGAAATTTAAAAACAGGCAGGGGTTATAAACTTTTAATAACCATTTAAGAACATCTGGGAACAATAAGTTATTTATAGAATAACTGAATACCCCCGAGGTGGTAAGAAGCTAAGAAGTTAAAAGAACACCCCACGCCGAGTTCAAATTGGTTACAGTTTAAAAATATCAGCATAAAGAGGTGGTGAGTGGGGTAATGCATAAAACTGTCGGCTTTATAGCTTTGGCGGGTAATGCAACTTAAGAATTGTGGCTTGTGAGAGTAAAATATTCCGTTAAGAAAGTAACGAATTATAAGAGAACCAATGTGGTGATTCACATTTACCGTGAATATGAATGAAAGTACATACTTCCACAATAATAAAAGTTTCAATGGGCAGCGCTTTTATTATTTATTATCTGCGGGTATTACCTTTTGAACCATTCTATTTCATTTGTATTGTCCACATCATAAAACTTTCTCATTTAACGAACATGCTGCATTTATTATATTAAATGGAACATATATCTTGAACAAAACAGTAGGTCCAGAACTATCAATTGTGTATTTTTTGATAACGCCAAGTAAACAAAATAAACTCGTGCTTGCCATCCATTAGCAGGTTTGAGTGCGGACTGTTTCCTGATAGAAACAGACGTTATATTGTATTTATCATTATTATCACCATAAACGTTATTATTTCTAAATACGTCTCCACTTCACTTCAAATACGCAAGACGCAGAATGTGCCCAGTATGATGCCAAATTACTTCACGACGCGACGACTTACACCTACAATATTATGGCGCGTTTTTGTTATAAACTTTTCAAATACGCCCTTGGAGCTATAATAAAGAGAAAATGCATAACAGAATTGGCTAACCGCTAATCTTGACTTCGTGTTTACTTATAAAAAATACTGAATAACGTTCACGTTACTGAAATAATTGATTTCTATTCTGTTTCCACTACTAATTATGTCTGTCAACCACTACCTAGGGAGTTTTGGCGGGAACTTGAAAAAGTTCACGTCGTTTCATTGTATCATTTTTCTAAACTTGTGCTTTTTCCAGTGTTAATGGTTAAAATTGGTGGTGTTTTACGCATTAAGTGCTTAATTACGAGCATGAGTGTGGGCAAGTGATATAATGTAGTGAAACGTGGTTTTTCGTGTTGCTTCCAAAATTCCATAGAAGCTTCTAGTAAAGTCGCCACCACTTTACTAGGGTATGACTTAGACTGGACTGTGACTAAGACTTGAAGACTTGACTTTACACGTGAAATATTCCATAACTCGATGAATAATTACAATACTTGACACTGGCTAAATACACTATGTGTGGAGCCAAAATATAAGAGAGAAAAAAAACCACTACCTATGTTATTAGTTTGCCATTGTCACCTATAGCGATGCCAAATAGTTTTGGCAGAGATGGTTGCCAATAGCGCCAGGCGCTAGATCATTTTCAAATAAGATTCGACCTTATTCATGTATAGCTACAACGAATCAATAGAACGCATCGGTGTGAAATTTATTTTTCACGTACAATCAATTTGAAAGTAAATAAAAACTACTCGAAGTTCTGCCACTTGAAACGGTAAATCAAGTATAGAATGAAGGGGCTCAGATAGGCTGCACGCTGTTTCTGAATATTGTACCTACACAGAATCAGAATTCAATTGGCAATTTTGGAAATGGTAAAAGGTCTACCATCTCCAAAATTGCCAGATCTGGTTTTGTCAATAAGATGCCCTAGTTTCACAGCGTCGTGAAATGTACGGTCTTGCCCCGTTATGAACAGATTCCTGTTTTTCTAAGGTCACTTCAATGGAACACGAAGTATTGGCAAATCAGTTGAACAAAGGTTACGAAGGTCTGTCATCACGAGGCCGCCTGGTTTCCGGTCCGCCATATTAGTTTATTTATAGCACGCAGGAAGTACCGTCAAAAGCAGTTTCTTAATCTTATGCCATGCGCGACTGAACCTTTTCCTGTGGCCACACTTCCTCCGTTCGAGCTGCCTGGAAATTGATTCATTAGTTGCCATGTTGGCAATTGCAGTGAGTGAAACTGTTACTGCAATTTAATCGTCCATTTGAAACTGCTAATGTACACTTCTATCAGTTAAACTTTAGCATAATAATAATGTCTGGCGCAACGTTTTCATTCATAAACCCACTGTTACTCAAAACCTCTTCTCAAAAATTTGTGACTGTACTTAGAAAGATTTACAGTCCTCCATCGTAATGTTTTGTATGTATACATCGTAATGTTCGATAGTAAAAATTTCCACAAATTAAAGCATGGTAGAAGTAATCATTATTAGCCTCATGCCGATACTAAACCTAAATTATGCGTCTATAAAAACCAATTACACCTGCCTTTGTTACGGTTGACCTTTAGCTTCATAAACATACATAATAATATACTCACCGTAATATAGAACTAAAACAAGTCTCTAGAATAGATAGGACTAAAATATAAAGACAAAGAAAGCTTATTCATGTAATTAAATATATTCTACTCTACCCCTACTCTATACCTCACCTCTCTCCCCAAAAGTAGACTCCAAAGGTATGGATATGCGCAGGGTAATTATAGTCGGAAGCCTCCGATGATAGAATCAGAGACACATCCACAGCAAGATAGTAAGTCGCACACGCCGTGAAGAAGTGCTTCCTAGCGAGACAACTTTGAGGACAGTAAAGAGCAGAAAGAGAAATGACGAACCCACTACCATGTGGGATACAAAGCCAAAAAGAGACAGACAGAGATATATATTTTAATATCTAATACAAGGCAAAGTCGGGGACAGAAAAGAGCAGAAAGAGAAAGGACTAAAGGAATAACCCACTACAAGTAGGATAAATAGCCAAGAAGAGAGACAGAGAGACACATTTTTAGTTCCAATGGTTAAATCTGCAATGTCTTCACTTGTATTGTACTGAATAATGAAAGGAAACGATCAATTAGACAGTTAGTCGCTTGGCATTCACAGAAAGTGTGACTCATAAAGTCACAAGTCATAACTTGATAACCGTATGTTGCCGCACGTTATGATGCACTTTAGGAAATTGATATTGGGTCAAATAAACAACGTCAGTATAGTACATATATATATATATATATATATATATATATATATATATATATATACCTACTCTTTTTGTAAACCAAAGAATGAGTAATAGGCCGTTGAGTTATAAAAGGATCAAACGATCAAGGCAGAGATCAGATATTTTTAAATATGATAAATTACCTATTTATCATACTTAAAAATAAAATATCCATCGAAAGTATCCATCCATCTGTTGTGTCAATCGTCTGTCTTCACCTATTTCTCTATACTTCATCATCATCATCATCATAATCATAATCAGCCTGAAGACTGCTGAACATCTTCCGGTTCGTGGTCGCCACTCGAGACGTTTCTTACCCATCGGTTGTCAGTTTTACAAGCAATGTGGCCTGCCCACTGCCACTTCAACTTGCTAATTCTCAAAGCTATATCGGTGACTAGTTCTCTTGCGGATCTCCTCATTTCGGATCTTATCTCGCAAGGAAACCCCGAGCATACCTCTCTCCATAGCTCCCTGCGCGTAATGTATAATAGAGAAATAGGTGACAATGTTCAATTTCTGACGGTGTTATTTTCAAATAAAATCTACTTAATGTACCCTGGCTCTAGACCTGTTTATTAGTAGTGCAGTACCATACAGACACTGGCACCGCACGCTTGACATATGATAGATATTTTATTGAGGTAAAGAACATAATAATAGACTTGACTTGCTATTAATATCATTAACATCAAGCTAGTTTTTCAACAGTCTCAACTGCCGAACAGGTATTTAGCTGAATTTAATGATATTTGAATATGAATAACTACATCGACAAAGGATGACATGACAGTAGTAAACTCCGTGAAGATCATCCTTCGTAGTTTACACAAATTTTCTTTACCATATTCTGCCACGGTATTGCCAATTCGCTGGCAGGAGTTTAGAAGTGTTTTTAAAGAGGCACGCGTGTAAAAACTTTCAATTGCCGTATTTCCTAAAAAGTGTAGTAAATGTTCCTGAGATGCTCTAGAAAAATTATGAAAGGTGCCAAGAGTAAGTTACTAGGTGGTAGGACTTTTCTGCAAAGTTCGTCTAGGTAGGTACCACCGCTTTGCCAGTTATTCTGCCGCCAAGCAGTAGTGTGCAAGCACTACTGTGTTCCGGTTTGAAGGGCATTGTAGCTAGTGAAATTACTGGGCAAATGAGACTTTATGATCTGATCACTCAGTCTAGTAATCTGATTATTAGACTGGGTGATGTCTCAGGATGATGTGCGCAGTGCAGTGTCGCGCGAAACTATTGTTTTAAAGTTCCGGGTGACACTGCAACTGTTATGGGCGGCCGTGTCACTTAACATCAGGTGAACGACTAGCTCGTCACGTCATTCAATCACATAAAAAAAAAAAAAAAAAAAAAAAAAAAAAGAGAAAACTATACATAAAATATAATAAAACTGTAACTGAACTAAATCTGTACAATCAATATTTTTTGAATATTTTGATGCATTACACTTCTTAATCGATATATATATAGAAATAAAAACATTTTCCTGGGCCTTTTCCCTTTCGCTTTCCTCTTTCCATAAACAGGGTTAGGACGTAAAACTAATCAACCCATGCGAAGCCGGGGCGGGTCAACTAGTCAATAATACAAACGCAATTAACACCGCAATATTTTGATATCAAAACAAACAGCACAAATCCGATATTTCGGTCAAGTTAAATTTAGTTGCGGTGTCAGTGACCTCTCGAGATCCGAGAATCATTGACCTGCATGAGATAAAAGCTAAAAACTGGGCTCTAGCCAGTTCTTGCGACATTATCAAACGGCTGGGTGGCTCTGGACGCATCGATATTATCATAGCAATGTTATTGACCAACATCGTAGCGTTACTAATATTACCAAATGCCTCATCGAAAAGTATTATGGAAGGAGGACAACTCGTCAATCTTGATAATATAAGTCAAATATAAATATGAATAGGCCTAGTGACCTTTTCTTGGAGGCACGAGATTGTGTAGTATTTCGAAGTATGCTGGCTATTAAGGTAACAGTCTAATTTGTCCCTTTTTTGCATTGACTATAAATTCAGTTGACCAATGATACAACTTCATTCAACTTATACGAAAATTAGTAGTGTATTTCAACTACTATTTTCATAAAAATCACGGGAACCCGTTGATGTCTTTTGTTCCATCCTGCTCTGTCCTTTGTAATTTCGTATAGCTTTGTCTCGTTTTGTTACCTCGTCCCCTGCCCGCGCAGGTGAGTCGTGTTTGTACGAGAAATTATGTTCACGAGCTATCAACGGGCTTTATATTTATAATCTTTGCTTTTTTGCCTCTACATAAGAGAAGTATCTCCAAAAATTTCATGTGTGCGTTCAATGTTCAGCGGGGATGACATTTTTATACGTTGAAATCTGCGATTAAATATAGGGTAGATCCACGATCACCGCTTCGAGAACCACACCATTTAAACAAGGCATATATATGCCTTGCTTTTGTTCTCAGTCGCGTGTGACCGCGCTTAATGAAAGTGGTGTAACTCACATATTATTGTTTCACAACAATATTACAGGGTGTTATGGTTCATTATTAAAACGAAACGACTGCTTGTGGACTATTTTATATTAGCTGGAGAGGTATATATCTGCATAAGTAAGCACTGGCGCGGGGACACTTCTGAGGTTTGATTTTCATAGAGACTGTATCTATAGTAAATTTGATTTAAGGTTCAAATTAAACAATTTCCATCGTATGTCAACGGCTCATACCAGATCAGCAATCAGTGCACGTTCGCAACATAATCAAATCAGATCTCGCGGAATCCCTAATAATGTCGGGTGACATGTGTCCTGGCGAATGCTAATCCCATTAGTGGTCGACGATCACGCGTTTTTACTCCGTGACAATGAAATAGTAACAAATAATAATGCAACGATCAAGCAATGCAGATAGAATGGTTTTATTATGGTTGTGGCCCATAGTTTGTTAAAAAGAGTGACTTTATTAGTCTTAAGGTGGATGGCATGAGCATTCGCTCGATGCGAGCACGTTACAAGTGAATATTCGGCATGTCAGTACAGCGAGCAGCTCGATGACAAGCACCGAGCGCGAGCACCCGAACGCCCTCTACCCGGCTCACGGCTGTCGGTTTTTTGGCGAATCCCTTTGATTTGAATGTAACATTATATTACAAGTCAGTCGCTAGCGCGAGCACCACCGCGAGCGCACGCGTATCGAGCTTCTTGCACTGTTTTTGTGTCAATTAGCGAGGGAAATGCAGTGCAACTAAGAAAAAATAGTTTATTAATTGATAAACCGCATTCGCAAAACCTGCATACTTTCATCAATTTTAGGATTCTACACATCAAAATCATTTCCATAAGCATGAGAACCAGTTTCTTATCGGATAAAGGAACGCAGCACACACCACTACGTCCACCACTTTGACTACAACTAGACGATTAAATGGAGCACAGCTGAGCGTATTTCGAGATGAATAGGTATTCAGGTGTGATGAGCGTTTGCTCACTGCAAGCAAATGCTCATAACGAACATTTATGCGAATATTCACATTGCGCGAATGCTCACGTCAGTCGCCAGTCGCCAGCTTAATTAACATGGCAGCCTCATCGCTGACAGAGATTTTCATTTGGTGGCTGATTCTAAAGTACTTTATCTACATGTAGATAAGATAAAATCCAGTAATTCGATTCCATGATTATACTTTCAATAAACTTTAGTTTTCTATTTTACCTAGCATTATCGTTATTTGTTACGAGACGTAACTACCAATACGATAATACAAAATACGAATTTAAAATAATTATAATATTACTAAATGTTATCAGCTAAAAATCACTAGAACCAGAATTGTTATCGTAATTACCTTCTATAAATAACATATTGAAATAGTGGACCAAAGAGTAAAGTTCAATAACCAGTTTGGTAATGTAACGCCTTCCTGAGACGATAAGAAAATCAAGAGTTTATGTTCACACAATATCACAAAAACTAGTTGATATTCCACCAACATTATTAATAATTCATCGAATTACCTTATCATCCTAAATCAAAGCAAAACAAAACACTCCTCTAGAATTACTTTACACGTTACACGTAAACGTAATGTCAGAGAGTAGAGGTAAACTTAATGTAGGTACCTATAGAGTTCCAGAAGTGAATTTGGAAGCGTCATCTAAATGGTCCAATAAGAACTGATAACTATTTTCTTTGTTTACGTCCAAGGCACTGCAAGATACGATAAGAATTACAGATAAGTGATAAACCGAGGCGATTAGTATTCATTGCTGCAAGGAAATGTTAATAGGAGATCCATTCAGTTTTTTTTAGAACAATGGAACTGCCTACAGAGTCGAGAACTTCGATGGTATACATGTATTTTAGCAGATGACTGCACAGTATGTATGATTAGCAGTTGTTGAAGCTGTGTGACCAGCTGGGTTACTCCAACACATCCTGAATATGTCGAGAAATATTTTGCCTTTTAGTAGTGGCGAAATCAGCGCAGTTTCGAAGATAGTCGTCGTCATCAATCCGATACAATTCCACTGGTGGGACGCGGCCCTTTTCTCATAGGGAGAGTGTAGTGTAGCCATTAATCCACACGCTGGCCAAGTGCGGAGTGGATGACATGAATATGTTCTCAAATTTTGTGATTCCTAACATGACGGTTTCCGTTTCCTCCTTCACCGCTGTAACAGCAAGTGAAAATTTTGCACGCAGCTTGAAAAGTCATTGGTGGAGGACGGGATTCAAACCAGGGTGCGTCAGTTTTAAAGTCACATGGTATACACACGCTCTCAAAGTCTAGTTGGATAATGCATTTTCAAGAGTTTTATTTGGTAGT
This sequence comes from Ennomos quercinarius, assembly GCA_910589525.2. Taxonomy (NCBI): domain Eukaryota; kingdom Metazoa; phylum Arthropoda; class Insecta; order Lepidoptera; family Geometridae; genus Ennomos; species Ennomos quercinarius. The sequence continues at coordinate 9,324,466 of OU342505.1, read as the reverse complement.
TTATAATTGTTTCTTTAATAACTTAAATAAATAACATATAAGATTAATAATACCTAACACAAAATACAAAGACTAAAACTAAATTAAATCTAAATCTAAAATTAAAACTAAAATATAAAACTTAAAATAAACGTACCGGGACTTGGCCAAACGTTTGGTGGAGGCATCAGGTGACCAGAATGCTGGGTTTTATTTTGCACAAAAGAAAGCATGCATTTTCTATCTCTCAACTTTTGAGATTTTAACTCTATTTCCTCGTATTTTTTGAAGCCGGCTTTCAGAATATTATGTCCACAATATCCGGGAAATTTTCAAATTCTCGCAACACCGTAGGTATACGTGCGTTTGCGCATGATTCACCAACAACCAACATGGCCGCTACCGCTGCACAAGATGCCAATTGCAATCCAGGCCATATCCGAGAGTAAGGCAAGACCTGACAAGGTGTGCCTGTTCCTACGTGACCTGACACACGTTAAACCAGGGTAAAGCTACCTAGGTCTTACTGCAGTGACTAGCCATTCTCTTTATCTAACGCAGTCTAAAGCATCACTTAGATCATATTACACCGTTAATAGCAAGATAGCAGTTGTTATCTCGGCCTCTGGCTCGTACAATTACTGTTGGCTATTTGCTTTTATCACAAACTTGCTTGGCAGGTTGACACATAAAATATATTATTATTATTATATTTCAATGTTAAATTTTATGGCCGGTTATGGTGATGCACCAAAGAACAATATAATTTTGTATATCAATGGATGCATCACAATTTTATTCGAAGAAATGGGTACCTAGGTGATGACTCTAAACTCAAACAGATATAATATTGAGTAGGCATATCAAACATCTGAATACGAAAATGTAAATTTCGTTATTGTTACAGTGCAAAATACTTCTTTGTGAATTGCGCCTTACTGATAGTCTTTTAGGAATTTTGAGGATGTAATTGGTTCAATCATAGCGATTTGAATAGTGAACGATATGTTTATTTAGTCACCTAGTTCTTCTAAATAAAAGTTAACACGCGCGGTGCTACGATGCGGGCGACATCTGCGCATCATTATAATATTTTGGTCAAAACAACTCGTTGCGACGCGACGGGTTCCCTGACTCCGATCCCGAGATCCATATTTAAAACAATATGTCCTAAATTAGCATGGCCAACACATTCATGAAGCGCCGAAAATAATATTTAGTCGATAACTTGGCTCATTTGTACACCTATCTAAATAGAAATATTGGGAGCAGCTCGGGGAATATTTGTCATACATTTTGTTTGTTTAGCTGTACTATTCTTTATTCTGTGGTGACCAAACATTCCACAAGTGCTCGAAAAAGAAAGTGTTTTATAGAATGGGATGTTGGTTGTTGATGTTGGTTGGTTGGTTGTTGTGTGGGACTCTTGTAACTTCCAACGATGGTTTTGAAAAAATATTACATTATAAGTCAAGTGTGATTCTTACTCTACGTATCATCAGGAAGTTATTTTAATGTGACATGCCAGGTTTTTTAAATGTAAAGGAATGACATGACGAGCAAGTCGCTCGCCTGGTGTTAAGCTTTACGGCTGCCCAAACAGATGCATTGCCACTAGAACGTTAGATCATAGTCTTGTATTTAAACTACTCTGCGCACTACTTCCTGAGACATCAGCACAATCGTGAGACCAAGTCAGCCGAACTTCCTCGTGACGACTGGCATAAATCCATAGTCTTATAATGCCCAGTAATGCCACAGCTACTACAATACGCTTCAAGAACACAGTAGTGCTTGCACACTACTGCTTGGCGGCAGAATATCTGGCAAAGCGGTGGTACCTATCTAGACGAACTGTTGCAGTAAAGTCTACCACCTAGTAGTTTTTCACCGGGGTAGGTACCTTCCTATATGTTTTCAGCAGCCCTTTTATGTAATTCCACAATTTTTGGTTGACCTTTTCATCAACTGGCTTTGTTTCCGCGTTACTAACCTTCTTCAGTAGCTATCGTCAATTCAATTAACTTTTTTCCTGAACGTACCTACTTCGATATAGAGTTCAATTACTGAGTAAGTGTTATCTAAACTGTGGCTCTGTAATGACGATAATTGCGACCGATAGGAAGTGTTCCACAGACTTCTTGAGGAACTTTTGGTTTGTTCCTTTGTGTCTAACGCAGTTGATTGATGTTAACTATTCTTACACGTGCTCTAAATCGCTAATGAAGTAATAAATTAAGGAAAATATTGAACATGAGAATATGTTCTTATTTCTTGGCCAAAAGAAAGATCTCACTGTGTGTACTGTGGTCTCTCTGTGTGTCTGATCTTCCCAATCAGCTTCGGGAACCTCTCGACTGCTGGAGAAGCCCTACCCTAGGAATCTCCGATACGCTAAACTAGTCAAAAAAATAACAATTCGTTTTTGTTCAAATTCTGAAGTGATGTGAAGGTTACGAGTTATAATAACCGATATTTAACTACGAAACATCTAGAACAGACAAAAGTGTAAACTAATAAACTATCTAGACTACCTAGGTACTGCAAAGAATATTTGAACTGTGTTATATATTAGTTTTAATTGTAGTAGTTAGTTAACAGAATAAAGGCATATTGGGGCCAATTTTAAAGGCTTTAGTTGACAGATCTAAAACTTCTAAAACAGTCGCTGTCCTTGGCAAATAGACGGCAATGTAAGAGACGGATATAATGCACAATACACCCCAAGCGGGACGTCAGTGCAGGCCTTTATCGCCCCCACTCGGAATAAGAATAAGAATAAGAATAAGACGGATATATTTTTAGTATTTTAAGGACTGTCAACTAAAGCCTTCTAAATCGGGCCTATTGCCTGTAAAAAAGTTTACTTGTTAGGACACAAGTAATAAACCTAACTACCTAGATTTTAGCTCTACTTTTGCGGTGTGTGTTATATCGTAACTGTCCTCAATTTTTTTAGATAATGTAGGAAACAGATGTGTTGCTTTATGTATTAATCTTATCACTATCAGCAAGTTTTATTTGCAAATGAGATAAGAATTGAGCTCAATTTTGTTAGATTAGGGTGGTTTACCAAATTACCTATTTAAAAACTATTATAGGTAGGTAGGCAAACCGAGGCAAGCAGCCGCTCAAAGTGGCGCTCTGTGGGGGAGGCCGATGTCCAGCAGTGGAAGTCTTCAGGCTGTTGACAATTACTGATTAACAATAATTAGAAGCTGTACTGGCATTCACTCATGCAAGTGCAACATTCCTTGGATTAAAAATTCTATATATTCTAATTTGGTCAATTATTTTTACTCCTGATATTTTTGCTTTTGATAAAATTAGAAAAAGCTGGAACTTTAACCTGACTTACTATTTAATTTAATAAAACGTAACTATGGTGAAATTGATGATATTAAAATCACAAAATATATAAAACGTTTATTTTTTTAAAAACAGTTTCATAATTATTTAAAATTCTCATTCTTATTTATTTTCATATGAGAGGTGTAGGTTTAGACTGTATTGTGTAACTCAATCAATGAATCAGCTTTATTTGGTCATTTCTGGTTGTGTAAAATCCTCATCCATTGGTATTATGGTCCCTTAGACAGAGAACTAAATAGACAAAACATTGATCAACTATAATGAGAAATAGTAAGAAAATACTAATGGATGGAGATGTTACACAATGCCAACTTGCCGGAAATGACAAAATGAAGCCCATTCATCAATTATGATTGGCTTAGACGGTAGCCCCGCAGGTTGTAATCATTCCATTCCATTGATACCTAAAGCGTGGAGTGAGACTGGCCTGGTAAGAGTGGAGTGACAAATTCGAGGACAAATTAGAATAAGCACCTTTTGTGCCACCAACAGATAAATATTAAAATAATAGAACTGTCAAGCGAAGTGTGATTTGTAATGGTTGGTGTTGCAAATGTAGCTATATATTCATCTTCCGCCGTCCAAGGCTGTCTGCACAATACTTCTGCCATACAAAACATAGTATTCCTATTTTTATATTTCTACATCTTTTAATTTCAGTAGTACAATTGTTATGTACTACAAAACACAGTAACATTGAAGTTTTTTTTACAGGTAAAGTGCCTTTCTAACTGAACTGTGATGAAAATATAATGTGTTAAAATATTGCTTGTCCATGCAGTCCCATGCTTCAATAAAATGTTAGCATACACTTAAGTGTAACTATGTAGTGTCATACTAATACTAACTACCACTAAAAGCAAGCTACACTAGTTACACTACAACACTACAGAATATTTGTATTGTATAGGTACCTACTGGCTGTGCTGACCTACAGACATTATACAGTTCAAATGCTCTAGCCCAAAATAGTTATTTAATTTATGCATATAATATACACACATTTATAGATAGGTAGGTAACTTGGAAAATAATAGAAGGGATATAGTACAAATATTATAACTTACCTACATACTTAATGAATCAAATAGACATTATAATAATACCTTTAAATTCAATAATTTTGCACCAAATTGTATTAAAATTAATTTATACGTGATAAAGAGCTGTAGGGTGTAGGTACCTATCAAATTAGTAACAATAAAAGGGCTATTGGCGATTAACCATGAAGATGAAGAGCAATAGCAAACAGGATGAATAGAAAAAAATGTAATTTCGTCAAAAGAGATAACATTGAAAAAAATATACGTTGTTGATAATCATCGATGCTGAGGTAAGACTCACCTGGTTAGTACCTACCTGCCCTGCCTACCCTATTACAGTTACAAAGTAGCCATATCGCACGCGGTAGTGTCTACATAATAATTAAGAAATAAATAAAGTAATAAATGCAAAGCAACGTACTCACAATATGTAGCATACTATGCACAAACAGCTGTTAAAACTCTTGCTCTGTTTCTCAATTCCCCACCCTGTTTGGAACGAAAACACAATCAACACATTTTGTTTACTCAGTTTCTTGATATAAAACCATAGCTCTAATATCTCGCTATGATTAGTTCGAAATTATTTCATTGTCTCCACGCACAAAGTGACGAATTTAAGTGATTATAATCAACATTTAACGGGATTACAATATTATCTGTTGAACTGCGAACGCACAGTAGTCACAAAATTTAAACGCGACAAACGTCTCGCTCGCTCAGCTTCAAAAAACTGTCTGACAAAATTTTTTGAACGGACTCGGATCGGACGACTCGAGTAGTGGTATCACTGACCTCTATAATACAAGTACGCTGGACTTCATATTCTCGGATGTTATGAGAAGCCATTTGATTTTCGCCATTTTGGCGCTGATAGCAGTGTGAGGGTCCATGGAACTAATATTAGGGATGAGACATAACTTTCGATGAAAATACGATATCGATATCACTACAGATTCAGGCAGTTATTTAATTCCATGTGCATATACGGGTACTGAGACAAAAAAAACATACTATACATACCCAGTAAAATAAATAAGCGTTTTTTTAATATATTTGCGTTTAAGAAATCTACTTAATTATCGTTAACTAGCTGCACTCTGCGTTAATCCAGCATAATATGTGTCTATGTGCCTATGTGTCTAGGGTTTTAGGTATTCTAAATTTCCGAATTCCATCATAATCAGTCCAGCCGTTTAAGCGTGAAGAAGTACGTGATGTGCACACAACTTCTTTAACATATTAGATTGATAGTCCGATTTCATAAAGCCAGTTTTCCTTGTTCCTGTTGATTCAGTACTAGTAGGGTTAGGGTACTGGGTAATAAAATAAAAAACGCAGATAATAACATAACATTTATATTTTACACTAGCTTCTGTCCGCGGCTTCGCCCGTGTGGCCAATAGGAAATGAATGGCATATTTTTCTGCAGAAACAAACATTATAAATGCTCTCACTCTCTCTCTCGATATATTATACAAACTGACAATATCCCAAATAATGCAATAATATGACATTTTCCGTAAAAAACCTCTGGGATGAGAGTAGTATGGTTTTTACAGAACTCAAAGCGTGTGTGAATAGATCTAATTATAGAGGTCCCACAGGTCACTTTCGCTACACAGTCACCGCTTGCAACCCAGCGAACAAAGCAATCCTTTTTCATATTTTCCACCCATAATAGCTGCTTAGTAAGAGTGTCAGTGGGAAACCTAAAAGCACAAAGTAAAACTTAAGAGCCAATACAACGCCAAATTGCTTAAAACGGCTTAGCTTGAAGCAGTATCCGGTCAACAATATTGCAACAATGACTTTGAAATTAATATATGGTAAAGTTCAGGACTAATGCTACTGCAAATGTATAGTGAAAACACGAATTAATAAAATTTTCTCGATAGAAAAAAATTACAAAGTTACCTCCAAACCGTACAAATAAACAGCGATTATTCAATGAATACTTTAAATAAGATCATGAAACTTTGTGTAGTAGTTGAACTAAATATAATGGAGGGCTTATGTATAGCGGATTTTTAAAATACCCTTTATATTCAGTGTAATAATAAATTACTTAGACTATTGCGCGTTGGAACCAGTTTAACTTAGACCGCCCCTGCCGCTCGGCCCCTGGCTCATCCCCGCTTTGGCCTAGTACTATACATCTATTCTGTGGCTTTGACGTGAATTCGCGCTGGCCTTGCACAAGCCCTTAATAAAATATACAAAACAACATTATTAGTACTAGCGAGTTAAATATTTAGTTTATATTAATGAAAAAAAAATCTGGAGCCAGATATTCATCGTAGATTATTCTGTACCTACTTATTGAGCATTGCCGAAATTCTGCTAGTTACTCACTACCGAAGAACATTATCGACAAATTATCGATATGAAACATTCACAACCTATGTACCTATTTCAATAGTATGAATTCATTGAATAAATAAATCCTACTTACATTTAAATGTGATGAAACTAAATAAACTAAGTATAAAATAGTATTAAAAACCTTCAGACATACAATAAACATAATAATGTAGCATTTTTTTATCGTGAGGTTCACTTACTTGTCAAAGGTTATTCCGCTGCCTTTTCGGTAGCGATTTGTACAAAATACGCATAACTTCATCACATACATGTACCGTAATCAAACACCAAACACAAAAAGTAGCCTTTTATCATCTTATTTTACGATTTTTCATCAGAGACGCAGCAAACTTACCAACATCGACTATGAAAAATGTCAATTTTAGTACCCGAGACCCTCAAGAGGGGCGCTTTGAATCGGCACAAAAAAGAACTGTCATTTCCTAGAGAATATTTAGTCCAGCGTACTTGTGTGTTACGGCAAGTTATGCAAAATGTCATAAATAGGGCTCAAATGTGTATCAACTCTGGAGGTCACCATTTAAAAGACATCATCTTTAAATCCTAATGGTACGAAATTTAATGGCACAAATATACATTTAAAAAAACCTAAATCTAGTTTTCTAATTTAGAAAAAATGTTATAGCTGAACCAAATAGGGTCTTTACTTTTGCGCCACCCAGTATATTATTTAAAAAAATCTTACAACTGGTACGGAGCTTGTCGGCCATTCAAGGAACGGAACCAAAGAGAACAAGTATTACTACGCTAACCGAAGAAATAATAATAATATAATTATGACAGCTGTGAGGTACATTACTACAGAGTATCAAAATCACCAAATTTTAACATAATATAGTACGTTCATTACTAAGCACAATCCAAAACTCTTAACTTCAATACATTATATTATGCGATAAGGCCGCCCAATGTTCCACCATTCTATGTATTGTGTCATGTGCATTGCTGTACTTTGGTGTTCAATAAAATATTTTTGTATTGTATTGCTGTTGTGTATTTGAATGAGTCATTCAGTTTTTCTCGCATCATCATTTTCATTCCATTCATTAAGGGCATATTAGCAAACCATTCGATTTCAATATTGATTATTTTCGTTCTAATAATTTTTGTTACTAATCCCATCCCGAAAATACCAAATGATTGAACGAAAAAAGCATAGACAATCCTACCCCAAACAACTGAGTGAACTAGCAAAGAGCCATCTTTTTTTATTGGCTATTCTATCAATGACTATCATTCAGAAATGTTGCCAAAATAAGATTTAAATCTCCAATCCTTGATATTAAAAGTGACTGAGAGCTATATAGTAATGTATAAAATTCTATGAAAGTCGTCACACTACATGCAGTACGTGTGCAGTCCATGTGCAGTCACACGTACTGCATTTAGTGAGTGAAATTTATATGAGCTCTTAATTAGTAATAAAGGCAATTTGCCCGTTAAAAAAAAATATATGAGCTGGTTATACGGTAATCTCAAAATAGTTCTCAAGCTTCGGTACCTTGCAAGAAATTAAATGTTACATGGCCTCCGCACTACTTGCAAAGTTGGACGAAGTGAAGTGACTACGAGAGTGTGGAAGCGCACTTCACTTCACTTCGTACAACTTCGCCTCGCCTAAGCTGACTTCCGAATGGTTGTCGGTTTTTGACTGGAGGGCTCAATCGACTCAAAGTGTCATAAAGTTGTACGCGGAGCATCTTACCACACCACTCGGCTCAATTGCCAAAACGGACCAAACCCTTCAGCTCACGTAGTCGCAGAGACATATACGCACATATTCATAAAACGCGAGAGTGCACATTCCAAAGGCACACCTCGCAAAGGAGCACGAGGCGTGCGGTCATGTACTTCGACTTCGGTCTTCTTCGGAACTTCAACGAGTACTTCATTAAATTGACTTCGCGACTAGTTTAGTGGAGCTACTAGGATTCAGAAAGTAAACAATAAAGGCAAATCGCTATTACTTGGCAACTTTGCTGCTTTTATCTGTGGTCTTTTTCCGTCTTTCCACCCCCTTCATTCATACCCCCTTACCTCACTTTACCATCCGTCAGTGCTGCCATGTGCACCGTAATTACGGTAAATGCACCGTAATTAGCACTTATTTACCACCTACCGTTGAAGCATGACAACGGTGGCAAGATCTACCGTAATTTTCAGAGTACGTCTCAAAGCATGTAAAAAAGTTAGTACGTCTCAAAGCATGTAAAGCTCGCGGAAAAACGACCTCCGACGTAGTCGTTAGCCATAGTTTGATTATATAAAAAAAATACTTATGGAGTCACCTTTGTTGACTATTTTTAACAACGATTGTTTAGTTATTGACCTATAACTGTGAGAAGTATTTTACTGTAATTAAAACAAACAGCATAGTTAATTATGTTTTAAGAACACGCGCATCCTTATCCTAACGGATGATTTGATTTACCCGTGCATCGCAGCAATGCGATAAATATTAAGGCGATGGGTAGGCCAAACAAGGTGTTTTATGGCATATTTCCTGGCGTAATTAGAGCATGTGGAGCTTTGTTTTTAATATCATGTAATTAATTTCATTAAGTCACTAGAACCTTCTTCAAAAATTTTTATTTTTGCGATTTTACTGAAATTCTATCGAATATAATTATTTGAAAAATAATAACTGTGCTCTTATTCCCAACAAATATGTAGATGTGGTGATGACTTCATAATTTTGAAAAATACGATATAAATATAGATATTAATTAAAAACTGTCAAAATCAGTCTTTGTCGTAGGCGTGCAGACTGAATTGGTATTTACGACTACGACGTTAAGGTCGATGTTTCTTTAAACTCTTTCATTTCACGTAACTTTACAAGAAATACCTACATTTGGTTACATTGCATTAAAAAAAATATATGAACTTGCTTTCTTTGAGTCATTGTTTTGGTAGTGCCTTCGAATTTAACGCATAGTTTGTGCATAGTTGTTTTATTCAAAATTAGTACACCGTAATTTACACCGTATTTTTCTTGACGCAATCATCGTAATTTGTTAGAATCTACCGTTTTTTTTTAAATGGTTTCACCGTCATCCCGATTTTTGACATGGCAACACTGCCATCCGTTTTCATTTCTCAAACTCAAAAAACGACGACGGAAAAAGAAAAAAGACGAGACATTTCTTTCTTTCAGTTCACAAAATAAATTTTGTGGCCGGATAATGTGACTGTTCTGCCATTTATTGTATTGTTGATTTTCGATTCACGTTGCTTGTTGTGGAGGAGGTGTGGAGAAGAAATTATTAACGGTAAGTTTCGTGACAATTGTGGTGATTTGTTTGTAAAGCTAGAAAGTGACCGTTGTCGTGATACCGCAGCCGTTGCAGATGCGATCTAATTTTGCATCTACACAACGAACACAGCTATTTATGAACCGGCCAGCCTAATCAACAATCGGTTCCGTTATTCCGTATCATCGGAGTAGCCATCAGTAATTAGTTGAAGCAGATGCGTACATCTTTATTGAATGTTGTATGGTATTACGCCTATAATATATGTATACTTTATAGTGCTATAAATACTCGCCTACGCGTGAAGAAAGTTGGTAATAAATACCTACAATAGAAAATTCTTTTGCAAGTGTCACTGTAGTTTACCTACCCTATTGGTGACTCAAAGATTCTGACTAAGGAAAAGCTGTTACTGATATGAACCTACTTAATTTCCGTGAGTTTTGGTCGTACAATGAGTTAAAATCAGTTTTACTATCTCTGTAACAGTAAGATCCAAGACCCATGACCTTTGGAGAGAAACTACTGTGTGCTGTAATAAAAGAGGTCATGTCAACAATTACAGTTTAATTCAATTGCAAATTACATTCAGGGCTAACTAGATCCATAAAAAGATATCTTGCAACCAAGTAATGTAATGGAAGTAATATATAATTATGTATGATGGTCTAATTTGTACAAAACGCTGCAATAGCATTTCATATTATCATATGATATGTTTACTTTGTGTGCCAGAAAACACATTTATATTACTGTACAAATGAGTGTTGACAGGATAATAATTGAAGTAAAGGTGTGTATTAGTTACTATTAGTCAGTAATAAAGGTGATACAACAAAAAACATGGCTTGAATGTATTTGTTGTTGAACTGTTGTCATGGTGCTTGCAACAGTACTGAAATATTGTAAACTCAATACATACAAATTACAATGGTAAATATCCCGTTTAAAAACATGTGTCTAATGTTACTGACCATGACAGTTTAGTATGTTGTGTTGTGGAGATGTATTGTATGTACCTACATAATATAGGATACATTCCATGCATTTAAGTTAAAATAAAATGCTAGTACCATTTATTATGTGTATCAATTAACTAAAACAAAGATGCAGAACTAAGTTCAAAATGCATGACAGTTTTTTTTAATCTTTACAATATTAAAACATGTTTAAGAACACCAATTAAACCAAATTAGAGTTGTCCTTGGTATTTTATTTTTCTATTTTATAACAAGCTACAAATACAAGTTAAAGTGGTTACTAAACTACATACGTAATATTCACATCATTATCAATGCATCATAGTGGTAGCCCGTAAGTATGCTTACACAACCGGTTTACTCACCGTGGTGGGTGTATGCCAGCACAGTGACTGACAATCGGTAACCTGCAAATGTAGTAGCGATTATAATATAGTTATATATACAACTCATGTATGAATACATAAGTGACTCTTAAACAAAATTGATTTCAAAAACTGTTGTTTTCAACACAGAGATGTGTGCAGTCATTTGATTCAAAACGTAACTTAATTTGTATTGAAATCCTTTAGTATAACTCTTCTTCTAATAAAGGTTGTCTGGAAGAGATCGCTTTAAGCGATAAGACCGCCCATTGCACTAGCAATTGTAAGTCAATTAAGTTTCTTTGTATATTTATGTTTAGTTGGTGTACAATAAAGAGTTTATCTATCTATCTTGTTCTTCCCTATTACAATGCCCAAGAAACACAAACCAGCGGGCTGTTAATGGAACTTTAATTAAATTTCATTCCAAATTTGAAAATTTCCATAGTAACTATGCACATAAACTGCATCTTGGAACTGTCAAATCCATACATTTTGTGTTTCTATTGGTTGCAATCAAGTTACATGATCACCTACCTGATTTTAAATGCCATATTTTCATCCCTTCTCCTTATGCTTTTTTTAATATTTTAAAGTCAATGATTAATTGCAAATAGGGTTTTTAGCACATCCAAGATTACTGAATGTCTTAGATTTAAAAAAATATAATATAGTAAAATGTTTAGCAAATAAAATTATGTACTCAGGGAGTATCATCATCAACAACAGCCTGAAGACATCCATTGCTCCATCTTCTGTAGGCCTCCCCCAGAGAGAGCTCCACTTTGAGCGGCTACTCACCTCCTGCATCCATTATTGCAGTGTTGTTAAAACAAAAAAATGTTGGCAGAGCCATGATATGAAATACATTTACGGTTTTTCTGTGTACAATACATTTTATACAATTGTTTCATAAACATTCAAGTAGTTATTCAAATTCTAACCTAGGTAGGTATATGGTTTTAGGTCAGCAATAGATTATAATCAAAACGTTGGTAGGCATGGAATTTCTGTTTCATGTTAAAGCTAGCTTACATGTGAACAAAACATAAGAAAATGCTACCATTTTTAGAGGCCAAGAAACTATAAGAAGTATACCCATATAACCATTGTTTAAGAATCTACTACTACAGAAGTTAGTTGTAAACTGTATTAGTTTGGCTAGAAATTGATTTAATGTTCTAATTGTGGATATGAGTTTAAACTCTGAACCGTGTTTGCCTTGAGGGTATAATCCATTGGCATTCTGCCATTTCACATTGTTCAGCTTGCGCCGTTTCATCAAAGTTGCAGCCTTTCACCAATCACAAATTGTCCACATTTGGCGGATATACCTCAATAGCTTTTATGCTTCAACTTAGAGGTAGAATTAGAATGGCCATGTTGTTATGCTATGTTGGTTAAGAGAGGGAAGTAGGGATGGGTTGTAGTTTTCCGTCCCTTCACACTCCCTATTCTATATTTCACCATCAGCCCTATACAATCACAATGTTGCAACACGGGCCTTCTCTCTACAGGTGTAGGCCATACCATGATCCAAATCCAAATTTTATTATTCTTGAACATACTGGTTTCCTCATGATGTTTTTCTTCAGGGCTATATGAGTTGTATAAGATTCTGTTGTTCTTTTTGATTTTTGTATAACCTCAACCTCATATCTATTGGCTGGCTCATATGGATGGGCCTTTTATAGCAGAGTAAAAAGCTGACAGAATGACAGTTTACCATCAAGTGAACTGTCACTGTGAAAACGAAAGTTTTCAATCAGTGTGTGTTGCCAGTGATGACTTATGGAACTGAGACATGGTCTCTTACTGTTGGCCTCATTAGTAAGCTCAAAGTCGCGCAGCGAGCTATGGAGCGAGCTATGCTCGGTGTTTCCCTGCGAGATAAGCTCCGGAACGAGGAGATCCGCAGGAGAACTAAAGTGACCGATATAGCTCTTAGAGTTAGTAAGTTGAAGTGGCAATGGGCAGGCCACATCGCTCGTAGAACTGACAACCGATGGGGAAGAAAGGTTCTCGAGTGGCGACCACGAACCGGAAGACGCAGCGTAGGCCGGCCCCCCACTCGGTGGACCGACGACCTGGTGAAAGCCGCGGGGAGCCGATGGATGCAGGAGGCGAGCAGCCGCTCAAGGTGGCGTGCTCTGGGGGAGGCCTATGTTCAGCAGTGGACGTCTTCAGGCTGTTAATGATGATGATGATGATGATGAACTGTCACTGACAGCTCACATGATGGTAAACTGTCATTTATACTACAGGAATACCCAAGCTTCACCCCAACCATTATCTGTGAGCCAACCAAGTTTGTCATAGAATCATTATCGTCCCCCCCCCCCTGTATCCGCGCCTGTCCACTGCTGAACATAGGCCATCCCTCAGAGAGCGCTACTTGGAGCGGCTGCTCGTCAACTGCACGCATCGGCTCCCCGTGGTTTTCACCAGATCGTTGGTCCACCTAGTGGGGGGCCGGCCTACGCTGCGTCTTCTGGTTCGTGGTCGCCAGTCGAGTACATTTCTTCCCCATCGGTTGTCAGTTCTACAAAGCTATCTGGCCTTCCCATTGCCATTTCAACTTGCTAATTCTAAGAGCTATATCAGTCACTTTAGTCATACAATACTAAATTCAAATACCTTTTCCCATAGGAATAGAATTTGTGAAACAGAACCACAATGGAGGATGAGAATGAATATAAAAAGTTGCCGACAGAAGACAAATGTGTTCACAAGCTTTGGAAGGCCCGAGTGACTGGTTATGAAGAAGCAATAAAATTATTCAACCAGATTGATGATGAGAAGTCACCAGAATGGAACAAATACCTGGGACTGATCAAGAAATTTGTCACAGACAGTAATGCTGTAGCGCAGGAAAAAGGTTTGTGCATTGTATTTTCTTGTCCTTCTAGCTTATTGTTAACTTTTGTTGTGTTAATGTTTTGTTAGCAATAACAAAAAGTTAACACAACAAAAGACTAAGGTCAGGTTTTTAATCAGTAGTTAACTAATGGTTAAAATCTCTAACAAATTTTGACCATTGGTTACCTTGACTATGGATCAAAAAAATCCACTCTAAGACTTAAGTGCAATTTTAATCAGCAATCTTAGATATCATCATCATCATCAACAGCCTGAAGATGTCCACTGGTGAACATAGGCTTCCCCCACAGAGCGCCACTTTGAGCGGGTGCTTGCCTCCTGCATCCACCGGCTCCCTGCGGTTTTCACCAGGTTGTCGGTCCACCAAAATCTTAGATATAAAACATACATAATGCCTTTTGTTTATAGATTTAGTTCACACAACAATAACAGCTTGCCTATTCAAACATTGCTTTAGTCACCACATTTTACCCATTTGCAAAGTGTAGGTATAGGTAAGCACATTTCTTATAAAATATTCTGTAAAAGTGGATGTTTGCCTTCTATCTTTTGTCTGTATTACTCTCTACAAGTGGAGTACAGTACAGATGAAAGGCAAATTGGTCTACCATTTCTGCTAGGGGGCAAAATATGACATATATGTAGTTTGATGTCTAATTGAGCATAATTATGTACAAAGCATGTGAATAAATCTATCTCTCTTGCAATTGTGAACATGTACAACATGACAACATACTGCAAATGAGTCTAAAGTCATTGAACCCAGAACAAAGCTCTTTTGAGTAGGATTATATTAATAATCTTGATCAAGAATGAATGGTATGCAATTATACCACACTCAATTGAATGTCTGATACATGAGTTAGCTTCCTTGTCTGGATGCACTCAATTTTGTTTCAATCTTGTTTATTGACGCAGTTTGAATCTTGGATTGTAAACAGTTTGCCTATGATTATAGTTTAGTGACTTGAGATTTCATTTATTGTTGTATTTTCAAGTGCACATATCTCTAGTTACTTTTGAATAATTTCAACTACTAATTAGGTATTGGATTCGGTGTGGTCTGATAAACATCATTTCAAATCTTCAAATACGATGTGTAAACTAGGTTAGGGTACGATGGGGCTGGCATACCAGAATGGGTAACAGCCCCTAAAGAAATTAAGGAAAAAAAAATTGTTTAAGGCAATGAGGAAGGGGGAAGTGTATTGCACTGAAGCCTCGCTTGGCGTGTATTTGCATTTTTCTGTACCAGCACTATATCTAGTTTCACTTGTTTTACTGCTACCCCCGTTTTGGTGCATTGAACCTCCAACCCCTAATTTACTTATGTGCAAACTTAAATATTCTCTACTCTCTTTGTGATAATGACCTATTTCGTTAGTAAGTAAACTTTAAACAAATGTGAGTTTGAATTGGTATAATTGGTGGCTTAAGTGCTTTCGGTCAAGGACGAAGTTCAACCACCCATCTGCGCTAGGACTATCTTTGAACGTAAACTTTACATGGCACTTCTTCAATGAAAACCTGTTAATTAAGAAAAGTCGTAGAAGAAATATTGTCTACCTTGGGGAGTAGATCTACCCCCTTTCGGGATAATATACCAATTCAAACTCAGATAGTATTACAAACTTCAATTTGCCCAAGTTGCCACTTGCTTCACTACGTCAAAAATTAGCGATTATAATCTTGTGACAGAATGTAAGTACCTACTTTATTTAATTCCGAAACTTATTCAACTAATACTTTAACCAGTACACATGACAAGTCTGCGACAATAATCCAATATTGCCCATATTTGTGAATGGTACGGCTTCTCACGTGTGCACACGCATGTTTGTATATAATTGTTATTCACGTGCCTGTCTGTATGTATGGGCTTAACTGAAGTATCCACATTAGAGCTTATTAAGGCATCAGACTGACATGTCTCATTGGATTGGTTTTTAAATGATTATCTGGATTTATCCTATTTAGGAGTAGGTAGGTAACTATTTAAATGTAGGTAGATAAATAAAAAACATAAGAGATCTAAGTTTTTTAGCATCCACACTTGGTTACCCTGTGCTACTTCGGAGATTTCCAAGTACTTATATACAAGTACGTACTTACTTCTTTTTGTGGTATCGTCATTTGATTAAAATCTGCAGTACAAGGTTTTTTTAATGTGGTATTGTATATATAATTATGTTTATAATAAGGGTGTTGTATTTTACAAGACAACTAGCTCGTCATGTAAAATACAACTGCTATTAGGGTGTTTCATTTATACTGTTAAATATTACAAATGGCAACGTTAATATCGTTTTAAAATCTTAATTGGTACGATTGGTTCAATGGAAGTTTACTTTCAGGACTGGAAGCGGCGTTAGTATTCGTCGAAAACTGCGGCCATGCCGGTAAAACGACAGGCGAGGTTATGTCCGGCATCGTTGCCAAGTGTATCGCAGCGCCTAAGACAAAGACCAAGGATCTGGCCTTACAGGTAAGAGCAGCTTACAATTTACCTAGCTATGGTCCCTCGGCTCCACCAATCGAAATGAAAAAATATAGACCTCTACTAGTGTTACTTAACTATCTGTCAAACTTAATTTAAACCCGTTACAGAACTTACAACTTTACAAACACGAACTTTCGCATTTGTCTAATTATTATTCTTAAAGATTAATTAATTTAATTAATTGGGTAAAAATTCAGCGTATTACAGAATTAACTCGATTGTTAATCAGTGCCATAGTTTCGACACATAAACTAGGTAACCTGGTTGACCTAGTACTGTTTAAATTGTGTTTACGGCTTTTTAACTACCATTACAGCAACTTCTTTAAAGAGCCAAAAAGAAAACGCGTTACAGAGTTTTTTTATGATAGTTTGGTGCCGTGACCAGGATTTATTAGTAAGCCTATCTATTTATAACAGACTTTCGCCCCATATAGGTTTGCTGTTGTTATGTGCCAAACTCGGTCAATCTTTTGTACTAACTGAAGTTCTCTTTCCCCAGGTGACTCTAATGTACATAGAAATAGAAAAACACGAAGTCGTGGAAGACGAACTATTAAAAGGGATGGAACAGAAAAACCCTAAAGTGGTGGCCGCCTGTACAGCCGCTCTAAACCATTCATTAAAACAGTTTGGCAACAAAGTGATAGCCATCAAACCAATGGTAAAGAAGATACCTGTACTCCTCGCCGATAGAGATAAGTCTGTAAGAGACGAAATGAAGGCACTGGTAGTTGAAATGCACAGGTTAGTACTAGTGTAACGAATATCCTAATGTTATTTCACAAATAATGTACAGGATGCCCCAAAAATTCACTTTTTTTTATAACACGGACAGACAAACAAGCTGACGGCCCACCTGATGGTAAGCAGTTACCGTCGCCTAAAGACACCTGCAACACCAGGGGCGTTGCCGATGCGTTGCCTACCTTTTAAGACTCTATTTACCCGTCGCTTGAAGTGCCCCATGTTGTAGCTCAGCAGAAACACCTATATATAACTTCTATATAAGTCTGAATTTAAGTCTTTTTTATTTCTTTTTTTTTTTGATTATAAAGCTATGCTTTGTTGAGAGAAAACAATGGAGCGGTCACCATTTTCTTGTGGCGCAGATTTGTATAATCGTAGTTTATGATAACAACGCCTATTGTTACCCAATCAAGAGCAATTCTTATCCTAATGAGATGCTAGGGCATTGCTAGGGTGACTGCCTGCCCTCAAAAAAGGTTTTTATGGCCGTAGTCGGGCATAAAGTATATGTCACGAGAATCGTAAAACTGTGACGCATCACACTTTAACAAATACCCACAAAACGTTTGACATTGCGTGTTGAACTTTCCATGTGTTAGACTTACCCTCGGTTTCTCGTACGTTTGTAAAACTCATGTTAACTTAACATACCAAAAGTATACGCTCATTGGGTGACGATAGCCGATGATCGACAGGCAACGAATGAGCGTTCAGTATTTTTAAGTTGACATGAGTTTAACTTTAACAAACGTTCGAGAAGCCGGGGGTTAGTGCTGCAGTCGCCTATAAATAGCACTAAGAAAGCTGTTCTCAGTAGACATACGAAATAGTCCTACTAGAACTACTCGTAAAACTAGTGAAAAGAAAACTCTGCATACTTAAGTCAACTACGTTTACGTCCACTCAAGAGAAAGCATAAAAAGATACTCTTTATTGTACACTGATAATAAAAGTTTGCTGACAACCGGTGGGGAAGAAACGATCTTGAGTAGCGACCAGGAACCGGAAGACGCAGCGTAGGCCCCCCCACTCGGTGGACCGACGATCTGGTGAAAGCCGCGGAGAGCCGATGGATGCAGGAGACGAGCAGCCGCGCAAAGTGATGCTCTCTGGGGGAGGCCTATGTTCAGCAGTGGACGTCTTCAGGCTGTCGATGATGATGATGATGATGAATAAAAGTTTACAAAGAATACAATGATTTGCAAGAAGCATCATCTTCTAGGCAAGCATCGTTCGACCGCGTCTTCACTTACAATCAGATGAGACAGTGGTCTAATGTACGCCTATCTATGATAAAAACAGCATTGGGCAATGTAACAACGGGTGACCTTATAGCTAAAAGCGATTTCGTCTAGGCAACCTTTTTGGATGTTGAGGATATCAAAATCGTAACGGACGGGGTTCACATGACTATGTAGTTTTTTCTCGAGTTTTTTTTTAACGGGCAATGTGCCTTTACTCATTAAACTAACTACTACAAAAATAAAAACTAATAAACTAGTTTTTTTTTTAAATTTTTTTATGTGATTGAATGACGTGGCTAGTCGTTCACCTGATGTTAAGTGACACGGCCGCCCATAACAGTTGCAGTGTCACCCAGAACTTTACAACAATAAAGTTTCGCGCCACACTGCACTGCGCACGTCATTCTGAGACATCACCCAGTTTAGTAATCAGATTACTTGACTGAGTGATCAGATCATAAAGTCTCATTTGCCCAGTAATTTCACTAGCTACAATGCCCTTCAAACCGGAACACAGTAGTGCTTGCACACTACTGCTTGGCGGCAGAATAACTGGCAAAGCGGTGGTACCTACCTAGACGAACTTTGCAGGACAGTCCTACCACCTAGTGGGAGCTACACTATCTCCTACAAAGAACATTTGGACTGTATACTAGCCGCGATGACCTATAGACAGTCCAAATGCTCCAGCCCACTACCGGTAGGTAGCGTACCCAACATGCTGGCAGCATTGCCTCGTTGAATTGCAATGCTGATTCGTTGAGTTAAACAAGTGCCAGTATTTTGGTCACGCGTCGCATCAACCAGGCGCTATGTATTGTTATTTGTAAGGTACGTAATGCCAAAATGTTTTATTCCAGATGGATCGGCGCGGCTATAGAGCCTCACATAGCGCCGTTGCAAGCGGTGGTTCAGCAGGAGATGAGGGAATCTTTCGGTAAAGGCGGTGGTGCTCAGCCCATGAGATACCTTCGCTCGCAGCAGAACAGAATACGGGACGCGCCCGCCACTTCTGCTGTCGATGGTAATTAAATTTCTGATTTCATTCTTTAAATAGATTTTTGTCAAATAAAAATATAAAATTGTGTTTATTTTAAATCGTGAGAATCAACCCGCTTGGTAAGTACAAGTGAAGTTCTATCGTTGATTGTTAATTATAGATAAAAAGAAAGTAACTGACAGACAAGAAAAACACTTATTTTCGAGTTAGTCATATTAGATTTATGAGCTGCTGAGAATCAAAATAGTTTGATAACTGAAACCTCATTGACCCTTTGATTTGTTTGCTTTGAAATCAAGATATTTTGCACATTTGCATATTTATCTATTCCAAAGAGAGAGAGAGAGAGAGAGAGAGAGAGAGGAGAGAGAGAGAGAGAGGAGAGAGAGAGAGAGGAGAGAGAGAGAGGAGAGAGAGAGAGAGAGAGAGAGAGCAGAAAAGTCTTTATAATACTTAATCCACCTATTAATACCGGATAAACATAATGGCTGTAGGAGTGTAACCAATTTGTTTCGATTTAAATACTCGTTTATCGTTTGGATCCTATTTTTAAGCCCATATTCAGACTTACCAATTATTTGTTCGATTCCCAGGTGCAGTAGAAGACGAAGACGATGATGCAGGCGGCGGGGATTCGGCCGATATGGACCCTTACGACCTTCTCGACCCAGTGGAAATTCTCTCCAAATTGCCTAAGGACTTCTATGACAAGCTCGAACAAAAGAAATGGCAGGAGAGGAAGGAGGCCTTAGATATTCTGGAGAATCTGTTGAAAAATGCACCTAAGTTGGAGCCGGGGGATTATGCTGATTTGGTTAGGGCTTTGAAGAAGGTGAAGTGTAAATTGATGTAATCTATTCTTATCACTGGCCTTTTAGTTCAGTTGACAGCTAAGTTGTGGGTTCAGTTACAACACTGGAAAAATATTTGTGTGTTGGAAATGATAGTTGTTCTGTATTGGAACTGGATGCTATAATGTACCTACAAAAAGTGCATAAGTCTATTAAAAAGTGTATTTAAAAGCAAGCTTTATTTCGTTTGCTAGAAGGTGATGTATGAAATGTCCACCAATATTTGTTGTAATAGCTACAGCCTAGTGGCAGTGGCTACAGATCTATCCCATCGAAGTTTGTTAAGATAGGTCTAGACAGACAGAGACGGAGAGAGAAAGGGGATTTCAGAAGTGGACATTCTTTCCCCATGTCTTTCTTTTGGATTTAATCTATCCGTGCATGATCGGCTCGGTAGTTGAGCCGGAAAGAGGTAACAGGCAGTATTTTAAAATAATTTATAGGCATAACATTTGACCAATGCCTCACCTCATGTAAGAGACGATGTGGCGTAAAAGACTGCATGCTTAAGTACCTATACGGTTACTGTTGACTTGATAGAAAAGATTCACTCCGCGAAGTCATTTAAATAAATAGCAGCCTTGTTACTATGTAATAAAGTGTAGTTCAGCTCACACAGCGCCACAAACTTACCCTAAACACGTGCCTTTCGTTGTATAGCTATTACGCTGCTCGTCTGATTCTTCCGTCTAGACAGGTCGGTCCCATATTGTAGCTTTGTACTTAAAGCGCGGAGTGAGCCAGGCCTAGTATTAGTATTGAAGGATTGTGATTTTATCATCTTGTTGTTGATTCCAGGTTATATCAAAAGACTCCAATGTAATGTTGGTCGCGTTAGGTGGCCGCCTACTCGGCATGGTAGCGAGCGGTCTTCGCAACAAGTTTCAGCCATACGCCACATCTTGCGTTCAGGCTATACTAGAGAAGTTTAAAGAGAAAAAATCGAACGTCGTCACTGCTTTGAGAGAGGCGATCGATGCTATTTATCCTGCGGTAAGGATTTAAAAAATAAAAATAGAAGTTGACCAATAATATCAAATCCTGGTACCCTAGAGATGAGAAGATAGCAAAGGGGCGATCACAGAAAGTGGAAAGACGATCTACGGAAAGGGTGGCGTAGGGAAGCCAGCCAGGGTAAAATGGCGTATTCTAGAGGAGGCCTATGTCCAACCTGTCGTAGTTCCTGGGTCCCTAGATACAGGGAATCCTAGCTAGGCTCCAGGATCTATGTATGTGATTGTTGGGCGTTATTTATTTATTTTATTGTAACCTGACTGTGTAACTGATTGCGGATAAAATTGAAATAGATTTAATTGAATAAGTTTTGAAATGGTAGGTAAGATAACTATTATCAAAAAAAGTCAAGCCAATTTAGTAACATTTTATCACAACTCTTACCAGCTAAACCAATTTTAACACTGTTTTGTTTTTTGTTTTTTCTCACTACAGACTAACCTAGAAAACATATCAGAAGACATGCTAGCGGCCTTTGATAACAAGAACCCATCAGTTAAGGCTGAGAGCTCGCTCTTCTTAGCCAGAGCTCTGTGCATCACGCAACCGGCAGCATTCAACAAGAAACTAGTCAAGGCTTATGTGGGAGGCTTACTTAAGCTCATGGAAAGCGCTGGTGCGTATGTTCATCATTTTATATGTAACGGCGAAAACGGTGGTTCCACTGAGGCTCTTTTTCCTATACATTTTCCATTTTGTAAATCGTTTTTAGACAGCTTATTGAAAATTGTGGCGAGACTTTGTCCTAGCGTCCTAAAAATAAAATCCATACAAATAAATATGCATATTTAGCAATACCTCTTTACAAGGCTACGTCGTTCGGTGAAAAAATTGAGGGATGTGAAGTCAAACACCTCCATTGCAATTGAGTTTCTCAAACAGCTTTTTATTGGAGCAACCATCTTTTAATGTGATTCTTCATTGGCCCAAATGTTCTCATTGCTGAAAATTTCGTTCTATCAGGTCTTTTTTTGGAAAATATATGAAAGTGCTTGTTTTGTTATTAAACTTGAAATAGAAATGGTATGGGAAATGAAAGTCCACCTCAGTGTTTCAGAAAAGATGTGTTGTAAAGAAAATATGGACTCTTCATGTGTTCTTTCCAATGCAAAATCTTGTGCACATTTTTCCTGAAAATTGATTAGTTTTGGTTGAGTACCAATATGACTGTTTGATATTATGACATAAATAGATGTTTCAAATGCCATTCATAACATGTTTTTGTTTTGATTTCAATCTTAGATCCGTCAGTAAGGGATGCGGCAGCTGAAGCCTTAGGAACAGCTATGAAGTTGGTTGGAGAGAAGAACATTGCTCCACACATGGGGAAATTGGAACCTTTGAAGGAACAGAAGATCAAGGAGTTTGCTGATAAGGTATTTATGATAAAACTCTTCACATAATTTTATACTGCTGGAACATGATCATTGCAGAGAGACTATTAATAATATTATCAGCATTAAATAAATAAATAAATAAATAAATAAAATAAATAAATATTTTGTAGACATTACATAGAATACAATATAACACCCAGACACAGAACAAACACCTATATTCGTCACATAAATGTTTGTCCTGGGTAGGAATCGAACCCACAACCTACAGTTCAAAAGGCAGGGCTACTACCAACTGAGCTACAAGCCAGTCAAGTCATTGCAAATCAACCGGGCAACACTGCAAGCATGTTGGGTATGTTACCTACCAGTAGTGGGCTGGAGCATTTGTACTGTCTATAGGTCAGCGCAGCTACTATACAGTTCAAATGTTTTATCTTTGAAGTACTCATCATCATCATCATCATCATCATCATCATCAACACCCTGAAGACGTCCACTGTTGAACATAGGCCTCTCCCACAGAGCGCCACTTTGAGCAGCTGCTTGCCTCTAGCATCCATCGGCTCCCCGCGGGTTTGCCCAGATCGTCGACCTAGTGGGCAACCGACGCTGCGTCTTCCGGTTCGTGGTCGCCACTCGAGAACATCTTGTTTATAAAGGGACCAATGAATAAAAACAACTAGTTTTTTTTCATCATTGCACACATACCATTTTCTCTCATATTTATATACTTTTTAATATCACAGGCCGAAATAAAAGTGAAGATAGCGGCAATAAAGAAAGAAGGCAAGGCGAAGGTCGCCCCGACCGCCAAAGGAGACTCGAAACCTACCGCTGGATCGGCGCAACCTAAACCAGTGAAAAGACCAGCTACGGGTAAGTACAAGTTTTAAGCCTGAATCACATGGTGCGAGAGCCCACTGCAAAAAAACCTACGTCATCGAGTACCCCAATAAGCTATCTTTAGATCGTTAACCGACACTTAAACATGTAAAAAAAAAACAGGTCTGCCAGTTCCGATCCTGCCGGGTCATGGAAATAATCCACCTCCACCAACTTCAAATGCCTTGAATACTAAGTTTCGCCAAGTTTAGACCTGGCAGACCTTTTAATCTATTATCAGGGTCACCTTGGCTATTATTAGGCGTAGGTTTCATCGGGGTATTCGCTGAGGTAGGTAAAGGGTGTGAAGGGCACATTCTTAGGGGTCTCCCAGGTACTTCCGGCAGGGTGCGCAATGGCAGACCAATTTTTTTTTACATAACTAATCAATGGTTAACTGTTGCCAGAACTTTCATTCTGGCAAATTTCGACAAAATAAAAAATACGTCAAAAAATTTCAATTATTTCCATGACCCGGCAGGATCGGAACTGGCAGACCTGATTTTTTTCACATATTTAGATGTCGGTTAACGATCTAAAGATAGTCTATTGGGGTACTCGATGACGTAGGTATTTGTGCAGTGGGCTCTCGCACCAATAGCAAATCCAGTTGCTGTACTGAGGACAGTAATGTATGAAACTCTATAAAAGACGTCACACTACATGCAAAACGTGTTCAGTCCGCCGCAGCAGTAGTGTATTGTACGAGCTCTCTAATGGGAGGTTTTCTGTCAGTTCAAAGAAAAAATAGTTTATAAAAATCCGTTAGATGGCGTTGATGAGACATGGTTTGAATCTTTTCTGAACAGTATCACTACGTAGTCTGTGGTTCTGAAGATTTTGAATGAATGAAGCAAGGTTGATATTAAAAAAAACAACGTTTTTTTAAATATTTTGACCTATATAGATCACAAAAAAGCATGCCGTTTTCTAATGTCATGCTTTGTTTTGAGGATAATGTGTACAAAGTTTTGCTTATGGTATTTCCTTATGTTCTTCCAAAACATAAATTAGTAAGTAAGTGCGCCTGGCCTAACCGTGTTAATAAATATCTCTAGAAAAAAAGAGAACAATGTTTCGTCAGCGCCATCTATCTTTGGCTGTAGAACTACGTTCCTTCAGCTGTCAAAAACCCTCCCATTGGATGCCACACTGGGAGCGCAAGTGTGCGACGCAGCTCCGACGCAGCTTTGCATTTGTTTACAAAATACACGCGCTCGTTTTCGCAGTGAACGTTCAAAAAAAAAGAAAAGAGAATGGTAAGAAAGTACGCCTGTTTATTCTATCCAGGCGATAAACCACAGAGCATTGAAAAATATGAACTTCGCACGTATTATTTCTTTCTTGCTCTGTGCGATAAACAGTACCGAAACAGTAAGTACAAAATATTAATATGGGATAAAGTTGGGCTGGAGATAAAATGAATCGGGCAAATACTTTACAATAATTTATTGATTAAAATATGATATAAAGTTTTCATGCTACCCCGGTGCTGATTTCATTATCCCGTGTCTAATTCTTATGTAATTATTTAAAAGCTTGCTATAACAACTGCTTCAGGAATTTCTACATTACATGCAATAGGCCTTTGGAATATTCTCCACTTTACGCTTAAATTCCGAACGTGATTTCAACTACACGTCTTGCGTGAGAAAGTCGGTAGTTGAACCTTCGTTTTCTTTGGTCGTGCAATGACAAAGCTCTAGGGAAAGGTCTCATCAAAAATGGCTTCAGTGCAAAACCTTCATCACCGATTAATACACGAGGGACTGGATCCGATGCACCCGGCAGTGGTTTACGCGGTAATAAATCTTTTCCGTCTCATTCACGATAAAATGCAGAGTTTTTGAAAATGTTGCTGTCACCGTATCGTCCATAGCTGCCAACATTTTGTAATGAGTCTGCAATTCCTAGCAAGACAGTCGAGAAGTATGACTAATAGCAAAAATAGTTTCATCCACTGTTCGGAGGGGATATTTATATAGACATGTTTACCGTCCAAACTTCCACCACAATTTGGGAAGTTCCACGCTTCTCTTTAACCTGTTTCTGTCTACAAACGTTTTCTGTAGGCCTTAGCATGTACGACTTTAAAATTGTGCTTCGTCAGACCCAAAAAGAGAACGAGATTGTCACATGAGTCGCCAGTCCTTATGTACCTAAGAGAAATAAGTACAAAAAATATGTAGGCATTCAGCTAGAAAACGTCCTAGCAACATGCTGTGGATTTTTTATGCTATTAATGTGTAGCAAACAAGCATACGGCTCTCCTGATGGGATTACATCGCCTTATGGACATATTATGTCCACAAGGCGAGGGAGGTAATGTCTACACGTGCCACTGATGCGTTGCTTAAATGCTACTCCACCGGAAGCTCCAGGCCGGGGTAAGATTCGAACCGGAAGCTCAAGCATGTTGTATAAGATGTGAACCCGATTCGAGGCCGCCTGATCGGGAGCCGGCGCTCATTACCACCTAGGTTCATAATTGTTTTATATATTTATATATATTAACTTAATTATTTATTATAGTTTTAATTTAGGTATCTGAATACATGTTTTTAATTGTAAATTTTATAATATAGGTTTTGCTAATACGAATATAAAACTGCTTACCTTATTTTTATTTTTACATAGGTGCTTATTTAAAACATAATATTTTTATTTTAGGCAAGATGGCGAAAGAAACGTGGCGAAAGTTACGACACAGATACATAGAATACAGAAAGCAAATAAGGGCACGACACATGGTATTGGAACAAAGAAACGTTAGTTATATTTGGAGCGCATCTTTCCTGGATGGGTCATTGAAGCCGAGGGCTACAGCGGCCAATGTCCCGGTAACTTCACAGCCATCACCACAATCACGTAACTTGTTGCCACGTCCAATATTTCTGGATCTCTTGACAGCACCGTCAGCTAGTTCTAGACCAAACAAAAGATCGATGACTCGGGAACCCCTGCAGCCTCCAGCATCGTTACCAGTAAACCAGACTCCATTGGCAATATCAACCATGGAATCGGTACCCCCGTATACTTCGGTGTCGAGACCACACCAAACATCATCAGAAGGAAAAGAAAACCGAAACCCAAACTTCTTTGAAAATAAAAGGAAGCGGCGTTATGATGGGATTGACTGCCTCTTTCTTAGTTACACCGATGTGTTTAGAAATTTGCCAAAACAAAAACAATCCGTCCTGAAATTAGAATTGGCTAAATTATTCTACAATGCAGAATCGAGTGAGCTCCAAAGAGAGGAAAGCTATATGGTGTCTGCACAATCTCGAGTTTACTCGGTAGTATCCAGCGAATCATCAGATGATTAAGAATACATCTATGATAAAAAATGAAGTTATTTAATAATATTGGACAACTTTTGTTGATGCCTCCCCACGTGAAGAGAGTCATAACTTGGTTTAATAAGATTATCATTTAGATTCTAACTAAATAGTGATTATTGAAAACACCTTGCACTTCTTTTTTTAAAGTAATCCAGTATTTCGATTGTTCTAGTTTGCGATTTAAAGTTTTTTAAAATCTTTCACTGCATTTAAGTTTAATTCGAGAAAGCTGTGAAGGTGCTACTTATCAAATAAAATAACAATTAATACTTGGAAGAGTTTGAAGGACAAAATTTTAGATAATAATTAAAATGATTAGATGTTATGACTGTTAAAGAATTGTTACCGTTTCTGTTATTTATTTTTTTAATAATATTAATTTTATCATGGAAGTTAGCTGATGTTTTGTTACCATTGATAATATGATTTAGTATAATATTATGATAAACTTATTAAATCCTAGTCATCGCGGCTAGTATCCAGCCAAATGTATATTAGGATGTATTATTCATGTTTAATCTCTAAATTAATATTTTGTATACTAAAATAATATTTGATCCTCTTTTTTAGACTTATTCAGTGACAGAAAACCAATTAAATTCTAAAAATAAATGTCGAGGTCTCAAAGAAAGAGGATCAACCATTAAAAAATATGACTGTTTAGATTTCATTGCTTGCTGTTTTTGCAAACTTAAAACGATCATTTAAATGCATGCCCTTTTTTAATAATATTAATTATGGCAGTTAGCTGGTGTTTTGTTGCGGTTGAGTTGATTATATAATAAAGCTACTTATCATAAACAAATAGCAAGTCTTTCCTTTGAACCAATGGATTTCCTGTAGATAGTATGATTTTTGTTATTAAGGCTTTATCAGTTAGTGAAGCTTCTCGAAAAAAGATTTTGACATACGAAAATACCAATAAAATCGGTCTTCAGACGACTCCAGCCCTAATAGCATGCGCACCGCGAGAGAACTTGTCGTCGCTGAGTGAGACACACTCAAGCGCTGCCATTGTCTTGTCACGGTCTCTGACGAGAGTGTCGAGTAAATTTTATCGCGGTGTGTAATTGCGTATGCTAGGCGAGCAGATCGTGACAAAGGCTATGGTAATGTCGTAGACCCCAGTCTTTTATTTTTTGATGGTTAAATGTGCAATCGTAATAGTAATTCCTCGTCTGGTGAGCTGTTAGGGCCTGGAAAACCTAATTCTACTGTTAGAGGTGTTTACTCTCCGACATTATTGCTTTTAATTGACATATGGACGCCATTTCGAACGTGCTCCTACGCGTTGTATCCGTCAACAGTGCAGTCCATGTGCATTGCAGATGTGTGAAGTTTCACGTGACACCTCATGAATTGGAGTCCTACGGCTCCAGTGCACGAACACCTTATACGTACCGGACCGAAATGGGATGCGGTGTGGCTATAATCTATTCCCCGTAGGTTAATAGCTATAACGGTCGTGACTTTAAAAGAGTTCCCTCTTCTACTCTTCTTGATTCTTTTTAACGTGTGAAGGTTGCAAGCGAAAGCCCGTACTCGATGGGTGCCGTTGAGCTAGCGTACATTGACCCAGGGCGATATGGTGAATGCTGGCGCGACCCCATCTCGCCCCATCCCGGCGGCAGACGGATCACGGGAGAATTTTAGTGGGTTCGACTCCCACATACCCCCTGCCATCACCCCCGTGGTGGCAGGGAAATGCGATTGCCTGAAGCAATTACTACACATGTTGTGTTTTATTCGTTTAGTGCCGATCAGGTTGTCTAAATGCTCCAGTTGACTACCTATACTAGTAGATAGTGTGACCAACAAATTGGCAGTTTTTTTTGCTTATGTAATAAATATAATTAGCGTTATATTACATTTTTGTCTCCCAGGTAAGAAACCGGCCGCCGGCAAGAAGGCTGGTGCTTCCCGCGGCCAGTCAAGCCCTCCACGCGAACAAGAACTATCCCAAGAAGAGGTCGATGCTAAGGCTGAGACTTTACTAGACGCTGATGTTATAAATGGTAAGCAATTGGATTTACCACTTTTTACCTCCTACATTTTGCCGTAAGAATAGGACCTCCTTGTCTCTTCCCATATGGGTGCCGTGAGAGCTGGCGATATGGGAATATCCAGTGAATGAGCAGCAAGCAGTCTTTTTGGTACCTAAAAATCTGCGATCACTAAGACGCCTGCCAAGCGTGGTGATTATGGAAAACCCCCGCCTATTTTACGCGTCCAAGGTGCCGTTTTATGGTTGAGGCCTATGTTCAGCAGTGGACGTCTTCCGGCTGATGGTGATGATGAAACATAATTGTACTCAAATCTATTATTTTGAAGCTGGTTCTAAGATAATCCAAATTCAGACATAACGCTTTTTATAGGCCTCGGCGATGGTAACTGGAAGAACCGGCTTTTAGCGGTGCAAAGCTTTCATTCCACCATTCAAGGCCTCACAGTTAACGATGCATCAGCACAAGTGTTATACCGCATACTGAACAAGAAGCCGGGACTGAAGGATACAAATGTGCAAGTCTTGAAGGCGAGGTTGGAAGCTTGCAAGTATATTACGGAGAAGTTCCCTATATCTACGTGAGTATCTTGGAATAGTCAAAGACCAATTCACGTGTTTAAATCAAGACTTTACCCCAAAAAAATATCCTAGTCAAGATAAGAAGTCCTTAACTGTTTTCTAGCAAAGGATGAAAGTGTATTCCTATTCGGTGATAACTTTTGTGAAGAAAGCGCACAAGTGTAGGTTTTCCACATTCACCGGCCACCACTCTGTAAATAGTGAGAAAAAGAAAGATACTTAATATTACGAATGTTTGTTATAGTGTAGCTCATGCGACTTTCATTCCTACCCACCATAGCTCGAACTCCGCTTGTCTTTGCACCAATGACTACCTAAATTATGTGCGGAAATTGTCCTCGCTTTAACTATGGTGAAGGAAAACATCGTGTCTGTCCACTTTTCCTTGACGAAACTGGCATCCTAAAGAAACACATTGGAGGTCATGTTTTCTCATCCTGCCATCCATACTGTCTCCTTTTGAGAGAAGGCCCATGCCCCAGCAGTGGGAACCATCATCATCATCATCAACAGCCTGAAGACGTTCACTGCTGAACATAGGCCTCCCCCACAGAGCGCCGCTTAGAGCGGCTGCTCGCTTCGCGCATCCATCGGCTCCCCGCGGTTTTCACCAGATCGGCGGTCCACCTAGTGGGGGGCCAGCCTACGCTGCGTCTTCCGGTTCGTGGTCGCCACTCGAAAACCTTTCTTCCCCATGCATCGGTTGTCAGTTCTACGAGCGATGTGGCCTGCCCTGCCCATTGCCATTTCAACTTGCTAATTCTAAGAGCTATATCGGTCACTTTGGTTCTGCTGCGGATCTCCTCATTTCGGATCTTATCTCGCAGGGAAACACCGAGCATAGGTCTCTCCATAGCTCGCTGCGCGACTGAGCTTACTAATGAGGCCAACAGTAAGAGACCATGTTTCAGTTCCATACGTCATCACTGGCAACACACGCAGTGGGAACACTGTGTATGCAGTGGGAATGTTTTGGGCTAACCATAATTATGACAGTATCCTACTATTTCTTCATAACCATATTCCTATCCAGGACAGCGGCAGACTTTGTCCTTCAAGATGTGATCACCAAACTGGGCGAGTCATCATGCTCCGCAATATCAGCTGAATGCCTAACATCGCTGGCTGAAGGCTGCGGACTGGAACATGTGTTGAATGAGGGTCTGACCTTCGCAATGGACTCGCAGAAGAATCCCAAGGTGCAATCAGAGATGTTCAACTGGATGGCCAATGCTGTTAAGGAGTTTGGTTTCTCGTGAGTTGTATTAGATTATGTTGGTCCGTTTTTGGTGGTTACAAGTATTCCAGTGTGTATTGGAAAAAGGTCTCATTCAGTCAAAGTAATACATAATTCTATCTCTTCACAGAATGAACATAAAGTCCATAATAGCTCACTGCAAGAAGGCACTATCAGCAACTAACCCGACAGTTCGAACGTCCACCGTCAACTTCCTCGGGATCCTATCTCTATATGTTGGACCATCACTAATAAGTCAATTTGACGGCGAAAAGCCAGCGACCAGACAGCTGATCAGCTTGGAACTGGACAAGTACGCTAATAGTACGCCGCCTACCCCTTCGAGACAGATGGGCACTGTTAGCAAGGTAAGCTACACACACATCAACAGCCCCCCCATAAAACGCCACTTTGGACCTCCATCATATGGGGGTTTGCCATAATCACCACGCTATAATGTACCGAGGAGGAATACTGCTGCCCATTCCCTGGATATTCGCTTACCCAGCTCTTAGAGCCCGGCGGGAAGAGATGAAGTGGTCCTATTCGCCGCGGCCACACTGCAAACTCGCGTTCATACTGTAGGCGTAACTTTGTGAAGCATGCACTTGCTCTGAAGATTTTAGTATCCTTCGGGAGCATTCACTATTCACCTTTAGTTAATTCAACATCACTTTCCATTAGGTGAGATTGAATCCCGTGTCATTATCGGTGCCGACAACTTTCTTGCCGGCATTTTGCGTGGGTTCCAAGATCTACTAAAATTCTGATTGTTCTTCAAACCTGTTAGTAGTTTATTACTGGTTGAGAATTATATTTATTTATTTATTTATTTATTTATATATAGGTACACAAAACAAATTACAATCAACGACTTATTCCAAATAGGTAAATATACAAACAAATCTGTTCTGGATTGTAGCTTAAACTATGTGTACACAGAAAAAATATAAATTACACAATCACTACCGAGACATGCAAATGAAAGTAGGCACCCATCAGCAAAACCACAAGCTTTGCTGATGGGTACCCAATGACAACGGTATACTAAAATTAAATTTTGAGGAGTTTAGGGTGTGTCACTAAGGGTGAGTCACTAAGGGTGAGGTGGATCATTTCGACACAACGCAGCTGTTGTGTCGGAACCATCCGGTTACCCATGGAGGATATCTTTAATTGTTTTTATGTAACTGCCAATTTTTGGATCAAAGATGTCCAATTTTGAATTATTGACTAACAAATTATTATATTGACGAGCCATTCTAACTATTGGAAAATAATAAAAATACTGCACAGTCTGATTCTGAAGTCTCCTTAAGCTGGGTTTAATTCTTGCATTATTTACAGCTAGCTTTAAACTACAGTCAAATCTGAATTTACACCTGTAGTTAAGCGAAAATCGTGTCATCATTTAACCATTGTAAAAAAGTCATAATTTAACGGTAACTAAATAAGCCAGATTGCCCAATGAAACATTTGAATATTTAGTTAATTTTAATCGGTGGTTTGTACATAAATATGAGCAAACAATGAGTAGAAAACCTTGCCGGCGTCCCTGTTTTCGGCTAACTATAATCTGAGTCTTCAAGTGAATAGGTATCTTCTAGGCAAGCATGCACCACCGTAGGCCGCGTCATTACTTCCCATCAGGTGAGACAGTGGCTTAGTCTCATCATCATCATCATCATCATCATTAACAGCCTGAAGACGTCCACTGCTGAACATAGGCCTCCCCCAGAGCACGCCACCTTGAGCGGCTGCTCGCCTCGTGCATCCATCGGCTCCCCGCGGCTTTCACCAGGTCGTCGGTCCACCGAGTGGGGGGCCGGCCTACGCTGCGTCTTCCGGTTCGTGATCGCCACTCGAGAACCTTTCTTCCCCATCGGTTGTCAGTTCTACGAGCGATGTGGCCTGCCCATTGGCACTTCAACTTACTAACTCTAAGAGCTATATCGGTCACTTTAGTTCTCCTGCGGATCTCCTCGTTCCGGAGCTTATCTCGCAGGGAAACACCGAGCATAGCTCGCTCCATAGCTCGCTGCGCGACTTTGAGCTTACTAATGAGGCCAACAGTAAGAGACCATGTCTCAGTTCCATAAGGCAACACACACTGATTGAAAATTTTCAACTTTTTTTTTCTACTTTCTTTTGGCTTAGTCTATTAACAATAAAAAACTTACTTTCCCTCCAGTCTGCAAGCAAAGCATCTGTAGGCGACGATATTGAGGAAGCGTATGAAGACGCGACGGAAGACGAAGTTCCCGTTGTGGACGACAACCGACCGAGGACAGACATCGCTCCACTCATCACAGACTCGCTGGTTGCGGAAATCAACGATAAAAACTGGAAGGTTAGTACTAAATATAAACCAATGCACTTTGGTCGAAACGTCGAGGTAGATCATTAATGTTTTTAGTGCGATAAGTCCTTTGTTAAACAAAAACTATGTGTTTAAATAGAGAGAATTTAAGAAATACTAGTATTATTCAGGTGAGACAGTGGTCAAATGCTACGCCTATAAATTCTATAAATAAAAAGATGCATATCTATTCTTACGGTTGGTTTTTTCACCAATACTTATAGTATCAAATGGTTAAAAACTAACAAATTTTGACCATTGGCTAGAATTTGTTACGAGTTTTTAATCATTTGTTACTTTAAGTATTGGTGAAAAAACTCACCCTTAGCAGACTTAAAAAAGAAGGACATCCGACTGTATGTATTTTTTATGTATGTTCACCGATTTCTCCGACATTTCTAGACAGATTTGCGTGTTTTTTTTATATTTGGTAGCAGAACCTTGCGCGTTTTTCCCATGTAAATTTAGTGAGAACTCATTAAGATCTTCAGAGATCTCTCCCTATGATAAACGTTAAAGTGGCGTTTTAGGGTCAATTCAGACAGAGCAGCAAAATGCTCGAGCACTTTTTAAGTGCTATTGGAATATCAACCTTATTTGATTTAGTTAAAGCTGAAAATAGTATGCTACATTAAAACCTTACCTATTTTAAATATTCCAATAGCACTTAAAAAGTGCTCAAGCATTTTGCTGCTCTGTCTGGATTGACCCTTATGAGGGAGGCCTGTGTTCATCAGTGGACGTCTTCTGTTTGTGATATGATACATACATATAGGATTTTACTGATCTGTTAGTACATCTGTAAGATGTAGAAGGAGGTTCTACCAATGGTCTTTCCCCAGAGCTACACCGTGCAGCAGTTTAAAAGGAGGGACAAAAAGTATTATCACAGGGTCCTAGACGCCCCCACTAGGTAGACCGACGATCTGGTGAAAGCCGCGGGGAGCGGATGGATGCAGAAGCCGAGCAGCCGCTCAAAGTGGCGCTCTCTGGGGGATATCCGTATTTAGCAGTGGACGTCTTCAGGCTGTCGATGATGATGAAGCAACGCATTAGTGGTCTAGTGTTGCAGATGTCCACAGGCTACGGTGACCCCTTCCCATCAGGAGGGCCGTATGCTTGTTTGATACCTATAGTTTTGGTTCCCATAGTACAAGCTATGCTTAGTTTGGGGCTAGATGGCGCTGTGTGAAACGTCCACGCATGTCCACATATAGCATATAAAAGGTATATCCTTTCCCAGGTCCGTAACGAAGGCCTAGACAAAGTGAAAGCGCTCATCGCTAGCTCTTCACCGATAAAGGCCACCCTAGGCGAGTTGCCGGCCGCTCTGTCCGCGAGACTCCTCGACTCGAACTCGAAGCTGGCGCAGAGTGCTCTGCAAATATGCGAGCAGCTAGCCACCGCTATGGGTACGAGGAGCAAACAACATGTTAGGACTTTCTTCCCGGCTTTCTTTCAGGGTAAGTTGTAACTTGATTTTAATTTTTTCAGGGAGCTACTCTGCTTATTGTTCTTCTGCTGTTCTTATAACTATATGTATTCATATCTAGCTAGGACTTAAAGGCCAATTTACACAAAAATTGTACTTCAATAGATGTTTAAAAAAATTATAAAGTAACAAATGAAAAAAAAAATCCCCATGTGTGATGAAATATAAGGTGATACACGATCGCCGCCTCAAAAACGGCACCGTTTAAACAAGGCATATGCCTTGTTTTTGCTCTCAGTCGCGTATGACCGTGCCTGATGAAAGTGATGTAACTCACATAGTTATTATTGTTTTACAAGGCTATTACAGAACTACAGGTTGCTATGGTTCATTATTAAAATGAAACAACCGCTTGTGGACTATTTTATATTAGCTATATCTGTATAAGTAAGCGCGAGAACGCTTTTGAGGTTTGATTTTCATAGAGATTGTGTAACTACAGTATATTTGATTTAAGATCCCCACTTTACATGACGTATGTGTTGCAAATAGTTTCAACATTGTTATTCCTTCCTCCCAGCTTTCGGTGACAGCAAGCAATGGATCCGTGCGGCCGCCGTATCGTGCGTAGAGACGTGGTGCCGTGAAGCCGGCCCCGCTACTCCGTTTGAAGGAGAGATGGTGTTTGATGCCCTGAAGGCTGGCTCGCCTGTACTAAGGGCTGTGCTTCTGCAGTGGCTGGCTGATCATCTGCCTAACGGTAAGTATTTAGCTGTTAATCTATACCTGTCTGCACTAAAGTTTGACAGCTTCTAAGTTTGTACTTTTTTTTTTTTTATCAACGATAGGCTAACATTTGACCACGGTCTCACCTGATGGTAAGTGACGACGCGGTCGACGATGGAGCATGCTTGCCTAGAAGATACCGGTTCACTCTAGCCTTAAAAACTCCCAGATTATACTTATCCCTGTATGACGTAATACCTACAGCATCGTACGTCCTAGAGAGATAGTACGAAGTTGAGAGCTGTAAAATTGTAGTATGCAAGACTTTCTCCTAGGGGTCGTCCATTAATCACGTGATGTCTTTTAGCAACATTTTAACCCCCCAACCAAAATCACGTGTGTTTTTTTTTTACAAAGTTTTATTTAGTAATTTGAGTATATTATTATCTTTATTTACAGGCATAATCTAAATTATTCTAAAAAAATTAAGGAGGCGTTATCGTGGCCTGGTTACTGGCAAGTCAAAATTACGCGTCTCTTTCGGTTTAGAATATTACTATACTAACTAAGCATGTATTTTGGATTTTATTTATTTATTCCACAGCATTAAAATTTATCTTGTTTCCGTACAGTGCCACTAAAGTCGTTCTCACGTGAAGAGCTATCAATATGCATGTCTACTCTATACGCGTGCATAGAAGACCGCGCGGCCGATGTACGCAAGGCGGCGGCAGACTGCGTATTCCCATTTATGCTGCATTTAGGGTACGAGCCGATGCATAAACAGCTTGACAAGCTAAAGGTGAGATACTGGGTGACACTGTAATTGTCCGAGGGAGTGCGAAGCGTCCCTGATTCAGCTTGGGCATCTTCGATCAACTATACCTACCCTAGATATCAGATCGGCGCAAAAAGCCGTCTCGGTAAATAACAGCTCACTTGCGGCGTGAGCTCTTATTTCGAATTAGTTCGGTTGAAACCCAGCCAACGTAAACACGTTATTCACACCACAATGCGCATTGACCACAGGACATTATAAATGCAGCTTCCGACAACGTTTTTAAGTCAACATTAAAGAAATTTTTGATCGACAAAGTTACACTTTGTCGATCAAAAATTTCTTTATTTCTTTCTTTAATTTTTATACTTGTCATTTAAGTACTCGTTCAATGGTACACCATTGAACGAGTACTTAAATGACAAGTATAAAAATTAAGTACGACTTTTAAGTACCTACATTAAGAGAATTAATGAGGCCTACTAAGTTAGGTAGCTGCTTTTATAATATTACGCGTATGACTTGTAAATGTTATTTTTTACCAATGAAGTATCTGTATCTGTATTGAAAAGTTGTAAGACTAGTGCCCGAAAAAGCAATATGTATATCGGCTGGAGTGTCTTACTTACCTGAGTCGGTCTGCCATAATCACTACGCTTGGCAGGCGGCTTGGTGATCGCAGATTTTAATGTACCAAGGGAGACTGTTGCTACCCATTCCCTGGATGTTCTCTTAGCCGGGTATTACGTAACCCGTGGGCAGGAACCACACGGCTCGTATATTAAACGAAAATAAATTGCAATTGTATTTTAATTTCCAGCCCGGATCCAAATCGGTGGTCCAAGCGGCGCTAGACAAAGCAAGACCCAACCTGCCTATTCAGCCGCTGCCTTCTAGCAAGGGCAAGAAAGAGGAGCCTAAAGGCGTCAAGTCTGCAGGAGCCATGAAAAAGGAGGTTGAGAAAAAGGGGGGTGCTCCTGCTAAGGGCAAGGTAAGCCTGACTTAATTTACCTGAAAGTTTTATACTCTTCCTGAGTGGAGGAACAATGTGCAGGAATTTGATGATGATGATGATGATGATGTTTCTTTTATGTTAACGAATGGCTTCACGAGCTAGTCGTTCGCCTGATGTTAATCGTCACGTCTGCCCATAACAGGTATGATTTGATGAGGATACGAACTTAGGCGGTGATATAACTAAGAACCAAGAATGTCTTGGGTTTGCAACCAATCATCACAGCCCACAAACCAATTATTTCCTATTGTAACATAATCAATATTTTAATATTTTCTTGCAATCACTAGTTCAATCTGTCTAGAATACAATAACATAGTGGAAAGAGTTTTTTGTATCTATTTAATTTGGTGCATGAAATTAGCACTCCGACATCTAAACTGATTTTATTATTACAGCTCCTCTAAAAAGGTTGCTATCTCCTTCATATAAGTCGAAATGACAAGGACCACAGTAGTTTTCTAAAATCAAATTAAATTATTAGAACTTGTACATCAGAATCAGCACCAATATGGTTTTGTTCTTTTTGCTCTTGTATTTGTAAAGTTTAATGATTTATAACAGTATTATCTGCTTAGAACAAAACCAATAGACTAATTTTAATTTAAAAGAAACGTTTGAAACGCGAATGAGATTCACATTTTTCCATAACTCTGTTGTATGTTGTAGGTTGTAAAACCGACATCAGCGTCGAGTCGCGGCAAAAAGGATGACGAAGACTTCTCGCCGCTGCTACCTAACAATAACGCCAAGAACCAGCGTATTATTGACGATCAGAAACTCAAAGGTAATGCTAATGTCTTTATAAAATATTTAATATAGACAAACCATGAAAAATAACCTACTGGAACAACGATGAAATATAGGGTAGATCCACGATCTGCGCTCGAAAACGGCACCGTCAAAATAAGGCATAAATAGCGTGTATGCCTTATTTTGCTCTCAGTCGCGTGTGACCGCGCCAATCGTCTGACGTGCCACGATGCCGAAATATGCAGTGAAATCATAGAAGAATTACACTTTAAAAGTGAAAAAAAAGACATGGCGTGTCGTAATTTCAGTATTTCTATTTCTATATTTATTGGCATATTTCTCATATGTACTAATGTTTTTCTTCATTTACAACCACGCACCGTATACGCATCTATCCCTTTCACTCTTGCTTTGACTTTGATGAGAAAAAACGAAACGAAACTACTGCCTTAGAACAAAGCGGGTATGAAAAGATACGGAGTCGTCATTCACGTTTTTATTTTTTTAGAGCGTTACACTTTAGTATTCTATTTAAAATAATTCGTTGGTTTTAGTTTTCCAAAAAATGAAATACAAAGAGAGAAATGGAGATGTATAATATCACGAGTCAGAAGGGAGCCATTTTATAAACCAAATGACTCAAAATATTTAAGGGTACCTACTTGTTAGCTCTCAGCCTAAATAATCAAATCGATTGTTTTGGTTTGAGAATTGTTTCACATTATATTAAATATTGTCACAAGAATCTCTCTCAACTTCTGATTCAATTATTAATTACTAGCGGCCCGCCCCGGCTGCGCACGGGTATTTATACCAAGATGCCTCATTCCTTTTCCAATTTAAAAAAAATATAGCCTATGTCACCCAGCTTCCCAATAGTGAAAGAATTTTTCAAATCGGTTCAGTAGCTTTGGAGCATATTCAATGCAAATAAACAATAAATCAAATCTTATCATTATAATATTATTATAGATAATTTAATAATGTGTCGAAATACTTTACCCATTTACCATTCTCAAATAATAATAAAGAATCAAACAAAGCGACTCCACGCTTTCAAGTGTTTTGTTCCGTGGAGATACGGTAAGTGTAAGTCCAAAACGATGTAACTCGCATATTATTTGAGACGAGTTTGTACTTTACCACTAACGTTTAAAGTTCTTTTTGCATTAAATATATTTTTGGACATGTTGTTTCATTTCTGGGTATCATCACTCATAAAGCCAAAAAGTAATGGTTCAATAACTATTACAAATGTTTTACAACCCTATTACAGGGTGTTAAGGTTCATTATTAAAATTAAACAACATGCGGTTGTGGACTATCTTATATTAGCTGGAGAGGTATATATCTGTATAAGTAAGCATTGGCGCGGGGACATTGTTGAGGTTAGATTTTCATAGGGACTGTGTATCTATAGTACATTTGATTGAAGTACTGGAAGCCAATTCGTGAAGCGTGTGCCTTACAAAACGCCGACATTGTGTTCAAATTGGCATCACGCTACGCTGCTGTTGGTATAACGCGTTTTTTTGTTAAACGATTTCGACGAAAGTATATCGTTTTCCTACTTCCACCATTGTGTCTAAGTGAAGAGGGAGTGAGACAGCAATAGAAATGGCTATTCTTATTAAAAGCTGCATACATGGGACGGGAAGCATACCCAGTTTCATCAACATCGGTTCTGCTGTTTTAACAGAGATACAGGTAAAAAACAAACAGAAAAGAAAGAGTAAAGCAGTTTAGTTGGATAATATTGCAGATACTGCCCTCTATTGTTTGTGAAATATGTTTTACAGTATTAAAATGGAACTTCACGACACCTCGCGAGGAATTCTTCGATCTTCTAAAGGAGCAAATGGCGACGGCTGGCCTCAACAAGCAACTTGTCGCTAATATGTTCCATAATGACTTCAGGTAATAAATAATTTAATAACTCCAAACGATCACGTACATACATTTTGAACCCCGAAGGAACGTAATGCGCCAGAAGAGATAAGATATATAAGTTAGGAAGAGAGGCGACAAGTAGTTGAATATAATTTTAGGCTTGCAGCACTGTGAGTTGAATTGAACTTTATTTTGTTGTAGCAAGAGTCGCTATTTATTTAAATGTGCTTGCAGAGGGAACCTTCTGTTCCTGTTCTATTTACACCCGTCCGGACTTATCCCTCTATGCTATGACGTACCTACTGCAACGCATTTGGGTACGTCCTACAGAGATAAGTCCGGACTTAAGAGCTGTCAAACTTAAGTGCAGATGGGCATTAGGCTTCTGTTGAAGCCAAAGATTATAAAGCCCCTTGATAGCTCGTGAACATAATTTCTCGTACAAACACGACTCACCTGCGCGGGCAGGCCGGCAGGGGGCGAGGTAACAAAACGAGACAGTCATACGAAATTACAAAGATCACAGCAGGATGGAACAAAAGGCAACAACGGGTTCCCGTAATTTATTAGAAATTCATAGTATTTATTAGAAATTAGTGGTTGAAATACACCACTAATTTTCGTATGAGGGGAAGTTGTGTCATAGGTCAACTGGATTTATTGTCAATGGTTGAAGCCCTAACTAATACTACTGTTTGTTTTCCACCAGATACCACCTAAAAGCAATCGAATCTCTCTCTGAAGACCTGCAAGAGAACGGCTCCTCACTCATGGCAAACCTTGACCTGGTGCTGAAGTGGCTGACTCTTCGTTTCTTCGACACGAATCCTTCCGTCATCCTGAAGGGCTTGGAGTATTTGGCGCTGGTGTTCCATTACCTGATCGAGGCTGATTATACCATGGCAGAGTATGAAGCTAACTGTTTCATACCTTATTTAGTTTTGAAGGTAATTATGTCCAGATATTATGTGTCTGCCGTGTGGTCCCGGTTTGCTAATTGGACCAC
The DNA here is from genome assembly GCA_910589525.2 of Ennomos quercinarius. NCBI lineage: Eukaryota > Metazoa > Arthropoda > Insecta > Lepidoptera > Geometridae > Ennomos > Ennomos quercinarius. Next base: position 9,283,507 of record OU342505.1, on the reverse strand, counting down.
CCCATCTCTTCCCGTGAGTGCCGTAAGAGCCGGCTAAGGGAGTTTCCAGCTAACTAAGATCTGGGTGTCTTCAAGTCGAGAGTGAACAGGTATCTTCTATGCAAGCATGCACCATCGTAGACTGCGTCATCACTTTCCATCAGGTGAGACAGTGGTCAAATGCTTTGCCTATCAACAATAAAAAAAACTAGGAAATGGGCAGCAGTATTCCTCGGTACTTTAAAATCTTCCCAAGTATTGGGTCGGTTCGTTGCACATAACGCAATGCTATAGCATTAGATAGAGTGGCAGTGGTTTAGGGTAGACTTGTAATGCTGCGCAAGCTGAATTGCACTTTATTGCGTTGCAGCAAGAGTCGCATTCTAAGCTAAGTGTGCTACCATCGTATCATTTGCCTTTGTGCATCAGCTAGTCTAAAATGGCCACTTTCAGCAATTCATCTAAAAGCTATTCATACTATGAATTCCTGGCAGATCATTAGCAGTTCTGCTATTTGTCGTAAAATGGTCAACTCATTTGGTAAATCATACACAATTCAATTCATTTGCAGATTCGTTTTAGTTATCAAGATTGCCAAACGAAAAAAATAAAACCGTAACTTACCGGTAATGTTATTTTTAATTGTTTTTATTATTTAGAAAGGTTTATTTTAAAGTACTCGTTTACTAAAAATGTTTTCTTTGATAAAATAGATTAATTGTAAAAGAAATATTCATTTGTTAGCCCTAAAACTATCAATATAATATTTAATTTTACTTGGTTTTTGCTCTGGCAATAAGCTGAAATTTTATAAAACAAAATATTTACATCGAACATCGCACGCAACCGAGCGTTTATACAAATATAGGGCGCGCGCTCCAAGTCATCACAGTATCCCGCCCGGTGACGGCTGGTGTAAAGGTCGGTAGAGGCCAACAGCATTAGCCCGTTACATAAACAATTCATCACAGTGGTCCATTCTTCCAGTGGACGTAGCCTTCTCGATCCTCTTATCCTGGCAATGGCCCAAGCCGAGGCAGGGGTGTTCTTGAGCTTTTCTTCTCACTTTTGACGGCTGGACGCCTTAAGTTCCTGCCTGCCCAGTGACGCTGTAAAGGTCGGTAGAGACCAACACCAATAGCCCGTTAAAAAGAAATAAGGCCAGTGTAAAGGTCGGTAGAGACCAACACCAATAGCCCGTTAAAAAAAATAAGGCCAGTGTAAAGGTCGGTAGAGACCAACAGCATTAGCCCGTTAAAAAAAATAATTCATCACAGTGGTCCAGTCTTCCAGTGGACGTAGCCTTCTCGATCCTCTTATTCTGGCAACGGCCCAAGCCGAGGCTCAGGGTGCTCTTGAGCTTTGCCTCTCACTTTTGACGGCTGGACGCCTTAAGTTCCTGCCCGCCCACCCGGTGACGTAAAGGTCGGTAGAGACCAACACCAATAGCCCGTTAAAAAAAACATATTATCATAGTATGCAGCGAGCCGGTGCACACGCCCTTCGAATGCTTCGCCGCCACAAGGTCACGACACAATCTTTTATTTATCCCATACAAGCCGACAAACTCTGAATCTGGCATTTTAAATGCCATCTCTATTTTTTTCTATTTTTCTCAAATTTACACTTCGTCCGCGATAATTTAAGTCATCTAGAACACGTGCATGTTCTAAAAAAATTAATATAGGCCTAAATCCGCCATAAAACACTTCTTTTTGACAAAAAAGTGCAAAATGAATTATAAAAAGTTGCTCTTGAGTAACTTCTAACAATTCTGATATTTGACCTATTAGCAGTATTGCGCAATTCATCTTTAGTGGGCCATTTTACGACTTCCCATACAAAATTGACAAACAGATGAATTCCGGGGTATGAATTATACGTAGCATCTAAAGATGAATTGTCAGTATGTGACCATTTTACGCTTTATGAAATGAATCATAATATGATCATTTTATGAATCGCTCAAAGCAGCCGTTTTAGACCCGCTGGTCTTGTATTTGCAGGTCGGAGATCCTAAAGACACAGTGCGTAATGGAGTGAAAGCGTTATTCAAGCAGATCTGCGTTGTCTACTCTGTGACCAAGCTGTTTGGATACTTGATGGAAGGGCTGAAATCTAAAAATGCGAGACAAAGAGCTGGTGAGAAATTATCTCTAATTTCTTATTACTAAGGACATAAAGAAAGATACAAGCGAGGAATCTTTTCCTCTCTAATATATAAAAGTTGTCCGTGTGGTCCCGGCGGAGCCGGCTAAGGGAACATCCAGGGAATGGGCAGTAGTATTCTCCTCGGTACATTAACATCTGCGATCACCAAGCCGCGTGTCAAGCGTGGTGATTATGGCAAACACCAATGATAAGCGTCCATAGTAGCGTTTATGGGGGAGGCCTATGTTCAACAGTGGATATCTTCCGGCTATTGTGGTGTGATGTGTTTATCTCTCTTTGTGTATATTTAGTGTGAAATAAAGTGTTTTTCTATTCTATTTTCATCTGAGTGTTATATTGTGTTCTAAGTATGTATTTACAAACAAAAAGTAAGTATAAGTAAGTATTCTATCAGTTATCTGGTACCGATAGTACAAGCTTTGCTTAGTTTGGGGCTTTGCACTGTGTGAAATATCTACATTAATATTTGTTTATTCCCACAGAATGCCTAGAGTGCATCGGTCACCTGCTAGAGACCTACGGCTCAGTAGTAATGGCTCCGGGCTGTGCTTCTGCTCTCAAAGAACTAGCGAGGCATATCGGCGATCGTGACAATGCAGTTAGATCCGCTGCATTGAACTGTGTGTCATGCGCTTACTTCTTGGAAGGGGAGAAGGTGTACAAGATGATTGGGCAGGTTAGTGTGATGATATTTCTATTGTTCTTTCGCTCCCACTGCACTTTTAGCAAAGTGGTGTGAGTGAGAAAACTACATCGAGGCCTTCAGCTTTTACTATTTCCACAAGAAACAAATTTCCTTGTGACCCTAAGCTGATGTCATGGTCAATCATCTCTACATCCAATACTAAAGTTGAGGTGTTTCCTAAACAAATTAATAAGGATTTCCAAGGAGATAAAAGAAGCATCTTTTCTCTCGGATCATATCGTCGCCCTTATGAAAGGTCCTATCTCACTTTTTGGCGGTTTTGAGTTAGGACCTCTATGTTGGTCAACGCAAAATTCTCTATCCATCTGACTAATCGTTGTACCTCTTAACATTTTGGATCACAAGATAATTAATTATTAATTAATTAATTAATTATTTTTTATTACAATTAAACTTCATAATATTCAATTACCTATTGCAACCTCAAAATGAGGCTGATTAAGTAGTTTTTTATTGTTAGGTACTTGGTAAAGTTATGGTGTTGTGTTAAATTAAATACAGTATTGTAGCATTAAACTTACTAAAAAAACAACAAACACACTAATAAAGCATTAACAACATAAATTTTGTATATTTATTTCCATACTTAGTCTAACAAAGTCGTAACTAAAAACAGACAGCTTATTTTAAATAAAACAAAGTTTTACTAAGTGACCTATGTGTTTTGATTAATCAAAACAGGTATTTAGAATGCAAACATGTTAAAAGTTTCAACGTGTAGTTAAAGTACTTGAAATTATCTACAAAAGCATATAAAAATAAATATGCTGGACTTGCGAGGAACGAAACTATCTGAAAGTTAGAAATGTCAAAACCTTAAAACGCGTTTTCTGAACAATGGACAAAAATGAGATAGGACCTTTAGTCATACGAGCGACGATATATGCATTAGTAGATTAGTACATTACTACAACGGACAGCAACTGACAAAAATGAAAAAATGTATACTTAGATACTTTTTTTGATTGTAAATACATACACAGCCAATACAATACAACACCCAGCACAGAACAAACATCGATGTACATCACACAAATGTTTGTCCCAGGTGGGAATTGAACCCACAACCTATAGTTCAGAAGGCAGAGCTACTACCAACTGAGCTATCAGGGCAATCAAAATGGGAGCCCTCAAAAAAAATTTCAATATATTATCTTCAATGTACAGATTTGGACCTGTTACAGTTTTATTATAAGTAATATAGATAGATATATTATATAAGTAATAAACCGGGCACCATAATATTATTATAATAGGTAGATATATTTTTCACGGAGTTTCATCTGGAATTGGTTTAATCTTTGACAAACTCTAGCTCATTGTCAAACCTACGAGTGTGGCGCCCCAGGTGGCTCTTATTAATAACTTTGTGTCCAACGCTCAAGGTCATTGGCGCATGTTAAACTTCTAATATATGCAGCATATGCCGCCGCGGCAACCACATGGTGTCTCCTAATAAAAAAAATATTTTTTTTTAAATCAAAATCAAAATAATAAAGTTAAATGTAATAATGTGGTTGTGCTGAAGATACTCACAGTATTAATTCTCGGGCGAGGCTTGTTTCTGTCCATCAGAAATTGCAAATATTTGAAAGCGAACCAAGAAGACTGGTATACTTCATCAGCTCCTATAATTTAAAATTATACAATGATACAATATAGAAATAAGTATAACTATTCTAATCCCATTACATTCAGAGTAAAGTTTTTAATTTCTGACTTTTTCTGGTATTAGTGTGTAGTTAAATTAAAAATAATAATATTTTTTTTTTGTTTATGTTTTGTAATTTCATTTAATATGTATTTTACTTTTATATCCATATAGTAAAAAGCCTAATCTAAGATTAAAGATAAATAAAGAGGAATAATAATAAAATAATAATTACAAAATATCAATTTAGTTTTCATGAACGGGTACGAGTAGCAAAATAATGCCACTCTGTTCGCCGACCGGGGAGGGGAGGGCGGGCGACTTGTGCGAACTTCACAAACCGGCATAGATTTTGCACGCACTAGCAGTATCTACTTACCTTTTCCTGTTGTGCTGGTTTTAGCGATTTTTGATTTTTCACGGCGAAGGGCAGCCAACAAATAATCCATCTTTTTCTTCAATTCGCCAACTGGACACTCCCATTTCGACGGAGAGTTCATCCCAGGCCTCCTGCTTCAGATTCCTGTTGTAATAGCTTTTGTGGCTGGTGTCCCATAATACTTGCTTATCTTTATAGGCCTCGATAAATTTAATAACATTTTCATTGTTCCAATTCATTGTTTTTACTTCACGGCAAGGACTGAAAATGACGCGCACGTGCAACCAACCGAGCGTCGCGAGTGACGCGTCCAGACTGATCCACGTCCGTATCTGTATCACCTTTGATGATCGGACAAAAACCGACACGACATGGGACGGGCCGTATCATAACGGCTTATCGAGATCCCGTATGATATGTATATCATTACCCGTCCACATATGCGATCATGATACGCGTCGACGATACGGATACGGTGATCGGATCGGGCAAATGATACATGTCTGGACCCGCCTTAAAGACGATACGTATATACACATACGTCAGTCCATCAATGCCTTGTTGTGGCCAAGGCGTGTATAGTACTTTTCTCAAAAAATGCGCGGAAATTACAACAAAGTGTAGGCAGAACATTTCCACGATAAAGTGTAATATTTTTTTTTTTCAATAAACAGCTTTCTATTTGCAAGCCAGTTCGAAACTTAAATAAAACCTTTGATAAGTTACCTCCTTGGTAGTCATGTTTCGGAGTAAAAGATCCGTTCCATTTTTATATTATATGACAGATATCGGTTTACTATGTAATTTACTTGGCCGCTTAACCACGACAGATATGGATTTTCACACAACTTTTGCTGGCCACTGCTCGCCAGTACAGCAATTTCGATTTATCTCGAAGAAGGTTGTCAAAATAATGCTCAAATTTCCAAGCATGTTTGAGAAAAATAATTTTCATATGTTGACAGTATATTTTGATTGAAATAATAAGATTGTTGTGTTGTGGTGTAGTGTAATATTTTCTAGGTGTTGGTGTTGCTAATAACAAATTACATGAAACCGTTAATTATTTCAGATATCCGACAAAGACCTGTCACTACTAGAAGAACGTATAAAGCGAGCCAGTAAGAGTCGAAGCGCGGAAGCTCGTCGCTCCATAGTCGTTCCTTTATCAGCGTCCGGGCGTCCAATACTACAACCGCCTGAGGTAATCATTCTACTGATGATTGTGTTTGGTCTTATTATTATAAGTGCTGTGTGAAGAAAACCGTGTCGAACGGCGTTTAAATTTTCTAGTGAGGCAAGTGATTTTCTAACACTGCATAAATGTATGTAACTGATAAATATATAAGCCTATTTGCCTATCCATCAAATAACTGGAAGACTACTTGTGCGATGTGATGATTTTTGGCATTTATAACGCGATCCAGTTTTTTTTTATGCTTGAATGGGCTCACATTTGACAACATCTCACCTGATGGAAAGTGATGAAGCGGTCTATGTTGGAGACGTTTGCCCATGAGATGCCTATTCACTCTTGACTTGAAGATACCCAGATTGTAATTGCAACGATGTATCTTCGTAAGGGAAATTAAAATAATTTTACACACATATTTTTTGTACAAACCTAGTTCAATAGATAAATACCAACCTTCTGCACCAAGCTTTAAGTTGTGATTTTTACTCTGCTGATCATTTTATCCACGACTGAATCCATATAGTAAATATTAACATATTTTTGCATCTGGATTTAGATTAAACCTAAACCTACCATATTAATAAAAATATTTAATTTTAATTATTGTTTTACCTTCATAAAATTACAAATGCCTAATGTCACAATAATGCGGGTATGAAAAAAAGAAGTTCACTTATTACTTTTTTTACGGAATTCAATTAGTGTTATAAATTATATTTTGGTTGTTCAGGAAATGGAGCCTCGACGCGTGATGCCGGTAGAGACGCCTCCAGAAGAATACGAAGAAGAAGAGGAAGAAGAGATGCCTCCGCCGGTCGTCCAACCGTCAGTATCGCGAGTGTAATGAATTTTATAGAAATTATTCCAAAACAGCTTAACAATATAATTTTTCAATTTACGCGAATGAAGTGACGAGCTAGCCGTTCCCCTGGTGTTAAGCGTCACCGCCGCCCATAACAGTTGCAGTGTCACTCGGTGGAACTCAAAATTAAAGTTTCGCGTGACACTGCACTGCGCACGTCATCCTGAGACATCATACAGTCTAGTCCACACCACAACTACCACTTTGTCGTGTCTCTTTCAAATCATTTTTTGGCGCGAGTAATTTTTATATAAAATAATATAAACAAAATTATTCCACAGTGTGATACCGGAGCCGCGAGTGATAACCGGTCCGTTTGGGTTAGACCCGGTTTTGATCGCCAAACTGGACGCAGCAGTGCCTATACCGAAGCAGCCGGATTTGCCCGAGCTAGACCTCAAATTCCTGGACGAACCAATACCGGTGGGCGCAAGGCCGCACACAGCTATCATACACTCGCAACCTGTTAGAGCCAGGTTAGTCTACCATCTAGGAACTTTTTTTAACGGGTAATTTGCCTTTATTACTCAAACTAACTACCACAATACTAAAAACTAAACTAAAGTAAACTAAACTAGCTACACTACCTACTACAAAGAACACTTATGGACTGTATAAAGGCCGCGATGACCTATAGACAGTCCCAAGTGCTCCACTAGGAACTTACCCCCGGTTTCTCGTACGTTTGTTAAACTCATGTCAACTTAAAAATACTGTACGCTCATTGGTTGCCTGTTGATCATCGGCTATCGTCAACCAATGAGCGTTTAGTATTGTTAGTTGACATGAGTTTAACTTTAACAAACGTACGAGAAATCAGGCGGATCTTCGTGAAGATAGTTTGTATTAAATTTTCACAAAGTCATTATTATAGTAATATAATTTCCCGAGCGAGTGAATTGAGCGATGTCTCTGCTTCAAATCGCGGAAGTTGCTTTCATGCGTCCGGATATGTGATTACTGATGCATATAGTATGATTCACACTGGAATTCATAGTCAAGTTGGGGGCTCCTCTAGGGGATGATTCAGGCGCTGTGTAAGCGAATCCTAGTTTCATGCATTTCATAAACAAAAGTAACCCCTAATTTGACATTGTATGACATTTCGAATACACGTTCGTACTTCGTACCAGGCCCATAAAGGTCGTATAAATACGATTTAAATCGTATGGCTGGCAACATCGGCGGCGGCGGCGGCGGCTATGTTACGCGAGGCTGCTCGAGCATGCGCGAGTATTTTGTCGCTCTGTCTGAATTGAACCAAGAACATGCTCGAGCATGCGCGAGCATTTTGCCGCTCTATGTGAATTGACCCTTACAGTATAGACTAAAAGCATAGAGAGAACTTCATCATCTGTCAAGCGTACCACTTTTTTGGACACTTTTTATATGAAGGGGACACTTTGATGTGAATGAGTCTGACAGATTTGTATAGAAAAAGCAGTTGACTCGAGTCGAAAAATATGGTACGGGGACTTTTCGCAAGCGTAGCTTGTGACGATGTCATCCTCCTCCGTCATCATTTATATGCGAAAACTAAGAAAGCAGGTGAATACCTGCTTTCTTAGTTTTCGCATCAAAATATTGGCCACTCATAATCTAGATTTAAATTCAAAATTAGAACATTGGTCGCATTATTTTCATTTTCCATACATTTTCGTCATTCTTCGTTTAACCACCGAGGCGTACAGTCCTCGCTTGTGCTCTACACAAAATTTTAATATTTCTCTGTTCATACAATAACAGTTATTCGAGCAGTTTTATTTTACGGCCGTTCGAGTTGAACGAGTTGCTATTTTATAATAATCAGTGATTTTCAGGCCTTAAAACATACCCAAATTGTTGTGACCGTTGTGAATAAACCCGTTCTCCCGAAGCCTACAGTTTTCATTTTCAATAGTTCCGGATTTCCCATTAGTTGCCTACGTGTTCCCGTGAGTGTCCTCCCCTTTCTGAGCTACCGGGAAGAAGCTTTGGGGGGACCTCCGGGACAAGCTAATTACTATATGTCTGTTTCTTTCTTTCGCCTCTAAGGTAGCGATACGTGTGAGCAGTACAAGTATAATATCGTTTTGATGATCTCTCTACGCTCTAAGATCGCACCAGCTCGTTTTTTTAACGAGTCTTGACGAAACTTAAACAATTATTAATTGAGGAGTTTTTTGTCGTCGACAAACTTTGATTGTTGGTGCTTCGGAGGGCGCGTTAAGCCATCGGTCCCGGCGGTTGTCGTAAGACAATAGTCGTTAAGCCAAGTCAGAAGCTTTCGACAGAAGGGCTGTCCGCTTGCCTACACGAGAAGAAGAAGGTTGGTGGGAAGTTTGCTGTGGCGCCATTTACCGGTCTATTTTGATTATATTTGAAAGAAACATTGGGTATTAGGTGCTCAATTCTTAACAAGTATTTCAAATATGAGCAAACCTAGTCAAGTTGTTGAGTTTTGTATGTTTTGACGAATACAATGTATTTATATCATAAATAACCGGCCAAGTGCGAGGCGGACTCGCGCACGAAGGGTTCCATACCATTATCTATAAAAACGAGCAAAAATATCACATGTTGTATGGGAGCCCCCTCAAATATAATAACTATCACGGCTCATGAGATACAGCCTGGTGACAGACAGTCAGACAGCGGAGCCTTAGTAATAGGGTCTGTTTTACCCTTTGGGTACGGAACCCTAAAAACAAGTCTATCCTATTGGAGCAGACATATTGACCAATATCTATATTATTACAGTATGGTGCCGTTATCTCCGCCGCGGCATACGGCGCCACATCAGCTAGCGTCGCAGGCGCCGCCTGCATCTGTACTCGACGACTCACTTCTGGCCGACACCATACATTCTATCGCTAGTCCTGATTTAAATGTAAGTTACTGTTTCAAATTTACACGGTCATTTTCTGGCAATTTTTAACTTAAAAATGATAGCCGGAAGAGCACTAGAAATGGCTATCGCATAACTGTTAATACTTTTGACAGCCTCTGTGGTGTGGTGGTTGAGCAGGTTTGGTCATAGCCCGGAGGCGGCGGGTTCGATTCCCGTGACAGGGCAAGTATTTGTGCACGTGAGAAAGAAGCGCAAATACTTGTTCTGAGTCTGGGTGTTGTGGGACCATGATCCTCGTAGTTCCTGAGTCCCTAGATACAGGAAATCCTAGTTAGGGTCCAGGACCTATGTATGTGATCGTTGGGCGTTGTTTATTTATTTTATTTTATAATAATGCTAACTGCAAGCTGAAACCGGTTTCGAAAGATATTTTTGTATTTTTGTTGTCTATGAGAGGCTTGCATTTGGACACTCCTCACCTGGGCCCTAATTCTCTATGAAAACATAGATTCCACACGATACGAAACCACGTCGTTATCGTGTCTTGTTCAAATCGTGTTACAGCATTTGAAATACCTTCACTTAACATTACAGATGTTTCTATTTTGAATAAATATTGACATAAGTGGCGGTTTCCACGTGTTGATGTTTCGAAACGCTTCTCAGTGGAACATTATGATTTTTGACAGTTCAAATCGCGCCATTTCCACATTCATATCGCGCGGTTTTGTTTTCATTTCATAGAGAATAGATTTTTGTAGATTTCTTATGTAAGGCAAGGAATTCGCGTAGTTTCGAAGCAAGGAATCGTAAATTGGTCATAGAGAATTAGGGTCCTGATGGTAAGTGACAAGGCGGTTGGTGACGGAGCACGCTTGCCTAGAAGATACCGGTTCACTTTTGCCTTCAAAAATCCCAGGTTATATTTTTCAGGAAACAAAGACGCTGGTAAAGTGTTCCATTCCCTTACCGTCCGCGCAATTAATGTTGAAGCGAAACGCTTTATGCGGGTTGGAGGAAGGCACGGATTGTAATAGTACTAGTTTGACCAATGAACGATCACGCAGATCAGATTATAAACTTTTTGTTGCGTTCTCATAGGTTAATTTCTACAGCTCATGCTATCTGAAGATAGTTAAGTACAGTTTTAACGAAAATTCTATTAAATTAATCGTGTTTTTTATAGTTTTAACATTGCTTCGTGTTGGGCGAACTGATGAACACTCGTGTTTTAAATTTTACTTCTTTTTTGTCGAACTAGACGCTCGTGTATTAAAATTACTTTGAGCTTGTCGAACTAGACGCTCGTGTATTAAAACTGCCTGGTGTTTATCGCAAGGCGGCGATGCGCGCGCTGTCCCTGATATCGGGCGCGCTAACAAGCGGGCGCGGCGGCGCGCTGGCCGCGTACGAGCAGCGGCTGGTGTCCGCCATCGCGGCGCAGGTGCGGCGCCTGCGCACGGCGCCGCGGGACGCCGACACGCTGCCGGCCTACAAGTGCCTCGCTAACGCACTCACTACGGTACTGTGCCACTCTTTGTTACAAGCTTTTTATTTAAAACTAATGGTATTACAGCAAATAAGTTGGCCAAAATGGAGCATGTAGTGCTTTGAATTGTGATTCATATCTTTAAGTTATGTCTGACGTTCGCCGATACAAAATAAAGTATTAGTTTTGTGAACAGCAGACCTCGCGAGCACAAAGTCTTGTGCAATAGTTTTCGTACTCCATGAAGACGGGCATCTTTGTTGCCTGAACACCGGTCGAGTTATTCGACTAAAATTACGTGAGTGCTAGCCGTTTGCTAGTTGTACTCACGTTAGTTTCTGCAATAATTTTGTTGAAAGTTATTTTTTATGTATGTTCAGCATTGGACTCTTCAAACTGTTGATGATGATGATGAACCTCAAGCGATTTGTTTTTTAGCTGTAATATATTTACGTTTGACCACCAATTCGACTGATGGTAAGCGACGGTGTGACCGAAGATGGAGCACGTAAATCTAGAGTGATTCACTCTGGCCTTAAAGACACCCATGTTATAAGGTTCAAGAAACCCAGAAGATGGCAACGAGTTCCATACCTTAGCAGTATGCACTATAAAAGTCAAATCAAACAAATTGGCGGAATGTCAACTGCAAAATAATGACATTTATGACGATCGCGCCCGTAAATAAAGGTGACCGTCTCAACCAATTTACCCACAAAATTGCCATCGCTTGAATCAGAAAAATTGCCTGCATTACTAACGAATTGGTTCTTTTGTTTTCTCTCTCAAGTTTTCATTGAAGTTTGTTCTCATTCGCCGTTGTTCTATTACCTACAACTCATTCACATCGTTCCAGTTCTACGACACAGCCGGGTGCGGTTCGCAAGTGGGCGAGTCGGCGCTGTGTTCGATCCTTAGCGAACTGATCAGAGTTCTCGGACCGATCACAAGCTCTGGCGGCGGCGGAAGTGACGCGGAGAAGTTGGTGCGGGTTCTGAACAATGTCTGCGTGAAACTGCTGGAGAGATCCCCAAGGACTCCGCTGTTGTGGTGAGTTGTAACCTGTTGCAACTAGATGGCGTTATTAGCTAACACAAGTGACGCTGAGAAGGTGCCAAGCGTCTGACTTAATAAACTCCGGAGTCAAATCACTATTGCTTGACAAGATTTTTTTAAACTGAGAATGTAGAAGAACTGTTAAATAACCTCGGATTAGAGAGAAAACAACCGGAGTCTATGTGAAAATAACGCAGTATTTCGTTACACTTTTTTACAATCGTGTCTAACTTTTCTGTTTTTGTGTGCTTCCTATAGTGACCAGTTCGATTTTCGAATAAACTCTACAAATGCCTGTATCTAGGAGTATGCTAAGATTTTTCATACGAATTTCAACGTTCCAAATTCAAACCACATTACATCCCTTGGGAGTTTCATACAACTTTAAATCCTTTGGGATAATGCCTTGTTTTACCTCGAGATAACTTGATAATATATAATTGGACATTATAGAGCAGGTGGTATGAAAAATACTTTTTATCCTGTGCAATATAATTGGAATTTCTGTTAGATCATCACGACCACCACCATCATCATCATGAATAACACTAGGCATTTAAATGTTTCATTATTTCAGCGCAATAGTGACCCTTCTCCACGAGTCGATAGGCGTCTCCGACCCCGCTTACCCTCGCTACCAGGACCTGCTCCTCAAGTGTTTCTGGAAAACGCTGAAGATGACGTCATCGTGGGACGTCGCCTCTATAGACTACGACGCGGTGTTATACAAGATACACCTATTTTATAAGGCCTATCCTAATAGCTATTGGAAGAAAAACCCGGAAATCAGCGATACTCCTTATAGGTAAGTTTGATGTTATTTTTTTATATTTATCTCTTCTATGAGTAGAAATTTTGTTGGATCGTTTCCAATGACTTGACATATCCTAACTATTACAGTTACATAGAACTTAAAATATTACATGCTTAAGAACTTGTGCTTTTATGGGGTAAATTGGTTGAAACGATCACCTCTTATGTCCAACAATCACATAGGCCTCCCCCATTAAACGCCACCTTGGCCGCTTATCATAGCCGGCTAAGGGAATATCCAGGGAAAGGGCAGTAGCCTTGGTACATTAAAATCTTCTGCAATTACCAAGTCTCCTGCCAAGCGTGGTAAGTAAGTTGCCATAATCACCACACTTGGCAGACAATTTGGTGGTTAAGGTACCAAGGTTGCAGCCCATTACCTGGATATTCCCTTAGCTAGCTTCTTCTTGGAATAACTAAATAAAAACTATTTATAAGAGATTAGGCAATTTCACTAGAAAACTGGACTTCGTGGTTAATGTACCATGGTTGCTGCCCATTCCCTGGATATTCCCTTAGCTGGCTTCTTCTTGGAATCACTAGAAAATAATCTATTTCACCAGAAAGCTGGGATCAATAAACCAATTCTGTTTCAGAACGGTGAAAACCCTGGTGCATACTCTAGTCAAGATGAAAGGGTCGTCCATCACGAACCATCTCACTCAGATACCCGACGTCAACGAATCCGACCTATACCCGTACCTTCTCAAAGTTCTCAAGGTAAGGGTTATCATGAACAGCCTTTGGATTTCCACTGCTGAACATAGGCCTCCCCTACAGAGCGGCTGCTCGCCTCCTGCATCCATCGCCTTTCCACGGTTCTAACCAAGTCGTCGGCCCACCTAGTGGGGACCAGCCTACGCTGCGTCTTCCGGTTCGTGGTCGCCACTCGAGAACCTTTCTTCCCCATCGGTTGTCAGTTCTACGAGCGATGTGGCCTACCCATTGCCATTTCAACTTGCTGATAGGCTAGTGTCCTGCTATGTATTATTGCATAAATTAATAGTATTCCTCAAAAAATAAACAGTCGCGAAAACAATAATTAAATATCCCAAAAAATGAAAAAGTTACAAGCATTTTAAAATGCAGGAATAGAAAGAGACAGCTCAAACATGCAGTGACGTCACTCTTGCACCTTCATAGTACCTCATTACTAAGTTTGACGTGGTAGCTTTACATACAGTCTCTGGCATGTGACTTCACAACGGGCGTTTTCATAGTGACTGTGGGGAATCTCCTGTTTTGCGAAATAGGGATAGGTGATGCCTCCTCGAAAAAATTTAAAAGCTTTATACTTCATGATTTATTTACCGACTTTACATTGTTTTTCAATTATGGCATTCATTTTTAAACTACTTTAGGAAAATAATATTTACTTGTTAATTTTTAACAACTACCCTATTCTAAGAGCAATAATAATCTAATCAAAGCTAATAGTTATAATCTTACCTCACTTTGGATTAGAACCTTTTGTAAATATTTTCTTGACGCAATTTCCGTTTAAACTAATACTTATCTTATCATTCCAGCAATTGAAACTAGACGAAAAGAAAGAGAACACACCGGAGACGGTAAACGGTGGTCCCGTACTAAGCTCAGTGACTGGCAACAAAATGCTTACTGCGGGCAGGCTGCCGCGGGCGGTTCATGAAGAGTTGGCTCTTATACTCAAGCGGATTGGCACTAAGGAACATAACAAGGTGGCTTTGGAACAACTTTACGATTTGCGGGTAAGTTTTACACACACACACCCGCACACGTCTACAGCCGGACAACGCCACTTAGGACGCTTATCATAGGTGCCATAATCACCACGCTTGGCAGGCGTCTACTTGTGAATGGTATATGACTTTGTGACTGGTAACAACAGCTGTAGATAACTGTCTTGACTGGTAACAACAGCTGTAGATAACTGTCTTAAGTGACTGGTAACAACAGCTCTACTGTTAACTGTCTTGACTGGTAATTAACTGTCTTAAGTGACTGGTAACGACAGCTGTAGATAACTGTCTTAAGTGACTGGTAACAACAACTGTAGACAACTGTCTTGACTGGTAACAACAGCTGTAGATAACTTTCTTAATTGACTGGTAACAACAGCTCTACTGTTAACTGTCTTGACTGGTAACAACAGCTGTAGATAACTGTCTTAATTGACTGGTAACAACAGCTCTACTGTTAACTGTCTTGACTGGTAACAACAGCTGTAGATAACTGTCTTAATTGACTGGTATCAACAGCTCTACTGTTAACTGTCTTGACTGGTAACAACAGCTGTAGATAACTGTCTTAAGTGACTGGTAACAACAGCTGTAGATAACTGTCTTAAGTGACTGGTAACAACAGCTGTAGATAACTGTCTGTGACTGGTATCTACAGAGATAACTATTGTGATTGGCAACAACAAGAGCTTTTCTCGGAAATTCAATATACTGAAACCTGTTGTCATTGTACGTGTTTAAATACTAGCAAGAAGTATTACTTACCGTATTTATTCTTTTTTCCTAGGAGCGGCACGCGGAAGTAGATATCTGGACGTTTATGCAAGACTCGTCGTTTTACTTCCGGAACTTCGTGGAACGCGGCCTGAGAGAAGTGGCCGAGCAGAGGAAGCTCGCCTCTATGCCCATTTTCAAGCACGACTACAAGTCTGACAATATTGGTAATGCTGTTACTATACTAGAGCTTGCCACAACTCGGCCCGGCTCGCCATAGAGTCGGACTCGCGCACGAAGGGTTCCGTACCATTATCTATGAAAACGAGCAAAAAAATCACGTTTGTTGTATGGGGAGCCCTTTTAAATATTTATTTTATTCTGTTTTTTAGTATTTTTTATTATAGCGGCAACAGAAATACATCATCTGTGAAAATTTCAACTGTCTAACTATCACGGTTCATGAGATAAAAAGCCAGGGGGACAGGGGGGGGGGGGGGTGAGGGTTTTAAAGCCTGGTGACAGACGGATGGACAGTGGAGCCTTAGTAATAAGGTCCGTTTCACCCTTTGAGTATGGAACCTTAGGGTCAATTCACATAGAGCGGCAAAATGCTCGAGCAGTTTTTAAGTGCTATTGGAATATAAACCTTATTCCATTTAGACAAAGCTGAAAACAGTATGCAACATTAAAATCTTACCTATTTTAATGTTGCATACTATTTTCAGCTTTGTCCAAATAGATTAAGGTTGATATTCATATAGCACTTCAAAACTGCTCGAGCATTTTGCTGCTCTGTCTGTATAGAGCCTAAAAACCAGATTTTTTCATTTGATTTACGCATACATAAAATTTTTTTTTTTTCAGATATAACAAACGAGAATGATGAGAAATCCCATGTCATCTTCTTAGAACGACTTAGAGCTTTGCAGGTAACCATACAGTTTACACACAGAGCAGGACAAAAATATTACGCTCGCACTATCATTAGTGACACTTTTCATACAATTGAGCGTCACGTTTTAGAGTAAAACACGACACGATGACAAAATGTATCCAGTCTTGTCATTAGTGTTTGCGCTTGGCGCCAATTTTGTTATTACTATTACATTCGCCTTTAACAGGGCGCGAGCGTAATTTGCGTTCCTGCTCTGTGCGTTTAAACAAATATTTCACGAAACTCGATAGCGAGTAAGTAATGTACAGTATAACTTTTTTTACCTATTCTTTTGTTATTTTAATGTACATACTTTACAAACTTTAATGTACATAAGTTCTTCTATTTTTAAGCTTCATTGTTTTTCATTATCGAATTGCGCATTGGTTCCACCGCCTCTGTGTCTAGGCTGAAAATCAGCGCTGGATGTCATTGACAATATGCTGACCCGCGGGGTAATTACCTAAAATTTGCAACAGCAATGCGACAGCAGTAGCAAAGCAACAGCAGTAGCGAAGCATACATGCTCGACACCACTAATGATGTATGACAGCAATCATCGCGCAATTTACGCCTGTTGCAAACCTGTTGCGAGTTAGGTAACACGCCCGCCGACGCCCATTCAATACTTGTTTTGTTGATCATTTGTATCTAGTTCATAAGTATTTTCATACAACTTGTTTTGTAGCTTATTTCTAAGCGAGTTCTAAATAAATGTGTTTCTATTCTATTCATTTGAATAAACACCCTGTAATAGTTTGAATGTGTAATGTTACAGGCAAAAGCGGGCATGAAGATGGAGGCTAGTCCGTCGTCTCAGCCCCGGACTCCCGTGGGCGACAACCGAGCCCTAACCGACTCTATCAACGATAACACACTTACTAGAGCGCACAGCATCGATCCACAGCTAGAGGTAATAATAGAATAGGGCATTGTAGCTATTGAAATTACTGGGCAAATGAGACTTATGATCTAATCTCTAAATTTTATTACTAAACTGTGTGATGTCTCGGATGACGCTGTGCAGTAGTGTCACGCGAAACTTTAATAGATTTCTGAGTGACACTGCAATCTGTTATGGGCGGCCGTGGCGCTTTTCATCAGGCGAACGACTAGCTCGTAACAAACGTACGAGAAACCGGGGATTAGTTTTAGTTTAAAGTCAAAACTTCTGTTATTGGCAAGAGTATAGACTAAAAACACAGAGAGATCATCAAAACGATAATATATTTGTACTGCTCACACGTATCGCTACGTCAGTGGCGAAGGAAAGAAACAACATATAGTAATTATCTACGCTTGCGAAAAGTCACCGTACCATTTTTGCGACTCGAGTCAACTGTTTTTTCTATACAAATCTGTCAGACTAATTCACATAAAAGTGTCCAAAAAAGTGGTACGCTCGGCAGATAATCAAGTTCTCTCTATGCTTTAGTCTATACTCTAAGGGATGGCATGAACCAAGAAACATTCCTAATCAACCAGCTTATTGGTTCATACGTTTGGGAGCTCCAGTTCCAAACTTAGAACACTCATTTTCTGACGTCAGCGGTTAAAAACTTATTTCCTTCCACAGCTTCACACAACACAGTCGGTGTCACAGAAAAACGAGGCCGCAGTTGACGCTCTCCGCCTTAAATTGCAACAAATCAAGAGTTCCTCCAAGAGATAAGGACCAACCCAAACGCACTACGGATTTGGTAGCTCTCTCACGCACTCACTCATGAAATTACACGAGCAATACTGTACCTTGCGACATTAGCATACGGCATACATTGTGTTTGAAAAGCTAGTTGGCACTTGATACGTTTTGGTATTGATGCAATTTCAAAGTTAGTTTTTTCCCCCGAAAGTATGTGAGTTTATTTGCGGTGCTGTTTTTTTCTAATTGTAAGTATGTTATTAATTGTTATGGTACAATAGTCGTTTTGCATCGTATCGAATATATATATTAGGCCCGATTTAGAAGGCTTTAGTTGACAGTCCTTAAAATACTAAAAATATATCCGTCTCTTACATTGCCGTCTATTTGACAAGGACAGCAACAGTTTTAGACGTTTTAGATCTGTCAACTAAAGCCTTTAAAATTGGCCCCATTAATTTAATTTGAAACTAAAAAGTACGCGATTATATCAAAACGTATCGATGTCGATTGTTATTCATTATATATATATACATACATTGGTCACGGTCTAAATGATCAATAATACGCACTATCATAAATCGCACAAAATTGATCGTTTAGGAGTCCTTTTAAATTTTGGCGGATAATAACTTAGAAATTCTGATACAAATACCATTACAATTAGTATTGAAATGTTGATTCTGTGTGCAAAACATTAAACTTGATCTAATTCGACAGTGCTGCAAATGTTGCCCTCCTTTTCATATCGATCGAAATAATAAGGACCGCGATAGATATAGTACTACCAAATTAAGGTGAGTTAAGGATTTTGTACTACAGAAGCGATACTTTTAAACAATTTTCGGCCTACGTCCATTTCACTTGAGCGTTCCCTTCGTAGAAGACAATATAATTGTGAAACAGTATCGCCTGACACAGGGTAAATATATGAATACTCGTGTCTTTGTAAAGGAATTTGTCTTATAAATTTGTGAAGAATGTCAGTTTTGGACGCTGAATACTTGAAAAAAAAAATTAATACGAAATAAAACAGCATTATTAATCTTGGAAAAAAAAAACAGTTATTAAATACTTTTTGATACTATGTTAAAATAATAGATGAATTTCTGTATTGATAATTTGATTTGTCTATCTAATCATGGATGTTCTGATGGACAGTCAACGACAAAAATAAAAAAAAAACAGCTAGAATGATTTGTCTGAAAGCAAAAACTTAACAAATCTCGAAATTATGTCGCTGATAAATTTTAGTTTAATTATTATTTTTGTCGCCGGCTGTTCTGTCCCTTAGCATAGTTGAAAGTTTGGTATGCAGAAATTGTGATTGTTGATAATTGAACGAAATTTATGATAATTACTCGAGGTTGATAATTTGTGTGAAAATTATAATAAAATACCGTTAAAAATAAATATTCATATGTCTAGTGAATTGATTGGGTAGTCGGACTATTTGACCGAAAAATAATTTGATTATCAAACACTGCACGTAGTCGCACGTATATGTATGTTTTATGCAATCCTGCCCCATCTAACCATTAGGCGTAAGAAATAAAATTATCGGCAACTTGTAGTCAAATGTATCTTGTACGTTTTAAATAGTTACGTTTGTGTAAAAAAAAGAAACTTTGAATCGTATTTTAACTCTACTTACATGGAGAAAAAACGCAATAGAAAGTAATGAAAAAATTTACCATTCGACGCAAATAAATAAATAAAGCTTTTTTAGGATTTTTGTATTGGCATGGTGGGGTTTTCACCAATAGTTAAGGTAACCAATGGTTAAAAACCCTAACAAATGTTGACCATTGGTTAGAATCTGTTAGGGTTTTTAACCATTGGTTACCTTAACTATGGATCAAAAATCCCGCCCTGACTCGCGCATATATCTAACTTGAATTCAAACTTATGTTTGTGTGGCTTATGTGTTGTGTTTGTGTGGCATTGCCTTCACAAGAATATTGATGTATGGTGATGCCGACAGAATAACCATCAAATAGACTAGTTGCTTGTTATTTTTAAAAGTAACAAAGTTACAAGCATTTTTGAATACAGAAATAGAAAGAGACAGCTCAAACATGCAGTGACGTCAGGTCTTGCTTCTTCATGGTACCTCATTACTAAGCTGTGGTAGCTTTACATACAATCTCTTTGGCATGTGAAGTCACAACGTGCGTTTTCATAGTAACTGGGGAAGCTCCACACGATCTCTGTTACGCGAGAAAGGGACAGGCGATGCCCCCCCCAGAAACTTTAAAAGCTTATTACTCCGTGATTTATTTACCGATTTTATTTATTTTTCCAATTGTTGCCTTAATTTTTAACGTACTTTATTAATATAATATTTACTTGTTAATTTTTAGTAGCAGCCATTTTTATGAATCTCCATGTAAAGTAGGGTTATGATTTGTGTGATATAAAAATGAATGGAACCACTAAAATTACCCTTCGGCACTTTCTCCAGCCACTGTAAAATAAACCTAAATTGTAGGCTATTATGAGCCAGAACGAACTATACAATAATCAATTATGAATATTAGATTTGTAAGTCGTAGCGAGAGCGACATAGTTTTGTATCTGTAAAATCAATGTAGTTTTCATTTATAGTGAAAATTATGATTGATAATTAATTATCTTGACTAACCCAA
This sequence comes from Ennomos quercinarius, assembly GCA_910589525.2. Taxonomy (NCBI): domain Eukaryota; kingdom Metazoa; phylum Arthropoda; class Insecta; order Lepidoptera; family Geometridae; genus Ennomos; species Ennomos quercinarius. The sequence goes on along the minus strand of OU342505.1, from coordinate 9,262,713 downwards.
GTTATTTATTGTATGTTATTATTTGAATTGTGTTGTGTTTTGAATATGAATTAAGACTGCCTTAAAAAGTTCGAACCAAATACTACGTTTGCGGTTTGACTTGGACTTGTGAATCGATGTCTCTTGATAGGATACAAGATAGGTGACGCCAGGGGATAGGTCCCTGTGGCTTATACTTTATAGCCATGGAAATAGGAAAAACACGGATTTCTTACTCAGAGCAACCGTTTGAAGCACCAAGTATGCTGATAGGAAAACCATTCTTGTACACCTAAATGTGTGCTGAATGGCCACCATTGCAGCGCGACGTGAATTCGTATAAGATAATAAATCGCTTATAAAACACACTTCATTTACATACAATTTTCTGCTATGTGTGTCCGTAACGCTTTACATCAGGTGAATGACCAGCTTGCCACGATTTTTGTTTCCAAGAAATTGCATACCTAGGACGTTTAAAATTTTGTTGTGTAGTGTAGGGTTTCCGTCTTATTTTTTTGTCTCCATGTTTAGTTATTCTCATAAGATCTTTATCTATTACGAATCCGTATATTTATGGAGACTATTTATGACCACAGAATACATGATAGCACAGGTACAGAAGACTATATAAATAGTGACCCTAGCTGCAATGCAAAAAAGTGCAATTTAGCTCGCTGCGAGTGTAAAATCTAGTGTTGTCTGCCGCATACTTCCTGTCTTTAATGCATCATGCGTGAAGAGTTGTTCTTGTATACAGCTTCGTACAAGTGCGGAGCTCTGCGGAAATGGATAACAATGCATCTTTAACTAGCCACACACATTGACAATATTCACATTATTGTCAATAATATTGCGTGTGTGGCTAGCCTTTGTAAATATTGAGAAGTCGAAGCATCGTGCAGTGTATGGGTCCTGTAATTGATCAATATTATTGTCAATGTTGGATTGTCACGATATTGTGTGTGTGCGGCTAGCCTATGAGTCTAATTAAAACCCTTTTAAAACCAATTTAACTATCCCAGTTACGTCTTATTTGTGGATATCGACTTGAATATCAAACCATGCGTTCCTATTTTGTATTTTGTTACAGGATGACAGCTGTAATTTTTTTAGTTATGGCTTTGCACAATTAGTGCATTCAGCCAGTGTTACCCGTTGAAGATTGATGTTTGGTGTTGGAATGTGTTAAGTTATGATGAGGTAGTCGTCATCCAGTAGGTTTGTTAGAAAACTTTGTGAGCTGCGATGAGGCCTTTATTTATCCCATAAAACTAAACTGTAATCATACATTCCCTTCAGTATTCGGTCTGTTTACTTTTTGACCCTTGAAATTCTATTCCAATGTAATATCATTCTAGTATTAGTCATAACATTTCATCGTTTGATTGGCAATTATATAATATCAGTTTTATATGTTTTTAATATTTTATTTGTAACATTGTGAGATGACGACCAAATTGTAAGATTGTAACCATAGAATTAAAAAATTAGGTCCATGATTGTAACCAGTACTATTCTCGAAAAAGCTTTATAAATATTTTATGGAGGTTGAATAATTATACATTGTTCATGTTAATTGTCCTTAGTTTAATGAAACATTTGGCTCTCATTTGATTTTATTTTTATCTTTTTTAATAATTAGTTCAATATTATAATTTCGATGTGTTAGATTTACTATTATCTCTAGTTAATTTTGCTTTTTTTATACAATTCATGACTTCATTTTAATTGTGAGCATTTATTTATTGTAATGTAAATTAACGTTTAAATCATGTGTAATAAATAAACAAACTTCATACAGCTATTTCGTTTACTTTTGTGATGATCCTAATGACCAAAAATATCATCAGCCAATAAATTATTGTAAAATAAAGAAACTATAGATTATTATTAGCCATGAAGTCAGTGGTGCCCTATGGTTCTACCATAGACTGACCTATGTAAATAGGGCGAATAGGAGGTTTTGTGGCAACCAAATTAAAGAGATTTAGTTCTTTAAAATCCGTAAGATGGCGTTGATGAGTCATGGCCGCGAATCACAGACCTAGACTTTTCGTGGTGTGAATACCTACACACTAGCCTACAAGGATGCACCACAGACCACAAAGTAACGATTGTTTTTTTCTTTAATCTGTGACTGGCACATTGATTTGAACTGGCAAGACAAAAGTTTTGTTTACTGCCATCTACTATCGAGTTGCGGAATCTCCAAATATGCTAGGGCCGCACTAAAGTCTGCGATAATGGCACAGTTTAAAAATTATACAGTTGCGCAACGAACGTATAGCTTGGCAAAAAAGGAACTGATTTTTTTGTCTTCGGGCAACACTGTCATTTTATACCAAAAATAACAAATAATATTCAATGAACGTGCAATGAACTGATTTAGGCCAGATACAGATTCACTATATGTACATATATTTTATACCTCTACGATGTAAACAAAGGTTAATGATTTGCAGATTTATGTTTTCTTCACGATCGCAGTAATTTAAGTACGCAAAAAGTGTTGAAATATCACTGAAATATGAAGAAATACCTTCTGAGTTTTGGCAATGTTTCGATGTGAATTATTGGACTACGTACTAAAGAACTAACGTTATTCATTAGGTATATAATCGTTTTCTGTGTTAGGTATTTCGACATGTCACAGATAATATATATATATATATTTTTTTATGCGAATGAATGACGTGACGAGCTAGTCGTTCACCTGATGTTAAGCGACACGGCCGCCCATAACAGTTGCAGTGTCACTTGGAACATTAAAATAATAAATTTCCGCGTGACACTGCACTGCGCACGACATCCTGAGACATCACACAGTCTAGTAATCAGATTGCTAGACTATGTGATCAGATCATAAAGTCTCATTTGCCCAGTAATTTCACTAACTACAATGCCCTTCAAACCGGAACACAGTAGTGCTTGCACACTACTGCTTGGCGGAAGAATAACTGGCAAAGCGGTGGTACCTAGACCTACCTAGACGAACTTTGCAGAAAAGTCCTACCACCTAGTAAATATGATACCTAGGTAAAGTTAAAAGGGAAAATTCATTGACTATTTGAAAACGTGTGATATTTTCAAACTGACACCTATCTACACTTGACAGCGGTATTAGCACCGTGCACGGGTTGCAAGCGGCACACTTGCACCATGCGTGGACCGCATTTTATTTGCATTAAGTAAATGTTTTTTCTTCCTTTTTTTAGGAAACTGCAGCAGCCGAGTCTGCATAATAATTTGAACTAACTTAATGTGAAGGATATTTACTAGAATATTTTAGAATTTAAATGTAATATCTCTGTTTTTATTATTTATTCTCCGGCTCCCCCATACATCACCATCATCAACAGCCCGAAATACGTCCACTGCTAAACATATTATAGGCCTCTCCCCCATAAAACCCCACTTCAGACGCTTATTATAGGGAGGATTTTCCATAATCATTACGCTTGGTAAGCGGCTTGGTGATCGCAGAAGATTTTAATGTGCTGAGGAAAATGCTGCTGTCTATATTCACTGGATATCCCATTAGCCGTCTCTTACGGCATCCACGGGAAGAGATGGGGTGGTCCTATTCGCTAACCGGGATCACACGGCCTCGCTCATAATATTTACTGAATTTTGTAATCTATATCTTCAAAAGTTTTAATGAGATCAGGTAAATCAGCAAAGTAACAAGACTAGTGAAGACTAGGTTGGCTTTCTATTATGGATTACCATTCAAATGGCACAGTGGTGCCTCTATTATTTTCTACTGTTATTTGCCAAGCTGTTCGTGCGCAGAGCAACTGAGCGGAACTCCCGGAGAAGCAGGCCTCGCGGGCTACCTACCGCAAACACGCGGAGTTTGCAGAATCGACCACAAAAGGATGATGCGATTATGATTAATAATATACATACATCAAAAAAGTCTAAGCAACATGCATGATATTACAAATTTACCATTTATATTAATTAATTTCTAAGTATTTACTCACTCAAAGTGCGTAGGTAAGTAAACTTTTTGTTATTGATGACATACTGGCTGGATGTAAAAAAAAATAAATTCGATTATATTTGTTTTTTTATAAAATTCAAATGACGAAATTTAAGTGCGTTTTAATTGACACGTTTATTCTTGATTTTATAATTTTACCAACCATTTAAATAAAGTTAGCGACAATATTGAATTGTTAGATATTTTTCACGTCATGGAGCGACGTCATTTGACGGCAGATGAAATGCAAAGAGCTGTAGGGATGTTGAACAAAATACTTATTGTGTAATGTGAAGAACCATCCTAAAATTTAAATTAGTACATGTTGCTTAGACTTTTTTGATGTGTATATTATAATTTCATTTATACCTATGGTGAATTCTACGTAAATCACTAAATAATATTATTATGGTGCTGATAAACTGTTTTGTATATTTGCAGGGAACCAACTTGTATTCAATTTTAGAGAGCATTAAGTTTTTTTGTGTCTACTTATTCCCTCTATGCTTTGAATTAAAAAAAATAGACTGGTTGATGGTGGTAAGTGATGAAGCGGTCAACGATGGCGCTTGCTTGCCTTTGATTCTAGGCAAACACGCCCCATCGTCGACTGCGTCTAGACCAAGCCTAGACCACCTAGACCGGGCCTAGACCACCTAGATGGTCTAGGCCCTAGTAGATAGCCTTTTTTTCTTATGTTTTGACTCCACACATAGTGTATTTAGCCAGTGTCAAGTATTGTAATTTTTCATCGTGTTTAGAATATTTGCCGTAAAGTTAAGTCTCAGACGCAGTCTGAGTCGGTCATAGTCCAGTCTAAGTCGATAGTCACAGTCCAGTCTAAGTCATGCCCTAGTAGTGGTGGCAACCTTACTAGAAGCTTCTATGGAATTTTGGAAGCAACACGAATAACCACGTTTCACCACATTATATCACTTGCCGAAACTCATGCTCGTAATAGGGGATTTTCTGACAGCTGGATGGCACGTAGTTCTTTCTACATCCAAAGGTAGGTGGCTCTACTGAGATATAGCTTCTTTTTTTGTGAGGTGGCTTTGCTCTCTGTCATAGTGCAGTGTCACTTTCACTTCACTCACCAGTGTGACAATTTTTGGCAAATTTCTGCCATTTTGGCAGATTTGCCCTTCACATTTACACTGTGGCACATTGTTGGCTAATTAAAAATTCTGACAGATTTAGGTTTTTTTATTATTTTAAAGTAAAATTCAGAAATATAGCTAGGAAATGAACTCATTGACTTCGATATTTGGTTGGAATCATTGTTACTACAATGACAGCTCCTGTCTTAAGTCAGTTTAGTATGGTCTATGCATCCAATGTACAATTAATATTATAATATTTTTTTCACGAGGTGGCTCTGCCCTTTGTGATAGCGCAGTGTCACTTTCAGTTTACTCACCAGTGTGACCATTTCTGCCATTTTGGCACATTTTCTTCACATTTATACTGTGGCACAAAGTGTTTTAAACGACTGGTGACCAGAGGGCTGGCTTGTTTTTTGGTGACAAAATCAGCATTGCTATTCAATAAATGGCAATGCAACCAGCGTGCTGGGCACTTTCCCTTACATCAAAGGTCTTTTTGATAACACATAGTTTATACCTATATGTAAATATTTTAATTTATCATAGTTACCGTAAACCTTACCTACTTACCTACTTACCTTAGTCCTTATTTTGGGATTCGTTGAACTCTATGATTAAAGGGTTTATTTTATTTGCTAGCAAATTACAAGCTGGTTTCAACCTCACGGCAAGTAAAGACATGATTAGAAAAAATATGAATGTAAAATCCATGTATGATGAAAAAAAGGAATACAAATGTAATGTTGATTCGATGAGTAATGATAATTTTCCTTCTTTTTTTTGATCATTTCTACATTAATATTGAGTTCCTATTTAATATTTGTTTGATATTTTAAAATAAATATGAGTAAACACTAATGAAAAATATTTCTATCATTTATTTCCCTTATATAATTAGTATTATAAATGACGAGGTATATTTCTGAAAGGTTTCAAAGGATGGGCAGATTTTTAGCCTATTTAGGGCAGACTGCAATGTACAGATGGTCACACTGTCACTCACCGTCACTGCCTTCCCTACTTTTGCTTCACAGCGTGGATATAGATATGCAGAGAGTTTATGGTCCATGCATAAATCACAATATTGTTTTTTCGCTAATCTGTGGCATAAATCTTCTGAACACAGATATGGTAGGTCTGTGATTCGCAACCATGTCCCCTCAACGCCATCTAACGGATTTTTAGGAACTAACTTTTTTTTAGTTGGCTGCCAGAAAACCTCCTATTCAGCACTTAATGCGTAAAACGCCACCAATTTTAAACATTGAAACTGGAAAAAGCACAAGTTTTGAAAAATAATACAATGCAACGACGTGAACTTTTCCGCGTTCCCGCCAAAACTCTAGATAACCTTAAAAACTCTCATATTACCATATAGTGAGGCCCTAGCATGAAGAAGATTTGGACCAAGCCACAGGTTAAAGAAAAAAACAATCTTCTTTAAACTTGTAGAAAAAAAACTTGTAGCATTTGACGTTTGTTACGTCGATTGTTTATGAAATCATAGACAATTTTCTGGCGGCGACCAATCAACACCAAAATCTTCAAATGAAATGAAATGAAAGTTCGCCACATGTCCGCCATATCTACTACTACATCATTTTAGTGACGTTAGAATTATTTTGTGTTCTGTTGTATGCAGATATTCTTTAATTTAATTACCTTTTAGTTTAAAAAAAAAAGGTGAGTTCGTGTGTTCTAAAATTAATCGGCTCGGTCATATATTTCGTACTAAAATTTGTTTGGCCGCGGCGTAACTTTCGTGCCCTGTGTCAAATGGAAAAAGGATATTTTTCATTATATTGTAGTCGAATGCCCAAGATATTGGTAGAATTAATTAATGTGACGTCTATTAATTTGTATTTTGAACCGTGGTTGAGTGTGATAGTGATATAACACCATAATCTTCCGTCGGCATAGCTACAATGTTCACATAATTTGCAGACCCTGGACAGCAAAAGCCACGATGGAGTCGCCGCGAAAATTTAACGATTGTTACTTTTACTATTACTCCACGTGCACCAAGGTGAGCAAAAGTATCTAGACATTGTTACTTTTATCATGAATTACATGGGGATTTGAAAACAAATGTAAATCATATTTTTCCATGTGTTGTGTCTGTTATATTTTTAGTAAACACATAATCAAATACCTAATCAGCAAATGCCTTATTGCCAAGATTAAGTGATAATTTATAGGGCTGTATTATATTGTAAACTGTTGATTTGAAGGCAGTATGCTTAGTGCTAGCATTTGGTAAAGTAGGTAGAGTAGCAAAACATGTGTTACACTTGATTGTAAAATTATCTAGGGATTACTTTTAATATACAGCATATTCTGTCATATCTAATACCCTGTATGATACTGTGCATTTGGCTTTTGCAAGAATACATATAAACAACAAGTTTTACTATTGTTTACATAGAATATTAAGTTACAAATACAATTCAATTTTATTGTTTTACTGTCAGTATTCAGCCCCCATATTGTGTAACTCAATCATAATCGATGCATGGGCTTCATTTGATCATTTCCGGTTGTGTAAAATCCTCATCCATTGGTATTAAGGTCCCTTAGGTGGGGAACTGAATAGACAAAACATTGATTAACTATAATGATGAGAAATAGTGAGGAAATACTAATGAATGGAGATGTTACACAATGCCAACTTGTTGGAAATGACAAAATGGATCCCATTCATCGATTATTATTGGCTTAGATGGTACCCCGCTGGTCACTATAGTCTATTAGTTCAGAGCTAAATCTTGTTTATAAAAACATAGACCTAAATAAAAGGGAAGATAAAAGGTGTTTGCTTCTTGATAGTGATCTGCAGAAATTTAACCCGAAATTTGCTGTGTGATAAAGAGATGGTATTTTGATGAATAACAAGAAGATCATGATGAAGCGCCAGTTTTTGACTATGCAGTGTGAAGATGTACCTCATTTTTCCTCTAAAATTCATCTGGTTATATCTGGTGTTAAAGAAGTTTATAAAAAGTTTTATATTAATTTATTTGAAGATGGTGGCCGGTGTCCACACGAAATCAGGGAATATGATAAAGCCACTCTGAAGTACATTAGGATGGCTGCACCAGTATTTTCAATCAACTGTCAATATATCATAGTTCTTTCATTAGTGAAAGGTTTTATGGCTTTACATGAAAAGGTTTTTTTTATGAATTTTTGCTGCCATCCTCATTTTTAAAAGACCACAGATTGTAAACTGAAATTATTGCAAGAGCCATGTTAGTCACACATGTTTCTAAACGAATCACAACCATATTATTGCAAAATTTAACTACAGGGAATATTTAGGCCAATATTTTAGGACAATGGTCAGGCATAGATCAGTGCTGTGCTCAAGTAAGATTTCATTAACGGAATGACCATTTTATGAATGAAATCTTGACTTGAGTCAGGGTCATTCTGTAGTACAGACCTTAAACTAATTAATAGCCAATCTAATCTATAGGCAGTCTAATTTGTAGTGGTACAGTAGCGGTACTACATAGATGACTAAGTTGAAAGTATATCTCTGCATAAAGTATTGTTATGTTATTTATCTTATTTGCCAGGGTGATACTTGTATGTTCCGTCATGAGCCGTCAGCCCTGGGCTGCGAGACAATGTGCACAGCTTGGCAGCAGGGCAAGTGCATGGATAAGCGCTGCAAACTTCGCCATATGGAGCTCAGGGTATGTTGCTAGACATATCCTACTAACACACAAACCAGCTGGGTAAGCATGGACAGTAGACAAAATTGTCTTTTCCCATTTTACGTCACTTTCTTCATACTTGCTTACTTGTTAAGTGGAGTAAAACAAGGGAAAGATAATTTTGTCTACCGTCCATGCTAACCCAGCAGTAAGAAAAAACTGAAGAGGTCCATTTATATTTACTGTCTCATATTAACTACACTTTCAACAGAAAGGTGGTAGAGGGACAATATTCTCTACTTTTCATCACAGCATAAATAATCACTTTATCAGCCGGAAGATGTTTATTGAACATAGGCCTCCCCCATGAAATGCAACTGTGGACACTTATCATAGGATGTGATTTGCTATAATCACGACACTTGGCAGGCAGCTTGATGATTGCAGAAGATTTTAACGTACCAAGGAGAATGCTTTTTTTTTTTTATAACACGGACAGACAAACAAGCTGACCGCCCGCCTGATGGTAAGCAGTTACCGTCGCCTATAGTCGCCGTTTTTTTTGCCAATAATAGCTTAATTACTAAACGTGATTAAATTAAAACTAATTTAACGTAAAGAAACAGAATGTATCAACAAATTATGATTAAAAGTATCACCTACATATCATTGGTTTAGCGACAAATGGCAATAAACAAATATCGTCTTAGTTTTTCAGTCTATTGCCATTTGTCGCTAAACCAATGATGGTGTAGGTGATACTTTTAATTGTAATTTATTGATACATTCTATTTATTTGGGCAAAATTATTTTTCACGTAATCACGAGTAAATAAGCTATTATTGGCAAAAGAACGCAAGAAAATTTTAATTTGCCGCGCTAGTGAAACGTTCCACCTTAAGAGACCTCGTCGTGACTTCGAAAGTAATGAAGCAGTAAAGTATACTATAAAATTATGCACCTTAACTATGTCATAACATAACTTATATATAATGTCTACCATCAGGTGAGAAGTCATAAAAGTCCATAATTTCTACATTATAAATAAACTCAATGGATTGAACAAATATTTTTCTGTATATAAACTTTACCTATTAACCCAGTTATGACTACCTACACATTTAATAAGTTGATAAATTGTCACTAATTAGCATAAAAGATTAAAAGCAAATACCTAACTTGAAGGTCGTTCGCAAAAAATTATGCAAAATGCAAATCATTCCAATGCAAATGTCTGATTAATATTTTATCTTGAATTACATCATCGCTCGTTGATTGGATTACAGAGAAACTTGAATAACACACAAATCGGATTGTTTTAATCTGGTTGACACTTGAATAATACGAGAAAATTTTTGCCTTAACATTTTTGGTGCAACCCTTCTTGCACCTTCTCTTGTAGGCAAGTGTCAGAACTTTTAGGTTGCTCAAAGGCTTCTGACTTGGCTTAACGACTATTGTTTTACGAGAACAGCCGGGACCGAAGGCAACGCGTCCTCCGAAGCACGGTAGCGCTCAGTTATGAATACCACGTTTTGCTACAGTGGTCACCCATCAAAGTAGTGACTGCAGCGACCATTGCCGATCTGTTAGGAACGGCTAGTCGTGATTCGCTACCATTCAAACAGTCTTCCTGCCCAGTTTTTTTTGCTGCTTCCCTACTAATATATAAATGTGAAGAAACATTGCCTGTTTGTTTCTGTGTCTTTCATGTCTAAAAGCCTGAACCTTAGGGTATACATAGCGAGCGACGGAATCGGTTTGACCGGGTTTGATCGGGGTTTAACTGGACCAACAAATGATACCTTTTCATGTCGAGAAAATTAAGAGATTTCCGCGCGAGAACAGTATTCATTGAATAATCGCGGTTTATGGTGTACGCTTTGGAGGTAACTGTAATTTTTTTCTATCGAGAAAAATTAATTAATTCGTGTTTTCACTATACATTAGACTTAGCATTAGTCCTGAAAGGAATGCCAATACACCAAGAAAACAGCGTAGATCAACAAAAACCGTTTTAAACCTAGATGGCGGTGCAAAATGAGCGGACTATAAGTTAAACGTAGCTTAGAAAGATGCCAAAAAACCGTTTTGACATATTTTCGATCTTGTACCCCTAGTAGGTACAAGTTTATTGGAATGTAGATTATCATACCTATAAATATTTTCATATAAATATTTTACGATACGCGATACTGATAGTGGGGGTACTGATGAACAATCGGGTACTAGGTAGGTACCACCGCTTTGCCAGTTATTCTGCCGCTAAGCAGTAGTGTGCAAGCACTACTGTGTTCCGGTTTGATGGGCACTGTAGCTAGTGAAATTACTGGGCTGATCTCACAGTCTAGTAGGTAATCCTATTACTAGACTGTGCTGATGTCTCAGGATGACGAGCGCAGTGCAGTGTCACGCGAATCTCACAGTCTAGTAGGTAATCCTATTACTCGACTGTGCTGATGTCTCAGGATGACGAGCGCAGTGCAGTGTCACACGAAACTTAGTATTTTAAAGTTCTGAGTGACACTGCATCTGTTATGGGCGGCCGCGTCGCTTTACCTCAGGTGTGAGTGAACAGGTATCTTCTAGGCAAGCATGCACCATCGTAGACTGCGTCATCACTTTCCATCAGGTGAGGCAGTGGTCAAATGCTTTGCCTATCAACAATAAAAAAAAGGTGAACGACTGGCTCGTCACGCCTATCATTATCATTAAAAAAAAATCGGCTCTTACGGTACCCATGGGAAGAGATAAAAACTCAGTTACATTGCCTCACTCCGAAACTGCACGATAAATGCCAAACAGCGTTTACAAGCCAATACTTGCTACAAAAAAAAGAAAAAGATCACTGTTTGAAAATGTTGCCGTTATTTCCAGAAAAACCGTAAGCAAATCCCGTGCTACTGGGAGACCCAGCCGGGCGGTTGCCGTAAGATCCACTGCCCCTTCATGCACAAGAACCCGGAGGCTCGCACCGATGGCATCGCTCCCAGCCAACCTGCACAATTACCTGTATGTATTTACATTCATTCAGTTATTATTAATTAATTAGTGGTGAAGGGTAAAGAACTAAAGTGACCGATATAGCTCTTAGAGTTAGTAAGTTGAAGTGGCAATGGGCCACATCACTCGTAGAACTGACAACCGATGGGGAAGAAAGGTTCTCGAGTGGCGACCACGAACCGGAAGACGCAGCGTAGGCCGGCCCCCCACTCGGTGGACCGACGACCTGGTGAAAGCCGCGGGGAGCCGATGGATGCAGGAGGCGGGCAGTCGCTCAAGGTGGCGTGCTCTTGGGGAGGCCTATGTTCAGCAGTGGACGTCTTCAGGCTGTTAATGATGATGATGATGAAGGGTAAAGATATTTTTTAATGGGAAGCAGGTCTATAAGTGCGAACTTAGTAGTTGACAAACGTAAATACAGACATGCATAAAGGAATCTTTCGTCATAAGCCCAATACATTCACAATTGAAGTAATGGTGTTTTGTGACGTCACTACGTGTTCTTTCCTTTCTTTTATCTTAAGTTTTAAGATACCAAAATAAGACTTAAAATGCTTGTAACCTTGTCATTTTTTGGGATTTTTTTTTTCACTACTGTGTATGGCCTTTAAATTATAAAACAAAATAGCCGCTCCAAGTGGCGCTCTGTGCGGCAGGCCTATGTTCATTAGTGGACGTTTTCAGACTGATATAAAAGTCGGTGGTTTACCGTAAGCTCAAGCAATCCCATATTGCGCCTATCCATCGATGTATCAGTCCCAACATTGAGGATTAGTACTATCCGCAGGGCGCTCCGCTGGCGGAGGCGCCGGAGCTCCCCGCGCCGGCGCCCGTCCCGGCGCCCGTGCCCTTGCTGTGGCAGCAGCAACGACAAGGTAAATAATAAGAAAAAAAGATAGATAAACATCTTTTTACTACAAATTACATTAATAAAGTATTTTTGTAGTATTTATGTAATTTATTTTTATAACAATATTAATAAATGAGTGAATTACTTACAATAATATAACACACAATAGGCTACTGTCCTGCTATTAAAAATTAACAACTTGCATAAAGTAGGTCAAAAATGAATGCAAGAATTGGAATAATAAGTAAAATTGGTAAATAAATCACGGAGTAATAAGCTTTGGACGTTTCTGGAGCGGGTATCGCCTGTCCTTTTCTAGCAAAACAGGAGATTCCCCACAGTTACTATGAAAACGCACGTTGTGAAGTCATATGCCAAAGAGATTATGTAAAGCTAGTAATGAGGTACTTGATTTGCTGATTTCCTCATGATTTTGACTTTCTCCGTTGACGCGTCGTCAAACAATTTATTGCAAATAGCCTATTTTTAACAAGTTAAAATCGAAATACTTACTGAAACTAAATGAAAGTTCCACAAATAGTATGTTAAACATAATATTAACCGTTCCCAGAGCACCTTCCGCCAGTGGTCCTCGATTCTTCCATGCTGGGAGTGTTGCCACCATCAAGCGAGCTGCGCCGCATGTTAAACCCCCACCCACACGCGCACGAACCGGCCCCCAACCCTTACGCGCCGCACCCAGTGGATCCTCTCGTGGTCAACTTCGAGGAAGGTATGCGTCTCTACTGAAACTACATGTATTAAGCCCGGGTCGGACGATTTGAGGGGTCCGACGATCTCTCCTCGCGTGGCCTCGAGAGCTTTCGTGAACTCGAGAGGCTGCGTGAGTTTGAGAGGTTGCGTGAACTCGAGAGGTTGCGTGAACTCGAGAGGTTGCGTGAACTTGAGAGGTTGCGTGAACTCGAGAGGTTGCGTGATTTAGAGAGGTCTAGGCAGGATTTTGAGAGGTCGCAATGGAGGGGTTTTGGTAGGTTTGATGGGGGTAGGCGGTACCAGTGAATGTTTTTGGGGCTCGTCAGGGGGGTTGTCTATTTTAAATGCTGCAGTTGGAAATGCCATGTCTGCATCAGATGAATGAGAAGGTTTTACTGAAAGGTTTTATGGTCTTTTATGTATGACCATGTTGTGGAATCAGTGTTAAAGGTCTGTGAATAGGGAAGTTTATGATGACAGATTGGCATTGATTATTCTAAAAAAAACACTCTCCATCTCTTTTATCTTGAATGTAAATAAGGGAGACGGAGAGTGTAGAATAGACAGGTTTGGATTTTAAAGATGTGCCCTAAAAACTGTAACCGCTAAACGAGTGGTTGAATAATAGAGGGTGTGCGGCATAAGATGGCTATTTTGATTGTTTTTATTTTGTTATATGTTTGGGTGGATAGAAAAAATAAATTAGATTGTGAAATGACCACAAGTATGGAAAGGAAATAAATGGTAATTGAAATGTATAGGATTGTTTGAAAAATGAGTAAATTTGAGAAGGATTGATACGAAAACGGCCCTAAATGTACTCAATTTTGTTCCCATAATGCATTTAACCAGTTCGGTGGTTTGCGAAGACATTAAGTTCTTGTGAATCTACAGATTTCCATAAAACGGCCGGCCGTTTCTTATGAAGATTTAAAGTAACGATGGAACTATTAGAATGGAGAAGGTTGAAAATAGCATAACATTCGTGAATGAATGGAAGGCTTATTGAAAATCTGAAATAGAAGGAAAAATGGGGTCTTAGGACAGGGTGTTGAAAGTGACATTATTAATAATAGGAGTAGTTAAGATTCTGTACCACCCAAATAAGATTAGTTTGAATATTTTGTACTGCAAAGGAAGTATGCACGCATCATTTCGTTAAACATGTTGTGCATACTTTTGAGGTGTGTTTTTTTTACGTGTAGATATGCCGCAATGTGTTGATGACTTCTCAAATCGTATGACCGGGCTTAATGGCCATATTTAAGTTGTGACTTTTAAAAATCGTCTCTAATTCGCTTCTCGTTAAGAGTTGATTTGCGTATTGTTATTTTTTTATGCCTAAAATTTGGTAGAGCGTTCTTAGAGAATTGTTTTTAATGATATTTTTGGCGATTTTTAAAATCATTTCCATGGCCCAATCAGTGAATTGATGAACTATAATTGAAGTTTAATATAGAATTTGATGTTAGTTTGTGCACTTTAACCTATGGAGTATAATTATTAACATAACCGGTCTAGACAGTGTTGGTAGTGGTACGACTAAACATTGATTGCAAGACATGTATTCAATTATCGGAACTAAACAGTGATGTTCGCTTTAGTTGAAGCCGGGCAGCCTATATAAACAGTATGGGCAAATCAGAAATTCTACATACTCAGAATCTCGCCATGTTAGCCAGGCTATCATGACTAGGGTTGTACGCATCCAATTCGAGTGTGTAATAGAAAAGTTTTGAAACTGTGCAGTTAAGTTTTAAAGCACATGCATTTGATTTATTTGCCGTTTGGTTGTTTTATAATGATCTGTTGGTGTATGAAGTCCTTACAGTGCAGAAATTACATGTGATTTTTTTTACTGTCACCCCTAACTTTTATGTAGAAAGAAGAGGGTGTAAAGATGATTGAAAAAACATTTTTTTTTTATGGAAATGCATAGAAGTTTTTTAAATAGAATTAGTCTTATGTAATTGTGATTTTTGTGAAACGAGGCGCCATCTTTGATATACAAAAAAAACCGAAGAGCGAAATTGGTTGAACAAAATGAAAAATTTAATTCAGTATGGATTTGTACTACAAAAGTTTTGATGATTGCATCCTATGCTTTTCGTATCACTACCTCCGTGTCTCATTATTAAGTGCAAGGCTTTTAATGTAAACCGGTTTAAATACGTCACATTTTGTAGTTGACTTGGCGTTTATAGCAAGAGAGACGTGTAGGACTAAGGACTAATGTATTTCGGAAACTTTACGTGAAAAGTTGTAATATGTAACGCTTCTAGAAGTTGGTGGAAAGGAACGCGATTGCAATAAAGTCGCGGTACGTGAATTCGCGATTACACGCTCGCTTTATACAGAGAAATCTTTTTGGTTGTGGAGTTAAAGATTGATTAATTGTTTAAAATCGATTAAGCCGCGATAGCACAGCTGCTCTGATTAATCGATACCATATGTTGGCAATAAATCGCGCCTTGTCTATATTTTAAATGGAAGGGGCGAGTTTTCAGTATAAATCGCGAATCGATAACGATTTTGTTATGATTATACACAGAATAAGTTGTGCCAATATTTTGTAATTTTCAAACTGTTAGCTTAAAAAAAAAATATTTATTTTATTCTCATGTTAATGATTAAGAGTGTTTTTTTTTCTTATTCGGTACGCGAGCGAACTGGGATCGTGTTTTATTGAGGCTGGTGGCCGAATAATATTAGTTAAAGTTGAAAAAAACCTGTTTTTATGTTGTCCCAGTTTGACAACGCTACTTTGTTTATATATTAAGATTGGTTCTTTCAGTAGTCAATTTTATAGTATTCATATTATATTGCTGGTAGGGTTAATTTTTTTATTTTGTTTCATTAAATGTTCAGATATTAATATCTATGAAGTAGATTTGAAGTATATACTGGGTGTAATTGAATTCATTAGCATCCTTTGAAACTAGGTACCTACTCCTGACACCGGTCACGTGTGGACCAAAATTTATGAAATCTAACGCATTGAATTGGTATTGATAATAACTCCAAAAATGGGATAACTCACTTAATCAACTGCTGCAGTATAAAATTAAATTAAAATAATTAAGCACTGTTTTTAATAATTACATACAAGGTAAAAAAACTTCTAAATGTATCAAAATAGTACGTTCCAACTACGTTTGGCGCCGCGGCAATCTTCAGAGTTTTCAACAAAAATATTATTATATGCAACTTTTTTACTCTTTAATAATCATCATTAAGGGTGGATTTGACCAAACATAGATTTATGCGCGAGTAACTATACCAGAATAACTCTATTCTGCGATCTTAAACTGGAATAATTCAGTACTCGTTTTACCATGCAATACGAAGTATAGTATACTTATACGCGAATACGATGAACGAAACTATTACCCAGCTTATAATTACTGTTCTACAACGCCAAGGTATTCAAGTTTATGTCATAGCATCTCAATTTTGTCGTATTATAGTGCAGGAAAGTAAATGTTGGAATTATATGGCGCGCTGCCGCCATTAAAATATTCTCGGAATAATTTATTATTCCACCAAAAACGGTAGTATAAGTAGTTATTCTCGAATAGGCTTGAGTGTAGATGGTAAAATGTGAAATTGGTTTACTCTCGGACAACTGGCGATTTATTCTAAGTATAACCCTTACTCTCGTTTGGTCGAATCCACCCTAAATGATGTAATATCATGCACTCAATCTATGCTAATGAATTAAATTGCAGCCCGTATAGTAACATTGAGTAGACGTTTATTTGCCCGAAGAAACGGCATTTTGGTTGATTAGTATATATGTAAAGAACTGCCAATGTCTCGGCGCGAGGAGAGTAGCGTTGATTAAAGCAAGCTAAATAATTAACGGCATAATAATGATATATTCACCAGTAGCTCTCTTCATCCGACATGATTATATGCACTTGTGTAAGCCGTGTCGGCATTTTTGTACGTGCAATAAATTAGTAAATATTAACTTCCATATCTTAGCTAATTAGATTCATAATTACATTACATTATAATTATCTCGCTTTTCATTGAATAATGTAACCGATAAAAATAACATATTTCGTCTTATATGTATTTATAAATGTAATATTACCAGTAAAAATTTACTGATACCACTCGTTACATTTTTACTGGTAACGTCGGATACGTTTTTCGAATAGATGTTGATATGATCTTTGTCTATTTAGAAAGGTACATAATAAATAGGTTTAAACATATAAAATACAAATAAAAATATATATACACGATTATTGTAACTCATTAATTTAGGTAAAAAAAAGAAAAAAAAAATAAGCTTAATGCCTTTAAAATTGTTTGTATGTTAGTTCGTAGGACGTTTTAGGGGCTTAGGCAGGTTATAATTTATCCATACTGCCGTAAGCCCCGTACTTATAATCGCACCGTGTTAGATAGAGCTAATAAAAAAAAAATAGATATAAATCAATAGAACTCATGGTGTCATATTGATAAATGTATCCAAAAAATTCAATATGATACCGGGTTTTCGAAAAAAAAAATGTGCTTAAGGACATACATACTACTCATGTTTAGAAGGTAAATTAATAAAAAAAACAAGCATATTAATTGCTTAGCGATTTTTGGTAATTAAAGTATTAGATAAAATGCTTCCGATACAGTTCTCGGTATGTTTTACAGTGAATTGGTAAATTCTTTGTAGTAAAAATATCCTGGATTATAATGAAAAGTAATGAAACCTGTTTTTTGTATATTTTTGCACTGAAAGCAAAGTTCCTATATTTATTAACAAAAAAAAAATACATTGCAAAAGTTTAATACTGGTAAAACGGTAACATGATATTAAAAATAAAAACAAATTGTCTATAGTCCATGGTACGCCTAGTCATTATTTATGTATAAAGTATTTATCAATAATTTAAAATATATGAAGATGAAAAAAAAAACGTTACGATTGGAGGGGATTGAGAATGGAACGGGAAGATTTTTTATCTAATAAAAGTGCTCAGTTTTTTAAACTCTTAAAATGCTATTCTGAGTTTACTAATATATAGGATCGTTGCAAAGGGCTTTGAACATTTTGATACACTTATTGTCCGCCATCTTTTTTTTTCACCAAAATGGCGGCCAGTTGTTATAACCTATATGACCCCGCAGAAGCCATTAATAAAAGGATGAAGTTACAAACAAACTTTGCATAAGTTAAAATCTTCTCCATCGTCACGTTTCCACGATATATGCTTAGGGTACATACTAAAATATTCAAGGCCCTTTGTGACGTCAATAAAAAAAAATAACAATGACCGGCGGCGATAAAAAAACTATCGGTACGCTTTATTGCTTTCTCACTCCGACTCATAGAATTGCAATTGAATTGAAAGCTATAACATTGCTAAAAGATTAAAGAAAACAGCGAATTCTTACCACTTTCGCTAGTGGTTTAAGATTGTGGTATCGGACTATGATTCCAATAGTAAAATATTGAAATTTGTTTTATTTCAGAACTTTACAATGTAACTGTCGAACGCATTTTAGTGACAGGACTTTAGTGGGAGTGAGAGAACAATAATAGGATGCAGTTTTGATATGGGTTGTTTATAACTTGCTCGTGGTATTTGCATCTCGATGCAAGATCAATCGCGCCTTTAGTTTCAATATACTTAGCGTAAATGTACTGATCTACTAGGGGCAAAAATATGTAGAATGTATTAGTACAAAAACGAGGTTGCTTTATAACAAGGCGGCTGTAAAAGAATTGGTTTCGCTCCGTTTCATTTTTAGCGTTATTTGTAGCCTACTCTTTTCTTGTAATTAACTATTTATTTACCCTTAGATTAATTGTTGGATGTTATTTCTGTTGGACAGTTCGATTTTCTGTCGTTTATTATGTAGATGCGTTGCGATTTCGTCCGCCGATTTTTGTCGATAACGCCGATTTTCGTTTGGCGATATCGGCGGGCGATGACGTAACGCGGTAACTTAGAATATACTAACCACTAACAACCGATTTATTGAATGAGGATTAAAGGAAAACGAAAAGTGAATTAGATGGTACCAACTTTGGTACGTTTTTTAAAATACGTTAGCTTTTTCATTCGTACTAAGTCGGTTGTTGGCTCACCAGTTTTTTATAAGGTTTGTAATTGCGTGCGGGCGTGGGGTGTAGGATAAATAGATGGCAGCACTTTTGATACTTATTAAATGATATAGTGTTTCATGACATTAAAGTTTTTCGACGCGAGACAATGCAAGCTGGTGTCGGAGTTGTAGGCTCGTAGGTATAGTTCGGAAGGCACTGATTAAAAACTATACTTAATTATGATTGAACCGTCTGTCGTGTTGTACTGCCATTCTTGTTTGAATATAAAAAGGGTTGTTGTTATGTTAATATTAGTGTTATTTTACAATAAGAGTTTCAATATGTTATTATTAATAAAGCGTGTGTCTAAGAACTTTTGTTTAAGCTAATTAACATTCAAGCTGATATAGGAACTCGTATTCGAACAGCAACTTTGGCTTCGTTCAAACAAATTGTGTTTATTATACCAACGAGTAAATAAAATTGTTTCGTAATATGATTTTTGTAATTATTTTTGACCGCCCCCGGAGCATAGCTTTCAGATTCTAGTCGCAAGGACACACCGCAGTAACCGCGCCCGTGACGCTCAAAATTAATTACGAAAATCATGCGCGTACAATGCTGGCGAGCTGACTAAGCGGTTACTTGGTGTGTGCTTGCAGAATCGGATAACGAAAGCGCTCCATCTTCAACGCCGACTAAAAACGGGTCGCCGGATGAGACGCAGCCGGGCGTTCGAAGCAAGTCGCACGAGCTTCTACAGCTGGAAAGAATCCAGGCCGAGGCAGCGGCCTTCTACAACTACGATCCTTTACCACCCCCCGATACCAACAAAGACAGGAAAATCGTCCGAACAAACCTCACCACTAAATACGAGAGGCTCTCCCTAGACGAACTTGCAGGTAAAAAGAAAGACGAGGTAAGACGTAGCTCGCTGGACTTCAAAGTCATGTCCCTGGATGAAATAAGAGCTAACAAGAAACCAGAAGTGCCGCACACACCGCAGATAACGCTGAACCTTTCAAATAGAAAACGGAAATTGTCGACGCAAGAAAGCGTTACTACTAGCGGTGAGAAAATCATCAAGGTAGTTAGGAGCAACTCTATAGTGTATAAGCAGTTTGATCGAAATCTACCTCAGAGCTCTACCCATACTAAGGTAGAACGTAAAGTTAGTGAAAGTGATAGAAAACGAACTATATCGGAGGTTAGCGATGTTTTAGACGTGCAGGAGGACGAGCTGATTGACAACTGTTTCGAATTCAAAAAGATAAAATTAGTTGAACATACAACTAAGCCTAGACTTATTAGGAATAGAAATATTAGTGAGAACAAAGATAGCTATGATAGGACAAGTGAAGTGGAAAACAAGGAAGCAAACTACGATTCGGACAACGAAATACAAATCGTTAGCGTAGAAATAACTGATAGTGGTGTGGATTTAGATAAAATTTACGATAGTGAGATCATTGATGTAGATTCGAATAAAATGAGTGAGCCGATAGATGTAGTCGACTTGAGCGATGAAGCAGATGACAATGACGTCATTGTATCCGTTAGTGACGTAGATTTGACTAAGAACGTGCCAGATGTGGTAGCTAGTTGTCATAGGAATGCAAATAAGCTAAACGCCTCAGATAAAAATCTTATGAATGATATCGACGCGATATTGAACGATGATGAGTTATGATGAACAGAATCGGTGAAATATTTCAAAAGCGTTTTCACTGAATAATGCTACAGCTACGAAGATGAGACAAAAAGGACTATTTCTAGGTTTTAGTTTTCTTTTGGTAGCTTTGATTCGATGATTCTTGGGTCCACCATATCCGTGGGTATCATGAGCTGTAGAAATCGCACATCGAGATATCTTCTTTCGAGAAAGCGTTTGACCAGTGACTGGTCACGTCCTAAACATTTTGTTGCGATTTCAATGGTCAAACGCTTTCTCGAGAGGGGATATGTCGATTTCTACCTTAGAGTACAGACTAAGGCATAGAGAGATCATCAAAACGATATTATATTTGTACTGCTCACACGTATCCCTACGTCAGTGGCGAAGGAAAAAAACAGACATATAGTAATTAGCTACGCTTGCGATAAGCACCGTACCATTTTTTTCGACTCGAGTCAACTGTTTTTTCTATACAAATCTGTCTGACTCATTCACATCAAAGTGTTCACATCATATAAAAAGTGTCTAAAAAAGTGGTTTGTTGACACATAATCAAGTTCTCTCTATGCTTTAGTCTATACTCTAAGATTTCTACACACCTGCATGTTTAACGGTGATTGAACGGTATTTTGAAGTTTTCTTATTTTTAGTTTTTATGACTCAAAACACGTACAAATTATATTGTGAGATTCGGGAAATTTTGTGCTTTACTATGTATTAGGATATTAGCTATAGTCGGGAACCAATACAATGGTGTAAGTTCTAAAGATTACTAATATAATTGGATAGCTCTAAAATTACCTCTGTCTTTGTCAGTTTCACCTATATGAAAGAGACAACAACGTTTTCACAACTGTCAAAATTAGATTGTTTGGCATTCTGCCGCCTTTTCCTGAACTTCGATAAACTACATCGACGTTGAATTCAACCCATTTTCGCATCTATTTGTGCAGAGAATGGCGCTAAGTCGACGTCAAATGAATCATTATAGATCCCTTGAATCGACGCCATTGGTAATATTTTGGAATACATCTAGGTTAGTGATAGCTTTAAATTTTTATAAATAGTTTTCCAAGCGCTCCTCACAGGCGATATCGGGGCGAATACAGGGCTACATGGGCAACCGTGTTCCCCCTTAGACAATTTCTTCACTTACCATCAGGTGAGATGTCAAACGTATGCCCATTTTAGCATAAACAAAAAAGAATAGAAGAGTGTCGTTTGCTATTAGGCTCGAATTTTTTAATGTTATTTGCTAGTTATAATAGGTATACAGCATTTTCTGCGCTTCTACGTCCGCCGGTTTCAATAAACGATCTTGATTGGATAGGAACTGTCGATAGATTAAAATGTAGCTGTTTTGATTGGCCGGAACAAAAATGTTAGCCAAGGCAGGTTTTGATCTATCCACGTATTCTATACAAGAATCGTCAGAATTCGGACGTTAGTTGTATAGCTCGAACAAGCGAGCGCCAAGAATTCAATCTTTATTTACCTATATCTTAGGGTTTAAAGCCTGAAAAACCGATCTCATGTTTGAGAGCGATACTAGAAATTCAAACATCTAAATAAAAAATGCATAACTATACATTTTATAAACCAAAATATCTTTCAAATGCGCAATGAGATGAATAATATGGTATATTCCCAGTTGCCCCCACATAACCCTAGTAATGGACTTCAAAAGGGGAGAGTGGCTTAGCGGTATTCTGCCTTACAAACCGATGCACACTGGTTCGAATCCCGCTCGACCTTCGGTCCAATGACTTAAGTTATGCGAGGAATTTACAGTAGATTCTTCTTCCCACTAGCTAACTAGTTATCAAACATGGGTTTCTTATAGAATAAATGGCTTTTACAATTTCGTAGGAAAACATTGTTAGGAAACCGGCATGTAGGTACAAGCAAGAATCATAAAATCCGAGAAAATTTGTGTCATGAAGCAACCCGCACTTGGCTAGCGAGGTGGAATATGCGAAAGAATGCCCGTGTCACAGAATAAATAATAGTACTAAGTGGGAACGTATGGGCTCACAGAATTATATATAGCTAAAAAATAAAATATGGGCTAATGATATTATAGCTTAGTCAGCTAAGGCTCATCACAGACGGGTGACGGGCGACAGCGACCGGTCTTTATTTTATATATCCCTCTGTCTCACGGTTCTGAATCAGCCGTTCGCGTCTGTCATGAGTATCGGCGTTTTGTGTCGCCCGTAGAGGCAGCCAGTGGAGAGTCGCGGAAACAGCGGTAGCGCGTCACCGCGACCGACGACCTGTGTACGGCGAGTCCCTACAAAATGTATGAAAAAATATGTGAACAGTTCGTCGCTGTCGCCGGTCGCCCGTCTGTGCCCCGCCTTAGTGCATTTTTGTATAAGTATTTTTAATCTCAAAATCGCTCTCAGAACTGAATATCATATTATGGATGGATGACAGGCGATATTGATTTTTTCGATGTGCATATATCTCAAAGATTCGGTATTAGTAGAATTAAAACTGCATAAATGCTTTGATCCAAAAGTGTATTTATGCTGTTATTAAAAGATTTTATCGACATCACACAGTTATTCACATGTTTTATTTAATTAAATACCTATACACTTACCTATAGCTACAATAAATTCGAAATTAATTTCTTAAATGATTTACTGATAGCATAATGGTGGTTTGTGGTTCAAGGCTTCCACAGTTATTGTAAAATTCACATTTTAATCTTTAGTTCATTTTACAATACTAAAAACACTTATTGGCTAAACATTACGGCGTTGTTGTCTACTGTGCAACTATGATCTTTCATGCATACAATAAAATCACCTGAGAAACTCGTGCATTGCTCCCCCGGTATTATGTTAGCCCCGAAAAAAGCGACAGTATCGCTTTCCATACAATTAAGCACGCTTCACTGTCGTTTACGCGTCTACCGCGTTTCGTGGTACAAGGAAGTGTGCGAGACAAGGTCAATCAGCGGCGCTAAACCTGTTTTGACGTTTCAATGTACGAGTTCCTCAAAGGATTTGTAAATATAAAGCGACCCACCAAAAAATAGGTTGAGAGTCGCTGCAGTCTGCTCAAAGGTCAATGTACGAGTTTCTCAGGGGATTTGTAACATTATTATATACTCAGTAGGAAAATAAGGCTTACATGCATTGGTGAGAAAAACAACGAAATATTGCTAAGTATGTTTAAGCGTAGGCCCCCAACTATGTCGAGTGACGATCAGATTAAAACCGTAGGGTTGATGGATGCAGGCGGCAAGCAGCCGCTCATCGTGGTGCTTTACGGGGGAGGCCTATGTTCAGCAGTGGACGTCTTCAGGATAATGACTTAAACGAATTTTTAGACATGTTTCACAGAACACAAAAGTACTTGGGTAG
Organism: Ennomos quercinarius; assembly: GCA_910589525.2. Lineage (NCBI taxonomy): Eukaryota > Metazoa > Arthropoda > Insecta > Lepidoptera > Geometridae > Ennomos > Ennomos quercinarius. The sequence goes on along the minus strand of OU342505.1, from coordinate 9,238,301 downwards.
GTATACCTACTATTAACATAATTTTAAGTACAATATTGTTTACTTATTAAATTGCTAAGGTAGGTGATCTAGCAAATAGATGAAGGGGCTAATTTTAATGGCAATTTTGACAGATCTAAAACTTCTAAAACTATTGCTGTTCCTGTGAAATGTACGGCACTGAAAGAGACGGCTATATTATAACACTATAAACTTCCGCATGGCTGAAATATCGGCGACTGTAAACAAATAAATTACATGGTAAATATCCCGTTTATAAACAATATTTTAGTTATAGATATATTTTTAGTAAGTCAACTAAAACCTTCAAAATTGGGCCTAATGAAGACTTATTTATACTGAAACACATACATACAAACATACATTCACTAAATTAATTATTTACATATAAATATTTAACAACCGCCCTGTTTTTTTTTTAAATTTTAACTTATTTCTCAAATTGACTTCGAAAAGCATAATTTAACTTGCAACATTTTACCATTCCATAAGCTTAATTTACACGAAATAAGAGATCAACTAGTATTTGCTCCAGTAGGTACCTATATCGAGTACCTACCAGTTGAATATTGGCAAACTGGTTTACAATAGATTTATAAATGAAAACTGCACTTGTCTCGCGTAGGTTCAAACAACAAATAATTTGACATGCGTATTTTTGATCAAACAATCCGACAAAACTATAATATGAAGTTGCATAAGCTTAATTTACACGAAATAAGTAAGCACTTCTCCATGCTCTATCCTTTTCTTTCGTTCAGGATCGCCACTTCCCAGAGCGAGAAAGATAGCCCGAGTGCTATTGCATCGACGACGCTGCCGCGCGCGATACCATTCGCGCTCTCTCTCGCTCCAGTAAACGATGATCCTAAAGGATAGAAAGGATAGAGCACGAAAATATAAGATTCTGTGCTGACAGATGTGACTTAACCACTAGCGCACTTGAGCAAGTACTGGCTCGAGTCTAGTCGTAGAGCTCGCTGCTCCATCGAGTATTAGTAAATCCGAAATCAAGCTAAATGCTCAGCTTATAACTTTAAAGAAATTATATTTCTTATTGAAATGTCTATTTTTGTGGGTACTTACATTAAAAAGACTAACCCCTGGTTTCTCGTACATTTGTTAAAGTTAAACTCATGACAACTTAAAAATACTATCTGTCTAATACTTGAAGACAACCGATGATCAACAGGAAACCAATGAGCGTTTCGTATTTTTAAGTTGACATGAGTTTAACTTTAACAAACGCACGAGAAACCGGGAATAAGAAACACTTAAAAATAGAAGTCTTAATTGAAACTTATCGCCATTTTAACACCTAGGTACTTATAGTGGCGGGCAAACAATTTGAACCCCGCTGTGTCATCACGTGACTTGCACTATACGATCTATAGATGTTTATGGAACTACTGGGAGAAAAGATCCCAACAGTCCCATAATGGAACAAGCGAATGGAACTACTGGGATTAACCGTTTGCTAGGTACCCTACAAGTCACATGGATTCTCAGCAAGTGTTAAAATTATTTGCCAGACATCTTACATTCTTTTATTGAATGACATTTACAAAATTACAACATATACAAGTAAGTCAATGAAATAATAATTCTAAGCTTAACATTTAGGAAGCATTTGAGCCTATATTTGTGCTCTGTTCAGTTTTGTGGCATCTAACGGATATGTTTATTCTTTATAACCTACTAAACGTGTATTTGATCAGTTTGGTTCAATATTTATTTATTTATCCCGTAGTGGTCGCGACAGGATTCCAAATTGACATGACACTCGTGATGGTAAGCAGAGATGACAGACAGGCAGATATGCAATGAGTGAAAGAGAAAAGTATATAATTGTTGCATCTCTTTTGCATGTATGATACAAAAGTTGTCATAACCTAGTTGTATGGCACGAATGTTGGCTGGTTTACCAGTTTGTTACGAAGTTCAACTGTCACTGGTACCGTCTTGCCACAGATGCCAAAATTTGAAGTGATAGTACCTACACATTAGGCTAGTGCCTTCTATTTTTTTATAGCATGAATTAATACTATTCGTCAAAAAATAAATAGCCGTGAAAACCAAAATTCAAAAATTGACAAAGTTACGAGCGTTTAAAATACAGGAATAGAAAGAGACAGCTCAAACATGCAGTGATGTCACTCTTGTTCCTTCATAGTACTCATTACTAAGCTGTGGTAGCTTTACATAGTCTCTTTGGCATGTGACTTCACAACTTGCGTTTTCATAGTAACTGTGGGGAATCTTCTGTTTTACGAGAAAGGGACAGGCGATGCCCCCTTCAGAAACCTTAAAAGCTTATACTCCTTATAATTATTGATTTATTTACCGATTTTACTTATTTATTCAATTATTGCATTTGTTAACTTACTTTATGAAAATAATATTCACTTGTTAATTTTTAATAGCAGACAACTAGCCTATCCTATTGCCACGGGTGATGTCTACCAGACTACCAAGTTGCCAAGTAGTTTGATGTCACAGTTGCTACTGTCTTGTGCTATTCCACGATGCCACAGATGCTGTCTTGTTTGCCACAGATGCTGCCTTGCTTGCCACAGATGCTGTCTTGCTTGCCACAGATGCCGCCTTGCTTCCACAGACGCTGCCTTGCTTGCCACAGATGCGGTTTTGCTTGCCACAGATGTTGCCTTGCTTGTCACAGATGCTGTGTTGCTTGCCACGGTTGTCATAATCTAGTCCACAATTGGCACGGGTTGCCAGTCTGGTGGAACATCCCGCGCGGGTGTTGTGTGCTAGTTCCACCAGGGTCACTGCAGCCGCGACCAGTACTGCTGCGAGTCTTGCCCGGGCACGGCTAGTGGGACGGACACGCCGGCGCCCAGTAATCCACCCAACTCTGGAATAACGATATGAATATTAAGACGTTGACAACACCTAATGCGCGCACGTTTATTACAGCAGTCGAACATAGAACGTATGCAGTATCACATAGGGTCGCTTTATGCGTGGCAAAAATATGGCGATTACGTTGCGTTGCGCATCGGCTTTTCCATTTTGCGGTACAAATAAGGAATTAAGTATAATAGAAATACCATTTGTTAAAAAAAATAAGTTTACGGTTGGATGCATTGAAACATAACTTTATCACTGATTTATTTCAATGGGGTATCCTATTATAATGTAAAAAAAATTGCATTTGAATAATTTATTAGAGGTCACTTCACGATTTTTTCTACCGAGAAAACTTTTCGTAAACTTGTTTTGATTTCTGTAGTTGGAAAGAAGTTATGGCCAGTATTGACATGCATTTTTTCAATCCTGCAAATGATATACATTTTAGAGATAGAAGTCAGTTAAAAACCCCTTTTTTTTAAAACGACATTATTGCAACTCAGGCGTGAATCTGTGCTCGAGATGTCATTCACAACTTGACCATTATATGAATGAAGGAAGTCTTGACTTGAGCACAGATCGATGACTGAGCATTGTCCTGTTATAAATACCTACGGGTCTAAGGTTGCGTTTTTTAATCCGAATTTAACCAATGGTTAAACCTCTAACAAATTTTGACCATTGATTAGAATTTGTACGCATTTTTAACCGTTGGTTACCTTAACTACAAATCAAAAAACCCACCCTTAGTCTCTGAATCTTAACCTATAAGTAGGTAAGTGTTAATTTATAAAAGGTATAATGTAATTTAAAGGAAAAAAGAATTATGAAATAGTAACTCTAAGTTCTCTTTGTAAATTCTCGCGCGGAGATTAGAAAAAGAAGCGTATTTGAAAAAAGAAATATGCAGGAGAAAATTTAATAAAATAAAAACTATGATAAAAAAAGGGTGCGTACTTAATGTCTGTCTAATGACTTAATGACGTACTTAATGTAAACTAAAAATAGGGAGGGAGGTTTAATCTGAAGCTCGCCATAGCGGAGTCGGACGTATCCGCGGGCCCGTGCCCTGCGGGATCCATGAGGATTACTCCCCACCCTCCCCAGGTAGCAAATCTTCATAAAGACGTCTTTATCAGGTCATTCTGTGACGTAAAGACGTCCTACAATGACGTCTGGGAGTACCAGAAAGGTACGTACATTTGTCACAGCCTCAAGACGTCATCTTAGGACGTGAAAATGACGACTATTGAAGACGGACTGATGACGTCTTCGCATGTCGTCTTTTTGATGTTCCATATAGACGTGCTGTGGTCGTTATATCAGGACTTAAAAATAACGAATATTAAATGATGATAATTTTATATTATTGTTAATATGACATTCCAAATAGACCAGAGGATCCCATTTAAGGGGATAGGGAGGGGGGTTACAATAGGCAGTTAGGCAGGAAGTAAAGGTAAGAAAATCTATATATTTGGTTTCGAGTTAGTATGGATTTACTTTCGTTTACAGAGAACGTAAAGTTCCTGCAGGCCTCCTGCCTGCCTGGTTGTAATGGTATTTTTTTTTTTTTTTTTTTTTTTTTTTTGAACGGGCTAATGCTGTTGGTCTCTACCGACCTTTACAGCGTCACCGGGCAGGAGGGCAGGCGCTTAAGGCGCCCAACCGTTAAAAGTGGGAGACAACTAGCACAAGGGCACCCCTGGGGTGCGAGCCTCGGCTTGGGCCGTTGCCGGGATAAGAGGATCGAGAAGGCTACGTCCACTGGAAGAGTGGACCCTATGGAAAGTCGCGACCGTTCTAGCTAACCTACGGGGGGTACGTCGACCTCGCCGGCGGGGTCGGTGTCTGATTGTGTTACGCTGGTAACCTATACCGGTGCCGAAAGCGGTACCTGAGCCAGGAGGGCTAGACTGATCCGGTGATCCTAGCGCAGCCGACACAACGGCTGCTATAGGATCATCCGGATCGCTCAAGACGTGTCTTGGGCGGCGACGACGGGGTGGGTTGTAATGGTATTGATACTACAGCAATAAGTCGATATGCGTGCGTGAAACGCTTGCGTGTGCTAACTTGCATGCTGGCGTCATCTAGTTGTTTTGTGGATAGTTCCATCATTTGAAAGTAGATGGCATGTTTAACAATAAACGCAAATGACCTTAAAATGACGACATTGCAACGTACACATGCGACGAGTTCCACACGTCTTTAAAAGACCTTAAAATAACGACATTATGACGTACACATATGCCGAATTCCGTACCGACCCTAAAATGACCTTAAAATGAGGTTTTTTTTTCGTCAATGACGACATTTTGCTACTTGGGTCGGTAGAAAAAAAACCTATAAGTGTTGGTTACCTCACCTGGCGGTGGCGAGGCGGCCTCGTGCTGGTAGGCGTGATGGTTGACGTAGGGGTGGTGCGGCTGGCGGTACCCCAGCTCGTAGCGCGGGTACCCCAGGAACCCGCCCTTGCACAGCTCCGACTCGGGGGGCTCGCACGCTCCGCTCTCCGGGACCATGCCGCCGCCGTAGCCCATCGGGGTTAGGGGGCTGGAAATTTGATTAAACATGATAGATAGATAACATAGATAAACTCTTTATTGAAAACAACATATTACACGAACATTTAGAGGGAAATCTTATAACTGTTACAATGGGCGGTTTTATCGCTTAAAGCGATGTCTTCCAGACATGCATCCCCTGGGTTTCACGCTCACTCGGTTGATAAATAAAAAACGTTTTACACTTAAGCATAAGTAGGTAGGTAATTATCAGATCTACAAAAAAATTGTAAAAAAAATAAATTTTTTGTTTTAGAGTGAATCATTAACCTTAAATTACTAATTACACAGCTATAGCAGTAGACAATTAGGTACCTGTAAGTATCAACATTAAGCGGCGGCTGGTACGGCTGATGCGGCGCGTGCGGCGGCGGCTGCGGCTGCGGTGCGTGCGGTGCGTGCGGTGCGTACCCGCAGTCAGGGCTGCGCCGTTGGCTGCGGATCTTCTCCTCACGCCGCCACTTCGCGCGCCGATTCGAGAACCACACCTTTACGTCGGGTCGGTTAACAAACGCGCACGCGATATGCGTCACACGGTACAACTCTATGTATCATGGAAGATGTTCACTGCTGAACATAGGCCTCCATAAAATACTGGATTCTTATCACATTGAGGGTTGGCATAATCTATTTGTATTTTAAAGACTGCATTTAATAGATAAAATACAGTTTGGTAAGCTCGAAGGACCACACGGTTGGTCCTTCGAGCTTACGTTAAAGTGTGTAAATTATGTGAACTACTTGAAATATATGTGATTTGCATGCATAATAATTATTATCTGAAGTTAAACTGTAAATAGTGTAAAGTGTAATAAAGGCTTTTCTGTCTTCGCTCATATAACAAAACCAATGTGAACGAAAAGGACAAACGTAGGTTTCACAATCCTTCTACCAACGATAAATGAAATGAACTTTTTTCCTGACACACAATATCGCAAAGTACACAAGAACAATAGAAACTAACATAGTACCTACATTACATACTTTTTTTTTTTGTGGGGAGGAAAATGCCCACGCATTCCCCTGCCAACACGAGGGTGGCGGCAGGGGATATGTGGGACTCGAACCCACTAAAAACCTCCCAATGAGCAGTCTACCGCCGTGGTGGGGCGAGGTGGGGTCGCGTTCGCAGTCGAGCCATCCCTCTTGACGTACTTTTTTTTTGTCAAAATGTACCCGAATGAAAGTTCTGGCAACAGTTAACCATTGATTAATTATGTAAAAAAAATTGGTCTGCCATTGCGCACCCTGCCGGAAGTACCTGGCAGACCCAACAACAACAACAACAACAACCCAACAACAATGTGCAATGTGCCCTGGCTAACAATGTGCACTTCACACTCTTTACCTACCTCAGCGAATACCCCAATGAAACGCCCAATAATAGCCTAGATGCCCCTGATAATAGATTAAAAGGTCTGCCAGGTCTAAACTTGGCGAAACTTAGTATTCAAGGAATTTGGGGTGAGGGTGGATTATTTCCATGACCCGGCAGGATCGGAACTGGCAGACCTGTTTTGTTGTGTTTGATGTTTAAGTGTCGGTTAAAGATCTAAAGATAGCCTATTGGGGTACCCAGTGACGTAGGTATTTTTGCAGTGGGCTCTCGCACCACAATGCAGCGGGAATGAAAATGTGGGTTGTGAGTAAAAGTAGGTATGTCGTCGTAAGTATGTTTTAATCAATTAATTAATGTATTAAGCTCATCTCTCGACGAAGCGTTCGACCAATAAACGATCACGCGGATAACGTCATAAAACACTTCTTGCGTTGTCATTGGTCAAACGCTTTCTCGAGAGAAGGGTTATGTCGATTTTTGTTTGTCCTCCGACGCATGTTTACACCTACGTATAACTGTTATGGTACATACTATTATATATTCTGTGGTACACCTAAGAAGCTCACCTGTATTCTCGCTTCAGGTAGACCTATTTTGGCCGCGAGTCTTTCTCGAGCGAATACGTCTGGGTAGTGGGTTCTCTCGAATTCTGTAAAGGGAAACGGACAAATTTTGTATTACCTAAATGGAGGTTGAGGTATACCTATTACCTATCCGTTGAACTTTTTCAGTTCTTGCTCCTTCATAGTACCTCATTACTAGGCTGTGGTAGCTTTACATACATCCATCGCCGTTCTAACCAGGTCGTCAGCTCACCTAGTGGGGGGCCTACGCTGCGTCTTCCAGTTCGTGGTCGCCACTCAAGAACCTTTCTTCCCCATCGGTTGTCAGTTCTACAAGCGATGTGGCTTGCTTACTGCCACTTCAACTTCCTAATTCTAAAGCTATATCTGTGACTTTAGTTCTCTAGCGGATCTCCTCATTCCGGATCTTATCCCGCAAGGAAACTCCGAGCAGCTCTCTCCATAGCTCGCTGCGCGAGTTTAAGCTTACTCATAAGGCCAACAGTAAGAGACCTAGCACATTAAGATTACCTAATATGTAACTCTGAACTGAACAGGCGATATTGATATAAAGCATCCTTTCTTTAGCAGTATTCCTGAAAAGAGAGCAAACTATAAGGATCTAGGCCCACCTCTCTCCAAGCTGTCAATCTGCTCGTTAGTGAAGCTGGTGCGGTTCCGCTGTAGCTTCCTCTTCAGCCGGAGTCGGGCGGCGTCATCGTCAGCGCCGCTGGAGCCCGCGTTGGAGTTGTCGCCGGAACCGGTCTCGTCTGAGTGCAGGCCTTCGAGACCTTCCAGCGGCTCTTCGCCTGGTAAAGAGGACATTGTGTTAAAGTAATCATGAATATTTTTAGGTTATCACAGAAGCATGATGACGTACCTACCACGACAAGGTACTAAATATTTTATTGCCAACCGTTTTTAATTATTACATATTATTATGTGCAAATTTTATATTTAATAATTTAACTGAATATTGTGATAGAACTTTTAACTGAAAATTATTAATTGTATTAAACTTCATTGTTTTTACCTATATTTTTACTTAATTATTTATGAATTAATTTAAAAAAACCAATGTTTGACGTATAATTCTAAGACAAATTATCAATAAATGTTTTATGTTTTATATTAATTATACGCCATACTTAGGCAATTTGCAAGTTAGACATTGTTTTCAGCATGGGTTTTCAGGCATTCTGTAGACTTTTGCTTTGTATTGTAGGCAGTCTGATCATACAAGTTATAAACATATACTAATTTAGTTGTTTAGTACAAGTTTTGTTGTTTAGTCCAACTTTAGCATAGACTGGCTTAAGTACTAACTTACGCCCGCCTGTACTAAAGTTGACTGCTCCTAAGTTTGCACTTAGGTACCTCTCTAGGTCCCGCGGGGTAATTACGTAAAATTTGCAACAGATGCGACAGCAGTAGCAATGCGACAGCAGTAGCGAAGCATACATTCTCGACACCACTAATGATGTATGACAGCAATCACCGCGAGATTTACGCATGTCGCAAACCTGTTGCGACTTAGGTAATTAGGGGGCCGGTATCTCCTACGTTTGTCAAGCTCCTGTCAAATCAACATACCAAAAACTGTACGCTCATTGGTTGAAGATAGCCGTTGATCAACAGGCAACCAATGAGCGTTCAGTAGGTATTTGGTGTGCCAAGTTGACACAAACTTTAAAAAACGTACGAGAACTCGGGTAAAGTTTTGCTAAGTTGTATTTTAATAGACCTTAGTGCAGACGAGCATTTATAAAATGTTGCTCGTCATAGTAAAATGTGTAAACTTGCCACCATGCCATTGCTTTGCTTGTATGGTAGAGGGCAGTTAGGTAGGTAGGCATTAATCGTAGTAGATGCTGTAGACGCTTAGTGCGCCTAGCATACCCACCGCGAGAAAATTTTCTCGACACTTTTTCTCGTGTGAGACCGTGACAAAACGGGTAGTTCCCATCTGTTCTACTATTTGTTCTACCAGTAGAACAAGAAACTATATGATGTAGCGCCTAAGGGTAGGTTTTTTCATCGGTAGTAAGTATAATGGTTAAAACTTCTAACAAATTTTGACCATTGGCTAGAATTTATTAGAGTTTTTAACCATTAGTTACCTTAACTATGGATCAAAAAACTTACCCTAAGTGTGTCTCACTCAGCGACGACAAGTTTTCTCGCGGTGCGCATGCTAGGCGGGCAGGTATCTCTCCCCTACCAAACCAAACTTCCAAAATATCATTGTACCAATAACTCACCAAGTTTTAATCTGGACTTAATAATTGAATCCCTTCTAAGTCAGCGTAACGAAACGTGGGATAACGCGAGTTTGCCGGCAAGTCCGCAGCGAAAGATTAAAATCGCGCCAACTCGAATAAATTCTGAATGTAAGTTGAATTTCGGCGGCAACTCTAATAAATTTCAGTTTCAACTCGGGGAAATACGGATAATGACGGTTATCGAGGTTTGTTTGGAGTTCCTTGTTAGGGTCCCTACCCGAAGGGTAAAACGGGCCCTATTACTAAGGCTCCGCTGTCCGTCCGTCTGTCTGTCTGTCTGTCTGTCACCAGGCTGTATCTCATGAACCGTGATAGACAGTTGAAATTTTCACAGATGATGTATTTCTGTTGCCGCTATAACAAAAAATAGGTACTAAAAAACTGAATAATTAAATATTTAAGGGGGCTCCCATACAACAAACGTGATTTATTTGCTCGTTATTATAGATAATAGTACGGTACCCTTCGTGCGCGAGTCCGACTTGCACTTGGTTTTATTTTTACTATAGCTGATGCAGCGGGAGTGAAAATGTGGTTTGTGAGTAAAAGTTACTTACTTATGTCGTAAGTGGACATGTTAGACTGAGGCCCGATTTCACCAAACTAGAATAAATTTTATTCCAGGTATAACTTTCCGAAAACAACCGAGTTACGCGAATATAGCCCTTATACCACCAATTTTGTGAAGGAATAAGACTTATTCCTTGGGTACAATCAAAATGGCGTCTTTTTTGTTTAATTTCATTTGTCAATTTTTTTTTATATAAACGAATGACGTGACGAGCTAGTCGTTCGCCTGGTGTTAAGCGTCACGGCCGCCCATTACAGATTGTATTAGCTGTATCCAGGAGTAAGGAATAGCCGTATACTTGGAATAAACGTTGGTGAAATCGGGCCTTATTAAGTTATACATTTACGTTTCCACTGCTAACCGCTAGGTATCGGGCCTTCTCTCATTCAAAGATTGTAGGCCATATATACCACTTTGGTCAAGTGCAGGTTGGTGGATGCGACATGTTTTTGAATTTTGTAATTCTTGAACAGGCCTATAGACAGTCTAAATGCTCCAGCCCACTACCGGTAGGTAGCGTACCCAACATGCTGGCAGCATTGTAGTACATAACTAGTGTAGCTAGTTTACTAGTTTTCAGTAAGTATTGTAGTAGTTAGTTTAAAGAACAAAGACATATTGCCAGTAAAAAAAACGAGCGATTCCTCATGAAGTTTTCCTTCACCGTTGTAAGAGCCGTTGTAAATACAGCAGAGCCTGAAAACGAAAGTTTTCAATCAGTGTGTGTTGCCAGTGATGACTTATGGAACTGAGACATGGTCTCTTACTGTTGGCCTCATTAGTAAGCTCAAAGTCGCGCAGCGAGCTATGGAGCGAGCTATGCTTGGTGTCTCCCTGCGAGATAAGATCCGGAACGAGGAGATCCGCAGGAGAACTAAAGTGACCGATATAGCTCTTAGAGTTAGTAAGTTGAAGTGGCAATGGGCAGGCCACATTGCTCGTAGAACTGACAACCGATGGGGAAGAAAGGTTCTCGAGTGGCGACCACGAACCGGAAGACGCAGCGTAGGCCGGCCCCCCACTCGGTGGAACGACGACCTGGTGAAAGCCGCGGGGAGCCGATGGATGCAGGAGGCGAGCAGCCGCTCAAGGTGGCGTGCTCTGGGGGAGGCCTATGTTCATCAGTGGACGTCTTCAGGCTGTTAATGATGATGATGATGATGATGTTGTAAGAGCGAGTACAAATTCTGCACATTACTTGAAGTAATTGTTTCAGAACCAAGCGGGATGCAAACCAGGGTGTGTTGGTTTGTAAGTCACATGAGCTACCACTGCGCCTGTACACGCTCATAAGCCATATAAGTACTATATAACAACAGTTTGTCCATTTCGGCTACATTTATAATATTACCTACTGGGCAAATGAGACTGATCTGCGGGGTGATCATGGAACTTTGCAATGCACCTGCCCGGTTAGCACGGACGGTAGACAAAATTGTCTTTCCCCTGTTTACTCCACTTGACAAGTAAGCAAGTATGAAGAAAGTGACATAAAACGGGGCAAGACAATTTTGTCTACCGTCCGTACTAACCCAGCAGGAGAAGTTTCGTTCCGTATTTGAAAATTTCCACAGTAACTATGCACATAAACTGCGTAATAAGTATTGAAACTGTCAAATCAACACATTTATGTGTTTTCAATTAAGTTACATGATCGCCTAGCTCACAGTCTAATATTTGAATTGGTATGTTATCCGGAGAGGGGGAACTGAGTGTTTCCAAACCTCCATAGGTACGAAAAAAAAATCCACTCACGAAATTGCACGTGCGATCGCTACGACAGTTTCTAAACACAGCCCGGTTAGCACAGACGGTAGACAAAATTGTCTTTCCCCGTTTTATGTCACTTTCTTCATACTTGCATAGTTGTCAACTGGAGTAAAACAGGGGAAAGACAGTTTTGTCTACCGCCCGTGCTAACCGGGCTGGTCGTCGAACTCATTTAAGTGCATTCGGTCAAGGACGAAGTTCAACTACACCCAGCTGCGCTAGGGCTATCTTCGAAGCGTTTGGGTAAAATTATAACGTAATCTTTACATGGCATTTCTTCAATGAAAATCTATTCATTTAGAAAAGTCGTAGAAGAAACATTGTCTACCTTGGGGAGTAGATTTAGGTACCCCCTTTCGGGATGATATACCAATTCAAACTCAGATTGTATATCTTATTAGGTACTAGACTGTGTGATGTCTCAGGATTACGTGTGCAGTGCAGTGTCACATTCATTTAGAGTTTCAAGTGACACTGCAATCTGTTATAGGCGCTCGTGATGCTTAACACCAGGCGAACGTAGCATACATAAAAAAACACTGCAAAACTAGCGTCGCCCAGATTAAAAATATTAAATATCCAAGCTTTAGAAGTTGATTTAGTAATTCTATAAAGACCGTAAAGTCTGTGAAGGACATTTTAGAACGCTGAAGGGTTATTTAGCGGCGGTCGGTACACTAATCCCCGCGGGCCGCAAGTCTTTTCACTAACTTTGCGCTGCGAACCGCGACTTTACGGAGTTGACATTTTGTTTTTCAATAACATTTTTCCTTGATGAGTTAGAAGTTTTAAGGGCTGAAAAGAAAAATAATTTCAGGGTTTCATTCCAAATTATTAATTTTACAAGTTTCTAATATTGTCCACCATATCATTTTACCAAAATCCTTTTTTTCTTATTCTGGATTTCCCGCAATGAGATAGAACATCCATCTTTTACGACATTACATGAGCTGGTTGTTCTTCTGATGGTTACCACCATTTGACTAGGTTAAGAGATAGATATCGCAATAAGAGATTTGATTTTTGCACCATTGGGAATTTGAAACGGGTTCCTCCTATATCTTCCTATTTTATTAATCATTATCACCTAATTAAAAGTTCACAATCGAACTTATCCGCAAATGATAACACAACTTTGCAGACGCCATAATTTAACAACAATCCGAAACAACTGGGAACTATGACACCAAACTATACACACACCAGCCGTAAATTACACTCAAGTATCAAAACATCGCAGTCGGCGTCTGAACGCGACTATAGAGGAGGGGGTGAAAGGGGGTATCCAGGGGTAGGAGAGGGGAAAGAGGGGGGTACTGTAACGGGCGCGTTCATGCAGAAACGGGCGATAACGTCCCGGCCTACCACGTAACCCTCGCTCCATGGGAGATAGCGGTATAGCCGACTTAAAAATGTATGGCTAATAATGAACGGCGATAAGAAAGTTTTGGAGCTACCTGTAAGAATTATTAATAATAACTTTCAAAGACGACATAAACAATAAACCCCGTCACATAAACTAAACTGCATTTATAATCCGAGCAGCGAAGGAAATGGAACACTTTACCAGCGTCTTTGTTTCCCGATAAGTACAATCTGGAGCTCTTCAAGTCGCGAGTGAATAGGTATCTTCTAGGCAAGCATGTACCATCGTAGATCGCATCGTCACTTCCCATCAGGTGAGGAGATTGCGGGCAAATGCGGGCCTATTTAGTAATAAAAAATGTTTTGATTTGATTTGTTTATGACTACTCTATCTCAATAAACATTTTGAAGATATTTTATATGTATAAAAAATCTGGCTAATATCAGCCCTCAAAATAACATTTATAAATGTTCAACAAAAATAGTTAATGCATGTTTGCATGTTTCAAAACATAAAAAAAGGATAAAAAGAAAAAATCTTCGATTCTGTTGTTGAGTAGGTATTTGCATACAGAAAATCAGAATCTGAAGTTTTTAATAGATACAGATATTCAAAAATAATAATGCACGAGCAAAATAGAAAGATGCAGGGTATCATATTATCCTCAGATCTCAGCCCATTTTATTGTCTCAAGTCTCACATTTACAAATCATCATTTATCTCACCATCCTCTATGTAATTAAATTTTTGAAGAGAATCCTCGTATTCGTCTATATCACAGAAGGTTGAGACGATGACTATAGCAAACGTGATGTAATGAAAAGTCATTGGCAGGTCCATTGCTTGTTTCTCCTTAATTTTTGGGTTTATCCTACTGTTAAGGGCTTGTGCAAGGCCAGCGCGAATTCAAGTCAAAGCCACAGAATAGATGTATAGTACTAGGCCAAAGCGGGGATGAGCCAGGGGCCGAGCGGCAGGGGCGGTCTATGTTAAAATGGTTCCAACGCGCAATAGTTTAGGTAATTTATTATTACACTGAATATAAAGGGTATTTTAAAAATCCGCTATACATAAGCCCTCCATTATATTTAGTTCAACTACTACACAAAGTTTCATGATCTTATTTAAAGTATTCATTGAATAATCGCTGTTTATTTGTACGGTTTGGAGGTAACTTTGTAATTTTTTTCTATCGAGAAAATTTTATTAATTCGTGTTTTCACTATACATTTGCAGTAGCATTAGTCCTGAACTTTACCATATATTCATTTCAAAGTCATTGTTGCAATATTGTTGACAGGACACTGCCTCAAGCTAAGCCGTTTTAAGCAATTTGGCGTTGTATTGGCTCTTAAAGTATTTGTAACAGTCATCCAGTATCGAAGTAAAAAAACACTATACTCAAATATTTTATGGACTCGAAAGTCCGGAAAAATGAGTAGGTATACGTGACTGAACGCGCGGGGCTTAGATAGTTATATAACTATCTATAAATGAATATAAATGCTCACTATGCAAAAATATAGATTGATATATACACCGTGGAGTTTAATTCGATAATTTCCTGAAATGTATGTACTCAGTCCATGCTATAGAACAAAATTACAGCGTTAAAACAAAAAATAAAAATATAATAAATGCCTCAAAAAATAATTCACCGGTAGCCAAAATGTCTAAATCACACTACATGCTGCGGGAAAATGTTTCGTAGGTAACTAAAATACCTGCACCGCCCTCCCCGCTGTCCCGGAGTGTCCAATTATTACATGTCGTAGGCCTTTTGTTAAGAGTTTGAATTGGGACTAATTTTATAGTACCTAGTTTTACGTCTTACATTATAGGTATTTTTGTGTTTCGCTTTAAATAACCATTCTAAAGCATGAACTGAGTACATACATTTCAGGAAAATATCGAATTTAATTCCACGGTGTATAAATCGCGATAACGTTTGTTGATAGCGGACTTAATACGAGCAAACTGCATTATATTTTTATTTATTACTACTGTTCTTCTACATTCAGATGTTGTCTAAAAGAAGACACTTTTTAAGACAGCTCATTACAAACTAAAATTCAGTGTACCGCCCACGGTTACAGTAAATGGATTCTAATAAAAAAAACTGGTAGCACAAGCGTAGCACTTTCGTAGTAACGTAGCCGTAGAGGCATCGTAGAGGGCTACGACCTACGAAATCTTGCTATATAACTCTGCTCTCAGAGAATTCCCTAAGACCTTGTAAATCATTTTATATTATTAAAAAAACTACGCCTCGTGTTGATTGAGAACTACCTTATTTATCATCATCATCAACAGTCTGAAGACGTCCACTGCTGAATATAGGCCCCCCCAAAGAGATCAGCTTTGAGCGGCGGCTCGCCTCCTGCATTCATCGGCTCCCCGCGACTTTCACCAGATCGTCGGTTCACCTAGTGGGGGGCCTACGCTGCGTCTTCCGGTTCGTGGTCGCCACTCGAGAACCTTTCTTCCCCATCGGTCGTCAGCTCTACGAGCGATGTGGCCTGCCCATTGCCACTTCAACTTGCTAATTCTAAAAGCTATATCGGTCACTTTAGTTCTCCTGCGGATCTCCTTACGGAGCTTATCTCGCAAGGAAACACCAAGCATAGCTCTCTCCATAGCCCGTTGCGCGACTTTGAGCTTACTAAAGCCGCTTGTCCACTCGATCGAAGTACATTGCTAGTAATGTACGTATCGCCGAAGTAGCCAGACATACATTACTAGCAATGTACTTCGATGACGACATCTCGTTCTCGGTGACGATGCGGTGGACAAGCGGCGTCAGGGTGGGTTTTTTTATCCATAGTTAACTTAACCAATCGTTAAAAATGCTAACAAATTCTAACCAATGGTCTAAATTTAAGTAGAATTAGCCATTAGTTACTTTAACTACAGATCAAAAAATCCAACCTAAGCGTTATTTATGTAAGTCAGTAAAATCAACATAAAAGGTTTTTTTTAATAAAGTGGGTTTTTGTAGTAAAATGTTTGATGGGTCTCGGTAGCTCGAGTATTTTATGGTTCAGATAAAACCTCTAAAGAGTTTAGTTTATGAGAAATATGCTATAAAATGTTAATAAACCTTTTTGGTATAGTAGGTATGCATCTTTCAGAGAAGTGTGTGAATCTTTCGCAGTAAAGATTATGAAGTCTTTTCGTGAAAATGACTGAAAAAGTCGCTCAAAGTCTCGCAACGAGCTATGCAGAGAGCTGTGATCGGTGTTTCTCTGCGAGATAAGCTCCGGAATGAGGAGATCTGCAGGAGAACTAAAGTGACCGATATAGCTCTTAGAATTAACAAGTTGAAATGGCAATGCAGGCTACATCACTCGTAGAACTGACAATCGATGGGAAAGAAAGGTTCTCGAGTGGCGACCACGAACCGAAAGACACAGCGTAGGCCGGCCCCCCACTCGGTGGACCGACGATCTGGTGAAAGCCGCGGGAAGCCGATGGATGCGGGAGGCGAGCGGCCGTTTAAAGAGGCGCTGTCTGGGGGAGGCATGCAGCAGTGGACGTCTTCAGGCTGATGATGATGAAAACTGAACTGAACCTAGACTGAAAATATAAAATAAAAACGCTACAGCTTCATATAAAAAAGTTTGGTTGTAAAACTCAGTAACCTAAACAGGTTATTGTAAATAGCTAATTTTGGCACTGTTATATGTATATATTATGGAAAATACTTAGTACTTTCTTTCGTACGAACATCGGTAACGCAGTACTGTCCTTAGATAAAAAAATTAGGAGAAACATCGTCTCATATCCCAACCCACACGTTAGATCGGTGGCTATTGCGAGCCGCAATGAATATGACACCACAAAATTTGACCATTTTCCAATTTTCTCCTCTTTCCCTATTGCAATAGAGTGTAGTATCGCATGGTAGATATATTGAGAAGCGTTGTTTATCAGCCCATCTGTCGGCTGACGCATTAATGTTCATGAAGGTGTAGATCCATATCAGATAATAGACGCGTCTGTGACTGTTTGCCATCAACACAGTAGTGGCAGTAAGGGCGCTACGTACAAATTATCACATCAGTCTAAAGCTCACAAACTACCACATTAGTTTTCAATGGCTGGGTAAAGTTTTTACGATAAATAAAAGTTGAATGTAAGAAAAATACAGCTGAAGTTTCAGTCACCGTAGTGATATAATGCAATTTTTCCATAGCGGGATTGCGCTGCGTTTAAACACCAATTCGCCAATCGATACCAAAATAACAGTTCAAAATCACAATTGACTCTTTGTTTATAAAATGCACTTTTATATTTTGTTTTATTCAATGAAGTAGTTGACCCGTCCCGGCTTCGCACGGGTTAATTAGTTTTACGTCCTAACCCTGTTTATGGGTAAAAAAGCTTTCCCTTCTCTCGTCTCTACGACGTGATGCAACCCGCACTTGGCCGTTTTAGAAGACAGAAAGTATCCCAAATGTTATTCTGAAAAATTAACTATAACCATACTAAATTTCAGCGATATCTGTTTAGTAGTTTTTGCGTAATGCGTGTTCAAAGGGACAGACGGACAGACAAAAAAATGTTTCTATTTCTATATCGATTAAGAGTGTGATAAACCGCAACACATAGAAGTTTACTTATTAAATTGTTAATTATAAGTAAATAAAATTGTCATTTCAATATCAAATTACGACAGGAATACCTGGTTATGTATCCTCGAGTACACGTAAATTCTGATGCCTCTTTTTATCTTCCAGTACGGCTGAACTATCCCTACTGTTATTACAGCGTGCTGTCACTCAATGTCTACTGGGACGCGTACGGTGGAAATATCGCGAATTAATGCGACAAAACAAGAGGGCTTTTTTGGGAAGCACACTGATTTGATGTAGGTATGACAAAGTATATTACATGATACCTTGAAACTACTCATCATACTTACTAATTTCGGTATCATATCATAAATATGTCTTCTTCTTCGTTTAATCATCATCAACTGCCTGAAGACGTCTACTGCTGAACATAGACCTCCTTCACAGAGCGCCACTTGGAGCAGCTGCTTGCCTCCTGCATCCATCGGCTCCCCGCGGTGTTTACCAGATCGTCGGTCCACCTAGTGGAGGGCCGGCCTACGCTGCGTCTTCCGGTTCATGGTCGCTACTCGAGAACCTTTCTTCCCCATCGGTTGTCAGTTCTACGAGCGATGTGGCCTGCTCATTGCCATTTCAACTTGCTAATTCTAAGAACTATATTGGTCACTTTAGTTTTCCTGCGGATCTCCTCATTACCTACTTACCTTACATAGGTGTAGCTCTTTAAAGATTCTTTCGAATTACTCGATTTAAATCTTTCAATCGCTTCTCGTTTTTGTCAGTAAAGGTAGCTAACAATCATATAGGTACTGCCTTTATTATGGGGAAGAGGTCACCGTAGCCTACTTTTTTTTTTCTTTATATTTTGGCTCCACACATAGTGTATTTAGCCAGTGTGAAGTTTTGTAATTTTTCATCGTATTATGGAACTTAAAGTCAAGTCATAGTCACAGTCAGTGTAGTCATAGTCTAGTCTAAGTCATAATCCAGTCTAAGGCATGCCCTAGTAAAGTGGTGGCAACTTTACTAGAGGCTTCTATGGAATTTTGGAAGCAACACGAAAAACCACGTTTCACTACATTATATCACTTGCCCACACTCATGCTCGTAATTCAGCACTTAATGCGTAAAACACCACCAATTTTAAACATTAACACTAGAAAAAGCATAAGTTTTGTAAAATAATACAATGCACCGACGTGAACTTTTCCGCGTTCCCGCCAAAACTCCTCCGTAGCCTACTTCTAGACTTCTGTAAATTTTTGTGTCTATGTAGTCTAATGTATAGTGCATACCTAAAATGTTCTAGGTATATTCTATTTATGTTTTTTTTAAATTTATTTTATGGGCTTTGTCGCTGCGACCACATAGCCCAGTAAGAAAATGCACACAAAAACAAAAAATTACAGTATCAATTTGATTAAGCCCAAATCTGCTAATTTATATAATAAAACGGCCTGATAAGACATAGGATAACTTAAATAACTATTACAAAATTCTACCGCTTACATGTTATTTCTACTAAGCCAAGCTCTCCTGTGGGTTTCATTCCGCACACACTCCATCAAAATATGTAGTCCTCGAGTACTCCGCACTCGGTGCAATTAGGAGATGGTGATTTGTTCATTAAAAATGCAAACTTATTAAGGGCTTGTGCAAGGCCAGCGCGAATTCAAGCCAAAGCCACAGAATAGATGTATAGTACTAGGCCAAAGCGGGGATGAGCCAGGGGCCGAGCGGCAGGGGCAGTCTAAGTTAAACTGGTTCCAACGCGCAATAGTTTAGGTAATTTATTATTACACTGAATATAATGGGTATTTTAAAAATCCGCTATACATAAGCCCTCCATTATATTTAGTTCAACTACTACACAAAATTTCATGATCTTATTTAAAGTATTCATTGAATAATCGCTGTTTATTTGTACGGTTTGGAGGTAACTTTGTAATTTTTTTCTATCGAGAAAATTTTATTAATTCGTGTTTTCACTATACATTTGCAGTAGCATTAGTCCTGGACTTTACCATATATTAATTTCAAAGTCATTGTTGCAATATTGTTGACAGGATACTGCCTCAAGCTAAGCCGTTTTAAGCAATTTGGCGTTGTATTGGCTCTTAATGGGAATGTGTGCAGAGCGAAGCCTTAGTGCAGTCACCAACAATTTGCGATACGTAGTAACATATACATATGTACTATTTAAAATAGCGGCATTGCTTCATCATTAACAGCCTGAAGACGTCCACTGCTGAACATAGGCCTCCCCCAGAGCGCGCCACCTTGAGCGGCTGCTCGCCTCCTGCATCCATCGGCTCCCCGCGGGGCCGGCCTACGCTGCGTTTTCCGGTTCGTGGTCGCCGCTCGAGACCCTTTCTTCCCCATCGGTTGTCAGTTCTACGAGCGATGCGGCATTACTTACCGGACAATAAATATTCATTCAAACAATTTACTTCTCAATTTTTCCGTTTCTGGCATCCCTATTTCCCGCCAAGAAAACCAAGATGGCGGAGTGTAACCATAAACAAAACTGGTCTTATCGCGGAAACGTCAGTGTGACATATATTTCGTTCGCCGCGATTCCCTGGTGCCTTCCCATTGCCTTCCCTCCGGTACAGAATAAGTAAGAGTGCAGGTAGGGCGTTTTGTTCAGATGTCCGTGTTGTCTCTATCAAAGAGTACGTCTACTCTGTATGAATTTTATACCTTATACTAATAGTTATTTATGATATGGTGCCAACTTATTATTGCAATAATTTGACAAATGCTTAATTCAAATTAACTTTTTAAGTAATGAAATGTTACGTATTATATAGCAAGAATCGCTGTTATATATTTTCTCTTTCGTTATAGAGGTAATACCTAAATAAGGTTACCTCTGGGATAGTCAAAACCTCTGGGAATTAGGTTGGTCACCATCATTATTTTTTGTATTTGTAATGCACTAATTCAGTACACATCGTCTATCTACAACTGCGATATAGTTATGAATTGCAAAACAGATAAGTAATGGAGTTTCTACTACGAATAAATTATAAGGTTTCCATTAAAAAGCATGACATAAATTCTACCAAATAAACGTAAATACCTAATTCAAATCACATGGCAACATTCAATTCTTATCATAGGTACCTACAAATTATTTAGTTGTACTTATAGATAAATAATAAAACAGAATCTTAATGATTTCTAACGCCCTTCTAAAATCACCGCTTAGGATTTAAAACGCGTGCCAACGATATGAATGAGTAAAAGACTAAAAGATAAATAATTGAGAGTTGAGTCACGCGTCGGCCATTTTGTCGCAAAAGGCGGGAAAAGGCCTCAACACGCTCCAGCGCACACAGGTGTGTAACCGATACCGAAGCGCGTTTGATGCATACTGAATTATTTAAATTCAGAATTGGGATTTCGTTTTGTTTTTTAATTACCTTTGTTTTAAGTTTTTTCAACAGACTTGATTCTCCTTTACAAAATATAGGTATTTTTATTATACCTCTGTGTTATTTTTCATTTGCTACAATTTCTACGCAAGTACATATAATAAGTACATAACTAAATGGTATCTCAGAAAAAGTTAACTACACTTTATACACCAGCACAAAAACATGGAAGAAAACTTGATTAGGTCTAAAAGTGAAAACAGTTTACGCAATAGGTACGCCCGTCGGATGGCCATTCTGCCGTCCTAATGAGAAATGCTGTAAGTGGGTAAAACATGTTTTCGAGAAAAACGCGAAAACAAAAGTTGCGAGTAGTCGAGAGTATAACGTTTTTGGCAAAATTGAGAGATACATATATACAGAATCGCCAAAAAAATCTATATTCTCTTCTTTCTCACGTATCAAAATTCCACCTGGGACCCAAAAACTCAGGAAGTAAGAATGCAGCAACTCGACTTATAGTTACTGCGTTCTCACTATGAGGGCAGCATTACTTTGCATAATCATAGATAAAAAATTAAAAGTGTACATTTGTCGTACGAATAACATTCGAGAGCCTGATTTTGGCAATCCTACAAAATTATGAGCTGGATTTTTTCCCATGACAATGACGTCATACATCAGAACTAAGGCAGCCCGCGGTTTTACCTGCATTTCTTCATACAATCTTCAATACGCCATATTAGTTGAATTTATGAAAATCTTTTCTTCACTCCTACGCCGTCAAAGGAAAAATCTTCCAGTCATAAGTACATTTTACTAGGTGGTAGGACCTTTCTGCAAAGTTCGTCTAGGTAGGTACCACCGCTTTGCCAGTTATTCTGCCGCCAAGCAGTAGTGTGCAAGCACTACTGTGTTCCTGTTTAAAGGAAACTGTACCTAGTGAAATTACTGGGCAAATGAGACTTTATGATTTGATCACATAGTCTAATAATCTTATTACTAGACTGTGTGAAGGATCAGGATGACGTGCGCAGTGCAGTGCCACGCTAAACTATATTAATTTAGAGTTCCGAGTGATACTGCAAGCTGTTATGGGCAGCCGTGACGCTTAACATTAGGTAAACGAATCGAATACCTCGTCACGTCATTCATTTACTTAAAAAAGTCAGGATGATTCTTAATATAGATTACCACAGAATAAATATAAGTGCTTCCGCAGCTATACCTACTTCTATTTCGTAGCTATCCGCAACTCTAAAGGATGCTTGCATACGTGAGTCCCTAGTAAGACCTACCTACTTCGAGACAGATAGATAAATAGATAAACTCTTTATTGACATCAAAGATAACAAAAATAAAATAAAACAGGAAATCTTACAAGTAACTTACAATGGGCGGTCTTATCGCTAAAAAGCGATCTCTTCCAGACAACCTTTGGATGGACAGAGATACATCAATGAGCATGGACGGTGGTGCTATAAAATAAAAGTTACAGAATAGTTGCAAACGATGCAGATTCTTCCTAACAAAAGTGGTTGTCTATAAACTTGTGTTTTTTTTATGTATACGAATGACGTGACGAGCTAGTCGTTCGCCTGGTGTTAAGCGCCGCGGCCACCCATAACAGATTGCAGGCGCGACACTGCGCACTGCGCACGTCATCCTGAGACATCGCACAGTCTAAAAAAGATTTCTAGACTGTGAGATCGGTTCTTAAGTCTCATTTGCCCAGTAATTTCACTAGCTACAATGCCCTTCGAACCGGAACACAGTAGTGCTTGCAAACTACTGCTTGGCGGCAGAATAACTGGCAAAGCGGTGGTACCTACCTAGACGAACTTTGCAGAAAAGTCCTACCACCTAGTAAAAGTTGTGTACTTTGTAAGTTATAAATGGCAACACAAATAACACAAAACAATGCTCGATTACAGCCTTTTTGTTCCATACATCCGCAGTACCCGCAACATATTCCAATAATTATTATGTTGTGTTTATGCGACGTGGGTGGGGCAGTGGGGCGGAACTAACGCGCGCGCGGCGCCGCCCCCGCCAACCATCGACAATTTTGTTTTTCTTTTCCTTTTTTGAATATAGAACGGGGAATTTGTCTTTTTGAATTTCGGAGGTGTCTTACTGTCTGAAGTTACGATCGTTGTTTCTGACGATAAAAAAGGGACGTTCATTTTTTTTTTGTGAAAACATGCAGATGTTTCTAAAATCAAATGTAGATAGTATTGGAATAGGTAAATTGAGCAATTGTTTTTGATATGATATAGCTAAAGTAAAACTGATTGGCGACGATAAGACAGGATTTTACTTAAGTACCTACTTAGGTAGATAGATAGATAGAAAATGCTTTATTGCACAAACAATAAATGTAGGTACATAGGCGAACTTAATGCTAGAGAGCATTATCTTCCAGTTAACCTGGGTGTAACATGGAAATTTATGGAAATTTATGTGGCAGTACAACGCAGCTTAAATATGCAAAGTATATATATTTTTACACGTTAATAAACTAAGACTCTTTACCATGAATATTAATAATACATTTATATTTAAATATATAATTACACTATATTATATACCTACATATACATATTCATATGACAATGGAGTTACTATTTTTTTTATTTTATTTTTGTTTCTATTTTTTTTTTACTTTGTTTTATTTTTAGGTAATTTTTTGACGATTTGAGTGTTATTACTTTTTACCATTGATAAGCCTGCATTTGGCCACGGTCTCACCTGATGGTAAGTGACGGCGCGGTCGATGGTGGAGCATGGTTGCCTAGAAAATACCGGTTTACTCTTGTCTAAAACTCCCAGATTATATTATAAATAAGTGCTTACAAATAGAAGAATCTTGCGCTTTGGACCCATGTTGGCAAATAATCTAATGAAAATCTTCGCATAAAAAACGAAACAAGGGTGATTGAAGTCAGCATAACCTTTTTTTAAAAGGATAAAATCAAAATCAAAGTGTTTTATTGCAAATAGGCTATTTTTCTTCTTCTTCTCGTGTGGGCAAGTGGTCAGCCCTGGTGTCAGAATTTTTAGGTCACCCAAAGGTTCTGACTTGGCTTAACGACTATTACAAAACACAGGCAAACCGACATATAGACACCCACAAAACACAAACAAACCAACATATAGGTACCCAATTACCTACAAAACATAGGCAAACCAACATATAGGTACCCAACTACCTACAAAACATAGACAAACCAACATATAGGTACCCAACTACCTACAAAACATAGGAAAACCAACATATAGGTACCCAACTACCTACAAAACATAGGCAAACCAACATATAGGTACCCAACTACCTACAAAACATAGGCAAACCAACATATAGGTACCCAACTACCTACAAAACATAGGCAAACCAACATATAGGTACCCAATTTTTTACTAGGTGGTAGGACTTTTCTGCAAAGTTCGTCTAGGTAGGTACCACCGCTTTGCCAGTTATTCTGCCGCCAAGCAGTAGTGTGCAAGCACTACTGTGTTCCGGTTTGAAGGGCATTGTAGCTAGTGAAATTACTGGGCAAATGAGACTTTATGATCTGATCACTCAGTCTAGTAATCTGATTACTAAACTGGGTGATGTCTCAGGATGACGTGCGCAGTGCAGTGTCGCGCGAAACTTTATTGTTGTAAAGTTCCGGGTGACACTGCAACTGTTATGGGCGGCCGTGTCACTTAACATCAGGTGAACGACTAGCTCGTCACGTCATTCAATCATGTAAAAAAAAAAAAAAATTACCTACAAAACATAGGCAAACCAACATATAGGTACCCAACTACCTACAAAACATAGGCAAACCAACATATAGGTACCCAACTACCTACAAAACATAGGCAAACCAACATATAGGTACCCAACTACCTACAAAACATAGGCAAACCAACATATAGGTACCCAACTACCTATAAAACATAGGCAAACCAACATATGTGCAGTATGAGTAGGTAATTATTATAAAAATTATATTATACATTGGTGTATACATATTGGTATACAATACAACAACATTAAAATTACATTTATCATAAGTAGGTATCAAATAAGTAGGTAGCTATTTTATAATTATTGAATATAGGTACCCAACTACCTACAAAACACAGGCAAACTGACATATAGACAACCTAACTACCTACTAAACGTTCAAACAACCACATGAGAATTAACAGCTATAATTACACATAAACACAGGAGGGTGAAACCGCCCTTTAGCGTACATTTTCATGTTTTATAATCCTGTTTCATGCGTTATTGGCCAGCAACCCTTTGTGCAGTGCGCTCGCTTGAACACGGTGTGACAGTTTGTACATTTTTTCAATTAAAATTTCTACTAATGAGAGTAGGTAGATGGGGTTCTGGTTTTGAATAAAGACATAAACGAAATTATTTTTAATATATTTATTTCTTTGTTTTTTAAAATATAAAGTAAAGTATATATAAAGTAAAATGAATTGTTTAAGTTTTAAAGTTTTTAGGTATAGTTTAGTATACTTATTATTATATGTTATCTAAGTTTTTAAATAAAAATAATACCGCTAAAAAAATTGTTTTAGTTTTATTAAATATAGACGGCAAGAAAAAATTTTATACATAAAATTATGACCGAAAACCATCGACCGTTTCGAAATAAGACTATTTGTTTTTAAATTTTGACCATAAATGAAAATGTACTAGAAAAGACATCAACGCGTTCTAATAGTTTATTAAATTTATAATTTGTTTTATTAAATCATTTTTAATTACAACAGACCTATTTAACTATGGTTTTTAAGGTAAGTTGAAAAACCTATTATAATTTTCTAAACAGGCCAAGCAAATACAAATTTAGAACTCTGTAATTATACGAACAGAAGAGGTGTACTTATCCTATTTTTAACGACAAATTAACGACGAAAAGTGATTATTTAAATAAAAAAAATATCTGTTTAGATTTAGAATATTACAACCAATGATATTATAAAGGGAAATAGAACTGATCATAACAATATTTCAAACTTTGTAATCTAAACTTATACATTCATAGGTTTACCAAGAAACTGTAAAGAAATACCTACATTTGCATTGGTCCGTCGCACCCTAACCACGCGTACGTACCTCACAAAGGGTTGCCAGTAATGAACGCAGATTTAATTGCTATTTTGACGGGGTGTGTCTATTCCCAGGGGCCTTTCATCCTTCCGGAATGGGTGCTTTAGGTATTTCATGCGGTAAATCTGCTAATCTGCAGCATGCTACGGTTTTTTTTTTTTTTTTTTAATCAAATTTATTTTTAAGGACCTTTATAATAAATTACATGTCGGTCCTATCGTATTCGCAGCAAGTATTCACCCATATGGTTAAAGTAGGTTTACATCGACAGTATAACGTTGCAAGTCACTTGAAGTGACTCACAGATCTGAACAGCTCGTTTGCTGCATCTGAAGTTGGATCAGCCAAAATGTTGTGAAATATACCCACGTCCTGCATATTCAGATTGTAAGTCACTACAAGTGACTGCCTTTCACGCTGAAAGCGGACACACTCCATCAGCAAGTGGTATACATCTTCCACTACTCCACATGAGACACAGTTTGGTGAGTCTACTTTCCGCATCAGAAATGCGAACTTTTTTAAAGGCATATGGCCAGTTCTCAGTCTATGTGCTGTTACAATAATTGAACGAGTAAGCCCTGGGTAGCTAAACCAAGGTATATGGGGAGGCTCACACTGAATAGATTTGTACCAAATCCCCTTTTGTAGTGATCTTTCGTTAAAGTATTCTTTCCAAATTAGGTAGCATCTCTTTCTGTATTTTGGCAATATTTCCGAATAACTAGGCAATATACTGTATTCTACTCCTTCTTTACTTCCTTTTTTTGCGAGTGTGTCAGCCTCCTCATTACCCTTTAGCCCAACATGCGAGGGAACCCACTGCAACTTAACTTCTATCCCGCGATTATATAAGTCATATAATTTTGACAACACCGAGTATGCTATCGAAACACCTCTCCTGCCAGAGGCGCATCGATTAATGTGCTGTAGTGCACTTTTACTGTCACTACAGATTAATATTTTATATTGTTGAAGACTGCTGGCATAAGTAAGTGCTTCTGATATTGCTATCAACTCCAGCGACATTATAGAAACATTACAATTAACCTTAAAAACATTATTTAACCTCCTGTTAACACTATTAAAATTAAAAGCAGGGTCATAAAAAGCTGCCCCCTGCCCATCATCACTCTTTGAACCATCAGTGTATATAATATGCCATCCACAATATTTATCACTAAGTTCTTTTATTGTCTCATATCTCAAGGAATTTAGCTCTTGATATCTTTTTGGACCTTTAATACTATCTAAGTTTATTAAAATCATCTCATCAGTGTTAATATTTGTCACCCACGTATTTAGAGTAAACATGTCTAACGGAAATGAGGAATATATATCATCATTTTTTACTTCTTCAAAGCCTAAAACAAGTAACGGCTTTTTCTTATTGGTCCAATAACTATTACTATTACACAGTGCATGCAGTTTGGAAAGTAATCTAACTGTCTCATTACCAGCTTGTGCTCGGACTTTTAAACAATATTTATATGCTAAATACCGCCTTCTTACATTCAGTGGAGGTACACAGAGCTCACTCTCCATGGTGTGTATGGGAGTACTTCTAATAAACCCGCCGATAATTCTCATACACTGGTTTTGTACTTTGTCTAGCTTATATGTATGTACTTTAGCACTATTATCAAATAAATATGAACCGTAATCTAATCTACTCCTAATCAACGAAATGTATAACCTACGTAGATGTAACGGATGTGTTCCCCAACCCGACCCAGCCAAAACTTTGATTACATTCAGGAATTTTTGTGACTTTTCCATTGTCTCGTTTATATGTTTCCTCCAACGTAGGGAACTATCCATCCACACACCCAAATATTTATAACAGTCCACAGGTTCAATCACATTATTATTAATTAGCATATTCATCTGTTGTCTTCTACGGCCCCTGCTAAATATACAAAATTTTGATTTATGGGTGGATAACTCTAGACCTAATGAATTTATAATGTCCACAAATATTTCCAAAGCATTTTGTATTTTATCTACACTTTCTAATATATTTTTACCATCTTTAAATAAAACAAAATCATCCGCGTACTGGCAAATATACACAGAGTTAACTAGCTTACAAATATCTGAAGTCGTTATATTAAACAAGATTGGTGAAACCGGGTCGCCCTGCGCTAATCCTCTGCTTGCATATCTATACATATCTGTAGTGCACGGCCCGGAGTCGTCTCTGATCTGTAGCCTTCTCTGGCTCAAATAGCTCCACAAATACCGGCAAATTAATTTACCTACTCCAATGCGATCTAAGATTTCGGTAGTTTTCTCTATTAGTACGTTGTTGTACGCATTTTGTATATCCAGAAAACATGCAACAGTAGGTACATTTATTGTGAAGCCTATTTGTATCTGGGTCACCAATCGAACCAGACAATCCAAACACGACTGCCCGCTTCTAAAGCCCGTAGTGAATGGTGATAATAAACTGTTTTTTTCTACATACCACTCGAGACGTTTATTTATCATATTGTGTAGAATCTTACAAAGACATGACATTAATGAAATTGGCCGCAGCTTATTCATGGAGTTACTTAATTCACCATGTTTAGGTATAGGTACTATTGTAATGTTGCGCCATTGATAGGGAATCGAACTAGTGTAAATAA
Organism: Ennomos quercinarius; assembly: GCA_910589525.2. Lineage (NCBI taxonomy): Eukaryota > Metazoa > Arthropoda > Insecta > Lepidoptera > Geometridae > Ennomos > Ennomos quercinarius. The sequence continues at coordinate 9,209,263 of OU342505.1, read as the reverse complement.
TGCGATTATATAAGAATAGGAGATACTGTTTGGCATTCTTAGGTAGATGGTATATCATTGAGTAGGTTATTTCATCATTACCTGGCGCAGTGTCCTTTCTTTTTATACATCTGCACATTTCTTGGAATGAGAATCTTGCTTCTAAAGTTTCGTTAGAAGAAGTAAAACAAGGCGTACTCGGGATAACGTAGTCTGGAGCTAGATCACATAGCAACCTATCCTTATCTTCTTTTGACACATACGTCCTTTGAGATCTGTAGCCTTTTACCCAACGAAGCCGTTTCCACATATCGGAAACCGATGTAGACCCGTCAACATTATTACATATCTCTTGCCACCCGATTGACCGAGCCCTTATGATTTCTTTTTTAGATATTGACGTTTTATGTTCTAAAGTCTCTAAATTTCGAGGAGTGGGGTTATTCCTAAAATTGGCTAAAGCTAGTCTACGTTCTGCTACTAATTTAGAAAGTGTTGGGTTCCAATATGACTTAGGCTTAAAGTTACTTATAGGATTAGTACAAATTTTAATCCTGGGAATATTTTCATCGGCAGCTTTTAGGATATAGCTTACTAAAGTGTCATGTAATTTCTGGACATTAAGCTCTTCAGTAGGATACGTGACGCATTTTTTTATATATTCAGAATATTTTTGCCAGTTAGCCAATTTGAAGTTTCTCCGTAATGAACAATGAATAAAATCACAATAATTAAATCTCATCTTTATAAAAATGTGATCACTCCCCAACTGTTCATTCATTACACGCCAGTCAAAATTCACAGCTATGTTTGATGAAACAAAAGATATGTCTGGAGTCGATTTTTGTAAGATGTTATTAATTAACTTAATTCTTGTAGGCTGACCATTATTAAGTGATACGTAGTTAGATTCTATTGCTGAGTCATAGATTTGCCAACCTCTGCTATCATTTTTATGTGACCAATCAGTATGGTGCGCATTAAAGTCGCCTGCAATTAAACAATTATGAGAAAACATTGAGAATATATTATCCCAATCCACCTGCGTAGTAGGCACTGACGGAGGGCAATATATAGAAATAACGTGTTTCAAAGATCCACAATTCAGAAGCTCAATACATACGATTTCTATGCCTGGATTTGAATGAGTCACGTTACATACCTGTACTTTAGCTGATTTGTGTACCACAATAGCCACACCGCCGTATCCATCGCACCTATCTCTTCGGTAAACATCATAACCGGTTATGCGTACTTGATGCTCTGCTTGCAACCATGTTTCGGAGATTAAAGCTAGGTGAATTTTTTCTTGTGAAAGTAGAAGGTCAAATTCAATTAATTTATTTTTTAAGCTCTGTGCATTCCACTGTACTAGGTTCAAAGAGTGAATACTACGGTAACTCAAATGTGTTGTTATTTGTATGATGGTAGTTCAATCTAGGCAACTGACCATCAACATAAAAGTTAAGTTTTTTTTAATCAACGATAGGTTAACATTTGACCACGGTCTCACCTGATGGTAAGCGATGATACCGGTTCACTATAACCTTAAAAACTTCCAGATTAGGTATATTTGTCAGAAAACAATGACGCAAACGTTAACATCATCATCAGTTGGAAGACGTCCACTGCTGGTCATAGGCCTCCCCCTAGAGCGCCACTTTGAGTGGCTACTTGTCTCTTGCATCCAATGGCTCCCCATGCAAAGAACATTTACACCACTATTATAAAGAGGAAAGATTTGTATTTTTGTGTGTGTTTGTAATGAATAAACTCAAAAACTACTGTGCCGATTTCATAAATTCTTTCACCATTGGAAAGCTACATCCACCTTGAGTAACATAGGCTACACCACTACACGTGCGAAGCCGGGGCGAGCCGCTAGCCGCTTTATCAATTATGTTCTTTACTGTACTAAGTAGTATTCGTGGGCGGGGCAGGCATGCAGGCAGGAAAGGCTAGGGAGGAGGGCGCATATTCATAGTTAGCCTAGAGCTATCACAAGCCTAAATCAGGTACTAGTTATGATTTAGGCAAAAAGACTATATACACTATAACAACAAGGAGATGAAAGTTGTATTATAATATTAAAATAGGGACGATAAAGTTCATCTCTATGAATAGCTACTTACCTATATAAATGAGCTTCAAACTCGGCTGTGCTTAACCATGGTGAGGCGGACTCCACTTTGAATTGTCTTTCTACTCTACTCTGTGGGTGAGAGGTACAGTTGCAAAGCAAAAAGGGACTAAAATAGCCTATCTGCAATAAATTATTTGACTTTCACTTTGGACCTTTTGCAGTAATTTATTAACAACCAAAAGCTCTCCAAGATTTTACGCGTAACTTATACTTACCCGGTTTCTCTCGGCAAGCCTAAATTTTTCAGGTTAAATAGTTTGATAAGTAGGTATAACCAATCCGTGTACAAAATTGTGGTGAGTGGTGGCCGAGGCAAGGTAAGCGAAGCGTAGGCCGTCCAGCAGCTAGATGGGTCGACGATATTGCAAAGATTGCGGGTCAAACATGGACCCGATTGGCACAGGACCGAGGCGGATGGCGTGTGCAAAGGGAGGCCTATACCCAGCAGTGGGATGACAAAGGTTGTGGATGATGATGATGATGTACAAAATTGCATTCCAAATCCAGTTAAACGTTTTGGCGTTAAAGCCTCACAAAAAAAAATTACGTATAGTCAATTTTAATAAGAATAGTTTAAGGGAGAAACTCCTTTGTTTGTCTAGAATAAAAGTTTGTGTTTGGATTTTAATATTTTTAATGATTGTGTGCCACAGTGTGAAGAACTGCATAATAATAGATTTGTGAATGAAAACAAAACTACATTTATACATATAACAACTCCATATACTTACATAACTAACACATAAATTATTTATCAAACAGCCTACCATCCACATACACACAAATACATAACAGAAATTCCTATAAACGTGGTATGTCGGCATGTTCAAAGCGCGTCGGGCGCGGCTGAAACCCTTTGATCTGTCGTACGGTTAGATATAGTCTATGCCTAAGCCCTTCTATTTCGGCCCGTCTTAGGGTTAAATATGTTTTAAACTGTGGTATAACTGAAGGGTTGGTTTGTGTATGGTAATACTGAGGGATGGGGATGTTTAGGTATTTTGGAATTAACGGGTTGGAAATATGGATTTGCTTTATGGAGGATGCTGGGGTTATGAGTAGGTACCTATTTGTAAAATATACTTATATTGTAAGTACTAGAGTTGTCACGCGGTTTCACTCACAACTTGCTCGTTTTCCCTCGGGAACTAAAATTTACGGGACAAAAAGTATCCTATACTGAACGCAGTAATATAATATAGGTAATTTGCATTCAAATCGGTCACACAAACGGACAAAGTTTCACTTTTTTTATTAGTAGTAGATAAACATTTTTTTTTTAAATTGCACTCGAAAATGTATGTTAATTCTACCCTTCTTTGTTTGTTTAGTACGTAAGAGCGACTATTGAACAAATGTTATTCTATTCATAACACAGAAAACCAGTAGTGAAAAACAATCCCTCAAAACGATCCAATAAAGTCTCCCAACACGTGTCCATAAGTTGGGAGACAAACGGCCTTCCAGACTCAATCTGACACTATTTCCCCGATTTCCAAACCCGACAACCGTCACACTGACATAACTCACACGACCTATAAATAAATATTCAACAGCGAGGACCATACATCTCACTAATTTACTACTCCTGAACCCCATAATAACCATTTATCGTCGGACCCTAAGAATAAAATATCCTACGACATTTTTCTTCTTATCTCAGAACACCAGACGAGATTCCGTCTCTGTCTTATTTGCAGCTAAACGTTGTGTTCCGTCTCGTTCGCACGGTGTTTTATCGCAGCCGTTGTTCCCCCTCTCCTTTATTCTGTGCGTTTTATTTAGTTTTCACCCCCTTAATGGATTTATTTCGCGTTGCGGTTCTTTGACCTTGTCTCTTGGCTCTTAAGTATAATATATAGGCTTGACCTAAAATCTATGTTTCTTTACTTTTGGGTCAGTGAGGGAGATAAATAAGTTAGACGAAAATTTGGAGTAATACCTATACCTATAATAAAGTAAAGACTTGTTTGACTTTTGTCAAAGTTGAGGAAGGAATTGTCTTTGGTTTATGATGAGGTGAGGCCGTGAACTTCAAGGTTTTATCGAGGATCTTAGAGGAGTTACGCCCGACTGCATTAAAATTTGACAGCTCTTAAGTTAGTAGGTACTTATCTCTGTATAGGATGTGGGACGTGGGGATAAGTTCGAATGAAGAGCAGTCAAACTTAAGTAGGTACATTAGTGTTGCAAATTACTAGTATAGAGTTTTAGTATAATAACATAGTCTAAATGTTTTTGTAATAGATAGTGTAGTTAGTAGATCCGAAATGAGGAGATCCGCAAGAGAACAAAAGTCACCGATATAGCTTTGAGAATTAGCAAGTTGAAGTGGCAGTGGGCAGGCCACATCGCTCGTAGAACTGACAACCGATGGGGAAGAACGGTACTCGAGTGGCGACTACGAACCGGAAAACACTGCGTAGGCCGGCGGCCCCCCACTAGGTAGACCGACAACCTAGTCAGAACCGCGGGAAGTCGATGGATGCAGGAGGCATCTAATAGAAACACTAACGCAGTTTGTGAAGATAAGTAAAATAGTTTAGTAATGCTAGTGACCATGGAAGTTTAATACCTTATATAATCTTAAGTTGGTTGTAAAGAAGAAGAATAGGTACATAAAGAAAATAAGATCACTTGTCACGAGAGCTTAAGACTGCTGTATACGCTGATCCACTATCTTGCTCGCACATTGCTACATTTTTAAAGATATTAAACAACTGAATTTACCTACGATAAAATCTGGCCAAACTATGTTCTCATGAATAACATTACAAATGTTCAACAAAAATATCACATTAATCCAAACAGTTTTTCATACATAAAAGCGGTACCTATAGGCAAAAAAACTTGTAAGTATACTTCAAAGAGGTATATGTACCTACTACGTACTAGAGAAGCTATTCAAAGCACAAATAGTTGTCATTTTTTGTATAACTAAACTTAAATCCGCTACAGCGCTTTACGAGATTAAATCGTCTAACCAACGATCACAGCACGCAGCGTTAGTGCCATGGCACATTCGGATCATAATTTTTACTGCTATTCACTGCTGCACGTGCAGTCGCTTTGAGAGCTGAGCATCGTATGAGCGAGAAGATGCTCATTGGCATATTTGCAGTGGTTGACAATGCAAGTTAGAGATGTCCTGTTTGGTGTATACATAGAAGTCTTTGGTATACTTACCGTTTTTATGAAATTTTGAATATAATATTTTTGTTGAACATTTGTAATGTTATTCATGAGAACATAGTTTAGCCAGATTTTGCGTAAGTAAATTTAGACATGTAACAATGCGCCGGCGAGATCCGCGTTTATAGCAACCTTAAGGGCTTGTGCAAGGCCAGCGCGAATTCAAGTCAAAGCTACAGAATAGATGTATAGTACTAGGCCAAAGCGGGGATGAGCCAGGGGCCGAGCGGCAGGGGCGTTCTAAGTTAAACTGGTTCCAACGCGCAATAGTTTAGATAATTTATTATTACACTGAATATAAAGGGTATTTTAAAAATCCGCTATACATAAGCCCTCCATTATATTTAGTTCATTTATTTATTTATTTATTTTATTTGGCACACAAAACAGAATATAACCAAATGAAAGAACAAGCAGAAAGAAAAAAAAATACATACATTTTGAGCTAGATTATATCCCAAAACATGTGGAACTACTACACAAAGTTTCATGATCTTATTTAAAGTATTCATTGAATAATCACTGTTTATTTGTACGGTTTGGAGGTAACTTTGTAATTTTTTTCTATCGAGAAAATTTTATTAATTCGTGTTTTCACTATACATTTGCAGTAGCATTAGTCCTGAACTTTACCATATATTAATTTCAAAGTCATTGTTGCAATATTGTTGACAGGACATTGCCTCAAGCTAAGCCGTTTTAAGCAATTTGGCGTTGTATTGGTTCTTAAGTAAAGCATGTTTCGGCTGAATGGATGCGGGTTCAAATCCCACTTGTGATTCCCCTTTTTCCTTTACATTAAAATTTTAATCTGTGCATTACAAATCATAGATATTTACTTACATCTGTTAAAAAGATTAACGTGTAATATTTTATAGTTAAGGTCCACAAATAGACCTCTATATGCACCCTAAGGTCATTATGACACTTCGATACATCATAAATAAAGCGACCCTAATCAATGGGGGAAGTGAAAATAAAATTAGTTCCACTGCTTCATCATGTGTAGTGTGAAGGGCTCTTAAACTGTTAGCCGATACGACACTTAAGTGGGGACAACTTGTTATTATTTCATTTTGTTTGTAATTTTTTTTTTTTATATTTTTTTTTTTTTACTTTTGGTCCGCGATAGTGGCCGAGTGGTATTTTTTTCTTTATTTTTTTAATCAACGATAGGCTAACATAGGTAGGTAGCATGTGCGCTTTCGCAATGTTACGGCACCGGGTTCGATCCTCGGCCCTGCACCAATGACTTATCTAGTAAGTTATGTGCAGTTTTCGATGCCATCGCTCCGTGCCTCGGAGAGCACGTTAAACCGTCGGTCCCGGTCAAAGATTATAAAGCCCGTGGATAGCTCGTGACCATAATTTCTCGTACAAACACGACTCACCTGCGCGGGCAGGGGACGAGGTAACAAAATGAGACAAAGCTATACGAAATTACAAAGGGCAGAGCAGGATAGAAAAAAAGACATCAACGGGTTCCCATGATTTGTATGAAAATAGTAGTGGAAATCAACTACTATTTTTCGCACGAGGGGAAGTTGTATCATTGGTCAACTGGATTTATAGTCAATGGTCCCGGTAGTCATAAGAACATGTATGACAATCGTTACGGGTAGTCAGATGCCTGATAGAATCTGACACCTGACAGTAACAGGGATGATTAGCATCCCTGTTACTGGTTCATTATGGGTTGCGAGGTCATGATGGCAGTCGCTCGTGTAATTCTTTCTGGTCACCGCTACAGGTTAGATTGGGAGCCGACTTCATAACACATAAGAAAAGGCAAAGAGTCTTTTTTGACGACTCTTGACTGTCAGACTCTAAGGTCAGACTCGTCAAGTACTAGAGCAAATCGTTCTATCATTTGATATTATTGCTTGAAGTGAAACTTGACACGTGTGTTTTATGATAAGTGTATAGATAAATTATTATTTTTCTTAGAGTTAGCGAGCGAGCTTTATTCTTTAAAAAATCTGTTGTCTATGTTTGAATGTCCCTCTTTAGCTATGAAGACTGACCGTCTATAACTTTATTAGTTTACTAGCTGCTGCCCGCGGCGTTGCCACGCGTGGACTACATTACCTAAAGTTATAGTTATAGGTACTTAGCCCCGATGCAGACCGGCCACCGTCCACAACCACCGATGGCTGCCACGCACCACCGCCACTTTCGCAGCAGTAACGGTTACGCGCGACAGCCACCGGTATTTTTGGAAGCTGCCACATTTTATGCTGTGCAGTCTCATGCTTCTGAATAGTTTACGTGTGTCAGTGTAGTCTTTGTTCTGCATAGTATATATTTCCTACCTGCATTGCCCAGGAATGATAAAATGGCTTTATTTTTAAATCCACAAGCCAGAACCTTTTAATTCGAAAGATTTAATAAAAATTTAAATTATGTAAGCTTTAATATCTTTTGGTACGTATCTTTTTTACTCCTAAAACGCCAAACATCCTGTAAAGGCATAAATAGAAAAACTATAAAATAGATAGAAAGCAAAAAGGTTAAATTCTCAATTACTTATTGTATCTACCTACCTCTTAGAGAAGACTCTTTGGTCATAGCCTACACAGAGATTTTTTTCTTTAATCTGTGCCTCCAGATAAAGTAGGCACCAAAGAGAATATAGGGTTTTGGCGGGAACTCGAAAAAGTTCACGTCGTTTCATTGTATTATTTTTCTAAACTTGTGCTTTTTCCAGTGTTAATGGTTAAAATTGGTGGTGTTTTACGCATTAAGTGCTGAATTACGAGCATGAGTGTGGGCAAGTGATATTATAATGTAGTGAAACGTGGTTTTTCGTGTTGCTTCCAAAATTCCATAGAAGTTTCTAGTAAAGTCACCACCACTTTACTAGGGTATGACTTAGACTGGACTATGATTACCTGACTTAGACTGGACTGTGACTAAGACTTGAAGACTTGACTTTACACGTGAAATATTCCATAACTCGATGATTAATTACAATACTTGACACTGGCTAAATACACTATGTGTGGAGCCAAAATATAAAAAAAAAAAAAAGAGAATATAACCGCTTACGCTGAGTAGGCACCAGCTAGGTGACATAAAGTTACCGTCAGTGGCCATAAAAAACTCACCATCTCACCATGAAACGGCCATGTTGTTTATAATTTAGTTTCGTTTCGTAATGAAAACTTAATAATTATGACCAAAAAAAATTAATGAAATTTCAATTTTAACATATCCTACTTTAAGCGCCGGTTATTTCTAAGCATATTAGTGAAACCTGCATGAAAATCAGTTCAGTATTTAAGGAGTTCAGTCATAACAAACAAACAACGACACATCACTGTCTCTAGATGGCGCTGATACAAATAACATTTCATAATGTATGGAAAAAGGGCAAAAAGCCGCGGGCCTGCATCGCGCAAGCGATATTTTTTGAACAATAGAACCTATGAGATAAATTACATTAGATATAATTATGTGTGTGTTCCGAAGCATTCCAGAACTTCACATTTATTATATGTAGGGAAGGGATAGGGATGCAGATGGAGTTTGCTTATTGTGATTTGTGTGTTTTCAGTTGTAGATATATTGATTCAGTGTTGTGCTTATAATACGGTAAAACCCGATTCAAGACATTTGTACCGTTTCAGGTACCACCGCTTTGCACCAGGTGGTAGGACTTTTCTGCAAAGTTCGTCTAGGTAGGTACCACCGCTTTGCCAGTTATTCGGCCGACAAGTAGTAGTGTGCAAGCACTACTGCTTGCACACTACTGCTTGGCACTTCGTTTAGCCAACGTTAATGGAAAAAAACAAAATTGGCTTTGGTCATGTCTCACTACTGTTTCCAAAACTGTCGCCAATGCCATCCAGCGAGAAATAAATACTGCTAAAATGAGAAAAATTATCATTACAATTAATTAAAGAATCTGTACACGTACCTACTGAAAAAAAAGCTAATAAGTAATGAGAACGCATTGTTATTTGTTTTTCACAGAAAATATTATGCGCAATAAAAATAAGTATAAAATCTCTTTAAACCATTTTACTCTACTTTATAACTAAACTAGCAGCGCCCCGCGGTTTCACCCGCGTTCCTACAGGAACCGTTCCCGTTTCCGGTATAAAAAGTAGCCTATGTTTTAATCCAGGGTATAAGCTACCTCCATACCAAATTTCATCTAAATCCATCCAGCTGTTAGAGCGTGAAAGAGTAACAAACATACACACATACACACATACGCACAAACTTTCGCCTTTATAATATTATATAATATAATATATAATTATAATTATATTAGTGTGATTAGTGTGATTAATACCAAACTACCAAAATCTAAGCTATATTCACAGCTTGGGGTAAAACAAGTATCGAGTTAGGATAACAGTAACAGTAACGTTTGTTGCCAGAGACTGATGCCCCGAGGCTGCGCTTTGTGCCGTTCAATTACTACTGTTACCTTTGTGTAGGTAAGAATTAATCATTGCCATTGTCGGGGTAACTTTTTCTTTGAGGACTTAATCAAACTAACTTTTTTATAATAATCGGCAAAACAGATTGACTCTTAAAAATGATAATGCTACCAGTTCAGGGATGGGCCATTTTTGCTATTTTCAGTTTTAACATTATCCGGATATTTTCAATTAGTTGTTTTTGAAAAGAAATAATGAAAATATAAGATAGTCGTTCACCTGATGTTAAACGTCATGGCTGCCCATAACAGTTGCAGTTGAGTGCCACTCGGAACTTATAAAGTTTAGACACTGATGCGCACTGCGCACGTCATCCTGAGACATCACACAGTCTAGTAATAAGATTATACTAGACCGTGAGATCAGATCATAAAATCTCATTTTCCTAGTAATTTCACTAGCTACAATGCCCTTCAAACTGGAACACAAGTAGTGCTTGCATACTACGGCTTGGCGGCAGAATAACTGGCAAAGCGGTGGTAAGTACCTAATACAAGACAAACTTTGCAGAAAAAGACCTACCACCTAGTAAATAAAAAAATAATATTCATCCATATCCATAAAAATATGTTCAGTTGTATTTGAGCAGTCTGTGGGTAGCATACACCAAAAGATCGCTAGATATCCTGCGCATCCAATACAATAATATCTTTAGGATGCTGTTGGGTCTTCCCCGGTACTGCAGTGCCTCGGAAATGTTTGCACAATTTAGAACTGATGGTTTTCACGCCATCATGCGGAAAAAATTCGCATCCTTAGTAACCACAGTACGGGCAAGTCACAACAGCATCCTGAACACAATAGCGGGCCGGATTAATACTCCCTTTATGAGGCACTACATGGAGTGGATGATAAGGCGAACCGGATCTTTATGAGATTTTGATGTAGATTTATTGATTAATTCAATTATATTGACATTTTATTTATTTTTATTTATTGACTTGACAGTTTAATTAATTAATTAATGAGTTATGACATTGGAATGACTAAAATGTAATAATTGATGATCTAATGTAAATCTAATGTAAATCCAATAATAGTTGTACTAATAATAGAGTAAGTTTGATACTAACAAAAAAAATGGATAACTGAATTAAGTAAATAAATTTGAATTTGACAATACTATTTGTAGACAGTCAACGCAGGATAGACATAACTTTAGTATATATCATACTGAGGTGTGTTGACAGCCTTCCGAAGCCGAAAACCGCTGATTAATAAAAACAAAAGCAGTGGCGAAATGGGCAGAAATCCGCAACAGCCGGTCACAGGCATCGCCACAAAACTTTTTTCAGCAGCATTTTGATAGTCGATTTGCGGCTCCCACCCTCTCTTCGGTAGGGGTAGGGGGTGCCTCCGTCAAAAACATTACTCTGCCCATCCGCGTGGAAGATTTAATTTTCATTTTTATCTGAAACATCCCCCTTTGTAGTGGTTGTTCTGTATCCAATTAGGTCGCTTTGAGAATTTTTCTGGTACTCCCACATAGCTGCAGTGTCGTTTGGAGGTATGGAATTTTTAATTTCGATCTCTTTTGTCTTAAAAAGGTTGTATTATCAGACTCTAAACATAACCATACCGAAAAGATCAAATAAATAACGTAAAATATATTCATTATCGTTGTATCATGGTTTATGTTTGAAATTGTTCCTTTAGTGCATACCACGTAACATAAATAGGCTTCGGTTTTAACCCAGCTATGACTTTTCGTACTAGATGGTAGGACTTTTCTGCAAAGTTCGTCTAGGTAGGTACATCGCTTTGCCAGTTATTCTGCCGCCAAGCAGTAGTGTGCGAGCGATGCAAGCGGTGTTCCGGTTCAAATGATACTGTAGCTAGTAATATTACTGGGCAAATGAAACATTATGACCTGATCTCACAGTTTAGTTATCTTATTATTAGATCGTGCTGATGTCTCAGGATGACGTGTGCAGTGCAATGTCACGTGAAACTTTATATTTTGGAGTTCCGAGTGACACTGCAACTGTTATAGGCGGCCATGACGCTTAACATCAGACGAATGACTAGATCGTGCCGTCATTCGTTTCTCGTAAAAAAAGATCTCTTCTAAAAAGTCTTGCTGTGTACTTACGTAAGTAAGTTGGTTGTAAAAGGTGAAGAATATGGACTAAGATCATCTTGTTACGGTAAAGCATGTCCGGCTGCTAACTACGTAACTCGCAACAAGTTTGCAACAAGCGTAAATTTTGCAATCAATGCTGTCAAACATCACTTTGGCAGAGCAAAAAGCGATCGAGCGCTAGCATCGTCACCGTCTGCCGGACAGTCGATGAATTAAAAAGCGTATTATTTTGTTTCAATCTATTGCTGTTCTGTTGCTAGTGACGCTAGTATCAAAGGCCAAAGTGCAGCGACAGGCGAGCGACTTACGATTTCCAGTGACATCTTGCGACCGATTGCTAAGTTTATGGTGTTGCTTTGCTACTACTGTTGCTTTGCTACTGCTGTTGTAACTTTTACATAGTAATGCAGGTTCATTTTTCTTTTACAAGTTAACCTGATGTGCGCAAGTATAATACCTGTATATTAATTTTTTCAAATAAATAAGCCTTGATTTATCCCCTAATTGTATAAAATACTTCATATCATGAGGCAATAAACATCATCGAGGAGGGCAGAGAGCGTGGAAGTACCTACCCCCAGCAAATCTGTAAGGCGATACTCAAGCGGTACTATGTGATCGACGCGTGACATTCTGCCCGGGCATACGATGTGACGGGTGTGACGTCATATCATGTAATATTTATAAATATGGTGTAAATATGTATGTTTGTCATGACTTCCTTATCTCAGCAAATACATGTAATAGGCTGACTATATTTACCTATAATAGACAACAGGGTAACATGTGTTTTTTTTTCTTTTTTTTTATGCTATTGAATGACGTGACGAGCTAGTCATTCACCTGATGTTAAGCGACATGGCCGCCCATAACAGTTGCAGTGTCACTCGGAACTTTAAAACAATAAAGTTTTGCGTGAACCTGCACTGCGCACGTCATCCTGAGACATCACACAGTCTAGTAATCAGATTACTAGACTGAGTAATCAGATCATAAAGTCTCATTTGCCCAGTAATTTCACTAGCTACAATGTGTACTTATAGACCTAGCTTTAAGAATAATAGGTAAGTACATTAGACTTCTCTTAATGCTACTTTTACAAAGTTATGCGTAGTTGCAAGGTTTTTGTCGTCAATATTTGATGCATAGCATTAATGTCTATACTTAGCCATTATATGAAAAATGCCCTTCAGGTCATCTTCTTCGATAATGACAGAAAAATACGTCAAAAAATTTCAATTATTTCCATGACCCGGCAGAATCGGAACTGGCAGACCTGTTTTTTTTTACATGTGTAAGTGTCGGTTAACGGTCTAAAGATAGCCTATTGGGGTACCCGATGACGTAGGTATTTTTGCAGTGGGCTCTCGCATCAAACGCTATTGCATGGTGCTTGGTTCATTATTAAAATGAAACAATCGCTTGTGGACTATTTTATATTAACTGGAGAGGTACCTATAAGTAAGCATGGCGCAGGGACACTTGAGTTTTGATTTTGGTAGAGACTGTATATCTATAGTATATATGACTTAAGATGAGCAATAATGGATCTATCAACCATATTTCCTTTCATCATCACTTACCTTTCTTCATCCCGCTCATATCCCCACCATTGCACGCGATAGCCTGCGGCCCTGGACTGAGACTGTGCAGTTGGTAGGGCGGAGTCCTGGTGTCTATCTGCGAAGGCCACGGAGCTCTAGGCCATGCGGGTGCAGCCCCTGGCGTGCCCAGGAGTCGCAGTCGCTCGTACACAGGCGTGGAGCAATCAGATGGAGGCTGCTGGCTTGAAGACTTCTCCTTTTGGGCTGCCAGATTACGGAGGACGCGGTTGATGGATGATACCTGTGGAAGGAAATGAGTATCATGAAGATGCAGGTAAAAATGGAGTTTACACTTCATAAATACGACCTGTATGAAGATTTTTTAATTATCTACTTACTTATATACTTATTTTACTTAAAGGAGACTGACAGTCTTTGTATGGGTTTTGGTCCTACAGTTCATAGATGAGAGTATCTGCATTGGGTTCCGTACAATCTTATATATCTAAAAGCCAAATATTTTTGGAATCTGACTAGGTTTTCATGTTATTAAGAAATATTGTTTTTTATTCCTTTGATTTTGTTAGGACCTACTTACCAATGTTTTAATGTCTAAATGTAACTACTATAATTATGTATATAAACTGTTTTTTGTGCTTATTACCCAAGTAGAGCAGATAAAAGGACACTTTATAAAATTAATGATACGACTAAAAAAGAAATGCTATTTTATATCGATATCTTCATATCTCGGGATCCGATCCTGCGATGTTTACGATAAAGGCCGGTCGGGCTGGCGACGACACGGGATCGGACGAGCGTGCAATAAATTGATTATTATTAAAGTAAAAATTACCTTTTTTTCGATATAAACCGTTTGTATCATGACGGCACCGGCATATCGTGTAAAGGAGAGAAAGTATGACCATTCGTTATATTATTGTTTAAAAATAGAACGCTAAGCGGATTTTGACTAAAACAAAATACCTACAATCAGTTTATTTATGGTGATAAAAATATCGTATTCCTATAAAAACGTATACTTAACATACATACATACATACATAGAAAACTTACTAACATTCTAACAGTACCTAACTGGCAAAATTAGTATAGTTTTAAAAGTAAACGGCCATACCCACGTAATAGTACTAGGGTTTACATAATTTGCTAGTAAACTTCGCACTCAAGTTCCCAATACTATACTTTTAATTAATATACATATTTATTTTTATATGTTTTTATGATGGTATATAGGTAGGTACTCAGTCTTGCATATAATTAAAAAAAGACCTCCCAAATAGACTGGACCAATCCTCCCAGGCCACCCAGACTCAGACCAGGGAAAATCGAAAACGAGTACCAACTGTCACTGTCATGTGACAGCGCGCCAAACGGACATGGTACGTAACTTAGACGTAGGACAGGAAGGCCGTAAGACGATAGATGGTAACGCGATACGCGGCCGCGCGGTGGTCCCCGCACTGGCCTGACTGGCAGATGACGGAATGCCCGATGGACCGAGAAAACGCGGCACGTTCGAAAAGCGAACCTCACCTTTTTTCTAAATTAAAAAAATGCTTTTGTCTATGATTTACACTTTGCCTAGCTGTTAAATTAGAAATTATTTAAATAAATAGAATATTGGCGTGACGTTGATGGGATGTTAGTAGTACCTACTTACTAGATACTAATTCTTTCACCACAATATTAGTTTTTTAGAAAAAAAAAGCCTGCCTGGTGTAAAAAAAAAACAGAGTTGTCATTGTAAAAAATATTAGACTGTGCTTTTTTATCAACCTGTTATAAGCTCAAAACAAACTTTTATTTAGTTTTCCACCCACTTATAAAACAGATCGTTAAACGACATTATATATTTTATAACAAGACTAACAAACTTAAAAAGGTCGAACTCTATAAACTCCAGTAGTCAATAAACCATCTTCTTGAAAGGGTTGAAATTTTTATAACAAATGAAATGGATAATTTTAACAAGCTGTTTTTCAACAGTTAACAGTTAACGGAGTTAACAGTCAATGGCTCAAGCCAATTAAATGTTCGAGTGCTATTTTCTTTTCTAATTGTCTATGATTAGTTCATAATAAATACAATCCAATGGCGTCAGATAAAAGCTGGAGAATACGGTTGAACTAATTGACTGGACTGTCAATCAATTTTTATTATTAAAGGTAAATGTTGCAGAGGAAAACATTAAAAGTTAAAACAAAACTACACAGAAAATTGCACAGATTACTCTGTCCCTCTAAAAAGAGTCCATATTACACGCGGACGTGCGGTAAGCAACCGACCCGCGCATAAAGTGTGACCATGTGTGAAAACCGTCTGAGCCAACCGTATTAAAAAAAAACTCAGCCGTACTGTCCTGTAAACAGTCCTTTAATTCGAATTACACACGCCAATTGACTTGTTTCGCTGATTGTACTTCAATTAATAAATAACCCTTGAGGAAAATATTTTAAAACCCTTTCAATATTTATTTATAGGCATATCAATACATAAAAAGCTTTTTATATTTACATGTTTGTGCGATACCAATTTTCTCTAATAGAATGCATATAAACAATGTATAAGCACAAAGGGTTCAATTCACTCGATTAGAGTGTACCTAGTGTGTGTTTTTGTGGTTTTAAAACTGTGTACACGGTGAATTAGGTTTGTCGTTATTCGATTTTTAAATACAGGTAGCTGGGAATTAAAAAGTAGTTTATATTGATTTTTTGTGAATAGGATTATTAAGCTTACAAATTCTTTTGGAAGACTTGGTGAAGATACATTTTTTAAGCCGACATTTAGGTAGGTACCTGTCGTTTTAACAAGGCTTACAAGTTTAGCGCTTTTAACATTACTTTCTGTCTTTTTAAGATGTCTCATATCCCATTGTGAATGCTTATAATATTAGGTAAAATATTGTTTTTTTTATTTACGGGTATCATACTACACACACACACACACACACACACAACATAACACATTGTATAACTTTTATAACTTTCTTATTGAAGAAAGAAAAAAAAAATCCAAAAAATAAAATTAAAATTCCTTAAATTGTTTAGGAATTTTAATTTTAGAAATGCTGGCTCTTTTTTGGCTCAACGAATCAACATTGCAAATCAACGAGGTAATGTTGCCAACATGTTGGGTACGCTACCTACCGGTAGTGGGCTGGAGCATTTGAACTGTCTATAGGCCATCGCGGCTAGTAGGCATACAGTCCAAATGTTCTTTGTAGTAAGCTTGTAGCAAGTAGAGTAACTAGATGTTTTTAGTACATAGTATAGTTATTATTATTATAGTATAGTTATTATTATATATATTTATTAAAATTTAGTACATAAATGACCAATTTTAGAATGGGTATTCCCAATGGAACATTGTAATATTAGGAAGGCACCTAGTTCATAAGTTGACACACACACACACACACACACACACACACACACACACACGTGCGTGTGTGGTCACATGACTTTAGTACTACTATTTTCTATTATTACTCTATATCCAAATTCCACAGCAACCATAAACTAAATATTATCTTTTTATGTCAAAACAGTTATATTATGTGTAGGTATCGTAGATAGCTTTAGATATTTATTGAGTAGGTAACTAAATGTGGTAGGTTGTGTTAATTACCTATATAGGTCATATACAGTAAATCCTACTTCCTAAATAAATAAATGCGAGGGTTTGTCTCCGTGTCTCCGAAAATCTCCGTAACCACTGAACCAATTTTGATGAAATTTAGAATGCAGATAGCTTATACACTGCATTAACACATAGAATAGTTTTTATCCGCGGGTAAAACCACGGGGCGCAACCAGTAGTACAAATACTCGTTATTTAAAAAAAAAATTGGTAAAATAAGGGTTAAAATCCTAAATAAAGTAATCACTTGGTAACACGATGTTTTCAAAACGTCAATTGATTCTGGATTGTCCCATCACTCGCGTCACCAACTCCGGCTAAATCACAAATCACCGCCGTTGCCTAAAACACAACGCGTAACGTGACGTTCAAAATACAAAATAAATTACATTAAAAAGCGTTCCATTCTCGTGTACCTATCAAACGTTCCCAGTAAGAGTATGAAAGGTGCCCCCTAAATACCGGGTGAGGCGAAGCGCGAAAATTATCTTATATTTGCTCAGACGGCGTGAACTCAGGGCGCGAATACTTTTCAATAAGCTTAGAGAGCGATTTTTTTTATTTTGCGAGAGCCATCTTGTAAAGCATGGTTCTGTACGCAGCAAATAGAGGGTCCTTATTGATCGATGCGATTTCTCCGATTGCTGGCATACAGTTTGTTGATTGTAGA
The DNA here is from genome assembly GCA_910589525.2 of Ennomos quercinarius. Taxonomy (NCBI): domain Eukaryota; kingdom Metazoa; phylum Arthropoda; class Insecta; order Lepidoptera; family Geometridae; genus Ennomos; species Ennomos quercinarius. The sequence goes on along the minus strand of OU342505.1, from coordinate 9,191,535 downwards.
TATTATTTATTAGATGCGAGGAAAATAAGTAATTAGGTGGTAGGACTTTTCTGCAAAGTTCGTCTAGGTAGGTACCACCGCTTTGCCAGTTATTCTGCCGCCAAGCAGTAGTGTGCAAGCACTACTGTGTTCCGGTTTGAAGGGCACTGTAGCTAGTGAAGTTACTGGGCAAATGAGACTTTACGAACTGATCTCACAGTCTATAAAAGTTTTTTAGACTGTGTGATGTCTCAGGATGACGTGCGCAGTGCGCAGTGTCACGCAAAACTATATCAACGTAGAGTTCCGAGGCATACTGCAATCTGTTATGGCCAGCAGTGACGCTTAACACCAGGCGAATGACTAGCTCGTCACGTCATTCATTTACATAAAAAAAGGCATGTCAAACTCGAGGCCTGCGGGCCGCATGCGGTCCTCAACGCATTTGTATATGCGGTGCGATCCAATTTTAAAAACAGCCTCCTTTAGGAAATGCAAGTGTCCCAATTTCAAATAAGCATGTAGATAAAATGAGCACACTTCAGGCAGAATTTTAAATTTGATTTCAACCCACCCGCACTTGGCCGTTTCATAAAACGTATAGTATTCTGAATGTTATTCTGAAAAGTTGGCTATAACTATACCAAATTTCAGTAAATCCGTTCAGTAGTTTCAGCGTTATGCGTATTCAAAGGGACAGACAGACAGACAAAAAATTCAAAAAGAATTGTTTCCACTTCAATAAAGAAGTGTAATGCAATCAAAACTTTCAAAAAATATTCAATGTTTAGCTTTATCCCAGTTACAGTTTTATTATAAGATTTGAGACATGGTCTCTTACTGTTGGCCTCATTAGTAAGCTCAAAGTCGCGCAGCGAGCTATGGAGCGAGCTATGCTCGGTGTTTCCCTGCGAGATAAGCTCCGGAACGAGGAGATCCGCAGGAGAACTAAAGTGACCGATATAGCTCTTAGAGTTAGTAAGTTGAAGTGGCAATGGGCAGGCCACATCGCTCGTAGAACTGACAACCGATGGGGAAGAAAGGTTCTCGAGTGGCGACCATGAACCGGAAGACGCAGCGTAGGCCGGCCCCCCACTCGGTGGACCGACGACCTGGTGAAAGCCGCGGGGAGCCGATGGATGCAGGAGGCGAGCAGCCGCTCAAGGTGGCGTGCTCTGGGGGAGGCCTATGTTCAGCAGTGGACGTCTTCAGGCTGTTAATGATGATGATGATGATAAGATTTGATATTTAATTATTTATATATGTATCTTATTATAGATTAATTAATTATAATGTACATCATATAGTAACAGGTAGGTACCTAATATACCACAAACGGTATCATAAAATATCTACATTCTACACGAAATCTCAAATAGGTTTTCACGTTCACCACAAATAAAGTACACACATGGAAAAGCGTATTTCACCTTTACCATTCTCAAGTTAACGTGTACCTCACTAGAAATACTTAAAAATAGGAAAAAACCGAAAAGCAGTGCATTACTCTCAGTATTGTCGGGCACGTCGGTACGGGGGTCGTGACAAAAGGCAACCTGCTGGGGCTATTGTGTGCCAAGTCGGCACTTTGCGAGTCAATATTTTTGGTGACTCTCGCCCTTTCCCCCGTTTCAAGCGTTTAAAGAAAGCGACGTAAGCGAACAAATGCGCACCTACAGCTACTCCTTGTTGATTATTTTCTATTGTTTTTGAATTTTTTTTGCGTATTGTAGGTACCAATCGAATTGGAGTGGATGCTAAAGTTTTGCTCGCTTTGGTGCCAATTACAAAGCGACAAGCAATTTTTATATTGGCTCTTACTAAACAGAAAGGAATTGATCAGAATAAAAGCTTGTGAATATTGAAAAGCTTTGAACGATTCTTTTGTTGTGTAGTAATTTAATTCAAGACTTGCAAATAAATAAATCGAATCGGTCACAACAAAAGCTAAGACAACAATTAAAATAAAGCCAACCGCACACCGCCCCTTCAAGACACAAAACGCCTCCTATGAAAAAAAAACGCCCATGTAGACTATGACAGAAAACGTCAAAACGGCGCTTAATTCGACCGATTCCCACGTTCGGAATTTAAATTTAATTGTCGAACTATTGTTGGCAATCAAAGAAATGGGTCAATACCGTAAGGAGCTCATTTTCATTGTTTGATTGAGAGTTTAGGAGTTATAGGCATTTGTCAATACGTTTGCGCATTGAGACGCGACGGGGGGTGGTCTGTTGGCACTCAATAATGTTGAATACACGCAGGTCGAGGTGTTCTTTGACTAAAGATTGAATACTTGAATTGTATTCAAAGTCATTTGAGAGTGAAATGATATGCAGTAAGTGATTAGGTGCGTTCTCATAGGGTAGCAGTGTGAGTTAAGAGATCCATTGTAGATCTGTGTTTAAACTTCATGTTGACAGTTAAACGGATTTGAATTAAATTTTGTTTGTCAATATGATTTAAGTCGGTAATACCCTTAAAGTATAGACTAAAACATAGAGAGATCATCAAACGATTTTATATTTGTACTGCTCACACGTATCGCTACGTCAGTGGCGAAGGAAAGAAACAAACGTAAGTATAGTAATTAGCTATGCTTGCGATAAGCACGGTACCTTTTTTTTCGACTCAACTGTTTTTTCAGACTCATTCACCACTTCATATTAAAAGTGTCCATAAAAGTGGTACGCTTGACACATAATGAAGTTCTCTCTATGCTTTAGTCTATACTCTAAGGAGTCTAAGGTACTACCCCCTGAACCTAGTTTCCGATGAATAATATACGTACTTAAGTAATTAATAGAGAGTTTTGGCGGGAACTCGAAAAAGTTCACGTCGTTTCATCGTATTATTTTTCTAAACTTGTGCTTTTTCCAGTGTTAATGGTTAAAATTGGTGGTGTTTTACGCATTAAGTGCTGAATTACGAGCATGAGTGTGGGCAAGTGATATAATGTAGTGAAACGTGGTTTTTCGTGTTGCTTCCAAAATTCCATAGAAGCTTCTAGTAAAGTCGCCACCACTTTACTAGGGTATGACTTAGACTGGACTATGATTACCTGACATAGACTGGACTGTGACTAAGACTTGAAGACTTGACTTTACATGTGAAATATTCCATAACTCGATGAATGATTACAATACTTGACACTGGCTAAATACACTATGTGTGGAGCCAAAATATAAGAAAAAAAAAAAAGTAAGTAATAAGATCCAGAGCAGCGTGCGGTCGTTCCTACACTAATAGTTAAAAATAAGTGACTGTTTTCGTAATGTGTGGACGCGGGCTTAATATTTAGATCTTCTATACGATTTTGTAGCAAATTTTAAAATACCTACGTAGGATTTCATCCAAGTAAGTTATTTCTAACCTTCGTTTTGCCGATGATATAATCATAATGGCGAAATCGCTCGAGGACCTTAGCACCATGCTCAACGACCTCAGTAGAGTCTCCCAGCAGGTTGGTCTTAAGATAAATATGGACAAGACGAAGATCATGTCAAATGCTCATGTTCCACCTATACCGGTAATTGTTGGGAACGATACTCTCGAAGTTGTCGACAAATATGGCTACCTAGGACAGACTGTCCAATTAGGTAGGTCCAACTTCGACAAAGAGGTGGCGCAAAGAATCCAACTCGGCTGGGCAGCGTTCGGGAAGCTTCGACCTATCTTTTCGTCCAAAATACCGCAGAGCCTGAAAACGAAAGTTTTCAATCAGTGTGTGTTGCCAGTGATGACTTATGGAACTGAGACATGGTCTGTTGGCCTCATTAGTAAGCTCAAAGTCGCGCAGCGAGCTATGGAGCGAGCAATGCTCGGTGTTTCCCTGCGAGATAAGATCCGGATTCAGGAGACCCGCAGGAGAACTAAAGTGACCGATATAGCTCTTAGAATTAGCAAGTTGAAATGGCAATGGTCAGGCCACATCGCTCGTAGAACTGACAACCGATGGGGAAGAAAGGTTCTCGAGTGGCGACCACAAGCCGGAAGACGCAGCGTAGGCCGGGCCCCCACTCGGTGGACCGACGATCTGGTTAAAGCCGCGGGGAGCCGATGGATGCAGGAGGCGAGCAGCCGCTCAAGGTGCTGGCGTGCCCTGGGGGAGGCCTATGTTCAGCAGTGGACGTCTTCAGGCTGTTAATGATGATGATGATGAAGTTATTTCTAAATTTGACGTGAACGTGGATTTTCAAAGCACTAAGGTTGGGTTTTTTGTTCCTTAGTTAAAGTAACCAATGGTAAAAATACTAACAGATTCTAACCAATGGTCAAAATTTGTTAGAGGTTTTAACCATTGGTTACCTACACTACTAATCAAAAAACCTACCCTTAGATATATCGAGGCCATTCATAAATACCTAAACCATTCGTAAAAGTTATATTATACATGTGAAAAAAAAAATCTGCTGTAACCTCCGACGAAAACAAAATTCTCTAACGCTCTAACAGGTAAAATAAAAGAAATACGAATAAATTATCGCAGAAATAAAATCTCTAGGGAAACAAACGATCCAAGTTGTTTATTTCCAGCAGAAAACTTCAAGTCAATCCGTCAAGCGTGAGCCACTTACGAACGCGTGTAAACATCCACTAGACCATGGCTAAACTTGTAACGCCTGTAGTTTTTTTTTTAAATAAATATACTGACAATATATAAAAGAAGAATATATATTTATTTCTCAGAAAAAATAATACACAGAACCTTAAATATACGACAGGTGCATTAAGGTGGAACGTTTCACTAGCGCGGGAAATTCAAATTTTCTTGCGTTCTTTTGCCAATAATAGCTTAATTACTAAACGCGATTACATTAAAACTGATTTAACGTAAAGAAATAGAATGTATCAACAAATTACGATTGAAAGTATCTTCTAGATGTCATTGGTTTAGCGACAAATGGCAATAATTTTCATTTTTCTCCTCTCCAGGCGTCTCGGGTATTTTCCACTAGATCTGTATAAAATCCCGGAATCTAAAACCCCGGGATCCCGGCAGAAATCGGACACGAGTGGCTGGCGCAAAATTGCTTATTGATTCATTCGATATATTTCCTACATACGAGGACTTCACGCGTGAATTGTAAGGAATAACGGTGTTGTAATATGTGATTGAATAATATTTACGGTTAGTAGGTGTTTATTGGGCATTTCAAAACAAACTTCAAAAACCAGTGGGCATTTCAAAACAGATTTTCCATACATATCGATGTCACTCTTCAAACACAATTGTTTTAAACCAATTGGTCATTTCAGAACACATTTTTCCAATAATGAGCTCACTTCGTGTTCACTCAGTTCGTTCATTATTGGAAAAAGGTATGCTGAAATAACCAATTGGTTTAAAACAATTGTGTTTGAAGAGTGACATCGATATGTATGGAAAATCTGTTTTGAAATGCCCATTGGTTTTTGGAGTGTGTTTTGTCTGCCCAATAATTTCTGTTGTATTGCGCTTCTCGAACAATATAATTTAATTTATTATCAACATGTCAAAAAAAGCTCGATGACTAGAAAGGTTTGAGTTAAATACGTCTCCAATATAAATATTTCGCCTTGATTGAGTTTCGATAATATTTCAAAATGAGCTCACCTCATGTTCACTCTGTTCATTCGTTATTAGAAAAACAGTGTTCCGAAATGCCCAATTGGTTTTAAACCAGATTTTTGAATAGTCACACCAATATGTTTTAATTAAAGCACACATAGGTTTTGAATTATCTGTTCTGTAATACTCGTTATTTATTGAAATATGGTTCAGTTTTATTTATGTTTTCAAAAGCCCAATAGGTTTTGAGTGGTTCGCGTGAAATGCGCCTCCAATATAAATATTTCGCCTTGTTTGAGTATACATAATGTTTCAGATTGGTAGTATTAGGTAGACCTTACTCATAGTTTTTTTTTCAAATAAAAACCAGTTGTTTTATTTTCACCAAGCAACTTTGTTCAAGCAATGTATCGTCTAGGCTGATTTGCTTGTGTTGTTCACTCATACTAATTATTTACGAATTACTAAACACCTAGAGATTGCAGCTCCTCCTCATAGTGAGAGTAATAAAATATCGTAAGCAGGTATTAGATTTTGACCGTTTAGTTTTAACCATGAGGCTGTTTGCTCAAGGAACTCATTGTCTAGGTTGAATGTTCTTGCCGTACACTCGTACTTATTTCCGAGTTAGTAAGCACCTAGAGATTGCAGCTCCTTCTCATAGTGAGAGTGATAAAATATCGTAAGCAGATATTAGATTTTGACCGTTTAGTTTTAACCATGAGGCTGTTTGCTCAAGGAACTCATTGTCTAGGTTGAATGTTCTTGCCGTACACTCGTACTTATTTCCGAGTTAGTAAGCACCTAGAGATTGCAGCTCCTTCTCATAGTGAGAGTGATAAAATATCGTAAGCAGATATTAGATTTTGACTATTTAGTTTTGACCATGCGGCTGTTTGCTCAAGGCAATTCATCATCAAGGCAGATTGCTCGTGCTATTTACTCGTACTTATTTCCGAGTTACTAAGCACCTAGAGAGGATGATTCCTTCACAAGGTGAATTTGAAAGCAAATATTACGGGTTATATACTAATGTTATGTACAATACACAACGATAATATATATTTGTGTGCCATGTGTGTAAAGATCTAACACAGCATATCTACATGTTAAGGTTATATTATTGCACGTGGAGCTGAGTTAGCATTATACCGCGCAAGTACAGTCAGTTCAAAAAATACAAATACATCAATTACCCACAGACCAAGAATTTTTTCGTTTCTCCTAAGTCTATGCAATTACCAAAATGTGTAGGTAAATACTACTGAGTCTGCATAATGAGGATGATAGCTCCTAACACTTGCTGTTGTATGTATGGGCAGATACGTGTTTATTGAGATTTAAAGAGTTAAAAAGACAGTTCTTTACGTATTTTTCATGTGCTCAAATTTTAATTATGTTTATTGCAACATGAACGACATACCTACCAATTACGCTTATACAGTACTAAAGTAACTATAGTGTTAAAGATTTTCGCAGTCCCCATGCAGGCAACCGTAGCTCAATTGGTAGAGCGTCTAATTTGGTGAGTAGTTAGAAGACGTGGGCTTGAACCCCGCTGGTCGACAAAATTTTTGTAGTCTATCATTTTATTTTATTATTTGATTAGGATTCAAACAAGCACTATAAATTTAAAGAATTATGCATTGGATTGTACTTTTAAGCGTTTCATAGAGTAGCTAATAGTGAATGTTGCTGATTAGTTAATTTCATAAAACTGCCTTCGAGGATAGGTACTCTTTCCATATGTGCAAGTAAGCGAAAACTTTACTTGGAACACGAACTTGATATCATATAACAAACTTCCTTTACTCAGTATTCAAAGCGCCGACACAATTATATCAGAAAGAAATAAGTACTGTAATCTAGTAGGTTTAATATTAAACCTTATATTTATTACTATACGTTTTAACTTTGTCATTGTTATGAGATTACATTGTTGCAAAAAATGAGTGACTTAGCGTGGTTGACTGGTTGTTTAATGCTTCCATTTTCATTTTAATTTTATCGAGCGAAACAAGTGCACCTGCGATTACGGTACAACATGTAAGTAAATTGTTAGTATTCAATACTTTTCATTACAATCACTATTTATATATCTTATATGTTATATATATATATATATATATATATATATATATATATATATTTTAATCATTTTTATACATTTCATGTAACGAAATTATGTATAAGTTAATTTTGTTAACCTTCTAACGTAGATATTATTATGACAATAGATATTTTAACTAACGTTTTTCATCATCATCATCATTAACAGCCTGAAGACGTCCACTGCTGAACATAGGCCTCCCCCAGAGCACGCCACCTTGAGCGGCTGCTCGCCTCCTGCATCCATCGGCTCCCCGCGGCTTTCACCAGGTCGTCGGTAAACTAACGTTTTTACAGTGGAATAACTGACATAAACTTCAAAATATAGTTTTTTCCATATTGGTACTTAAATATTTTGTAAAACATATTTAATATATCACGTTATTTGTATGTTTACGAAATAGCTAGTTAACACGAGTTTTCACAGGATTACATCGTGGTAAATTTAAATCTTGTTTATTAATTTACTAATTTTATATTTCAGGTCGGACTATGAAACTAACAAAAAACGAGCTAAAAGAGTTGATAAATCACTGCAAGCTGTTTTGGACTCTGATGATGAGAACGAAATCCAGGTTGAAAGGTAAGCTACTATTTCAGGTACCTATTAACTGACTATAATATTTTTATTCTTTTTTCTGACTATAATTATGTACTTATTTAATTATTACGTAATATGGGAAAAGTGGTAGCAGGTAAGTGTTAAAAAACATTCACTCTAATCTAAACATTTTCCATGTTATTTATGTGGGATGAAAGATCAATTTATATTAAAATTTAATTTGAGCTCCAAGCACATAGTTTTATCTACATAAATAGCAACCGTTCTTATAGTATAGGTTAACTAAATTTTTTAGAATTTGATGTAAACACCTGTTGATTAATGTTAATATTTATTAGAATTTACTGCTTTTTCAGTTCTTACACCAATAAGAAGAAGGCGTGTGGAAAGGGCAAAAGGAAGGCGTCCTCGACTCCTGTAACCACCAAACCTCGTAATAAGGACGCTTCGAGCTGGCTCAAGGAATCCGATTCTGAATCTGACTCGGAGTCAGTACGGCGGGCACAGGAGCCTGCATCACATTTGCCATCCGTCTTGACACGCAGAGTCGCTGATGGCGTGCTACGTCGCATCACCAATCGCACTGGAGACGTGTATGTTGATTTAAAACTATATAATACTAACGATATTTTAAAATTAGCACCCAAAGATCGTTGGGAGAAAGCGGTGGTTGCACTTAAATACAGTGCAAAATTTGATAGTGCAGAGCTTACACCGCTAAGGGAATTTATAAATCAATGTAAAAAAAAATTTACTGGGGAAGGCACTTTTTATGCAGATAAAAAGTGAATTGTTGTACTATATTACCAAGCATAAAAAATAGCTGGGTTTTACACATCTATATCATCTGTTTTATCATCTTGTTTTATCTATTTTGTTGTGTGTAGGAAATAGACTTATATTATTTAAGTGACCAGTCTTTTTAACAACTTTATAAAAAGTAACATGGCTATAGATACACTCAATTTAATGCGTATTTAATTTGCATCATTATTTTATTTTATACGGGAGAAGCTTTTGAGTTAGTCATTCCATAAAATTATTAAAATCATGTCTAATCGAGCAGTATATTGCTCAGTTTGCGATATATCCATTAAAAGTAAAGCATTTTCGGCACATTTGCGAAGTAATGTTCATAAAAATAATAGTACTGTTCAATTAAGTGATGGCATTGAAAAAATAGATAGCGCTTTTCGTAGCCGTATAGCATCATATCGAGTTTTTGAGAATTCTACGGATACGGCCAGCAGCTCAACGTTGAAAATGCCAGCAGAGTTTTTGCTGCAGCTGCGAACCCGTGTGCGCAGTCTGCTCGACGCTAGACGAGCTACGTATAACTCAATCAAAGCAAATTTTGAACTATTCGCGGAGTTTTCTTTACCGAAAAGCGATACTCTAGAAATCAAATCTTTTGCTACCGAAAATATAGTTATTCATCAGAATTATGATTTTAATGATATATACTCAAAAGTTTCTCGTAGTATATGTAAAAAAGTAGACGATTTTGAAGAAAGAGATAGTGGATGGGCTTTTATAAAAAATCTATATTTGGAAGTCAATATTAATAAGTACAATCCTTTGAGATCTTCAGGGTTTATTGAGTTACCGAAATGTATAAAATATAAACGTGCATGCATTAACATTCAAAATTCAGATAATTTTTGTTTTTTATATTGCATTATCGCAGCACTATTTCCAGCAAAAAATAATGCTCATAGAACTTCTTCATATCCTCATTTTGATGGAATTCTCAATATAAATAATATGACGTTTCCAGTAAGTTTTAATGACATTAAAATTTTTGAAAAAAATAATAGGAATATCAGTATTAACATCTATGCTCTCAAGAACAATGCGAGTGTTGTGGGTCCTTTGTACAAAACAATTAATAGAAGGAAACACCACATCAACTTATTGATGTTAGAAAAAGGTAACCGAACTCATTATTGTTTAATTACAGATTTAAGTAAATTACTTAGATCCCAACTAACAAAACACCATGGGAAAGTGTATTTCTGTGATGAGTGTATGCTATTTTTTAGTACTGAAAAAAAGTTAGACTGTCATGTGTGCAGTGGTATAGCAACAATTTTACCCGATAAAGGCACTCTTATACAGTTTAAGCATTACGAACGAATGCAGGATATGCCTTTTGTTGTATATGCTGATTTCGAATCTTTATTACAACCTAACAGTAGTGAAACCGAGTCTAGTACATGTAACACAACTACATTACAGAAGCATGTGCCTGCAGCTTTTGCTTATTACATTGTTTGTTCATACAATAGCTCTCTCAGTAGATATGTTAATTATCGTGGAAGAGATTGCGTAGATGTCTTTTTGAAGAACCTTCGATCAGATATAGCCAAGGTACATGCAACAACCACTAAATGTGTTCCAATAATTTTTACCGACGAAAATTTAAAACAGTTTACAGATTCAAAATATTGCTTTCTTTGTAATACACTACTATTCGATGATAAAGTTAGGGATCATTGTCACTTAACGGGAAAATATCGTGGTGCTACTCATTCATACTGCAACATTCGATTTAAGCTACCGAAGTTTATTCCCGTATTCTTTCATAACTTGTCCGGTTACGACTGTCATTTGTTCATTCGCCAACTAGGAGAATTACCTGGTAGAATCAAAGTTATAGCAAAAACAAAAGAAAATTACATATCGTTCACTAAATTCTTCGTTACCAATCAGGAAGAATATATACCAGTTCGTTTTGTAGACACCTTGAAATTTTTAGGTTCAAGTTTAGAAAAACTGGTGATGGATCTGGACAAAAAAGATTTTATTCATTTGTCACGTTTTTTCCCTTTAAGCAATCATTTTAGTTTGTTGAAACGTAAAGGTATCTACCCGTATGAGTACATGAATAGTTGGAATTCTTATGAAGAAAAGAAACTGCCACCACGTGATTGCTTTTTTAATTACTTGCGTGATGAAGTAGTATCAGAATTAGATTATGCTCATGCACAACGCGTTTGGGATACATTTAATTTAAAAAACTTGGGAGAGTATACAGATTTATATCTTAAAACAGACGTTATTTTGCTAGCCGATATTTTTGAAAACTTTCGCAAAACCTGCAGGAGAAATTATCGGTTAGATCCAGCTTTTTACATGACGGCTCCAAGTTTAAGTTTTGATGCTATGTTACTTAAAACGAAAGTTAAGCTACAACTTATTGATGACTTAGAGATAATTAGAATGATTCAAAAGGGAACCCGTGGTGGCGTTTCGTTGTGTTCTACCAGGTACTCGTTCTCAAATAATCGATACCTCGCCACTTACAATAACACTGTTCCTGAGAGTTATTTGTTATATATAGATTGTAATAACCTATATGGTTATGCAATGTGTGCATGTTTACCGTATTCAGATTTTAGATTACTGAATGCAATTGAAATGGCTGCACTTGATATTTCTTCCGTACCAAACGATTTTGAATATGGTTACATTCTAGAAGTAGATTTGGAATACCCCGAATACTTGCATGATTTACATAACGATATTCCATTTTGCCCTCAAAAATATACACCACTGGGTTCAAACACTGCCAAACTAATCCCAAACTTGTATGATAAATTTAATTATGTGATACATTATGTTCACTTAAAAACATGTTTAAAACATGGATTGATATTGAAAAAAATACATAGAGTAATACAATTTAAACAAAGTCCGTTCCTTAAAGAATATATAGATTTGAATACCGAATTACGACAGCGTGCTACATCAGCTTTTGAAGTAAATTTCTACAAATTGCTTAATAACAGTATTTTCGGCAAAACCTTGGAGAATACTGAAAAAAGACTCGATGTAAAGTTGGTTAATAAATGGAGAGACGAAAGTAACAAAACTAAAAAACAATTTACTGCTGAGCAACTAATAGCGAGACCAAATTATCATAGTTCTACTATATTTACCGAAAACTTTGTTGCCATTCAAATGAAACCAGAAACCGTAGTCCTAGATAAACCAATTTATATAGGATTTACTGTTTTAGAAGTATCAAAAAGTCATATGTATGACTTTCATTACTCTGTAATGAAACCTTTTTATGGTTCAAAATTAAAACTTTGTTATACAGACACCGACAGTTTTCTTTACTCCATCCACACAGAAGATGTCTATCAAGATATAAAAACAAAATTTTATCATTATTTCGATACTAGTAATTTTCCTGAACCTAACCCATATAATATAATACCTTGCAACAAACGAGTCCCAGGCTTATTTAAAGACGAATTAGGTGGTCAACTTATTACAGAGTTTGTAGGATTAAGGTCTAAACTATATTGCATTAAAACTCAAGATAAAGAATTAAAAAAAGCTAAAGGTGTAAAAAAACATGTTGTGAATGGCTTAGATTTTGCAGATTATAACGAAGTTCTGTTACAGAATAAAGTTAAACGAAAAAGTAACATAATATTTAAATCTCTCAAGCATGAAATATTCACACAAAAAATTAACAAAGTAGCATTGTCCTCTAATGATGACAAGCGAATTTTGTTAGGAAACAAGATATCAACATTATCGTGGGGTCACAAATCATTGTTTTAGCTTCCCATTATCTTCATTTTTATTTACGTGAATGAAAATTATAGCTTCTTGTTGTGTTTATATTGAATCTGAGTTTAATTTTGCAACTCTAAATATTACATAAAAAATATTTAATGTAGACCTGAACTTCTAGCACTGTTTTTATTTACTACCTAACATTATGTTCAATAACAAATTTTTCAACTCATATATCTATACAAATATTATGTTTGATTACCATCAAAAAGTGTTAAACAGACTGGTCCTCATTTATTAGGTAGGTACGAAAAATGTTTATCAACCACATAACTGTTGTAATAAAAATATTCTTATACTTATCTCCATAAGTAGGTTGTCACCAACTTAATAATACTTACCCACTTTATTAGCTGATATAATGATGATGATGATGATAACGTATATAATTGATTTAATTTAGAAGTTTATTTTGTGTTTGTATTCGTATATGTTTTAAAATAATTTTTAGTAATAGCATATTCAGGTATAAAAAGTTATAATTTGATGATTATAATAGGTAGTCTAGTTGTAGTAGTTTCGAATAATTAGTTGTATTAAATAAAGTGGGGTTTCTCTTGAATTTTTACGTTATACAGATGTAAAGTTGTCATTTTTGATACTGTTGTAATAGGTAGGTAGTTTAGTTGAAATAGCTTTGTACCTATAATCTTTTAATCGTATGTAATAAAATTAATTTTCTCCTAATGTTGCGTAATTATCTTCATTTATAGTATTGGTGTTTTTATCGTTGTAATAAGTAACCTAGATATGCATAGTTTTGTACAATTACTTATGAAATAAAATGGTTTTTCTCTATATTTTATTTGTTTTATTATAATATTAAGTATGTACCTTACGAACATATAAGTTTTTGATTGGTTGGAACTTAAAATCTATAAACGCCTATATTTTATTTATGATCACTCTAGCTCAATAGTTCTATGCATTTTTCTATAGGCAATCAGATCAACCACAAAATTAAATGATGTCTGTCTACATATACCTACATACCTTATTAAGTAGGTTGATAGATAGGTAGGTACCTAATAATGTTTGTAATATCATTTATCACATTTTAATAATTTAATCAATATTATAAAAAGCAGGTTCAGACAAGTCAATTTCCGTAACCTTGCGCTAGGTATCAGTTTACATCATGCATGACTGTTTGTGCTGCTATTTGCACTTTTATACATGAAATGAATGAAAATATTCATTCAATACGATTCCACGCTTAGAAACAGTTGTTATTTGTTGTATTCCTGTGATCAAATAATTAAACCACCATCATGTCGGTAAGTTGCTAAACCAAACTTTTAATAATCACAATAAATTTAATATTGGTATTTATATATTGTCTTGAAATATTATTGTTTTATTGTTTCAGTCCCGTACAGTCTGTGACTCTGGCGAATTTTTCCAAGATGCTCAGGACCTGCTAGCTGGATTTGACGAAGACTTCCCGGAGTTCGCCCGTAAACAGCGGGATCCAAAAGGATCATTAAAGTCACGACGCAGCAAGACAATAAAAAGCCCTAAACTACAAACATCCTCATACGTAATCAATAGACAGCCTAAAAAGGGAATCCGTTTAATTAAGATAAGCGTATATGACTTATCGCAACAAATGAGCGGAGATGAAAATGAAGACAGTGAAAGTGTAATTTTAAGTGCTCAATACGTAATATCGGAACCAGTGGATGAAATTATGGACCAAACAGAAAGTTTAATAAATAAAATTTCAAAAAAGTTGTGTGGCTATAATTTGTAAGTAGATAAAAATAGTACCTGATGTAAATATAGTTAGTTAGATTAAATATTAAAATAGAATTATTTTTTAAATAGGTAGAAATAGGTATCTAAACTACTAAAACATAATGATTAAATAAACAAAAATATCGTAGATTGTAATTTTAGTGTAAATAGTTAGACTATAAATATTGTTAGGTACTTATACGAAGTCATTTGATGTTATGAAAATAATTATACATTATAATTTTTAGATGTTTTTAATAAATGTGGGTCTACATACCTACTGAATAAAGATAAATAAATAATTTCATTGTATAACTAATTAAATTAAGAAATAAAAATCATTTATGTATTTAAATTAATTTATTGAAAATAAAAGCTACAATTTATATATTGATATTTTAGTGTTTTATTACAACCATGATAAGCATTTAACAATATTTGATATTATTAAAGTAAAAACATAAATATAGTTGATAATTATAATAAATCCGAATTTTACGTAATTATTTATTAAACAATGAGAATTTGTGAATATGATTTTCATCCATCCATTTTTTAATACATATAACATTTTTCAATGCACATTGTTTAATATGGTTTACACACGACAAAGAGTTATTTAGATCAAAATTGCAAAACAACATAAATAATTTAGGACAGCCTTTTTCTCCTATATCAGTAACTTTACAGTTAGCACCAAGTTCTTTAATCCATTTCATTTTTTCCAAACCTTTGCATAATATATTTTTGTTAGTTAAATACGGCTTAATAATACGTTTGAATTCTCTATAATCAACAAATCCATCGCTCCAGTAAATGCCTCGGTTGTTTTCTACCCATCTCACTTGCTTCTTTTCTTCTTTTGTTAAATAATTATACGAGTAGGGTGGTTTTACTAAAAATGTTTGAGTATATTCTGCAGATAAAATTGCTAATTCCTTGATGATAAACGTATTTTTGGAATCTTTGAACCCTTGCAGATCTACAATAATTGTATCGGAATTCATGTTATTTTCTTTACTAGATTACTTAAAGGTTTATATTCTACTACACAGTCGTTAAGAATGAGGCAATATGCAGATGTATGGGCGGGTATCTCTTTATTACTCTCGAGCTCTACGCGCACATTTACCACAGGGCCTGATTTTATGTTATCACTTTGTCTAGAGCAATCAATTACAAATAACGGTGCTTTATTTTCAAATTCCGATGTGGACAGCAAGGGTTCTGTCTTGCGACCGTAATAAGACTGTTGAAATCTGACATATTGTTCATATAATATAGCGTATTTGTGATCAGTAAAATTAACTTCAAAACTTTCATACGGGAAGTATGTAGAATTAAGATACACTTTGACATCGCGTAAATTACAGTGATCGAATTGTGACATATCTTTATCACCTTGATTTTTTCTATTAGTCTGTAAACCTACAATTACGTATCTAGGTTTTTCAATTTGTGTTGAAGTTTTAATAGACCACGTAAGTAGGTAGTTATTGGGCATTCTATTCCACTTTTCGCTCGTTCCTCGCTCCAAGTTGGAATAAAATACCCAATAACTAAAAAGGAAAAGGTTTAGATGAGTTAATAAACTAGACCACTAACCTTACATTGTTATGTTAGAACGTAGTTTCTCTTTCAGCATCCTCGTAGTACAAATAACTAGTCACTCACTCACTTGGTCTAAAACAGTCTATACCATATCGGAATTATCAGAACTTGACAGATTACTATACTACCAGTGTAATGTGAAATGATTTGTCGCTTTTGTCAACAACTGAGTACTAGACCCAGTGTCAACACCCAAATAACCGAAACTGTATCAATTTGAAATTTTATTTGGTGCTGGGTACTCAATATAACTATCCCCAGAAACCTAACTTGGTTCAATGGAACTTGTCAATTAATGGGTACTACATTTCCTTTTCCCAAAATCGACATCAGAAAAACTTCCTGCACAAGGAATTTTAATCGTGTCTTACACTGGGTACTCAATAACTATCCCCAGAGACCTGATTTGGCTCTAAAACACTTTAAAATTTCTTTCACATCAATTTCTGGGTACTACATTTCCTTTCCCCAAAATCAACATCAGCCAAACTTCCTGCACAAGGAATTTTAATCGTGTCTTACACTGGGTACTCAATAACTATCCCCAGAGACCTGATTCGGCTCTAAGACACTTTAAAATTTGTCTCACATCAACTACTGGGTACTACATTTCCTTTCCCCAAAATCGAGATCAGAAAAACTTCCTGCACAAGGTATTTTAGTCGTGTCTTACACTGGGTACTCAATAACTATCCCCAGAGACCTGATTCGGCTCTAAGACACTTTTAAAATTTCGCTTATCATATCAAACACTGGGTACTTTTTTCTCATTTTTCTTTCCCCAGAGCTGACGCTGGAAAAGCATATAAAACGCACCAAGAAAGTTTTCTCATTCATTTTCATCAACACATTTTCCAGTATATTAAGGTTTACTAATCGACTTGTCATTTCACAAACGGGTACTGCACTAAATCCCCGCACACGTAAGATAGTTTGTTAATGCCAAAAATATCATAAAATTCCGTATATGATATTAAACATACTTGCACTTTTGATGTTTTAAACAATTACACTGTTTCACTTACAAAAGGTAACTGGTCTGGCTCCGTGTCAGAGTTTGCATCGTTAGCAAAAAGTACGAACATAGCGACGACAGACGAGCGCCCGCGCACTTCGACCTTCTCCCCTCGCTCGCCTGACGCTGGGAAAATAACATTCCAGGCAAGTAGCGAGTGTGGGTTAGTAGTAACCTGTGCGGCTTTCATAAACAGATGCAGGCAGGTTTGACTCCCACCAACTTTTGCAATTGCTCATATAACGATGTATGAAATCATCGTGAGAGACCCAGCATGGTTTTAGGGTTTCGTACCCAAAGGGTGAAACGGACTCTATTACTAAGACTCCGCTGTCTGTCCGTCTGTCTGTCTATCTGTCCGTCTGTCACCAGGCTGTATCTCATAAACTGTGATAGTGAGACCGTTGAAATTTTCACAAATGATACCTATTTATTAATTTAGTAAAAATACCTATTATTTTGTATTTCTGTTGCCGCTATAACAGCAAATACTAAAACAACAGAATAAAATAAATATTTAAGGGGGCTCCTACACAACAAACGTGATGTTTTTGCTCGTTTTTATAGATAATGGTACGAAACCCTTCGTGCGCGAGTCCTACTCGCACTTGACTGGTTCTTCTATCCATCAACCTGCGGACGTATTAACTAACTCGCAACAGGTTTGCAACAGGCGTAAATTGCGCGATGATTGCTGTCATGCATCATTAGTGGTGTCGAGCATGTATGCTTCGCTACTGCTGTTGCTATGCTACTGCTGTTGCGTTGCTGTTGCAAATTTTACGTAATTACCTCGCCGTACCTTTATAGCATGGTAGATTATGGTCTATACTCCCTCGATGTGAGATAAGGCCAGTAGTGAGAATGTATTCAGTTGTTGTATGTATACCTTTTAGGGATTTGGGTACAGAGGGAAAGAAATAGGTACCTACTACTTCACTCTAATATTTCTCACGGGACTCACGAGAATGAGTTGTTATGTCAGCAGTAAAGTAGATCCGTGTCTTTATATTTATGGAAATGTCAACAATAGCAAAATATTATAATGTGAAATACGAGTTTACGTATCTATGTGTGCAGGTACCTATGTCAGCACTTTCCTTTGTAAAGGTGAAATACTACTGTTCATTATTTGAATTTCCCTGTAAAATTGACGTATGAGTTTTATGATGGTAGTATTTAAGTACTTTAGCAACAATAGAAATTGCATTGAATTTCGATGATCTAATTTACGACTTAAGCTTTTTTGATATTGTCGCATATTTCCCGTATAAAATCGGTTTACACCAACTTTTTTCATTATTTCGAGTTCTGTAGTGATTCAGTGCGATATAGTGAGTCATCGAAGAAAACCAAGCTGTCACGCTGCTGCTACATCTGTAAAATCACCGATAAATCATTAACATGTAAGTGAGTATAGCCAGCCTGTTATAATGTATAACTCTTAAATTCGTCTTAGATGATTTGTGTAGTAATTAAATCTTGCTTATATATTACAGGTCTGACTCGGAATCAGAGAGAGGAATTGTAAGCGTGAGTGCTGACAAGAAAAAGGAAAAAAAGGCACCTCAGGCTAGCGGCAGCGCGAGCAGCACCGCAGCCAAAAAAAGAAAATCTGCCAGCACGCAAAGGTAATCATAATAATATTAACATTTCCATTATTGATAAAATTATCAGTTATTTTGTTTAGCATTTACCTAATTCTTATGTGAACGGTTGAAATTCGACTTCGTTTTTTGTGATGACCTGATTAGTGATTTTTCTAGTATATTGTGATTCTTTGGATATCTATACAGGTACAAATAATACTTTAAGGTTTCTAGCTAAAATTCAATATGTAAGTAGATATGCAATAACTTTATTATTATTTTGCAGTGGTCGCAAAAGGGCGCAGCCAGCCCGTGTGGACATATTTGGACTAGGCGATACGGATGTAGAGGAGGTCGTGGAGCCAGTAGCAGTGAAGAATGCATTAAAGTCAACATTCGTGAACCGTGTGGCCAGCGGATCTCAGCGTCGCGTCGCAGATACTGGAGGTGAATTCTACGTGGACCTCAAGGTATACAACACTGTGGATGTGGAATCCACCGTGCCGGAGGATAGGTGGAAAAAAGCTTTAGTTCGGACCACGTTCAGGGTTGCCGAAGACTCACCTCAGTGGGCGAAGCTTCAAGCTTTAGTGCGAGAAGCTCACAAGCTTTTTGAAAGCTGTGAGCCAACATTCTATTCGAACAACGTTTTTATTAAGGGTTGATTTTGAATATTGTTCATGAGATACAATGTATCAGGACAGCACCTAAAATCTTTTTTATAGTTATCAAATGAGTTTTATTAGCTTTGGCGTATTTTGATAGTCTTAATTTTAATATTTCGTTCTGTACGTTTTAATTGTTATTATTAGAAGACTTATATAACCAAAATTTTACTGATCACTTGATGTAAAATAACTAAACACAAAAATGCCTTTTTGTACATTTTGTAATATACAAGTTGATAATAAGCGATGGGTAGGTCATATGCGAAGCAATGCACATAAAATTAAAAGCATTGTACCGTTATCTGACGGCGTCGATATAATTCAGTCAGCGTTTCGCAGCCGTATAGCTAGCTATAGAATTAAAGCAGCTGACAATGAGGAAGTTAGTTGCATACCTACATTTTTAAACGCTATTCGCACAAAGATTGAGTCGCTCCTTGATCAAACGATCCAATCTCATACAAGTGTTAAAGTGAACTTTGAATTGTTTTCATCTTTTCTTTTGTTCAAAAACGATTCGCACGAAATTAAGTCTTTTGCAACAAACAATTTTACGCTTCATTTAAATTATGATATCAATAATCTGTTAGCAAAAGTATTAGACTATGTCATGAAAAAAGTAGAAGAATTTCAAGAGCGAGACAGTGGGTGGACTTTTTTAAAAAACTGTCACCTCGAAATAAATATATGCAAGTACGATCCACTGCAAGGCTCGAACTTTATAGATTTACCAAAGTTTATCAAAAACAAAAAAGCATGCTTAAATATTCAAAACAAGGATGACTATTGTTTTTTGTGGTCCGTTATTGCAGCGCTTTATCCCACTACCAAACATCCGGATCGAGTTACTTCTTATCCAAGGTTTCAAGATAAATTGAACATTAAAGGTTTATCTTTTCCAGTCACATTCTCAGACATTTCAACATTTGAAAAAAATAATCCTGACTTAAGTATATGTGTGTATGGACTTAAAGACAAAAAAATTATTACTGGGCCGTTGTACAAGTCAGACTCCAAAACATACAAAAAACGAATTAATTTGCTGTTGCTTGAAAATAATACTAATTCGCATTATTGTTTGATTAAAAACTTGTCTCGCCTTGTAAGAAATCAATTGACCAAACATCACGGAAAGTTATACTTTTGTGAAAACTGTTTATTATTTTTTTCTTCTAATCAGAAACATAATGAACACATCTGTGGTGGTGTTGTGACTATTCTACCTGAAAAGGGATCAGTAATTCAATTTAAAAACTATAATCGCAAGCAAGATGTACCGTTCGTTATTTATGCGGACTTTGAAACTATGTTACTTCCTGTGCAAGGCTGTGAACCTGACCCTGACAGTGCCAGTACTTTCGATGTGCATCAACACATACCTGTCGCATTTGCCTATAATATTGTTTGCGAATTAGATGAGACTCATAATCGGTTCGTAAGTTATCGAGGAGAGGATTGTGTTACACGCTTTATCGCCTCGCTATGTGATGACGTAACGAATATACATAAAATATTAAATACAGCTGCACCGATGATTTTCAATGAGCTTGATTCTGAAGACTATAATTCAACTAATCGGTGTCATATTTGCAAACATTTTACGTGGGGTAGTAAAGTACGCGATCATTGTCATTTAACAGGAAAATATCGAGGTGCGGCTCATCAACAGTGCAATTTGAATCACAAAATTCCTAAATTTATTCCAATATTTTTTCATAACCTCTCAGGTTATGACTGCCACTTATTTATAAAGGAATTAGGAGAATTACCGGGTTCAATTAAAGTTATACCAAAAACTAAAGAAAGTTACATTTCTTTTACTAAATTTGTACCCGTTTCGGAGGAGGAGTATATACCGTTGCGTTTCGTTGATTCATACAAGTTTTTAAGTGCAAGTTTGGATAAACTAGCTAAAACATTATCACCAAACGATTTTGTGCATATGCAAAACCATTTTCCGGATACAGGTCAATTAGAATTATTATCTCGTAAAGGAGTTTATCCCTACGAGTACATGTCGAATTGGAAATGTTATGAAGAACAAAGTTTACCGTCACAAGAAAAGTTTTACAGCTCTTTGAACGACACAAACATATCTGAAGATGATTATAAACATGCGCTGTTGGTGTGGTCACATTTTGATATAGAAAATTTAGGACAATATACTGACTTGTATGTTAAAACGGATGTTCTGCTTTTGACAGATATTTTTGAAAAGTTTCGTAAAACATGTAAAAATCATTATGAGTTAGATCCAGCATTTTATCTGACTGCCCCCAGTTTGTCATTTGACGCGATGCTATTAAAGACAGGGGTGCAACTTGAACTCATTAGCGATCTATCGATATTACGCATGATACAAAAAGGCATTAGGGGTGGCGTTTGTGTGTGTACGCATCGTATGGGACGATCAAATAACGCACATATGATTGATTATGATCCAATACAAAAAGATACTTTTATAGTATATTTGGATTGTAATAATCTGTATGGATTTAGCATGTGTCAGTCCCTTCCTTTATCGAATTTCAGATTTTTAGGTCAACCTGAAATCAACAGATTAAACGTAATGTCAATATCTGATGATGCGGATGAAGGTTATATTCTTGAAGTTGATTTAGTGTATCCGGAAAACTTACATGCAATGCATAATGACTTACCATTTTGCCCTGAAAAATGTACACCACCAGGTGGGAAGAGCAATAAACTCGTTCCCAATCTGTACAATAAATATGAGTACGTAATCCACTACATACATCTAAAAACATGTCTAAAACACGGCCTAGAGTTACGGAAAATACATCGAGTGATTGCATTCAAACAAAGTTCTTATCTGAAACAATACATTGATTTTAACACTGAGCTCCGTCAAAAAGCTAGATCGACATTTGAACAAGACTTTTTTAAACTCTTAAATAACAGTGTATTTGGCAAAACTCTCGAAAACAACGAAATGAGAGTAAACGTTCATCTTGTCAATCAGTGGGCTGACGATGATAATATAACCAAAAAACGAATAAGCGCTAACAAGCTGATAGCTAGCCCATATTTTCATAGCGCATCAGTTTTCACCGATAACTTAGTAGCGATTCAAATGAAACCCGATCGAGTAATCCTTGATAAACCTATTTACATAGGTTTTTCTGTTTTAGAATTATCTAAAGTGCACATGTACAATTTCCACTACGATGTTATAAAACCATTTTACAATGATCGAGTTCAATTATGTTACACCGACACCGACAGCTTTATTTATTTGTTGGACACGCCAGACTTTTATCAAGATTTAAAAGATAATTTTCTTGATCACTTTGACACTAGTAATTATGATCAAAAAAACCAGTATGATCTGCCAATAATAAACAAAAAAATACCTGGTTTATTTAAGGATGAAATGGGCGGAAAAATAATTACTGATTTTGTTGGTTTGAGATCAAAGTTATATTGCGTTAAAACTGAAACTCATACAATAAAAAAAGCTAAAGGAGTCAAAACAAGTGTTGTACGTAAATTTGACATATCTGAATACAAGAATGTGAATTTTAATGAAAGCATTGTACGCAAAAAAAATGTTTTGTTTAAATCTATTAAACATCAAATATTTACAAAAGGTATTCATAAAATTGCTCTCTCTGGAAACGATGATAAGCGCTGTGTTTCTAAAGATAGGATTACTACCAAATCTTGGGGCAGTACATTTATTTTAAAATCGTAATTTGGGTTAATTAAGTAAATATTACTTATCCTTAAATACAATGTACCTACTGTTTTTTATTATAAGAATAAACTGAACTTTCTCAAGATGGTATTAGCTATAATGCTTATGTAACTATTAGGTAATTTAGGTGAGATTCAATGTTTCAATGAATATTATTATTATAAGATGTATTAAACGTAAACAGTTTTAGTTATATAAATGTAAAACCCTTACTTATAATTTTAAAGTTAAATAAATGAATACTTACCTTACGCTGATGTATGTTTTTTATTTATTATGATCAACACCTACCCATTATAATTAGGTAATTAGGCAGGTAATCATTATTTTCACCTTTAGAACTCGATTAATGATAGAAACAATCAAGAGCTATTAAAGCGACACGACAAGTTTGTGTCAATTCATATCAATATATTATGTACTTATGTATATCATTAAGTATTTTTATGAATGCAAGTAGGTACCTGCTATTATCTAAATAGAGTCACATCAGCGCGTACTTAATTAAGTGCCTAGCTACCTACTCAAAATCCAAACGTTTATTATGATTGTTTGATTATTGATTAGGTACCTATGGGTTGTCTCACTAAACTTCGATTTTAAGCTCATTGCTTAAAATTAAAGATGTCACTGCAGCATAATATTGCCTATAATGCGAATTGAGTAAGAAGCAGATTGAGATATAAGTAATAGCGTTTATTATTTGGATAGATCATAGTACCTACATTATAATGTCCTGTAGGTAGTTGTTATAGTATATCATTCATAATAATTATAATAAATGTTGTATAGGTAGAGGTCGTTAGTAGGCACCAACATAAATCTAACCAAAAATTCAGAATTTTTCAAGTTTTAACCTGATAATGAGTTCACCGTAGGTATTATATTTCAATCGCATCGAGGTGGATTGTGTAAGTATTGCTATCTTTCTAAGAAGTGGTTTTTATTTCAGTCAGCGTTTTAAATTATGTGTATAGCATTATAGAGTTATGATAAGCGGAACTAGAAATCAAGTTTGAACTTGAACAAAGGACATGTAATGTAATCTAACACGTCTTATTAGAAATAATTATACCTACTTATTCAATTTGATTTGTAGATGCCTTTTTAATATTTACAAGTATAAATAAACTTTATAATGTACTTACTAAGAAAGATTTTGATTTACTTGGAAGCGCTATTAATTTTACTCTAAAATACTTATTTAGCAAGCGGTTAGGCGGTATCAAATAGATCCATTCTATGTAAGCAAGATGACACCATAGCCAGCACAGGACAACAATAAAAATAATGTATGATTTAAATGACCATTAAATCTATATCAAGACCAGTGATCGGTCGTGCGCTACTCAACAAGTTAAATTTTATCTACACTTTTACGTAAGTACCTACTTGACTTGTTTATTTTCATAAAAATTGTTATTTTTGCTTTCTTTGTTCACGTAAGAATCTGTTTGTGATGTGTTTATGTACTAAAAGTTTTAATACATTATTACAGGTCATGATGTCGGATACTGATCAGACATATTACAATAGTCTACCATGTGCGCAGGATCCAGCAGCTTGGGACGATGAATTTGCAGCAGAAATGCAGAGAAAGCGAAACATTGAGCTAGCAGAACAGAAACTCGCTGAAGCCACATCCGCTTTTGAAAAAAGGACGAAGAAGAAGTCTAAAAAAGATGCGATGTCCTATGTCATTACCAATATTGGCAGAAGAGGGCGTCGCATGCTGAAAATTCAGATCTATGACCATGATGACGTGAGAAATTTGTTCAACGAAAGTGTTCGCGTTCAATATGTGATGACGGACTGTATCGACGACATAATGGACAATGCTCAACATTTAATTAATAAAATTTCAAAAAAATTAAGTGATGATGCCGTGTTATAATAAGTAGCTCCTAAATAAGTATATAATCTTATAATTAATACTGTTTTCAATTTTAAATATGAAATAAACATGAATTCTTATTAAATTATGGCTTATTATTATGTTCCTAAGTAGGTAGGTAGGCAGATAATTAATAAAACAAATGTTAGTAATTGATAAAATTTATTTAAAAAAACAATAGGTAGTTATTTAGCTAAGTATAGTATTATATTATCTATGACTAAGTATTAGGTACATACCTTATCTTAAATTAATATTACTTAACACAGTACACAGCAAAAAATACTTAATACAATTAAATTAGACAAGATTTTATTATTAGCAACAACAATTTTCGACCCAATCGTAACCTTCCTTGCTTGAATCATAACTACTAGATCTAGTTTTATTTTCTTGATTTATTAATATTTTATCCTCCTTTTTACCGCCAATATCATTAAATTTAAAAATCTGCATATTATTTTTAGTAAACCACGTCTTTATTAAAACTACATTTTTTAATGCACAGTGCTTTTTATGATAAACACAATTAAATGAACAGTTAGCATCATTATTATAAAGCTGATTCAATCGCAAAAAACTAGGACAACCCTCATCTCCAATATCTATAATTTGACAGTTACCTAAACATAAAGCAAATAACCATTTCGCTTTTTCCGTTCCTTTAACAAAAACTTTCTTTTTAGCTAAAAAAGGTATAACAACACGTTTAAGTTCATGTAAATTCATGTAACCTTCACTCCAAAATATACCGCGTTGCCTCTGTATCCATGAAACTTGTTTTTTTTCTTTTTCTGGTAAATTACAATATGGATGGGGTGGTTTAACTAAAAACACTTGGGTATAATCTTTCGTAGCAAGTGCAAATTCTTTAACAATAAAAGAGTTGTAGGAATCTTTGAATCCCTGTAAATCAACTATAACATAATCCGGATTCATGATATCTTCTTAACGATATTAGTCAAAGGTTTATATTCAATGATACAGTCGTTTAGAATCAAACAAAAAGCCGTCGTGTTTTCAGGAAAATCTACAACAGCTTCAAGGTCAATGCGAACATCTATAGGCCCTGTTTTCAAAGTTTCATTTTGTCGCGAGCAATCAATCACAAATAAAGGAGCTTTGGTTTTAAAGTCTTCGTAACTTAATAAAGGTTCCGGACGACGGCCGTAATAAGACTGTTGAAAATTAGCGTAGCGCTCGTATATTAATGTGTACTTATCATCATCGAAATTGATATTTAGATTTTCATATGGAAAGTAGCATGAGTTTAAAAATACTTTAAGGTTTTGTAGCTGACAATGATCAAACTGAGACATATCTTTGTCAAGTTGTCGCATACGATTTGTTTGTAACCCTACAATCACGTATCGAGGCTTTTCTATTTGAGAAGATGTTTTAATTGCCCATGTATGTTTTGTAGTTTTTGGAAGTGATGGGTACTCGTACAGATCCCAGTTTCTAAATATGATGCTAATTGTGCGATCCTTTTCTAAATATTTAAGCAAATTGAGTCGCTCGCGATCGGATACTTTTATATGTGGAACGCGCCAATTAATTTGTTTAATGTCAATATAATTTATAACTTCACCAGCTTCCAACTTTACAGAATTAAGGTTTGTGCTATTACGAAGTAATATTAATTCATGCTTGCAGTTCATAATAATCTTATTATAGTCTTCAGCAAACCCAAGTATTTTATTTAAAGGAATGGAAACTGAAAATTTTCCAGACAATTTATTTGTGGTTCCATCGATATCCCAGGCCCAAGACTTAGCCATCTTTGATTCATTATCATTCATTGAAACAAGAGATTTCATAGTTGTAGTAATGCCTGCATTTTTTATTTTATCTATTTCTACACCATTTAGCTCATATCGAATGTCTTGAAAAAAGAATAATGCAGGGTTATTTGTAAAATGCACCTTACTTACTATTGCTTTTGTATCACGTTTAGTAACAAGAATGCTCCCTTCTATGAACAAAGTACTGGCTGAAGGTAAAACATACAGATCCTGTTGGTTAATAGGTATCCGTATCTCATCATTTTCACGAAAACTATTCACATAGGGTTTGTATGAATGGTATTCTACACTCTCGATGGTGTTATCAAGACGTGGAGAATCTGCTATGTTAAGAATGCTCATTTTAATAACCCAATTAATTTAAGAAATTTCTTGTTATCCTTCGTCAACTTCACTTTAGGTCTTCTTTTGATGATGTTGCGGCTTGAAATGGACCGATTCACTGTTGCTGATGAGTTTTTATTAAAGTCAATCATTTTAGTCTAACATGAAAATATAACTGGATATCTTCGCCACGTAAATTTACTAAATTATTGTTTGAATCTAATACTTTGACAGTGATCGAGCTAATACTGTTTTGATTAATTGGAAAATAAATTATATTTTTCGGTATTTCAATTATTCGATAACCAGGTGGCACGTTTGGAGGGAATTCGTGGATTATGTGACTAGGTTTTCCGTCAGTGTATGATCCGCTTATGATATCACATTCGATCCTCAGCACGGTAGTCGAAAGAATGTTGACAGGATGAGAAGATTCATTTAATATATTAGCTTTCAGCACAATTTTGTTAAAACCAAACACTTTTGCAAGCAACGGACTTTTTTCAAAATGTATGTCTTTAGAACAAATGATAGAAGTCTTTAGAGTATTGTTATTACAAATTAACTTGAAAGAACATTCTTTCATGTTCTGTTCCAAATAATCACTTATATCACTTAGCTCATACGATCCCTCTGGTATCTCAATGACTTCATCTTCACCGAAATATAATTTGTTGTTAGAATTGTCAATATTAGGTATAGAATTAAATGTTGAAAAATACAACAGCCCACATTCATATTCGCCATTTAGTTCTAAGGCAGGCGAATAATGTGTGGTTGTCATCGGAGTAGAGCTAGATATAGATAGCGTAAAAGACATTGTGCTACTGATGGTAATTTAGTGTTCTATCACTTTAAATGTGTTTTCCAAAAATTTTTTAGATATTGAATGCATAAATGTCCACAATTCACTGTATCGTAACTTTGATACTTCATGTAATTATAAAAAACTTCTCTATGACTTAAGTACTTTAATAATTCTGTCGGTGGTTTTAAATCACCGAAACTGTCAAAATACTCACAATAATTGTTATTTTTTACATAGGCTACCCAGTGTGTTCCAGGATTTTGATGATCATCTAAATTAATAATACCGCATTCTATACGCTTAGGTTTATTCGGTAGTCTATCTCTCATGTAAACACCTCTAAAATATGGTATAACACTAGAATGTTCTAAAATATCTACATCGGTTAGAGCGCGGTTGGGCAGCCTTTTATTTAGTTTTTTGAAGCTTTTAGAAACAAACCACTGCCTTTTTTATATGGTTTTAAGTAACACCCTTTTCCTAGTGCTATTGCTTCCATAGTTTTATTGTGGCGTTCAGATTCTTGAAGATTTTGTTTTGCTGATTTATAATCGTTTACTGCTTTTGCAATACCTGCAGCACCACCTGCTAAAGCACCGAAGGCTGATAGTCCGGCAAATATTGGAATCAATGGTAATATCCCTCCAGTCTTGGGTATGGGTATAACACGCGGCAGCCGAATTTTATTTTTAACAAAATATTTTTTTGCAACTGCATAAGCAATTTTGATTGCTTTCTCATCACTGTTAGGTTTCAGTTTCTTTAGTTCAGTGCGTATTTTAGTTACAACAGATTTAAAGTTTTTTACACCAGCACCCAACTTTACCTTTGTTTTCATAACTTTATTTACCATCCAGGAAGCCATTTTTTCTCCTGTACTGGCGTTTTTAGATTTAATTCGCTTTTTAGCCATTTCAGCAAGTATTAAATCAGCTTTATGACGATCTTTTAAGTCAGAGCTATTGTTGTAGGCTATGTCGTGTTGCTTACAAGCTTCGTCCAATTCGTTAACCCCTCGGTCGCCACGAAATAATCGTTCTCGTAATCTTGTACCAGGTCCACAATAATTATAACCTGGTAAATGCAGCTCAAAAGGTAAATTATTTATTACTTTGTTGATGAGACCACCTCCTTCCATTGGTTCTATGTGAATGAAAATGTTCTTATGACACAATCTTTTTATAGGTTATAAGACAGCATTCTTATGAATCCATGAGTTTTCATTCTCATTCAGACCTAACCATTTAACAAACAACTGGTTACCCTTTCGTTTTAGTATCTTTTCTATCAAATAAATACCAGGATACTTTGTTTTTTGCAACTCTTGTTCATAAAACGTTCCTAAAATATTTTGTTTGTGTTGGTCTTCTATATGGTATGTAACTGGTTTCGTGTTGTTTATTTTTACAATCGTGAAAAGTTCAGTGGACCAATTTGGTGTGTACCCTTTTCGAAAACTGCCCTTGTACTTACTGATGCGAACTTGCTCGCCTATCTGAAACTTTGGTTTTTTTATATCGAGTATTTTTCTCGATTTTATGATATTGCTCAATACAATCGTTTTATTTGAGGCATTAACAGCTATTGGTTTAAACCTTGTTGTACGATGTATGGTTTCATTATAATTATTTATGATTTTTTGCAAAGGTTTTCCGTTCCACACATAATTTCCGACTAAATTAAAATATTTATATAATATATTTTTTATAGTTCTGATGAATCTTTCCACGATAGACGCTTTTTTAATGGAAAAAGTAGAGTAATGATTAATTTTGTATGTTTTCAAAAGTGTTTGAAAGACGTCGTTATAAAATTCTTTCCCTAAGTCAGTTTGTAAATTAGTAGGTATTCTTCCCTTCTTAAAAATACTTTCCATAGCGTTTGATATTTCACATTTCGACTTAGTTTTCACAGGAACTGCCCATCCAAATTTGGAGAAAGAGTCGATCACCACAAGAATATATTTATAACCTAAATTAAACCTACTTAAATTTTTTATGTCTATTAAGTCGGCTTGCCATAAATCATCAATATCTTTAATCATAACACAGCGACGATTAAAATTTCTGCGTGCTTGTTTATGAATTTCATTGACAATTTCTTGTTTAGTCATTTTTAATCGTCGGTTTAGCAATGCTGTTTATTGTATGTTCGGTATGAACTTGATGTAATGTCTTAATTTGACCGTTGATTAGCTCCAACATAGAATCTATCTCTTGCTTTGTGTAGAAATTTTTTTTGATGACTCTTTCATCAATTTCTATTGTATGCTTATTGAATAAATCTTCTGATAAACGTAAACGTTTATGAACATGATGTCCGAACTTATCTATATTCATAGCACTAGAGAGTTATTGATCGGTCAACAGTCATAACAAAACTGAGTGAGTTTTTACAGTGTATTCTTTTTATTAATTGATGACACCACTTTCTCGCAATTCCTCGATGATTGATATTATTTCATTATCTAAACCAGTGTTTCCAGCGTCACGAGAAGCGAGTAACAATTTTAATCTTTCAACTAATTCATTAGGATCATCCCAATACACATAGTCCACTTTTGGTTTCACTTTTTTCATGATTGGCAACCCCGACCCTTTAACAAGACTTTCGGTACTAGTTGTGTAGTATTCTTTAGCTAATTTAAAAAGCGGTTTTACAACGTTTAGATATTTTATACCTTTGTTACTTTTAATTGGTTTTTTTGGATCATAATCACGACGGTGTGCATTTGTGTCTATTAACATTTGTTTATAATTTTGTCTATCATCTTCAGTTACTTTTTCTAGTTCAGGTATTTTTTTTAATAACAATTCATAAATTCCAGGTGTTTTATTATAATGTCGTCCACCCACATTGATTTCATTATCCGTGATATGAAAAACTGATGTGCCCATTTTAAGTTTTCCACGTTCTAATCGAACTCCAAAAGGAATACTTCTAAATGTTTCACCTGTTAATGACCATGACAAATCATCTGACTCTTCAATAGATTTGAAAGATGTACCACTTATATTCGGAGTACTGTTTTCATCCTCTGTACTTTTAGAACTGTCTGATGAGCTTGATTCTTCTTCGGGTTTGTGGATGACAGTTTGATCAGATAATCTATTACTGATATCAAATCTGCGAGTATTGTTTAATTCAAGTTCATCATCATCTGACGCACCACGTTCATTGTACTTAATTTTTTTGCAATATGGTTTCGCAATTACTTTATTAGTAGTTGAGCCACTTATTGCAACCATTTTGTTAAGAGGTTCTGTTATTGGTTTTAAAACAGATTCGATAGCTAAATCGCTATCTGATTTAAAGTTTTTAATCATTTTAACCTTTCTTTTTACAACATCTGCTGATTTTACAATTTGTTGTTTTAGTTTCTTTTCAATATTATTCATGCTATTATTGTTACTTGCACAAGCCTATTCTTCGTGATGTTTAATGTGTGAATGATTTTTTATTGTTGTTTTACATATTATATATGAACAGCTAATCCAAAATAACAAATGTGTCAAAGTTTTTCCTGTAGCCACCATTATTCCTTTCACAATCTTTATTTATTACCAAGTAATTGTATGGACAGCTCCAAATTTCTTTACACATTTCACGAAACTGATTCCACGACATATCTGTATTCACATGTTCGTCATAAACATGTTTAAGGTTTATTTCGTCTTGCTTAAAAAGAACAATAACGTTAGCGTTATCTCTGATCAGTTGTTTCGGGATTTTACTGTAGGTTTGGTTTAAGTAAAAACAATCAATTATTTTATGCCTTCCTGTAGCAAAGTAGTCGCGTATATTATTTTGTTTCTCACAAGCGACATCATCAAAGACTATTACCGAATCTGGTTTAGCATTCTCCAGACTTAACACATCGTCATTATCTTTGAATTTATAAAAGCTTATTTCTGGTACTAATTTTAAGACACTTTCCAAGAAAACGTATTTAGGTTGATATAACGTTTTGGAAAAAATTAAAACATTCAAAAAGTTGACACCATGTTCATGTAAAAGGAGACCAACCAATAGATTGGTTTTGCCACAGTTTGATGGTCCACAAATGATGCACCGAATAGTGCTCGGCAGTAGCTTGCCATGTTTTTGTATCTTCGGCGAAGTTGATACACAAATTTGGTCTAAACTCAAAGAATGGGGCTGTTTAACAAATAACATGTGTGACCAATGTGGTTGCTATGACAAAAATGAATAAATGAGGCCCCAACGCACTGTTTTATATAAAAAATATTCAGCTTCCTCTGAATGGAATATTTCAGACTAATGGGTTGGTAACTCATCTAAACCTTTTTTTTTTTTTTAGTTATTGGGTATTTTATTCCAACTTGGAGCGAGGAACGAGCGAAAAGTGGAATAGAATGCCCAATAACTACCTACTCACGTATGTTTTGTTGTTTGAGGTAATAAGGGATACTCATACAGATCCCAATTTCTATATACTAACAGAAGCGCTCTATCTTTTTCTAAGAGTCTTAGTAAATTTATTTTTTCTCTGTCTGATACTTTAACGTGCGGTACACGCCATACTATTTTACGGATTTCAACACCTTCCAGAACTTCCCCAGTATTCAGTTTCAAAGCATTCAAGTCTGTATTGCTGCGTAAGAGTATCAACTCATGTTTACAGTTAATTATGACTTTTTTAAAATCTTCAGCAAAACCGAGTATATTACTGAGTGGTATTGAAGCTGAAAAATTTCCTTCATGCTTTGTACCATCGATATCCCAAGCCCAGGATTTGGACACTTTTGATTCACTGTCACTCATTGATATTAAAGATTTAATCGTTGTAGTTATTCCGGCGTTTTTAATTTTATCTATTTCCACTCCATTAAGTTCGTATCGAATGTCTTGAAAAAGGTAAAGTAAAGAGTTATTTGTGAAATCAATACTTGTTACCTTCTGTTTTGTATCTTTTTTAAAAACATTCACAACTCCTTCTAAATAAAGAGTACTGGCTGATGGTAGCACGTACAAATCCTGCTGATTGATTGGTATGCGGATTTCATCATTTCTGTTAAAACTTGTTACATAAGGTTTGTATGAA
The DNA here is from genome assembly GCA_910589525.2 of Ennomos quercinarius. Lineage (NCBI taxonomy): Eukaryota > Metazoa > Arthropoda > Insecta > Lepidoptera > Geometridae > Ennomos > Ennomos quercinarius. Next base: position 9,158,504 of record OU342505.1, on the reverse strand, counting down.
TGATATTCAACACCATCGATGGTATTATCGTAGGCAGGAGTACTTGTTATATCTAAAATATTCATTTTAGTAATCCAATTAGTTTGAGATATTTTTTATTTTCTTTAGTTATTTTTATTTTCGGTTTAGATGTTCCTTTGAGGATTGTGCGATTAGCACTAATAGGTTTCGATACAGGGCTCACGTATTTATTGTAGTTAATCATTTTCTTTTAAGATGTAAATAAAGTTGAATCTCTTCACCACGTAAGTTAACTAAATTATTATTTACATCTAACACTCTAATATTTATAGTGCTGATAGTTTTTTGATTAACAGGAAAGTAAACGATGTTTTTAGGTATTTCAATGATACGGTATCCAGGCGGTACGTTAGGCGCAAATTCGTGAATAATATGACTTGATTTTCCATTAATATACGATCCACTCACTATATCACATTCGATCCTCACCACGGTTGTTGACAAAATGTTAACTGGAAGCTGTGATTCGTGCAATATATTAGCTTTCAAAGTCTGTTTACCAAATCCCAATAACACACCAAGAGAATTTTCTTTTTCAAAATGTATATCTTTTGTACAAAATATAAAAGTTTTCAATGTATTATTGTTACAATATAGTCTTAAGGTTGCACCATTTACCTTATTTTTTATGAAATCACTAATATCTTGAAGTTCATATGCTCCTTCAGGTATTTCTATGACTTCATTAAATCCATAATTAAATTTATTATTTTTCTTATCAATGTTCGGAACAGAGTTAAAAGTTGACAAACACAAAAGAGCACATTCATATTCACCGTCAAGTTGTAAAGCAGGAGAATAGTTTGTTGATAAAATTGATGTGTTACCAGTTACAGACAGTGTGAATGACATTATAGGAATGATAAAAATAATACGGTTACTTACATTTTATACATTTTTATTAAGAATATTCTGCAGATATTTTTGTAAAATTGCGTTTGGGTTTTTCCAGTAATCTTCTAGGTATTTCAAACATAAATGACCGCAAATGTATGAGTTGAAACCTTGATATTTGCAATAGTTATAAGTTACACCCATATTTAAATATTTGATTAATTCAAGCGGAGGCTTTAAATTACCAAAGCTGTCGAAATACTCACAATAATCTAAAAACTTTACATAGGCTACCCAATGTGTCCCCTCGTTGGCAACACTATCTAAATTCACGATTGCACATTCAATGACTAACGGTCTTTTAGGTAATTTATCTCTCATATATACACCTCTAAAATAAGGCACATGATCAACAGCATATTTAAGAATATCTATGTTAGTGAGGGCGTGATTAGGTAGCTTTTGCATTAGTTTTTTGATTTTACAAATAACCCATTACCTGTTTTATAAGGTTTTATATATAAGCCTTTACCCAAAGCGATAGATTCCATCGCTTTATTGTGTCGTTGAGACTCTTGTAAGTTACGTTGCGAGGATTTATAGTCGTTCACAGTTTTTGCAATGCCTGCGGCGCCGCCAGCCAACGTGCCTAAAGCAGAGAGTCCAGCAAATATAGGTATTAATGGTAGAATACCACCGGTTTTTGGTAACGGTATAATGCGTGGTAAATGAATTTTTTTATTTTTACATTTTACCAGCTTCTTAGCTGCTGTATAGGCTAATTTTATTGCTGTTGTAATATTTTTTGGTTTTAACTTCTTCAAACGAGAGTGTATCCTAGTAACAACATTTTGAAATGATTTAACTCCAGCTCCATGTTTCAGCTTAGTTTTCATTACTTTGCTAACCAACCAGGATGCTAGTTTCTCTCCCTTTCCTGCATCGTTAGATTTAACTCTCTGTTTTGCCATATGTAATAATTCTAAATCTGCTTTATGACGATCTTCTAGATTATTATATTTAGAGTATGCAATATCGTGTTGCATGCAAGCTTCATCCAAACTGTTTATCCCTCTGTCACCACGCAGTAATCTTTCCTTTAGTTTGGTACCAGGTCCACAATAATTATAACCAGGCAAATGTAATTCAAATGGTAATTTATTTATCAAACTATTAATAAGTCCTCCACCTTGCATAACTAAAATGCTAATGCAAAGGTTCCTCTATAACTCAATTTTTATACTTTATATAATAACTCGTTTATCAATCCAACTGTTCTCACTATCATGCAATCCTAACCATTTTACAAACAATTTGTCTCCTTTTTTCCTAATGATTTTTTCGATTAGGTACAAATTTGGATAATTCGTTTTTTGCAATTCTTGTTCATAAAATGTTCCCAATATTGGTTGTTTATTTAAATCTTCAATTAAGTAAGTAATAGGTGAAGTACGCCTAATTTTACTAATTTTAAACAATTCTGTGGACCAGTTAGGTGTATAACCTTTCTCAAAACAACCTTTAAATTTGCTGATTCTTACGTAGTCGCCAATTTTAAGTTTGCTTCTTTGCTTGTTAAATATAAGCTGTGATTTTCTTATGTTATTCTTGACAACTTCTTCGTTTTCTTTACAAACTTCAATTGGTTTATGTTTTGTAATGCGATGTTTTGAGCTGTTGTAAGATTTCAAAATACTGTCTAAAGGTTTGCCAATCCATCTGTAATTACCGTTTAAGCTAAAACTTTTATATAATCGGCATTTCAAAGTTCTGATTAATCTTTCAACAATTGAAGCTTTTTTAACTGAATAGGATGAATAATGATTAATATTAAATGACTGCATTAGCTTCATGAATACAGCGTTGTAAAACTCTGTGCCTTTATCAGTTTGTAAGTGTACCGGATCACGATGAGTTCGAACTAAAAGGTTTTTAAATGCATTCGCCACTTCAGACTTGGTTTTAGTCTTTACTGGAACTGCCCATGAAAATTTTGAAAAACAGTCTATCACCACTAATATGAATCTAAAACCATTATTGTATTTTTTCAAATTTTGCATGTCTATCAAATCTGCTTGCCACAAATCATCAATTCCTTTTAATATAACAGGTCGCCGAATAAAATTTTTTCTTGCTTCTTTATGAATTTCGTTTACGATGTCTTGTTTACTCATTATGCTTTGGATTTTATTATTTTTTCCAATTCAGATTTGGTGTAATAGTTTTGCTTAAAACTACTTATGAAGATTTGAATATCGTTTTTTATTAAGTCCAGTAAATCTTTAACTTCTTTTTTTGTGTAAAGAGTTTTAGTTATTTTATCTACGTATTCTTTATTAACAGCATCACTGCTAGACAACGGAGATTTGATACCAGTCAACCTTGCAGACTTTAAATCAAAATCACCGTTTTCTTTCTTCGTTAAAGTCTTATCAAAAATATCAAAGAATTCTGAGAAGCGCAATCGTTTATGTATATGATGGCCAAATTTATCTACGTTCATTTTAACCGAACCTCTAGCCTTTATTAATTAAGATCAAATGAAACAATTTTGATAGTTATGTCTTATTTATTTATTATACCACTTTCACGTAGCTCTTCAACAATCGATATGATTTCATTATCCAACCCAGTGTTACCAGCATTTCGAGAGGCGATTAATAGTTTTAATCTATCGACTAATTCATTAGGATTGTCCCAATAAACATAATCTACATTCTCATTCCACTTTTTTAATAGCGGCAGACCCCCTCCATGGCAGCTACTATCAGTACTCGCAGAAACTTTCCGTAATTTAAATAACGGTTTTATAATAGTTAAGTATTTTCGTCCTCTGTTACTTCGTATTGGTTTACTCGGATCATAATCTCTCCTGTGTACATTAGTGTCCAACAACATACTTTTATAATTCATTTTATCATCTTGAGTTACTAACTGTAATTTTGGTACTTTTTTAAATAACAGTTCATTTAGTCCGGATGTTCTTTTGTATTTATGACCTCCAACTTGTATATAATCATCAGTAGCAAGCACACGTGTCAAGCCCATCATAAGTTTTCCACGTTCATTTCTCACACCAAAGGGGATGTCATTAAAAACTTCTGAAGACAGAGACCATGATGATGCATCAATTTTCTCTCCAGAATCAGCTGATTTAAATGATGTATCGTATGTTACGTTTTCCATTTCATCATTATCAGACTGCTCTAAATCAGAAACACTGTTATCTGAATCGGAAATTTCAGTTTTGTTTTTGTAATCAGATGTTCTAATATTAGGTTCTCTCTTCCTCATAGTTTCGTTGGTTTCGTTTGTTTCGTTTGATGTATCTAACTTATTTGAATTGAACTCGGACGTCTTTTCTTGATTAGAATATGATGCCTTTGAATTGATAGCCATTTGGTTTAAGGGTTTAATAATTGGCTTAAAAAATTTGTTTAAAACTTGATCATTTTCTGTATCTATAGCCTTTATTTTGCGATATTTTCTTTTAACAGCTTCTGCAGCACTTATTATTTTCCTTTTAAGGTCTTTCTCCATTATATTATTATAGAAACTTGAAACACGTATTTGCTTTTGTACTGCCATGTGTTAAATGATTTAGTATAAAATAAATACTTATATTTATTTTAACTGAATACAGCAAACGTATCAAAATTTTTTCTGTACCTACCATTATTTTTTTCGCTGTCTTTACAAATCACTAAGTAACTGTGAGATTCTGACCATATTTTTGAACACATGTTTTTGAATTCAAACCATGTCATATCTGTACTTACATGTTCATCATAAACATGTTTTAAATTTATATCATCTTGCTTAAATAAAACTATTAGATTTGCATTATCTCTAACTAACTGCTTAGGTATTTTAGTATACGACTGGTTCAAATAAAAACAGTCTATGATTTTATGTCGTCCCATTGCAAAGTAATCTCGCATATTATTTTGGTTTTCACATGCAACATCATCAAATATTATTATAGAATGAGGTTTCGCTTCTTGTGGACTACGAACTTCTTCATTTTCCTGATACTTGATAAATGATGTATTTGGCACCATTTCAATAACTTTTTCTAAAAATACGTACTTAGGTTGATAAAGAGTTTTGGAATAAACATATACATTTTTATATCGCAACCCATTTTCATGTAAGAGTAGACCCACCATTAAATTAGTTTTTCCACAGTTCGACGGGCCGCTAATTAAACATCGTATCGTATTAGGTAAAAGTTTACCGTGACGATAACTTTTATTTTTTAATTCTCCATATATTTTGTCAACTTGCAGTGATTGAATTTGTTTTACGAACTTCATTGTTATTAAACCTAAGAATGTTCAGAAAACAATGAGCACGCGTTTCGATTCACTATCATTATATAGGTACCCATATATAATTGGTAAACGTTCACAATGTATGTGTAAGTAATATTGCAGAACATAGTTTATGGTGAGTGAACACAGTTAACACACCCAGTTCAAACGCTTTGAACAAACGATTATTGGTCATTTCAAAACACACTTCAAAAACCAATGGGCATTTCAAAACAGATTTTCCATACATATCGATGTCACTCTTCAAACACAATTTTTTAAACCAATTGGTCAGCACACATTTCTCCAATAATTAACGAACTGAGTGAACACGAAGTGAGCTCATTATTGGAAAAATGTGTACTGAAATGACCAATTGGTTTAAAAAAATTGTGTTTGAAGAGTGACATCGATATGTATGGAAAATCTGTTTTGAAATGCCCACTGGTTTTTGAAGTTTGTTTTGAAATGCCCAATAATCACCTACTACGGTTATTGATTGATGAAATAATCGCGGGAAAAATATGTTTCATTTAAATATGTTCCAAGAATATTCCAAGATTTGTTTTTCTCATTTCAAATGTTAAAAATGTTTCCTTTGTAGAAATACACCTGATACTTGTACTTTTTGTGATGACGACTAGCAGCGATGTGGTGATTTTGCTAATTGGACATTTTGAGATGGGCCTAGATGAGATTAAGTCAAATTGCGACTCGAAAATGATGAGATAATTATGGCTTAAGTGAGATGATGTCATTTTGCGATCTAGCCATTTTAATACTAACCCGTTAAAAATATTTAAGTCGTTATGTTATTATTTTTCTCGTTTATTCGGATTTACTTTAGAATTTCATTATCTTCTAAACTAAAAAACGAATACCTCCAGATTATAAGAATAAAATTATGCGTTATGTTCCTATATAGGAATCGCCAGGAGATTCTGCAGTAATTTTTTTCTTCTACCAAAACAATTTCAAAATTAGTATTCTATTATATTCCCAGTTCGCAACTGGCCTCGAACAACAACTTTTTTCTTCCATCGCAATCGGTTACGTAACTCGATTACGATCGCAGCCGTATAAGGAATCTCCCATGGAATATTTAGACAAGTAAAATATTTATTCTCCCAATTATTGTTTTTACTTCAACGACTACCAACAAAACCTTTATAATTATTTTGAAAAACGGCACAATAATGAACTAAAACATACGTAGGGTCAATAAAATTAAATTTTTACCTACATCTTTGAAAGTCAACCAAACAGCACAAAGTCGATTGTACTTACTTAGCGAACCGGTCCTAGTTCTATACAGTAATGATTTTAATGACAATAAAAGTCAGTATTATTATTGCAAGAACATAATACATAATACGCTATTATTAATAATAGCGTATTATTAATATTGGCACGGGGATGAACGCTCGAGTGAATCAGAATGACACACTTTTTCAACGGTTTTATAATATTCGTTTTTGACACGTTTTTTGTTTGGATTTCTATATAATAGCACCTTGTATTAATGGAGCAGTTTAGTCCCCAATCGTAAATAAAATACATTTCATTTTAACACTTATTTTCAGAAAGAATAATAATTTATATAAAATTCGCACTGCAACATACCCCCCGTTTTTTCGTACGTTTGTTAAAGTTAAACTCATGTCAACTTAAAAATACGAAACCCTTATTGGTTGCCTGTTGATTATCGTCTGTCTTAAACCAATGAGCGTTCGTATTTTTAAGTTGACATGAGTTTAACTTTAACAAAGGTACGGAAAACCGAAGCTAGCAAGCGATCCTGCTCCTAACTCAAGATACTGACTCAAGATACCTACTCAAGAATAACAGCAGATCGAACGGAATTCCAATTTCCCAATTAAGTACAAAAAACTTTTAAACATTAAACAACTTTGACTCCATTCCTATTCTGATCAAAATATGAAGACTAAACCATCGCAAACCCCTATGTCATCCGAAACCACATTTCAACAACCATAATTACATATAACTGACACTATACTCTGTAATCATCTGATTAAACGCAGAACTACATGAAAAAGCGCATTAATATTCATAAGCACAAAGATCTCGATAGTGCTGTTAGTACCCCTCGAACAACAAAAAGCTGACAAGTACCTCGTTTAATACAATGCGTAGCGTGGACGCCGCATAAAATTATAATAAATATTCGGAGACAGAGATAGATGTAATATCGTTACTGGAGCGAAAGAGACGGAGGACTGAAACGGTCATCCCTAGTTGCATCTCTATGCATAGGGCTGCCACGATTTGAGATATGTCTGGTGTTTCCCTTGTGTGTGTCAGTCAATATTTCGCATTTCGAATTTAAATATGATAGGTATTTAAGTTTATGAAGTACAGTTTGCTACAATAATGGTATATCTACGCAGTTTGCGGTTAATTTTTAATTTGGGACTGCCATCGGTTCATTGCTCTTTACCTATTTTTTGCCCGGTTCAATGCGCAGTTTATTAGAAAATCACCATGGAAAACATTAATTGTAGAAGATTAATTACCTGCAGGAGACTATTTCAGTCATATTTTAGTTTTAACCAAAATGAAACCTAAGAGTGCTTTGCGTAATTTTAATAGCAATGCAATTAGCTAAATTACATTCTGAAATTTTCTAATAAAACACAAATTTTTAGTTTTAGTCGGTTTCAATCATTATTATCATTATCATCAGCCTGAAGACGTCCACTGCTCAACATAGGCCTCTTCCAGAGAGCGCCACTTTGAGTAGCTGCTCCTGCATCTATCGGTTTCCCACGGCTTTCACTAGATCGCCGTCCACCTAGATCAATGAAGTTATTGCCTAGCTGGTATAATAACTATTGTCTTCAATCTTTTTTTATCGTTATAGATTTACGTATTTTACCACTTACGACTTTTACCGAGAGCGTACAACAACTGATATTTGACAGCCCTACTAATAAACCACATCCGTAAATCGTAAAGGTGACAATACACACTCGTCATTTGGACGTCGAACAGGGGCATTACATGTCGGACTGTGTGTGTGGGGTGCTTTATATTACACGTAATAAGTCATAACTCATCTGTTAAGTAGAGGAGGGTCTAATAATGGCTATCAATTCAGATTCGCGTCGAAACCCATTATTAAAGTATGGGTGATGATTTTGATGTTTCGCAGGGGGACGTGACATCTGTGAAATTGTCGTGAAACTGCTTTAAGATTTTCGGAGAAGAATTTCACGGTTACCTAAACCATGGTTAGTCAGTACGGAAAGGTTTAAACAAATAGTTTGAGTGGTTGCGTTCGTTTTGGTTGGTTCGTAGCGGTTCCTACGTTTTTCGTAGCATACCATTTACTCATAATGACTACATTACAAACAAAAGTATGTTTCTTTTTATTCATGACTAGGCTATTAGTGCTTGGGTAGTAGGCTCATGCTTGACCTTTGACATCAGCCCGGTTAGCACGGACGGTAGACAAATTGTCTTTCCCCGTTTTATGTCACTTTCTTCATACTTGCTTACTTGACAAGTGGAGTAAAGAGGGGAAAGACAATTTTGTCTATCATCCGTGCTAATTACAATCAGGTGAAATATGTCCAAATATGGCCCTGTTAAAAAATCTACCTTAATAAAGCATGGGAAATGATAAAAATAGTTTTTTATCGATTAAACAATTCGCGGTCAAAGAAACTAAAAAGGCCTCCTACTCCGATTGGATAGCTTTAAAGCCATATTGGTCAGCCAAAACGTAGCAATGGAAAGCTCCAATCCTCCAATCAGCATCGGCTAATGGATTGTGGTCCCACTCCCTATACCAGTTGCGGATCGTGGATTCAATCGCTCGCCAGGCGTGCAGCAAGGTAACCTCAGGCTTACAGAATAATCTAGATGAAGCATTCAACACGTCAAGCCTAAAATTTAGCCGTGTGATTTACCAAGTATCACTAACCCCCGGTTCCTGGTACGTTTGTCAAAGGTAAACTCATGTCAACTTAAAAATACTAAACGCTCATTGGTTGCCTGTTGGTCATCGGATATCGTCAATGGTTAAAACTCTACCAAATTATGACCAATGGTGAGATTTTGTTACAGTTTTTAACCATTGCTTACCTTAACTACGGTTCCAAAATACCTTAATCGGGGGGAGGGGGAGGGTCTCTAGTTTTTATATAAATAAAATTAGTTCTGCTTTTGACAGATGAGTTACTCCAGTGCCGCCTATTGAGCTGAGAAGAGTTGTTTTTTTAAAACTCGTTCGTAAGTGCCCCTCTAAAACGTATAATGTTTACGGTGGGTGCATTTCCGAACGTAAAATAGGAATAAAAGGTGGAATCGTATCATTTGCGTTTCCGTATTCCTTTTTTTGATTTGAAGCACGCCATCTTTACTATTTTGTTAGTCTGAGTAGATAATGTGTAGCAAGTTAGCAATACGCTAATAACCGATATTGCTCTTTGTGGTAAGCCAAATTAGATTTTAGCGGCTTCGATCGAGTGCTATCAGCATGGATTGCTAGACAGAGAGCTTTGTCTAGACAGAGATGATTACATTTAAGATAGCTTTGCGAATCCTGATGAAAGCTGAACTTTGCCTTTTAGCCTTTGATATTTAGTCTTTTTGATTTTATTTCTCGAGATTCCTGTTTGTGAATTTATTTACAACCGACTTCAAAAAAGTAGGAGGTTCGCAATACGGTTGTATGTTTTTAAAATGTTTGTTGCCTCAGAAATCCATCATTTACTAATCAATTTGGAATTTTTATATTTATTTGAAAGCCTGACATGATTGGCCTGATAGCTTAGTTGGTAAAGACAGCACTGTCAGTATTTAATATTGACTACGCATATGAACAAATATACCCTAATCAGCAGTGAATTTTATTTATTTTTTAAACAAGTGTCGTTTAGCCGAGTTATTAGACACGGTGGGGTGGCTACCCCTAGTATTCAAAATATGCACATATGCTGCGCGTTTTACGCGAGCTTAGCATGCGTGTATGCATCACTGAGGTGCGCTTGTGTGTGTTTAATGGACATTCGTATATTCATAGACTTTGTATGTGTGTGGTTGACCAATATGTTTGCTAAGTGGGTATTAGGTTTTCGCGGTGACGTAAAAAGTCTGTGTCGTTGTCAGTTTAGTATTACTTGCAGAAAAATTGTGATTTTGAGTTACAGGAGACGTGCAGGTTATCTCTTCTCTATCTCTTATACTGGGTGGCGCAAAAGTACTGGCACTAAAGAAAATACTTTTATTTTTTTTATATGACATTTTCTGTCATTCTGTTGTTGAAAATTGTGTAGTGAACAAATGTAAAATACACTGAAAATAAACATGGACCGTTTTACTCCCCAAGAACGTGGAATAATTGTGTCAATGTTCTTACGGAATAATTCATCAGTGATAAGAACACAACGTGAATTTCGTCGACGATTTCCCCACCGTCCGGCACCGATTGGTCGCACAATTCGACGCTTTGCCACACGCCTTGAAGCAACTGGCTCAACATTGGATAGACCTAAGTCTGGGAGACCAAGAACAGGCCGTTCAGCTGAAAATATCGATGCTGTGCGCGAAGATGTGGAAGAGTGTCCAGAAACATCAACGAGGCGACGTGCCACGCAATTGGGCATTTCCAGACGGACCCTGCAGCGTATTTTGGTGAAAGACTTAAAGATGTTCCCGTATAAAACTCAAATGACTCATCAACTGCTGCCTGCTGACCACCGAGCTCGTCTAGATTACTGCCAGCGCGTCATAAACCTCAACCTTGAAGAGGATGATTTTCCTTCAAAATTGAGCAGAATACTCGGTTCTGGGGCACTGATAATCCGCGCATTATTCAAGAAACACCTCTACACCCACTAAAAGTTACTGTATGGTGTGGCATCTGTGTTGACAGAGTGATCGGACCCTATTTTTTCGAAGACGCTGGAGGCAATGCGATAACTGTCACTGGAGAACGCTACAGAACCATGTTACGTGAGTTTTTGATACCCAGTTTGGACGAATTGGGGCTGGAGCACATCTGGTTTCAACAAGACGGCGCTACGGCACACACAGCGCGCGACACTATGGACTTAGTGAGGGACGCTTTTCCAAGCCGAGTTATCTCTCGTTTTGGCGATTTGCCTTGGCCTGCAAGATCACCCGATCTGACCAGTCCAGACTTCTTTCTTTGGGGTTTTTTGAAATCTCGGGTGTATGTGAACAAGCCACAGACTCTCGCAGCTCTAAAAGAAAACATTCGTCAAGAAATAACGAACATATCGCAGGAAGTGTTACGGCAAGTTATGCAAAATGTCATAAATAGGGCTCAAATGTGTATCAACTCTGGAGGTCACCATTTAAAAGACATCATCTTTAAATCCTAATGGTACGAAATTTAATGGCACAAATATACATTTAAAAAAACCTAAATCTAGTTTTCTAATTTAGAAAAAATGTTATAGCTGAACCAAATAGGGTCTTTACTTTTGCGCCACCCAGTACATAGTATAAAACATTCGCTTCCCGCTGTCTGTCTGTTCCTATGTATGCTTAGAATTTTAAAACTACGCTACGGATTTTGAGGCGGTTTTTTAAAGAGATAGAGTGATTCAAGAGGAAGGTTATATGTATTATTATTTCGGTAAATGTTAATTATAATTAATGTATAATGTATAGGTAAGTCAATTCAATCTAAAAATTATATTTTATTTATTTTGACATTTTATAGTTAGTATAATATCTTCTTAGTATTAATGACATAAGCATATTATTTGTATTAAGCACGTATTGAGTAAATAACTACCAGATTGTAAATTTATTTTGTGCTAACATGTTTACTAACCAAGATTTGAAGTTGAACTTGACATGTTTAATATTGGGGAATTAATTTATCACACTAATCACACTAATATTAATTAGTGTGATTAGTGTAATTAACAATTAATAAAATAAATATTTGCCCCCAACTAAACAAAACTTGTACTATCCAGATACCTGGAAGAATACCTAGGATGAAAAGAAACTAATATTATAAAGCTGAACGTTTGTATGTGTGTTTGTGTGTATGTGTGTATGTTTGTTACTCCTTTACGCTCAAACGGCTGGACGGATTTGGATGAAACTTGGAATATAGATAGCTTATGTACTGGATTAACACATAGGTTACTTATTATCCGCGGGTGAAACCGCGGGGCGCAGCTAGTGTTATATAGGTGAAAGTTTGTGCGTATGTGTGTATGTGTGTATGTTTGTTACTCTTTCACGCTGTAACAGCTGGGCGAATTTGGATGAAATTTGGTATGGAGGTAGCTTATACCCTAGATTAAAACATAGGCTACTTTTTATCCCAAAAACGGGAACGGTTCCTGTAGGAACGCGGGTGGAACCGCGGGGCGCTGCTAGTTACTAATACTATTATCTTAGTTTTATGGTGTGATGTTGGAAATTTTCTGTAATTAATTAATGTAAATGGTGTTTATTTGCCGTGTTAATTAAATAAATAAATAAATAATACATGCATAATATAGTAGAGAAACACTGATAATTTCAGAGGTTTCTAATGTGATGTCGTGAATAAACACATTTTTTTTGCGCTTACATTTCAAACGCTACGGGATAGATCAAAATAATGTACTACAGTATTGTACATTTTGGAAAGGTCTACAAAAATGTCCGTGATGGTTTATTTCTATTTCTTAGAGATAACCCACAATAACCATATTTTATCCTTTATTTTTTACGAGAAATAATAGCTTATTTACGAAGCGATTTTAAGCATCCGTGCGAAGCCAGGGCGGGTTGCTAGTACTATATATAATGATGCAGGATTCTATTAAGGTATTTCTATTAAGGTAAAAATAAAACGAATCTTTTAGCTGATACTTGCGACTTTGCAGTTTATCGCAATAGAAAGTATCATACGTTGTTTTTAATCTGTAACATATTGACTTATGTAAAAAGCTTAGGTAGGTATACAATATACATTGCTAACTGCTGATACACGTGGGTTCCAAATCAAATCAAATCATTTGTTTGTTTGCAAGACAAACACACGCAAACACACAAACACACACTACAAAAGGTACAAGATCACAGAGTAAATAATGGATACGTGCATTCAGCCTGCAAGCAGGTGTGCAAATATTAAAAAGTATTTGCCGTACCAAGGAGGTTTCCTTGCCTTTAATATAAATAATATAATACTTTTTAATAACTATTTTTACCAATTTACCTAATGAACTCAAATCTTTAGAAGGAAATATGTTTGAAAAACATTTAAGTGACTGGTTTTTAAGTAAATGCTTCCATAGTGTCAGGAAAATGGGAATATGTAACATATAGTAACCAAAATATTTTTATTAGGTTCAAGTTAAAACCATCTAAAACTAGCCAACCACAAGCTAAAGCAGAGTTGCCATAATCCAAAATCCTTATTTACTTAAATTAGATTATACACGCAAATATATTCAAAGTAAAGCGGAGTAGGGTACTCCACAAGGCATTCTTAGGGCGTTTACAGTCGAGCGAACATCAAACGGATCCCTACGCAACAGTCATAATCAGACGTTTAGGCTTTCTTTGATAACCGACATTAGCGTCTTTAGAGGAATTTAATTTGTTTTCACTTGTCTTGACGGCAGACGTTTGTGCGGAGTTGTTTGTAGCTGGTTGTTTGACCGTTTGTGACTTGCCTGTTTTCAAGTTTATATTTTCGCTGGACATTCAAGTTTGCTGTGGATTATTCTGGAAGATTATCTTCAGATATTTGACGTATCTGTTCTGAGGGCCAAAAATGTTTTTTTAGCCCGGATGTATGGCTGTCCAGCTGTTAGCACATACAGGTCGCATTAATCAATCGATTCTCATGAAATTTTGTAAGTAGTTTTGAAAATTATGCATTTTTTTTCAAAATGGCGGAGCCATGTTGGATGCCAACGTAAAAATCGTTTTCAGTTTGAAACTATGCAAAGGAGTTTTGGCGGGAACGCGGAAAAGTTCACGTTGTTGCATCGTATTATTTTTCAAAACTTGTGCTTTTTCCAGTGTTAATGTTTAAAATTGGTGGCGTTTTACGCATTAAGTGCTGAATTACGAGCATGAGTGTGGGCAAGTGATATAATGTGGTGAAACGTGATTTTTCGTGTTGCTTCCAAAATTCCATAGAAGCTTCTAGTAAAGTTGCCACCACTTTACTGGGGCATGACTTAGACTGGACTATTACTACCTGACTTAGACTGGACTATGACTGTGACTAAGACTTGATATTATTACGTGAAATATTCTTTAGCACAATGAAAATTACAATACTTGACACTGGCTAAATACACTATGTGTGGAGCCAAAATACAAGAAAAAAAAAACTATGCAAAGACAGACTCGTATAATAGCTCACAGGCTACTATAGTATAATGACCTACTAGAGGCGCTCTCTGGTTCCCGAAATAAGTCGTTCCTATTTCCTTTGTAAATCCTCTAAGCTGATTTTTTGGATAAAAGTACGATTTGTGTGTTAATAGTAAGCAATCTGTGTAAAAAAAACAACCCTTAACTGGTTATTTTTTATAATTTACTAGCGGCCTGCCCCAGCTTCGCACGCGTTCTAAATATAGCTTATGTTACTCAGGGTGAATGTAGCTTTCCAATGGTGAAATAATTTTTGAAATCGGCGAATCGGAACGAAACATACAAAAATACAAATCTTTCCTCTTTATAATAGTGGTGTAGATAAGGATCAGTCGGATAAACTACAAAAATAGTGCTTTCATTAAATTCAATTTAAGTACTCTTTTGAGTTTTGGCGGGAACGCGGAAAAGTTCACGTCGTTGCATTGTATTATTTTTCAAAACTCGTGCTTTTTCCAGTGTTAATGTTTAAAATCGGTGGCGTTTTCCGCATTAAGTGCTGAACTACGAGCATGAGTGTGGGCAAGTGATATAATGTGGTGAAACGTGGTTTTTCGTTTTGCTTCCAAAATTCCATAGAAGCTTCTAGTAAAGTTGCCACCACTTTACTAGGCCATGACTTAGACTGGACTGAGACTACCTCACTTAGACTGGACTATGACTACGCAGACTGTGACTAAGACTTGACTTTACGTGAAATATTCTATCATTATGAAAAATTACAATACTTGACACTGGCTAAATACACTATGTGTGGAGCCAAAATATAAGAGAAAAAAAAAAAAAGTACTCTTTTCTTGTCATACACCTGCATCTACTTTCCTTATAAAATAACACAATACCTATACAAACATACTTGCACAACAATAATTAGATTTAATTGACATAGAGTATCGTTTAATTTAACAACCCCTCCACAAGTTGTATGTAATTACTATCTTATCTTGTATCTTCTGATGGTATCGCTGTTTAATACTTACGGATCCAAATAACATCGGTAGGGTTCACAGAAAAATAGTTTAGTATAAAAAATTCTAAGTATTGTAGTTAATTAGAATGATACCATAAAAATGTTTAATCACGATTAAAATTCATTTACAATAAAAACTGTTCACTCTAATTATACTTCGCACTAAGACTTCATGTCTGTGCCAATAATCATAAAGTTAAGTATATGATAAATAAATCATTTAAAAAAACAATGATAGTCTATGATCTGATCACACATTCTAGTAATCTTATTACTAGCTGTGTGATGTCTCAGTACGACATGCGCAGTGCAGTGTCACGCAAAACTGTTATGGGTAGCCGTAACAAATTAAAATAATAAATCAAATTAGGGTATAGCACAATAAACTGCACATTATAATGCAAACCTAATCTATCAAACCACTAACGCTACTAGCAAGCATAATGCATGGCATCATTAGGCATGGCATAGCTCTCAAATTGCAGGCAATGATGACAGCATTTTGCTTGCTGCTAGTGCTATGCGGTTTGCCATCAGTAAAGTGAATCTACACCACTATTATAAAGAGGAAAGATTTGTATTTTTGTATGTTTGTAATGAATAAACTCAAAAACTACTGTGCCGATTTAAAAAATTCTTTCACCATTGGAAAGCTACATTTACCCTGAGTAACATAAGCTACACCACTACACGTGCGAAGCCGGGGCGAGCCACTTGTAAACTATATAGTTCACTACCTAATTACATTTACAAATTTCAATCTTTTTATAGGTATACCTATACCATCTAGTTTATGTATCTACGTAATACATTATTTGTATTGGCTTGTATTATTTTGTGTTTTATTTTGGTTGTGCAATAAAACTTTCTACTAATTTGATTAAATAGTGAATTAAACTTACTTATTTTGCTGACCATACAATAGGATTAGCTGAATACTAAATCGGTATCATTTCGACCGGACATCAGTACAGAGGTCCAACGATATCTGTTGTGGTTTAACTAACTAGTATTCTATACAAGTACTCAATATATTTATTATAGAATACCTATGAATACCTATTAACAGCTATGCTCGGTGTTTCCCTGCGAGATAAGCTCCGAAACGAGAAGATCCGCAGGAGAACTAAAGTGACCAATATAGCTCTTAGAATTAACAAGTTGAAATGGCAATGGGCAGGCCACATCACTCGTAGAACTGACAACCAATGGGGAGGAAAGGTTCTCGAGTCGCGACCACGAACCGGAAGACGCAGCGTAGACTGGCCCCCCACTCAGTGGACCGACGATCTGGTGAAAGGCGCGGGGAGCCGATGGATGCAGGAGGCGAGTAGCCGCTCAAGGTGGCACGCTCTGGGGGAGGCCTATGTTTAGTAGTGGACGTCTTCAGACTGTTGATGATGATGATGATGATGAGAATACCTATCTAGAGGGTCTGAAAATACGCAGAAATACTGGTTCTATTTGTTATCGTATCTACCAATGGGGTACATGGTCTTATGGGGAATGCTTGTACCATAGAACCTGGAGCTCTCCAATTCGCGAGTGAATATTTATTATCTACAGAGGAAATCGTGTGTAGGTGTCTTTTAGGTAAAAGCACATGCTTTTACCTCATACATATGAGAGCGTGGTGAAATGCAAACCAATTCAGAAAAATAAAGAGTAGAATAGACCAGGATCAAGAACTAAGGGTGCCTTCCGAAGCTCTATAGTACATGTATAGTGAAAGTTTATGAGCTAACAAACAACCTCTTTCTTTTGAGAAGACGGTTAAAATTTATAAAACTAGTAATAAAACGCTCAATATCCGAAAGCCCCACGCCAATATTATTAAGTGTGCTATAATATAAAAATTGCATCCCGGCTTTGCCCGCACGTGTCTACTCGATACTTATCTCGCTCCGCTTACCACCCTTATGGCTCTCATTTTTTTATAAAGCTCCTAAAAGCTGTGATTTTTCATCAATATTTATTTTTAAAATGTTATCGAAACTTTTTGAGTTCAACATCAGATTGAGTTTGTACTTCTTTGAAAATAAAAAAATGATGAGAGAAAACAAGGTGAAAACTGAGTGTTTTGTTGAAGGTGGACTGGAAGAGATTAATTTAAGTGACAAGGTAACGCAAGTGGTTTTTTGAAGCAATTTTTTTGGGTGCATTATTTGATTGTTTTTCTTGGTGCTCAGAAAAGAGTTCAACGCGCACTTAGGCAACAAATACGTACATTATTTCAAAATATTGCAAGTCTACAATAATAGCTTTAAGAAAAAAAGAATTTCATTTTTCCATTACTGATGCAAAGCAATGCTGCACAAAACTGAAAAGAAAACTCCGCTCTGGAGCTTCGATTGCACCCAGAAGAAGCAACAAGGTACTTCACAGTGATGCCTTTTTTTTTTTCATTTTGTTTCACAGCTATCTAAATAAGGCAATTATAACAAATAACTTGTATTGGCGTTTCTAGTAGGTAAGAGACCATACATAAACACTTGGCAATCATAATTTCCCATCTCTTCCCGTGGGTGGCGTGGTGAGCCGGCTCAGGGAATATCCAGGGAATGGGCAGCAACATTCTCCTCGGTACATTAAAACCTTCTGCGATTACTAAGCCGCCTGACAAGTTTGATGATTATAGCAACGCCACCCCCTTCCTCTATGATAAGCGTTCAAAGTGGCGTTTTATGAGGGAGGCCTGTATTCAGCAGTGGACGTCTTCCGGCCGATGGGGTGTGTGTGTGTGTGAATCATAATTTTCTTATATTTGTTATTTAAGCTCATTAAATGTATCCTATTAACTAAAATATGCGAAAATTTGTATGTGTGAATGTGAATGTTTGTGACCGTTCATTTCCGTAACTACTGAACCGATTTTGATAAAATTTGGTATGCAGATAACTTATATGCTGGAATAACACATAAGGATACACTTTATCCGCGGGTGAAACCCCGGGGCGCAACTAGTATTACAATAAAAAATAAATTCTCCAGTGTCCCCGTCTCTTTTAACAGCGAACATTGTCCTCAGATACATAAAATGAATAGATATACCCATGATATAGATCCCACGTGTCTCGCCGCGGGGGGCCGTATATTGGATAAGCCTTGTAATTAACTCGTTTGCTAATAAACGAGGGCTATCACGTGAATTGCAAACACTTCATACGAGAGGATACACGTTTCGAGCAACATGTGACATGAGACTTTCTAAACTCTTCAAATTCAGTCAAACAATTTTAAGTGCGTTCGATACCGGTTATACGGGATTATAGGAGAAAAAATATTGATAAATCCCTTTATATCTCTGACTAGCGGCTCGCCCCGGCTTCGCACGTGTAGTAGTGTAGCCTATATTACTCAGGGTGAATGTAGCTTTCCAATGGTGAAAGAATTTTTGAAATCGGTACAGTAGTTTTTAAGTTTATTCATTGCAAACATACGCACAAAAATACAAATCTTTCCTCTTTATAATAGTGGTGAAGAGGTATAGATAGATTGATTTTTGGAGAAATTAGGGTAACGAACTAACTAACGTAACTTACGTACGTAACATAGTAGCAAAGGTTAACGTAATAACCAAGTTACTAACTAACTCGAAAATTTAACACCTACTTTCGCCACTATAAAAGTAGAGTTTATGCAAACTAAAAACTTTGATTTGACTGGTCACTTGAAAGCTACCTTGTTTACCTACAGATATCACAAAAAGCCCGCCTTGGATTTCACGCGTTTTTGACAAAAAAAAATTAATGTGATTGATTGACGTGACAAGCTAGTCATTCACTAGCGGGGTGATCATGTAACTTTGATAGCAATGCAACAAAAGAAATTTCATTCCAAATTTGAAAATTTCCATAGTAACTCTGTACATAAGCTGCGTACTGCAACTGTCAAATCCATACATTTTTGTGTTTCTATCGGTTGCCAACAAGTTACATGATCGCCTAGATTAAGTTAATGTTAAGTGACACGGCCACCCATAACAGTTTCACCCGGAGCTTTACAACAATAAAGTTTCGCGTGACACTGCACTGCGCACGGCATCCTGAGACATCACCCAGTTTAGTAATCAGATTACTAGACTGAGTGATCAGATCTTAAAGTCTCATTTGCCCAGTAATCACTAGCTACAATGCCTTTCAAACCGGAACACAGTAGTGCTTGCACACTACTGCTTGGCGGCAGAATAACTGGCAAAGCGGAGGTCACCTACCTAGACGAACTTTGCAGAAAAGTACTACCACCTAGTAAAGTAGTAGTATTTATTTATTTAATTCTTTATGCACAAAACGTGTACAGAGGTGGACTTAATGCTAACAGCATTTTCTACCAGTCAACCAAGGTGTGCAGAAAAGAAGATAAGCAAAATTGTTGATCATACAAAAGAAATATATATATAAGTACGTTACAGTATACTTATAGTAAAACTGTAACAGGTCCAATTCTGTACATTGAAGATAATTAGAAAAAAAAATTGGAGGGTTTTATTTTGAAAATTATAGTTTTGCCTTCAGCGTCGATAGTAAGGATTATCGATGCTGAAGCTAAAACTATATTTTTTTCATTTTTGTCTGTCTGTATCATGGCTGAGCATCACGGCGCAACTACTGGATGGATTCAAATGAAACTTGGCATGTTTGGAGTTCATATTACGAGGTAGGCCATAGGATACTTTTAATCCCGCAATTCAGCATGGTTCCCTCGGGAGAGGGGATGAAAGTAAAAATATATACTTAGTTGTAGTCCGATTACAATCATTTTTTGAGAAAGGGGATACTTTATAGTATTAACTAGTAAGATACAAGTGTATACATATAATTTTATGTATTTAATAAAATACAGACAAAACTAAATAGTAATGGTTATTTTAATAAATATAAGTACTAAAATAAATATACTATATACTAATAAATAAATATTTCTATGTTCTACTATATCAAGTTCAGAGACAAAAAAAAAAAATACGAATGGTAAATGTATGTATGTGTGGTAAATGTTCTTTTACCTGGCGTATAAACTGTCCTTTACGTTAGTAGTAGATTATTTAAAATTAAAACAAAAAAAAAAACCGAAAATAATGAGACTCAACGACGGTAATGCTGGGAAATAATATTTTTGCATATATCTGTGACGATTCTTATCAGTTTAAAATTATGGTTTTTTTTTTAAATGAGTTTAAGACCCTATTGGTTGTAAAGTAAGTACACTTACTAAGGGTGGATTTTTTGAACCGTAGTTAATAATAATAATAATAATACTCGATAGTCGTTTCGGCGAACGGCCTTATAGCGAAGAGCCTCGACCAACACCTCGAGAGGCTCTCGCTAGACGGTGGGATCAAGGGTCAGATTCAGAAGGCGGTACTCCTTGACACGGCACGTATTGTCACGAGGTTCCTCACTCTGCAGCCCTAACCACCGGTAGCTTGGGTCCTGCCCCGCTGCCGGCGGCACTCTAGGTTTAGGTTTTTTATAATATTTTTGTAATTTATTTTTATATGTATATTGTAACTAAACCTAAATCTAAGAAAATGTAATAAATGAGTAAATAATAATAAATAAATACGTGTGGACAATTCACACAGTGCCATCTAGCTCCAAACTAATGCTAACAAATTCTAACTAACTAATTAGTCAAAATTAGTTAGTGCTTTTAACCATTGATCAATAAGCCACCCTGACCAGTACTTTCCAACAACAGATTAAAGTAAAAAATCAATTGACTTACTGCTCTACTCAATAGCTCAATATAATATAATAATATAAAAGTAAGTTCTTATATACATTTTATATTTTAATTTTAGTTTATATTAATGTGTAACTGAATAGTCTTTGAAACACGTAAGTACCTACGAAAAGATTAAAACAAAAGCACTTTTCAACAGTTGCTACAGGCGTTTCTGCAAATGACACCAGCATTATACCCATGTGACGGACACAATCGTAACAGCTTTCTATATTTATTTACTCTTCCGATTACACCCTCAACAATATAAGCCTTAAATCCTTAGAATTGCGGTATTAATTTCCCTCCAACACTTCTTATTTTTTTTAACTCTTTCATTAAGTTTGCCATTGCAGAAAAATGTACCGAAAAAGAAAAAAATAGAAACTATTTTTGTCTATCGCCGGCCATGACTTTTCCGAAAGTGGAATATAATATCAAAATGAACTTTAATGTCACTGAAGTAAGGTTTAACTTGGTATAGCATGTATGGGATGGGGTAAATGTTACCATGATCGACCACATGCACGTCACGTGCTCGACACGCGTCGTCTCCGATAATCTTCTTTGGCGTCCTCTTTTGTTACAATTTGTTGCCGCACCGATATATTTTCCGGACCCTAGCGAGATCTAAATCTCAGATATGATCCGTAATGATATTTTAAATCAGTGTTTGGAACGAGATATTTATTAGGTTTGCTACTAGCTTAGAGAATTTATACGTTCATTAATTTAGAGGTACGTACCTACTTAACGATACTCAAACGACTTTATTTATTTATATATAGAACTGCATTAGTACGTTCTTGTTGTAAGAGGCAGATAAGATTATAATAATCTGAGTTATTTAAATAGTTTCAAACAATAGAGGTATAGATAGCGCAATAATAGATATTTAACGGTACAACACTAGTATTCTGAAATATACCTATAATATAGGTGGGTGCTGGAATAAGCACCTACTCCCATCTTACTATAATCACTTTATGTTATAACAGTTTTTATTAACAAGTGTATGGCATTTTATTCGTTATAACTAGTAAATAGTAGCGTAATAAAGTATTATTATTCATGGAAATATAATTTTTTGGTTGTATAATTCATCATCATCATCATTAACAGCCTGAACACGTCCACTGCTGAACATAGGCCCCGAATAGGACCACCCTATCTCTTCCCGTGGGTGCCGTAGAAACGGAATATCCAGGGAATGGGCTGCAGCATTCTCCTTGGCCTTCATTATTATAATCTACTGCGATCACCAAGCCGCCTGCCAAGCGTGGTGATTACGCCCCGCCCCACCTTTCATGTATAGTGTTTAAAAACAATTAAGTAAAATTCATCTAAGGCCCAGCATATTCTAAAACGAAGCTCAGTCGTGAGTCGTTCGGTCAAGTCTCAGCTTGGGCACCGTTTCTATAATCCACAAGGTTGATCACAGCATTTGTTCTAGATAACAAAATCTTCCAGTCACGTATAATTTACTACTAATCAAACTTACAAAATCCCAAATTAAACGACAGATATCACGCTTCAAACCATGTAAAAGTCAATTTATAAAAAAAATCATCCGCGTGACGTTAAAGTGACAAGAAAATATCACAGACACAATGAAATAAAGTTGTCATCCCCAGTTGAAGGGCCGGGGTCCGGGGAGCGTGCTAAATGCATTAATTTGGACTGGATTTAGTGGTCCGGAAATGATTTGCTACGGGAACGCATGTTCCATAGAGATATGACCCTATGACAATTGACCCTCTTACCGCAGATGGTAACCGAAAGTAAACTTTAATGGTTTAGTAATTGGGCTTAAATTTCTAAATAAGTGTTATTATTTTTTTTGGCCTAAATCAAATGAATAGTTAGCAGGACTTATCATTACTTATTTTAGTCAAGGGTCGTTACAGTAAAGGCTTAGTAATATCCAGGTTTTGTTTGCGCTTCTTCGAAAAAGATATTTGTTTTATAAAAATCAATAATCTTATTACGAAATAATCTAATTTAAGAATCATTAAACCTACTTTTTATAGGTACGAAACTAAAATGACGTTGAATCATCGATACAAGTAATAGTATACACACCTTTTTAGGTGTGTAACAAAATGATAGTACATTTTTATGTACTATCATTTTGTTAGAAATGAATGTTCCATCTGAACAAGTAAAGTTGCTTAATACAAGACACTATTAAATTTTTAACGCTAATAATAATTCTTGAATCTAATATTATGGATAAAGAATGTAACATAGGTATAGAAACTCTGCTATTTCATTTTATCTCTCCAGACTTAATAAAAGCAGACGCTACTCTCACGTCGATACCGACGTTAATATATTCAATATTAAGCACCCTCTTAAACAATATACGTAAACAGAATATAACCCGATATACGATAAAACGAAGACATCCCTCGTACCTACCAATACCTACCTCCGTTCCACCCTTAACGTTACCCTCTGATAACTTAAAGACTTTATCCCAAGCAGAGGAATTTTTACCGTAACAAAAACGATCATATTTTCTTTATTCAAGTCTTCGTGTCAAAATCGGGAGCATTTACCCTCGATGAAAAAACAGTCATCCAACTCTTTCGCACTCATTAAAAAAAGTATCGCTGTCTTTGTCTACAGTTTTCGCGCCGTTTTGATTTTGTCTATGCGTGTTATTTTTTTTTTCTGGAATGGCCCCAGTGTCGTGAATATTGTAATTAATTTATGTTAAGCAAGGGAGGCACATTAATGGCTGTAAAGAATATTTAAGCGAGAGTCGTAAAGAGCAGGAGTAATTTTTCGTAGATTCGCAACGTTTTTAGTATCTTCGCGGTACGTTAAGTTTTACGCCATTTTCATTGACATCGTTGTCTCGAAAGAGTTAGGAAAGAACGAGCGGTGCTTTTGCCTAAGTACTTACCTACTCTCAAGAGCTTAATGTTTAAAATGTCTCACTTTGGGTGTTTCGAAAAGTGAAATATAAAAGCTAAGTAGTTAGAGAGATTGAGGTGAATTACTATTATTTACTTACTAAAATATTTCTACCAACCCCAACCAACCCCAACGACGACCCCTGGCCCTGGCAACACATAACGTGCGCACACTGAAGGCTGACGAAAGGATGGTCGAGCTAGAGGCGGAGATGGGTAAGTTACGCTGGGATGTAATGGGATTGTCAGAAGTCCGAAGACAGGGACAGGACACGATAATCCTAAATTCCGGTAACTTATTCTTCTACCGGGAGGGAGACCAACTCTCCCAAGGGGGTGTCGGGTTTCTCGTCCGCAAGTCTCTCGTCAACAACGTGGTCAAAGTCGACAGTGTGTCGGCCAGGGTAGCGTACCTGGTACTCCGAATAACCAAACGGTATTCGTTGAAGGTTATACAGGTATACGCGCCGACATCGGCACACTCAGACGATGAAGTAGAAGCTATGTATGAGGACATATCCGAAGCCATGCATACTTCCGAAACATACTTCACCGTTGTGATGGGAGACTTCAATGCGAAGTTGGGCACAAGGAATAGCGATGAGCTGAGAGTGGGGCCATTTGGATACGGGCAGCGGAACCCTCGAGGACAGAGGCTGGCTGACTTCATGGAGAAGGAGGGACTCTTTATGATGAACTCCTTCTACGAGAAGCGGCCATCCAGGAAGTGGACGTGGATAAGTCCCGACGGTTCCACTAAAAATGAGATAGACTTCATCATGACGACCAAGAAGCACATATTCGATGATGTCTCTGTGATCAGCAAGGTGAAAACCGGTAGCGATCACCGTATTGTTAGAGGCACATTGAATATCAATGTTAAGCTCGAAAGGTCACGTCTGGTGAAGTCTACGCTCCGTCCAAATCCTGTCCAAATCCAAAACCCCGAAGGCTTTCAGCTGGAACTCCAAAATCGCTTCCAGTGCCTAGCCGACTGTAACACAGTGGACGAGCTAAACGACGGGTTGGTGGAAACTGTCCAAGCTGTTGGATCGAAATTCTTTAAGACCCAACGCCGAAAGAAGACTCAAAAGCTCTCAGAAAAAACTCTTGAGCTAATGGCCGACCGGAGCGAAATGAAGCTGCAGTCTTCAGTTGATATGTCAGCCTACGGTGAACTCAATAGACGAATCTGGAGTTCCTTGCGACACGACTTGCGTGCTCTTAGTACTTCACGTATTGAGGCCGCAATTGAGCGGAACCAAGGCTCTAAAGTGTTCGCAAAGGATTCGTCTATTGGGCAACACCAAATGACAAAACTGAAGACCGAAAATGGTAGCGTCATTTCATCCAAGCCTGAGATTCTGAGAGAGATCGAGAACTTCTATGGACAGTTATACACCTCGACACGTAAGCCCGCTACTAACACAGCTCAGGACATCAGAGCCAAGTTAGTCCGACACTATACCGAAGATATCCCGGACGTCAGCCTGTACGAGATTAGAATGGCCCTCAAACAGCTTAAAAACAACAAGGCACCAGGTGAAGATGGAATTACGACCGAACTTCTGAGAGCGGGTGGTAGACCGGTACTTTTAGTCCTCCAGAAGTTATTTAATTCTGTCATCCTTGAAGGTATAACGCCAGAGGCATGGCACAAGAGCGTGGTGGTGCTCTTCTTCAAAAAAGGCGATAACACCTTATTGAAGAACTATAGGCCCATCTCGCTCTTGAGTCATGTGTATAAGCTGTTTTCGAGAGTCATTACGAATCGTCTCGCACGCAGGTTTGATGAATTCCAGCCTCCCGAACAAGCCGGTTTCCGAAAAGGCTTTAGCACCATAGACCACATCCATACGCTGCGCCAGATTATACAGAAGACCGAAGAGTATAATCGGCCGTTATGCCTAGCGTTTGTGGACTATGAGAAAGCCTTCGATTCAATCGAGACTTGGGCGGTGCTGCAGTCCTTGCAGCGATGCCAAATTGACTATAGGTATATCGAAGTTTTGAAGTGTTTGTACAGTAAGGCCACTATGTCAGTCCGACTACAGGACCAGAGTACGGAACAAATTCCATTGCAAAGAGGCGTGAGACAGGGAGACGTTATTTCTCCGAAACTGTTCACAAACGCATTGGAGGATGTTTTCAAGCTCTTGGAGTGGAAAAGATCTGGCATCAACATAAATGGCGAGTACATCACTAACCTTCGTTTTGCCGATGATATAGTCATAATGGCGGAATCGCTCGAGGACCTTAGCACCATGCTCAACGACCTCAGTAGAGTCTCCCAGCAGGTTGGTCTTAAGATGAATATGGACAAGACAAAGATCATGTCTAATGCTCATGTTCCACCTATACCGGTAATTGTTGGGAACGATACTCTCGAAGTTGTCGACAAGTATGTCTACCTAGGACAGATTGTCCAATTAGGTAGGTCCAACTTCGACAAAGAGGTGGCGCGAAGAATCCAACTCGGCTGGGCAGCGTTCGGGAAGCTTCGTCCTATCTTTTCGTCCAAAATACCGCAGAGCCTGAAAACGAAAGTTTTCAATCAGTGTGTGTTGCCAGTGATGACTTATGGAACTGAGACATGGTCTCTTACTGTTGGCCTCATTAGTAAGCTCAAAGTCGCGCAGCGAGCTATGGAGCGAGCTATGCTCGGTGTTTCCCTGCGAGATAAGCTCCGGAACGAGGAGATCCGCAGGAGAACTAAAGTGACCGATATAGCTCTTAGAGTTAGTAAGTTGAAGTGGCAATGGGCAGGCCACATCGCTCGTAGAACTGACAACCGATGGGGAAGAAAGGTTCTCGAGTGGCGACCACGAACCGGAAGACGCAGCGTAGGCCGGCCCCCCACTCGGTGGACCGACGACCTGGTGAAAGCCGCGGGGAGCCGATGGATGCAGGAGGCGAGCAGCCGCTCAAGGTGGCGTGCTCTGGGGGAGGCCTATGTTCAGCAGTGGACGTCTTCAGGCTGTTGATGATGATGATGAAAATATTTCTGCTAATAGAAGCAATTTTGTTAGTAGGTATGGTACAGTCAACATTTAAGACGGAAAAATGTTTTTTTTTTGCAATTACATAGTAGTTACTTAGTACTTAGGTGCAACTAAAAGTGGTTTATAGCGCGCAATAGAGCTTAATTATTTATAACATTTTCATAATTTTGAACTTTGGACACCGGAAAACAATTCATATTGCCAGCAAATAAAACAAATTTTTCCCAGTGTTACCACCCTAAGTTTTCATTATTTCCGTGAAAAATCCACATGAACCTTTATATCCGAAGAAGTACCGACATCTAAAGGTTGCCGGGGAGGGTTCTGTATTCAAAAAAGGGAAAAATGATGAAAAAAAGTTATAACGTCATATTGTTTTGCCGCGAAGTGGTAGGGGGAGTGAGGGAAAGGGGCGCCTTGTATAGTGCAGGGGACAGATAAGAGCACCTTGTATAGATGGGTACCATTGTGTTTTACGTCGCCCTTTCTTATTTTTCATATAATATCTTGAAGGCGTTATCGGAAATATGTGGGTATATAATAGTGAGTAAATGTGATTTATAGGTGCTATTCTAGCGTGGCTGATTAAGATCTTACAATGCTAGGTGGTAGAACTTTTCTGCAAATGATACCACGCACACAGTAGTGCGTGCGCTAGTGTGCAAGCACTACTGTGTTTCGGTTTGAAAGGCGTTGTAGTTAGTGAAATTACTAGGCGAATGAGACTATGATCTGACCACTCAGTCTCAAGATGACGTGCGCAGTGCAGTGTCACGAAAAACGATATTAAGTTAAAGTTGCGAGTGACACTGCAATCTGTTATGGGCAGCCGTAACGCTTAATATCTGGCGAACGACTAGCTCGTCACGTCATTCATTTACATAAAAAAGGGTACGGTAGGTTTTTAGAAAATAGCTTAATAGTAACTGGGTTTCTACTATATAAAAGTTTTCATTAAATAATTTTGCCAGTAAAGCAAGCTTATGAAGAAAGCTGAAAATACAGTTTCCTCACTTCCACTTTAACAAGTCGGAAGTAGAGAGAGGGAGAAAAAAATAGTAATGTTCCCACTCTTTCATTCTCTATTATTTTTGTAATTAATGGTGCGAGCTATACCGTAGGTAAATATTTATCTCAAAGTGAAAGATCAAGAAAAATTGACTAACGAAAGTGTAGGGCACAAAAATATCAAGCAATGGATTTTAAAGTGTAAACCACACTTAAGGTATATCTACAAAGATATTATCATGCTAGCTTGCAGCATGGGCAGCCACAGCTCAGTTGGCAGAGCGTCCGACCGGTGAGTTGGAAAGCACGGATTCAAATCCCGCTGGTTGCAAATTTTTTTAATAGTATTTAATGTACAAAAACTGAAAACCATAGCATTCAGCCTGCAGGATTCTGAATCGAGGATCGGAAGCGTACTTCTCTGGCTCAACAGAATTTCTTGTTATCTGAATCAAGATCCAGGCAAGAGGGTAGATTGCGCTTTTTTCTGCGCAAATATTTTTACTCGTGCGACTCGAACGCGCAACCCTTGTAGTTTATCTATGCCTTGCGCTATTAGAATTGAATCTAACACAGAAAGGGGAGCAAAAATATTATGTAACTTGCTGAAAAAACTTGAAGGTAAAGTTTTACTAACATTACGTTTAACTTGGGGGTGAGGCAAAAAATATTTTTATGCAAAACACGGGGTAGAGTTTGACATGTTATGCTACTAAATAAAAGATGTAGGTGATATCTATAACATTATAGAAGCTGTTGATAAATAAATGTGTATTGTTAAGATGTCGGGTCTAATTATTGCTTCATAAATATGTCAAAATGTCCAAATATGATTGATTTATCATAGTCAAAATGTGCCAGCGCCAAAACACCCAAATGTTAAAACGTCTAAAACATCTTGGTCGCAGTTCTGTTCGTAACAAATGGAGAAAGTTATGGCATTCTCAATTACTCGTAGTATATTATCTACTACCGCAGGGACCCGATAGATGCAGGAGGCGAGTAGCCGCTCTAAGTGGCTCTCTCTGGTAGAGGCCTATGTTCGGCAGTGGACGTCTTCAGGCTGATGCTGATGATGATGATGATTATTATCAACATTATATCTCGCTATTCTCAAATGCATTTCCGAGGTAATATAGACACATAATTATTCAGAGGCTAAAAAAGGTTAACAACACAAAAAAAGGTTACAAAACTACTTAAAACTAAAATAAAAATCTTCTATGTATACACTAGACAGGACATCTCTAACTTGCACTGTCAACCACTGCAAATATGCATATGAGCAGCTTCTCGCTCATACGATGCTCAGCACTCAAAGCGACTGCACGTGCAGCAGTGAATAGCAGTAAAAATTATGATCCGAATGTGCCATTGCACTAGTGCTGCGTGTTGTGATCGTTGGTTAGACGATTTAATCTCGTAAAGCGCTGTAGTGGATTTTAGTTTAATTATACAAAAAATGACAACTATTTTTCCTTGAATAGCTTCTCTAGTACGTAGTACATATACCTCTTTGTCTACAACTAGGTATAAACTAAGTGTTATCAAAAAGACCTTTGGTGGAGGGGAAAGTGCCCAGAACGCTGGCTGCATTGCCACGATGAATAGCAATGCTAATTTTCTCGGCAAAAAACAATCCAGCCTTCTGGTCACTAGTCGTCTCCACCAAAAGTTTTGCCAAGTCCCTGTAAATTGTAATTGAAGTGCCCAATCCTTAAATAATAAACCTCCATTTTGGAAAGCAGACATTTCACATTCTATTTATTTGTGGGCAGTTCCAAAATAACTACAAGTATAGTTAGGCACACGTACTCTGTGAAAATATCGCATGCGGCTTCCTATTTCGTTTCAAAAGAATTAGTCCTGCCCCGCTTATATAAACGTAAAAACCCACGGAGATACTAACTGGCTGACTGATGATTGACACAATTGATCTCAGCTCTCAGAAGTGGTCGGTCAAAACAGAGTAACATTCTAGGTCTGTGGTCCTAACAGACAAAAGATGACGTTTTGTACAACTTTACGTACACAGTTTTTAATTGTTCCACACGTCTTTCATTCCTTGGATTAAAGGGAGGTAGGGAGACAGACATCGAGGCATTTGTAATAGGGGTCTATTTTCAAAAGTGTCTCTAAACGAGGAAAATACACCTATGAGAACATCCTCCATTTAAAAGTCAGCTATAACAAAACTTTCTACTCACGCTAGGTATATTATCCGAGGTGCAGACGCCTTCGCTTAGCAGACGGTCTCTGATCTCCCATGCGAAGATAGATGGGCATTCTCGCTTGTACTGCGCGATCTTGCTGACCACCTCCGCTGTGGCCACCCGGGGCTTGGACCCGCCAATCGCTCGGGGCCTGATGGACCCTGTTTCGTAGTACCTGGGGGAAGAGAAGGGGTTAAATTTGTTGATTTTTATAGCTTTTGACATCGGAAAACTATGAGGTGCTCAGTGAAGCTGCCTAAACACGCTGACAAGCCTATTCGTTATCATCTCAATAGGTTCCAACTGTTGAAACATAGGCCTTGTCTAGTTCTGTCGCAGGGAGATAGTGCAACCTACCTGCCGGACCAGCTGTATAAAAGATGAGAGGGTAGACTCTCCGGTTGTGAGTATTTTTAGAACGCATGAAGATTTTTTGATGAGTGGTATCTCATTAGAAAAATGAGATACCACTGTGTTACCAGATACATCTGTGTTCCGGTTTGAAGGGCATTGTAGATAGTGAAATGACTGGGCAAATGAGACTTTATGATCTGATCACTCAGTCTAGTAATCTGATTACTTGACTGTGTGATGTCTCAGGATGACGTGCGCAGTGCAGTGTCACGCGAAACTTTATGTGACACTGCAACTGTTATGGGCGACCGTGTTGCTTAACATCAGGTGAACGACTAGCTCGTCACGTCATTCAGTCGCATAAAAAAAAACCATTGAAAAGGACATGTTTTTAAAAGAAGTTACAGAAAAAAATCTTCAGTCAACTTTTTGTAGATAAATCAACTTTTTTGCAAGGGTCAGCTTCTTCATGAAAAAAATGTTTTCGCTTTTCATGACCGTCTTTAAAGGCCATGGTTAATCATGATTCAATTTAAGTGTCAGTTGAGTCGTTGGGGGTTTTTATCCAATTAAAATCAAAAACCTATTGGTGCATGCACTCTGGAAATTGATTTAAGGCCGAAAACGGGGAAAATATCAATTTTTACAAAATTTTAAATAACCTAAACATAAAAATAATCGTTGAACTAATGTAGCATAAGGCCTGTTTAAACACAGTTTGAATGGATACGGTCTACGAATCAATCACCCTGTATGTTCAACAGTGGGCGCAAAAACCCTGATGGTGTGGTGCGATGCGTACCCCAATGGTAGCTACAACCCAATGATACAACTACCCCTCGTGCGAAAATAGTAGTTGATTTCCACTGCTATTTTCATACAAATCACGGGAACCCGTTGATGTCTTTAGTTCCACCCTGCTCTGTCCTTTGTAATTTCGTATAGCTTTGTCTCGTTTTGTTACCTCGTCTCCTGCCCGTGCAGGTGAGTCGTGTTTGTACGAGAAATTATGTTCATGAGCTATCAACGGGCTTTATAATCTTTGCTACAGCCAGTGAAAAAGGCATCTTTGGTCAACTAGTCACTGAATATCAAGTGAAACGTGTCCAATATAAAAAAGGTATTAAAATAATGTAGGAGTCGTCACTCTCTACCGTTATTCTGTGGTGTAAGGGTACACCTACAGTGTTCGCAAGCAAACTGTCACCATCGCCATCATGTGGTATCACCGGGGGTTGACGGTGTCCGGTGACAGTATCGGGTGTACGTTCGAAGCCGGGACACGAACGTTTTTGTTCGTTGGTGACCACCTGTCGGTTTCGGGGGTAAGTACTGCGTTTCAGGAATTCTGTTAATTCGGGTAAAACGGATGCGAGGTTTAAAGGCTGATTAGAAATTATTCCGGAAGTTTGGTTAGGTACCTACTATATTAATTACCTTTAATCATAAAGGTTAATTTGCTGTCTGTCTGTCTGACTAGTAACATTTTTTTATGAATCATGTTTTCGTTGCAATTGCAAGCTATATTAAATACACAGCAACATTGGGTAAAATTTATACTTCTTAGAGGATTTTGCGGCTAAATCCTCTAAGACACAAAAGTATAATAATTAAGAAACTTCCTTGTGACTATACCAGTACCAATATGTAATTAATTAATCTCATTAAAACCTCAATCAAAACAGCTAACCGCAGAACTACGCAATGAAAAATCTATCAGCATAAAAACCGTATCAAATTACTCGCTCACGTCTGTCGCGTAGACCCAACCTTCGCGTCACCTTGTATTACTTATCCAATTAAAGACTAACCAGGCGTATAAGGAAATTGAACGGTGACGGAGGTCTGCCTGCGGTGGTTAGTTAACCCTGCGGTTTCGCCTACGAAGTGTGGTAGACAACTATGATCCTGTGGTCGACGGGACCAGTTAGATCGCGGATAGGTTTCCAACTGCATTTTTGGGATGGCGAGGTGTAGTGTTGCCTGTCTATTAGAATTTGAGAGGGCCGTTTGTGGTTACAAAGTATTTGTCTAGTTGGTTTTGTTTGTGGGTATTTTTGCACTTTCGCCGTGAAGTTGGCTGTGTGGCTGTGGTTATTGATAACTCTTATCACCTTCACATATGGTCCACATCCATCGGGCAACAGAGTACATGGGACGCCACTATCGGTTACTCTACCGGTTTAGTTATAGACTGCCTATAGAGGCGTGTTCAGTTGGACCTGACTGCTTTCGACCAGAGTGAGCTTTTCATTCTTCAACTATTGTCTCTTGACCTCTAAAGTAAAAAACACTACAGGTACAAAATAATTGTTGAAACTGTGACGGATAGCTACACGCTTGTTCGCGTGAATCCAATTATTTCTTATGATGCTAAGACTGAAATGGGTGCCTAAGGTAGACCAAAAACGCACGCGCTAAACGTTGTAGAGCAGCAAACCTATAGATGGATATAAATGACATTTCCAATAGCAAATCGTCAGTATATAGTTTTAACAGGACTGAAACGAAATGGCGTGACAGAGAACAGGGGGTCTAGCAAAGATGCCTTTCTATTAGCGTTAACGCCTCACGCTAGCTCCAAAATTTATGGGAATGACATTAGCTATGACATTACCTAGCAGCGGAAAAGATTTCCGCAGGCAATGTCATTCCCATACATTTTGAGTTAGCGTTCGGCGTTAACGCTAATGGAACGACATCTTTGCTAGACCCCAGGCCTATATGGACACACAAGCAAGTGTCAGAAAATATGAGAAAGTATTTTGAGAAACTTTATCTAACTCCTTTTTAAGAGATTTTTGTATTGGTTTGAACAGGACAACGGCTGTCGCGGGTCAGCTAGTAAATAGATAAACGTTACACGTGCTTCTTAGCCTTTAGCTACGGAGTACTGACCTGCCGAGGATCTTGGAGACGCAGCCGTTAGAGACCTGCAGGATGCGGCTGATGTCGCAGGGTCGCGCCCCCGAGTGCGCCAGCTCCACGATCTTCTGCCGCGTGGAGTCAGGCAGTGGTCTCCCTCCTACAAACACCCCGCCGAGCTGGTTAACACCGCTGTGACCTGCCGCACCACAACTAAGCTTACTCCAATTAATCGCGTACTTTCAATTTGTATAGAAGCAACAGGTAGGATTGTATCCCACGAATTCTTTCACAAATTTGGGCTAAACATTATAGAGCAAGCTTAAAGATTTTGAGATGCAGTTGCAGATCAAAAAGTTAAGAAATAGTAATAATAAAGAATAAATTAAGTAGAACGGTATAGTTTCTATAAAAAACAGCTACCTGCTATGTAATTTTGGTAGAACTCTTTATCCATAAGATTTAATAGAAGACCTTCAAAAGATACCAAATAACAGATTCCGATTTGAAACAACACTAACTCGAATAGTTTTGTCTATCCACGAATAGTCTAGCCACGAATTGTTCACACATCATTAATTTTTAATGAAAGCTATGGTATTATCATTTTCCACATCTTTGCTATGGTGAGCAAACGTTTAATCGAAAGACTAGAACCTTCTAAAGATAACCAAGTGGCTTATATTACGCGTGCGTTAAGCTCTCTGAAACTAGATTATGTTCAGCCTGTTATCAGGATAGTTAGTTTTGAATTACACTGTGTGACAATGCCGTACACTGACTACACCCGAAATGCAATTGCTGAATGCAGTGTGTGATCCAGTAATTGCAACTGGATCACAATTACGGAATAAAGGCTGTTCTTTACTAGTACAATTTATGTTATAAGTAATGCCTTATTTATTTGGAAGTTAATAACTTTTACACAGCATCTCCAAGAAGATAGATGGGTACGTATAATAGGCATCCAGTCAAAAAAATCGGTGGCAACTACTTTAAAAAACCCTGGCTTTGGCCGTTGCTGCTGCAAGAAGAGGATTCAGAATAATCTCGACTTTGGGTTGCATGAGTCATTGGGCTGCACACGTGCACTCAGCAGTTGCATTGCAGTTACATAACTACTGTTTTTTAATTGTAGTTTGCAATTACATTCGGAACGCAGTCGTGTAATATAGGTAGACCTAGATCGATTAATTAATTAAAAGTAAAATTTATTTACTATTCTAGTGAATAGAGTGAAGAATGGTGGTAACCATTACCTTTACCTTTGTGTGCCAGGTCGTCCATCCGGTCGAGAAGGTTGCCGTCAGGGGGCCAGGGGCTGA
Organism: Ennomos quercinarius; assembly: GCA_910589525.2. Classification (NCBI taxonomy): domain Eukaryota; kingdom Metazoa; phylum Arthropoda; class Insecta; order Lepidoptera; family Geometridae; genus Ennomos; species Ennomos quercinarius. Next base: position 9,123,561 of record OU342505.1, on the reverse strand, counting down.
TGGGGGCCAGCTGCTGTGCCGGCAGCATCGTGTATACCCCGTAGTCTTCTATGTTGCCGCCCTGTATGAAGAAATTCATGTCAGCATTCCTAAGAGGTTTTGCTCTACCAGGTCCCATAAAAAAGTGGTTGGGAGTCATCATTTTTAGGGTTCCGTACCCAAAGGGTAAAATGGATCCTATTACTACTAAGGCTCCGCTGTCCGCCTATCTGTCTGTCCGTCTGTCTGTCTGTCCGTCTGTCACTAGGCTGTATATCATGAACCGTGATAGACAGTTGAAATTTTCACAGAAGATGTATTTCTGTTGCCGCTATAACAATATATACTAAAAACCAGAATAAAATAAATATTTAAGGGGGCTCCCATACAACAAACGTGATTTTTTTGTTCGTTTTTACTAGCTGCGCCCCGCGGTTTCACCCGCGGTTAAAAAGTAGCCTATGTGTTAATCCAGTACATCAGTTATCTCTATTCCAAATTTCATCCAAATCCGTCGAGTCGTTTGAGCGTGAAGGAGTAACAAACATACACTCATACACACAAACACACATACAAACTTTCGCCTTTATAATATTAGTGTGATGTGATGGTACGGAACCCTTCGTGCGCGAGTCCGACTCGCTCTTGTCCGGTTATTTCATGTACGTATGAATAGGCCAACTTTTGACTGCAACTGGCCTGATGTTGAGCGACGATGCAGTCTAAGGTGTTAGCACCTTGGCCTATTCACTCTAGTCTTAAAGAGAGCCAGTATTAAGTACTGTCTACCTTAATTAAGGTAAACGACCTGCCTGCGCAGCGCGCATGCTTACCTCCCATAGAAATTATATGAATTATGAACGTATATGATTTTTGTGCTAACCGTAATTTTAAATGACTGGAAAGTTGAGATGTTTGAGTGTAGTTAGGTATAAGATAGTTAAAAAAATGGCTACAAGGATTAAACGAAAGACGTGTTGTTGTTGTGACGCAAAATGTTTTAAAGTTGACACATTATGCGTGAGTAAGAGCGGGTTATTTATTACTTTAAAGTGTATCATTAAATTCATGTTGTGCAACATTATTTTCCCCCCCACTCGGTGGACCGACGATCTGGTGAAAGCCGCGGGGAGCCGATGGATGCAGGAGGCGAGCAGCCGCTCAAAGTAGCGCTCTCTGGGGGAGGCCTATGATCAGCAGTGGACGGCTTCAGGCTGTTAATGATAATGAACATTATTTTATCAATGCATATAGCTATTTATCAATTTTAAAGTCATTAGTTAAATTCTCTCAAGTTTTCCAAAACAAAAGTTTTCGCTAAGAAAAGCAGTAATTCATAATTATTGATTGGATAAATTGGACAAACAAAACTGATCCATTAACACTTTTAGATGCAGTGTTTTATTTATTTTATTAATTTATTTGTTTTTGGACATATTTAACATACAAAACATAAAATAATAATTGCATAGTGTTACAAGATTCTTTGTTAACAACGTGTTAATTTTTTTTAGTATTACACAATTTTATCGAAATTAAATTTCATTGAAGCATTCAGTCGCGAAATCCACTAACTAGATTCTAACTTTAAAACATGAGTAAAGCCCGACAATGGCCTGTTACATTTGTAAACATTTCAAGATATTTTTGAATTTTTTAATAGTATCCGTTCTAGTTTTGTTTGTGAATGGTGCGAATGTGGGAATTGACATATCGGATGATTTGTTATCTGAACTGTACACTTCGTATAAAGAGGCTCAACATATCGGTTAGTAAAACTAAAAATACTTTTTTTTGATATTTTTTATATCAACAGACAATATGAAATGACTTTAATACCTTGGAAGATAGGACGGCCATTAGTATGGGATGCAACTTGCGTCGATACTATGGCACCGTCCCATCTGCCTGAAACTAAAAATCAGGCTGGTAGCGCTGCTGCTAAAGCTGAAAACCTCAAACGGCGCAAATATGGACGCCTTGACAGAGGATACATGTTTGTGCCGTTTGGGGTAGAAACCATGGGACCGTGGGGACCAGCCAGGCGCTTTTGGAAATATATAGGGACTTGGCAAAACTTTTGGTGGAGGCGACCAGTGACCAGAAGGCTGGCTCTTATTTTGCACAAAAAATCAGCATTGCCATACAGCGTGGCAATGCAGCCAGCCTTCTGGGAACATTCCCCAATACCTACGAAATATTTGCTCTCTTCATTAACATACTACGTGGTTATAAGTATAGACCATGTATTAGCAAACGTAGTGTTGGATGCCCTCTGACTATGTGGAGCGACGACTGAAGCAGAACAGCTGGCAGCAGTTGAATGGGAAGAGCTGGGACTGGGTTCAGTGGCTTGGGAGAGGCATATGTTCATCGGTGGACAATTAAAAGCTAATTATGATGGATCTATGTTAAGTATAGAAGGGGAATTTCTTTTAGAAGAGAAACTTCACGCATTAAAGCGACAGAATAAAATGTTTATTACTAGATAATTTGTTTTTTTTTTTTCAGATACAGGCTCTATAGCCTCCCGCCGGGTACTCTCAGACAATAAGAAATATCAAATACACATAATGAAATTGAACGAAGTTAACGGTAATAAGAGACACAATCTATTAGTGAGAGAAGACAATTCTAGTAATCCATTAATTTATATTGACAACCCTGTCGAAACTAAAGTACCGAATGCATATCTGACATTTGAAGAATTCAAGAAAGAATTAACCAAAAGAGTTCTACGGTTAAGAAAAGGGTTTACTACTAAAACCAGTTTTAATACAAAACCAACAGCTGCTAAAGCTAAAGAAGAGAAAGAAATCCTCAAATCGTTTCTATCAGATATGATTACAGAACGGAATAAGACTGGACCCGAGATTTTACATGTGTTGACTAATGGTAAAGGTAAGGCGTATCCAAATTACATTGAAACCACAAACGTAAAACCAAAAAACAATGAAACGATAAAATTAACAACAATGAACTCTAAAAACCAAGCTACAAAAGATACTAAACTAAGAAATAAAATCACTGAGAAAGCATCATCACAAGTAGCGGCTAAAACATCCAAATCACATGTAACTATAGTTAATGAGACAAGCAATACAAACAAGTTTACCATAGTGACTTCATTAGAAGCACCAAATCTTACGATCACTGAAAATCCTATTATAACTGATGAATTAGAAAAATTGTTGAATGTTACAACTATAACCAAAATTCCTGGTGAAACTCAAGTTACAGAAGAGGAAACGTCAGAAGTAACAATAGTTACAGAAAATCCTATTGAGCCGGAAGTTACAGAACAAGAAACGAATGATACATATGAACCTACTAGCCAATTAGAAGTTGAATCTACGACTGCAAGTCCTGCCACTACTGCACTGACTAAGAAGACAACACTATCGGTAAGGCTAGGATGATTTTTTAACACTCGTGACTTTCTAGATCCATAACTCTTTAACGTAGATGATTCGTAGTATTACTTTTTAGAATTCTCAAAGTGTCTTTCCAAAAAAGAAAGAAAGGTTCTCGGGTGATGACCACGAAGTGGCAAATGCAGCGGAGGCGGGCTCCCCACTAGGTGGACCGATAATCTATGGTAAAAACCGCGGGGATCGATGGATACAGAAGGCAAGCAGCGCCCAATGTGGCGCCTTGTTCAGCAGTGGAAGTCTTCAGGCTGTTTATGATGATGATGATTATGAAAGTGCCTGTCTGAAAGTGTGTGTCTTTAGACTAACTGTAACTCTATTAATACCGACCAACTACCTAGTACTCAATGCTATTACAAAAATATCTAGTGCGGCCAGTTTATAGACAGTCCAAATGTCTAAACAGTCCCGATGATTTTATTATACGCAGGGATATATCAGTTTTAATGAAATTTTAAGTCACAGTATAGATGGGTATAGGCCTAGTTATTATCTACGGATAATTTCAAAATAATCAAAACGGTTTCCCCAATACAATTTCGCCGTCAGATGGCGGTAGGATAAATGCACCTAGATTTATTTTTCTTAATATTTGCACACTGTTTGTGTAAGGGCCGCAAGATCAAACGAAGTTTAAAGTTTGCTACGATTGATATTAAACCGGGCCAAAGTTGACGTATTGCATAACAATCATTGATTAACTAAAATTATATTGTAAAAGTGCTATAATTTGCCTATCTGCAATTTTTTTAAATTTTATCATTTAAAAAAAATACGGGCGCTCGCATCTGACGTTTCTTGGATTAATTAAAACTAAAACTGATTTTTCTTTGCAATGTTTGAGACAAATTGTAACAATGAATTTGCGACAGGTGAAAGATTAAATCTCGATACAATAAAGTTATAAAATTTTGTTTCACCTCTATATAAATAGGAAACAAACGTTCGTCTCGGGACTGGATTTTAAGTTGAGGTTGCCGGAGCTAGGTGCTTAGCCCGTGGAGGATTAAAAACGTTGTAACGTATAGTAGTGACTTGCAATCCCGGCGGTTTGAAAGTCACTACCATATTAGTTTAAGCAGTCACCTCATCATTCTCTTTGCATTTTTCCATTTGTTATTGGGGTTGGCTCCCAATCTAACCTGTAGCGGCAAGCTACCAGAATTACACGAGTGACTGTCATCTGACCTCGCAACCCATAAGGGACCAGTAACAGGGATGGTTAGACCAGGCGTCAGATTCTATCAGGCGTCTGACTACCCGTAACGATTACCATAGATGTTCTTATGACAACCGGGACCAACGGCTTAACGTGCTCTCCGAGGCACGGAGCGATGGCATCGAAAAATGCACATAACTTACTAGATAAGTCATTGGTGCAGGGCTGAAGATCGAACCCGGTGCCGTAAGATTGCAAAGCACACATGCTACCGCTCGGCCACCATCGCTATAGCAAAGCAATCATCTATATAAATAAATAAAATAAAATTCATTTTTTTCGAGTAACGTTAGGTTCATATTTGGTTAGGTAATCAATTTTTGATTTGTGGACCAATATGTCATCCTCGATTAATCTCTGAGGTCCTGGTGCATAAAATCATTAAGGGTCAAGACCTACTCAGTGTTAAAATGTACTTAAAGTTAAACCGGGCTCAGTGACATGCCGCGGAAAGCTTCTAAATCTAAAACGGCCGCTCAGTTAAACCATATTTTAATATAAAAAGATAACGATTGGTTTTTTATCTGTTTGGCTATGTCTAAATTATCTATAATATAACATTTTTGACTTACTTTTTAACCATTGGTTTCCTTAACTCCTGATCAAAAAACCCAACCTTAATATACCGCATTGATGCATAGATGTATTTTAAAGTCTGTTGTAAATAAAGAAAAAGAAAAATTCTATGCGCGAATAGACCCGTGTTAACTTAATATGAGTCCAAGTCGCGAAAGGTCAAGAAGTTTTTTTTTATGTAAACGAATAACGTGACGAGCTAGTCGTTCGCCTGGTGTTAAGCGTCACGGCCGCCCATTACAGATTGAAGTGTCACTCGGAAATCTAAATTAAAGTTTCGCGTGAAATTGCGCACTGCGCACGTCATCCTGAGACATCACACAGTCTAAAAAGGATTTCTAGACTGTGAGATCAGTTCTTAAGTCTCATTTGCCCAGTAATTTCACTAGCTACAATGCCCTTCAAACCGGAACACAGTAGTGCTTGCACACTACTGCTTGGCGGCAGAATAACTGGCAAAGCGGTGGTACCTACCTAGACGAACTTTGCAGGAAAGTCCTACCACCTAGTAAAAATGTCAGTAAGTAGTAAGTATTCATGAAATGTATTCCTTGTAGAAAAATTGATTGCAAGAATAGTATTTTTGACCCCAAGTACTTAGAAAACTTATTGAAGCTGATGATTTAATTACAATTATAAGCATTGGGTTTTTTTTTTCAGAGGCCACTAGTTTGGATGCAACCAACTGAAAATCCCGAACCGAATATTCAAACTTAGAAATCATAATTGTGAGTTGCAGTTTAAATATGCCCACAGAGCAAGAAAAAAATGAGGAAGAAATGCGCAGCGTCATTTTTTCTTACTATGTGACTTAAGCAGGGTTTTGTCAGTGTCATCTATTGAATTATAATTAAATTGTACTTAGAGTTCGTCTCACGAAAGAAGTCCCGCTGCAATAAATGGAACTAATTGTCAATACATATAATTTTCTGTATGTATAATGTAAGTATATTAAGTTTTATTTAATTAATTAAATAAAATCGATATTCACCAATTATTTTATATTAAAATTTTGATGAATCTAAAATATTAGAGCATAGCAAGATATCGTCGCGCGACTGTGACGACGTGTCTGCTGGTCATCTTTCGTTAGACGGTCTCTATGTAGTAGTTTTATTATAATTTAACGAATAACATAGTTATATCTCAACTCTTTGTTTAAAACGCCAAATAATAAACGATTAAAAAAAATAAAATTTATTATGATTATATATTTTTTACAAGGTTTTTTTTTACTTCACGACCTGACTGATGATTGAATCACCAAACAGGGATATGTACTCTAAATCAGCTGAGTTTAGGTAAACTGCTGATTCTATGCAACAATTTCGAACAAATTCATGACATTTACTCGTTACCTATACCTAGACTGTTCACCGTAAGTTGTCCCGTACTTATATTATTTAAAAATATGCAAGCAAAACATATTAATCTGTAGTGGGTACGTACAAGTTTAGATAATGCTTACATATTACTTTACATTTACGATAATACTTGCATATATTTAAATAATATAAATACATCAGGGGACAACTTACGGTGAACGGACTGTAATCAGCTGTTGTGAAAATCCACAAACAACATACATTTTTATTTATATTGTTTGACAGCCGTCTATCATCCTAAGGGTAGGTTTTTTGATTAGTAGTTAAGGTAACCAATGGTTAAAACTCTAACAAATTCTGACCATTGGTTAGAATTTGTTAGCATTTTTTACCATTGGTTACTTTGACTAAGGATCAAAAAACCCACGCTTACTCTAAAAAGTTTTTAATGTTTAAAGTAATATGGATAAAACTTGGAATAATTAATAAACAAATAAAGCTATAAAAATTGCGATTAATGAATAATTAAACAAAACTATATAAGTAGATACATCTTTATCCAAATAAAGACATGTAGTACTTACCTAAAAAAATTTAGACTGTGGTTACAGAGTAGGCACGCAAGAGTGTCTAATAAACAAATACAGCTATAAAAATTGGGATTAATGAATAATTAAACAAAACCATATACGTATGTACATCTTTATCCAAAAGAAATACCTATAGTTAGATCCCTAAAAAAATTTAGACTGTGATTACAGAGTAGGCACGCAAGAGTGTCTAATAAACAAATAAAGCTATAAAAATTGCGATTAATGAATAATTAAACAAAACTATATAAGTAGATACATCTTTATCCAAATAAAGACATGTAGTACTTACCTAAAAAAATTTAGATTGTGGTTACAGAGTAGGCACGCAAGAGTGTCTAATAAACAAATAAAGCTATAAAAATTGGGATTAATGAATAATTAAACAAAACCATATACGTATACAATGTACATCTTTATCCAAAAGAAATACCTATAGTTAGATCCCTAAAAAAATTTAGACTGTGATTACAGAGTAGGCACGCAAGAGTGTCTAATAAACAAATAAAGCTATAAAAATTGGGATTAATGAATAATTAAACAAAACCATATACGTATGTACATCTTTATCCAAAAGACATACTTATAGTTAGATCGCTAAAAAAATTTAGACTGTGATTACTGACTAGGCACGCAAGAGTGCCTAAATAATTGACTTTTTACACAATAAAAAGATAAATTTTCGTAGCCCCTTCATTTTCTATTTTTATGTTTATACCCACCCTAGAAGGGTATAGATTTCACTGACTTCTAATACGGGTTGGCAACAATTAATAATGGCTGATTAATTAATAAATGCCTCTTAATGTCCGAAATTGTTATTCTGTAATCGGCCGTTTAACTGATAACCACGGTTTTATAGGTCGGTGAACTCCGCCCTTTATTCTTTTTTTTACATCATTGTTTTAGCCCCTTAACTTATCTACTTACCTTAACTTACTAATAAAAACAAAATCCAAGTTATTGCAAAAGCAATAACTAAAACAGACTTCAACTGACCGTCTGTAACATCACTTAAAAACTTTTTTCTAAATGTTCACAGTCCGTACTGGCCGTATAGATTCTCAGTGTCACACTAGAGAAAAACTATTTAGTGTTTCCCGCCAAACCGAAACGTCAAACTGTCAAACGCGCGAACATTGCGCCGCTACATCTGAATAAAGGCGCCACTTCACTGATTACAAAATACAATCTCACGTGAAACTCCGAAGCTCGGCTATACCGCGGCTATACCTTTATAACTATGAAGGGCTGTCGAGATAGCTCTATTCCCCTGAAGCAGCCAGAGCGAGACGACGCTACCCTCGAGTGTCAACACCCATTGTAATCTCCTTACTGCATTTAGGACTGCTCATTTGTGCGAGCGAGACACATAGCTTTTTATTGTGTAGCTTTAATTCACGCCCCGCCCATTCCTCATTTGACCCCCCAGTGGTGGGGTAAACTTGGGCAGTTTTAAATTATCTATTATAATAAAATTATTTCGCAAAATAAGGGGTTGGTTATGGTAATGATGTGTTTAATTTATGTCGATATCTTTATCTTTGTGAGGCTTGACAACTATGACAGTTTTAGTTTCATTTACATACACCTACTGTTTCGTGTTTAAAGTTACACAATATTGGGTAGGTACCCAATATTGTATGAATTGATATTCAACATTGTTTTTTTTTTAAATCCAACCAGATTTTTTAGTTTAAGTATTAAATCATTTGAAAAAAATTACTTATGTTTTTTGTAGACAAATCAAATATTTATTTTTATCTATAATATATAGGATATAGGATATCTTGTTTGCCATGGTTAATCCTTGTTCTTTATTCCGCACATTTCAAAAATATAACAGACGTTCCATCTCTTTCGTCCACACGTTCGTCACGTATGCACGGAATAAATAACGTCTTTAATTGAAACAGGTTAAGGTTTACATTTATTTGTATTAATTTCTTGAGCTTTTATCAACATTTTGCGGTCGTGTTTCGGTTGATCTCGCCCGCACTGCAAACAACATTATATCTATGACCAATGGTAGGTATGTAATCGCTGGGCTTTTTTAGCCAATGGACGCGTTCAAATTCTTTGGCTTCGCGCGCTTCGAATTTTGATTTTTGTTCTAATTTTCAAATTGCATTGTGTTTTTTGTTTTTGAGCTATTTTGTTGATGTAGGAGTTTGTGTCTCGCCATTCTTATTTGTGCTTTTAATCTTGGCAAAATTAAAGTCAAGTCTATCTTCTGTTCTAATTTTAAAATTGCATTGAGTCTTTTTACATTTTTTGAGCTATTTCGTTGATTTTGTAGGAGTTTGTGTCTCGCCATTCTTATTTGTGCTTTTAATCTTGGCAAAATGAAAGCCAAGTTAACCGAGCTTTACCGCTTTAATTATCGTCTACTTCCTCTAATGTCTACGTTATTTCATTTTAGTCATGTGGGTTGTCTTGGATTATATTACTGTTTTTGATATTAAGACTGAGTGGTTGGGTATTAATTTAATATAATTTTTACTTTTAGTACCTACCTTCTGCAGTATTGTATATACGTGTATATCTGTATATGGTAAATATTGAGATTGACATAGAGACTCACTGAGAGATCACTTTCGAAATGATGTTTGTAGTAGGTACCTAACAAAAATAATAACCAAAAAAAAATCCCAACCAAATAATAATAACCAAAAAATAAAAAACAACCTAATAATTAATAATCACCAAAATAAACCAAAAAAATCCAAAAAAAAAAAAAAAACCAAAACCAAAGAAATCCAAAAAAAAAACCAAAAGAAAAAACCAAATCCAAATCCAAAAAAAAAAAATCCAAAAAACCAAATCCAAATCCAAAACCAAACCAAAAACCAAATCCAAAATCCAAACCAAATCCAATCCAAATTTCTAATAATTACCTAACCTATTTAGGGTGGGTTTTTTGATCCATAGTTAGGGTAACCAATGGTTACAAAGGCTAACAAATTTTGACCATTGGTTAGAATCCTTCCTTCTGTCGGGTCGGGTCGGGTACCTTTGTCCTATAAAAAATCAAATTACCACCTGCTAAATACTAAAAAATAGGAAGGTAATCCAAACAGGTATAAATAATATCATTTCGAAAGTGTTTTTATGTCTGTCTAAAAACTTAAAAAAAAACTCCACCAATGGTGAAAATTTGTTAGAGATTTTAACCATTGGTTACCTTTACTACGGATCAAAAACCCGCCCTTAATCGACGAGTGAAAATCCGCGGGCAACAACTAGTTTAATAAAAAAACGTATAAAGACTACCAATTCATGTCATTAGGTCAAACTCAAAAGGCTCGGCAAGGAAGTTTAATTAACCAACACTTAACGATCATCAAGTGGTGGAACCGGCCCTTGTCCGAAGTGATGTTTTGGCTAAGGCAGTGCTTACACGTCCTCTTTAATGCTCAATTTGGTGAAGTCTATTGGTTGCTTGCTTCTTCGGGCTCGATTAATGTGGAGATGAACTTTTTTATTTTCACTTACTTCCTTCCAAATTGGTAGTGTTTTGAGGTACCTCCTATTATGTGTATAAATTGATTAATAAGTAGTGAGTTCAAAAAATATTAATTAATATTTTATTTTATTTATTAAAGAAGCAACACCCACTATACCTAGATACTAAATAAAACTGATTAATGTTAACTAGTTTAACGTAGTAGTTTGTTTTTTTTAAGTTGCAGCTCGCCATACTAATTATAAAGGACGGTAGAGACCAAAGCGCTGTTAAAAACGGTAGAGATTAACGGCATATTCAGTAAACGTTATTTAGATAAAAACTGTAAATACTTCATCATCATCATCATCATCATCAACAGCCTGAAAACGTCCACTGCTGAACATAGGCCTGCCCCAAAGAGCGCTACTTCGAGCGGCTGCTAAAACTAACTTAGATTAAAATCTAGCTGTATTTTGTTTAATTGTTCCAGACAATCAAAGCAGCTAGTTTTTAATATATTTACAGTTTCCATCGACTATTTCCATCGATCGTTTCCATCGACCGTTTCTATTGATAGTTTCTATTTACAGTTTCTATCGACAGTTTCTATCAACAGTTTCTATCGACTGTTATATTGTCAGTTTCTATCGATAGTTTTTTGACAGCAGTAGAGCTACATTATTTTTTTTAAATACGTTCACTTCGGTGAATGATACCTACGCATACGCAGTGTACCTACTTATTCAGACAAAAAAACAGTAGTACTTACAACTATTACTACAACCTACATTATTTTACATCAGGCTGAGAAGCTTTTAACCCAATGTAACTAATGTCAATGTCATGTAACATTTAGTTTTTTTTTAAATTTCACCTACATTGCGGCTGATAATTATTATCCGGTTACAAATACAATTTTATTTTAATAATTTTTCCCAAAACTATTAAACAATCCGTGTCTCCGTCTTGCAAATGCGATAAAAAAAAAGTAAAAAAAAAAGTAAAGTATAGTAAATCTGAGACAAGATAAGTCGGTCTCTATACTTGTGAGCCGACGGTGGCGTGCCCAGCGCAGTGTGTGCTCAATTGCACACCAATGGCTCGTTGGCGCTTCTAACATCCGCTGAGACATCATTCCTCGGTTCCTCAACTTTGCTGTGTAGTGCTAGATGTATATTGACATAAACAATTCACTGTGCGCCTATTCCAAGCTAGATCTTACAATAGGTTTCTTACATTTTGGTGAAGGAAACCGCGTAAATGCGTTAGTACTTAGTAGGCATGGATCATTTCGCAAGGAGCAGGTGAAAAATCATATGATTTTATTTGCATTAGGCACTCCTGCTACTTTTTGTCACACACTGCTACAAATCATTGTGTGGTAATCGCACTTAATGAATTGTAGCTTCAGATTTTATATTACGAAAGTAGCATCAGCGGTGAATATCAAAACATAATTTTGTTTATGCTTCAGTAAACAAATTGAGACCTGCAGAGTGTAATTTTATAAACACTGAGCCTGTGACGTACCTAGCGGTGAACTTTGATCTTCTTTAACTTAAGAGAGTAGCGTTAGGATTCTTAGTAATCATTTGTAGCAGGTCGCAATTTCACTAGGCTGCTTCTAAATCACATATATGTTCCATTTCATAAAGCACAGTCAATCGCCACTGATCATAAATTCATAAGGCATATGAAAAATCAAAGTCTTTCAAAAATCACAGTTGAAATCACAGTGACTAAAATAACGACGACGACGACGACGACGACGTAGTGACTAATATGATGAAATAACAATGATTTTAAAGTAGCAATCATTTCCATGCCTAACATCAAGTGAGGTATAACCATTTATAACTCATTGATAAAACCACACCTTGATAATTTAATTGAAGTCGCTTTTTCATTCCGAATTTGAAAATTTCCCAGTAACTATGCACATTAAATAAAATAGCTAGGTACTCAATATCTTCTCTTGTTCAATTATTGCCTATTTCTAATTTGATTTGATAGAGAAAAACAAACAAAATACCTTTAATAATTTTAATTGTGCGTATTAATGTTATGCTTTATTTATTTCTATAAACATACATCTAAATTATACTACCTATATGACATATATCTATGTACACTAAGCCTAACCAAACAAAATAAGTGAGTAATAAAAAGTTATAAATAGAAAACAGAATTTAGGTCACTATCTTTAATTTAACACTTTATTTATTTGCCATTAAAACTTAACCTAAAATTGCACAAAATCAGAGACAAGTAGGGTATGACAATAAGTAGATTGGGTACAAATGAGATCTTGTGCAATAAATACTATAAAATGTTACTTAGCTATAGGTATAGTTAAATAAGTATTATAATGTAGGTATAAAGGTTAACAACAACATTTATTTTAACATGGTTCCGCTATTAGTAAAGGGGTACCTAAATGTCTGAATTGCGTAGATACTGTAACTTTTTGAATATTTTTTTTCTTATATTTTGGCTCCACACATAGTGTATTTAGCCAGTGTCAAGTATTGTAATTATTCATCGAGTTATGGAATATTTCACGTGTAAAGTCAAGTCTTCAAGTCTTAGTCACAGTCCAGTCTAAGTCAGGTAATCATAGTCCAGTCTAAGTCATACCCTAGTAAAGTGGTGGTGACTTTACTAGAAGCTTCTATGGAATTTTGGAAGCAACACGAAAAACCACGTTTCACTACATTATATCACTTGCCCACACTCATGCTCGTAATTCAGCACTTAATGCGTAAAACACCACCAATTTTAACCATTAACACTGGAAAAAGCACAAGTTTAGAAAAATGATACAATGAAACGACGTGAACTTTTTCAAGTTCCCGCCAAAACTCTCTTTTGAAATATTATGTTTATATACATTTTTTTTTGAGAATAAGCTAATTGTAAACACTGCAAACGCTGGTCACCCAACAATAGCTTAATCACTCAACGTGATTACATGAAAACTACTTTTGCGCAAATAAATATCAATCAATAAATTACAATTAAAAGTATCACCTACTTACCATTGGTTTAGCGACAAATGGACTGAAACTGATAACTGGATAGACTGAAAAACTAAGAAGAAAACTGTTTATTGCCATTTGTCGCTAAACCAATGATATCTAGGAGATACTTTTAATCGTAATTTGTTGATACATTCTATTTATTTCCGCAAAATTAGTTTTCATGCAATCACATTGAGTAATTAAGCTATTATTGGCAAAAGAACGCAAGAAAATTTGAATTTCCCGCGCTAGTGTAACGTTCCACTTAAACACACACAATTCAATACGCCGTGTTTAATGTTTATCTATCTACAAACCACTAATAAGACCCAATAGGGCTAGCCCCTTCCATACGGGGATAACCACAAATCTCTGGCATACCCACCCACTACTACCTAATCTGTGTGTCTAGGGTGACAGTACAGTGGCCATTTGGGCGTTATAATAGGCTTAGCTCCCTTTGTATTTGTTGTAATGACCGTGCCTGAACGTCCTTTCATGTCGGACTTCATTTGGATAGCGCATGTAGAGATCTTTCCAACAAGTTCTACCACGTAATTGTGCAACCGCTTTGTAATGATTTTGCGAAAGAGTTATAATTACATGTTGGTACTGTAAATGTGGCCTAGTAGTCCTGGCGTGAGAATAGGACCACCACCACCACCACCATAGGATAGGGGTGAGGGTTATGTCTTTCCGCAGGTGCCGTTAGATCCAGCTAAGGGAATACCCATCAGAGAATGGAAATTGGCTTCAGAGGGCACGTTAAGCGTCGGTCCCGGCTGTTATCTTTTTTTTATGTAAACGAATGACGTGACGAGCTAGTCGTTCGCCTGGTGTTAAGCGTCACGGCCACTCATTACAGATTGCAGTGTCACTCGGAACTCTAAATTAAAGTTTCGCGTGACACCGCGCACTGCGCACGTCCTCCGAGAGATCACACAGTCTAAAAAGATTTCTAAACTGTGAGATTAGTTCTTAAGTCTCATTTGCCCAGTAATTTCACTAGCTACAATGCCCTTCAAACCGGAACACAGTAGGGGGAGGGGGGGGGCAGATTGATGCAGAAAAATTCAAAACCCATTATCACATATAAAACATGTTAATGTACTGTTTTTAAGCTAAGCATATCGCTAGGTTCAAGATCTTTAAAATGTGTATCATTAATACCGCTCAAACCTTGCGATGAAGCTTTTATTAGGTCTCAACTAAAGAATGGCGTTTGTATCTATGTGCCCCATGTACGGGGATGCATAGCTTGGGGCACACATAAAATTGTACATACATAAGTGTGTTTGGTACATACATAAAATTGTATGAAATTAGTGTTAAGTGAAAAGGTTCTTAATGATATTACTCTTTTATTGAAGTGGATCGAAATCAGACTTATTATTAGATACACTCAACTTTACTCAACATTTATGTTACACTTTTTTTTTTTTAACGGGCAAATTGCCTTTATTACTCAAGCTAACTACTACAATAATAAAAACTAAACTAAACTAAACTAAACTAAGCATAACTAAGCTAAACTAAACTAAACTAGCTACACTACCTACTACAAAGAACACTTATGGACTGTATAATAGCCGCGATGGCCTATAGACAGTCCAAGTGCTCCAGCCCACTACCGGTAGGTAGCGTACCCAACATGCTGGCCGCATTGCCACGTTGAATTGCAATGCTGATGCGTTGGGCCAAATAAGTGCCAGCATTTTGGTCACGCGTCGCATCGACCAGGCGCTCTGATAGACTTTGGAAAACGCGATGAGCTCCCGGTCCCCACGGACCCAGGGTCTCAACACCAAACGGCTCAAATATGTAACCGCTACCGAGATTACTATATTTGCGCCGTTTTAGCTGCTCAGCAGAATTAGCCGCGGCGCCGGCCCTAACGTGTGTCTCGGGAAGGTGTGACGGCGCCATAGTATCGACGCAAGTAGCGTCCCACACTAAAGGCCGCCCCATCTTCCAGGGAACCAGAGTCATTCCGTCGGGTCTTTTACCATCGTCACGCATGAGACCATTCGGTTCGAGAATGGCTGCAACATTGGCGGTGGTAAAAGCCCGGCGAATGATGTCATTAAGACTAGCGTGGCGCGAAATTCGACCAGCGCTTTTTGAACACGAGAGACCGTGATGACCGAGCTGGTCAACTGCGGTACCGCACTGGCAGCGATGGGCCACACAGCATCTTGCGCCCAAACGTAAGCTGATAGCTAAACGAAAAGTAGTCGGATCTAAAAGGTTACCAGTGTTGAAAGAAGGCATGGCCTGTAACCAAAGTCCTGACTCCCACACAGAGACTGCGAGAAGCCGAGCACGATCAGCGACGCTAGGACACGTATCTAAAAGATTTTTCCGTGCTAGTTCGCAGAGCGGTCGGTCCCACAGCCTCTGTGAGGAAAGAACCACCGGGAAATCAGAATTTGGACAAGCCAACCCCCAGGCATTCTTGGCCTCAGACAAATGGGCTACTTCGAAAGTACCTAAAGATGGAGCAAGAATTTTTTCTATTAATTTATGTGTACCATGTACAGAGGACAAAAATGCCGGTAATGCAACACTCGAAATTTTGCGTATCCCTAAACCTCCTAAGCGCACAGGTAGAGAGGCTTGCGACCACGTCCTGTCATCCATATCAACATTCAAGACCGAAACCAGAGTGTTTTTTACAATGCTGTCTAAGCCCATAAGGAGCTCACTGTGTTTCCACAGTTGACAACATCGTAAAATATAAGTAAATTTAGGGACAAATAGACAAAAACGAATAATTGTAAAAGCCATGTGGGCGTTAATTTTGAGTAACCTGTCTGATGCGTTATTGAACTTTTGAATTTTTTCTTCTACAAAAGGTGAGATAGACTCATCCAGAATCGGCGAACCCAAAAGGCGAAGAGAACGCTTGTCTACTAATTTGATATTCGGAGCAAGACTATTAAACTTTTCAAAAACCAAATCTTTATCAGGACAAGTATCGCAAACAAAAAGTTCGCATTTAGAAAAATTTAAATCCAAACCAATGTCGCGAAATTCGTTAATAATGATACCTAGATCATTAAAAACAGTGTTCACGTCGCCTCCTAGGGTTCCGTCATCCAAGTACCAAACATTAAGTTTGGACTGAAGACGTTGAATAATTGGATGGATGGCAAGGCTAAAAATGGCCGGACCTAGAGGGTCGCCCTGTTGACACCCGACTGAGGATAGGATCGCGTTATTTTGGTAATTTAATTTTGTTGGATTGCCATAACATTGATAAAGGAATTTATATAGTTCGGGAATTTTATCCTTGACTTGTGTCAAAAGAGCGCCTCTGTCGACAGAATTAAAAGCGTTTTTAACATCCACCTTTAGCAACACTTCACCACAATTTAGTTTGAGAAAGGTTCTAAGTGAATGAACAGCGGCCTCACAGCCACCCCGCGAACCAAAGCCCAGCTGTATTGGCTGAAAAAGGTTGCTTAAAAAAGCAACCTTTTTCCTACAGCCGACCTTGGCAGCGAGGCGGCGGTATGTGGTGCCTACCGCAATAGGTCTGATACCACCGTCTTTTTTGATAAGGGCACACAAGTTTGCGCCATACAAAATTTCGATGACGTCACTGTTGACTTGCCCTGACAGCATCAGGTTTACTAAAGCCGTTAAGTCTCTCAAGAGGGCCTCGCCAATTTCGCCGGAAATGCCCGATAAAAGATCTTTTAGAATTTGAGGGGTAAGGCCATCAAGACCTCCGGCTGAACCACTCTGGAAAGAAGTAACGGCTGCAGCTACTTCCTGTGGGGTCACTTCAACAGTGACGTCATTTGGTAGGGGTGGTTCAGGAAGGTGGAGATTTGCTGCTGCAGGTGGATGTTTGTCCTGCAGTGATTGAATTGTCTCAGAACAATATGGGGCTATTGTGTCGCTAGAGAACAGGACGCGGGCGGCGCCCTTAATGTCGCCGTCACTAATTTTGCTCTCTACGATTTTAAAGGTGGCCGAATCGTTATTTTGTTTTGAATTTATAATATTGTTTCGCCTGTTAAGCGGAACAATAATTTCATGATCCAAACATTGCTCTTCCAGTACTTTGTACCTTACGCAGTTTTCCTTTACTCTTTTAGTAAGGGAAGATTTGTTTGTAGGGTCTAATTTTACGTAAAGTACATGGTACGGAAAAGTTAGGAGATGCTCCCAGGCATGTTTCGTGTTTTTAGATATAACGTTCCTAATGGATGATGATAATGATTGAGCAACCGAAATGCGAGCACCACGCGGGATGCGTTTTAGAACCGGAATAAATCTTTTGTACGAGCTCAAAACCTCCCAAAACGGTTTGGAAGGAGTAGCAGCGCTCGTAGGGCTGCTACTGGCTACTAACTGTTACACTAAAATATCAGAATAATCAATGTAGTCAATCACACTTCACACTAATATTATAAATCTGAAAGTTTGTATGTGTGTATGTGTGTTTGTGTGTATGTGTGTATGTTTGTTACTCCTTCACGCTCAAACGGCTGGACAGATTTGGATGAAATTTAGAATAGGGATAGCTTATGGATTAGCACATAGGATACTTTTTAACCGCGGGTGAAACCGCAGGGCGCAGCTAGTCTTACCATAATCAAACAACAATCTGTTAGATATTATGGCAAGATTGAAAGAATTCAAATTCATCATCATCATCATCATCAGCCTGAAGACGTCCACTACTGAACATAGGCCTCGCCATAGAGAACGCCACTTTAAGTGGTTCATTGCCTTCTGCATGTATCGGCTCCCCGCGGTTTTAACCAGGTCGTCAGTCCACCTAGTGGAGCCCGGCCTACGCTGCATCTTTCGCCTCGTGGTCGCCACTCGAGAACCCTTCTTCCCAATCAGTTGTCAGTTCTACGAGCAATGTGGCCTGCCCATTGCCACTTCAACCTGCTGATTTTAAGAGATATATCGGTGACTTTAGTTCTCTTGCGAATCGCGTCATTTCGGATCTTATCTCGCAAGGAAACTCTGAGCAATGAGCATAGCTCTCTCCATAGCTCGCTGCACCACTTTGAGCTTGCTCATAAGGCCAATAGTAAGAAACCACGACTCAGTGCCATAAGTCATCACTGGCAATACACACTGATTGAAACCATTCGTTTTCAGGCTTTGCGGTATTTTAGACCAAAAAAAACCATGAAAACGCTATAAGAAAATAAGTGTAAATTAAATCGAAGCACTTTAATACAAGTATGGGGCAGATTGGTACGTACCGATCTGCCCCTTTCTTTAATGTATCTATGTGCCCCAAATGCCATATTACCAAAAAGTGACTGTTACCAAATTAATTACTTCAGTAAAAAAACCTTAAATAACATAATAGTGAATGTTTAAACATACCTGAAATTAATATAAAATCACAGTCAACGCTAGATCGAAGATCGCTAACACAAATTTCCATCTCGAGGAATAATTTAGTTAGCAATACTCAAAACATGTTGTCACACATAAACAGCCCACGGCTATCTGAGCGAACACGCAAAAACGGCTATTGCACTGACAGACTGACACCTATATAGACAAGTTTTAGTGATGGAGCCGTTAAGATTAGTTAAATCCATTATGAAATATGCCTGGAGTATCAATGTACCCCTTGCATCAATCTGCCCCCCTTCCCCTAGTGCTTGCACACTACTGCTTGGCGGCAGAATAGACTGAGTGATGTCTCTGGATGACGTGCGCAGTACGCAGTGTCATGCGAAACTTTAATTTAGATTTCCGAGTGACACTGCAATCTGTGATGGGCGGGCGTGACGTTTAACACCAGGCGAACTACTAGCTCGTCACGTCATTCGTTGACATAAAAAAAAGAATAACTGGCAAAGCGGTGGTACCTACCTAGACGAACTTTGCAGAAAAGTCCTACCATCTAGTAAAATCTAGTTATTGTCTTAAGACAATAGTCGTTAAGCCAAGTCAGAAGCCTTTGTGCGGCCTAAAAATTCTGACACCAAGGCTGACCACTTGCCTACACGAGAAGAAGAAGAATGGACATTGAAATTGAATTTGAAATGGCAATGGGCTGGCCACATCGCTTGCGCTTGTAAAACTAACAACCGCTGGGGATGAAAGCTTCTCGAGTGGCGACCACGACCGGAAGACGCAGCGAGGCTGGCCCCCCACTAGGTTGACCAACGATCTGGTGACAACCGCGGGGAGCCGATGGGTACAGGAGGCAAGCAGCCACTCACTCTCTGGGGGAGGCCTATGTTCAGCAGTGGACGTCTTCAGGCTGTTGATGATGATGACTGTGAATGTGGCCCTGTGGCCCCAGCGCTTTATCTCTTCCCGCAGGTGCCGTTAGAGCCGGGAATGGGCAGCAGCATACTCCAGTCTGCATTATAATCTACTGTGATGACCAGACCCCCTAGCATGCGCACCGTGAGATAACTTGTCGTCGCTGTTAGGGTGAGACACACTTAGGCGCTTGTCACGGTCTCTCACGAGAAAAAGCGTCGAGAAAATTTTGTCGCGGTGCGCATGCTAGGTGGGCAAGATGCTTGCCAAGTTTTGTGATTCAGATTATGGCAACCCCCTAATGGGTTCTGTTCTGAATAAATACAACACTTTTCATTGCAGCCAGCTATTCTACTTTAGGTGACCAATGGGGTAGAAAGGTTCTCGAGTGGCGACCACGTAGGCCAGCTGCGCCCATAGATCGTGGACGACCTGCCTGCTTAAAGCATGCGCACCGTGAAAGCTTGTCGTCGATGTTAGGCCCCCCATACACGTTCAATTTTATTGATCAATAAAATTGACGAGGCCACTTCCGTCAATGTTTTCTCTATACTGTAAACCGAAAAATATTGACCAATACTAACCCTACATAAAATTGATCAATCACTAAGATTAATTAATAGAATTGAACGTGTATGGGCGGTCTTAGAGTGAGACATAGACGCTATGGTCTTGTCATGATATCTGACGAGTGTCGAGAAAATGTTATCGCGGTGCGCATGCTACGTAATAGGATGCTCAAAACATCAGGGACCCGTTGGATACAAGCGGTAAACAGCGGCTCCAAAAGGCTGCGGCTTGATGATGCATGATGACTCCATGTAATAAATATGTACATAAAAACCTTGTGTGTAACTATAGCAAACATAACCATAGATATTAGGTATAGATAAACACAAAATGCAATCCTTACCTATTGTTTGCATGTAGAAACATGGCCACGGCTTGTAATGTAGTCACTGGGCAGACTTCCTATACATGCACCTATGCAATTATTATGCTAATTTGTTGGCCGTGGGCTAAACATAACTGTAATTAATATACCTACATAAGTAGGTACTTAGGTACCTACTAACAATTGCAGAAGCTCGGTACAATGTTTTGTAACCCTTTTTAGTTGAAATTTGAATCCCTATTTATTTACAGGATCTGTTAAAAATTTTAACATGCATCATAATCATAATTACAACACATCGGAATAAGCTTATTGGCGACCAACCATCATCCACGTCCAAGTAAGTACGTAGTACCGAAATTTGTTTTACCAAGATACGCTATTACTTTCTAACACAAGTGTTATTGAAAACATTGTGTGTATAATTATAATAACTACACCACATTCTAGTATCTCATACTACCCCTACCTACTGGAGAAACATCCCCTCAAGCCGATAAAAAAAATGTACCTACTTAGAGGACAAAAATGGCGTGAAATACCTAACTACAATTGGCTTGCTTCCAAACAAATTCAAATTTTAGCTCCAAGTATCTAGTCCATAGACTAAATAGATGCTTGGAGCTAAAATTTGAATTTCACCCCATGGACCCCATTCTTGGGCCATAGTCCAAGCCACGGGGGATAGTGAATGCTAGCGCGATCCTATCTCGCCCCATCCCGGCGGCGGACGGATCACGGGGGGGTTTTAGTGGGTTCGAGTCCCACATACCCCCTGCCATCACCCCCGTGGTGGCAGGGAAGTGCGAGGGCATTTCCCCCCCTCAAAAAAAAATGGTCCAAGCCATGGGGTCTAAGCCCTTTGGCTAACGTTATTTTTGTCTAGCCGCGCTAGGAGAGAGCTGAATCTGTGAAGTATTATCAAAAGTAGATACACGCAAGGTGGTTATTATCACCTTTATTCCTTTCAGCATATAAGAATAGAACCGCTACACTTTTATATCGACTTCGTTTCGAAACAGTAAGTAGGTAAAAACCTACGTAAATAGGTTCACAACTCTCCATTTTTAGAATTTTTATAAGGAAAAATAAAATTGGTTCCAGTGTTTAGGTACCTTACCTACGCACAGATTCATTATTACTTACATCGGTTCGGGATCGTCTCTACTGCACCGTCTCTCATAGCGATAGCTCTACAGTAAAAAGTTACCCTATCATCTCTATTATTCTGAATTTTTAGCAAACCCTGTTTCTACCGCCATCTATTTTAATTGTAAGGAAACGTTCATTTTTAAACCCTTCAACAGATAGCGCTACTAAGTTTCCATCGAAGTTAAGTTCATTGGCGCTAGGTGGCAGTATTTATACTTTCCCTTTTAAAACTGCACAATCCGAGGTTTCCAAGTTGCTTGGTAGCTGCGTCCGTGAACTGCTAGTGGTTTTACTACCCTCGTATAGATGGCGCTGTGTACAATTAAAGTTTTACTCGAAAAGAGTTTTAATGAAATAGAAGGCTGGTGTGTTTTATCGCTTCTCGGTTGTTATTTTTACAACCAGGAAAAATGTGCGAATTTAACAATGGTATTACCGAAATTCTTCCTAATTATTTACCTTTCAGAGAGAATGACTTTTGTCACCGCGTCTGTTTGATGTGGACAAAACAAGGAGATGTAATATTAGTCTAGGTATTCTTATAGTACAACTGTAACAGGTCCAATTCTGTACATTGAAGATATTTAGAAAAAAAATTGGAGGGTTTTATTTTGAAAATTATAGTTTTGCCTTCAGCGTCGATAGTAAGGATTATCGATGCTGAAGCTAAAACTATGTTTTTTTCATTTTTGTCTGTCTGTATCATGGCTGAGCATCACGGCGAAACTACTGGATGGATTCAAATGAAACTTGGCATGTTTGGAGTTCATATTACGAGGTAGGCCATAAGATACTTTTAATCCCGCAATTCAGCATGGTTCCCTCGGGAGAGGGGATGAAAGTAAAAATATATACTTAGTTGTAGTCCGATTACAATCATTTTTTTGAGAAAGGGGATACTTTAAATACTCTCCCGTAAATATTTCAAGATCGTCGGTTTTGTGGTTCAGAAACTACAAAAATCCAACCTTCAGTATTAGGTCTAAAGCCACTTTTATCCTCTACTAGTACTATGGGACTCTTATGGGAATGGAACTGTTTAGCATCTTACCTACATGTTTCTTGTAAACTATAGCCTGGGCACTTTCCAGGCAAGAGTGAATAGTTACCTTCTAGACCTACGTAAATAGTGTGATTTCTTTCTCTGCCTTCTTTTCTTCTCTTATCTTTGGCCACACCGTAGCTTACCGTGAAGCGAGTTGGTGGTCAAACTTAGACCTAACTGTTATAAAAAAAGCTAAAAGTACACTGTATCAAGTCACTATTAAAAAAACTGAATTGCAGCCACTGCTGCACTGCTGTTTGAGCGGCTGCTTGCCTCCTGCATCCATCAGCTCCCCGCGGTTTTCCAGATCGCGGTCTACCTAGTGTAGTGGGTAATATACTTTGGCATAATGCTCTACTCTAAAGTGTATGCTCAGTTGGTAGAAGCTCTGCCTTCTGAACTGTGGGTTGTGGGTTCGATTCCCACCCGGGACAAACATTTGTGTGATGATCGATGTTTGTTCTGTGTCTGGGTGTTATATTGTATTCTATGCATGTATTTACAAACAAAAAAGTATCTATAAGTATTGTATCAGTTATCTGATTCCCTACAAGCTTTGCTTAGTTTGGGGCTAGATGGCGCTGTGTGAAATGTCCACACATATTATTATTATTATTTATTTATTTATTATATATGCATATGCCTCTGAAGCATCATCGATCAAATGGGATCAGCTACTCGCTTTCGTATACCTCCTAGCAGGAATAGTCATCATCATCATTAACAGCCTGAAGACGTCCACTGCTGAACAAAGGCCTCCCCCAGAGCACGCCACCTTGAGCGGCTGCTCGCCTCCTGCATCCATCGGCTCCCCGCGGCTTTCACCAGGTCGTCGGTCCACCGAGTGGGGGGCCTACGCTGCGTCTTCCGGTTCGTGGTCGCCACTCGAGAACCTTTCTTCCCCATCGGTTGTCAGTTCTACGAGCGATGTGGCCTGCCCACTGCCACAATAGTACTAAGCGTTAAATTAACTAATAATAAGTAATTAAGTGTGACTACCTACTAACCTCGATTTTCTAGTTTAATAACAATCTCAATTGCCTTCATGCAAATGATCCCCTTTAGGAAAAGGTTATTTCATTATCAGACGCCGTAGGAGGCGAACTTAATTAACTTTTAATTCTTCTTTATAATACATTCTGCTTGAATTATGTAGTGTGTTTTTAATTAAACTAAACGTAGCGCTCATAGCGAAGCACGACTAGCCGTTTTTAACCGATCGGCAAAGTTAAGCAACGTTCGCTGCGGTCACTACTCTGATGGGTGACCGCTACAGCAAAAAGTGGTATTTACAACTGAGCGCTACCGTGCTTCGGAGGGCACGTTAAGCCTCATACAACATTATATGACTGAGATCACGCTGGAAGAGACGTGGGTGGTATACACCCCCACACTCAGTGACCTTGGAGAAGTGAATCTCAGTTTTTACCAAAGTGCTATGCAACATGTACAAACACGCGGAGAGTCAAATGTCCCGGCTGTTGTCGTAAGACAATAGTCGTTAAGCCAGGTCAGAAGCCTTTGGGTGGCCTAAAAATTCTGACGCCAGGGCTGACCACTTGCCTACACGAAGAGAAGAAGAAGAATTAAATTACTAAACGCGCTTGGACAGGCCTTGCGTACTTCGCGCTTTAGGTACTAAGCTATAAATATCTGGGACATTTAAAAATATTTGCGGGAATTCTTTTTTTGGTATTTTAGCAAACCTATTTTGGTACCTACCTGTATATTTTTAAACATGACTGAGATCACGCTGGAAGAGACGTGGGTGGTATACCCCCACACTCAGTGACCTTGGAAAAATGATTCTCAGTTTTTCCGAAAGTGCTATGCAAAATGTACAAACACGCGGGGAGTCAAATGTCATAGAGTTCAACAGACTTGATCCTTGCAAGCTTCTGAAGTTAGCTTAACCAATATTTACATAAATCTTTAAAGAACTTTCAAGTGGATTAGTCGCAAATATTTATTAAAGAAGTTAAAGAAGATTTTTCATATTACGATACTATTAAATAAATTAAGGAGCTTCGAGTATTTTGAAACGGAATGGGTTACGTACCTACACGCTATGTATATTTATTGACCATGTTTATTTACTTAACTACTGCCCACTGCTTCAGGTTCACTTAGAATACAGTTTATGGTGACACTAGTAGCGCCCTGCGGTTTCAACCGCGGATAAAACGTATCCTATGTGTTAATCTAGCGTATAAGCTTTTTTTTATTTTTTTTTATGCGATTGAATGACGTGATGAGCTAGTCGTTCACCTGATGTTAAGCAACACGGCCGCCCATAACAGTTGCAGTGTTACTCGGAACTTTAAAACAATAAAGTTTCGCGTGACACTGCGCACGTCATTCTGAGACATCACACAGTCAAGTAATAAGATTACTAGACTAATAAGTGATCAGATGATAAAGTCTCATTTGCCCAGTAATTTCACTAGCTACAATGCCCGTCAAACCGGAACACAGTAGTGCTTGCACACTACAGCTTGGCGGCAGAATAACTGGCAAAGCGGTGGTACCTACCTAGACGAACTTTGCAGAAAAGTCCTGCCACCTAGTAAAAAGTAAGCTATCTACATTCTATATTTCATTGAAATCGGTTCAGTAGTTAGGGAAATTAATGGTAATAAACATTTTCACACACAAACTTTCGCGTTTATAATATTAAAGTAATATAGGAAGGATCTGAAAAGCTATTTCAATATGATACTGGCATCCCGTTCTACCACCGCACTTTACAACCGGAAAAAAGCTCATCCACATTTTATTAAGTTGTGGAAATCACATACGACTCGATTCATGCGTTCTTTCTTGGGGTACACCTGCAAAATGTGGAATGAGCTTCCACCAGCATTCTTTCCGCAGAGCTACAATATGGACCACTTTATAAGAGTTCTACAGTGTAAGCACCTCCATAGATGTCCATAGGCTACGGCAAAGTGCTTCCCAACACATGGACCGTATATGCTTGCATAAAAAGTATTACATATCCTCCCCAGGGTTCAGGCTACCTGCATATCAAATATCATCAAGATAAGTTCTAAATATTTAGTTGTGAAAAGGTAACAACCGCAGACAGAGAGAGACGGTCAGTGTTGTTTTGGAATTAACATGATAAGGAAGTATGGACTAAAGTTCTTATTATTATATAAAAAACAGGTAAATAAAGTATGCAATTAGTAATTGCATACTTTATTTTAATTAATTAAGGCATAAAATGCAAGTAGGTATAGGTACCTAAATTGCATTGACATTCAGTCATCTTGAAATATAAACAATTATATATTTATTTTATAACAAGCGGCTCGCCCCGGCTTCGCACGGGCAGGAGTATTATAGTTTTCGCAGCGCACGGGATGTAAAGAATATTTTAGGTAATTTTTTTTACATCTATAGTTACATTATTGGGGTTTTAGTAAGGATCCCTAATTTTTTTGAAAATACAATGTAGCCTATGTCACTCGGGGATAGTGTAGCTTCCCAACAGTGAAAGAATTTTTCAAATCGTTTCAGTAGTTTCGGAGTCTATTCAATGCAAACAAACAAACAAACAATCAAATCTTTCTTCTTTATAATACTGTTACTTTGATTGGTAAGTGTAATTTTTAAAGATCAAGATATTGTCTAGGGTAAAATGAGCTATCGTTGTCCCTAATTAACTAATTGATTGGCCTTTCTACTATGGTAAATGTCCAAGTACTCATTGTGCTATCGGCCTAATTCACCTGCTTGGGCCGCGCGCCACCCTAAACTATAGTTCTCATTTATACCTGTACTATAATAATATCATAGGTCATATAGTTCTCCTTAGTTTTCTTCCTAGGGCTAGGATAACTATAGGTTTACCTTTAGGAAGAAAAATAAGGAGATATTTCTAAATATATACACAGTAGCTGCACCCCGCGGTTTCACCTGCGGATAAAAAGTAGCCTATGTAGTGTACATAATCTATCTCTGTTCTAAATTTCATCCAAATCCGTCCAGCCGTTTGAGCTGGGTATTTAGTCGGACATACGTCCAATCGTCCATAGCCTTACACAACATCAAAAGTCAAAAAAGTCAAAACTCAATTATCAAATATCGCGCATAGCGACATTTTGAAGGAACTAAAGTGACCGATATAGCTCTTAGAACTAGCAAGTTGAAATGACAATGGGCAGGTTGAAATGATAATGGGCAGGTTGAAATGATAATGGGCACATCGCTCGTAGAGCAGACAACCGATGGGCAGAAAGGTTATGACGACGTGGTGAAAGCCGCGGGGAGCCGATGGATGCAGGAGGCCAGCAGCTGCTCAAGGTGGCGCGATCTGGGGGAAGCATATATTCAGCAGTGGACGTCTTCAGGCTGTTGATGATGATGATGATGATGATGAAGTGGTAGAATTTACTTAGGAAAAATCTGTCACAAATGTTCAACAAAAACATCACATTAATCAAAACAAGTTTTCATACATTAAACAGAGTCAAAAGGTTTTATCGTTCTGTCCTGTGTTTATGTATGAAAAAACTTGTTTGGATTAAGCTTGTTTGCTTGTTTTTCTATTTTAAGGTTTTTCTACAGATAGATTATTCGTAAGTAAATTCTACGATCTAAAACCAAACCAACCGACCTTCAAAAATGTCGCAATGCGAGACCGAGATAGTGCACGAATATACGGGCCTTAAAAGCTAAATCTAAAAACTCTTGTTAACAAGTACCAAGACTTCAAAGTCGTTGTACAAATTCCCTTTAATATGATCACGTATCGCATCCGGCACTCAGTCTCAATTTATGAGCTTAGTGTGTCAGTCAGGGCCCTCTAAATAATTCATCGGCGCGACTTAACAAACTACCTCGACAGCGCTTGCGAATAGTAAATACACTTTGCTAGCTGCCGGATAAGACTTCATTGAGAAAGGCGAAACAGTGAAAACCGCACTTAAATCGGAGGCGATTAAGAGTGGGTTTTTTGTTCTGTAGTTAATGTAACCAATGGTTAGAAAGTAACAACATTTGACCATTGGTTTGTTTTTGTTAGCATTTCCATCTATTGGTTACTTTAACTTTTGATCAAAACCCCACCCTAAGAGATTACAAAATAATTATATGCCGTGGACTAAAAGGTTATGCTCATTATGCATTTTTTTTTGATGAAATACCTACGGTTTAAGCCAAAAGAATGAGAACCGATAGAATAATGAAGAAGAATTTCATATATTAGTCTTTTTTAATAAAGCTTTTTTAACGGGCAATGTTTTTTTTTATGTTTATAGAGCAAACAAGCATACGGCCCACCTGATGAGAAGTGGTCACCGTAGCCTATAGACATCTGCAAAACCGGAGGAGGCGTCACCAATGCGTTGCTTACCCTGTAGGACTCTTTTAACCCTCCATTCAAAGTACTCCATGTTAGACTAATATAGATTGATTTTTTTTATAAGTACGGTACTTAAAATAAGTTAAAAAAATGTGTTATTATATAGGTACTAAGTTAACCAAAGGTTAAATTTTAATATAATGTAGGTATGTTTATGTAAGTACCGTAAATGCCTTATACCTAATTGATAATCAAGTCATCTTTAGACACAAATTAAAGGTTACAAGCACACTGGTGCGGCCTAGCGCGCCAGCGATCTACGCGGCTATGACATAGGTATAATTATATACTTACACAGCTGCCGTAGATAGCCTCAAATGTCCTAAAACGCTTTTTTACATTACCTTATTTTAGTACTAAGGTTTTTTATTAGTACCAAGTAGGTCTAAAGTTAACCGAAATAAATAATTTTTTAATATTTAATTTAAGATTCGGGTCTCGTCGAATGAAGTTCAGGAGAACGTTATTTGATTAACTTCTTTAAGATAGATATTAAATTATAGAAACTCGATAGACGTAACTGTAAAAAAATATTTTATTGTAAAATCAGACTCATTAGTCATTCTCTTAGCGTTAGACCTTTGGTTTATTCTTAAAGTTCTTGAGTTATTAGCAAAATAGGGATGTGTAGCGACACTGTAGGTCACCCGATCATTTCAAACTGAGAGCCTCGGCTGTCGTCTCACGTCATTTGGGGGTCAGGGTACTTATCTACTGTTGGGGCGCGTTGCCTCCTGCATTGCGATTCAATGCTGCCAGCATGTTGGGTAGGTACGCTACCTACCGGTAGTGGGCTGGAGCATTTAGACTGTCTAGTGTAGGTCATCACAGCTGGTATACAACCCAAATGTTCTTTGTAGTACGTAGTGTGGCTAGTAGCATATAAAGGCGCTTTGCCTCTTAAAAAAAGTAATTGTGATATTTTAAGATTTTTGTCAGGACACATGAACAGGCGAAGTGATAATAAAAGATAAAAGATGGGGTAAAAGCACGTTGCTCGTTAAAAAAAAATGAACAATCACGTATATCATGTACGTTTTATTTTATTTTTATGAAATTGTTATTATTTTTGAATTGTAGTTGATTGATAATTATTTAACCTATCTTTAATTAATGCAATTGGTAAAGCCGTGTTAGTTAAACAAATAAATAAATAAATGATAAATAAATATCCACTTCATAAATATTTCTTGCGTTTTCATTGGTCAAACGCTTTCTCGAGGGAAGAGAAATGTGCTGTCGTTTTTTTATATATAGCTAATGCTACTCTTGCTGATGGGGGATAGTAGGGTCACCAGTAGCTCGTGGGAACCAGGTGGGTCACCCGTTTTGGGTGAGTCCCTCCGCGGAAGCGAGGCCCAACAAAGTGACTCATAGCTACCAGCTCAACCCTATAACGACAACGACTCGATAATACGCATCGACTTAATAGTAGACATTTTTACGATTTGGTCCTGAGCGTATATCTCTACTACGTCACTATTACCGTCGATACTTGAAAATCATAGTTTCTTCGAATTGGTCTGGGTGTTCTCCCGTTAACCTAAAATAAAATTAACTATGGTAGGTATTTTTAATTTATATTTATATTTTTAATTTCTAAGTGAATTTTTAGTGACACATTCTGGACGTTTTTCACAGTAACAAGTAATTAATTAAAAATAGTGACTTTTCTTCGAATCTTCGGTTTGAGTCGATGACAAAAACGATTGCCTAACATAAAAACCCCAGTGCAATGTATTGATGATCGCGTTCTATATTTGTTTTAAATCAATGATTTTCCTATATTTGTAGGAATTTACGTCAGTTATAACAACAATACACTTAATTCATATTAATTTCCATTGTTGAGGTAATACTACGTATTCCAGTAATCATAAATGATAGCGGGGAGCCGATAGATCCAGGAGGCAAGCAGCCGCTCAAAGTGGCGCTCTAGGGGGAAGCCTATGTTCCAGAAAGGGACGTATTCAGGCTGATGATGATGTACTTCTTTAACCCAACGATATCTAGATACGTAACATAGAATGTACTGTACCGTAGTCTCGCTCTACTTAAAAAATAGTAGTGGACAAGAGCGGTCTCTTGTCCATACAAAAAGCGCCAAAGCTTTTCTACCTCTATGTTGTTCGATTTCAATGATTTTTTTTAAATGTTGTCTACGCAGTAAAAAGCTATGCTTGTACGTCTTTTTTATATTTTCGCAATATCTTCGCAGTTATAGCCACCTAAAGTTACGAATTTTTGGCGTCAAAACTATGACGAAGAAAAGTAGTTGTGAATACCTAATTAGAATACGAGACATATTTAAAAAAATTAAGACGTACTGGAATAGATTACAATCAATCCAAAAGATTGACACCAAAATCAAAAGGCTTAGTTAAGATTTAGAGAGTAAAAACCGTTTTCGCCTGCAACACTAAAATGTAGCTAAATTCACTCATCGGCGCTATTGTCTCTAACATACATGCAGATAGCAGAGCGACGGCAATAACATCTTCAAATACCAGGATACCCTAGTTTGGGATGCCACATGTGCTGACACTTTGGCTCTGTCCCATCTTCCTTTAACAACAGCTCAAGCCGGCGCAGCCGCCATCAAGGCCGAAAACCTCAAACGGCACAAATATGCACTCCTTGATAGGGCCTACATATTTGAGCCGTTTGGGGTGGAGACAATGGGTCCATGGGGGCCCGCCGCCATGGAAACGTACCGGGACTTGGCCAAACGTTTGGTGGAGGCATCAGGTGACCAGAATGCTGGCTTTTATTTTGCACAAAAGATAAGCATTGCCATCCAGCGTGGTAATGCTGCCAGCATTCTGGGCACTTTTCCCTCCGCCAACGGTTTATTTTAGGTTTTATATTTTAGTTTTAAAGTTTTTAAGTACTTATAGTTTAATTCTTAAGGATATTTCAAATTTGATAGAGAGAAACAAAATACAAAATATTTCACCTCACTAATACCAGGACGATCCTCAACCATTCAACCGGATCACCTTACCTTCAATACTTCATCCAAAGTCAAATCACAAACATAATTAATTGATATTAAATTTGAAGATAATAGAGAGTGTATTGTGTCAATCAAAGTTACTTGACGCTAGTGTATGGCTTACATATATTAAATTATGTGTAGGTATATATACTTAGATAATTTCCATATGGAAAAGGTTAATGTTGTAAGTTAAGTCAAGTTATATTATTCTTTAGCTCCGTGCTTTGGAGGGCACGTTAAGCCGTCGGTTCCTGCTGTCGCCGTAAGACAATAGTCGTTAAGCTAAGTCAGTAGCCTTTGGGCGGCCTAAAAATTCTGACACCAGGGCTGACTGCTTACACGAGAAGAAGAGGAAGAAAATTTTTTAGCTTTTGAATAAAATGAGCTTTTTGCAGGAATCTAACATCCAAGATTCTTAATGACCTGACAAACTTAGCTTTGCGAATTTTTCATACGTATGGTATGAAAACGACTCCCAAGTTAACTATGCCACCTAAAAATGGATTTTCAGCATGTTTATAGATTTTTTTTTAAGTTACACATCTTTCATTTCATATTTATGATTTTATATCGCAGTATCGCCTGCTTATAGTATTATATTTTATAACTATTTGGTCTTATAGTGTAATTTACAGATTACGCCCCCACCCCGTAACTTGCTAGTAAAAGGTGAATGATAAATTTAGGCATGAAATCACTTCTTACGGTAGCTTATGTAAAGCATGTCCTGGCCTTAGGGATGGATGATTGCGCGTTCAAACCCCGTTCGTTATTTTTTTTTTCTTTTATTTAAGAGTCTAAGTTGGTATACAGATATTAGGTATAGACGCTAAGTGGCATATAGCCTTTGCTGACAGGGGTGCTAAAGTCAAATATTTCATTAGTCACGCATTCATTGCAACTATTTTATAAGCTTACTAGTTGACCCGCCCCGACGTCAACTTAGTTTTACACCTTAATAAGAGGGAAGCGAAAGGGAAAAAGATAGGGGAAAAGGATGAATGTATGGGACGGTAACATAAGGGAGGCATGCGAAGCCTTCCATCTTCCCTTCGACAGGATGAGTATAAATATTTTTTTTATGTAAGGACCTTCTACGAAGCATTAGAAAGCATTTAAAAAAGATGAATGAAATCGGTAAAGCCGTTCTCAAGTTACAGAGATAGATTATTTACCGCTTTCTCTATACGGTCTTGCAATAGGTAGCTATATCTTTCGTATACGTCCTGTGTACGATGTTTATGAATAACTAGCTGCGCCCCCTGGTTTCATCCGCGGCTAAAAAGTAGCCTATGTGTTAATCCAGTATATAAGCTATCTCTATTCCAAATTTCATCCAAATCTGTCCAGCCGTTTGAGCGTGAAGGTGTAACAAACATACACACAAACACACATACAAACTCTCGCCTTTATAATATTAGTGTGATAGTGTGATATCCTTATTATAATATTATGATATCAATTTATAAGGTGTTTTTGAGAAAAATGGTCTTGACAGAGAAACAGACAGGCAGACAAGCCGACAAACGGACAACCAATTTGTCCTTATAAGGATTCCGTTTCTCGAAAATGGCTATTACGGTATTTTAATTAAATAGTATGAAGGTAGTGTCGCATTAACTATTCAAGTATATCCTCTCATCCCAGTGCATAATCTGATAATGGATAGAAAGGCCGAAGGCCCAGTCAATACTCTTACACCCCTCATGAATAAGACAATTCGAATGAGTCAATTCGTTCTACTAAGGGTGCAAAAAACCAATTATTAAGTTTTCAATCTTTTATTTTTCAACCTATTTCTTCTCAATTTGGTTGTATTTTTTTTGTTTCGATTCATGTTTGTTACCGTCACCGTAAACCGCTCAAATTCGCGCAGCGAGCTATGGAGGGAGCTATGCTCGGTGTTTCCCTGTGAGATAAGCTCCGGAACGAGGAGATCCGCAGGAGAACTAAAGTGACCGATATAGCTTAAGAGCTAAGCTTATAGCTTAATTAGCAGGTTGAAATGGCAATGGGCAGGCCACATCGCTCGTAGAACTGACAACCGATAGGGAAGAATGGTTCTCGAGTGGCGATTACGAACCGGAAGACGCAGTGTTGGCCAGCCACTCGGTGGACCGACTATCTGGTGAAAGCGGCGAGCAGCCGCTCAAGGTGGCGTGCTCTGGGGGAGGCCTATGTTCAACAGTGGACGTCTTCTAGCAGTTAATGTGATCAAACGAGCGCATGGCGACATGCACTATAAATAACCATGGCGTGTCTATTAGCTACATTTCTATGTTTTGTAGGTGAAACGTAAAAACCCGCCCCCACATAATCGAGTTTTTCCCTCCTTATTATGGCGTTATTTTTACCTTTTACATAAATTTCTATTGTTACCTTCTGATAATTACTCTCACATTGAATGTGCGATATGAATTTATCAACAATTTAAAAGTTACCGTACCTACTTTCGGTTATTTACCTACATGATATAGGTATGGTTATATAAATGGGCCTTTCCAAGGCTTTTCCTAAATTCTTTAGGAAAACATGTCACAGTATCACATCACACTAATACTGAACCAAAGTTGATGTTTCCGTGACCAATCTGAAAGCAAATCGTTTCAAAAAAAATGAATTTCTAAAATCATTTTATCAATGACGAAGTTCTGAGTTAATAAACATAAAGAAATACAGACACATTGAGAACTTCCTTTTTTAAGTTGGTTGAGAAATAATTCAATATTTTCTCAAGCATACTTGGGAATGTAAGTATTATTGTGACAACCTTCTTCGAGATAAATCGGAATTGCTGTACTGGCGAGCAGCGGTTGGCAAAAGTTGCATGAAAATCCATATCTGTCGTGGTTTAGCGGCCATATAAATTACAAAAAAGAATTATAAATTACATACAAAACTCATATCTGTCGTGACATGGCTACCAAAGAGGTAATCCGGGAGGCGGGCTACTTAGTTTTAATTTCCACGCATTATTTGAGAAAAGTACTATACAAGCCTTGGCCACAACTAGCCATTGATGGACTTACGTATGTGTGTGCCCACATTTACACGTTCGTTCATCAATGCCTCTGTTGCTGGCCGCTGCAGTAATGTACTAAAACTGTACCTAATTTGGAATTATTTTGTATGGATAGAGCAAGCGTTAGAAAATGTGTTGATTATCGTTATCAAATAAATAAACCGGTCAAATATACAACCCCAAGCTAGGGTACGTCTGTCTTGGGAGACGAAAACTATAATATATGTATAACAGTATATACATACAGTATGTAAAGTACACGTGTATAATTCCCTCAACGTCCAGACACGAAACATGTAATACGTGAAGGTTTTTCATTGACTTAACCAGCTGATATTTTCCGAAAGAGATTTCTTTTAGAATTGATAGTACTTTTAAAATAAATGTAACTATAAAATATCAACAGAGCAGTAACCAAATTACGCACGCGCTCTGATAGAGGCGAAAGTATAATAGATAATATATGCAATAGGCGCCGAGCGCAAACACTAATAATGACAAGACTGGATACATTGTAATTGTATGTCATCTGCGTAAGTTAACCCAAGGTATAGTTCCTACCCTAGAATATGTACTAAAGCCTGGTTTTCACATGCCCAGTTTCTGACCACACAGTAATCGGCAACAGTTCATTCTGCTGTCTATACAGTATTTTGAAGTAGCTGACCGAGAGCAACTGACCGGTCAGTACTGGCTCAAATTTGTTTTCACGGACCCAGTAGCTGGACAGTAACTGTGCTTCACTGTCCGCCCAGCTAATGGACTGTGAAAACCAGGCTTAAAGTAAAGAAATAATAATAATAAATAAATGAAAATCCACTTGACTGAGAAATACATTACGTCAGTGGCGAAGGAAAGAAACAAACATTATAGTGATTAGCTACGCTTGCCAAAAGTCACCGTACCATTTTTTCGACTCGAGTCAATTGTTTTTTCTATGCAAATTGTGAGACACGTTTATTCGTTGACTTATGGGTTTTTGATTCGTAGTTATGGTAACCAATGATTAAAAATGCTAACAAATTCTAACAAATGGTCAAAATTTGTTACAAGTTTTAACCATTGGTTATGGTTACCTTAACCACGGATCAAAAAACCCACCCTTAATCAACGCTTTCTGGAGGAAAGAATATTTTTTTTATGCGATTGAATGACGTGACGAGCAAACAACTGAACTAACTGAACTTGTTGAATATGTTTGACAAGTTGTTTTTTTTCTGGTCAAAGATTTTTCTTCGACCAGAAAGAAAAATCAAAGAGAAAATTTGGTGAGGACTCGGTCTCAAAACCTTCAGCGTATTGGCCCCAAAAGGCGCAAATATAAAACCACTATCTAGGGTTACTATATTGATTTCATTGCATCTAAACAATCAAAAACGAATGTTTACAGAGCGATGCAAAAGCAGGTATATCATACCACAATATGTAATGTATCCGAGCTCCATAGTATCGAAATTTGTAAATAAACGCATACAAAGTGTTCTCTGTAAGCTTGGGGGGTAGGCTACTGCCCTGGGGCAAGCTTAAATGAATTATCTCTAAACACTGTGGACGTGATTCCGCTGCCGAAGCTCGCGGCTGTGGTGCTCAACTTTTCCTGAAACATTCAGTTTCAAATGAAACAAAATTATTGTTTAGATAATTTTAGTTTAGTTATATAACAAT
The DNA here is from genome assembly GCA_910589525.2 of Ennomos quercinarius. Taxonomy (NCBI): domain Eukaryota; kingdom Metazoa; phylum Arthropoda; class Insecta; order Lepidoptera; family Geometridae; genus Ennomos; species Ennomos quercinarius. Next base: position 9,087,570 of record OU342505.1, on the reverse strand, counting down.
AAATATTCATATTCATTTATTTGATACAAAAAAATACAGGTCAAAAAATTGTACGTACAAAATTAGTACTCGTAGGTACACATAAATATTAAATGGTACACATTCATTCTATCCTAATAAAATAGAACAATAATAAAATTATAATTATTAAATTATGATGTCCGTTGAAAAATGAAATATAGTAAATAGCTTAATAATACAAAAATAATATAAAAAATAATGAATGTCAATTTATTAAATTAGTAAACCTCCTAGCAACCCCAAAATAGCCACCACCCGTGCAATTTTAAAAGAAAAAAAGTTTAAAGTCAACTGACATTTTTTTTCTTCGGCCATAATATTTGAAGTTTTAAAAAAAATCGTTCTGGCTAATTTATGTATTGTCTGTATCGATATTTTTATGTCATTGGATGTGAATGTATATCTTTTATATAAATAAAACAAAAAAATAGTATGTCATCGCTTTTAATTTCGTAGAAATAAATATTTCGCTGAACAACATAGATTTATTTGACTGGGACAACTTTGCACGCTCCTGGCTAATTATTTTACTATTATATTGGACATAAAACGATGCGGATGCGTTGTTCGTTCCTGTAACCGGAAACATAGAGTTTATGCTTTAAAAACAAACACCAGAGGCACAGGAACGATTATTCCAAAAGTGCCGAACGTGGCGGCCCGAGTTCCCGCCAATAAAAATCTGCGCCACAGACATCAAAAACGCGCATCGCGATTTCAGTGTAAAATTAGTAAGGCCTAAGGCCTGCTTACAAATTCATCGTAGTTATAGAAGAATACATTAAAAAACTAAATAAGAGTTAGGCGCACTTTTTTAATAATTAACTATGTTATTCAATAAAAAAAACAAATCACAGTGAAAGTACATATTGATTAATGTAAGCCGAAATAGAAAAAAGTGGGTTTATTAGTTAGATAAATTTATTCAGAGAAAATCTGCCCTTGAACTAAAAATAGACCAAGTAAATGTTATAAATACATTGTAAATCAAGTTACGCGTATATTAGTAAACAAACACAATATTGATCCCATATATTTTGGTTGGAATACCCATATTCAAAACATAAAGAAGCCCACTGAAGTTGCTAACACAGATTACTCGTTATCCACTGAAATAGAGCAAAGATTGTCCAAATCAGTACAACCGATTTGATGTAAAAAGCATAAGCCAATATAACGTAATTAATATTATGTAGATAATAGGGTTTTTTTCTAAACTAATGACGTGACAAGAGTGTCGTTCGCCTGGTGTTAAGCGTCACGGCCGCCCATAACAGATTGCAGTGTCACTCGGAGTAAAGTGTCGCTTGACACTGCGCACGTTATTCTAAGACATCACGCAGTCTAAAAAGATTTCTATAGACTGAGATAAGTTCATAATAGTCTCATTTGCCCAGCAATTTTAACAGGTAGGTGTATTTATAAATATGGGTCTTAGAGTAACATTTCATGTTCTCTTAAGTTACCTGAAATAAAGTTATTACCTATTATTATTATTTTATTTTATTATTACTTACTAAGTTACAAGATAAGAAACGCATTTGATGCTCCAAAGTTTTGGGGCAAAAATGTTTATTTTAATACATTTAAATTATTAGTTTTGTATGCCTAGTATAACTGTGATGGCTGACTGTGATTACGTCAACTTTATTAATGATTTAGGTTACAGTACAGTTCTAAAGTCGAGTTGATTTGAATTTCTCCGTAAAGCTGAAAGGTTGAGCATCACAGCCCGTTTGCTCTCCCGGCTGTATATATAGGGGTACTCAAGCTATAGCCGGCATTCGAGTCACAACAGGTGCCGTGCAAAGGTGAGTACCAGGTGCAGTGCAGTGCAGGCACATTCTTATTTCAAAAAATTGTTTAAACGAGTAAGTATTTCTAAAATTAAAATTATGCTATATTTTTTTTCTTACTGCAAAGCCTTTGTTCCTTATTGGAATTTCGTGTTTTTATACACAAATCTTATAGTAGGGTAGTTGTAAGTGCATTTTAACATTTACGTGCAGTGCAAGGCATTAAAATCTATAGTAAAATATCTCTGCAATAAAATTACATAATAATGTAACACGTTCGATTAAATTTAATCTGAAAATAATGATGGAGTTTTTATAAAGCTAATTAATGATCTCGCAATGATTTAGCTGAAACACTAATAAATTTAAGTAATCTTTAAACATTTAACCTTTGGTTTTTTTTCGAAGTTTGGGATAAAATAAAACTAAAACGGTAATTTCAAATTTTCATACAAAGAGAGAAAATGTTCGTTCGTACCCCCTAAACATTGGCGGATTTTTATAATTGTTGAATACATACGTAGGAAATTTCGTCAATTTAGTGTTTTTGAGTTTTGTATTTTTTTTAATTATAATTTGTATTATTTTAATGAATAGGTATTTTCATTACAAAATTTCGTCTTAGTTTTTCAGTCTATTGCCATTTGTCGCTAAACCAATGATATGTAGGTGATAATTTTAATTGTAATTTATTGATACATTCTATTTATTTGCGCAAAATTGGTTTTCATGTAATCACGTTGAGTAATTAAGCTATTATTGGCAATAGAACGAAGAACTTTTGAATTTGCCGCGCTAGTGAAACATTCCACCTTAATCAACGGTACCTATTTTCTCGTAACTTTTCTCTGAACATCTTTTACTTTTTAAATGAAATTGAAATATTTTTTTATTATTTCCTTACAGTTTTAGTTACAGTTTTTCCAAACAGTGATCAAAGGCAATTATTCTCCTCATTATTCTAATAGTGTATTTACTTTTGTTCTTATGACGGATTGGTACTTGTGTTAATTGATACTTAAGTTTTACATACTTTTGGTGGAAGTGATGGTGGATAACCATCCATGAAGAGTTTTGAATTAAAATAAGCTTTTGGATTAGTATTTGATTGATTAGATCGCAATAAGACTTAATCTCACTTAGGCCTTATCTCAAAATATCCGATGATGCCCAATTAGCAAAATGACCATATCGCTGCTAGTCATCATCACAAAAAGTACAAGTATCAAAATTGTTAAGTCGTAAAATGATTACGCAGCAAAAGGTCTGGACAGTCACAAACATTTTTATTTTAATATCTTTTATTTATTGCATATAATACTTTGTTAATTTTACTGAACAAACTATTTTAGCAAGAGTGTTAGCAATACAACAGTCAAAGCATTCGAGCATTTATATATGCTCTAAGGTTAAAGCTAATCAGTTTAATACCTACTCTATGTAAAATTACTTGACTTCTCTACTGGCTCCTAAAATATCCGTCTGTTTATTTGTTTTTTAAATTTGTTGTAACTCAAACTTCTGTCACTTTAATAATCATGGAAAATTTAAGAAATACATAATAAGATCTCGGTATAAAATAGCAGATATAACAGATTTTTTTGTGTATAAAGTAAACAAATTAATGTAAAACATATATGTATTAAAATTAACAAGTTAATATAATTTTCGTAAAGTAGGTTAAAAATGAATGCAATAATTGAAAAAATAAGTAAAATCGGTACGTTAATCACGGAGTAATAAGCTTTTAAAATTTCTGGAGGAGGCAAACAGGAGGTTTCTCGCAAAACAGAGCTTCCCTACAGTTACTATGAAAACGCACGTTAGTGACGTCATATGCCAAACAGATTGTATGTAAGCTACCACAGCTTAGTAATGAGATGACTACGGAGATGACTATGAAGGAGCAAGTACTGACGTAACTGCACGTTTGAACTGTTTTTCTATTCCTGTATTGTAAAATGCACACTCCACAAAATAAAAATAATACATTTTTCCCATTTTCTTTATGAAACTTTCTGTTTTTTAAATGTTTTTTTTTATTTTTTTTTGTTTTTTTTTTATGTTTTTGTAACTTTGTCATTTTTCGAGATATTTAATTTTGGTTTCCACGTATGTTTATTTTTTGAGAAATATTATTAAATTGTGCATTAAACAAAGAAGTAGCAGGGCACTAGCTATTAAAATATGTACAGGGAATCAATAAACAAGGAAAAAAAACCCTATAAAACCAATAAAATTACAAGAACATGAATAGGTATCTTTTTAATTTGAGGTCTGAATGTCCGAAATCCATGGAATATCCATGAGGAAAATATATACTAATTTTAATCAGTGCTTGCTATTCATTAGCATTGATATAGGTACCTATAATTATAGTTTCTTCAGAATTTACGTAAGTACACATTTTTTTATCGTGTGTAATCCTACGTAACCTAATAAACCATCTTACGTTTTTGTGCGTTATTTTATGTCAAAATAATGGGTTAGAGTTTAAGAATCAATGTACCTCTAACTTATTTTAAAAAATTGAGGAAATTTGAATAAACCTACAATGAGCCGTTTTATTAAAAAAAAAAAATTGTATTTTATGCATGACCCAATAGATGGCGCCAGTTGCGGTTTTACTAAAAGCTGTCTCTGTCACTGTTTCAAGCATAGACCACAGGTTAGAGGAAATGTGTCTGACAACTTTAAACTTTTTCGTTTTTATTTAGTTTCGTTTCGAGATACCTCGGCTTTATTTTGGATCATAATATTAACGTTTATCTATCTCGCAGATCTAGTGTACTTCAATTTACTTAATAAGAATGCACCACAGACTACTTAGGAGATACTACAGGCAATGTACTCGTGGTCCACCCAACTGAATATGACATTTCTTTGTAGGTAGTCTAAGAATTTTCTTATGTTTAAACTACTCTGTGGTTTGAAAGGTTTAAACTACGTACTTACAGCGCCATCTAGAAAAGAAGCGGAACTAGTGTTTTTTTTAAATAAAACTCCTCATTTAATCTTGACGTACCAAAAAATTCTGACGCTATAGGGCTGGCGAGAAAAAAAAGAAGTGTTTTGCCGTTCGATACAACTAAACAATACTCACCATTTAGCTAAAAACAACACACGTTTATTATAGAGACAGAGCGGCATATTAGTATCGAAAAAGCTCTTTATATGTATGTATAAATAAAGTTAAAATATATATTATTATCGAGGCTTGAAATAATTGCATATAAGTCTTATTAATCAGTGATATATTAATTTTTATTGACGCCTTTTAGTGTGAAAAAAATAACCATGCTGGTATATAACAGTAGGATAAATAAGAAGACAAAAATAGGAAACTCAAGACGCGATAAAGATAAAGAAACATATTATTTTTCATTTCTAAAAATGGTTTAGGAATAGTTATACAACCTTCATTTATTCTACAAGTTTTGAGATCAAGGGTGAGTCATATAAGATTTTGATGACGTGGAAAACATGAAATAATTCAAAAAACATTTTTTTTACGGAGTTAGAACTTTTTAATTTAATACAGTTATATGACCATAGACACTATTAAGGATATTTAAAAAACCTACCTCATCTTTCTCTCTCATTCTGTTTATTTGCCTCTAGCTATTCTATATACAACAGACTTTTTTTAAATTTTAATGGGTCAGCGTTTGGCCACATCGCACCTGATGAAGGTGGGACACGCTTACCCAGAAGATACCTATTCACTCTGCTCTTGAATACGCCTAGATTGTGGAAGGAAATACTGTTACTAAAAAAGACTTATAGACAGACGACAATAAAATAATCCTATAGTTCATAAAAGGTTCTGTTTTATCAAAATTTGGTACAGGACCTTTACTTATATGTAACTAGTTTACCCGCCCCGGCTTCTCACGGGTTAATTAGTTTTACGTTCTAACTTTGTTCAATGAGAAGAGGAAAGCGAGAAGGACAAATATAGCGGAAAAGAAGAATGGCCATCCATTCATCTTTTTCCTCTACCTTTTTGCCTTTCCCTTCTCTCTTACCTTCGACAGGATGAGTATAAATAAATAGATAAACAAAGTTTAGTTTTCAGTTTCGGACCGCCTATTCAAAATTAATATACATATGGCTTATTTTATTATTCGCTACTGCCTTTTTGTACCTAAATTCATGTATGCCTTGAGATGTTGTCAACTTTGGAATCAACCTTTACTCTTACAACAGCTTGACAATATCTTAAGAGATACTCTCACCGCCATTCTAAATACTCCTTTTGATGATCGTACATGGTGCCAAGCCGCACTCCCGATCCGGATCGGTGGCCTTGGTATCAGAAAAATTTCTAGTGTTTCATTACCAGCTTTCCTCTCCTCAGTCCATAGTACCCAAAAACTAATCTCCGCTATTTTATCACCCAGTTTGGCACACTTTGACATAACTTACATGGCTGAGGCTGTAGATACTTGGAAAGCAGCTTGTCCAAGCCAGCCATTGCCTAAGACTCCCAATTCGCAGAGGCAATGGGACGGGCCCCTCTGCGAGATAGAACGAAACACCTTGCTTAATACGTCTGTTAGTTCCGCAGAGAGTGCTCGGCTTCTTGCCGTATCGCGATGGGAGTCCAGCCTTTGGTTGCAAGCTTTACCCTCAAAGAATATTGGAAACCTTTTAGACAATAATACTTTTCGATTGGCCGTATCTTTGCGTTTAGGAGCCGCTTGCCAAGTCCCTCACCTATGCCTATGTGGCGAATTAGTCGACCGCCTTGGTTACCACGGTTTAGCATGTAGCAGGAGTGCTGGACGTATTCCACGACACGCCAGCCTGAATGACGTCATTCGTCGGGCCTTTGTCAGTGCCGGCGTACCGTCCGTTCTCGAGCCGAATGGACTTATGCGCGATGACGGCAAGAGGCCCGACGGAATGACTTTAATACCTTGGAAGATGGGACGGCCATTAGTATGGGATGCAACTTGCGTCGATACTATGGCACCGTCCCATCTTCCCGAAACTAAAAATCAGGCTGGTAGCGCTGCTGCTAAAGCTGAAAACCTCAAACGGCGCAAATATGGAAGCCTTGACAGAGGATACATGTTTGTGCCGTTTGGGGTAGAAACCATGGGACCGTGGGGACCAGGCGCTATTGAAATATATAGGGACTTGGCAAAACTTTTGGTGGAGGTGACCAGTGACCAGAAGGCTGGCTCTTATTTTGCACAAAAAATCAGCATTGCCATACAGCGTGGCAATGCAGCCAGCCTTCTGGGAACATTCCCCTCTGCCAAGGGTCTTTTTGCCTAATACTATTTTATTATGTATATTTTTGATATGTAAATTGAATTCATGAAAAAACTACTATTGACTATTGAAAATAAAACTATGGATAAACAAAAAAATTATACAAAAAAAACTTGCATAAAAATTACATCTTTTTTTCTTTGTGCAAATTGCACTTGACCGTTTTAGAAAAAAGTTCCCTAAATGTTATTCTGTAGAATTAGCTATAATCATATAAATTTTCAGCGAAATCCGTTCAGTAGTTGCAGCGTGATGTGTGTTCAAATGGACAGACGGACTGGTATACAGACAAAAAATAAAATGTTTCTATTTCTGTAGAGGATGGGGTGAAAATAAGAGAGAAGATATGTGTCCAACAAAATATAGAGTTGGGAGCGAGCGACGTGTGGGTACGCGTATATAGTTGGCAGATATGGTGAAGTTTACGAGTGACTGCCTACCCCTCTCGCGCCCCTAGCTCGTTAGCTACTTCACACAAGAAGCCCGTGATCGCATTCCTTGCCTTTATTAATAAATTAAAAGAAAACAAATAAAAACATAAATAAATGCGTCGCTAACAATTTCTATATAGATTAAGAAGCAATCAAAGTTTTCAAAAAATATTTTGTAAATATTAAGCCAAGTCACACGCTTTATTATATGTAATATTACATAATTATTCATCATCATCTTTCAGTTAACCTATACAGATGTTCTCTGTAAATAATTCAAACAGATTCACTGAAATGATTTTTAATTATTTAATTATTACTCATGATATATTATGTTGACATTCCACCATATTAATGTATTGATGGATTTTCTACATACCTATTTAATTAGTATTAGAAAACTTAACTCTTAGAATTAGCAAGTTGAAATGGCAATGGGCAGGCCACATCGCTCGTAGAACTGACAACCGATGGGGAAGAAAGGTTCTCGAGTGGCGACCACGAACTGGAAGACGCAGCGTAGGCCGGCCCCCCACTCGGTGGACCGACGATCTGGTGAAAGCCGCGGGGAGCCGATGGATGCAGGAGGCGAGCAGCCGCTCAAGCTGGCGGAATTATACTAAAAACTTTATTTTATTAAGTATTAGTTTCTCCCTTTACACCTACTGTGTTGTTATTTGACTGTTCCTATATTTCGAACTTGTGCTTATATATCACCCATTCCGCATTCTTTAGTCTATCCATGACCATGGCCCAATTAAATTACACAAGCCTTGATCACTGTGATAGGATTTCTTCAGCTGACTGTACATTTAAACGAGTAAGTAAAAAAGTGTGCCCAAACGGGATGTGATAAAATAAAACAAATGTATTTATTTTGAGAGTGTGACCGATCGGGACTCGTTGTATGAGTTTGCAAAACTGTGACCGAACGGGCCTATACGGTTACTAACTCCATGTAACTGCGCTGAAATAGGGAACTCAGAAACGATAATCCCACAAGTAACTTATATAAATGTAGATTTAAGGCTGGTTCTATAAATAAACCGTAATAAGTATTACTATATATTAGTATATATTACTATATATTAGTATATCTAAATCTATATCTATAGAATTTCTTGTAAGTACCCAGAAACTTACCACAAAACGTATTTGCTTCAATTTCCAAAATAATAGATCGTGGGCCGATTACTGCTTACTTAGTCACAAAGTACATATTGCCAATATTGCCAAACTTAAATCCCTCGTTTCGAATGCGAGATTCGTATCAGAATACTTAATATCAAGAGCGATAAGGCGACGAACTAAAACTTTAAGTTAAACATTAATAACTTACGCCTTCATAAGATCCTATACCTACTTATAATATATCTTCTTGGCTTACTATTCATATATTATTTATAGGATAGAATGGAGCAAATTTAGGTAGAGTCGTTTGCTCGCTGCGTACCTAAAACGCAGTGTGCCTATCGCCTTGTGCCTAAACCAAACGCGTGGTAGGCATATTGAGATTCAGGGGGCGTACTGTGAGCTCTTAGCGCGATTCAAAACAGAGCCTATACTGGATCTCTTGTCAAAATCTTCATACAAAAAAAACAAACCGATCCAATATAGGCTCTGTTTTGAATCGCGCTAAGAGCTCACGATACGCCCCCAGGTCCATTGATTTGTAGTTCAAGAGCGAGATAGACCCGGTGAGACTTAGGTTGAGTGAGTTTTAGTTAAAGAGCGAATTGCGACTTTATCATTTACTACCTGCGCCCCAGGGTTTCACTCGCATGATGATAACTTTAATGTCAGTATTAGTATGAGAAACAGACAGAGTTACCTATTACTTTGATATTAGTTCATTAAATGGCATTAAACACTAATGACACTTTGTTGTTTTAGACAAAATGCAGTCAACAGTAAGAATCGTCGTCTCTTTGGCGTTGCTGACATCGGCATTTGCCAGTTACCGTAAGTATGCCTAATAAACTATTTAAACAAAAAAGCTTGAAAACAAAACAGGTAAATATTTTTAGTTCATTTTACAACCATGTCATTTTGCAACCTTGTCATTTTATAATCTTGTAATATTACGATATTGTCATTTTGCCGTGGAAGCATGTAGGCATTATGAGATGGACTGTTTTTTTAGATGGATCGACAACGAACACGATATATTACCCGAGTGCTATGATAATTATTCTTGTATCATCATAATTATGCTTACCTATAAGGCTCGAGCTTGGAAAATAGTGTAGGTCGCTGGCGAATATCTCTGATTGCGATAAACGCGTGAACTCCGTAGGTATAGTATTTATAGATGGATTACGACCTTGTCATTTTGCCATGGAAGCATGTTGGAATCATGAGATGGACTTTTTTTTAGATGGATCGGCAAAGTACACGGTATTTTATCCGAGTAAAAAATGATTATAATAAAAATTAATAATAATAAAAAAATAAAATTGATAATTATTCTTGTATATTATAGTTATATGTTGTATCATTATATTATGGGCTCGAGCTTGGAAAATAAGACACTCGCGAATATCTCGGATTGAGAAAAACGCGTGAACTTTGTACTTAGTATTTTTAGATGGGATTACAGAGTGCAAGCTATTTATCAATTTGTAGCTTCGAATGGAAACCTTTAAATTTTGTACGCTAGGTAGGTACACTATACTGAGCTATTTATAATTCACCTAAAAGACCAAAACTTAGTATAATATCCGTGCCAGTGCAATGGGTTAAACACCTTAACATTTGATGTGGTAACTTTGGAAAAAGTGTTCCTGGTAGAAAATATGGCCGATTTAGACCAACTTTTATTTATGACAAATGGTTAACAACACCCAGACACAGAACATGTCAATGCTTCTGTTAACATTTTGTATGATGTTGCAGATAGTAACACCAAACTGCGAAGGGATGGCGTACTGAATCTCTACCCCTTCCCGAGGGTAGGTCGCGCGTTACCAAGCACCTGGGAAGTCCCAATCAACGATTTGTATAATAACATGAGTAAGTAATTGTTGCAGCGTAGGCCGGCCCTCCACTAGGTAAACCGTCGCTCTGGTCAAAACCACGGAGAGCCGTTGGATGCAAGAGGCAGTAGCCGCTCAAAGTGGCGCTCTATAGGGAGGCCTATGTTCAGCAGTAAACGTCTTCCGGCTGATAATGAAGTCATTGTTTTAATGTAATCCTTTAGCATTAATACTTTTTTAAGAAGAAGTATGGTCTTTATCTTTGGCTGCCACTTTTGGAAGTACCATATTTATAAAATCCATCCTCTAAAATTATTATGTTTATATAAACAAAGCATTTATTCCATTTAAATTTGGTATTTTATTTATCGTTGTAAATTGCGTTGAATTGATTTTGCATATTTAAACCAATCAGACTTAAAACTTATTTAAATTGTAAGGTTGTGCGGATATTTAATAATGGATTTTGCTTTAGAATAATTAAAGTAATTCAGATGGAGTTTCAATTTGAAATTGTGGTTTCAATCTCGTTATAGCTTCCTTATTTTTTGATTGAATCGACACTTTAAAGATTCAGCCACACCTGCGCGTGTGCGACGCGGGATGTGAAGCTATGTGGTACCCATCGCTGCCTGCGGCGATTGTGGTGCGGCCATCCACAAACACAGGCAGAGATGGGTACCATGCAGCAGACCACCTGTTTCGCTGATGCAACTTGACGCGCAGGTTTCGCTGAAGCTTAATTGACCCAACGCGAAGGTTTGCAACAAACTGGTGTGGTCTACCTTGCGGTCTGTAACGCAAACGACGGCAGCCACGGGCTGTTAAAGAACACTTCTTTTTTAGCAACTTCGCTTGGCAGCCATGTAATTCAAATATTTCTTTAACATACTTAAATGATATTTCTTGAAGTCCTTCATATTTTTATCATAGAATACGAACGGACCCGACGATACTCACCGAATTTGCATATACCGGTGTTCCCACGAACTGGTCGCAGCGTCCTGTCGCAAATCCAGCATCTTGGTGAAGCTCTCGAAATGCCGGTCCGGAGGAATGATGACCCTCGCATGTGGTTCGGACCTCGACTTGGCCGGGATTTTAAAAGGGAGGAAGATGGTAAGCAGTCTGGAGGGAAGTTTAAAAATAGTGCTTATGTTACATATTACATTGTTTAAAGTTAGGTATATGCCGTGGTTTCCTTGGGTGATAAAATCTACCACCAACCGAAAGACGCAGCGAAGCCCTACTGGGACTGACGACCTGAACCGGGGAGAGCCGTTGGGTGCAAGAGGCAAGCAGCTGCTCGTAGAGATCCATGGTCCAACTAGTTGGAAAGAGTAGTTGGACCACTGACCCGAAACGATAAAGATGATACATTTATTATTGACTAGTTAACCCACCCCGGATTCAAAAGGGTTAATTAGTTTTACGTCTTGACCCTGTTCATGGGAAGAGGGAAGTGAAAGGGTCTTTTTCCCTTTCCTTACTCTCTTCCCTTCGATATGGTCAGTATAAATAATAAATACACAAACAAAAAATTACATCCTTATTGCATAGTGCAACCCGCACTTGGCCGTTTTAGAAAACAAAGTATCCTAAACGTTATTCTGTAAAATTAGCTATAGTCATGCCATATTTCCGCGAAATCCGTTCAGGAGTTCCAGCGTGATGCGTGTTCAAAGGGACAGACATACCCACAGACAAGCAAAAAATTAAAAAAAGTTTTCTATCAATTAGTTCAATTTAGTTTAATGCAAAACTTTATAAAAATATTCCATGTACAGAATCAGCTCAGTTACAGTTTTATTATTACAGGCGAATAGAAGATTTACTTGTACTGGGTTTTAATTTACGTTTACTGGGGGATTTAAGGATACTGAATTGATAATTTGACTTTGATCACCTAGGTAGATTACATTCACATGTGATCAAATGCCACTTAAGAGCCGCCTATCATTCAGGTTTTACTAGGTGGTTAACTTTTCTGCAAAGTTCGTCTAGATACCACCGCTTTGCCAGTTATTCTGCCGCCAAGCAGTAGTGTGCAAGCACTACTGTGTTCCGGTTCGAAGGGCATTAGCTAGTGAAATTACTGGGGAAAAAGACTTATGAACTGATCTCACAGTCTAGATATCTTTTTTAGACTGTGTGATGTCTTAGGGTGACGTGCGCAGTGCGCATTTTCACGCAAAACTTTAAATTTAGAGTTCCGAGTGACACTGCAATCTGTTATAGGCGGCCGTGACGCTTAACACCAGGCGAACGACTCTTCACGTCATTCGATTAAATAAAAAATAAAAAAGGTGATTCTATTGAAATAGAACTCAACTTACTTTTAAATATTTTTACAGATACCATAAACCAAAGCGAGAATACTGATCTCTCCGAACCGGAGCAAATTGAGTCAGACCACGTAGCAAGAGAAAAACGACAAAGTAAATTAATGTAATTCCACTAAAAAGTTATAAATAATCTCTTCACCTTAACACTTCTGTCCATCTCTGTTTTAGTATAAATGTGTATTATTTATGTCAAAGATAAATAAAGAAACACACGCAGATGTAAAAGTTGTATAGTTAAACCATAGAGTAATTACCTATGTTTTCTTTTTTTTAAGGACCTGTTCCAAAGATTAAGGCGAAGGGCAGGGCAAACAATTTTTTTCGGCACGTCTCCTTGCGAATAAATTTAGCTCTATAGAAAAAATCGCATAAATCCCTCGAAAAATTTGAATGTACCAATTTTACTCAGTTCCTATCGAATATATTTTTAAAAATAAAAATGTGTGTTCCCAACAAACATTCAGATGTTTTGACGACTTCATAATTTGGAAAAATATTTTAAATCAGTCATTGCGTGCGTTGTCCTTATCTTAAGCGCTGAGCGGAAGTTCAGAATGAATTCATATTTAAGTCTACAACGTTAAGGTCGATGTTTCTTTGAACGGATTTTGACCTACTTATCTGGCCCTACCCGGCGCCTTAAATAATAATGTTGTAATTTATTAGATAAGTATGAATATTATAGCATAATAATAATTGTGAGTATTGAATTTATTAAGAGTATTAAATAAATGTTATTTTATTATTATGAATCAATTGCCAATATTATTTTCAAGGCTGGGTGGATTTATCCATGAAATATTATTGGCAATATTTTATTATATAAATAAATAGGTTTAATGAAAAATGTTGTTTGTATTACGTTAATTTATGAAATAAAGATTCTTCTACAAATTACAATTATTGTGTTTTTGCAGCCTCTACGTTAATAATCTTCTTATTCTTCTTCATAAGCCCTTTCTGGTCCATTTCTGGACATAAGCCTCTCCTATTTCCTGCCATCCTTTCCGGTGTTGCGCCTTGGCCATCCAGTAATGACCTATGTGTCCTCTACTATCGTCCACCCATCGCTTCGGTGGGCGGCCTCGTGGTCGTGGTCCACTCCAAGACCCGTCGCGTCCATCAGTTTTGGTCCATACGTGCTATGTGGCCAGCCCAACTCCACTTCCGTCCCGCACTCACATGAACCACGTCTCTCACCCCCGTTTTCCGCCTTATACACTCGTTTCTCTAGCTATAATTATCAAAAATATTTAAGTTATAATAAAATAATTGATTGGTCACATATTAGAAATGATGATGATGATGATGAGTTTTGATTTTTTTATATAAAGTTTGTGCATTAATCATGAGTTGCGCATGTTATCCACATTTTTTTTTTGTTACGTGACAATTAAAAATTAAAAGTAAATTACAAATGAATCTTTAAATAGAAATAATATATATACAACTTTAATAATTAATCTGTAAATTACAAATGTTTTTAAAAAACTCGTTGATCTATAATTTATTTATTAATCATAGACTAACGAGGCCAATAATTTCCTCCAGAGGCCCCTTTCTATATTTACATAAGCTGAGTCGACACCGTTTGTTGGAATAGGTACTTAATAAATATTGTATTGTCGAAAATACAAGTTAATAGTAGATTATCCTGCTCCCGGCAACGGTCCCTAAATTAAAAACATAACCGTAGCTTTCTGTTGACTGCTTCCTTTTTAAACAACAACAACTTTAACTACGATGTAACGATGTATCGTGCTAATTTTACGAAGGCATTAAAGTGATAGCAATTCACGAAAGGATATCGAAAGTTATTATATACCTACCTATGTATAATACACAGTTTTAAATGATATCATCATAAACAGCCTGAAGACGTCCACTGCTGAACATAGGCCTCCCCCAGAGCGTGCCACCTTGAGCGTCTGCTCGTTTCCTGCATCCATCGGCTCCCCGCGACTTTCACCATTGCCATTTCAACTTGCTAATTCTAAAAGCCATATCGGTCACTTTAGTTCTCCTGCGGATATCCTCGTTACGGAGCTTATCTCGCAGGGAAACACCGAGCATAGCTCGCTCCATAGCTCGCTGCGCGACTTTGAGCTTACTAATGAGGCAAACAGTAAGAGACCATGTCTCAGTTCCATAAGTCATCACTGATCATCTGTGTTAAATGATGTATATCGTACATAATGCTACCCGCTTGTACCGGTTTTTCTTCTCGGCGATCATCAGTCCGAGCAAGGGATGGCTTGAAAAACAGCGCTGTGTCCACGTGGAAACGTGCATGCGGCACAACACGTAAGTCACCCTTTTTACCTCCAAAATATAATATGATCTTCGCAATATTAAGTAATATTGTAGTAGTGATAAAAGGCAACAAAGTATCTTTTATTTATTTATTTAGAAGGAAATAAATAGATGCACTTCTGTTATTTTAAAAGTAAAGTAAAGTGAACTTTACTAGTTTACTTCTGTTACTTTAACATCTATGGGGAAGAAAGGTTCACGAGTGGCGACCGCGAGCCGGAAACGCAGCGTAGGCCTCCCACTAGATGGACTGACGATCTGGTGAAAACCACGGGGAGCCGATGGATGTAGGAGGTGAGGAGCCACTCAAAGTGACGCTCTCTGGGGGAGGCCTATATTCAGCAGTGGATCAGGCTGTTCATGATGAACATATTTATAACCTAACAGTTATTTGTACGATCAGTAATTGGATAGGTGACCACTAAGTGGCATTGCGTACTGAGGGCTACAGTACTTCATCTATTTCGATTGTTTTCAACAGCTGTTAAAGCATGCCTTGTGGCTTAAAACTCTGAAACTAAAAATGAGGGAAGAATATGCTCATCACTTAGGCTGACATTCACAAACGAGTTCGAGTTTGATCTCAAACTTCGTTATGTCAGAAGTTGAGTCTAGACTCAAACTCCAATCGTATTGGCATTCACATTCGCGTTTAGCATAATGGAGTACGAGTATAAGCTCAGCTAAGAATGAGACGGGCTGAGCCGCGAAATCGGTGACTCGAGCCGTGCTCAGACACCGCCATCTTTGCTATCACGCCTGTTTTTAAATACAATGCTGTTTAGAATCAATTTTTAAGATGGTTATTGTGAAGGAATTAGTTTTGTATTAAAATAAAATTAATAAATTACGAAATAATATTGAGTAATAATTTTATTTAAAATCAATATAACATCGGAAAACTCAAAAATAAATATACCAGTTACTCATTGTTGGCAGATAAGTTACTGTGTGTTTTCTTTGTTGTATTCATTTTAGCTTCTAGAATTTGTATGTATGGAGCTATTAACTCCCTCGGATATTTTATACAAAAACTTTGAACACTTATGACGATTTATTTTTCATTGCTTTACTTAATCTACTGCCATGTCCGCAAAATTCACTCGTTTTTTTAATAAATTTAGGTAATTAACAACAAAATTGATAATAATTTTAACTTTGTAAAACAAAAATAGATAACGGTGCGCTTTCCAGGTTACAGAATAATAATCTAAAATGGCGCGCTTTTTATATTCTCCTGCAAAGAGTATATCACCACCAAGTTTGGTCTCCTGTTTCAGTTTTTCATATAATATTTGCTATTGTTTCTCTCTTTTTAACATAATACTGCCAAATAAAAAAAGAAAATCATTGCTCTCTAATGTCAAAGTACGCTTGTCTATGGCTGGAGTCGAACTTCACGGAGTTATCATTTGATCTCGTCTCTGAATTTAACGACGCGGAGTATACTCACAGAGCCCGGAGTTCGATCTCACGTGAAACCGATGGGAGTAAACTCGATGCATTGACTCTGAATGTCAGCCTTAGTCTTCGCCCACTCTTGGCATCCCCACTCGGTCGGGTAAGATTTCCCACGATAGTAATATATATGAAAAAGTTTTGTCCAATATTGGGACATAAGCTAAAGTGGTTGCGTAGACCTCTACGTGCTTGAGAGACTGCTACGAGATGTCGTAGCTGTGCCTACGACGCACAGACGTGGTAATGCCAACTGGTATCTCGCAGCGTGGTTGGGCATTTCTAGATAAACATTCTAAAAATGCCCACCATTGGGGCCACCATTGGGACTTTTGGTGGGGTTAAAGCCAAAGATTAAGATAAAAAACCCCAGTATTTCATTATTTATATTGCCTGTTCCTATAATTTTTGTTTAATAATTGGTTACGAAACAATAAAAAATCCTAGGGGCGTGGGGGATGGATGGCCGATTGATGCAGGAGGTGAGCAGCCGCTCAAAGTGTCTCTCTCTGGGGGAGGTTTATGTTCAGCAGTGGACGTCTTCAGGCTGTTGATGATGATGATGATGATGATGATGATGATGATGATGATGATGATGATGATGGTGGTGGTGGTGGTGGTGGTGGTGGTGATGTAAAAATCCTCTATCATGACTAATTACGAAACTCAGCCGCGAAAACGTACCAAACGTTAAAATCCGTAGTTGTATTATTGTTTTGTATTATCATGGAACAAGGAGGAGGGGAATGCCAGTACACCAAGAAAACAGCTTAGATTAAAAATATTCCTAAAACTAGATGACATTGCAAAATGACCGGGTTATAAATTGAGCGCAGATCAGAAATATGCCAAAAAACCGTTTTAAACCTAGATCGCACTTTGCAGTGCGATGAGCGGGTTAATTTTAGGCATATTTTTGATCTACGCTGTTTTCTTGGTGTATTAGCATTTCTCTCCTCCTTGTTCCATGGTATTATATTCGGCACATCGATATAAGAACAAAAAATAGAAAGTTAATAATTGCAAATAGTGTAATTTAAAAGTAACCGTTTCTGCCCTTGACAAAAATTAATATGCAAATAGTTTATAAAAAAAAATATTGCAGCATGGGCGTCTTTAGCATAATGAGCAGATTCATTCTTTGAATAACGAACGGGACTTGCACCCGTAGCGAGCGATGGTGGCCGAGCGGTAGCATGTGCGCTTCGCAATCTTACGGCACTGGGTTCGATCCTCAGCCCTGCATCAATGACTTCTAAATCTAGTAAGTTATGTGCAGTTTTCGATGCCATCGCTCCGTGCGTCGGAGAGCACGTTAAATCCTCGGTACCGGTTGTCATAAGAACATCTATGGCAATTCTTACGGGTAGTCAGACGCCTGGACAGAATCTGACGCCTGATCTAACCATCCCTGTTACTGGTTCGTTATGGGTTGCGAGGCCTGATGGCAGTCATACTCGTGTAATTCTGGTAGCTCGCCGCTACAGGTTAGATTGGGAGCCGACCCCAATAACAAACGGGAAAAGGCAAAGAGGATGGACTTTTACCCGTATCCATCCCTTCTTAAAGCATTTACGCTCCCAAGCTGCCGTGACAAGTGATTTATGTCCAAATTTTCACCTTTTACAATAAACTAACGGTTCAAACCTCATTCGTAATTCAAATTCCTCCTTTACATCAAAATTTATTCATTTAGAATGTTTAATCTATAGACCGCGCAAGCGAAGTCGCGTGCAGCAGCTAGTATGTTCCGACGTTGCATGTGGCATTGGCCTTGGTTGGATAAAACATACACCCAGTTTACATAGCTACCTCTGTCTAGTACTATAAATTGTAAAACGGAACCAGTTTCAAGCTCAGTAAGGTTGGGGCGTACTACGAGCGAGTAAAAAGCGAATAATTCGTCCAAAAATCTTCATAATCATCATCCACGGCCTTTGTCTTGCACACGCCATTCGCCTTGGTCCTGTGCCAATCGGGTCAATGTTTGACACGCAATCTTTGTAATATCGTCGACCCATCTAGCTACTGGATGACACATAGATCGCTTCTGTACAATCTCTCTTCGTAACTTACCGGCGACAGACCACAGAGCACTAAAAAATGACGCTTTGCTCCTTTGCTCACAGTTAGAGAAATTACTCTACATGAATTTTATGCCGAGTAAGCGCATACCACAGATTAGAGAAAAAAACAAACGGTGGCGCATACTTATGTCAAGAAATATTTATGTACCTAATCTGCCATAGTCACAGACAGGTCTGCGACCATAGTGTATAGAGTAAATTAATTAGAGGTTTTATTGAAAGCGCATTTATACCTACTAATGTCAAGAGCGGCTCTGGGTGCGAAGCGTAATTTTTTAATGCTCTGTGCGATAGACGCTAATTTACTACCCTTACCTAAGAGTTTTGGCGGGAACTCGAAAAAGTTCACGTCGTTTCATTGTATTATTTTTCTAAACTTGTGCTTTTTCCAGTGTTAATGGTAAAAATTGGTGGTGTTTTACGCATTAAGTGCTGAATTACAAGCATGAGTGTGGGCAAGTGATATAATGTAGTGAAACGTGGTTTTTCGTGTTGCTTCCAAAATTCCATGGAAGCTTCTAGTAAAGTCGCCACCACTTTACTAGGGTATGACTTAGACTGGACTATGATTACCTGACTTAGACTGGACTGTGACTAAGACTTGAAGACTTGACTTTACACGTGAAATATTCCATAACTCGATGAATAATTACAATACTTGACACTGGCTAAATACACTATGTGTGGAGCCAAAATATAAGAAAAAAAAACCTTACCTAATATACTAATAAACACTGCATTACAATGGAACAGCTACTTAGTAACTTAGTGCTTTATCTTGTTTTACCTTTGCTCACAAGAAAGAAGAAATAGCAGTTTCTTTTTTATGTAAACAAATGACATGACGAGCTAGTCATTCACCTGATGTTAAGCGTCACGCCTGTGCACCAACTGAAAATCAGTTATTAAGGTCCTACAACTTTAAATGCAACATCATGTTTTATTACTCAACATCAAATCCGTGTGAAGCGATTTATGCAGCTGACGTAGTGTTCCCGCTGGGACTGGAAGCATACCTCAAAATTTGTTTAATGAGTAATGTAAACAAAACCAACCAGCGCGCCGTGCCTGCGTGCTCTGCAATGGTCTAAGGGGGCTTTAGCTGCAGCTCCACCCACGTGCAAGTGATGTTTTGACAGCTCACCATAATTCCTGTTTACTAAATTTAAAAAAATGTGAACTTATTAAATTGTTCCTGTTTTTCGAAAGTGAGGGTTAATTGTTGGGTTAAACACTGGCACGTGGTAGACGGTAGCGAGAGTAAGATAGTCTGATATAAACTTCTTGTGCTCAGCTCAGCCAAGCACAAGAAGTTTATATTTTTGTGTTGAGCAAGAAAATCTATAGATTCAGTCTGAGTTTTAGTTGACGTTGCCTTCCCAGAACGTCGAGTCTTCTAAAGTCGAGCATTTTCACGTCGAGTTCACTCCACGACGATTTCTTTCCACGTCGAATTCCCACTATGTCGACTCCTTGCAGGGCCCGATTTCTGTATGAAGCACAGATTCCACACGATACGAAATCACGTTGTTATCGTGTCTTGTTCAGATCGTGTCATACAGCATTAGAAATATACCTTCACCAGTTATTTTTATCTTCTATCTATAGTACTTTTAATAAAACTGTAACAGGGTCAATTCTGTGCATTAAAGATACTTTGAATTTTTTTATTGGAGGGCTCTCTATAATCGCTACTAAAGCCAAAACTATATTTCTTTTCATTTTCGTCTGTCTGTCTGTCTGTATCTTGTCTGAACATCACGCTGAAACTACTGAATGGATTCAAATGAAACTTGGCATGATTTGAGTTCATATTACGAGGTAGGCTATAAGATACTTTTAATCCCGAAATTCAGCACGGTTCCCTCGGGAGAGGAAATAAAAGTAAACTAGAATAAAGAATATTACTTAATCATCATCATCGTCATCATCAACAGCCTCAACACGTCCACTGCTGAACATAGGCCTCCCCCAGAGCGCGCCACCTTGAGTGGCTGCTCGCCTCCTGCATCCATCGGCTCCCCGCGGTTTTCACCAGGCCGTCGGTCCACCGAGTGGGGGGAAAAATAGGTATGTACTTATTTGTAATTCATTAACGCGTGGTCCGATTTCACTCATTCTTTTTTTGAAAAGGGGGTGTTTTATATATTGGCCCGTAAATATTTCAATGTCGTCGGTTTTGTGGTTCAGAAATTACAGACATTCAACTTTCAGTATTAGGTCCAAAGCCACTCCTATCCTGTACGATGAGAAGAGAGAAGGGAGGGGGGAAAAGATAAAGGAAAGGGATGAATGGATGAAGATGAAAGGAGGCAGGTGCAGCCAGCACCTGCTTCCTTTCACCGTTTCATAAACCGTTTCGCGTAAAACTAATTAACCCGTGTGAAGCCGGGGCGGGTCAGCTAGTTTTGAATAAATATTGACATGAGTTGCGGTAACTTTTGACGTGTTGATGTTTCGGAACGCGTCTCAGTTGAACATTATAATTTTTGACAGTTCAAATCGCGCCAATTCCAACTTCTATTAATAATTCTAAAAGCTATATTGGTCACTTTAGTTCTCCTGCGGATCTCCTCATTACGGATCTTATCTCGCAAGGAAACACCGAGCATAGCTCAAGCAGCCTAACATTCAGTTAAAATATTCACATAACAGTAAAACAAAAAACATTATTTCGTGTCTGCAGCCGCCAAAAAAGGCTTTAATTCAGCTTATCACTGCACTGTAGTTCAAATTATCTGTTTATTTAGTAATTCGAGCAGCCTAACAATAAACATATTAACGCCGAGGTGAACCGCAATCTCATCTGTTATTTACGCAGTTTCCCGAAGAAAATTTTAATTTTTTTGTGACATTTATTTAAGTATCTAAAAACTAACTACATACTTAAAAATACATTTAATTTATACTAGCTATACTATATCTGTGTATATATGTAGGTACACACCAAGGCTAACAAAAACAAAATAACTGGGTAATAAAACGTTATAAATAAAAAACACTGATGCCTTCCCACGTTAATAACTCAGCTCGGGCGGCATGGGCAGCAGCAGAAGCTGCAGAAAACCTCAAATGGAGGAAATATGAATTCCTAGGTGAGGGTTACATATTGGTTCCGTTTGGAGTTGAGACGATGGGTACCTGGGGCCCACAGGCAAGGCTTCCAGGGCTTCTGGTCAGGGAGCTGTCCAGACGTTTGGTCGAGACGCGTGACCAAAGGGCTGGCACATACCTCGACCAACGAATTATCCTGGCCATTTATTTATTTGTTTATTTATTTATTTATTACGATTACCAACATAATGTACACAGTAGCTAAGTTTGGTTACACAATTCGGAGGAAACATTGCTAAGTGTCATCACAGTTACAGGTAAAGACTGCGTGCATAATCTATACATATAATAAAACTGTAGAGACAAAAAAGTCTGTAATTGCAAGATATCAAGAAAAAAATGACACAGGTTGGCTTAAAATTAGCCGCTGATCACGTTAAGCCACTTTTTAAATACTTTGTCTGTTTGTTTGTTTGTTTGTTTGTTTGTTTGTTTGTTTGTTTGTTATGACTGAACTCCTAAAATACTGAATAGATTTTCATGCGGTTTTCACTGATATGCTTAGAAATAACCGGCGCTTAACATAGGATATATTAAAATTGATACTTCATTAAAAAAAATTTGATGACAATTATTGAGATTTCATTACGAAACGAATCGGAGTTTTAAACAACATGGCCGATTCATGTTTCTTTTTTGGCTACTGACGGTAACTTGTATGTTACCACATATTGTCACAGATTAGAAAAAAAACAATCGACTACACTCTGTGCCACAATGACCAAAGAGTAATATTAGTACCAACCGCTACTCTAAGAGAATCAAAACAATTTATGGGTTTCCTATTTATATTTTTACAGGTTGTTTAGCATTTTAGAAGTTAAATAGATACATATACCAACAAATATTAAATAGTATGAAAGAAGATGTTTTTTTTTATTTTGGCTTTAGACGACATTTGTATTTGCCAATGATACGAAATATTTTATGAAAAATGTTTTAAAAGGGTACTTAGATGTAGGTAAGTATAATTATACATTAGGGTAAGATCCTCGAATTAGCAACATGGCCGTGTAATGTTCGGCTGGAGCTCTTTGAAGAAAATCTGACGATGGTGGTTGTGAATTTTGATTTTTTTACCAAAACCTGTGTATTTTTGAATTTCAATGTTTAATAAGGGTGGATTATTATTCCTTAAGTGTTCGTAAACGTGCACGAGTGTTGGCAAATGGTTCCACGTTTTTATAACCATCCATTTTCGTTTTCTCTTCAACGGCTTTTTAGAGTAAAATAAGAGTAAGAGCTTCAGTAAAATATCCACCATTTTACTGATGGCATTTTGACTGACAAAATAGGACTTTGACATGACATATAACCGTACAAATTTTTACTCACTTGACATTGGCAGAATGAGTTTTATTTTAAAAAATGAAATGGTGTTTTTGAGTTTTTTGGCGGGAACGCGGAAAAGTTCACGTCGGTGCATTGTATTATTTTGCAAAACTTATGCTTTTTCCAGTGTTAATGTTTAAAATTGGTGGTGTTTTACGCATTAAGTGCTGAATTACGAGCATGAGTGTGGGCAAGTGATATAATGTAGTGAAACGTGGTTTTTCGTGTTGCTTCCAAAATTCTATAGAAGCCTTTAGTAAAGTTGCCACCACTTTACTAGGGCATGCCTTAGACTGGATTATGACTTAGACTAGACTATGACTACTCTGACTGTGACTATGACTTGACTTTAAGTGAAAATTTCCATAATACGATGAAAAATTACAAAACTTGACACTGGCTAAATACACTATGTGTGGAGCCAAAATATAAGAAAAAAAAAATAAAAAAAAAATGGTGTTTTATGTATGACCCAATAGATGGCGCCAGTTGTGGTTTTACCAAAATCTGTCACTTTCACTGTTTCCAGCATAGACCACAGGTTATAGGAAATGTGTCACGATACTGACTGACAACTCTAAACTGTTTCGTTTATTCTATTTTCGTTGCGCGATAGCTCGGCTTAATTTTGGATCATAATATTAACGTTTATCTGTCTCGCAGTTCTGCTGTACTTCAATTTACTTAAGAAGAATGCACCACAGACTACTTAGAAGATACTACAGACAATGTACTCGTGGTCCACTCAACTGAATTTGACATTTCTTTATAGGTACTCTAAGCATTTTCTTATGTTTGAACTACTCTATGGTTTGAAAGGTTTAAACTATGTACTTACAGCGCCATCTAGAAAAGAAGCAGAACCTGCTTTTTTTCTTTTAAATAAAAAGCCACATTATTGCTTAAAAGCGATAGAAAGCCATTAACGAAGAAGTGGTAGGTCTGTGACACATGGTTAGTGGCAAAATTGTGCCGTATTTGGCAGAAACAGTAGTCAATATAAAAAAAACCGTTCGTTTTTGATTTCTTCTTCTTCTTTCACGTAGGTAAAAGAGTTTTAATAGTTAAAATATTTTAGGTCTGTGGGCTTTTCAATGAACAAAACAAACTGAGCGGTTATATTCTCTTTAGGACAAACCACAGGTTAGAGCAATAAATTATGAAAGACAAACAGACGGACAAGAAAGTGATTTTACATATAAGGGTTCCTTTATTTTAAAACTGTTACGGAACCCTAAAAATGAAACATTCTTTGCAAAAGCGAATCTGATTAGAGCTTTGTACACATGTTATTTTCTCACTCCCACCACTATGTTGAAAGTGCAGTGGGAATGAAACAACCTGAAAAATAGCGGACTTAATATAAATGTCGACTCTTTTTACAGTGGTACGTAAGTACTTGTGATTTCTAATTAGTATTAACAAAATTAATTATGTACGCATCGTGTAGGTAACTGCAATAAATACTCCAGCTGTAAAGTATGTATTTTATAAACTTATTATTGACACTGGCTAAATACTCAATTCGAATCGACCCAAACTTCAGAAAGTAAAAAAAAATTATGTGGTGAATGCACAGAGTAAATTGTTTTTTTCTCTAATCTGTGGGTGAATGCAACAAAGATACTCTTTGGTTTTGAAACGAAAAGCGCGCGGATATGAAAAGCTGACGAAAACAGTGATTGTTTTGTATTTTTCTAAACTGCCTAAATAATAGATTACCTACCTATTATTTAGGTAGGTATACTTACTACCTAAACAAAATTTACTGGAACCTCTTATGAAGACTTAAACGGTTTTTATGGTGAAAACACAAGAACATCTGTTTAAGAGTTTAACATGCGCCAATGACCTTGAGCGTTGGACACAAAGTTATTAAAAAGAGCCACCTGGGGCGCCACACTCGTAGGTTTGACAATGAGCTAGAGTTTGTCAAAGATTAAAACAATTCCTGATGAAACTCCGTGAAAAATATATCTACCTATTATAATAATATTATGGTGCCCGGTTTATTACTTATATAATATATCTATCTATATTACTTATAATAAAACTGTGACAGGTCCAAATCTGTACATTGTAGATAATGTATAGAAATTTTTTTTTGAGGGCTCCATTTTGATGGCCTTGATAGCTCAGTTGGTAATGGCTCTGCCTTCTGAACTATAGGTTGTGGGTTCAATTCCCACCTGGGAATGAACATCGATGTTTGTTCTGGTGCTGGGTGTTGTATTGTATTCTGTGTATGTATTTACAATCAAAAAAAGTATCTAAGTATACATAAAAAAATATTATTTTGGAGGCTTGCATTAAATAAAATTAAGCAACATGTTTTTAAAATATATTTTACAAAATACAATCAATCGTAACACTTTTTAAACTTTTGTGACTTTAACTCATATTATTAGGTTGGGGAAAAAGTCTTTTCGCATTATAGTAAGTATGAACTTGTAATAAAATTTCTTTGGCTGTACTATTTGTATCTGGCTGGTTTTATCATTAAAAGTTTAAATTTTAAAGAAGATAATTCCATATTCAAATTAGGAAAATGTGTGATGTTTATTTGTTTTTCGTACTGTGAAGATGAGTGAATCTAATGAAGAAACTCCATACATTTTAAAATTTTACTACAAAAAACATGGACCTAATAAAAAAAGAAGGACGGAGTCCCTATTGATCCCGAACCGAGGTACCCTTAGGAAGTCGGAACGCTAATAAGTACAAGCGGACACGCACACACTCACATCATAGGAAGTCTATCGCCTGCCATTACTGCTACGGACGTCGCCCAAGACGCTTAGAAAAAAAATTATAAAATGCTGTCTTGCGTTGTGAAAAGTTGTCGGAATCATAGTAGTTTGATAAAAAAAACTCAAGGGATCACTTTTCACAAGTAAGCTTGTTATTATTCCACCAATTTTTTGCTTTATCGATAAAATTATTGAGATGCAACCAATACACAAAACCAGCTTAGTGTTGCCAACAATCTCAATCAAACTTGCAAATTACCCGGAAGTATGGGAGACTGACGAAATTGTGTTCGAATACAAGTTATTCACATATATTGATCATAATTAGAGAACTGACTATATGCAAATGCATATTTCCATTATGCATATTATGCATGTGTTGGCCTTTTTCAGGTTAATAAATATTTTACCTGTAATGGACCTACTAATCGTGCATATTTGGGCAGGTTTTCTTTAACGTAAAAAAAGTAAAGTGTCGTGAAGTTTATTAATAGATACTTACTTTTAAAAATTAAGACGTGTTTTTGACTTTTTTGGTTGGCAAACTGTCAGAAGAGCCATGATTGGTTGATACTTGATAGGTTGGTAGTGTTGGTACCATCAGCCAATCATGGATTATCCCGCTCAAAAAAAATTGAGTTTGCTGGGGAGTCCAGCCATTACGAAAATGTCGAAAAAGCAGTTAATTCCCGTTGAGCAGCAGTGGCGTCAAGACATATGACACTTACTAGTATTGGAAGTTTGTATAAGAAATAACAAATATACATAATGGAAGATGCAAGTTTCATTTCAAAAGTAAAGTAGAAAAATACGATAGTGATGTGTTCATAAAACATTTTCAGCAAAAGCCTGGCTATAATTCTTTGTGCGAAATAAACAGTTTTATTGACTGACTAGCAGACCCGACCCGGTTAGTTAGTTTTACGCCCTAGCCCTGTCCAAAGGAAGAAAGAAATGGGAGAGGAAAAGCCTGAATGGAGGCAGGTGCGCCTCTGTTTACCATCAAAAATTCATCCTTTTCCCCTATCTTTTTCGCTCTCCCTTCCTCTTCCCTATAGCATAAAGGATAATATGGAGTGGCGTCAACTTCGTTGCTGACGATGTTTTATCGTAGTGTATGGATTACATCGCGCAGGTATAACTGTAACTACAAGGGCTGCACTGCCGAAGCTCACCGTACTATCGTACACCATGAAATTACCGCTAGGATTAAAAGTTTAGTAATCTTTTGGCAACATCTGACTCTAAGCCTATACGATAAATAATGCACACCAGCTCTAGGTCATCGTAAAGTAGGTAGGTACCCTATAAGTTGCATCTAATATGGACAGACTGATACACAACAAACTAATCCTATACGGGTTCCATTTTCATACTGAAACGGAGCAAATATAGCATTAATAGCGTATAAAAGGATATATATATTTATGTCGTATTAGTTTTTTACAAATTCAGATAGGACTAACCCTGAGGGATGAAAAATAAAATGACATAAGTTATTAAATTTTGACTACCCTGTTACAAGATCGCGCAGCTTTTTGGTCATACAAAAAGTCACACCAACGTCAGATCTTTTTTTTGTCGGTTTCGGATAATTTTCTTACATGGCAATTCTTTAATCCGTCACACATGTTTAGGTGTCCGCCATTGCTGTACGTCAGTTCGATGTCAATCAAAACTCATTCCTGTTTTTTTTAATTCTATGACAAAAACGGAAAAAATGCAAAGCAAGCCGCGAAAAAAAATTGCGATGTTTATGGACCTAGTGCAGTGTCTGTGAGAGTAGCACAAATTTGGTTTAAGCGTTTTCAATCCGGAAATTTTGATGTCAAAGATGCACCTCGCTCTGGTCGCCCTATTACGGATAAAATGGATGCCATTTTTTTTAAAAAGTGGAGCAAGATCGGCATATCATTAGTTACGACGTAGCTGAAGAACTGGGAATTGACCACAAAACAGTTTTGGCGCATTTGAAAAAAAATGGGTAGGTACACAAAAAAGCTCGATATTTGGGTCCCTCACGAGCTCACTGAAGGAAACCTAATGAACCGTGTACTCATCTGTGATTATTTATTACGACGTAATGAAACCGAACCATTTTTGAAGAAGCTGATAACTGGTGATGGTAACACGTTCAATTTTATAGATCAATAAAATTGACGAGACCACTTAAGTCAATGTTTTCTCCATACTGTAAACCGAAGAACATTGACCAATACTAACCCTAAACGATCAATAAAATTGATCAATCACAAAGATTGATCAATAAAATGTAACGTGTATGGGGCCTAACGCTAATTTAGTTCGACTGGAACCCTACCCTGCCAAAAGAGTTTAAAATACCTATACTGACCTTCTGTGCTAACGATCTATTATTGTTCCAAATACTTTTACTGACATTAAAGTCACTAAGAACTAATCAAATGGCTCTAAAACCGACTTTTTCGTATAGTCAATACCTATTTATTGGCTGTTTAATTGATAATTTTCATACAAATAAGAAAAACATGTAAAATATTTTATGAAAAACAGCAGCGCGTCCACCCGTTGGCACATGCCGGGGCAGACTAACTCACGCCCCGCCAAGGGCCTCGCCCTTGGCTCGCCGCAAAATAACGCAAAATATTACTAAACAGACTTAATTTTGGCTCTAAAAATAAAATGATCAATTGAGCTTGTATATTTTTAAATTTCCTATCCGAGGGTGTAAAAATATTTAATGACGCAATCTTCCTTTACGCGGCATTGTACACTGTGTGACTGGAAAGGCGTTCTAAAAGTATTTTTTTTATTCATAATGTACCTAGTAATCGAATATTTTGTTCAATTGATAAGTACAGGTGCAGAATGATCTTATTGGTGATATTTTTTTCATGTCTGTAGAATTCATAGGTTCTTCAGTATGATTAGTTAAAAAGACGCGTTTGGCCTATGTTAAAGGCTTAAGTGAAAATGACAAGGAAAAGAGCGACCGTATCATTGGTATGTAGGTATACCATATTATAGAACTTTTATTAGTTAGATGCCTAGACCTATCGTATATTTAAAAAAACTAACGTCTAAGTATAAGGTAGGTCTAAGTAGGTACATATTTAATTAAATATTGTACCTATGATTTGCAGTTTCTAATCCACTATTTTATCAATGTGTAGGTGATCTGATGACACGTGAAAAGCCATACTTACCTACTACCCAAACAACATTTTTACGTGTGCTACCTAATCTGCTAATACTTGCTGAGCTCCGAAAAGATTTAGTGGATTTTGTTGTTTGGTATATAGAAAATGCATGAACTATGTTATTATTCGACTACCTAAACGTAGAAATAACACAATACAAGCGTGCGAAGCCGCGGGCAAAAGCTAGTTATAAAATACGAGTGAATTTAACAGCTGTTCAACTAAGTTACAGAAGACTAGGAATACATAGTTAAAAAATTGTAGGATTTATACTGAACAATAATAAAAACGATTGTAAATAATTGAATGGATAAAAAATATTATAAATAAAGTAAAAAACGATTCAACGAGAGAATGTCGCCAGCTTTTTGGGCACGCTCCCCGCAGAAAGTGACTTAAATTCTGTTTTCACCTCACTAGCTCGGAAAGGTTCTCTTTGTCATTCAAAATCTGGGCGCAAAAACGCATTTTAATCGCTAGCGTGGAAAGTGTTTTTAAAATTCGAAAGTTTCTATTCAATAATTTTCTCGTCAAGAATTGAGGATTTAATCACAAATCTGCCCGAATTTAACCTTCTTGATATTGCCAGTCCACTGAAAACTCATGAATACCACAGAATACCTGCTAAGAGATACCATAAATACTCCTTCTTTTTCTAGTTCACCAACCTCATTTTTAGAATAATCGCACTGTCCAGCACTAAAGAGTATATAACCAATACGCTATCAAGCACGGCAACTGCATGAAAAATTGAAGAAAAACAGTTTTTCTTTAATGTTCAATGAATGACGTGACGAGCTAGTCGTTTACCTGATGTTAAACGTTACTGCCACCCATAACTAAATTAATAAGCTAAAAACTAATCTTTTCTTAGCCTTTTCGCTGCTTTTCTTGCATTTTCCTCGCTGTAGTGAGGTGAAAAGTTGTGTTTTGCACTCGGCAGCAAAGTTTTTCTGCGTCTCGTACCTTTGAAACCTTCGCTACGCTCAGGATTCTTCATTTGAACCACTCGCTACGCTCGTGGTTCAATCCTAGAATCCTTCGCTTGCTCAGGTTTCAATTCAAGTACTCGCGCCAAAAACCAACTTTGCAGCCTTGTATAACAAATAACTATTTTTATTTAGGTATACCATTTTCCTTTATAAAAAAGTACACGTATTGATCTTGGTAATATTATCAATTTCTGTATATAAATAAATAAATATGTGTGGACATTTCACACAGCGCCATCTAGTCCCAAACTAAGCATAGCTTGTACTTTGGGAACCAGATAACTGATAGAATACTTAGATACTTTTTTGTTTGTAAATACATACATAGATACATAGAATACAATATAACACCCAGACACAGAACAAAAATTCGATGTTCATCACACAAACGTTTGTCCCAAAGCTACTACCAACTGAGCTATCAGGCCAGTCAAAGTGTGTAAAGTTACGTCCCAATCTGTTCAGCCATTTTAGCGTAAAAGCCACAAACAAAACATATAAAAATTACACAACAAACTCTTACTAGAAGAACACTACTGCTATAGGAATACAAGCATCACCAAGCGCCTGGTTTTTTTGCAATAATAACTCCGCGAACTTATATTCTTATATTTATTTTATGGAAAAACAATGCGTGGACTGAAAATACGAACACAAAAGATTTGACAATCTTCACAAGGAGGGCTTGAAAGATTTCACAGGTTTTTCTTTTCAGATTATGGTGGTGCATAAAGGGGTTGGTGTAATACTACGTACCTAAGTAAAACGCGCTTACTCTTGTCCGCAGTTGTCTCGCTCACGCTGTCGTATTATTAAAGTTATTCAATTATAGAGTTTTTTTAAGCTTATCTCTTTTTTATTTACGTATATTAGATGTTTCAGTGTCTTTTTTGCAGATTAGATGGAATAAAATTGAAAAAGAAAATATAAATATCTCCATTGTCAAAGGCAACCGATAAGTTAATAATTAATGAAAACCAGTTCAAAATCAACTTTTCGCATAATACTCTCCCAAATCAAAAGTCCAAATATGCGAGCGATAAAACTGCGGCACGACAATAATACTCATCGGTAAAAATATAAAACAGCGGAGAAAACTATGAATAGCAGTACTGACGAGGCGGGATCGGCGCTGTCGGCGGAGTTGCAGTGGTTGGAGAAGCATTGGCAGGCTGTCTCCAAATGGTCAGAGGTGTCAGCGCGGTAGCAGGGCCGCTTCTTCTCATCTTCAATCCAGCCGCAACCGCGGGTAATTCGGATCTCGTCGTCCCGATCGGAGTGTCGGACTGGAAGATACATTTTTGAGCTTATCGATTCCGCTTTGCTATGATTTTGGGACATTTTCACTTCGCGAACAATCACCATTGAGAAAATTGTGTACCTACTATATCTACCATCTACAAGGTGGAACGTTACACTCGCGCGGCAAATTAAAATTTTCTTGCGTTCTTTTGCCAATAATAGCTTAATTACTCAACGTGATTACATGAAAACTAATTTTGCGCGAATAAATAGAATGTATCAATAAATTACAATTGAAAGTATTACCTACATATCATTGGTTTAGCGACAAATTGCAATAGACTGAAAAACTAAGACGAAATTTGTTTATTGCTAATAACACTGGCCTATACTAAAGATGCGCGATTATTAGTTATTTCGATAATCGAAAGGTTCGAAACTACTTATATTGATAATCGACTACAAAATAAGACGAGTACTCATACTCATAATCTAATGAAATCATTCATTCATTCATTCGTTCAAATTATCAGTTTTCGTCCAATCATCGACCGAATTCGAAAGAGTTCCGAATGCGTTCGAAAACGAAAAACGAATGAAACCATTCGAACCGTTCAAATGACCACCGTAAACTAACTTGTTTTCAACTACCATCTAAATTGATTCTTAGCGTTTGTGTAATAAAGGTTAAAATACAATTTCGAGATAATCGATT
The DNA here is from genome assembly GCA_910589525.2 of Ennomos quercinarius. Classification (NCBI taxonomy): domain Eukaryota; kingdom Metazoa; phylum Arthropoda; class Insecta; order Lepidoptera; family Geometridae; genus Ennomos; species Ennomos quercinarius. The sequence goes on along the minus strand of OU342505.1, from coordinate 9,055,537 downwards.
ATTTTTGACTGCCATAATCGAATGAATGAACGAGTACTGTCATTCATAATGGCCCATCTTTAACTATACAATATTCTCTCTTCGTAAAAGAAGGCGCATATCCCCGGTGGGATCCTAATCAGGTGACGACGATGGAACCCCAGTTCAATCTATCTACTCCGAATGTGGTGCTCCAGTGGTGACCCGACCGGAAGACGCAGCGTAGGCCAGCTGCCCTATGGACCAACGACCTAGTCAAAACCTGGGGGAGCAAATGCGAGCATCCGCTCAAAGTGACGCTCTGTAAAGCAGGCCTATGGTCAGCAGTGGACCTCTTCAGGCTGATGATGATGACTTCAAATGATCTATAACTTACTGATCTGCACAAGTTTTCTGCAGAAGAAATTGTATTGTTGCGGTAGGCCGGCTAGTTGGCAGTCTATCACAGGCACCACCCGTGCCAGGGTTTCACCGTCGTACAGCGAGAAGTCCAGACAGGCGGAGTTGTTCATACTATTGCAGTAGAAGCAGTTGATGCATGATCCTGGAAGGAAAATGGGCAAGGTTTTAATCACGATGTCGACGATTTTATGAAAAAAAAAAAATCGGGACAGATCATCGCGGGCCCTAATTCTGTATGACCGCTTTACGATTCCTTACTTCGAAACCACGCGAATTCCTTGTCTTAAGAAATCTGCAAAAATGTCCATGAAATGAAAATGAAACCGCGCCAAAGGCGCGATTTGAACTGTCAAAAATCATAATGTACCACTGAGACGCGTTCCGAAACATCAACTCGTCAAATGTTACCACCACTAATGTCAATATTTGTTCAAAATAAAAATAACTTTAATGTAAATTGAAGGTATGTCTAATGAAGTGAGACGATTTGATCAAGACACGATAACGACGTGGTTTCGTATCGTGTGGAATCTGTGTTTTCATACAGAATTAGAGCCCTGAATGGGAAGTGGTCACCACAGCCTATAGATATTTATAATACTGAAGGTGTAAATACGTCGGTTATCCTGTAAATGCTCGCAGGGCTACGTTACACCAAACTACAGAGCATATAGTCAAATGCAGAGAGAGAGATGCAATGTATATGTAGAGCGCATCGCCAGCGATAAGAGCATTTGAGTCAAGCATCGAACAAAATTACAACACACATTGCTGTTATATTGTGAATGCGTGCAGAGCTAACTTCTTTTCAAACAGCAATGTATCGTGTTTTATACATAGACCTCTGCTGGTACAAATAAATATGCAGGTATATACAGGACAGGACTAGATTATGGTGTCTCAGGATGACGTGCGCAATGCGGTGTCGTTAGAAACTTTATATTTTGGAGTCTCGAGTAGCATTGCAACGTCTGCAAATGTTATGGGCAGCCGTGCAAAGCAAACGACAAGCTTGTCACGTCATTCGTCATCATAAAAAAGGCAAACCACTACAATATATTATTTAGACTAACTGCGCACCGGTGACGGTAAACTCACCTCCGCAAATTAAGGTTGTGAATACAATGACTGCAAATATTCTTTGAATGATCTCCATTATCTGTAAAAAACATATTACCCATTACAAAACTTGAGCTTTCGCGTTTGCAGCCATGCTATATATACGCAGGAGTCCAGAATCGGGACACGTTCCCTAATTGGCTACTTTTAACTCGCTGCTTTCCCAGATTCGGCACTTTCTTGAATTGGCACATTCCTTACTGGACACCTTAATATTTTGTTACTTTTCAGTTATATACAGCTGCGCTCAGTATCTTTTTTAACCGACTGCAAAAAAAGGAGAAGGTTCTCAAGTCGTCGGAATACTTTTTCAACTAAGAACAAAAGTGCTTTAAATGAAAAGTAATACCACCACCACCCTATACATAGTATAGAATACTACACCTCGTGGTGGTATATGTATAGTGTGGTTCAAACTCAATGACGGCTGTGGAGTGCGCTGCAAGCCCCGCACGCTGCTCTTACCTCTGCCCTCGAACATTACTGCGCACCGTTCCGCGCCGACATCACAGCCGCTAATGAGTTTGAATCGCACTCTATCTGCTTGAAATATTACCAAATATTATCGTATTTGCAGCCGCTTTAGCTACCATATAGATCACAGCTTAAAAATAAATCCTTAGAAGCTTAATCCACAAATTACAAAAAAAGCAATTTTCCCCATTGTTGCGTATTTCAAGAACTCACAAAGAAATAATGGTGCTATTACCTCACTTTTACAAATCCTAAATTAATATTACCGTTTAACAATACACCATTAATCTTTACTTTACCTTTCACCCCAGTTTAAAAAAGGTCAGTTTTTTATTATAGTTTGAAGACAATTCCACCATTATATAACTTTTTAAAGGATTATTTGTAAAGAACTTAAAAGCTTTCCTCATTCAATTAATTTTATTTAAAGACCAACTAGGGCAGGACCTTTTAGGCCCGTATTTAGAGAACTACGCTCAATCGTGAATCTGTGGTCAAGACAAAATTACATTCACAAAATGATCGAATAGTGCAATAGTGGATGAAACTTCACTTATGCATCAATCGACGACTGAGCACAGTTGTGTAATACAGGCCTAGATCGCAATAACTTACTAAATAAATTACCTTACCTGGATATTTAAATTTAAAAGTAGGTATTAAATAACTCAATTTTTTATATCGTTACCTAGAAATAGCACATTTTATAAAACTATTGAACATCCTTATATCATATTCATATAGCCAGCGCTAAGCGTATAGCTTGTCGCATCAAGCATTATAGTGCGTACAGCAAATGAGTGGAATACCTTGCCGTCGTCCTTGTTTCTAGCTAACTATAACCTGGGAGTCTTCAAGACAAGAGTGAACAGGTATCTTCTTGGCAAGCATGCACCACCGTAGGCTGCGTCATCACTTACCATCACGTGAGACAGTGGTCAAAATACTATGCCTATAATTGAAATGAAAATATCAACATAAACCTACATGCAGGAAATACAAAATACCTCCTTTTTTTAAGTTCATTATCAAGCCGAAAAATCTGTAAACTTACCATAAAATCACCATAAAAATTAATAAACTAGAATCTTCAATTAAAAAATCTACTCGCGTACCTATTTCTCTCACTACAAAGTCCCTATTAAGTATAGATAAACACGTGAACTATTATGTAATTTATTAGTTAAACTATTTAAGAAGTAATAGTTAAGGTACACAGCAGAGTTGATACGAACAGCTACTGGAGTTGTTTCATAATTATGTACTTGCTTGCTTACGTAGTAAGCAAGGTATGGATATGTAAAGTAGTGCGACTGAACAATCTTGGTCCGTATGGCTATTTGAATGATTATTCAGAAAATATCCTTTTTAAAAGGATTCAAACTGAGTTCAATCACATTAATTTCATGCTGAAAAATGCTTATCTGATATTATAGTGTCTTTATTTTAGTTAGTTTGGTTTAAATCCAAAGCACTGAACCGTTTTTGATAAAAAAGTAAAAAAGTCGTTTCAAATTAAATAGAATTGTCCAAATCTATACTTACGATCTGGTGAAAGCCGCGGGGAACCGATGCAGGAGGCGAGCAACCGCTCAAGGTGGCGTTCTTTAGGTTAGGCCTATGTTCAGCAGTGGACGTCTTCAGGCTGTTGATAATAATACTTACACTTTTCCACTTTATTTGCGTATTCACCAGGTTGAGAATACTTTTACGTACCAATTCAATTATTTTATTCCCATTAGAAAATCAAGTTTGAATAAATTGTTATCTAATGGAAAGAAAAAAAAACTCCGAGTTGAAATGTAACTTTAGTAAACGATCAACTCTATTAATTTATTCCTCAGATTCTCACTCAAACAACGTTAGCGATGTCGTGTTGCAGTGAATGGCTTATCGTTATCAGAGGCAACCCTTGACACGGCCTATAAATATTATCATAGGTTTGAAGACCGCAAAAGAGTAATTAAGTGTCATAATACACTTAATAGCTGTTTTGTGGTCAGTTAACTTAAAATAGGTATTAAAATAATGTAATGAGAAAAAAAAACGCCAATAATAAAACACAAAAAAATATAGAGGCGGCCTTCGTGTTTTCTTTTTTTCTCTAGCTTGTAACGCGAAACATAAATTTTTAGTCTCTTGCATATTCGCATAAAAATCATCATCATCATCGACATTTAAAAGAGGTCGGTGCAGCATGCTTCTTTTTCTTCCACTCATCTTGAAAAATCTAGAAGACCGAAAAAGTCTGGTAGTAGGTTCATAACTACCACCACACTTTTTCGGTCTTCTACTACCTTTTTTGTCATCTACATTCATATTCAGAACTCTCTTGGTGACATAACTTTCATCCATCCACATGACATGACCATACCACGCCACATTACTTCTACAACCAGTAGGTATAGCAGCTTAATATGCCGATAGTATTAGTAATAAGCTCCGGAATGAGGAGATCCGCAGTAGAACTAAAGTGACCGATATAACTCTTAGAATAAGCAAGTTGAAATGGCAATGGGCAGGCCACATCGCTCGTAGAACTGACAACCGATGGGGAAGAAAGATTCTCGAGTGGCGACCATGAACCAGAAGACGCAGCGTAGGCCGGCTTCTCACTCGGTGGACCGAAATCCGCAAGAAACCGCAAGATCTGGTGAAAGCCGCAAGGAGCCGATGGATGCAGGAAGCGAGCAGCCGCTCAGGGTGGCGCTCTCTAAGGGAGGCCTGTGTTCAGCAGTGGACGTCTTCAGGCTGTTGATGATGATGATGATGATTAAGTTATATTATCTTACACTATTTTAATGTGTAGCATGAAATGGACTCGTTCCCGACTCTTCGCATCTAGGTTAGAACTATTGACACTAGCTGGCTGAAAGCACTTAGGTACCTACCTCTCAGACGAGAAGAATAGTGTAGACGGCGTGCTCATAACCAGACATTAAAATTAAAACTAAAAAGGAATACGAACTCTTAATTCTATATATTTATGCCATTCCTGAATTGAATTACCTATTACTATTAGGCTACAGTTGGAAGCGTTTTACACATTTTTTTATTAGATGAGTGGCAACAAGCAGCTGGGTTAGCATGGACGGTAGACAAAATTGTCTTTCCCCGTTTTCACCGTCACTTTCTTCATACTTGCTTGGAGTAAAACAGGGGAAAGACAGTCTTATCTACCGGCCGTGCTAACCCTACAGGTGTTTTTTTTTGTGTGTTTTTGTTACAGTGCTTTGCAATTTCGCATTAGAATTTTAGGTTCACTTCTAAGTTACTCCGCTGCTAGAATTAGACGTGGTATATTTTGTGATATCGAACTCCTTTACGTTTTTTGTTGTTCTAAACGCCCCGTCTGTGTCATTCTATTCTATGATTTAGGTACAGGCCATTGGCACTGTCTCGTGGAACACGAGCCTAATCCTTGCACTGCAAGAGTGTAAGGTTTCAGGACTTCAAATGCATTGAAAAGTGCGCTTGCCCCTTCTTGATAATATAAGTCATTATTTTTTGACTAGAGTTAAAAATGCCGATGGATCGATTTGAAATCCAATTTGATTGACTTTGAAGTTCGCCGGATCGTTTAAGACAGGTAATTAAACTGAACCTCTCAAATAGCTTGTGATTTTGAATACTTCCGGTGGGAGATCTACCCCTAGCACAAGCCTTTGTTGTTTCGACTACAAATTGATTTATAATTAAAAACTGTCAACTTTAAACACTTGAAATACATAACCAGAATCAAAAATAGCAAATAAATTACTAATAAAATTATGTAACAACTAAAGTTATTAAAAAAAAACTTATTTTCCACAGAGTCAATTATGTTTCATCACCAATAGCCTGAAGACGTTTACTGCTGAACATAAGCCTCCCCCAGAGAGCGCCACTTTGAGCGGCTGCTCACCTCCTGCATCCATCGACTCTCCGCGGCTTTCACCAGATCATCGGTTCACCGAATGGGGGGGCGGCCTACGCTGTGTCTTCCGGTTCGTGGTCGCCTCTCGACCACGTTTACCACACTTAAGTTGAGATTACACAGATTTTGCCCTATTTACATGTCCGTAAATATTGTAGGTATTTTTTTTTTTCTTATAGTTTGGCTCCACACATAGTGTATTTAGCCAGTGTCAAGTATTGTAGTTTTTCATCGTATTATGAAATATTTCATGTAAAGTCAAGTATTAGTCACAGTCAGTCAGGGTAGTCATAGTCCAGTCTAAGTTAGGTAGTCATAATCCAGTCTAAGTCATGCCCTAGTAAATTAGTGGCAACTTTACTAGAGGCTTCTATGGAATTTTGGAAACAACACGAAAAACCACGTTTCACTACATTATATCACTTGCCCACACTTATACTCGTAATTCAGCACTTAATGCGTAAAATGCCACTAATTTTAAACATTAACACTAGAAAAAGCATAAGTTTTGTGAAATAATACAATGCAACGACGTGAACTTTTTCACGTTCCCGCCAAAACTCAATAGGTATATTTTTATCATCGTCAGCCCTCGTACGTATACCACAGATTAGAGAAAAAACAATTGACTCTCGTTCCCAAAAACTCCCACAGCCTAAACAAAATAACTTGTAGAAACTCATCGCTGTCATATTTGCAACTGATTTCCAACTTATTCCCCCGAAACAACTCTTTAATCTGCCCGCGGCGCTGTTTTTTTTTCTACAAACTTTTAACAACTAGCGAAAATAGAGGTGAAAATTGAGGCGGGTCTTTTTATTTTTATTACTTACCTAAGTATTTTTCGTTTTTCTTTTGTTTGGATGTTGAAAGTGAAAGATGAGAACACAGATTGGTGAAAAACCATCAACGGAGAAGTAATATAGGGCTAGCGTGGTATTACAATAACCGGAGAGATGAAAGCCATGTCACCCAGATTCCATTGCAGACTCCAGAGAATTTTGAATATGAATGTTGATGGCAAAAAAGGTAGAGGAAACCGAAAAAAGTGTGGTTGGACTGTGAACAAAAGATATTTTAAAATTCCTGTTATTTATCGTTAGGGTGGACTACGGGCAATGCCCGTTGTCATCATAGTGGAGAAATGCAACTATTTATATGAATAATATTTTTTGTACAACTAATGGTGTTTCTATTATTATTTGTTGATATCAAATTTTACATCTTGTATTAAAAACGGATCGGTAAGTAAAGGGTGTCTCAGTAAGAATGCACTTTTTCATTTGAAAATAAAAACAAGCATATTTCTTTGTATTCCTGAGCTCAAGTCCGAGATCCAACGCGTCATTAGTGAGATACAGCCACATTTCTGTGAAAAAGTCATGGAAAATTTCATGAAAAGAGTACCTAATGGCCTGTCATCAGAGCCGTGGGGGCCATTTGACGGATATTTTATTCCATGCTTAATCGGAACATGTCTTCTTTACAATCCAATAAAAAATCACAACTATCTCAAAAAGACGTGTTTTTATTTTAAAATGAACAAATGCTCTTGCATTCTTACTGAGACACCCTTTATAATAACTTTCTAAGTAAAGCAATCATCTCTGTTAACATAAATAGCATTTTTGCTATTTTTAATTTTCTTCTGATTATGGCTTAAAACTCGGCAGTATGTTGACAAATTTTTAGGCAATTCGAAGCCACTGAATTTGCCCTGTTTACATTTCGAGCCTTGCTTTTATTTTGCCTTAGTAGAGTCAGTTTGTGTTCTAAAATATAAATGTAGAGGTCATAGCTAGCTCCATAAAGATATACCTACATATAGGTACATATATGCACAGATTAGAGAAAAAAACAATTGACCTGTGCATATAGGTACCTACATCACAGAAAGCGTAAAGTCAAGTCGTTAAAATAAAAATAACGTTTTAAAAACACTAATTCCCAATAATGTCTCCTATCGATTGTTAGTTAGCTATCAGCAATACGGTTAAGTGCACTCACGGTGCGAATAATAAAATCATAAACATAGACGAGTTGAACACTAGGAGTTGCTCGTGGCTTGCAATGTTAGATATTAACCTTTTTTGAACGGCCGACCCGGCCAACCTCTTCTTTTTCTCTGCATCCTAGCGCCACATTCAGCTATAAATCATTGGGCATATAGGTAACCTAATAGTCATTCGAAATCTGGGTGCAAAAACGCAATTTAATCGCTAGCGTGGAAAGTGTTTTTAAAATTTGAACCTTTCTATTCAATAATTTTCTCGTCAAGAATCCACAGGTCTGCCCGAATTTCACCTTCTTGATATTGCCAGTCCACTGAAAATTCATTAATAACACAGACTACCTACTAAAAGATTCTTTTTCTCGTTCGCCAACCTCATTTTTAGAATAATCGCACTGTCGAGCACAAAAGGGTATATTATAACCAATACGTTATTCAGCAACGCGACTGCATGAAAAATGGATGAAAAACACTTTCCTTTAATTTTCAATGAATGACGTGACGAGCTAGTCGTTTACCTGGTGTTAAGCGTTACCGCCACCTATAACTAAATTAATAAGCTAAAAACTAATCTTTTCTTAGCCTTTTAGCTGTTTTTCTTGCATTTTCCTTGCTGTAGTGAGGTGAAAAGTTGTGTGTTGCACTCGGCAGCAAAGTTTTTCTGCGTCTCGTACCTTTGAAACCTTCGCTACGCTCAGGATTCAATTCAAGTACTCGCGCCAAAAACCAACTTTGCAGCCTTGTATAACAATTCTTGTTCAATTTCTTGTACTAAAAATGGTTTGCAAAAAGTGTTCTAAAAATAGTTTAAAAAAGGTAGTTTCCCCGAGGTTGTGGGCAGGCAGTCGGTCTACTTACCAATAGGTTGGCTTGCGCTATGTCTTCCGGTTCATGGTCGCTACTTAAAAACCTTTCTTCTTCATCTTGGTTCTGCGAACGAAGTGCCCCGCCCATCGCCATTTCAACTTGCTTTTGAAAGCTATTTTTATTTATTTATTTTTTTATTTTGAAAGCTATTTCGGTAACTTTAGTTCTCCAACCCGTGCCTCGTGGATTCTTTGGTATACCAAAGAATCACGTGATTCAGTATACTTACGTAAATATTGAGTATATGGAACTTCCGTTTCAAACGAACAAACCGACCGACTGGCCTATTTGCACCCATAAGTATTTCCTGTTTGTATATTACTACTTACCTACTAGTTAACTCGATTAAAAGTGCATAGAGGTTCAACGGTAACCTACAGTACAACTATAGAAGCAACAGAATTTACACTTCTCAACTTCCAGAAACTATAGCCATTGAAATGATAGGACTAATGACACGGAATAAGGTCCACAAAATCGGTATCCCAAAAACCGCGTCAGATGAAAATATAGCCAAAAATATTTATTTACGAGACTTTTATATAAAAGACTTCAAATACATCAGTCCGGAAATTCTAGAAGGTAAGAAGGGTAAGATGAAGACGTTCATGCCTGATGATAAATCGATGTTGGAGAAATGGTTTTCAGAAGTGGTTCAAGGTTTGAAGCAGTTCTTTTACGGAGGATCTTTACATGGAGTCAAGTAAGTTTGTATGATGTACATTTCTATACAAAATAAAAAAGCTTTAATATATTCTAATATTTCACCAAATTACTTATTATCTGTAGTAATTACAAGTTCATGACAAAACTAACCCCCCACTCGGTGGACCGACGACCTGGTGAAAACCGCGGGGAGCCGATGGATGGCGCTCTGTGGGGGACACCTATGTTCAGCAGTAGACGTCTTCAGGCTGCTGATGACGATGGTGATGACACCTACCTACCTACGCTCCAAAATAAACCTTAGAGTTATGAATTCAGGATATCACCAATCTATGCTGAATAGGTGCAGATGCTATTTGGTATGGACCAAAGACCCTGAACATATGCCTCCTCCATCCATAGAGCACCAATTTGAGTAGCTATCTTGCCTCTTGCATCGTCTCCGCGTAGTTTTGACCAGGTCGTCGGTTCACGTATGGGGGGACAGGGGGGCCTCGACCATAGGAGAAGGAAGAAGGTGCTGATTAGTTAATTTTTCACTCAGCTTAGTTTTCTTTGCAAAATTACAATAGGAACAGTCAAAAATATTAAAATATTTTTTTCTGTATTGTATTTTTGCAGAGAAAACTAAGCGGAGTGTCGCCTTTAGCCGCAGACCTAGAGGTCTGCGGCTAAAGGCGATATTTTGAATAATAAATTACCTATTTAAGATGGCTTATAAGAGGTCTTTAATAAATCGTTCAAAACATAGCTTTTGGAGCTTAATCTCGGGATTAAAACGATTGCTTGCTAAATAAAGGATGAGAATGGCCTTGAATCAAGCAATAGTAATATTTGGGGAAGCTGATGAATGAATATACTTCATTTGTATTTCACTGCATTGAATACTATACCTATAGATTAATTTGTAAGAGAAAACACTTGACGCTACCAGCCCCGTAAGTTAGTCGTAAAGGGTGAAGGATAAATTTGGACATGAGACCACTTGTCACGGTAGCTTTAAGCCGATCGTCCACCGCCAGCTAAACTAAGTTAGTTTAGATAGTTGAGCTAGTTTTTCATACATATGCGTCCACCGCAAACTATGCCAGATGTATGAAAAACTGGCCCAACTATCTAAACTAAGTTAGTTTAGCTGGCGGTGGACGATCGGCTTAAGAGAAGCGTATTCCCCTCATTTACAAATTAATTATTTTGTAGATTACGCTAAACAGGCGATACTGCTATAAAAATCATAAGTATCCATTAAATACTCTTTGTAGATAGGTAGGTATAGATAATCAAAGTAAGCAATACATAGTATCATTATGAACGTCATTAGATTTTTTCCATTTAATTTCAGCGTTTTAAGGAGATTCGTTATTCTATTTTGTAGATACATCTTCGAGCCAACCTTTAGCATCCGCGAACAGATAACGTGGGTGATCATTGTAGTGATCAGCATAGCCATGTGCGCTATCAACATCATCCAGCTCCTCTCCAAATGGACTTCAGCTCCATTCGTGAACGTCATAGACTCCGTACCCTCGCCAGTGTGGGCGGTGCCCTTCCCAACGGTGGTCCTTTGCCCACATTTGCACGTTAAACAGTCGTATTATAATGTTTCTCAGCTGGATGAGTAAGTATCTCTGGAACCCTACCTTCAGAGTATCCCAAAAGACCCGATGAAAAAAGCACGCCATATGTAATGTTTCTAAAAGAGCACAAAAATAAATAAGAAATCAAATAGGTCAGCACAGCCCAATTTTTTTTGTGGTAGGTACCTAGTGTAACTAAACATAAGAAAATAGCATCTACTATTTTTTTTTTAACGGGCAGATTGCCTTTATTACTCAAGCTAACTACTACAATAATAAAAACTAAACTAAACTAAACTAAGCTAAACTAAACTAAACTAGCTACACTACCTACTACAAAGAACACTTATGGACTGTATAATAGCCGCGATGGCCTATAGACAGTCCAAGTGCTCCAGCCCACTACCGGTACATAATCTACTATTTGATTGTATGTAGGTCTGATGGTATACAATGGTACCTACCAGGCTAGCAGCAATTACAAAGAGGTCTTCTCTCAGCTTAGAGACCTAAAGCTTAGTAGAATTTCTTCCTTTTGGTTAACATAGTCAGAATTAGCCACCTGATCTGACTAACCCCGGTTTCTCGTACGGTTGTGAAGTTAAACTCATGTCAACTTAAAAATACTGAACGCTCATTGGTTGCCGGTTGACCATCGGCTGACTTCAACCAATGAGCGTATAATATTTAGTAGATTAAACATGAGTTTGACAAACGTACGAGATTAATCTAATTGTAAATACTACTTATGTATCGGTACAACACGTCTGTGTGTTGTGTAAATAATTACTAACCTAGTGATGACCAATCCCAACAATGACCAATGCCACAGACCGTTAATAAAAGGCCTTGTAACCGTCGAAATTAATTACATTTGAGAATACGGGTGGATGAACTTACCGTCCATAAAATAAAAGTGATAGGGTTAACATGTTTATTTTTTAAACAATCTCGTTTGTTTTGTCAAAGGCGGGCAGGAAAAGCCAATTTGGAGGTAATTGAGTCATACTCTGTAACAGGGGTTGCTTTTATGGTTTACACGGGGTTGCTATCGGTCAGTAGCAATAAAACATCAACGCTACTATCTTTATCGAATAGGTTAGTTGCTTGCTATTTTTTTATTGCTTAAATTAATAATATTTCTCAAAAATAAACGGTCGTGAAAACAAAAATTAAATAACTCAAAACAATGACAAAGTTAAGCATTTTTTTAAATATAGGAATAGAAAGAGACAGCTCAAACATGCGTGACGTCAATTCTTGGTCCTTCATAGTACCTCATTACTAAGTTGTGGTAGCTTAACATACAATCTCTTTGACATGAGACGTCACAACGTGTTTTCATAGTAACTGTGGGAAAGCTCCACACGATCTCTGTTTTGTGAGAAAGGGACAGGCGATGAGGGTCCATCAGGTGAACGACTAGCATGCCACGTCATTCATTATCATTAAAAATTACTAGTGTAGTATAATCATCCGTGGCAGAGCGATGGAAAAGTAAAACTGCTTAATAAACTAGGTAATTTATTTCTGACATCCAAGGAAATAGTGTTCAGTACTAGGTACGCATAAAAAGAGCGGTGGTGGCCGAGCAGTAGCATGTGCGCATCGCAAACTTACGGCACCAGGTTCGATCCTCGGCCCTGCACCAATGACTTATCTAGTAAGTTATGTGCAGTTTGTGACGCCATCGCTCCGTGCCTTAACGTGCTCTCCGAAGCACGTTAAGCCGTCGGTCCTGGTTGTCATTAGAACATCTATGGCAATCGAATCTGACGCCTGATCTAACCATTCCTGTTACTGGTCCCTTATGGGTTGCGAGTTCAGATGGCAGTCACTCGTGTAATCCTGGTAGCTCGCCGCTACAGGTTAGATTGGGAGCCGACCCCAATAACAAATGGGAAAAGGCAAAGAGGATGATGACTAGGTACGCATAAAATATGTTCCTTGGTGGCCAAATTATATAGACCCACCCCTACAGTAGGTGACTACCTACTGCTTAGTCTACCTGCCATTTCTTTGAATATTATGGTTTTGTACATAATTGTGATTTCAGCCTGGAAGAGTTTTTTGCGTCATTGGTATGCCCTCGAAAGATGAATCAAAAAGTCATGCAAAAACGACTCGACTCAAAACAGATGAGTTTGCTGCAAGAATTCATACTCAGAGTATGTTTTTAATCAAAATTCTTTATAATATTCTACGATCCATATACTCGAGAAAGAAAGTTTGAACCCAACCTGAAATAAAATGATGATGGTGAGACTTTACAGGCTTCTCCAACCTGTGATGACGTGATTAAGACCTGCAATTGGCCAGTGATGCATAACCTTAAGTGGGAGACGGTGCACTGCTGCGAGCTTTTCCAGCCCATCTTTACCAACTACGGACTCTGCTATGCGTTCAACAGCCTGCCACTGAATGGGATGTAAGTTTATTCAAAGGCAAACTTGTAGTAGCTAGCGTGTAGTGTGTAGGCCGTGTGGTCCCGGTTTGCGAATAGGACCACCCCATCTCTTCCCATGGGTGCCGTAAAAGCCAGCTAACGGAATGGTAGCAGCATTTTCCTAGGTACATTAAAATATTCTGCGATCACCAAGCCGCCTGCCACATTGAAAAAATTTGAATACTTAAGTATTAAATAACTAAAGGTACGGTCAAGTTGAGGATGCAAAGTAATATTGAAGACTCTCAAAGCGTTTAAAAGCATCTTGAAACTCGAATAATAAATTAACGACCCGAATCGCTGCGCTGCTTGAAACTTAAATTTTGTCAATCAAAATATCAAAGTTTAGAGTGGAACAATAGGAGTTCAAGAGAATTAGAAATACCGTCCCTACTTCATTATTATAGGTACTTATATCGGCGGTAAAGAACATTCATGCTCTTCTTTATATTATACTTATACTTCCATAAAGATAAGAATCTAACGTCAAAAACTTAAAAGTATTCGGCAGCGTCGTGTGAAAGCCAGTCAATTCAGGCGTTGCTTCACTTTTTTTCGTAGGACCAATGAGACCTTACCATGGCAGAAGTCATTCAACCATCAGGCTTCACCAGCCGGTCTCCAATGGGGTCTGGACAGTGGATACCCCAAGACCTTCCCACCAGACCCTACGATGATCCCATTGAGGGTTATGGCATCGGGAGAAAATAACGGACTTGGGTTGGAGCTGTACTTGAACACAAGTGAACACCAGTTTTCTTGCGACGGGAACAGCTTAGGATTTACCGTAAGTTTTGTAGCAATCAGTATTGTCTTCAGTAGAATAATAGATTTCGGGAATTTTCGAATGAGGCCTAGATCTGCAAGTTTGTTGTATTGTGGACCAAAGGTGTCAGTGTTGCAGCTGATTATATCTACGGAGGACTAAATATGACAGTTAAATGTGATTTCAATTCGGTGTTCGTGCTAAGTTTGCTCTGGTTTTTCCACCAGCTTTTATTTCAGGTATTGATCAGTTCTCCCACCGATCACGTGTACACCAGCACCGTAATCCGTCTTCCAATGGACCGGATGACGACAATAGAAGTATACCCTCTGACCTACAAGACCGATAATCACTTGCGGTCTCTATCTCCAGCTCAGAGACAGTGCTTTTTCCAAAACGAAAGACAGCTGGAGTACTACGAGTTCTATACTGACAGTAATTGCAAACATGACTTGTTGATCCAGGAGGCGAGGAACATGTGTGACTGCGTGCTTTTTAACTGGCCCAGTAAGTTTTTCTACCTTGAAATGATTCGATCAGGGCCCTTGCCAGCACCTTTTGGCGCGATTGTATTGAAGTCCTAAGCCTGCCGTACAAGCTTAAAATGAATCACTACAATGCCATTTGTACCTACTGTAGCGATTTCCATTAGGTCTTCATTTGAATCTCTCTAAGAGATGACGGGAAGGCCCCAGGCTACGTAACGTAAGCCAATGTACTTTTGTTTAGATCAACACAAGGTTGAAAATTACTCAAGCAAAAATAACGGGATGTGAAAGTGTATTTTGAAATCATTGAGGTATGATACAATAATGTTTGAAATAGCTTTTTTAAATGACCTGGATCTTAGATTTTAAAATATGTAGGTAGTTAGTTATTTTTAAATTTGCAGGGAAGAATGAGTGGGACCCAGTTTGTTCAACAAATTCGGATTATCAGTGCATAACTAAAGTCAAAGGTTAGTAATAATAAAATTCAGATATTAAATTTGTACGTACTTTTAGTCGCACAGCGAACTATGGAGAAAGCTATGCTCGGTATTTGCCTACGAGATAAGATACGAAACGAGGAGATCCGCAGGAGAACTATAGTGATCGATATACCTATTTAGCAAGTTGAAAGGGCAATGGGCAGGCCACATCGCACTAGAACTGACAACCGATGGGGAAGAAAGGTTCTCAAGTGGCGACCACGAACCGGAAGACGCAGCGTAGGCCGGCCTCCACTCAGTGGTGCGACGACCTGGTGAAAACCGCGGGGAGCCGATGGACACAAGAGGGACTATGTTCAGCAGTGGACGTTTTCAGGCTGTTGATTATGATGATGATGATGATGATTTTTTTTATGCGATTGAATGACGTGACGAGCTAGTCGTTCACCAGATGTTAAGCGACACGGCCGCCCATAACAGATGATGACGTACTTTTAGTAAGTTTATTGCTGTCTGTCTACAACAAACTCCTGCCTATTTTACGCGTGTTCAAATCCCGCTCGTGATTTAACTCCTTTACAATAAATAAAATAAAGCTTTATTTTTCTGCGTCTTCTCAGCAAAAGTAGAAGAACACCTAGTGTATGCGTACTACGAAGAGAGTGACGAGCAAGGCATCAAGAAGGAGTCCCAATCTTGTCATCCATCGTGCAATGACGTCATCTACTCCAGCCAGGTGTTCTACTCCGACTTGACTAAGGATCTGGACAGCTCGCGCCAGTGGAAGGGACATCCGAAACTGTAAGCCAAATCTATCAATACGGAGAACCGAGATTGGAAGTCCGCAAGTCTTTTAGTTGTTCATTATCATCATCACTAGCCTGGAGAGCTGAACATTTGCCTCCCCCATTAAAGCTACTTTCCAACTGCATCGAACGGTTTCGGTTTTTGACCAGGTCGTCGGTGGCTAGCCCATTGCCATTTCAACTTGTAATTCTAAGAGCTATAAAACTTTTTGAGCTTTTAATTTTTAATTACAAAACGTCAGCATAGCATTCGATCGGTTTTAGAAAAATGAGTCGAGGATCCGATCGGCGCTCAAGTGGCGTATTCATTCATAGAATGATCATTTTGTGAATGAAATATCGACTTATTTTTATTGGCAACTGATCTCTCTTAGGTACCTACCTAGCCGCTAGCCTACTGATTCACGGCCACAGAAAACTATTACTCACTGAGAGTATGGGCCTGAGACATATTGGAATTACATAGGTATTGATTCGCTTTATTTTTCAGCGGTGAAGTAACTCAAATCAATATTCATTTCTACGACGACATGTTTCTTGGTCAGCACCGCCATGCGCAATACGATCATTATTATATTGTTGGTAAGTATTTTCAAAAGGTTTTTATAACTCATCTATATCTTTTTTTTTTTTTTTTTTTTTTTTTTATGTGATTGAATGACGTGACGAGCTAGTCGTTCACCTGATGTTAAGTGACACGGCCGCCCATAACAGTTGCAGTGTCACCCGCCAACTTTACAACAATAAAGTTTCGCGCGACACTGCACTGCGCACGTCATCCTGAGACATCACCCAGTTTAGTAATCAGATTACTAGACTGAGTGATCAGATCATAAAGTCTCATTTGCCCAGTAATTTCACTAGCTACAATGCCCTTCAAACCGGAACACAGTAGTGCTTGCACACTACTGCTTGGCGGCAGAATAACTGGCAAAGCGGTGGTACCTACCAAGACGAACTTTGCAGAAAAGTCCTACCACCTAGTAAAACATTGGCGCATTGGCGTAGGGCAAGCAATCATGGGCAAGGGGTTCAAATCTTGCTTGGCCTTGAGCTTTCAGGGAAGGTCAACATAGTGATGGAACACAGGGATATCTATTGCACTTCTATTAAATTTTCTCTAATCAATTGAAATTTTATTTTTTGGTTGGAAAGATCACTTGATCTTTCGGCCTATTCATCACTTATGTTCTTAGCTATGATTCAAAAAAAATTAACGAGCCATTGAATATCATGCACCATCAGCTCTTTTTTAATTGTCGAGTTTTTATGATTGTCAGAGGATAAAAGAAATTGCTAAAATCAATGTTCAAAACCGCAGGAAGCCGATGGATGCAGGACGCAAGCAGCCGCTCAAAGTGGTGCTCTGTGGGGGAGGCGTATGTTCAGCAGTGAACGTCTTCAGGCTGTTTATGTGACTCGTAAATTTTTGGGTTGAATTGTATAATAGTTTGTTTGCGTATCTGTGTCACGCTGAACTGGCTTAACCAATTTGGATGAAACTTTGCAGACGGGTTGCTTATAGTTATATAATGGAAAGATCTACATAGGATAACTTTTTCCAAGAAAATTGAGTTTTTACGGGAAATCGGGTAAGTTTTGCACGAAACCGCGGAGCACACTCTAATAGAGAATAATATAAAAGCACAGACAGATCTGTGTATAAATGGCTTTGTCCTGACTGGGTGACAAACAACGCACAGCCCAAACCACTAGACGTAAAGACTTGTATGGAGGGTGGCTTTCTTTTATGCCCTAGGCGCCGGTTGAGAAAAGATTGTCGCAAATTCAATGGTTGAAAAGGGTAAAAAACGTTTGTATGAAAATCCTACATTTTGTAATGTATCGTTTTGATACTTGGCACATATACAAACAGGTATAAAAATAAATGAAACGGCATGTCTTAGTATTTTGAAAGCGAATTTTGTAGGTAAAGTTTGTATGAACATTTCAAAAATTTTGACCGTATTAGGAAATTTGGAATGTCTAAAGAACTAAAGAACATACAAAATTAATAGAAACAGGTTTCGGCAAATTTTTAATTTCATCCCCTATAGGGGTAAAAAATAAAGAACAAGGTCCCATTGTAAAATAATAATAATAATCGTACGGCGTAAACCACTGTAGCTAAAATCCTGAAATAACAAAGATACATTAGTTACAAGTGAAAGGGGGCACTAAAATGGAATTCATGAAAATTCAGCCATTAAGGGTGTGAAACGGGTATTTGTATGAAAAAAACACCTGAATCTTAACATATCGTTTTAAAACATGGACCACACAAACGAGTTTAATTGAAATAGTTTTTCTTAGTTGGAATTCAACCCCAAAGGGGGTAAATTGGGTAGTTAGCTTTGTAAATTAAAAAATATTCATCGTAACGTATTCAAACTTGTACCTACTTAGTTCCTTTGATATAAAAAATAATGCTTTCAATATTTTTGAGAGGGATCCTTAAGTGGTTGAAATAGGGAATGAAACTTTGTATGGATAGTTCTTTTACTCTTAAGTTATACCTAGTGATGAAAATTGGTACAATACCTAATATTTTTTGCCAGGGTCAATTTGAATGGGTGAAATTAGGTTTTCTTTATAGTTTATAGGCATAGCATTAGACCACTGTCTCACCTGGACCCTAATTCTGTATGACCACTTTACGATTCCTTACTTCGAAACCACGCGAATTCCTTGTCTTATATAAGAAATCTGCAAAAATCTATTTTCTATGAAATGGAAACAAAACCGCGCGAAATGAATTTGGAAATGACGCGATTTGAACTGTCAAAAATCATAATGTTCCACTGAGACACGTTCCGAAACATCAACACGTCAAAAGTTACCACCACTTAATATATCAATATTTATTTAAAATAAAAATAACATAATGTAAAGTGAAGGTATTTCTAATGCTGTGCCACGATTTGAACAAGACACGATAACGACGTGGTTTCGTATCGTGTGGAATCTGAATTTTCATACAGAATTAGGGCCCAGATGGTAAGTGATGACGCGGCCTACGGTGGTGCATGCTTGCCTAGAAGATACCTGTTCACTCTTGATTTGAATAGGTGTTATAAATAAACGAGTCCTGAGGGATAGTCCACGCGGGCGAATCTGCGGGCATAATAAGCTAGTGGAGAATAATTGAAAAATAGGTAGGTATGATTTTACCCAAGGTATGATTTTCCAAGAAGTCTTTTGATTTTTAGGTGCTATCGGAGGACTCCTGAGCCTGTTCCTTGGATTCAGCATAATCAGCGTTGCAGAGCTCGTATATTTCGTCATCTTGCGGCCTCCGTATGTTGTATTGAAGGAAACTTATTGTGTGAAATAAACGTATTTACTTATTTCAGTTTAAATTTTATATTAATACCTATACCGACCTGGTATAGTACCTAAGTAAGTTTTATAATGTAGATAGGTACAGAGGTACCTAATTTAAGCGGTCGTAATTATAAAACGGTTAAAATAACCAAAGTTTTTTACTAGTAAAACGTCGTACGTGTTTGTTATAAATTGGGTTTAGGGATAGGGATTAGCGTTATCCCAGATATAGAAAAAAAACTGTTAGATTACCTAGATTTATAATGTACCTAACCTACAATGCAATCTCTATTGCACTTTGACTAAGTAACTGGCCTGATAGCTCAGTTGGTAGTCCTGCCTTCTGATCTGTAGGTTGTGGGTTCGATTCCCCCTCGGGATAAATACTTGTGCGATGAACATCGATGTTTGTTCTGTGTCTGGGTGTTATATTGTATTCTATGTATGTATTTACAAACAAAAATTATATATATTTATGATTTTTATAGCAGTATCGCCGGCTCAGCCTAATCTCCAGATTAATTTGTAAAGGAAAAATTTTGAATCACGAGCGGGACTTGAACCTGCATTTTTCCGTCTCTAAAGCCGGGACATGCTTTACTTAAGCTACCGTGACAAGTGGTCTCATGTCCGAATTTATCCTTCACCTTTTACAACCAACTTATAAAAAGTATCTAAGTACCTACTTCTATCAGTTATCTGGTTCCCATAGTACAAGCTATGCTTAGTTTGGGGCTAGATGGTGCTGTGTGAAATGTCCACACATATTTATTTATTTCAGTACTTCATCAACCTGAGTCAAAGCTGGACAATGCGGACAATGGATTAGGTATACCCATAGAGTTAGGACGTACGAAATTCTAGCTCTGCAGGTATACCTATAGATTAGACTAGACCAGGGGCGGATTAAATGTCGAGAGTGCCCTAGGCAAGTACCTCATTGACGCCCCTTGGGGCGTTCATTAATTCTTGATTTTTGCGGCCAACTTGCTGAGCAGTGCGACGTCGTGTAATTAAAAAAAACATGTACATTTCACACAGCACCATCTAGCCCCAAACTAAGCATAGCTTGTACTATAGGAACCAGATAACTGATAGAATACTTAGATACTTTTTATTTATTTATAAAGTTGGCCCCTTTTAGCCCCCGTGAGCTCGTCACTCATTGTCATACGTTTTAGACGTTCGGTATTAGGCGGCCGCCGCGCTTCTTTTACTTTTTTCAGTTATCCAATACATTTGTAATTTCCCCCCCTTTTTGCGAGTGACTATCCCTTCACGGTTAGTGGCAAAATTGTGCCGCATTTGGCGGAAACAGTAGCCTATACAAAAAATAAAAATAAAAATTTACTTCTTTTATAAAATCATCATCATACATGATGATGATTTTACATCAGATAGATATTAATCAAGAAGTAGGCATAATGAAGAAGGCGGATTACATTTCGACTACATACATCTCTATAGACTTAAAGAATTTCTTATAATGTTGTGCAGAGTAGGTAAGTAAGACAATTTATTTTAAAAACTTCTGTGCGTGCGCCCCTTTGTAACCTCGCGCCCCCAGGCACGTGTGCCTTAGGGATAATCCGCCACTGGACTAGACCCTTTTTGAATACCTACTCTGGGATTAAATCACGACTAGCTCGTCACATCATTATATCGCATAAAAAAAAAAAAAAAAAAAAAAAAAAATCAAGACCAAGTAAACTTCTTGGATTAAACTATCGCTGAATTTGACACCTGTTGTCATTTGTCAGTTTTGACACACCATAAATAAACAACACTTTCTACCATTCTACACGCAAATTTTCGATATTTTTACGTTTTTAAAACATGTTCGCCGAATATGGTTACCTTGGCTGTCCATGCGGTGTCGGGGAGATCAGGACACTGAACGATAAGCTGAACAAGGAGGTGGTGGAACATGTGAGTGACTGCCAGGAGCTGGTGATGCTGAACAACTTCGCACGAGAGTGCAACGAAGACCAGTTCAAAAAGTGCTTACAGGAAAGGTAACCCTTCGTATTAACTTTTGACTTCTAATGTAGTTTTATTGTTAAGTGTGTAGATGCAGAAGCGTTTCGATTCTTGACATGCATATTGGCAAAAGAAATGTGACTTGTATAGGTAAACTAATAGAGTCAACTCGTGCGACTTCCAACTCAACGCACCTTAGTTTGAATCCCAAAAAAGAAAATTTCGAGGCAATATAATCCACCACACTGCACTGGCCAAGTGCAGGTCAGTGGATGACTTGGTGGAACGCCTACACGTATCTCCCTTTGAGAAAATGGCCCGTATTCGTAGAAACACATGGACTGATAACGTAGATGCACTTGCATGCATCAATTTTATTTTAATTCTTTAGGTAGGATTTGCGTAGTTAGTGCCAGAGTTGCGGCTTCTGTCCCAGCTGCCCAGCTATGTTATGATTACATCCGCAGTGACATTACAAATATCTTGCTGTGAATCCTTGATTCATAAAGTTGCTGACCTTAAATATAGATAGTGCAAAGAGTTTATATGGTGGTGTCAGGATTTAACTAAATTCTTTACTGAATTTTGCATGGGTACATAGGCTGTATTATACATTCTTGTGTTAACTCAGGTTAACCGACATAGCATCATGGCGGTGGGTTCTGGAGGACCTTGCAAAACGCCTAGACGAAGCGATCGCTACTTTAAACTACGAGCACAACGCTTTGCGAGTGGTTGCCGGTAGAATACAAAGAGAGATAGACGAGTATTGCAGGAACGGGAGCAGGCCTGGGGCTTTCTGCCCTTTGTCTGACCCTGTGGAAGAAGCTATTATAGAGGTTTGTATCTTTCTACGGCTCTGATGGATAGACTGCCACATCGTTCATTACTTATTCTTTATTGATAGGTAGGTACTGAACTGCTGCGACTTGAAACCCAAAATCACCAAACGACTGTGTGTATCGTGGTTGCGCTCTGCAGCTTAATTTCTGTACAGAGAATGACTGAGATCTCAGACGAACGTCAGTAGGTATACCTACTTACTTATAATATAGGCAGGTATCCAACTGAGCGCTAGATCGCTTCCAAATGAACTCTACTTGTCAGCTTTTTGAGATCATTTTTAATTTTTTACTGATGACAACCGGGACCGACGGCTTAACGTGCTCTCCGAGACATTGAGCGATGGCATCGAAAACTGCACATAACTTACTAGATAAGTAATTGGTGCAGTGCCGAGGACCGAACCCGGTTCCGTAAGATTGCGAAGCGCACATGCTACCGCTCGGCCACTATCGCTCTTCTACTTTCAACGACAGATAAAAAAAATGTATGACTGCAAAGTTACGATCTGTTTGTCAGAGAACTTTTTTGAATCTTATTTGAGGCAAAAAATAGGTACCTGCTTACCCCAATGATTTTTAATCTCCAGGAACACAACTTTCTTCGAGACCATAAAAAGAAGTTCGAAAATATGATACCGGATTTAGAGAAAGAAATCAAGGCCCTGAAGAGAACAAAGACGCGTATAAACACAGATATTGTTCATAAACAACAGGCTATGTCTGTGGACGAAGCCTGTGGAAACATTAACGTTAATAATACATGTAGACTGGATTGTGTGAAGAAAAAAAAGAAAAAGTAGGTACATAACCGGCTCCCTTATTACGTAATTTTGCAACAGGCGTAAATTTCGCAATGATTCCTGTCAAAGCTGTCAAACGTCACTTTGGCAGAGCAGAAAGCGATCGAGCGCTAGATCACCGTCTGTCGGACAATCGATTAACTAAAAAGTGCATTATTTTGTTTCCGTCTATTGCTGTTCTGTTGGCGCTAGTATCAAAGGCCGAAGTGAATTCAGCGACCGGCGAGCAACAGGCGGGCGACTGCGACCTATTGCTGAGTGTTTCATGTCGCTTTGCTACTGCTGTTGCTCTGCTACTACTGTTGTTTTGCTGTTGCAATTTCTACATAATACGGGTGCCGCGTGATAATAGATGATTCCATTTTTCCCATTCTTTACTTAAATTCCCCGAGGTCACGTTCGGCAAGTTGTTCGCAAATTGGAACGGTTGAGGCGGCCGGAGTGCTGAATTTATTTCCAAACGATTTCCAGTAATATTTACTAAACCCACACGCGTACGTTAATATCGCACTAAACTCTTACGATAATCGCTTTAATATCTGATTTATTACGGCTGCGCCATGTTAAATGATTTATTTAATTGGGATGGACGTAATGAAACGAGAAGCTACGACACGACTGATTTATTTCACCTACCTTTACAATCATCATTAGGTAGGTACCTAAATATTATTAATTTACTAAATACCCACAATGGCAATTCTCTACATATAAGCTCGTAAATCATAGCTGTGCGGACCGAATATTCGATGAAATACTTACTGCAATATAAATAAACAAAGAGCAATCAAAACGGAAACGGGTGAGGAGATCCGGAGGAGAACTAACGTGACCGATATACCTCTTAGAATCAGCAAGTTGAAATGGCAATGGGCAGGCCACATCGCTCGTAGAACTGACAACCGATGGGGAAAAAAGTTCTCGAGTGGCGACACCAATCGGAAGACGCAGCGTAGGCCGGCCCTCCTCTCGGTGGGCCGACGATCTGGTGAAAGCCGCGGGGAGCCGATCGATGCCGGAGACGAGCAGCCGCTCAACATGGCGCTCCCTAGGGGAGGCCTATGTTCAGCAGTGGTCTTCAGGCTGTTGATGATGATGACTCAAAACGGAAGTAGGATAGGTATTCATTTGTCTATCCCTACTTTATTATATGAGTTAGGTATTTAATTCCATTTAGCCGCCCCCGGGGCTGTCCCATTTTAGAATTCACATGTAGTTTGTGATGTCTTCGGCTGTTGCAAATGTTTCCAACCGATGCTTTTCCAACAAGTTTCTAAAACAAAATGCCCCGATTTTTCGTATTTGTTTTAGAACGTCTCCTGTAATCCGTTGGGAGAAGAAATGTGCCGCTTTAAAAGTTTGTGGTCTTAGCGCGCTAGGCAACGCGGCCGTCGTCAGACAGCAGGTGAATTCATTTTCATCCATCCTCTATTGAAATGATAAGTGAATAAAAATTCCTCTGAAATAGTTATAGAAGCTATCACCCCCCGCATCGTCATCGATTTTAAAAAGGGTAATTACACCTCACATACTCTATGCTTTCCCCTTTGAACGTTGCTTACTATATATCAGCCAAATTCAAGATGCAATATTTACTAACATTGCACTGACGCAGAGATTACAGAGTTTTTCATTTTTTAGGGCTAAAGCATACTCGCCTGTGAAAATTTTTTTATACCAGCTTCATAGAGAACCTCTTTAATGCTAGGAGCGACGGATCTGAGATACATTATGGTTGGCACCGATAAATCTCTGGTGAGCTTAATCTTCGTTTTTGGTCACCTATTGAAGATTTCTAAATTCAAGTAGTTAGATTTCTTATAGTATTGACGGAACTATTGAAAATTGTAACAAATCTGATAGAATTTATAGGTAAAAAATCATCGTAATTCTGATATCGTTCAACCATTTCGTGGCGACAACCCTAAAAATCAGCTGATTCAACTGTCAGTACAATGTTAGTAAATATTGCGTGTTGATTATGGCTCTGGTATAAGTATATACTTATGAATGGTTATTAGCTTGTCACATGACATTATCAGCAGCCTTTTTACTTCCGCTGCTGAACATAGACCTCCTACATTAGAGGGGCTGGGTTGCCATAATCACCGCGCATGGTGATCTCAGTTAGGTAAAGTACCTATGTAATAAGTAAGTAATACAGACCAAAGAAAATGCTGCTGTCTGCTGCTCACGGGCAGCAGGGTGAGTGCACTCCCTGGGATATTCCCGCTCTTACGGCACAAATTAGTATTAGGTACGACGAAATTACTCCGATCTGTTCCAAAGGATCGTGATCCGAAGTATATATAAGATTCGTAGCCTGGTCTAACCTAACCTACCTACCTATATACTTTATACATGGACGTATCATCCTCCGTCCATGATACCTAAAGGTACTTAGCGTATGGGTACCCACTTAAGTATTTATAATAGAACTTATTATTATTATGATTGAGCCTGAGAAGTAGGTGTCATAATTTGACCTTTTATCATTGTTTTTATGCTTATGATTTAGGTGCGAGGCGCCCGAACGCATCTTTCGATCGCAGCGCAAGCATACGCAGCAAGAGCGGACTCGGCGTTACGCAGGCGTTTACACTCAAACAAAATCAAGCTGCAGGACCTGAAGTGGCAAAGAGAAGAAGTAAAACAATACTTTGATACCATAGTCTAGCGAATAAGTAGCAATTATAGCTGATGGCAATGACGTCAACTTGCAATCTGTAGGTATGGGTAGTGGATAGGTAGCTTCCTACTTAGATCGTGGATTAGATCATATAATGAGCGTGAGGTTTCGCTGAAGGAAATTATCGTTACTAAACTATTGCATTGCATGTTGGTAGGGATCTTTCTATGTGGTACAGTTTAGTCGAAGCCAAATTACTTATTCTTAGAAAGGCTATCGTTCATTGGTCAAACGCTTTCTCAAGAGAAGAGATATATGACAATTTCTACAGCTTATATTATAACTAACGCATTTAACGTATAACAAAATATTATAGGTACCTACGGCTATGCTACTCTCAATTTTATTAGAAAATGGCAATCTCATTTTCAGGCCCTGAGGGACTATAACTCTTTGGAGGAAGAGTTAACAGAAGTAGAGCATAACTTAATAGAGACTATGGAACAAGAGAGAATGATAGAGAGCCGTCTATTGGACCGCACGCTCAGACCCAGCGGGGAACTGGTCAAGGATGAGGTGGACAGTAAACTGAGAGACGAACTTGGCAGGCTCAGGAACTTCAGCAAACAGTTGAGAACCAATATGGACAGAATCACGTAGGTATCACAGTTTTAGCACCACATTAGCTTATACCTACCAATAAGAAAGTAATGTTCTTATAAGGGCCTTTTCTTTTTTTTTTTTTTTGAGGGGGGGGAAATGCCCTCGCATTTCCCTGCCACCACAGGGGTGATGGCAGGGGGTATGTGGGACTCGAACCCACTAAAACCCCCCCGTGATCCGTCCGCCGCCGGGATGGGGCGAGATAGGGTCGCGTTAGCATTCACCATCTCGCCCCAGCGGTAGGCCCTTTCGGGCCTCTGCGCCAGTGGGTGGGTAACCTTGCACCTCGGTTACCCACCAGACGTGTGGGGCCGTGTGAGCACGGCGGAGAGTCCCCCGACTCTCCGCCGCCGACCCCACTACGGAGGATGGAGAAGGCGCGCGAAACGCCTCCTCCGTCCTCCGGCCCGTCTGCGCCGGAGGGGGTCAGAGTTGGCATCATCCTCTCTGACCCGCTCCGCAGCCTCCTTCTGCATCATCACCACCTCGCAGAAGGAGACCGTTGCCTGCCACGCTCTCTCGCTGTCGAGCATGGCGTTTACCACGCTCGGCAACGAGAGGTCCCGGCCAACGACCGCTGAAAGTGTGCGCCGCTCAGAATCCCAAGCAGCGCACACCTCCAGCGTGTGGGGCGCCGTATCCTCCGGCGCACCACATTCGTAGCAGGCTGGGGTCGCCCCCCGTCTCGCGATTTGGTGCAGGTACTTTCCAAAGCATCCGTGCCCGGAAAGCACCTGCACCAAGCGGAAGGTCAGCGACCCAAATGGCCGCCGCACTCACTCCCGGAGGACCGGGCGGATGGCCTCCACCGTCCTCTGCCCAGGCACTGGTGGAGCCAGGTCCTCCGTCCACCGCCGCAACAAGGCGGCCCGCGCCTGCCTTCGCAGGCGCCTGACCTCCTCCCACGCTGGGGGCTCTCCACGGGACCTCCTCGCCACCACGAAGTGATAAACTTCGGCAAGGGTCTCCGCTTCGAGCTCCCAGGGGGCATCACCGGCCAGCACGCATGCCGCCGTCCAGGACACCGTCCGGTATCCGCGGATCGCCCTCGTCGCAATGACCCGCTGCGGACGTCGCAGCAGGGCCTTGTTATTGCGACCGAGGGCGTCCACCCAGACCGGTGCCCCGTACATGGCCATACTCCGGATTACTCCGGAGTATAGCCGACGGCACGTGGCGTTCGGGCCACCCACATTGGGCAGCAGCCTCCCTAGGGCGGCAGCCGCTCCCAGGACTCTTGGGGCCAGGTGGGTAAAATGGGCCCCAAAGGTCCACCTCCCGTCCAGGATGAGACCCAGATATTTCATCTGGGTCCCAACCGGGACCGGGACCCCATCCAGAAGTACCCGCGTTCCTGGAGGGGTCCCCCCCGAGGCCCGTGGAACAGCAGGGCCTCGGTCTTGGAGAGGGCAACCTCCAGCCCCAGGGAACGAATACGGTCGACCACGAGGGTTGTTCCTACCGTGGCCAGCCGCACCGTCTCCCTGAGGTCTCTCCCCTTGACTACGACAAGGGTGTCGTCCGCGTAGCACACAACCTGCATATTTGCAGGAAGCGTGCCACGCAGCACCCAGTCGTAGCCAATATTCCACAGTAGCGGCCCCAGGACCGACCCCTGTGGAACCCCGCAAGAGACGCGACGGTGCCTCAAACCGTCGCGACCTTCCACCAAGACCTCGCGGTCCTGGAGGTAGTCGGCCAACAGCCTCCGCAGATACAGGGGCACTCCATGATAACGAAGCGCCTCCTGTATCGTTCCATGCGGGAGGCTGTTGAAGGCGTTGGCTATGTCTAGGGAGACAGCCAACGCCTTTTCCCCCCCACCGACCGCATCCTGCGTCCACCTCTTGAGCCAGAGCAAGGCGTCTATAGTAGACCGCCCTGCTCTGAACCCGTACTGGGCCTCCGACAACCCAGGCCCAGTACTCTCCAGGTGCCGGATAACACGGGAAGCTACTACACGCTCTAGCAGCTTCCCCGTGTCATCCAGCAAGACGATGGGCCTGTATGCGGAAGGCGAGTCGACAGGACGACCCTCCTTCCGCAACAGGCACAATCGGCCATCCATCCACGGCTTCGGGAACCGTCCGGACGTGAGGCACGCGTCGAACAGTTCCCGAAGCCGATCACCCATCTCCTTCAGGGCGATTGTGAGGACCCGCCCTGGGATCCCGTCGGGACCCGGAGCGGTCTTCTTGCCCCGTAGGCGTGCGACCGCGACATCCATCTCCGCCTCCGTCAGAGGCGGGATGGAGCCCGCTAAGTCCACCACGGGGAAGGACGGCACCATCGTCGGGGGGGTGTGGAGGGGGTTCGTGTCGGGGAAAAGCCCCCCCAACACCCTGCTCAGGAGCTCCGGCTCCAGGGACTCTGCAACTGGGGACGTCTGGCCCCGGAACTTATTTCGGGCAGCCCTATACGGACGTCCCCATGGGTCCCTGTCGAGGCCCTCCAGGGTCTCGCCCCAGGCCTGTCTTCGCCCGGCCGATAGCCAGCTGTAAGTTCCACCGCGCATCGCGATAGGTGCTATACAGCTGGCCCTCAGCTGCCAACTCCTCGGCTGACAGCTGCGCGTCCGTACGGCCCCTGCGCCGCCTCCGACAGCGGGTGTAAGGCCGCCGTGCCTCCGAGCAGACGGCCTGGAGATCCACGATCTCCGAGCTCCACCAATACACCTCACGGCGCTCGGGACGGCGTCGAGCCCTTGGCATGCCCGCGTCACACACGGCCGTCACCGCCTCGCGGAAGCGACCCGCCGCGACGTCTACTTCCGGGTGCGTGGGTCCAGCCTGCCACACTTGGACTATCGCCGCCTCCTTCGCCAACTCGACGTCCAGGCGACTAATAGTCCAGCGCGGGAAGACCGCCCGTGCCACCCTCTGGCGCCCCCCTTGGTTGTCGGAGGTGGAGATCTCGAACCTTATGTATTTGTGGTCCGAGAGAGTCTCCACCTCCGACAACACCCTCCAGGCCCGGACACGTGCCGCGACAGCTGGGGTGGCGAACGATACGTCCACCACGGACCCCCCACGCTGTCGTACGCACGTGTGGGCTGACCCTCTGTTAAGCAGAGTCAGTCCTGAGGCAACCGCCCACTCCCTGACGATCTCGCCACGAGAGTTAGTGGAGGGGTTGCCCCAATCCCGGGCCTTGGCATTCAAGTCCCCCAGAAGGAGGACCTGACGTGGCGCCTGTCTTCTTACCGCTGCAGCTAGGAGGTCTACGAAAACCTCCAGCTCCGCAGCGGTTCTGTTGGGGGAGAAGTATGCGCCAACCCAATGACTATAAATCCAGTTGACCAATGATACAACTTCATACGAAAATTAGTAGTGTATTAACTACTATTTTCATACAAATCACGGGAACCCGTTGATCTCTTTTGTTCCATCCTGCTCTGTCCTTTGTAATTTCGTATAGCTTTGTCTCGTTTCGTCACCTCGTCCCCTGCCCGCGCAGGAGTCGTGTTTGTACGAGAAATTATGTTCACGAGCTATCAACGGGCTTTATAATCTTTGGCCTAACCGGACCGTATTGAAATCGTATCACGCAGATGGGTTCTATACCTGATGAAAAGAAAATTTCATCATGACATGGTTTCGACAAAATTCCATTGAGAAAAAAATTGTGGTTTTTGGCTTCACAAGTTCATAATATTGCAAGCGAGTTCGAACCCCGCTCGTTTGTAGCTTTTCCGTGGACCGATTGTTGACTGCGCTAAGCAGCGCCATCTAGTGAGCGTTTCTGAATCACTCATTTATGGTGCTACCCGTGAAATAAATAGGTAAAGCAAACTTGTTAGATTTATTCACAACTTTATATGAAGGCAACGGCTGCATAGAAAGAAATGGATGCGACTTTTTAAGCCATAAAAAATCCTTTACAGCAAGGCCAGATTGCAAAAAAAAAGTTAAGCCTAGAATCTGAAACAGTGAGATCGAAGGACCATAATACCTACCTAGTAGATACTGATAGTACCTTGAAACTCCACTCATCAGTACCTTATAGGACCTACCTGCCAACTAGCGCTATGGAGCAAATTATGATTAAAGATGGCCCATCATTGTTGTCTTAGGGTCACTTCAGACAGTGCAGCAAAATGCTCGACCACTTTGTAAGTGCTATTGGAATATCAACCTTATTTCATTTAGACGAAGCTGAAAATAATATGCAACATTAAAATCTTAGCTATTTTAATGTTGCATACTATTTTCAGCCTTATCTAAATGGACTAAGGTTGATATTCCAATAGCACTTAAAAAGTGCTCGAGCATTTTCCTGCTCTATCTGAATTGACCCTTATATGGCTTAGTACAGAATAAATAATAGTCTGTTTCAGGCACACTTTGCTACCGTTTCCTTTATTTTTGATAGTACTTACCTAAAGCACTTGTGTTTTTATTATAGCTCTTTGCAGAACCATTTGGTGGATTCCATGACCCAAGGTGACTGTTATGCCGAAGATCTTGTCAAAGTCATCAGGATAGATGAAGAGAGGATCATGAATCGGCAGGGCGAAGTTCCACAGTGCACCTGCTGTAGTTCAGGCAATGTGCCAACTCTTTCACCAGCTCAAGCCAATGGCACCAGTACACAGTCTTCCACCTCAAGGAGTCCTTCTGAAAGTGGACTGACTTCCATCAGAGAGGAGGATGAAGATGACTATCCATTTGACCAATAGTCTTTTATATTAACACCTTTATTTTAAGTTTATCATAAATGAAATTGAAATGCCTTTCGAAAATGTTGTATTTGTAAATGCCATTCCTTGGTACATTCTTACGTTAGTTTATTTAAAGAAGTGTTATATAATAAAATTTTTAAAATAAAAAAATATTGTAATCTGTGATCCACAATCGTTTTTATAATTTTAACTAGGTAGAAAAAGTGTTTATAAATAAAGTATAAATATGGAGCACCCTATTTCAGGAATTATAGCTAACCTGGTACAGCTTTTGACGACAAAAATATACATACTTAGCCAAGGATCGGGCGAAGTGGCATGCAATTAAGAGAGGCCTATGCCCAGCAGTGGATTAATACAGACT
The DNA here is from genome assembly GCA_910589525.2 of Ennomos quercinarius. Classification (NCBI taxonomy): domain Eukaryota; kingdom Metazoa; phylum Arthropoda; class Insecta; order Lepidoptera; family Geometridae; genus Ennomos; species Ennomos quercinarius. The sequence goes on along the minus strand of OU342505.1, from coordinate 9,024,291 downwards.
GATGATGATAATTACGATGGCATGTAATTTTCTTTGACTGCCACTGTGGTGTGGTGGTTGGCTCATAATACAGAGGCGGCGGGTTCGATTCCCGCAACAGGACAAATATTTGGGCACAGGAAAAAGAGTGCATATACTTGTTGTGTCTGGGTGTTGTGGGACCATGGTCCTCGTAGTTCCTAGGTCCCTAGATACATGGAATCCTAGTTAGGGTCTAGGATCAATATGTATGTGATTATTGGCCGTTATTATTGTTATACTATAGTTAGCCTAAATGTCTAGTGTAGATGATGAAGACAGAGCTTTGTCTATATTTGCGACAAATCAACAATTACATTATTTACTGTGTTTATATGATATACATTATAATATACAGCATAGACATCTATTCTGTCAAATAGGTAGGTCCACCCAGCATGTGCACCGCTAGAACACTTGTTGTGGGTTGGCTATAGATATCTGGTACCTGATTTTAGTGATTGTGTGAGTTTAAAGGTGTTCTAGGGGTTAGTCCAAATCTGTTTAAACTATTTTTGGACTCAGGAAATGTGTTTTGAATGAATTACGATATAAATAAGTTCCTAAGAAAATACGTGAAATGAAACGCAATTCTGATAATTGTGATAGATATTGCGTAAATCAAACGTCAAAGTTGTTAAATCATACATAGACATATGAGAAACGAAACGTAATATCAGAAAAAATATGCACAATACAATCAATCAATCAATCAATCAATCAAATATTTTTATTGACATAATTTTAGGTACAAAAATTATTTAAATGAAGCCTCCAGTCCCCGAACTAGTTGAGAACTGTGTTTCGGGGTCCGGCGTCTTCTCCTATAATGAGGCACTTTGGTTGTCAATAATAACAATTAATTAATAAAGTTTACATACAAACTAATTAATATAAACTAGTGTAACAATTTTATTATTGTAATAGATAGACTACCCCGTGTGCATGTATGTTGTAGGTATTGTATGCGTGAGTTTTGTATAGGATTGAAGTGTACGCGAGTGTATTTGAGTGGGGGTGTGAGAGGGTGTTTGTGTGTGTATGAGAGTATGTATGGGATGGGTGTGTTAGGGAGGGTAGGAGGGTGGGAGGTTGTATGCGTGCGTGTACGGGTATATGTTAGGGTGTTTGGGTGTGAGATGGTGAAGGGCGAGGGGGTACGTAATACAGTGCAGAGAGAGCATGGAAGGTACCTGCAGTTAAAGAAGGCAGGTACCCATCATAAGCTCCCGCCTGTCCTGCGGACACAAACTAACATGACAAAAAATATAAATGACGTATTTTGAACAGGACAATACAGCGGGTATTCCACAATGCTTGGGCTTGTGTTCTTCAAAATTATTATTGTGCAGTGTTATTAGTAGAAATTTACATTTTGCATAACATACTTTCTACATCGTCATAATCAAATTTTTTTAGCCAGGTGAGTATTACTTTTTTTATTTCATTATTTGAGTATTTTTTAATTTTTAATTCACTGTTTGTTTGTTGTACAGGTGGGGAGCTACAACATCAAAGTGTCTTTGAGCAAATTTACTTCGGGCACGTGGTACAGGACACCGATCAACGCGTTTATTTGTAGTAGGTAAGTATGGCACAATATTTTTATGGTATCTTCTCAATGCTTGATAAATAAAAAGTTTTCTTACAGTAAGTACCTGCGCTTTTTCATAAACATCTGTTGTGGGATGTCTATAAGGTAGGTGCATAAGCACTTTGAGTACAGCTCGTTGAGCTCTTTCTACCATTATAAGATGTGTTTTGGCAGCGTTTCCCCAGATGCAGATGCAGTAGTTAATGATGCATTCACATAATGCTTTGTAGGTTTGTATTAATAGCTTATGATTAGCTACCACCCGCAGGTTTTTAAATATGTAAATTAATTTTCTAATTCTTGCAGAGAGGGTGGTAGTGTGGCAGTTCCAGTTGAGGTTTGCATCAACGGTAACTCCTAAATATTTAATAGTTGTAACACGAGCCAACTTATTACACTTACAGTGGCAGTTAGCATTTATATCATTTACTGTACGGTTACATGGAAACGTATGAATAGTAAGGTTGAAATCTGTAGCGGGACTTGACACCCCTGTTTTGCTAAAGCAAATGTATTTTGTCTTACTGATGTTAAGTGACAAGAGACTATCTTCCAGCCAAGAAGTGACTTTAGAAAGTCCCTTTTCGGCTAGTGCAGCAACTGAATCCCAAGACCTATCGTGAAACAGAAGTACTGTATCATCAGCAAACATCAAAAGCTCCATTCCTGGAATGGTGGTTTTGCTAAGCTCATTGATGTATACGAGAAATAGAGATGGCCCTAACGTACTACCCTGTGGTACTCCGAATCTGCTGAATTCAATATCACTCTCATATTCATTGAGCCTCACATTCTGCTTCCGATTAGTTAGGTAATCTTCCAGCCATTCCAATGCCACTCCCCTTATGCCAGCTTTTTCTAGCCTACTTATGAGAATTACATCTGCCAAATTTTGTCCGACTGTCGTAAAAAATACATTAACATCATTAAGTGAATCTCGGGGACGATCATTAATACTCAAAAGTTCTGAATTCGAGGCTTTACTTTTATTTAAATTACAAACTTCTTTAATAATCCGCCAGGTTTCCTTGACGTTGCCATTATTTTTTTCTAATTGGATTTGATAGTATTGGTTTTTCTAAGATTTTATAATTTTGCTACACAAATTTCTATAGCTAGTATATTTTTTCTTAAGTATTTCATTGTCGGGATTTTTTTTCATCTTTATATGCATCCTGTCTCTTTTTCTCAAACATTTTACTACACCTGCAGTAATCCATGGTTTAATGGGTCTATTTTTCTTAGGTATTTTTAGCGTTTGACTGGCATTTCTAATGTATGACAAGAGACGTGTAGTAAAGAGTTCCATGGCAATATTTACATTATTTATGCGATATAAATCAACCCAATTCTCCTTACAAAGCTGCTCTTTTAGCAGATCATAATTAATTTTAACTTTATTGTATGTTAAATTTATTTATAATACACCCCGAATGATGCACAATACACCCCGAATGATGCACAATACACCCCGAGCGTATTATTATTAATATCCATTATGAAAACCTCCTGCTCTAAAGGAAGGTAGGTAGCGAAGCAAAGTGGAGCTAAAAAGTCTCGGTACACAGATCACTAGGTTAGGTTAGGTTGAACTTGCGACAACACAACGCGCGAGCCGAGCGAACTAGCGAGCGTGCCGCGGCAGCGGTCGACGAAACGCTAGAAACTATGAAACGCAGATCACTAGGTTCACCAGCACCTCCCCTACACGATTCATCAATCAGAGTAGTTCGTGACACAGCAAAAGTGAGGGAAAAAAACAGACAAAAATGATAACTAAAAAACTATATGTTTGCTGCAAAAAGGGGGGGTGGGGGGAGGTTACCCACAACTCCCCCCCCTCCCTCCCCGTCCCCTCCCCCCGAGTACCGGATATCTAATCTATAGTTTACCCCTTGTTGTTGCTGTTAGAGTGAGACACACAAGCGCTACTATAGTCTTGTCAGTCTCTCACAAGAAAAAGTATCAAGAAAATTTTGTTGCAGTGCACATGCTAGGCAGGCTGGAGGCTGCTCACTGAGTTTACGTAGATTTACGTGAATTAAGATGTGTTATTGACCAATATGACCATTGCACCACAAAATCAAGTAATAGTAAATCAATTAATATTTTATTACTCATGCCTTATTTCATCTCTTTATGTTTCTTGCCTCTAATATGACTTTGAAGATTGACTACATTGCAAGGTACTTCAATACCATCACATTTATTACACACAACTTTATCCTCTTTATAATTTTGCAGATAATTATCAATACCAATATTTTGTCCATCAATCAATCGTAACAATTTAGCCATCTTCTTAGCATGATCGGACTGTTCAACATGTTCAAATATCAACTCTATGTAGTTGTCAAAGAACTTTTGACATATTTTGCACCATAAGTATTCATCATGTCCTTCAACAGAGAATATTCCGTTCAACGGTTGAAGCACCATAGCTCTCCCTCGCTTATGTTTTGCCGAAGTTATGTGATCTTTGATAGAGTTTTGAGTGAATTCAACATCTCTGTCACATACTGTACAGTATGCCAAAGAAGAGCCTGACAACCTTGGAAACTTTTCAGGTAATACAACGAGCTCTCCATCTAAGCTAACAAGGTCTTTGATAGAAGTGTGTTCACTTTGGTGAATTGAAGACTGTACATGACTTATCAGCTCAGAAATTTCGATACCACAGTTGCATATGTAGCAGAATAGGTTTGTAGTGCCAATAGTAATGTTGTTGGCTGTCATCAAACTTTTCATGTAGAGTTCCCTGTGCTTTCTATCGTGCAGGTGCGCTTCTAGTAGCCTGTCACTGTTTTGTAGTATGTCTTCACAAAGAGTGCACTTCACTTCGTTGTCAGAAAGTACGGATATATGTTCGTAGTATGCCATTCTTTCATGTCCTAATAATTTATTATCAAAAGTTTATTAAAGGCAGGCACCAGGCACCAAAGGTACATCCCCTAACCCCTTCCCCTATATAAATAAAAAACTACTTTATTTTTGTTTATCCGGCCTGGATACCACAGATGCTGGATACAGAGAGCCCTATGGCCCGGGCCGCCTCTTGATAAAAAAACTACTCTGCCCAGTGTTGCCAACTCTGATTCGTCAAAGAGAGCTAAAGTGTCCAAATAGAAGAGCTAAAAATGAGCTAAAATTATCAAAAAAAAGGAGCTAAACCATGAAAATACCAATTTCATTTCATTAAAAAGATGATTATGGCGTTGTCAGCGATAAATTCCACATTCAGGATTTTCCACATTCTATATTTTCCGATTCCTTAGTAAAACACAATCTTATTAGTCCATTTTCTTAATTTTCTGCATACCTTTTTTTTTAGAAATTGTACAAGTTCTTAATACTCCGGACAAGACTTGTTCGACAAGTACAGATTCAAACACATAGCGAAAAACAATAATTATTAATGTTAATAGAAAATACATTCACGAGAAAAATTTGTTTATGTACCTAATGAAAGAAGCCAAATATCCCAAAAAAAGGAGCTAAGGAGCTAAATACAATTTTTTAGAGCTGCCGATGTGAAAAAAGAGCTAAATTTAGCCCTATAAGATCTGATTTGGCAACACACTGTCTCTGTCTCTGTGGGTACAAATATAAAAAAGTACTCTGTGTGTGTACCAATTCAAAGAGTATATATAGTTAACTGCGACGAGACGATATTTTGAGGCACTATATTGTACAGCCAGGAATACACGACCAAATAATGCACGGCCAGTATTGTATGACCTGTATTGCACAACCCAGCACTTCAAAGCCATGTACACGGATTCCGGGATGTACATTCCGGGTCGTGCATTAATGCCTGCACCAACTATGCATGGACAATATTAAATAATAACAAACATAATAAATACGTGTGGACATTTCACGCAGCGCTATCTAGCATAGCTTGTAGTATGGGAACCCGATAACTGATAGAATACTTTAGAATACAGTAATAACATCCAGACATAGAACATACACCTATGTTCATCTCACAAATGATTGTCCCGGATGGGATTCGAACCCACAACTTATAGTTCAGAAGCAGAGCAACTAGGTACCAAATGATCTAACAGACCAGTCATATTGTACAAACCGTATTGCATAGACCGTTATTACAACGAGCAACGAGCAACGAGGAGGTTGATAAATTAGCTAAGGAGTCGATTACAATAGGATCAGACACACACATTATCCCAGAATACACAGAAGTACTGACCAAACATAAAATTCAAAATTTTACTTGTTGGCAAAATTATTTTAGGATAGTTTCGGAAAACAAAGGCATTTGGTATAGAACCATTCAAAGTGGACCGCCTCGGTTGCCATGGTTTCTTTTGACGAAGTTAAGCAGGCAGATGATTGTGATGGCAGGTAGGCTTCGCTCCGGGCACATTCCACTCAATCAGTTCAAATACCTCATGAGGAAATCTGATTCACCGAATTGTGAGATCTGCAGTAAAGTGGAGGACGCTTATCACTTTTTGATGGAATGTGCCCGTAGCGAGTCTATTAGAACTAAATTAAGAGATATAGGTCTGAACTACTTCAATGTTGGTGTCATCCAAAGTGTCCTAGCAGAGGCCACATCAGTCACTGCTAGGATGCTTTATGGCATATGCTATGATGTGATTAAGGGTTCCAGTTAATTATTATTGTGTAACCAATGGGGTTGGCATGGCCGTATAGGCTAAAAGTCCCTAAAAACTTCAGATTAAAAAAAAAAGATATTTGCGTACAATATCAATATAGGCTGGGCCACATATTACTGATCTGTGGGCGGGGCTGTAAAATACTTTAATCGTGCATTCTGATTTCCGGTCTCCCGATATTTTCTTTCTTTCGATATTTACCTTTGATATTTACTCAATATTACTGATCTGTGATATTTACTTTACGTTTGCGATTTATTGATTTATCAAAATCTAAAAACTTTGTCACAGCACAGCCAGAGATTTGTTCATTATACATCAGCTGTGCATCAGCTGCCGTTGAGTTGAAGACACTGAGTACATAATACTTTATAATTTGTGCCGAGGATGTCTGGAGATCCCGAAGTAGATAGCCAAGAGCCAGTTATCATGGAGAATTACGAAGATGCCATTGAAGCTCTCGCGGTAGGTTTTACGAAGATAAAAGTACTTTTATGTCCCAGGTATTTGTTTATAGGTAATGGAACGTGAAAGGGTTGAAAATATCTAATACGTGAAAGTTTATTCTGTATGTTATACACGCTTGTTATTGTTCTATTCTGTATGTTATACAAGCTGTTATTGTTCTGACACATTATTGGTGTAATTATAAATTATATGGTGAATTCTTAGAGTATACATAAACAAGCTAGCTTGCTTATGTATACTCTGCCCATGCCTCGCTACACCCATGGCAAGGTGGTCAGATACTTCTACTCCAGCTTTCCGCTGACTCCCACTTTCCGGAATGTATCAACATTCCGGAAAGTGGGAGTCAGCTGGAATGGAGAGTTAAAATAATGTCTACCTATATTATAGTAGTTTTACCAAAACCTACTACAAGTTGTAGTATCATTTATTTCATTTATCCATAACATGCTTGTTTTCAAGTGTTGATCATCTTTTTGACCAACTGGACTTTTCAGAATGAAGTGCAAGACCTGCATGTATTCAAAGATATGTTCTTTGAGAATCATCCCATGGAATTAGCAAAACATAAAAATAAGATCATATTGAAGAAAAGAGATAAGCTTGCTGCGAAGTTTGAAGCAATTGATGGTAACTTTGTTTAAACTAGTATTTATTTCTACTGTTTACTAATTTTGTACTATGGTTCTCTGTTTGTTTGTTTGCTACCCTTGACATTTTGTACACAATATGTTTCGTTACTCGATCTACGTACACCAACATAGAACATATATACTCATGAGTGTTAGACAACTTCATAACGATAGAGTTATGGATGACAACCGAGAATCAGACAGGGTATGCATTCACATCACAAACAGTTCACCACCAGCCAGAAGATGTCCTCAAAACCCTTCACCATAAATTTGTGATTGTATTAGATTATAATGAAGAAAGAGAAGAATGCTGCTACCCATTCCCTGGATATTCCCTTAGTCGGCTCTTACGGCACCCATGGGAAGAGATGGGGTGGTCCTATTCTCACATCACTGGGACCACACAGCACTATGTCTTATTGATTTCTTACTACATGTTGCAGAAGGAAGTATCCCACCGCAGAACCGTGCAAGATTTCTGTATCTTAAAGGTTGTTGCTACAATATCTTGTGCACATATGACCCCAGAGCTCTAGAGTGTCTCAGCAAGTCTGTCAAACTGGACCCATCCATAGTCAACGCTTGGAACGAGTTGGGTGAATGTTATTGGAAGAACTTCAATCTTAAAGAGGCACGGATCTGCTTCGAAGGGGCACTGAATCAAGTAAGGCTGGCAAAAAATGTTTCAAAAGAATGAATGGTTAGATTCTGTAAAGCGGCAACATCAACAATGCCTGTACTGAACGAACTCTCTGTCAGTATAATTTGTCAAAGACTAATTTTGTTGCAAATATGCCATTTTTAGCACTTTTCTATGATGGTATGGAGCTAATTTTACCTAATAAAAAGTATAATTATATATGTACCTATTTCATCCGTGGAAAGTGGTTGCATGTATTTCATATTACAGAATATATCCTACTTTTCATACAACACATCTGAATTAAAGTAATTGCAATTATAGTTTGAGATTTAAAAACATGTGTGAACGCCCCCCGTATTGTGTAACTCAATCGTAATCGATGAATGGGCTTATTTGGTCATTTCCGGTTGTTTAAAATCCTTATCCATTGGTATTATGGTCCCTTAGGCGGAGAACTGAATAGGTAAAACATTGATTAACTATAATATAGAGAAATAGTAAGAAAATACTAATGGATTGAGATGTTACACAATGCCGACTTGCCGGAAATGACGAAATGAAGCCCATTCATCGATTACAATTAGCTTAGACGGGTCTTTGGTAATGCTTAGGTATCATCATTCCAGGTGCTTTTGAAAAGCGAAACATTTCATCCCTCTGTGTCAAACAATAATGTAGATGGGCGTTTTTGTATCGACATTAGCCCAATATATTCCTACAGCTGGAACACGGTGAAAGAGTGGCCATAATCCAACACGCTGGCTAAGTGCGGGTTGTCGGATATTTTTTGTATAACTTGGCATAGAATAAAACACAAAATATTGTCTACAGAAACGCGATCGCGTAACTCTTCGTAGCCTCTCCATCCTGCTACGTCAAGACAACTCCTCCAACCAGGCTGAAGATTCAGACACTATCCTCCGTAGTGTCGAGTTTGCCAAAGAAGCAGTAGCCGTAGACCCGAAAGATGGCCAGTCATGGAGCGTGCTGGGAAATGCATATCTGTGCCAGTTCTTCCTAGTAGCCCAGCATCCAGCAACATTGAAGCTGTCTTTGAGTGCATATAAGCAGGCGTGGCATGATCCGATTGCGAAGGGGCATCCTGATCTTCATTATAATAAGGGAATGGTATGATTCTATCTAAAATCAATTATAATATTTTAATAGGGTTCTGTACCCAAAGGGTAAAATGGACCCTATTACTAAGACTCCACTGTCTGTCTGTCTGTGAAGACGCAGCGTAGGCCGGCCCCCCACTCGGTTGGCCGACGATCTGGTGAAATCCGCAAGGAGCCGATGGATGCAGGAGGCGAGCAGCCGCTCGAAGTGCCGCTCTGTGGGATTATGTTCAGCAGCGGACGTTTTCAGGCTGTTGATGATGATGATGAACAAACGGGAGCTTAACGCCAAAGGGCACACAGACCAGAGTACCAACGTAGAAAGAGAAGCCTAACACAAAGAAACAGTAAAAAAGCTATAAGTAAAATAAATAATTTAAAAGTAAATGTTTTTTATCAGTTATGGTTCCTATAATAGTACAAGCTTGCCTAGGTCATGGTTGAAATGCCACCCATTCGTACCAAGCGATTTGATTCCACGTTCATAACTAGAACTGCTAAGGAATGGAATGCCCTGCCAGCATCTGTGTTTCTGACAAAACCCGGGCGTGTTCAAGAGAAGAGTGATTAGGTAGGTACCTTTTCATCAGGTGAGAGTGTGGCCCAATACTAGAAAAGACTGATGTAAAAAAAAAGGTTGGAGCTAGACGCCGCTATGTGAAATGCCCACAATAATTTTTTTTTTTTTTTAAATCTGAAGTTTTTTAGGGACTTTTAGCCTATACAGCCATGCCAGCCCCATTGGTTGCACAATAATAATTACCTGGAACCCTTAATCACATCATAGCATATGCCATAAAGCATCCTAGCAGTGACTGATGTGGCCTCTGCTAGGACACTTTGGATGACACCAACATTGAAGTAGTTCAGACCTATATCTCTTAATTTAGTTCTAATAGACTCGCTACGGGCACATTCCATCAAAAAGTGATAAGCGTCCTCCACTTTACCGCAGATCTCACAATTCGGTGAATCAGATTTCCTCATGAGGTATTTGAACTGATTGAGTGGAATGTGCCCGGAGCGAAGCCTACCTGCCATCACAATCATCTGCCTGCTTAACTTCGTCAAAAGAAACCATGGCAACCGAGGCGGTCCACTTTGAATGGTTCTATACCAAATGCCTTTGTTTTCCGAAACTGTCCTAAAATAATTTTGCCAACAAGTAAAATTTTGAATTTTATGTTTGGTCAGTACTTCTGTGTATTCTGGGATAATGTATGTGTCTGACCCTATTGTAATCGACTCCTTAGCTAATTTATCAACCTCCTCGTTGCCATGGATTCCTATATGAGATGGGATCCATTGCAATCTCAGAGTAGTGCCATTTAAATTTAATTTTAAGATATTTTCCAAGATTGCATAAGCAATCGATGCACCTCTGATGCCAGAGGCGCACCGAGCTATATGCTGTAAAGCAGACTTGCTATCAGTAAGAATAACAACATCTTTATAACCCATCGATACAATATAAGACACTGCCTCTGAGATCGCAAACAACTCCACCATCATTATAGAGTGTACATTAGATACAATTTTATAACATTCTTTCACATTGTGAATGGGGTCATAATAAGCTGCTCCAATACCAATCTCATTCTTTGATCCATCAGTAAACACTTTATAGGCACATCTATATTTATTTTGTATCATGTGCAATGTATTAAATCGAAGTACTGTGGTGTCATAACTGCTCTTAGGTTGTGTAACGGTATCTATTTCAGTTTCAATGAAATTCATATTAATATTAGACACCCACGTTGGCAAGGAGAACATTTTAAGAATTTTACTAGATTTAACACATTCCAAATGAACATCTGTATACACAGAAACCAGCAGAGGCTTCTTTTTATGTTGCCAATAGCTGTGACTACAGAGGCTTCTAAGTTCTTTTAGTGATTTAATCGTCAAATTATCAGTCCAAGACATAGCCCTCAGACAGTATTTGGTTGCCAAATAATGCCGCCTTATATAGAGAGGGGGGATACATAACTCACACTCCATTACATGAATGGGCGTGGTTTTTATGAATCCCCCTATAATACGAAGAGCAATATTCTGAACTCTATCTAATTTTGTTACATGAGTTTTAGCTGCATTATCATATAGGTAACTTGCAAAGTCAATTCTGGATCTAACTAAAGAAATGTACAAATTTCGGAGGTGTTTGGGGTGTACACCCCAGTTGGTGCCAGCTAAAACTTTTATTATATTTAACATTTTCATGGTTTTCTCCTGTGTCTCACTAATATGCCGATTCCATAGTAAGGACTTATCTAGCCATATTCCGAGATATCTAATACAGTCTGCAGACAAAATTATATCATCATCATTAATTCGCAAAGTGACCGGATATGTCTTTCTGCCTCTACTAAAAATACACAGTTGAGTCTTTTCCGCTGATATTTCTAAACCAATTTGTCGTAAGTTTTCTATGACCAGGTTAATAGCACGTTGCATGTTATCACAACTGGTTGACATATTCTCAGCCTGCGAATAAAACACAAAATCATCTGCATACTGCAAAGAGTCAATATTTCTAAGTGCTGTACATATTTTGGATGTCACAATATTAAAAAGGAGGGGCGAGATTGGGTCACCTTGAGCCAATCCTTTATTAGTCCATCTTTCAAGGTTGCTATCTCCATTGCCCTGCTCTACTTTAAGATATCTTTTAGACAGGAACGACCAAAGATATTTACATAATTGCGCCCCTATGTTTATCTTATCCAGCGTTAAAACCAGCTGATCTACAACAACATTGTTGTAGGCACTTTCGATATCCAAAAAACAGGCTAAAGTAGGTATGTTCTTTGAGAATCCAATTTGTATCTGTGAAACTAATCTAACTAAACAGTCTATACATGATTGACTTCTTCGAAAACCTGAAACCGTAGGTGCAAGTATACAATTTTGTTCCACAAACCACTCCAGTCTCTTGGCCAACATTGCATGAAAGATTTTGCACAAACATGACATCAGTGAGATAGGTCTGAATTTAGGTACACTATTAGGATTAGAGCTAGGTTTAGGTATAGGAACAATCTTGATACTGCGCCACTGTTCTGGTACACACGCTTGTTTGAAAATTAAATTATATATTTTAAGCAAAATTGACTTATGATAAATGGGTAGATGGTATATCATAGAATACGTTATGCCATCGTCCCCTGGCGCAGTATCCTTCTTCTTCAAACAATTAACTAGTTCTTGCCTATTAAACTCGCTTTCAAGCAATATGTTTGTTGACTGAAATATAGGTAGCGGTGATTCTACAAAATCCGGAGCCAACGAACATAAAAGCTCCTTTTTTGTTTCATCAGGGGCTTGAACAGGTCTCCCTCTAATTCCCTTCACCCAGCGCATCTTGCGCCATAACTCAGATGAGTTAGTTGTTTCATTGACTTCACTACAAAATGTTTCAAAATTATTCGACCTGCTTTTGGATATACGAACTTTTGCCTCATTAATTTTAGTGTTTAGTATGTCTAGGTTATCAGGTGTAGGGTTACGTCTGAAGTTTTTAAGGGCCAAACGCCGCTCAGCTATTTTCATAGATAAGGATGGACTCCAATATGGTTTCGGTTCAAATGAGGGGTTCGCGTTTGAGCAACTTTTTATGATAGGTACACTTTTATCTGCAGCCTTATTTATCTGTTCAATAAAACCATTATACAAAGTCTGGATGTTTTCGTCGAATGAGGGCTCCCTAAAATTGTCCCTTAACGTGTCACGGTATATTGACCAGTCCGCTAATTTAAAATTACGCCGTCGAGTGAACCTACAGCTATCATAAAACTTGATTGAAAATTTGATAATGAGATGGTCGCTACCTAAACTTTCATTAGTTACACCCCACTTAAAATATACAGCTATATCTGACGTAACGAACGTCACGTCGGGTGAAGATTCTTGTAAAGTTCCATTTACTAATTTAGTTCTAGTGGCTTCACCATTATTCAAATAAACATAACTACTGTCTAGAGAAGCATCCAATACTTGTAAGCCTCTAGTATTGGTTTTATTTGACCAACTAGTGTGGTGTGCGTTGAAGTCCCCGGCTAATATAGACTTATGTGAAAACTTTGAAAATAGGCCATCCCAATCACTTTGTGTGGTATGGACAGAAGGTGGACAATATATAGATACAATGTATTCCAAATGTTTGCAGTTTAACACTTTTACACACACCACTTCTATACCTGAATTGGCTAAATTAAGCGGACATATTTGTGTTTTAATGGATTTATGAATAATTAATGCAACTCCACCATATGAGTCCATCCTATCCTTCCTTAAAATATTGTAGTTACTTAATCTAAATGTTATGTCAGGATCCAACCATGTCTCACTAACTATACTAATACTAATTTTTTCTTGACTAAGTAAAAGTTCAAATTCATGACGTTTAGGTAATAAACTTTGTGAGTTCCACTGTATAATATTTAAAGCAAAATTTTTTAAGGGTGTACTACCCATAATGAAAGAGATTGATTATGTTTTTAATCAACCCCCCACTGCTTACAGATGTAATAATGAATGCCATAACCTCTTCAATACATAATTTTATCACACACGAAAACTTCTCTTCTAAACTTTTGTCTGTACTGAATATTATATTCTTAGACCTTTGTATAAACTCTTTAAATGTATGCTGTTTTTTGTCACATCCATCTTCTTTTGACGTAGACGTGGCAGTCTCTCCTGGTTTTCCCAGTCTCTGCGCTACTTGCTCTGTAACTTTATTGCTGTTTTGAGATCTACCTTTTTTCTTCTTCTTCGCCTTACTTTTTGTTTGCTCCCATCCTCTCTTCAGGGTGAAGTTTTCCCAGGTATTCTTCTCCATGCAGGTATCTCTAGTCTCTTCTTCACTTTCTGGTTGGCTTTCTATGATTTCACTTTCTACTTCTTTTTCATTTTCTTGGTGTATTGATACCTCCATATGTCTATTCCCCGATAGTACATCTTTGTATGACTTCCCATAATGCCCCTCTGCATTACATATAGCCTGACCAGCCGGCTTCCATGATGGAACATCACCATTTCTGGCCTCCTTGTGAAGAGAATCATCAGAGCATTTTTTATTTTTATAATACTTTGACAATGCAATCTTGTATGTGCAGTTATCTTGACTCATTATCAACCGTACCTCCTTTTCTTTTAAGAATACTGGGCACTTTTTGTCAAATGACATGTGTTCGCCTCTGCAATTGATGCATTTATATGAGTCTACTTCACAATTAGCATGGCCTTCACCACATTTAGGGCACAGTGTCTTCTTAGTCGGACAGGCACGCGATAGATGGCCGTATCTCCAGCAGAAAGAACACTGGGTGACCGGGAAAATATAAGAGTCTACCTTGAACCTGCAGCCATAGCCATAAACATATGCAGGCACAACTGCACTCTTAAAGGCAAAGCGGACAGTCTCGCTGTCAATCCATTCCCCTTTCTCTGACAACCGCTTTAATCTCTTTACTGATACGATTTTATACTCGCATGTGATTTTTTCCGCTAACTCTTTCTCATCTATTTCTAATTCAAGATATTTGACGATACCGTAAGATACGTCAACCTCATTGGTAAGATGGCATCTGTATCCTGAATCTGCAAACTTTTCACAATTTAATAACATCTCTGCATCTGTTTTGGTTTCAAATTTAATTAGAACTTTATAGGGGCTTTTGTACTTAATATGTGTGATATTTTGTATATTTTCAGCCTTCAGCATCTTTGCGAAACCAATCTGTTTCGGCAGCAATTCCGCAGATGTAAGACATACCTCAAATAAATTTTTATCATTGTTATTCTCAGAGATATTTTTATTCAATATTGATTCAGTATTATTAGACGTACTCCTTGCAAAGCGCTTTGTTTTTTTCCGTACTAAGGTAAACTCGCCATTATCTCCGTCAATCGCGTCTTCTTCGCTACCGTCAGCACGGATTCTCTTCTGCGGGCGCAAGTCGCCGCCGATAATCTCCATCACCTCTTCACTGTTATAAACTTGTTGCTCACTAATAATAATATTTCCCTCTATCTCATCTTCACTAATATCGCTTCTAATACTAGATAACAATCCCAAAGATTCCTCGTCCATTTTTAATACATCCGCGAGGGTGGGTGTGAATAAAGTTGACGCGGCGACAATGACCTTATCGCAATACGAGCGCTCGCTAAGCGATACCACGCGCAACTGGCCCACAATAATAAAAATCATGATCTTATACTTGCTGTATAATTTCTTTTATGTAAATGAATGACGTGACGAGCTAGTCGTTCGCCTGATGTTAAGCGTCACGGCTGCCCATAACAGCTTGCAGTATCACTCGGAACTCTAGATTAATATAGTTTTGCGTGACACTGCAATGCGCAGTGCGCACGGCATCCTGAGATTTCACACAGTATAGTAATAAGATTTTTAGACTGTGAAATTACCAATAGTTTTCCCACTGGAGTCACAAGATACAGTAGAAACTGTGATCACAGTGATTACACACCTATCCGGTTAAGTAGGATTTTGCCTTCAATGACAACTACATGGTTGTATATTAAACTTCCAGGCTTTGAAATATGAAGAGTGCTACGGGGAAGCTATTGAAAGCTTTGTGATGGCGAACCGTCTGGACCCTCCTTGGGGCCCTCCTATCCATGAGCTTAAGGAACTGGTGGGGTACCTCAACTATGTTGACCATCTGTTAAAGAACAAGGGCAAGATCAAGGCCAAACGCATCATGCAGATGGTTAAGGTAACTGATTACTGATGTGACGAGTTTTGGTGCTTCTTTTCAGGTGCACTTGCTCCCTGCAATAGTATTTAACGGGATATAATCTAGGCATCCGCAGAGCCTGAAAACGAAAGTTTTCAATCAGTGTGTGTTGCCAATGATGACTTATGGAACTGAGACATGGTCTCTTACTGTTGGCCTCATTAGTAAGCTCAAAGTCGCGCAACGAGCTATGGAGAGAGCTATGCTCGGTGTTTCCCTGAGAGATAAGCTCCGAAATGAGGAGACCCGCAGGAGATCTAAAGTGACCGATATAGCTCTTAGAATTAGCAAGTTGAAATGGCAATGGGCAGGCCACATCGCTCGTAGAACTGACAATCGATGGGGAAGAAAGGTTCTCGAGTGGCGACCACGAACCGGAAAACGCAGCGTAGGACCCCCACTCGGTGGACCGACGATCTGGTGAAAGCCGCGGGAGCCGATGGATGCAGGAGGCGAGCAGCCGCTCAAGGTGGCGCGCTCTGGGGGAGGCATATGTTCAGCAGTGGACGTCTTCAGGCTGTTGATGATGATGATGATGAATCTAGGCATATTCAAAAGCAGAGTGAATAGGTATTAGGTATCTTCTGGGGAAGTGTCTTTTGTCCTCATCTGCACTTACCATTTATAGGTGAGGTATGGCCAATTGCGCACCCATTTACAATAAAAAAGAGGTGTGATTGAAGCTCCTGATCAAAGTTTTATTTTCTGTTTTATCGTTAAGTATTTAAAGGTGACAGGCAGCCTTAGAGCCTTAGAGCGGCCATATTGTGCTAACAACATGTTAATTAACCAAGAATTGAAGTTGACATGTATTGAGGAATTAATTTATTACTTAGTTTTATGGTGTGATGTTGCCGTGTTAATATAATTTAAATAAATAAATTAATAAAAATATTGTCACAGTGTAGTCTAAAGCGATCTAGCTTTGATAAAAAATATTGCGCTGGATTGGTTTTGATAAGTAATGGAAACAGGAATCTATTTTTTTTTTTAAATCTTAATAATCATGTTTTTTTTATGCGATTGAATGACGTAACGATGTAGTCGTTTACCTGGTGTTCAGCGACACGGCCGCCCATAACAGTTGCAGTGTCACTCGGAACTTTAAAACAATAAAGTTTCGCGTGACACTGCACTGCGCACGTCATCCTGAGACATCACACAGTCAAGTAATCAGATTACTAGACTGAGTGATCAGATGAAAAGTCTCATTTGCCCAGTAATTTCACTAGCTACAATGCCCTTCAAAACCGGAACACAGTAGTGCTTCCACACTACTGCTTGGCGGCAGAATAACTGGCAAAGCGGTGGTACCTACCTAGACGAACTATGTTTGTTAATATGTTATACTGATTGTAATTATTTCCTCTGAAATAATTACAATCAATATAACATAAAAAAAACCCAAAGAAAAAAAAGCAAAATTCCAAAATTTTTACGTATAAAAGTGCTAAAAATGTTTTTCTATGTTCATGAATGACGTGACGAGCTAGTCGTTCGCCTGATGTTAAATGACACGGCTGCCCATAATAGCTGCCGTGTCTCTGATTTGACTTTACGTTTGATTTTAGTTTGTTTATGACTTTGACAAAAATGTGCCAACCCTGCAAAGCCATAATGGAAAGTTGATGATGAATTTGGCATTTTTCAATTTGTGCTAGTTTTCTTATTGTGTCATTTGCAGTCAATGGAGCCGTCAATGTTTGGAGACTATCAGCCAGGGGCTGTTCTGACGATCAACAGTAGGAAGGTGACCATTGAGCATGTCAAGTTGGGAGAAATGATGGACGGTGACAACCTTGGCAAAGTGGTGATGGGACGAGTGGTCGGCTCACTGCACAGCGATAATTCCGTGCCATTGTAAGCATTTTTTTTAAAATTATTTTTTAGCCTTCTCTCTTCGTATTTAGCCAGTATTAAATAAATATGTGTGGACATTTCACACAACGCCATCTAGTTCCAAACTAAGCATAGCTTGTACTATGGGAACCAGATCTGATACAATACTTACATAGATACTTTTTTGTTTGTAATATGATTATATGACATCATCATCAGTCTGAAGACATCACTGCTGAACACAGGCCTCCCCCATAGTACGTCACTCTAAGCGGCTGCTTCCCTCCGGCGACCATCGGCTCCCCGCGGTTCTGACCAGATCGTCAGTCCACCTAGGGGGGGCCTATGTTACGTCTTCCGGTTCGTGATTGCCACTCGAGGTACCTTTATTCCCCGACTCGATCTCAACTTATTTCATTAATATAATAATCATTTTGCAAATGAAGTCTCTTCATTGAGTCATAAAATAATGGGTGGCAATAGGCTAGTTGCCTGCTAAAAATTAACAAGTAAATGTTATTTTAATAACGTAGGCTAAAAATGAATGCAATAACTGAAAAAATAAGTAAAATCGGTAAACAAATCAAGGAGTAATAAGCTTTTGAAGTTTCTGGAGCGGGTATCGTCTGTCCCTTTCTCGCAAAACAGGAGATTCCCCACAGTTACTATGCAACCGCACGTTGTGAAGTCATATGCCAATGAGACTATGTAAAGCTACCACAGCTTAGTAATGAGGTACTATGAAGGAACAAGAGTGACGTCACTGCATGTTTGAGCTGTCTCTTTCTATTCCTCTATTTTAAAATGCTTGTAACTTTGTCATTTATTGAGATATTTAATTTTTGTTTTCACGACTGTTTATTTCTTGAGGAATACTATTAATTTATGCAATAAAAAAATAGCAGGACACTAGCCTATTGAACTCACAATCTACAGTGTAGAATACAGAGTAGGCATGGATCATTTCATTAGGAGCAGGTGAAAAATCATATGATTTTATTTATCATAAATCGCTCTGCTACTTTTTGTCACACACTCTGCTACAAATCACAGTGTGATAATCACACTCAATGAATCGTGCCTTCGGATTTCATAATACGAGAGTAGCATAAGCGGTGAATATCAAAACATATAGTTTTGTTTATGCTTCAGTGAACAAACTGAGACCTGTAGAGTATAATTTTATAAACACTGAATACTGCCTGTGATGTAGCGGTGAACTTTGATCTAGAAAGTATTGTTAGATTTCTTAGTAACCATTAGTAGCAGGTCGCAACTTCGCTAGGTTGCTCCTAAATCACATCTCTGTTCCATTTCATAAAGCACCGCCAATCGCCAGTGATCATAAATTCACTAGGCATATGAAAAATCACAGGTGAAATCACAGTGATAAAAATAAATCATATGATGAAATGACAATGCTTTAAAAGTATCAATCATTTCCATGCCTAGTACAGAGCCGTACTGAACTATAATGGCATTCAAATAACACTACTTTTGCAATGATTCCAGCACTTTCGCGATAGTTGATGAAAGCATGTCATGTGTGGCTGTCAACGTGTACAACTGGGCTGACGGTCGAGGGGTTATCATCGGAGACTGTGTTGCCATACCTGAACCTAAAGTCACTACGCATACCAACAATACGCCATACCCGGTATGTATACTTGTCTATGGGTGTAGCGATAGATTTTAAAATGTTTATTATTCGATGGACAGTCGTGGAGTTATAATTTTATTTTTATAATTTAATTCTTAATTTGAAGTGGCAATGGGCAGGCCACATCGCTCGTAGAACTGACAACCGATGGGGAAGAAAGGTTCTCGAGTGGCGACCACGAACCGGAAGACGCAGCGTAGGCCGGCCCCCCACTAGGTGGACCGACGACCTGGTGAAAGCCGCGGGGAGCCGATGGATGCAGGAGGCGAGCAGCCGCTTAAGGTGGCGTGCTCTGGCGGAGGCCTATGTTCAGCAGTGGACGTCTTCAGGCTGTTAATGATGAATGATGATGAATTTAATTCTTGACCTGGATACAAAGTACTTCAGTCGCAATATTAAAAAGTTTAGTCATAATCAAGTCAATGGCATGCCCTTGTAATGTGGTGGCAACTTTATTAGAAGCTTCTATGGAGTTTTGGAAGCAACACGAAAAAACCACGTTTCACCACATTATGGGCCTTACTTATAAACGTTGCTTAAATTTAATCAGTGTTTTAAATGTTATTATGTATGTTGTTTTTAATGTTTTGCGCGTGACATTTCAAATCAGCCACAAATTGACAGAACAGTTTAAGCATTGACTAACTTTAAGCAGCGTTTATAAGTAAGACCCTATATCATTTGCCCACGCTCATGCTCGTAATTCAGCACTTAATGCGTGAAACACCACCAATTTTAAACATTAACACTAGAAAAAGCACAAGTTTTGAAAAATAATACAATTCAACGTCGTGAACTTTGTCGCGTTTCCGCCAAAACTGGAGTTATCATCGGTGTTGCCATCCCTGAACCTGAAGTCACTACGCATATAGGTTATTTCACTACTACTAAAAATAACGAGTAAATATTATTTTCTTAAAACAGGTTAATAAAAAATGTAATAATTGAAGAAATAAGTAAAATCGGTTAATAAATCACGGAGTAAATATACTTTTAAAGTTTCTGGCGGCGGCACCGTCTGTCCCTTTCTAGCAAAATAGAGAGTATGGCGCTGTGACGTCATATGTCAGATTGCAGAGCTGCCACAGCTTAGTAATAAGATACCATGAAAAAATAATTACTGACGTCACTGCGTGTTTTGAGCTCTCTCTTTCTATTATTGTATTTTAAAGTGCTTGTAACTTTGTCATTTTTTGAGATATTTAATTTATTTTGTTTATAAAGTTATTTATTGAGGAACGGTATGTATACTTGTCTATAGGTATAGCGATAAATGTATTCGAAGAGTTAACAACGTTATGCAAGCTGAATTACACTTTATTCCGAGATGGCAAAGTTCATTTTGTATAGCAACAGTCGCTATGAACTCAAATGCCTTCTATAATTCAAAGATCTTCTATAGTTTTGTTAAGTATTCCGTGGAGTTTTGGCGGGAACGCGGAAAAGTTCACGTCGGTGCATTGTATTATTTTACAAAACTTATGCTTTTCCAGTGTTAATGTTTAAAATTGGTGGTGTTTTACGCATTAAGTGCTGAATTACGAGCATGAGTGTGGGCAAGTGATATAATGTAGTGAAACGTGGTTTTTCGTGTTGCTTCCAAAATTCCATAGAAGCTTCTAGTAAAGTTGCCACCACTTTACTAGGGCATGCCTTAGACTGGGATTATGACTTAGACTAGACTATGACTACTCTGACTGTGACTATGACTTGACTTTAAGTGAAAATTTCCATAATACGATGAAAAATTACAAAACTTGACACTGGCTAAATACACTATGTGTGGAGCCAAAATATAAGAAAAAAAAAAAACGTATTCCGTGCTAATAGTAATGTGCCATCTATTTTCAGGAAGCGATTGCAAACGAAAACTTTTACGGCTCCAAAACCAAAGACAACAAGACGAAGAAAACTGATCTGGTAAGCACATGTTCTTTTACACACACACAAAAAAAAAATCAAAGTTCTTATAATCACGATTCAATATTAATTTCGATAAGTTATGTACCTGAATTCAGAATTGCATCTCAGTTTTTAGGGTTCCGTACCCAAAGGGTAAAACGGACCCTATTACTAAGGCTCCGCTGTGGGTCTGTCTGTCTGTCACCAGGCTGTATCTCATGAACCGTGATAGTTAGACAGTTGAAATTTTCACAGATGATGTATTTCTGTTGCCGCTATAACAACAAATACTAAAAAACAGAACAAAATAAATATTTAAGGGGGCTCCCATACAACAAACGTGATATTTTGGCTCGTTTTTATAGATAATTGGTACGGAAACCTTCGTGCGCGAGTCCGACTAGCACTTGACCGGTTATGATAGTTTATGGTCTGGTTCACTAACAAAATTTTAAAATCGTATCGCGCTTAACAGCCGACATTTTGTCAGCCGTTTGAATTACACTATAACAGCCGGTACTTTATTAAGATGTTATAGTCCTTAAAATTTTAGCAACCAGCGGGATTTGAACCTGCGCGTTCCAACTCACCTGATTAGGCGCTCTCCCAACTGAGCTATGGTTACATGCCCGCTGACTGCGAAAATCTCTTCTCTCTTCTTTGTAAATATACCTTATGTGTGGTTTACACTTTAAAAATCCATTCCATGCTGCGATGAAATATAGATGGATAGATAGATAAACTCTTTATTGAAAACACCATATCACACGAACATTTAGAGGGAAGTCTTATAACTAAGTGTCGCAATGGGCGGTCTTATCGCTTAAAGCGATCTCTTCTAGACAACCCAGATATAGGATAGATCCACGATCGTCGCGCCTAATGTAAATGATGTAACTCACATATTATTGTTTTACAACGCTATTACGGGGTGCTATGGGTCATTATTAAAATTAAACATCCGCTTGACTATTTCATATTAATTGGAGAGGTAAAAATCTGTTTAAAAGGCCTATTACACTACACGGTATTCAGGGCCCGGTAGTTAGGGAGGGCGTGGCCCCTTGCAAGGGCGTCGATTACTACACTACACTGAATACCGGCTCCCTCACTCTCTGTGTACAGTCTGAATTTGAACGCGCGCGGATATAGACGTATCATGGCACCGGTTTTATCTAGACCATTAAAAAAAGCAGCGGTTGCCGTGACTTTGGTAGTTGGATCTATGAATATTATAGAAGAAAGCGATTAGGGAGCAAGGCTTGCCGGGACCGCCCGGTCGCCCTAGTTAGGGACCCTTATGCTCTAACTCTTATTACACCACCCTTAGTTAGGGTAAGGGTCCCTTAAAATTGGGTAGTGTAATAGGCCTTTTAGTAAGCATTGGCGCGGGGACACTTGAAGTTTGATTTTCATAGAGACTGTGTATCTATAGTATATTTAACTTAAGGTGGAACGTTTCACTCAGCGCGGCAAATTCAAATTTTCTTGCGTTTTTTGCCAATCATAGCTTAATTACTCATGACTGAAAATCCAAGACGAAATTTGTTTATTGCCATTTGTTGCTAAACCAATGGTATCTACGTGATACTTTTAATCTTAATTTATTGAGACATTCTATTCAGTTGCGCAAAATCTGTTTTCACGTAATCACATTGAGTAATTAAGCTTTTGACTGGTCTGATAGCTCAGTTGGTAGTAGCTCTGCCTTCTGGACTATAGGTTGTGGGTTCGATTCCCACTTAGGACAAACATTTGTGTAATGAACACCCATGTTTGTTCTGTGTCTGGGTGTTATATTGTATTCTATGTATGTATTTACAAACAAAAAGTATCCAAGTATTGTATCAGTTATCTGGTTCCCATAGTACAAGCTATGCTTAGTTTGGGGCTAGATGGCGCTGTGTGAAATGTCCACACATATTTATTAAAAAAAAAACGCAAGAAAAGATTCCATGGTACTTTATTAATTTAAAATACACCATTTCTCAGGTATACGACTTCCGTACGATCCGCGTTAACGATCCAACGATATTACGTGTGAACGGCAAGCGCATCGGCCGCAGTGAGTTCGCTAGCACTCGCGTCACTAGCACGTACGAGGCGCACTGACTACCGTACCGGGTGGTCGTCGATTGGGGTTAGGCTGTGGGGTAATGTGTCGTGGCGTGAGGACTCGTGGGATGCTGTGAGGACTTGGGGTGGCGTGAGGGCTTGTGGGGTGGTGTAAGAACTTGTGCGGTGATCTGAGGACTTTTGAGGTGAGGCGAGGACTTTAGGGGTGTTGTGAGGATTATTAGGGTAGTGTGAAGACTTGTGGTGTGGTGTGAAGACTTATGGGGTGGGGTGAGGACTTGTGGGGTGGTTTGAGGACTTGTGGCGTTGAGTAAGGGCTAAAATTACAGGCACACTGAAAAGTACAGACAGTAGGTTACTATTCAAATTAAAATAAATCGCCACAACACGGCACATTAACTATGGATTTGGTAGTCGAATACCATCCGGCGTTTTATTGACTACAATGGGCGCAAATCATGATCAATCGACGACGCTGGCTGGCAATACAAAAAGTTTTGAGAAACTTTTTTTTCTTTTCATTTTAATGACACATTATGTTTCGAGTGAGCTTTTGCTAAAATTAGGTATTTTTTTCTACTACTATGTAGTTTTTACACTGTTGTCTTCACTAAGTGCTAGGATTTTGATCTCTGGTAAGTTAATATTATGTTTTAAGAACTGTATTTAGGCTTTTGTGTTAATTGTTTACACAAGTTATTTTTTTTTAACTACAATATTAACGGTAAATACAGATAATCATTTCAAAATTGTATCATAAAAGTAACAATAAAATCATTAAATTTATTAATAACAAAATAATTGAAACTTATTAACAATTAATACATCTTGATATTAAATAACTATATAAAAATTAAATGTGCCGATTTTAGTGTCAGTATTTGTAAACATATACCAGTAGAAAATGTACCTCCCAAGAAAAGACTCCTATTCCTATTGTCGTAAGGTTGTTTTTACTCTCTACAATTAGAATTAGCATTTGATGTCTGTGTAAGCATGTCTATTCTACATATACTACTTACGTATATCATTATGTGAAAACTTCTTTTGGGACCTCTATTATTGTGTATACTCTAGTTAGAAAAAAAAATAGATCTCATTTGAAGTAAGTATACAAGACATACAGTACTTGTTTAGATAATAGCACGTCCAATAAATAATATGGTAAAATAATTTTCAAAGCTATAATTGAGCCTCTCAGGACAATTATTGCTAGAAATCTTGGCCAAAGTTTTGCCAAGAGCCTTGAATATTTTTGTGTGAAGGCTGGCATAGGTGCTGTCCGCCATCTTGTTTTTCCTTCAAAATAGCGGCCATTCATAAAGCTTATATGAATCGATAGCTGACAATAAATACGAACAAGGTTAGTATGAAAAAGAACTCCTCCGACGTCGTGACTCTAAGATATACGCTTTCAAAGTTACACTGGTGGTGAAGCCATTATGTTGACTTAGAAGTAAATTGAGGGTATGACCTGGTTCATACAATTTTATTAGTAAAGGACGTTTGTATTAGTGTCAGCTATCGATTCATATAAGTTACATGAGTGGCCGCTATTTTGAAGAAAAAACAAAATGGTGGACAGTAGGTATGCCACAATATTCGATGTCATTTGGAAATCATTGTATTTTTTTTCACGGACGTAGCATAATTCCGGCAAGTCATTGTACGTTGATCACTTTGATCCATTTACTGTATCAATGTAAAGTGTTTATAAACTTATTAGATAAAAAGAAGGAACTTTTTTGGTAGGGAATTCCTAAAAAGGAGTGAATTGCGTGAAGGTAAGTTTTTAAAATAATGGTATGGCAACCCTAAGGGTGACTTGAAGACTGGGCAGTTTTATGTCGGTATCGAATGGATATTGAATTATTACTAAAGTTGTAAACTATTTTGGGCATGTAGGTAGGTAAATGATAAAACACGATGTTGTGTTGTCGGGGGCTAACAGGTAGCGCTAGTGTAGTCTGTCACAGAATATCTACCAAATTTTATTTTTTGTAATGCCTTTGTTGGTTTCCTTTATTTAAATATACATAGCTAATATTGAACCCTTTATCGACTCAGTTCTTTAGAGTCCAAGACACCTGAGTGCCTCCCTCTATCTCATTAATAAAAATATCAGTTCTTTAGAGTCCAAGAGACCTGAGTGCCTCCATCTATATCATTAATAAAAATATCATATCCAAGACTAGTTTTCATACATTAAAACAGAATTAAAGTAGGTATACACCTATTTGCCGGGGCGAGATAGTGAATGCTAGCGCGACCCTATCTCGCCCCATTCCGGCGGCGGACGGATCACGGGGGGGTTTTAGTGGGTTCAAGTCCCACATACCCCCTGCCATCACCCCCGTGGTGGCAGGGAAGTGCGAAGGCATTTCCCCCCCTCAAAAAAAAAAAAAAGGTATACACCTATTTTCTTTCTATCCAGTTTTTATGTCTAAAAACTATTTTGAGTTATTAATATACTTTTTGTGAACATTTTAAAGTTACTATACAGGGTCGCTGTGAGCTGGATTTTTCGTGATTACATATTACCTATATATAATGTCAGAAATGTTGATATGCGTGAGCGAGATTGAGGACTCATTGAACCTTAGCCTCTGGACTCCCATGGTCGCGATATAGTGTCACCCGGTTATTGTTATTCTATGAGGCTTTTTATTTAAAAAAAAACGCTAGTTCCGCTTCTTTTCTAGATGGCGCTGTAACTACATAGTTTAAACCTTTCAAACCACAGAGTAGTTTAAACATAAGAAAATGCGTAGACTACCTACAAAGAAATGTCAAATTGAGTGGACCACGAGTACATTGTCTGTAGTATCTCCTAAGTAGTCTGTGGTGTATTCTTCTTAAGTAAATTGAAGTACAGCAGAACTGCGAGACAGATAAACGTTAATATTATGATCCAAAATAAAGAGCGAGCTATCGCGCAACGAAAATAAAACAAACGAAACATTTTAGAGTTGTCAGTCAGTATCGTGACACATTTCCTATAACCTGTGGTCTATGCTTGAAACAGTGACAGTGACAGATTTTGGTAAAACCACAACTGGCGCCATCTATTGGGTCATACAAAAAACACCATTTCTTTTTTTTTAAATAAAACTCCTCATTGTTATGCAGAAGGCCGAAATTCAATAAATGAAATATTACCCAATGCTAATGTTGTATCTCATTCCGGATCCATGATAACAGATCCCTCTCTTTCGTCTTGAAAGCAACAGAGAGGGAGAGGGAAAGATGAGGGGGGGGGGGGGGGGGGGGGAACATTATTTTTTATCATAAAATTGGTTATTATTGGATATTTCGCGTAAAGTTGAATAGTGATGAAGTTGATGAGAGAAACCCTGTTAGCTTCCGTTTTAATGTAATATACATAAAATGTTGTAACATAATTATATACTACGACGCAGGCGTTGTTAAGTAACAATGGGGTAAAAAACTGAATTTTGCTCACTTCAGATGGCAGCACTGCTGAGTGTTCCCTAAATCTGACAAATATCTGTCATCCTCCATAATAATTTTGTAAACAAATAAAAATAACTCAATTTATTTCAATAATATGACGTTGTGTTCAGCTTTGTATTGCAAAAAGACGGGAGTCCATGTATTCCCTAAAGATATCGAATGGAGTAAACAATGGATAAAAGCTTTACGAAGAGAAAATTGGGAGCCAACTAAATATTCGAGGTTATGTGATTTTTTTCCAGTAGTAGATGCTTTTCTATTCCGCAGCTGTTCTTTTAACTGCCTAACACTCCATGTCGAATACATTTTTGTAGTATTAGGATCGAATTCGCTGGTAAACACATAGAATCAAAAACGCAATATAGCCGCGATTAGGATCACTCAACAGTGGCGCCACCTACGATTAGCTTTCAGTTTTTAACCCCATTATTAATAATGATTTGTTAATTATTAGTATTATTATTTTAAACAAAGATGTTTTTAGATAATTACGATAAAATTTAAATTAAATAAGTAAATTATGTTGATTATATATTTTCTAATGCCTGCTTTTTAAAATCATAATGTAATTAATGCGAACTAAATATGCCGGTTTATTAAAATTTTCTGAATATGTGTTTTCTTAATAGATTTTCCGGGAAACTTGGTACATTGAGATCTGCGAATTATAGTAGTAATAAAATTAATAAAAAATATATGTTAGTTATATAAAATTCATGACATATTCGTAGTAATACTACTTTTACATATTTTTTATAAATTTTACGATATCGTGGCCAAATTACTGGACATTATTTCGTTTCAATTTTTTTCTTTACTCTTAGGTATATTAGAATAATTTAGTAGTGATCTTCAAACAAATTACATTGACGTCGAATTCACGCGATTTTCGCACTTATTTGTATAGAAAACTGCACGAATTTGACGCCGATGTATCGAAGCCGAAGATCAGATCCACAGACTAAAAGAACAATATAGATGGCGCGCAAAGAACTACTAAGTAAAGTTAAAATGGGAATGTCTTATTTCTAAATCTCGGTTTTCGTTCTCAAACAGTGAGCAAGTTTGATCCAAAGCGTTTTATAAGAAAAGTTATAGTCAAATACCTATACGCTAGCTACGGTACCGGTACGCTAGCGACATTAGTAAACCATAAAATACGGTAGCAGGTTTAGCTACTTTATATTGCTTTTTTAAATTATTTGTGAGAGCCTAAAGGAATACATACCCAGAAAACGGGCAGAAACATTCTCTATTTTCACAAGAACTAACTACTCCACACTGGCTGTAATATCTCTCACGCTCTGATCAGATGCCAAAAAAAATCTGTGATCACCAGCTGTCTGCCAGACGGTGATTATGGCGCCCTATGATAGCGTTGAAAGTGGCGTTTTGTGAAGAAGGCCAGTGGCCGTATTGCGGATGTTGATGTGGAACTATGTTCTGAGCGTTCCATCTACATTTTTCTTTTACTCTAGGTATGTCTTACCTTTGTATTACATCTTTATAATACAAATCAGTCCCGTTTTTCTTGATACAAACTTGTTTTTAAAAATCTTGGTGTCTAATATATTAGAGTTAGTTTAAATATCTAAATGTACACGTACTCATTATATATAATAACTATACTGTTAATATTTTGAATAAAACACGTAGTGATAACAAAATGGTTTTATTGTAGAAATACTGGTATGTTATAGGTGGATACTACAGTGTAAGGCGAAGGGTAGGGCAAACAAGGTGTTTTTTGGGACGTTTCCTGGCGATATTAGCACGTGGACGCATTGAATTTATAATATCATGTAATTCATATCTTTAAGTATGCCGTGACGTCCGCAAATACAAGATAAATAAATTTAGCTCTATGGGAAAGAATCGCAAACCTCCCTCGAAAAATTTTACCAATTAGTACCAATTTTACTCAGTTTTTATCCATTTTTTTTTACAAAAAATAATGAGTGTATTCCCAACAATCATTCAGACGCTGTGATGACTTCATTTTTTTGAAAAATACTATATAAACATAAATATTAATTAAAAACCGTCAAAATCAGTCATTGCGTGCGTTGTCTTTGTCGTAACCGCCGCGCTAAAGTTTAGACTGAATTGATATTTAAGTCTACGTCGTTAAGGTCGAGATTTCTTTCAACGGATTTTGATCTGCTTATCTGGCCCTACCCGCCGCCTTAAGTAGGTTAATTAAGTAGAAAACTATTTTTGCTAATAAAATAGAAAGGTACATGCGTTCTCACTCACACTACACTGTTTACAGACTGGTAAGAGTGAGATATCTAGATTCAGCAGCTTACTTCCATACCGTTTATGTTAAATAATCTACTTAGATTTATTAGAAGCCGCCATATTTAACCTTAAGACTTTTAATTTTAGAAAATTTACATGATTGTAGCAGAAAATAGCAGTTTTATTTAGTTTATAAGTATCGGTACCTTTATTATTTAATGTTAATTTAAAATTATTTTCATAACATCATCATTTGATTTTTTATTTTTTTCATTGGCTTTTTTCATCATTTTCATTATGTTATGTTTGTATTTTAGTTTGTTAATATTAAGTAGATAATTCATATAACGTGATGACGTTTATCGTGTTAAATCAAAATACACATATAATACATAATAATAATAAAAAAGTATTGGCACTTAAATCTACTTGTACAGTTTTGAACTTTATATATTAGTAATAGGTATCAAAAAGTAATGAATTATTATTTACACTAAAATGTACAATGTCAAGTCGACCAAAACACAGTAACTGCATGTCAGCCTATTATATTTTATGCCGTATCATAAGATTAAGTTCAAATGGCGTATCTACAGTTTTTAATTTTAGCAATGATACGGCTATGCAATCTGACGGCAGTATACAGGTTTAAAACTAATTTGCGTTATATCCATTTTATCTTTTATCTCTTTTTATCTTATCAGAAACAACTTTTTCTAAAGCGAGACAGACATACGTGCCAATTTTAGGCTTCATTTTGTGACCAGTCATTCTCGCTCTAGCAAACGACGTTTTTAAGCGAGAAAAAGAGATAACTAGTTTTTCATTTCGTAATCTCCATAAATTTTTATCCTTCAAATCTTTTGTTAAATCGAGAAAGACGCACGTGTTAATATCCAGCATTGCGAGCTCCATATTGTAACATCTTTCTCGCTCTATGAAACGACGTTTTACAAGCGGTAGAAAGAGAAGGCGTCTATGCATTGACCTCCCACAACTGTAAGTCATTTTCAACAATTTCAGCGTACTTTTCGCCTTTACGTCTATCCCTAAACAAAGGTCTCAATGTTTTTAGTCCTAATCCTAACAACGCTTTGTTGTCTAGAAGATCATTGAGCTTGTATACCAGTAAGGGATTGTAGTGTAGGCGAAGTAGACTCGGTCGAGAGTATAGGTACTGACTGTCTCGTAGATTCCACCGCGCCCACGCTTCTACTGTTTTGTTTCCGCTTGCCACCTAGAAATCAATCAAATAATTACATTGTCGCATTTGGGATTTAATTAAGGCCGGGATACATCCTCACGTTCAACTTTATAGGACAGTTAAAATCTTCAGAGCAGTAGTAAATCCTGGTTTTTCCCTTTAGATACATTAAAACATGTAATTGATTAAAATTAATCAGTTGATTAGCAGATGGTTACTGCTTATTCATAAATTCTTAAACAGAAATGAATAAAATAGAATTTAATTCGAATTTATGTATGTTACATTACATAAGGCATGTCAGATTTGTCGTAAGTACCATTTCATCATCATCATCATCATCAGCCTAAAGACGTCCACTGCTGGACATAGGCCTTCCCCAGAGAGCGCCACTTTGAGCGACTGCTCGCCTCCTGCATCCATAGGCTCCCCGCCGAAAGGACCATTTAACCGTTGTCAAAATAACGTTATGTTTTAATCCTAATTTAACTACGTGAGATTGGTCTTTCATGGTTATGAAACTATCAAACATTGAAGAGAATATTGGTAGGTATATGAAGCATTTAACTGTTAAATATAACGCCAATCATGATTCTGCAACACATACTGGCTAAACAAATTCTAAATACTAGTTAAACAATCCAAAGAATACAACTGAAAAATGTGAAATTGGAACACTTAAAAGCGATGGGACAAACTGTTACAAAACTATTGCTTGCAATAACAAACCGGTTCTGATGATAGCTAAGGGATATGAGATGCGTCAATAGCGGGCCTATTTAGTTATAATAAGCGCAAGCCTATCAACCAATTAAAAAAAACTCTCTCATTCTGTCGAGAGCCGTGTGAGAGCAACAAAAATGCTCGAGCCGGATAGGTATATAAAAAAGTCGACTCACCCTGATGTCACCGACTTGCTTCAGAAAGTACGAAGAGAAGTAGAACCTCAGGTTGTCCGGTGACGTGCTGTGTCTATGGTTTCGTAACCTTATATACGAGCGCAACAGGTTGTACCCAGTCCTTTTGTATTTAAACACCTGGGAATTAACAAAATGGCTGCGAAATGACAATAAAAATATCCATGGAATATCTACTTGGAAGCAAAACGCTTCGTATATGCGAACTATTGCTTACTAAAAACTATATTATAGTTTTGCTTCCACTTTCATCCATCATTTAGATATTTGACCTTATTCCACCTTCTCGATTTTACCATCAACAACACATCGGCAACGCGAAAAAGCGTATCCACATATTGTAGATACGTGGAAGTCTCATACAACGCGATTCTTGCGCTCGTTTCTTCCACGAGCCTGCAAGATGTGGAATGATCTTCCTCCTGAGGTTTTTCCGCATAACTAGAGTATGGGAGGCTTCAAAAAAAGTGTTAAAAGAGTCCCCTCTAAGGGTAGGCAACGCACCGGCAATGCCCTCGGTGTTGCAGATGTCCATAGGCAGTTCTGACCACTTACCCATCAGATGGGCCGCCTGTTTGTTTGCCACATTTCATTAAAAATACATGCTAAAGGTGGAACTTTTTGACGAAAGATTGTGTTCCCTGGTAAATAACAACTGGTAAAAACGTGTCTCAAGGTCACAAGTGCAAGTGGTCGCAAGTGGTTAGGTTCCATCAGACCAATTGACACTTGTCATCAGCTGAGATAGTGGTCAAACTTATAACGTGCTATTTTACTGGAAGATCAGTTAGTAACGTTTTTGTACTGTATCAAATTCCTTAATTTCCAATCTTATTTTAGAGACCAATAAAATTTAGAGATGCTGGCTTGGCTGTCCGCAGAGAATGCGGAAAGGTTAACTATCAGCAGGAATTAGGGGTATATTGGAATCCAGATTTGCCATCACTATGCCGCGGCCTTGCTTTGCCTGGAGCAAGATCTCGACTGGGCTACAGAACATCCAGGTCATCAACTGGCGGAAGACCAACTGCGGGACGACTGGAGTCAGTGGCGTTCCCTGCTGTTAGAAGCCAAGTGAGTCTTCGCTAATAGAATATGTAAGTATTTCATAATAATTATAGGAACCTAGGGCCTACGGTTTTTTCATTACTATATATCTTTATAAAACGTCTGCGGCGCTGATTTAATCATTTTTAAGACCACCTATCTTTTTAAAAAGCTTACATATGCTTCCTGTTTGAAGAAACTTGACGAGCTAGTCGTACGCCTGGTGTTAAGCGTCGCGGCCGCCCATTACAGATTGCAGTGTCACTCGGAAATCTGAATTAAAGTTTCGCGTGACACTACGCAAGTCATCCTGGACATCACACAGTCTAAAAAGATTTCTAGACTGTGAGATCAGTTCTTTGCGCAGTAATTTCACTAGCTACAATGCCCTTTAAACCGGAACACATTAGTGCTTGGCGGCAGAATAACTGGCAAAGCGTTGGTACCTGCCTAGACGAACTTTGCAGAAAAGTCCTACCACCTAGTGACTGGCTAGAAGGTGAAACTGAATTGAATCTTACCCAGCTGCAGAAATCTATGTATCTTTTCTCTCAAGAAACCGTTTGACCTATGAAAACGAAACAATAGGTTTATGAAGTGATCGTTCATTGGGCAAACGCTTTCTCGAGAGAAAAAATGACGATTTCTTTTTAGGCTGACGACCACCTTTATAGGCTGAGAAATTGTATCGATAAAGACGGAATGTAGGCCATAGAAACTTCATCATTATCACCAACAGCCTGAAGACATCTACTGCTGAACATAGGCCTCCCCCAGAGCGCGTCACCAGAGAGCGGCTGCTCGGCTTCTGCATCCATCAGCTTTCACCAGATCGTCGGTCCGAGTGGAAGGCCGGCCTACGCTGCGTCTTCCGGTTCGTGGTCGCCACTCGAGAACCTTTCTTCCCCATCGGTTGTCAGTTCTACGAGCGATGTGGCCGGCCCATAGCCATTTCAACTTAATAATTCTAAGAGCTATATCGTTCACGTTAGTTCTCCTGCAAATCTCCTCATTCTGGAGCTTATCTTATGTCATAGAAACTTACCTGATAAATAAAATTCCCCGTCATATACGAACTGATGTAATGCGTTCCATAACTCTTCATAAATCTTCTAACATCAGCAGTATCAGTAAAGTTCAGGTTCTCAATCGCTCTGCTAATGTATTCTTTCAACTCGGCTCCTTGTATGTCATCAAGATTGACCGTTTTATCCTTCTTGGCTAGTTTGACTAGGACATAGCAACAGTTATCCGGCTTGCCGTCGTATTCTATGCCGAATGTTCGCATTATTTCGTCCACTATCCAATCGCCCATAAAGGCTTTCCAGGGTTTGTCTGTGCTGGAGAATTGGTTTTTGTTAGATTTATTTTTAAAAGGTCATCTTTTTGGAAGATTACACGCAAATGTATTTGTTAAGTATTTGGTACATAACCTCCCGTTTACACAAATATTACATTCAAATCTGGTAAGGTAGAACGTTACACTAGCGCGGCAAATTCAAATTTTCTTGCGTTCTTTTGCCAATAATAGCTTAATTACTCAACGTGATTACATGAAAACTAATTTTCCGCAAATAAATATAATGTATCAATAAATTTATCTATCTTTTCGTCCAAAATACCGCAGAGCCTGAAAACGAAAGTTTTCAATCAGTGTGTGTTGCCAGTGATGACTTATGGAACTGAGACATGGTCTCTTACTGTTGGCCTCATTAGTAAGCTCAAAGTCGCGCAGCGAGCTATGGAGCGAGCTATGCTCGGTGTTTCCCTGCGAGATAAGCTCCGGAACGAGGAGATCCGCAGGAGAACTAAAGTGACCGATATAGCTCTTAGAGTTAGTAAGTTGAAGTGGCAATGGGCGGGCCACATCGCTCGTAGAACTGACAACCGATGGGGAAGAAAGGTTCTCGAGTGGCGACCACGAACCGGAAGACGCAGCGTGGGCCGGCCCCCCACTCGGTGGACCGACGACCTGGTGAAAGCCGCGGGGAGCCGATGGATGCAGGAGGCGAGCAGCCGCTCAAGGTGGCGTGCTCTGGGGGAGGCCTATGTTCAGCAGTGGACGTCTTCAGGCTGTTAATGATGATGATGATGATCAATAAATTACAATTAAAAGTATCACCTACTTATCATTGGTTTAGCGACAAATGGCAATAGACTAAAAAACTAAGAAGAAAATTGTTTATTGCCATTTGTCGCTAAACCAATGATATCTAGGAGATGCTTTTAATCGTAATTTGTTGATACGTTCTATTTATTTCCGCAAAATTAGTTTTCATGTAATCACGTTGACTAATTAAGCTATTATTGGCAAAAGAACGCAAGAAGATTTGAATTTGCCGCGCTAGTGAAACGTTCCACCTTAATTAAATATTTTCCAGTGCACTAATACCTTTTTTGTTTTGGTTGAAACCTGTCCAAACCTTTTCTATTGCCACTCACCCTTCGATCTTGAAATTCTGGAAGTACATGTCCAGCAGATCTTCGAACGTCTCGCACAGTTGGAACTCCATGTCCGTGATGCCGTCTCCCATCTCCTCCATACTGGAGACATTCGCGAACACCCTGATATTCTTTTCGCTAAACGGAAATATTGGCTCCTTAGTCTCCTCGCTTTCGTAGTCGGCTGACACCACTTGGGTCACTTGGGAAAGGTCGCCATAGCTAATGAAAGAAGATAATTGTGATGAGTAAGAAATATTAGTACGATTCTGTTAGAAACGCGTATTCGAAGTAGAAAGTCGAAGAAAAATGCACGCACATGATTGGTCGGCGCACTGTTCTCATTGGTCAACTAGACAGAATCCAAATTTCTGAATTGCTTGAAAATGGTTAAAAATGCTATCAAATTTTAACCAATGGTCAAAATTCCAGAGTTTATGACTATTGGTTACCTTAACTACGGATCAAAAATCCCACCCCAAGTCGATAGTCGAAGAAAAATGCACGGATGTGATTGGACGGCGCACTGCTCTCATCGGTGAACTCAACAAAATCACGATTTCCAAATTTGAATAGCTAAGTCGACAGTCGAAGAAAAATGTACGGATGAGATTGGACGGCGCACTGCTCTCATTGGTGAACTGGACAAAATCACGATTTCCAAATTTGAATAGCTAAGTCGACAGTCGAAGAAAAATGTATGGATGTGATTGGACGGCGCACTGCTCTCATCGGTGAACTGGACAGAATCACGATTTCCAAATTTGAATAGCTAAGTCGACAGTCGAAGAAAAATGTATGGATGTGATTGGACGGTGCACTGCTCTCATCGGTGAACTGGACAGAATCACGGTTTCCAAATTTGAATAGCTAAGTCGACAGTCGAAGAAAAATGTATGGATGTGATTGGACGGCACACGGCTTTCATTGGTCAATTAGATAGAATCAAAATTTCAGATTTGAACTTCTAAGTCGACAGTTGAAGAAAAATGCACGGATGAGATTTGCCGGCGCACTGCTCTCATTGGTCAACTAGACAGAATCAAAATTTCTAATTTGTACTGCTAAGGTCTGATTGGCGGAAGACATTGATCTGAAAAAGCATACCTGTTTATAAATAGAAACTTAAATTAATATTTATGTAAGAATACTAACATTTTAAACTAGTAACAAAGTACTGGTAAGTCAATTAAGGAACGCTTTTGATGAGGCAAACAGATGCTGTGCATTTTGAATCACTTGTACACTTAGGTAGGTACTAGGTAGGTACCTACCTACTACCTAACAAATCTGAAGTCATCATACTAAACACACGTTCGTCATGATTATTCAGTGACATTTGCAGATAAGTATTAAGACGCTGTGTAAGCCCAACATCAACAAATATACTTTTTTGATGACACTGTGACGAGACGTCAAATTAAGCATAGGAAAGAAATAATGTAAATAGAAACTAAAACGAAAAATGAAATGGAAATGGAATAAGAACAAAACTTATCTAAGTAGGTAGGTACTTAGTAATTTATCTAAAATAAAATACTAGGATATCGTAAAAACTTTAAAACGGAAGCATAGTTTTTTTTTTACTAGGTTGACAACATATAAAAAAACACATCAAAATCGGATAACGTTTAGAGGTGGAAAAGCGTTGGCACTTTTTGCATGGATTAGATGGGGGTGCCCCCTCTCTACACGCTACGCTTCTCTTAATACGTAGCACGAATGTATGTAGGTATAGGTAGGACTAAATTCATTTTATTTGTTGTTCTAGCTGGCGTTCAAAGGCACTAGATAACATTCTGGATTTCCCTAAGCAATTAAGCGCTCTTACCGATGCACTAGCAGTAGCTATTAAAATAATACGTATCGGTACTTTTGTCTTCAACAAACTAGCAATACCTTTGTATGTACACATCATTATCATCAGCCTGAAGACGTCCACTATTGAAAATAGGCCTCCCCCAGAGAGCGTAAGCCTACGCTGCGTCTCGCGGTTCGTGGTCGCCACTCTAGAACCTTTCTTCCCCGTCGGTGGCGTCGGTTGTCAGTTCTACGAGCAATGTGGCCTGCCAATTCCCATTCCAACTTGCTAACTCTAAGAGCTATATCGGTCAGTTTAGTTCTCCTGCGGATCTCCGTATTACGGATCTTGTCTCGCAGGGAAACACAGAGCATAGCTCTCTCTCCATAGGTCGTCATTTATGTACACGCCAATGTAAAATTAAATATGCTCAAATACGTATGGAGAATGGAGACGCAGCAACAATTTTCGGTTATACCTAAATGTGGGAGCACCTCTGATACCTAATGTCTCATAGGTATATGTGGTTAGTTAATTGTGTATTTATTAAATTAATTTTAATTTACCTTAGTTGAGAGACTACACAAATAGTAATAAAAATACTGCGAAGTTTTACGTAACTATTTGCAATGAAATAGGTAATTACCTAAGTTTACCTCATCATTATCATCATCATCATCAGCCTAAAGACGTCCACTGCTGAACATAGGCGTCCCCCAGAGCGCGCCACCTTGAGCGGCTGCTCGCCTCCTGCATCCATCGGCTCCCCGCGGCTTTCACCAGGTCGTCGGTCCACTGAGTGGGGGGCCAGCCTACGCTGCGTCTTCTGGCAATGGGCAGGTCACATCACTCGTTGAACTGACAACCGATGCGGAAGAAAGGTTCTCGAGTGGCGACCACGAACCGGAAGTTTACTTAGTTTTTATAAAATTTT
This sequence comes from Ennomos quercinarius, assembly GCA_910589525.2. Lineage (NCBI taxonomy): Eukaryota > Metazoa > Arthropoda > Insecta > Lepidoptera > Geometridae > Ennomos > Ennomos quercinarius. The sequence continues at coordinate 8,986,862 of OU342505.1, read as the reverse complement.
CAAAAAATATTTAGTACTGATTATGTGTAAGATATTTTACAATTAGAAATTCTGGATGTATTAAGTTTTCACTAACCATTTAGTTCTTCTATATCTTGTACAATTCGTAAGTAATAAATACCTAGACAAGTTTAATAATAGGTAGGCAGGTACTTACTTAGCAAAAACATCGATGGCATTTCCGATACTCAAGTCGTACCCGACGTCCCCTCCCTCACTGTCACTCACTCCGGAACATAACACAAAGAAGATCAAGAAAAGCATTTTCTCAATTACATGAACTCATTATCTCGCGTCTCGCGTGATACAAACTGTGGTTTTTTCAACATTTTGCTTAAGTAAACATTATATGTTGTGCACTTGACCTGAGAGATTAGCGTGTAGGTATGTTATCTCGCGGTTGCTTTTAATAATTGTGAATACTATGCTTCCCAATTATGGGTGGAGTGGAAGCGTTCAATTTGCAGATTTGAAAAGGTCTTGCCATGTTGCGTGGTTTGTGAAATTAATTTGCGCCGAGCACTTAGTGTTCAGTACCCTTATTACTACGATGTCACCAGATGATATCAATAATAATTAATTAAATAACGCCAAAGTTGTAGTAACTAACAATAGGTGGCAACACCACGCTACGGAATCTGCCAGTAAGTACCCCTAGTACGAGTTTATTCGAATAAGTACGTTGCTGTACTGTACTCGATATCGAGAATTGTAAAATATTTATATGAAATTCCATCTTAGCGCTAGAAGTAATTATGGGTACTTAATTTCATACAAATATTGTACAATATTCGATATCGATACAGGAATGTACATTCGAAATAAACTCGTACTAGGGGTACTTACTGGCAGATTCCGTAGCGTGGTGTTGCCACCTATAGGTAGTTACTACAACTTTGGCGTTTTTGAAAATGAGTATTATAGGTATCATCTGGTGACATCGTAACATAACTGTAAGTAAGAAAAATTGCTTTTGGAGCGTGTTTTGCGGGTGCACCGGCTTTCCTGAGCAATTTAAGTATCAGACACTTAGGTACCACCATTTGTTCAAGCGGCTTAATAATTTTACATATAGGTACATATACCTGCTTACTTAACGGCCACCAATCCAAGTATTGACTGCAGCGAACGTTGCTCATCATCTATCTATCTATACTTACCTACTTATGATAAAACTGTAATTGGTCCAATTCTGTACATTGAAGCTATTTTGAAAAAAAATTTTGGAGAGCTTCCTTTTGATGCTGAAGCCAAAACTATAATTTATTTCTGTCTGTATCTTGGTTAAGCATCACGCCGAAACTACTGAATGGATTCAAATGAAACTTGGCTTGATTTGAGTTCATATTCCGAGGTATGCTATAGGATACTTTTAATTCTGAAATTCAGCACCCTTCCTTCGGGAGAGGGGATGAATGAAAGTAAGAATATGTACTTAAGTAGTTGTAAATCATTAAAATCAGCCTGAAGACTGCTAAACATAGGCCTCCCCGCCACTTTGAGCGATTGCTTGCCTCCTGCATCGATTGGCTCCCCATATGGTTTTCACAACCCAGATCGTGGTCGCCACTCGACAACCTCTCCCCCATCGGTTGTCAAAAGATATCATTAAAAATAGAACCTAATAGGTCTACCTAAGTTCGCACTGTATCGATAAACTTCTCAATATAAATCTAAGCTATTTTCACCAGTTAAAAGCAAAACTAATCACAGCACATTTTTGATAAGAAAATAACAAAAATCAAGGACGCTGGGAATGTTGCGTTCATTCAAACACGGCACGTTTTATTGATAACCTTCCCGACCTACATACTATTTAATATTCTATGCCGACAGTGTGAATTAACCCTTATCTTACTGCTGTTTATTTAATTTGATTTCTAGTTATTATTTGTTCTGAAGACGCAAGCCGCAAAATGTACCAACGTAAGTACTATTAGTAAGTACCCACTACCTACTGTAAATTTGCGCTGTTTATAGGTATACCGTATTAGTTTTCTGGTCTTGTCATTCTAGAATGCATATTTGTTTATTCAATTTGTTTTCTTTTTTGTTTAAGAGCCAATACAACGCTAAAATGCTTAAAACGGCTTAGCTTGAAGCAGTGTCCTGTCAACAATATTGCAACAATGACTTTGAAATTAATATATGGTAAAGTTCAGGACTAATGCTACTGCAAATGTATAGTGAAAACACGAATTAATAAAATTTTCTCGATAGAAAAAAATTACAAAGTTACCTCCAAACCGTACAAATAAACAGCGATTATTCAATGAATACTTTAAATAAGATCATGAAACTTTGTGTAGTAGTTGAACTAAATATAATGGAGGGCTTATGTATAGTGGAATTTTAAAATTCCCATTATATTCAGTGTAATAATAAATTACCTAAACTATTGTGCGTTGGAACCATTTTAACTTAGACCGCCCCTGCCGCTCGGCCCCTGGCTCATCCCCGCTTTGGCACGCCTTGCACAAGCCCTTAACATTGATGCTAGATTTGGAGTAGGTATTGCTTAAAAACGATTGTTTCAGCGATGCACTTACAGCGTTTTCTTGCAGGTAGGTACTTACTGCGTAAATTGTTAGTAAATAGATACAGATACGTTTTTGCTGCCTTTTGTGGTAAAGGTAAATTGGTTGACAGAATTTAATTTCCTTTATGATCAGAATGCCTACAAAGCAAAATGCCTAATAAGCAAATTGCCTAAAAAGGATGTCTAACATGCAAATTGCCTAAGGCGTAACTATGTCTAAAAAGCATTATGCCTTCGTCTAAGGGTGGGTTCAAAAATGCTAACAAATTCTAACCAATGATCAAAAATTGTTAGAGTTTTTAACCATTGGTTACCTTAACTACTAATCAAAAAAAAGTCTTGTAAACAATCCATCACCTATATTTATGTAAAACCTACTTAAAAGTTTAAAACAAAGACGAAAGACATGTGCAGATAATAAAGGTCTTTGCACTTGTAGTAACAAAAACTATTGTATGAAAACCCAGTGACTCCTGATAACAGTTACCTAGATTGATTCAGCCAATGACCCCGATTTGATAAGGGAATTTAGGACTGAGATTGGTGACATAGTTCTAATAACTTATAATAGACATTTGCTCTAGTTTCTATGAATAACGGCCTATCACTGTAGACTGCTGAACGACCTATCTCTAATAGCACGCCACTGATCTCGGTCTTCAGATGGCCTAGCATGAACACCGCGAGAAAACTTTTCGCTGTTAGAGTGAGACACACTTAGGCTCTACCATAATCTTGTCACGGTCTCTCACGAGAAAGAGTCGAGAAGATTTGTCGCGGTGCGCATGCTAGCCGGGCGGGTCTGCACTCTGCATCCAGTTGCAGCCGTAGGGCATCCTACACTACGTAGGTACCGATGGTTATATCTACGTAAAGGCTTTAATATAGAAGGTAACCAAAAAAGAAAGCTTCACCGTTTTGGCCAATTTAAGTATAGGGATCCCCTTCTTGCTTCGTTTTCCTCAGTGCTGAGGGTCGTGGCCTCTTCCACTACTCTAGGTCCTAGGTAGGTCTTAGTATAAGTATAGGGATAATGTAGCATATTCTGAATAGTTTATAGGCAAGTACCTAGGTAATAAAAAGAATAATTTCTCGCGTGGCACTTGCATTTATGTAAATCACACACACACACATCAACAGCCGAAAGACGTCCACTACTGAACACAGGCCTCTCCATAAAACGTCACTTTGGATGCTTATCATAGGCGAGGTGTGCCGTAATCACCACCCTTGGCAGACGGCTTGGTGATCGCAGGAGATTTTAATGTAAATACCGAGGAGAATTAGACCAGGGTAGAAGCCTTGAAAAATAATAAAAAGTGAAAAAAAATAATAGTAGGATGAAACCCATTAGAAAAGGAGGGAAATATTATAAAAATGAAAGGAAAAATAATTTACGGGCGATCTGAGGTCGGGAAGGGGATGGGGGTGAGTTTTTAAGGGTAAAAAATGGTTTTTCTCGATTTCCGGCAAAACTAAAAGTCGTATCGAAAAAAGTCAAATGGCAAAGTTGTGGGTAATAAAAAGATCTAAAACTTTTGTATTTACACTTTTTTCACATAACCTCAAAATGTATGTGAAAAATCCAAAAAACCAAGTTTTTGGTTTTTTATTTTTATCTTTTACAAAAAAATTTTTTTTTTAACGAAATTTGGTGAAAACACCTTTTTATGTCCCAAATACGCTGTAATTTATTTGATTAAAAATATTTATTTTTTCACCTTATTTTGAATTAATATGTAAAAAACACCCTAATTTTCAATCGAAAATTCACCCGTCAAAATATCAGCTTTTTTCAAAAAGTTGGTATGGTTTCTGTTCGTTGAAATCTCTACTTTCCGATGGTGAAAAAAAAAAATATGTTACTACAGTAAATCTTCTCAGAAAATGCAAAAAATCAAAAAAAATATTGAAGAAATAAATGTCAAAATGTATAAAAAATATATTATAAATGTATTAAAAATGTATTAAATATATATGGAAATCGGCCAAAAGTTTGTTATTAAAAATACATTTACGATATATATTTTATAGATTTTTAATATATATTTTTATGTACTTTTAAATATTTTTTTTTTCATGGGATTAACTAAATTTGTTTGTGCAAAATTAAGGAGATTATTATTTTTTTATCTTGTACTAAAATATCATTTAATTTCAATCTTTAGGTTATGTTACGTTAAGCATACTATTTTTTAAAGAAAATATTACGATTTTTATGTTTGAGTTGATTGATACAGATAAAAATAGAGATAGTATTTACCTTCCTATGCAGATTCGAAAAGTTTTTTTGTTTTTTTAAGTAAACTTGTCACAATTATCTTCAAGAAACTCAGCGTGCACGTGTATTTTTATAAACGATGTTGTATACTGTACTGTATTTCGAATACTGGTTAGGCTAACGGTTGTAACAGCTGCTACGAAATATATAGTATATAATAGTAGGTATGTATGTAGTAAGACCCAGACCCGCCTAGGCCCTTCCCCACTTCACCACGAAATACCTTTTGATGGGCTACAATTTTTCGTAGGTCACTCAGGTATATCTACTCAGGTATATATAATTTATCTTTAAATAGTTATAAATAGGCATCTACGCATATAATTTAAAGAAGATTCGACAACTTTCTCCAAATATTGTAGATGTCTTATTAAATATTAATTTTATTAACTTATTTGTTTGTTAATTATAGTAGTATATTTTTATTTGCAATTTTTTTGTTATCAATGTCACATGTAATCTAACGTTTTTCGAGTAATTAAAGTGTAAATTTTTCGAATTCAAGTTTTTTTTGATTTTTTGCATTTTCTGAGAAGATTTACTGTAGTAACATATATTTTTTTTTCACCATCGGAAAGTAGAGATTTCAACGAACAGAAACCATACCAACTTTTTGAAAAAAGCTGATATTTTGACGGGTGAATTTTCGATTGAAAATTAGGGTGTTTTTTTGATATTAATTCAAAATAAGGTGAAAAAATAAATATTTTTAATCAAATAAATTACAGCGTATTTGGGACATAAAAAGGTAAGTTTTCACCATATTTCGTTAAAAAAAAAATTTTTTTGTAAAAGATAAAAATAAAAAACCAAAAACTTGGTTTTTTGGATTTTTCACATACATTTTGAGGTTATGTGAAAAAAGTCTAAATACAAAAGTTTTAGATCTTTTTATTACCTACAACTTTGCCATTTGACTTTTTTCGATACGACTTTTAGTTTTGCCGGAAATCGAGAAAAACCATTTTTTACCCTTAAAAACTCACCCCCATCCCCTTCCCGACCTCAGATCGCCCGTAAATTATTTTTCCTTTCATTTTTATAATATTCCCCTCCTTTTCTAATGGGTTTCATCCTACTATTATTTTTTTTGGTTTTAAAAATTATCGACCCTGGTCTAAATGCTGCAGCACATTCCATGGATGTTCCCTTAGCCGGCTCTTACGGCACCCGCGGGAAGAGATGGGGTGGTCCTATTCGCACACCGCCGGGACTACACGGTAAATATTTAATAGTAATCATAATGTAATAATACATAGGCATACCTATGCATGCCGAAATTATAGAGGCCAACTTAGATTTAATTTATTATCTACTAGGTACCCAGCCCTTAAAACTTATCGATATGCATAGCATTTTTACTCATATTAATAAAACCAAATAATATTTATAGTCAAAATCACTTTTATTTCTTCAACTTTAAGTATGATTAGAATTATTTACATCCATTGTTTTTACTTATTTAGTCAATTCTAAATGCATTGTCTGTGGATCACGCATTTTATTTGAAAATTATGTAGCTTTATATAATTATTTATTTTAATTTTTATCTAATATTGCACTTAAAACTTTAAAAAACGTATAAATTAAAAAAATACAGGTGGTTTTCCATGGCCAAAACATTTTTAGGATAAAAACAATGCCACTATGTATACACGTGTCTTAGTTGAAGGTTTCCCTAGATCAGCGATAGATGGCGTAAAACTAAAAATGTTGAGGCACATATAGATTTTTAGCTGTTTTTTACTCGTGGATGAGGGTATTCAGGCTGTAGCAGCTTTAATACAATAGTTTAGAGTACATTATATTTTGACCATGAGTAAAAATGTCGCATCTGGGGGTCTAGCAAAGATCCCTTTCCATTATTAGCGTTAACGCCAAACGATACCTCAAAATGTATGGGAGTTAATGGGAATGACATTACGTGCGGAAAAGCGATTTCCGCGGGTGATGTCATTCCCATACATTTTGAGTTATCGTTAGGCGTTAACGCTAATGGCAAGGGATCTTTGCAAGAACCCCAGAAGCCCGCAAGGAGATCCTGAGCAAAACGAGTGCACGAGAGCTAAACGTAGCGAGAGCGGGAGATGGCGAGCGAAGCGAGCCGGCGACTTCTCGAGTGAAGATCGAGTGCACGAGTTCTGTGAAGGGACAACAATGCGAAAGTTCTGGCGAGAGCCCACTTAGAAAATCTTATTTACAAACATCATTCGCTAATCTTTAAGTAGATAAATAGAATTGATTCTAAGTAATTTATAAATAAAATAATGATTAATATTCGATCACAATTCATATTTTAACATTGTATAAAAATGCATTTTATGGGCGATGTCTTTTATGACCTACTAGGAAAATATCTAAAAGTAACAGTAATTTCTCAACTTTTCATAAATATTTCATTATTCCAATAGGATTTAAATTATCGCTCATTATTTTTAAAATACAGTAAGTATACATTAAATTCAAAAGGACGGCTGAATAAAATTGCTATTATTAATGTTATTTACGGCACTAGCTTAGAAGCAGATACGGTAATCTAGCTTATGGCGGCAGTGACAATAATAGTATTTTTACTTTAAAAAATGGAATTAACTACAAACGTAAGCCGTTATTTGGTTGTACATTTAATTTCAAATTCATTTGTTTCATAGGAATCAATCCAGTGATGCTGTCCACGACATTTCTTACCACTAAATAAACTAATTAAAGATAATCATCACATGTTACTCTCCCACAGTTTTAAATAATTGTCTATGACTTCTTCAAACCACTTCTTTTTCTTCACATCTTTGAACGCTGGCGCTAATGTTTTTAATTCTAATTGTAATAAGGCTTCATTTCCTAATAACGAGTCTAGATTTCTTAAAAGACTCTGTTCGCCGTGGAGCTTTAAAAGGCTCGGGTAGGAAAATATATAGTAATGTACTCGTAGACGTTTTGTAGCCCAATTTTCAACCGTCTTGTTGCCACTGGCCACCTGTAAATATTAAAAAATCATATTAAAATATGTAGCGATGTTGCAAATTCATGAAAGCAAAGCTTTGATGGCGTCGAAAACCCAGAAAAGTATGAATTTAATGAACGATGACACGACATTAACGAATAAAAATGAATTGAAACAAATGAAAACAATTGTCTACCTTTTGAAGATGTTTATTGGACTTTTTTGCTAATTTCAAGACTACACGTTGAAATATTGGGATAATTCTACGTTTGTACAGTTCTAGAAAAATCAAGACCATTGTTACCTTTATTTGGCCTATGTGTTTCGCATGCCATGGCGAAAAGTACCCCTCTAGCTCCTTAGCAGTTATATCCGCCACGCCTTTAGACTTTAGCCTCTCTTTTATCATAGAGTACGCAGTTCTAGAGAATACAAATACCTGGAGTGAGAGCATAGACAAGTCACAAGTTATACTAATGTATTGATAGTAGGGGCTAAATTACTGATCTACCAATGGTCAGTGCAGTAAATGTACTAAAGCCCGTATTACATAGCGATGCTCTGTCTTTGATCGCTGCTCAAGCAGATTTCATTTGAGTACATAAGTATTGATCATCTTGTGAATGAAATCTTGTCTTGAGCAACGGATTTAATTATGACTGGGCGTTGTTCTGTATACAGGCCAAGATTACTATGGCGCGGCCAAGGTCAATAACTTTATTTCAGTTTTGTGCCATAATGCTCTTCATTTCTATTCAAAATTCATCCTAATTTGAAAACTATACAAAGAAACATATCTTTGCAAAGCATAAAATATCTAAGTTATTGCTTCGCATCATCACTCGTACATAATTAACGGTTTTCTATAACTATCATTTTTCATCATTCTCTTTGCCTTTCCCCATTTGTTATTGGGGTCGGCTCCCAATCGGATTTGTATAACTAATCAAATTAAAATCATTTGAAGCCATTACAAACGTGTATTTCGTTTATTTTTTCTTTTTTTTCCATTTTTTTGGGGACTGAGTGGTTTGCATGTCAAAATAACCACACGATGGGTTTTAACATGGTCAAAAACATACGCCAGTCTACAGAATTTCTAATATTTAAAAAAAACGACGTAAGTAACATAATTCTGATTTCTGCATGTCTTATAGGTAGCAGTGCCGTGATTATAATGACGCTTTTCTAAAAGAAGAAAGCAAATTTATGATAACGGCTATGTGTGATTAGGCTTATGAATGTCTCAGAAAAGAGAGCATAGATATGTTATAAAAATAGGTACATTCAGTATGAAACGTACCTACATACTGTGTTTTGTCTTACTGTAATGAGCCAAGTTAAAATGATTCATATGAAAATGATGATGCTAATAGAAAAGTTTGGTTAATGATGAGCTAAGCACAACCGCATCCAAACGTGCGAAGAATGTAGGTATATCACTAAATGACCTGATTCAATTCTTTACAATCTAACACTTATTGTTTTCTTTGCGGACAGTTCACAATCATTGGTATACATTTTATATCCTTGAACACTTTCTTTCTCAAAGATAGCAATGGAGCAAGGAGGAGAGGAATGCCCATGCCTATGCTCAACTTATAGCCTGCTCATTTTGCAGCGCCATTTAGGTTTATAACGGCATCGGTTTTCAATTTCGCTTCTACGCCGTTTTCTTGGTGTATTGGCATTCCCCTCCTCCTTGTTCCATGCTTCCTGGTAAATGGAGTAGATCGGCTACGGATATGTTGCTCTAGATTAAAACGAGAAACTCGCTAAGACGAGGCCTATATTTATAATATACAGCAAAATCTTTAGTTCCAGATATTCTAGTAGGTAGTGCAATGTTTTCTCAATCAATTTCATCATCAATAAATATATTTAAATACCGATTGATCAAAGTGCAATATAAGTATACCAAAAAGGTTATTGATAAAAAAATGTAGACTTTGTCTAATACCAACACTAGTCCAGACGAGATTGTCTATAGAAGAATAGAATCAGGCCCAATCCAAGACTCAAACCTTGACCGCGCCGATATGTTCAGCAAAGAATGGCGAGAAGAAATTCTTCATCTCATTGGGAGGGATGTCTGAAATCCCGCGGGACTTCACCCGCTCCTTGATCCGGGAGTAAACCGACCGCGAGAATACAAACACCTGGATAGCAGTGAGTATTAGACAGGCGGAAATTTAAACTAACATAATAACTGTGTAGGTATCGTTTTTAACAGTCGTCGCTATAACTGCTGAACTGATTCTGATGAACTTTGGTGTTTAGATACTTTATGTCCTGGAATAAGATAACATTACGTGTGGATATTTTTACCCCAATAATTGTTTCGAAGACTTTTTTTTATAGTCTGTCGTTGTTGAAATTTCCGATTACAGCTGCACCGATTTAAATCAAACTTTGACAGGCAAGTATAATCTCGCAATATGAGCTTACTTACATTATAAAATAAAATCAGCTAAAAGTTTTAGGGACATTCTTTTTTTTGTTGATAGATTACATCTATAGACCATTTCGAAATCAGTCAAAAGCTCTCTATTAAACCGCGTAGGTTTAACCGTTGTACCCGATTAAAGCAACGGTACTGGTATTTCTGGGGCTTATCCCTAAAGCTATATTTGGAATTCCAGCTAGCGATTTTTTTGAACGAGCGTCCTGATCTGCTGTCACCCATAAATAACGAGTCTTATTTGTTTTGCGACTCAGCTCGAGGTACCTATACCTGTACGTGGTACTGTGGTACGATACCTGGATGCAAAGTCAAAGGGATTTGAACCTACAACTCTATACCGTTTTTAATTGAACTAAGTAGGTATAGACATGGAATGTACGGCGAAAATACTTATGACTTTGTCGCATCGGCCCGGTGTCTCTGTGCCGATATCGGGGCCGATAGGGAAAAAAGTGCCTCGCAAAGAGCCTCGGTAGTTTCAACAAACTTTAAGAGGGACAATGATCCCTTTAGGGAGTTTTTATCCACACAGACCCTCTGACAATTTCACCTAGGTATATTTTTCTCCGCGGAGATCCCCTGGAGATTTCTTCTCCTTATGTACCCGGGTATGTAGTATTTATAAATTCATACAAAATACCAAGTATAATATCAATACACGTACCTGATACAATGAGTTACCAGTGATATAAGACGCGATATAGTGGGACCCGTACTTCCTGATAAAATCTGCGATGGAGGCTGTATCGCCTATAGTCGAGTCCTGTATGGCATCGAACACGACGTCTTCTATGGATATGTTTGGCGGTAGGTCTGTGAGCTTCGCTGTTTCGCGGAATCTGGAAGATTAGGATGAGAATATTACATTCTAAATAATGTGATCGTAGCGCAGCCGATACTAGGTACGGCTGCGATATGACCGTCCATGTCGCTCAGCACGGGTAGCATCATGGAACAAGGAGGAGAGAAATGCCGTTACACTAAGAAAACAGCGTAGATCAAAAATATGCCTAAAACTAGATGGCGTTGCAAAATGAGCGGGTTATAAGTTGAGCGCAGATCAGAAATATGGTAAAAACCGTTTTAAACCTAGACCGCCGTAGCTACCCGTAATGCCCGCTCATTTTGCAGTGCCTTGCAGGTTTAAAACGGTTTTTTGGCATATTTCAACGCTCAACTTATAACCCGCTCATTTTGCAACGCCATCTAGTTTTAGGCATATTTTTGATCTACTCTGTTTTCGTAGTGTATTGGCCTTCCTCTCCTCCTTGTTCCGTGGTAGCATCATCTAAATTTCTACTATACTTTGTAGAAATGGACATATTATCCCTTCTCTCGAGAAAGCGTTTGACAAATAAAAACGCAACAAAAGTCTTATCGACGGGTGTGGAAAGAGGAGACCTGACGACTGCTTAAATGGAGGACTTTTAAAAAAGGAGGACTTACTTAAGCAAATGTAGCTCTACGAATACGTTATGTGCAGTTTTGAACATTATGCCATTAGGCCATTGAGTGAACGTGACGGCGATATCGCGACTACGTCGGAGAAAACAGGTGAACCGTTGCGTGCTATGTGCGTGAGTATGCGTCAAAGTTCAAGATATGTCGTACTACGCACGTAATTTTGAAAAAGGAGGACTTTCGTTAGGTGGTGAAGGACGGGAGGATAATTTGTCGAGTAAGAGGACACGTCTTCCATTTGGATACCATGGCATTTTTTTTAAATTATTTATAATGTTTGTTACTTTGTTCTGTAGTTGTTTAAATTTATTGTATGTCCGTGATGTCAGGAAATGGGTCCCGGCTGAAGTTGAACTGAGGTTGTTGTGTGCAGCCTTAGTTATATGCTGAGCCGGGACCTATTCCTGACATCGCGCAGTATAGCTTGGTATAGTATAGTTTGTAATGTAGGTACTATTTTATGTTACTTTCTATTGTTCTTGTGTACTATGCGATATTGTGTGTCAAGAATAAAGTTCATTTCAACGCCTACTCTGGCGGGTTAACTACCTGGATACCCTGACCAGCACGTAGCAGTGGTCACCGTTGATGAAGGATGAGTTGATGCCCAGGTTCCGAGCTATAATGTCGTTCGGCCATCCAGCTGTAAACGCTCGCCATGGCCGCTCCAACCTGGAAACGTACAGTGACCAGTTATAATAAGCAAATTAGGGTAGAGGTCGTCTTTATAAATTGGTTTTATAATTTTGACCCCTACGCTTTTAAATCATCATCTACAGTCCGATTTATTCCACTGCTAAACATATGCATACATAGCCCAAGGTACGTCAGTTGAACCTGGGTTTCGTTTGTTCTCTTCTGAGTCAGGTGTTCTGGGACCATGCTCTTCGCAGTTCCTGGGTCCCAGATACAGGGAATCCTAGTTACGGTCCACGCGATCTATGTAGTGACCATCGTTGGGCGTTAAATAAGTCAGAAATGATGGGTACTCCACGCCCTTAACGGATCTAGCACGATTTTTCCTGTAACCCTGTATACTAGGACTTTATAAACATAGAACTTCGTATATCATTATATCCTGTGGGTACGTAGGTAGGTATCTAGCCTTGGAAAGGGACCATCTTCGATAAATAAATAATATAGATCCTGGATCCTAACTAGGATTCCCTATGGATCTAATATCTAATGGACTCTAAAAGTATGAGGACCAGGGTTCATCCTTTCACAACAAAGTATTTGCGCTTTTTTTGTGCACAAATACTGCAGCAGCCAAACCACAGCTTCCAGGCTACGAAACTAATCTGCTCAACCACCGCACCACGCACGCTGTGAAAGAATCTGCAGGATCTAAATAGGACAGGAGAGGAACTTCGTCTCCGTCAACGAGCGCTTTTCTATTCGCCTGAAGCGACTTAGCCATGAACTCTGTTACCTTTCAAAAGTAAAGTCCCTGAAGTAAGCCTGCAGCAGTTGCTTCAAGTTATCGCAGAACTCCATGTGGAAGTCTCCATCGAAGAGTGCCTTCGCCTGGCGCGGCTTAGGCGCAATTGAGAACCGGTCCACGTCTCTGAACACGCTGACCGTGGGCTCTCGGAAGACCCAGCCTTCTGTGTCGTTGCGAGGGACCACTCGCATGCAGATACTGAGGTATCCATATCTGAAATTGGAAGCGAGTATTTTGAGAACACTTAATAGGTACCGTAAAAGCCGGCTAAGGGAATATATCCAGAGAATGGGCAGCATCACTAGGTATGCTCGGTGTCGGTACCTACCTACATTCAACCCTTTATGATCAGCCTACATACCAAAATGCCTGTAAAGCAAATTGCCTATGGCGTAATATGCGTTAAAAGCATTATGCCTAATAATCAAAAAGCCTCAAAAGCAATTAAACCCAAACGTCTAAAAAGCATCTTACAATCCAAATAGTTATCCTTAATCCTACTAATATTAGGTAAAGATGTGTTTGTATGTTCGCCTGCCAAGCGTGGTGATTACTTATGGCAAACCGTGGTGATTATGGCGATAGGGGACGAAAAGTGTCCAATGGCGTTTTATGGAGAAAGCCTGTATTCAATAGTAGACGTCTTCCAGATAACTGATACAATACTTTTTTGTTTGTAAATATATACATTGATACAATATAACACCCAGACAAAACAAACATCGATGTTCATCACACAAATGTTTGGCCTGGGTGGGAATTGAAAGGTCGTGACCTTACAGTTCAGAAGGCAGAGCTATACCAACTGAGCTATCAGGCCAGTCAAAAATGTCGACTGCAGCCACAGAATAAATAATAGTAGGTGAAGATTGTGCTGCGTAGTCCCGGTGTAAAAATAGGCCCACCTTATCTCTTCCAGTTGGTGCCGTAAGAGCCGGCTAAGGGAATAATCCAGGAAATGAGCAGCAGTACTCTTTTGGTTTGCATTAAAATCTAAGTAGGTACCTAACTACCACCACGACGCCTGCTAAGCGTGTTGATTATGGAAGACCGCGCGAATAAATTAAAATAGGAAATCATTGAATATTCGCTTCTAATAAAATAGTACCCAATATTAATAGGTATATTAACCTCATGAAGATATTGATGGCTTTGCCCACTCCAAGCTCGGAGTCAGTGGTGGTGGCGGCGCACAGTGCTACCGCCAGCAGCAGCACCGAATGCGTCCGCACCATCACACACACTCCGATATCCTGTAACAACACACATACACACAACTTCAACATTTGTATTATGTTACGTAATAATAAAAAAAGTCTTGGAGTAGGTATATACTAAAAGCATTAGTACATTAAGAGAAAAGTACTTCGTTTCATATTATGATTAGTTGAAAAAACCTGACAACCCGATGATAACACATAGGATGATAATACAAATAAATGTCGCTCAAACTTCAATAGTTGTTAAAAACCAAAAATTAAAGTGCAAAAAGATATCTCTCCGGCGGGGAATCGAACCCCGGTCTCCCGCGTGACAGGCGGGGATACTTACCACTATACTACCGAAGACTTATATGCCATGCCGAAAATAGTGATTTGTAATAGATTGCTTTGAATTTTGCAGTATTTATTACTCTGATAAAGAAGTTTTTTAGTAGTTCTACAAATAAAATTATTGAAATGAAAACCAACAGTAGTTGAGTAGGTATAGGCCAAAGTAATAATTGCCGAGATGAAAATCGCTAAATAATAATCTTAGCTTTCATACAACTGTTTTGATGATTACTTAACTAAAAACAAACTCAACTCAAAGTAAAACTAATAAAATTTCCATATCACTAAATATTTTTTTAACAAAACGTAAAAGTAGCAATACGACAAAAAACTGGCAAAAAGTTTGTCAGAAGTGGGATTCGAACCCACGCCCTCAGAGAGGACCAGAACAACTCAACCTGTTTAACAGGCAAGGGAAACCTTGAG
The DNA here is from genome assembly GCA_910589525.2 of Ennomos quercinarius. Taxonomy (NCBI): domain Eukaryota; kingdom Metazoa; phylum Arthropoda; class Insecta; order Lepidoptera; family Geometridae; genus Ennomos; species Ennomos quercinarius. Next base: position 8,971,750 of record OU342505.1, on the reverse strand, counting down.
TCTGGCGCCTTAGACCGCTCGGCCATCCTGACGTATGGACTAAGCGACGAAATAAGCAATCACTTACTTAGTCAAAACGTTGCAACAAACAGCATAGATGGCGTTAGGTGTAAAAATGTAGTGAAATGTTGACAATGCGGTTTTAGATTAGGCAATGACTTTTATAACCATTGCACTAAAATTAGTTGTAATGATTACTTTTATCTTGGCTTATAATTATTTATTTAAGAGGTGATAATACTTCAAAAGCGAATACTAGCCAAGCTATAAAGTGCATTACACCGCCATCTGTGCTCTTAGTTTTTAGTCAGTAGAATACATTTTACAGAGCACAGATGGCGCTAGTAGTACTTAAAGTATAAGTCATTAATTAAAAGTACCTATATAATCGAACAGGATAAATGTTATTAATGAAGCATTAATTATAATTTACTGTCAAAATTATTATAGACTGGCGCGCATATAACTAAACATTATGTTAAACAATCGTGGCTACTTTACTTAGACACCTAAAAGAAGGTAAATGAATCTCCTAAAATTTCATAATCATTTTTGTAATACTGTCTGGTAGATATCCAATCAACCGTTGAAGACTGATCTGTATTAGAGCATCTAACTTTTTTCTTTTATAACTCTTGCCTAATTACTGACTCTAACAAAGTAGAGCACGCCATTGTCATGGTAATTTAGAGGCAGGTTTTTCTACCAAATATGATGTTCTTGAGCTTAGAGGAATTTGTTGTGAAACGTGGAGAGATTATTGACAACGAGAAATAGATTAAAACTTTACCATTATTAGAAACTTTAGAAAGACGCTTTGTTCTCTATAAGGTACCTACGCGTATATGATGTTTTTGTATATGTTATACTTATATGCTTACAATACACTACCTTGGCCAATTTAAAAAAAAATTGTGAGCCGATTTGGACGATTCTTTTTAACCGACTTCAAAAATAGGAGGTATTCAATTCGGTTTTTTTAAGCTTCATCATTTATTTAACAAAATTCAAAATGAAAATTCTTTTTGTTTATATTTCCGTCCATTTATTTGAATTAATGATATATACCATTCAGATAGAAATATGTCATACATCCAAGTACTATAAAGTGCTGCTCAATATGAAAAAGGTGCCAATATAACCCCATATTTGGATATTTATTCTGTAGAGGTAATACTAACAAGGTGAGCCCATACATTTTGGTGAGGATCTGTAGGGTTAGCACGGCCGGTAGACAAAACTGTCTTTCCCCTGTTTTACTCCAAGCAAGTACGAAGAAAGTGACGTGAAACGGGGAAAGACAATTTTGTCTACTGTCCGTGCTAACCCACCTGATGATTGAGTATGAGGTAAAAACCGGAACACCTTAATAGATGACAAAAAATCACCAATGACTCAACTAATTTATTTAAGCAATAAAAAAATAGCAGTCAAATAGCCTATTGCTAGGGGTAGGGACTACTTGTAGCCTTACGTAGTGGTACTGGTCAACGTACTGACTGACCACGTGCTTTAAAGGTTATAGGTACCAACTTACCCTATGGAACTTTTCTCGGTATAAAATAAAAGCAATTTTGATCCCATTTTAGGGTTCCGTATCTAAAGGGTAAAACGGACCCTATTACTAAGGCGGCTCTGCAGCTGACTGCAGCCCATCTATCTGTGTGTCTGTCCGTCTGTCGGTCCGTCTGCCACCAGGCTGTATCACATGGACCGTGATAGTTAAACAGTTGAAATTTTCACAGATGATGTATTTCTGTTGCCGCTATAACAACAAATACTAAAAACTCGAACTAAATAAATTTTTAAGGGGGCATAGTTATTGTTTTACACGTTCAATAAATAATGTTTTTAGCGTGATTAAGTCCTGTGTTAAACAATAACTATATGTTTAAATCGCGAGAATTTAAGTAATACTATTTATAAGGGGGCTCCCATACAACAAACATGATTTTTAGCTCGTTTTTATAGATAATGGTACGGAACCTTTCGTGCGCGAGTCCGACTCGCACTTGGCCGGTTTTTTTAAAAGGCTATTAATATGTAGATAACTTAGCGTGTCTCATTATAGTAACGTTGTAAAGCTTGATAGAGAACAACGGTAATTAATATTAAGGCTGTTCCGAAAATGTACAGCACACCTAGTTCTATCTAGTTACGTATACGTATGAAATGTATCTACCCGTTGAGGCTGTAAAGGTCGGTAGAGACCAACAGCAATAGCTCGATCAAAAAAATTGTTACGTATACCAACTTTAACTTTGTCCATTAGGTACCACTTGAAAATCCTTTGCATCAACAATTTTTTTTTTATATTCTTCAACGTTGCGCGTTGCAAGCAGACCTTGGCACTGTTGAAGAAACGACAAAATTACAGCAATTCTTGTTTCATTATTAGGTACCGTGTAACAATAGCGTGGTGAATCTCTCGGAGATAAATTCATTAATTCGAGTATTCTTAATGAAGATGGCTAATTATAATTAGCTAGATTTCATTTGCAATGTAGACTAGGCGTTAAAGTTGTGTTAGCTAACCTTTTGTGATTTTTTTCTTGGATTGTTAAAAAGCTTTGGTTTGGTTTGGTTTTGGTGATTGAAACTTGTAATCTTGCACGTGCCTACGCACTACAAAATTAAATACAAGATATGTAAACTGAGACAGCGTCGGTCTGGGACCCAAAAGATACCGGGAAAATGTTTCAAAATGCGGCCCACACTACTTTTTATTTGTGATCTTCTTCTATTCTATATATTTTGGTTAATTTTGAACATTCAAGTGATGGGATGGGGTTTCGACAAAGTAAACTAAATAATCCACCCACGGAATCACAATTGTTTGACAAGCCACTGTGTATAGACTAAAGACCTAAATTAAATAAATACATTAAATACTTAATTATAAAAAAAGGTTTACTGACAAGTCAGTCAGTTTGCTAGTTATCCTACCAATTACGTAGTTAGTCCAATTTGCCTCCAAATATTTAGTCATAGTGACTAAACCAGTAACTGTTATGTAATATCTACCTATTATTGTAAATTTGTAACATTACCTACTGTACTACTTTATTACTAGTTGTGCCGTGTCGTGACATACAAACCGACACCACTTATTTTAATCTAGTTATTATGTAATGTTCAACACTGCTACTGTTTTTAGTTTAAACGAAATAATGCGCGAAAGCAATTATTATAACGGCTTCAAAACCAATATGTGACAATAAGCGTCTGTTTTTTCCTCGCAAGTGTGATGAAAAACATCGTATGGCACGCGTGTGCATTGATCATTACACTCTAAGCTCAGTGGTCAAATTCTATGCCTATAAATTATAAAAAAATGTATTTAGGCATATTCTGTGTCAAAACATCACCTGACTTTGACTAGATTAGGATACCTACCAAATCTAATCTTGTTTAGAATCAGGTTTAGGCGTGACTTAGAATAGATTCGGTTATTGATATTCCCCGTGGATCGGCTTCATTAAAAACACTTTATATTTACTTATAACCATTGTCTTTTATTACTTCAATCCTAATTATTAAAAGTAAGAAAAAGTAATTACATTACTCTGTGAATGTGAAGTTAGACGCGAATCTGAATTGAGGATTTAACCTTCTTGCACGAGTCCGTATATTGAGCCAGCATTAAAATATATGCTCTGCAAGAATGCATTTCACGTAAAACGTGTTGATGACATGTTTGTTATACTTGGATCTCCCTCAACAACTGTTGCAACTGTTGCAAGGGAGCTGTTGATTCCACATGTAATCAAAGTATCAACGCCCTATACGAAGTGCTAACTGCTAACACATTGGGGTCTGAGCTAACAAAATCAGGAGCACCTCTGAAACTTCCGGTTCTTCTTCATCCTTTAATATACAATGTATCTTTTCACTAGTTAAACAAATACCTGCTTATAATATTATTCCCTCTATTTTTGAAATTAAGATAAGTAGTTAGTGAAATTACTGAGCAAATGAGACTTTATGATCTGATCTCGAGTGCTTAAGTCTCAGGATGACGTGCGCAGTGCAGTGTCACGAAAAACTATGTTAATTTAGAGTTCCAAGTGATACTGAAATCTGATATGGGCAGCCGTGATGCTTAACATCAGGCGAACGACTAGCTCGTCACGTCATTCACTTACGTAAAAAAAAGTATTTCGAATACTCAGGTCTTTCTGTAAGACTGTCACATCCACTTCTTAAATTACCAGCGCTTCTTCAACTTGAGATACCATATCTCAAGAGCATTTAATTGCTAAACCAATTCCAATGATCTCAGTGCAGTTCAATTATACTTTATGTGCATTGCAACATCTCCAAAACTCGAGTGCTTCTATTGAGGTTAATTAAGTAGATGTTTGAGGTTGAATTGGCACTTTAGTGCATATTCGTGTACTGGATAACGTTTCACTAGCTGTACCTAATGGTCATTCTTGAATATGTTTAGTTGTTTAGCATAAGTTCAATGCTATAGGCAGGTACCGGCGTAAATAATGCACATTGAGCAAATGCATTTGTAGGTTACCTAAGTTAAGTTTTTACTTTTAGTTAAAATCTAATAAGTTTTAGGTAGTGGTTAGCTAAACATAGGTTCGTAAAATCTATCAGGTGGGTCGAAGATGATCATGTTTTATCTATCTATGCATATACTAAGTAGATAGGCATGTGCGAGGCAAATGTCAACAACATTCCTCGTATCTACCTACTGCAGGATCGCTATAATATCATTACCATATCGTACATCTGCACATGGAACATTGGTAATAGCATATAGGTATCCATAGTCGGTATCATACATACAAGGTGTGATATTCCTTCCAAGATTTATTTTAATTTTCTCAAGGTTAGCAGTATACTTTGATGAGTCATCAGCGATGAAATTCGAAGGTGCATTGCATAGCTGGTGCCAGCTGATGCTGACAATCATTGGTTTGGTATGTAAGCACAGAGAAAGCTTCTGATCCTTCTTGACTTGAACACTCCTAGGTTTGCACTATAAAGTTTGTATTGGTGTTTGTTTGTTTGTTCCTTGTTTGTTTGCGTTCGTTTGTGTTGTTTGCACTTATTTAATTTAATTATTCAAGTGATAATAAGTACTGTGGTGAGGTTGTCTTAGCATTATGGGTGACAGAAATAGCAATTAATGAATGTGGGTTCCGACTGAAAATAAGTTATTTTAATTGCATGCTGAGTTGGAAGGTATATCATGACGTCACGTTACATACTTTACGATATTTTAGTGTCTTTCTTAAATCTTAAATATCTTGTATAGGTACTTGTAAAAATTTAGTGTGATGTCTTCAATCATTTTATTTTCCTTCTTTCTTTCAATTTTTTGCGCTTTAGGTCACTTTTATTTAAATTTTTCAATGAATATTTTTCAAAGACTTACCCCCAGTTTCTCGTACCTACGTTTGTCAAAATTAAGTTAACATGACATACCAAATACTATTGAAGACAGCCAATGATCTTTAACAAACGTCCGAGAAACCGGGGGTTAACCTCGTACTTAGGTATACACTGATCGAAGACCTCGTAAAATAATTGTGTTGTCTACATCTTTTACTAACTTGTCATTTACCTCACCGAAATTGGAAGTTCATACTGTAATAAACAGAAAAATATGTAATTATGTAGTTACTAATATATTTATGCATCCGCACCAATTTATTCACTTTTTGATTTTTTAAACAGCTACATCATTTAAAGTGACAACTTTATAACTTATTATTGCAGCTGAGTTCGTCGACAAATGACTACACCGTGTGGTACAATAATAATAACTATAAATAACAACAAATGCCCAAGATTACATCCCCAAGCGCTGTAATTAGTTTACCACATTCATTAGTTGGCTAATTAGCATTCGTAATGAATGGTTTGACGCCTGGATCACTTTTCATGATGTTGTACTGGTGACTTTTTTTTTTGTGTACTATGACATCACTAAAATGTAGTAAAACATGATTTCTATAATATAATATTGAAGAAAAACATATTAAAAAACCAAAAGTTAATTTATAATTTACCGTGAAGAAAAAAAAAGCTTTTTATGACAACACTCTCATATACTGTCTTGGTTATTATTGGAATTTAGTACCACAATAGCAAAATAGCAATGACTGTCAAGCCACCGCTTCGCAAAGCAAAAGTAAGTATGTTCTAAGTGTGTTTTTTTGTAGTAGGTATTCTGGATATAGATCAAGAATACCTACTACAAAAAACACAACAGTTAGACTTTAAAATAAATCAAAAATACGAATCATAAATAAAATAAATACTAGGGCAAGATATAAGTAAGTAAAAGCTACACAGAACGTAAAAAGGTACCGAAAAAGAAATCACCGTATCCTGTTCAGATGAACTATCAATACCATATATATGATGTCTTGCAGCAACGACCCACCTGAAGGTCGCCGACCGGTTCTTTATCATTTCAATACTGTTTCAACATGGTGGAAACAATGGCATTTATCACATTTACGTTTTCTTTTGCGAAATATTGTTATGATAGACTACTTATTGCTACAGATAGACTTACGCTAAGATTGAGTTTGAATACATTATTATTTTGTTTTCTTTTTATTTTAAGCACCTTAGCCTCCATCAATGAATACAACCCAATTCCTATAAACGTAAAAAATATTGTCTGCTTGTTTGTTTGTATCACTTTCATGTGAGCTGAGATAATTTGGATGAAATTTTGCTCACAGATTGCTTATACTTTTAACCCAGATAACAGCTCCCGCAGGAAAACAGGTTATTTGCTGATGAAACCGCGGGGCACCTCTAGTTTAATATAACTTATGTCAGTTTTAATAATAGATAGTTGTTAATTAGATCCATAAGTTGTTTTGAATATGATCTGCTATCTCTACCACACAATAGATTTTTAGGTTGGAAACAATTGATACTATCCTTGTCTACCTTGACGACATCGTATTCGTTATGTAGATTTCATCGAAAAATTATGTCTACACTGGCTAGACCTTACGCTTGATAAATAATAAGGCCAGTCGCGTCATTATTCAACGAGTAGGTACTTGTGCAGATTACAATCAGAGATGATCAGCGGGCACCTCATGCCACAATTTCTTATTTTCGTCTTGGTGACAATAACAAAATTACCGATTAATATAAAAACGTAGTCACTGCAAAAAAATGATCAAAACTCGTGACCATTTTAAATAGGACATAATCATAAAGTGTTAATTTCGACCTACCAACTACCACATATTATGAATTTAAAGCTTTTCATACACAAATAAGATGTTTCTGTGAATTATCGAATACAAAGACAAAATTATGCCAGTATACTCACTCATTTCACGGTGTCTCTGCGTAGCAAGTATGCAAAACGCAAATAATATTTTTGGTATGTTAGCATTACCTATTTATTACTCATGTGTAGAACTGCTTAAAATATCTTCAAATAAATTTTAATAATTTAAACGTGTATAAATGTTATAACGCAAAACAAAATGTAATACAATCATTGCTTTGTAATTTCGCTATTCAGATATTTTGCAGCATTTGAGTCAGCCTGCTAACTACCTAGTTTGTTACTGTTTTTATTCTTTGCGGTATGATTTAAAATAGTATTCTGTCTTCTTGGTATCTTTTGATATTGAAATACACGATTATATCATTACTTTATCAAGATTGGTACGTTACGTAGCCGTTACTCTAATGACATAATATTGCTAAGGAGACTTGCTCAATTGATTCCTCAAGCAGTAATCGAGTTATTGGACGGAGTATAATTTTCACGTCTTCACCATCCGCTGGTGACTCATTGTAATATCCTGTGGCTGCCAATGCTTAAGCAGAGGTCTTTTGTTGCCTTATTTTGAATTCAGTCAAGAACCGAGGTCGTAAGATCAATTGGCAATTTCAAATTATGTAATTATAGTTTTCAAGTCTTCTTTTTCATTGTTCAATTATCTTGAGCATTTAGATAGGAAGTATACATATTTTTTGACCATTATTATTGTTTTTGTTCGAAAGCAATTCGTTTTATCATCACAGTTTTTCATCTATGTAAATAGTAGTTTAATAGTATGTGTGTGTATGCTCTTCATGTATTGACACAATGAGATGCAAAGATGATTTTGCATCTATTAAAAGCCTGTTATTTGCCAATATAATTATAGTTATGTCATCATCATCATCATTAACAGCCTGAAGACGTCAACTGCTGAACATAGGCCTCCCCCAGAGCACGCCACTTGAGCGGCTGCTCGCCTCCTGCATCCATCGGCTCCCCGCGGCTTTAACCAGGTCGTCGGTCCACCGAGTGGGGGGCTGGCCTACGCTGCGTCTTCCGGTTCGTGGTCGCCACTCGAGAACCTTTCTTCCCCATCGGTTGTCAGTTCTACGAGCGATGTGGCCTGCCCATTGCCACTTCAACTTACTAACTCTCAGAGCTATATCGGTCACTTTAGTTCTCCTGCGGATCTCCTCGTTCCGGAGCTTATCTCGCAGAGAAACACCGAGCATAGCTCGCTCCATAGCTCGCTGCGCGACTTTGAGCTTACTAATGAGGCCAACAGTAAGAGACCATGTCTCAGTTCCATAAGTCATCACTGGCAACACACACTGATTAAAAACTTTCGTTTTCAGGCTCTGCGGTATTTTTATAGTTATGTATAATTGGATATTTACCATTGAAGGCTTATTTACAAACAACAACATAATAAACACGTTTACCTAAACAAGATTATAATGAAGAGACGAAATATAAATTCAAAACCTTGAGCATTCTAATATTCAGTTAGGCATTAGACGTAGATGAAGCTGCTGTTGGCGAAGTGTAAAGCTCTGGCAATCTAGAAAATGCCTATGTCATGTAAGTAATAAAGGTACCACCAAACCTAGCTTCTTTCTATAATGTCAGATCATTTGTTTGTTTCGGGCTCCTCCAGGGTATTCCTGAAGGCCATATTATGTGCCACAGACATAGACCTACTCGAAAATATTCTAGGTCTGTGGATACAGATGACAAAACTGATGCGATAACCGTTGGAGTAGATGTGTTCTAAACAAGAGACACCAAAATTAGGGCACGTAAGGACCTTGCAAATTGGAATGACGAAATCAAAGTAGCTGATAGCAAGTACCTAGCATTATTAGAGCTATGACCAGGCTCAGTGTCATTGTTTGATAGAGGCTCTTGTCGAACATTAGACTATTGTAACGATAACTCAAGTCTACTCACCACACATAATCACACATCTTTTGAACCAGTTCCTTTTGGTATATTTAGATGTTCTTTTTCATTAGATACAGATCTGACGTCACTACTGAAGGTGAAGACTGTGGAGTCAAAATTTTTAGAATCGATTCCAAATTTGCATAAAACATAGGCATTGTCCACGACGCCTTTATAGCTATAGGTAACAAAATCCGGTTGCATAATTACGTACCTAGCAGTTCTATCATACAGTTTTAGCCGCTAATAACTTTAATGGATCAAAGATTTGCGTTCACTTTTAGACAGGTACTTAAATCTCGACTATGACTGTACAGATCGTCCAATTTAATTCGCGATGCCAATTGGAACTGACCTTGACCCAATGCCTGCCTTGAGGTTAGGGTCAGGATTTGCGGCCTCATTTCTGGCGGATCTTCGTTGACCATGATATAGTTAACGATTGAAGGTCAATATCAGAGTCAGATTTGATCTCAAGGAATAAACTTTACCCCCTTACTAATAAACATTGTGTAGCGGAAGAATAGTTATTTAGTGTTTTGGCTTTCTCTGTTGAGTTTGGAATGGGCAAAGATTAAACAATAGAAAAACTGTAGCTATTCCACTGTTATGCAGTATTTATTGGTAAGAGGGTTAGACTTTAATTTAAGAGTCGCAAATTAAATCACGCCATTATATGAATATTAGCCATTGCAAACAACAGTTAACAAGGAGCTGCTCAAATTCAAATGATTTATTTGTAACATTCTTATTATGAACACCATTCAAGAACAAAAATTATAGCCGACCTGCGGTAAGAGAAGAGTAAGCAGTGATGTCGGAAGAAGAATAAGTAGGTAACTTAACGTCACAGGGTTACACAGGGTATCACACTTCACATAGAGTAAAGGTACGAAAAGTAACTTCACGATGCTATGACAAAGGCTTTACTAGGTAACTACATAATACCTACAAGTAGCACAAAGACTCCAAAACAACCACTTGGTGAATAATTTACATATATTCTGGTTTAGTTATTGCACTCAGCCCTCAGTTTCCTTGTTTATAACGCACTTTATCGTATTGATAAGTAAGTTTTCCTGTGCACTTTATGTTATTATGTTTGAAATTTATCACACGTCTGCAAAACAGTGTTAAAATCCTTACTATAGGTAGAAGTATGTTACAAGTTGTGTATGTAATTTTTTTAACGGGTAATATGCCTTTATTACTCAAGCTAGCTACTACAATACTAAAAACTAAACTAAACTAAACTAGCTACACTACCTACTACAAAGAACACTTATGGACTGTATAAAAGCCGCGATGACCTATAGACAGTCCAAAGATGTAATGCTGTAATGTATGTATAGTAAGTTAAAAAGCTAAGTTATTTGTATTTTCTTCAGTGTCCTAAACTTCTTCATTCAATTCACTCGTAGATCTTGAAACCGAATGACAGAACTTTATTCCGTTCTCAGTCAGGAATGATAGAGAACAGTCGTGCCAGGAACCGACAGATCCAAACACAAAAGAGAGATCACCATTAATTCAACACTCATTAACAAAAAAAAATACAAGAATATTACACACAATATTAGGTAAATAGGAACAGTAGGTAGTACGAAAAGGAAAGCATAAGAGTAGACTGTATTGCCTTAACTTTACTTTAGAATCTAAACTAAAGTAAACTCAAAGACTTCTTTTACATATACCTCTTTGCATTAACTCAGCATTTATCCTCGTAAAGAACGATCTTATTATTATAACCCATACTGTAATTTTTACAACTTTTCTACGAAAATCTCTTTTCCTAATTCCCACAAATCCCGTAATTCCCACGAGAACAGTTATCAAATCGTCTGCTTGCCCAATGTTTATAAAACACGCCTTAGATAACCAGAATGTGGAAACCGATAACAATGACAGTAGGTGCTACCTCTGCAATGTGACCGTTTGTTTTGTTTTCGTAGATCTATCATTCATTATGCTAGGTTACAATTATTAGGTATAACTATACTGATAGGTGCATTCTAGATGGGCGATCGGATTAGGATCAGTATCATTTTTGGCATTTGCAAAATTATCGTTGTTGTATAGCGTTCGGTTTGAAAATTTCGCCAATAATGCCACCTTTACCACTTTAACTCACTACCCAAAACGAACGCAAAATAACCAAATGTGGTGTGCTTAAATGTCGAAAAACAAATTGGCGGAATTTTGCATTGCACACGTAAACTTATGTCTTCCTTCTCACTTCTACGTGCTATATTATTACGATAACTACAATTTTCACAATAAAAATCTGTAATTTTTACATGACTGCAAAAACTCTACGTCAATCTCTAATGTCAGAAAACGATCACTTTTAACCCACCTCGGCAGGTGGGTCAAAATTGGCAGTTCACGATGGCATTTTTAACTGTTTTTGAGCTAACCGAACGGTGAACGAAAACAGTTAAAACAGTTAAAAGCATTTTAGACAACAAAGCTATACTTGTTTTATTTTTTCTTTCACGTATTGTTATGAATTTTTATCAAATTGAATTTTTTAGTTATTCTGTCGCCAAGCAGTAGTGTGCAAGCACTACTGTGTTCCGGTTTGAAGGGCATGGTAGCTAGTGAAATTACTGGACAAATGAGACTATAATCTGATCTCGCAGTCTAAAAATCTTAGTACTAGACTGTGTGATGTCTCAGGATGATGTGCGCAGTGCAGTGGTGCGAAGCTTTAATTAGAGTTCTGAGTGGACCTGCATCTGTTATGGGCGGCCTTGGCGCTCAACACCAGGCGAACGACTAGCTCGTCACGTAATATGTTTACATAAAAAAAGTTAGTCTTACGAGTGTATTCCATAATAACGATATAGGTACCAATAGCAACAGCAAAAATAAAGTAGGTATATACAACTGGAACAGGCTACCAGAAGAGGTCATTGCTGCCACCTCCGTGAACAGTTTCAAGAACAAACTCGACAACTGGTTACGAAGTAATAAACTATCTCTGTTACAAAGATGAACATTAGAAGTGGATCCAACACTGTGGATATAGACACATCAGCAGTCATGCTGCTCGTCTATCAACCAATAGTAATAATAATAATATACCTAAAGTTTGTAGGTTACTCTCTTACGACCCCAGACTCAGACCTTCAGTAAATTCAGATTTAGGTCTGTCCATAGGTACCTATTAGGTACCTAGACCTACTGCCGCTTGCGTTTAGGTACCTACTCTTTGAAATAAAAAAGTTACTTATAGGTACTTCACACACAACGTATTCATATCAAAAATAAATCTTATTAAAGTTAGAAAAAAAACGTATTCATTCAAAATTCTTTTACTGATTGCATTCATGCACGAATTTTAGGTCTTATAGTAGTAGGTGGTTATTCCAAGGAAGTTGTAAGTCACCTGCGTACAGTAACCGCTGCGTACGTCTATGAAAAGCCCATAATAAAGCTAAGGTAACCTAAATACACTGTCACCTAACGGGTAAGTACCTACTAACTTCGCTCCAGCCTGCCGGGATCAACGACCGCAACAATAGCTTGATCGCCGATATCCTGTGTTTAGCATCATATAAGGACAGGGTTGAATAACCTTTGAGATATGAAGAACAAGGCAAAAAAGATTTTTGGAAATTGTAAACTTATTCCTATTTATCGCAAGTAATGTGTAAAGGTTAGCTGTTAATCGAAGGTTAAAATTACCATGGAACAAGGAGAGGAATGCCAATACACCAAGAAAACAGCTTAGATCAGAAATATGCCAAAAACCGTTATAAGCCTAGATGGCGCTGCAAAATGAGCGGGCTATAAGTTGAGCGCCGCAGACCAGAAATATGCCATATTATGAAATAATTTGTAGTAGTTTAGAAAAATGGTGAACTTTATTTAATATTTTAGTAACAATTTTTTGTCGATGTGATATAAAACTCCGGAGATATTCGACCTTTTGTTGAAGCCTTTTTTAATAATACTCATATTTAATTTTTTGTTTTTTAATTACTTGAACAGTAAAAATCAAAAATCTGTTCTGTCGTTATGGAAGTACGGAATGTATTTAGTGGAGTATAATTTAGTTTGGAGACTTAAGTTACACAGAATTTGCAAATTAGAGCTCTCAGATCGGGTCTCTGTGTGTTTTTGCCAAAACGAACACCAGGACAATGATTATTGCCTCCTGCATCCATCATCTCCCCGCGGCTTTCACTAGGTCGTCGATCCACCGAGTGGGGGGCCGGCCTACGCTGCGTCTTCCGGTTCGTGGTCGCCACTCGAGAACCTTTCTTCCCCATCGGTTGTCAGTTCTACGAGCGATGTGGCTTGCCCATTGCCACTTCAACTTACTAACTCTAAGAGCTATATCGGTCACTTTAGTTCTCCTGCGGATCTCCTCGTTCCGGAGCTTATCTCGCAGGGAATAGAGATAGAAGTATACAGGTAGTAGTTTATAAAGTCTCATTTGCCTAGTAATTTCACTAGCTACGATGCATTTCAAACCGGAACACAGTAGTGCTTGCACACTACTACTTGGCGGCAGAATAACTCGCAAAGCGGTGGTACCTAGACCTACCTACAAGACCTACATAGACGAACTTTGCAGGTTTGCATAAAGTCCTACCACCAAGTAAAACACATGTATTACTATTTTAATTATGTTTGAGTCTAACCATTACTACAACTTTAAAAATTTATTGATTGATAAATAAGATAAAACCTTTAGAATAAATGGTTTTAATCAACAAAATTCAAGCAATAACGTATGGTAAGAATAACAACCACATTGACAGATTGCCTGTCATACAAATAGCAATATTGTTTTTAAACTACATATAGAAACTAAGAAGTTTCTATATCACCACATTCTTCCAGGCTAAAAAGAGAACAACATTCAGTTTAAAACGTAATCTCCATAGCGGCTTGGAAGTCTGCGCTCTCTTGTTGATCTTCGCAGATTACCAGTTGAACTTTCGGTAACTGAATGTTCTACATCATTTGTCTCGCCTTCTGCATCAGGGTTTGTCATAACTGTCGGCTGTTCTTCTTCTACATCACCCGTACTTCGAGAATCATAGAAGTCTTCTTCACTTGTCTCAGTGCTCTCACCTGACTCTCTAGTCTCGTTAAGTATATCAGGCGTTTCTAGCACTATTTCACTATCTTGACCTAAAGGTGCTAAGTGGCGGTTTGAAACAGTTGACTCACGACCATCTGCAAGACGAACATAGGAATAATCCGGATTTACGTGTAGTAACGTCACCTCTTCAACGACTGGTTGATATTTATTAGTGCGGTTAAATTTTCGCATTAGAACATTTTCTGATTCTGTTAGCCAAGTAGGTATAGAAACTCCGTTTGTGGACCTCCTGGTATGCGTAAACATTCTTTCGTGTGGTGTACATTGTGTAGCTGTACAAAGTAAGGATCGTATAGAATGCAAAGCTTGCGGAAGAACTTGTTCCCAATTTCCAATCGCTAGGTTGCGGGAACGTAAAGATAGTTGGATTGCCTTCCAAAGAGTCCCATTAAACCGTTCTACCTGTCCATTCCCTCTTGGATTGTAAGGAGTGGTTCTACTTGAAGCAATCCCACGTGCATTCAAAAAATTTTTAATTTCAGCAGACATAAAGCAAGTTCCTCGATCTGAATGTAGATAAGATGGCATACCAAATAGCATAAATATTTCATTCAAATGTTTAATGACCGTGGTTGAGCTCATATCTGCGCATGGGAAAGCGAAAGGAAATCGTGAGAATTCATCAATCACAGTCAGTATGTATTTATTTCTTGTATTAGAAGGAACTGGGCCTTTAAAATCTATGCTTAGCCGTTCCATTGGCGCAGTAGCCTTTATTAACGTCGGATCTGGTGAATCCGATCTGTAAAATTTCGGCTTTATTTCAGAGCATATGCGGCATGAATTTGTCATATTTTTTATGTCTTCAGTAGAGTAAGGCAAGTTTTTCGATTTTACCCAGTGGTTCATACGAACTATTCCTGGATGACACAAAGCTTCGTGTAATGAAATTAGTTTCTCAGTACGTATTGGCACTGAAGCACATACTCGCGAAAGTGTATCAGCAACGTCATTCTGTTTTCCTGGGCGGTATACTATGTCGTATTTAAATGGTGCCAAGTCCAATCGCCATCGTTGTATTTTTTCATTTTTTATTTTGCTGGTCAGTTTATTGTCGAACATGAATGACACAGACCGTTGGTCAGTGATGAGTTGAAATGGTTTGCCAATCAAAAAATGACGCCACTTTCTTAATGACTCGACTATAGCGTAAGCTTCTTTCTCTATAGCTGAGTGATTTAACTCACTATTATTTAACATTCTGGAGAAAAATGCAACCGGTCGATCAGATTGTGACAATGTTGCTGCGATAGAGTGATTGGACGCATCTGTTTCGACGGTGAATGGTGCATTGTGGTCGATAGCGTGAATGGCAGATTTTGCAATATCTGACTTGAGTTTTTCAAAACTTTGAATTAGTTCTTTGCTCAGTGGAAATATTTGCGTATGAGCAAGAGCATGAACTCTGTTGGAGAAATTCGGAATCCATTTGCTGTAATGTGCAAACATTCCTATGGCCCTTCTTAGTGACGGCAAGTCACATGGCGGTGGTAAACTCAATAGTGGCCGTAAACGATCGCCGTCTGGCTTTATAATGTGGTCTTCGACGTTGTAGCCCAGTATATTTATAGACTTTTGCGAGTACCTGCTCTTATCTTCATTTAAAGTTAGGCCATATTTTTGTGCTGCCTCCATAAATCTCCGTAGATTTTTATCGTGCTCCTCTTGACTTTTGCCACACACCGTAATGTCATCCAAGTACGCGTAAGTTCCTTCTAGTTTCTCTGTTCGAATAACCCAGTCTATGGTTCTTTGAAAACTTGACACTCCATTAGTTACTCCAAACGGAATACGGCGAAATTGATAAAGATTTCCCAACGCTTCAAAAGCTGTAAAGTGTCGCTCTTTCGGCAAAATAGGGACTTGATGGTATGCGCTTTGCAAATCTATAGCGCTAAAGATACGATACTTTGATATCTGTGCCACCAGTTCCTCCATATTCGGAAGAGGGTACGCATCCAAATGCGTATATCTGTTTATTGTTCTGAGATACAAATGAAGTTGAAGCCATTGATATCGTTTGGTTGCATGGTCTCTTCTTTAAATGACACAGCTGAAAGAAATTTTCATCAATAAAACTGATAGAACTGCCCGTATCAATCAGTGCTTGGGCTCTAATCCCTTGAATGTAGGTAGTTACAGTTGCTTTTTTTAGGGAATCCGGAGACGCTGCAATAATACAAGCTGATACGTCAGTATTACTACTATCTTGCTTATCTAAAACTGCAGCAACAGTGTTCACTTTCTTGCTTCGACATACATTAGCAAAGTGTCCTTTTCTGTCACAAATCTGGCACGTAGCATCAACTGCAGGGCAATCCTTCCTTGGATGTACACGCCCACCACAAAAGAAACACTTACGTTTTGCTGATACAGCTGTGATTGATGCTGTGTTATCTTGAACAGCACTTAAATGTGAAACATTATAGCTCTGTGAGCTCAATTCAGCCATCTCCAATGATAACGCCTGGTTGTAAGCTTGGTCTAATGTTAATGTCAAATTTTCAAGCAACCGTTGTCTAATTTTGTTTGACCTTATGCCAGAAATAAAAGCATCTCTTATGTTATCACATCTATTTGTTTCGGCATCCACTTTTTCAAATTCACAATCTTTTGACATTAACTTCAAAGCACGAATATATGCGTCTATATTTTCTTCTTGTAGCTGCTTTCTTGTTGCTAGCATGTGTCTAGCATAAATTATATTTTTCGGCTTCATAAATATTTTATCTAGTGTATCCATAGCCGTTTTGTAGCTGGTACACTCGCTGATAAACGAGTAAATTGTAGAAGACACATGATTCATAAGCAAATCCAGAGTAATCTTACTATCTTTTTCATCTTTGTCGCAAAATTTCAGAAAACTTTCAAATGTCCTTTTCCAGTGCTCCCAATCCTTTGAAGCAGAACTGGCAGCCGGGTCAATGTCCAACTTTTCGGGACGTAGGAATCGCTCCATCTTGATATTTAGATCATTTTGTTGATTAAATTGATAAATAAGATAAAACCTTTAGAATAAATGGTTTTAATCAACAAAATTCAAGCAATAACGTATGGTAAGAATAACAACCACATTGACAGATTGCCTGTCATACAAATAGCAATATTGTTTTTAAACTACATATAGAAACTAAGAAGTTTCTATATCACCACATTGAATATCAGTTGTCATATACAAACTTCATTGAGTATCTATTTAAAAAGAAAGAAATAACAATGTCAGTTTGATTTCTTTGTCTACTTCCGGTTTTAAAGCGTACGGAATACGCCTCGGTTTAATGAATATTGGCTTTGCATTTTCTTGTAGTTGAAGATGAGCTTTAAAATCAGGTATTTGTAAGGTCATTTACAAATATTGTATATGACATCAGTAATTATTTATTTATTTTTATTGTTGTAATTATGAATCTACTTAAAATTATGGAGTGATCTAACAAGAAACTGACCTTTTACATTCTATCGAATTTTCGTTTGGTCTTGACATTATTAAGTCAAAATTGAATCACTATTTTATAATGATTACGATCACATTATTCAGTTAAGTACTATTGCGAAGTTATGTAGTTAAAACTTTGATGTAAATATTGTAATGTGTATAAATGTTTGTGTTACTAGGTGGTAGGACTTTTCTGCAAAGTTCGTCTAGGTAGGTACCACCGCTTTGCCAGTTATTCTGCCGCCAAGCAGTAGTGTGCAAGCACTACTGTGTTCCGGTTTGAAGGGCATTGTAGCTAGTGAAATTACTGGGCAAATGAGACTTTATGATCTGATTACTCAGTCTAGTAATCTGATTAATAGATTGTGCAATGTCTCAGGATGACGTGCGCAGTGCAGGTTCACGCGAAACTTTATTGTTTTAAAGTTCCGAGTGACACTGCAACTGTTATGGGCGGCCATGTCGCTTAACATCAGGTGAATGACTAGCTCGTCACGTCATTCAATAGCATAAAAAAAAAAATAAAAAAAAATGTTTGAATCAATATTACTTATATTGCGCATATTTAATAACCAGTAAATTACTATCATACAGAATCCCGGAAACATTACAGCAATTTAAAACTACTTCCCAGGTACTTATTTATAATTTTGTACAAGCTGCACTTCGGAGAGTGTGCGACGAAATTGCACAACTTAATTCTCCCATTAGCCGGCTACGGCACCAGGGGAAGAGATGGAGTCGTCCTATATTCTTACGCCCGCGTCGGGACCACTCTGTACTTATACATACCTAGTAAGTGTAATAAATACTTTGTTCATCTACTTTAGTCTCGACTATTCTGTAAAAAGCCGTCAATATCTCCATAGAAACCTGTCCATCTCCTACAAAATATTGTTTTATAAATAACCTTGAGTTTAGTGTGTATTTTGCCGCAGAATAGATAGGTATTTACTCAAGTACTGAATGCAAATAGCAAGCGTTCGTAGAGTTTAAGTATTTGTCACGTAATTTACACTAATCAGAGTATGTCCAAGCACATATTTGCAGACTTACAAGGTTGAGATTTTATTCACCTTAATTTACATTGGACCCGCTAGGTGGACCGACGATCTGGTGAAAGCCGCGGGGAGCCGATGGATGCAGAAGGCGAGCAGCCACTCAAAGTGGCGCTCTCTGGGGCAGGCCTATGTTCAGCAGTGGGCGTCTTAAGGCTGATGATGATGATGAATTTACATTGACTTAAAGTATTTTTCTGTAGAATTCAAAAGCCCTCCAATAATGGTGTAAGTTTGCAAATAGAAGATCCGGAATGAGGAGATTTACAGGACTAAAGTGACCGATATAGCTCTTAGAATTTGCAATTTGAAATGGCAATGGGCAGGCCACATCGCTCGAAGAACTGACAACCGGACGACGAAGAAAGGTTCTCGAGTTGCGACCACGAACCGGAAGACGCAGCGTAGGCCAGCACCCCCACTAGGTGGACCGACGTTCTGCATAAAACCGTGGGAAGCCGATGGATGCAGGAGGCAAGCAGCCGCTCAAAGTAACGCTTTTTGGGGGAGGTCTATGTTCAGCAGTGGACGTCTTCAGACTGTTGATGATGAATGGTGTAAGATAAAGAGCTAACTAGCCATCAGCGTCACTTCTGTTTTGGACGGGCTACATGTTGGTTTGTACCAACCTTCCCATCGGCCCCGGTATCGGGACTGAGGCACTGGAGCTGATGAGACCAAGACCTCACGGAGGAATCTAGATGGGCACTCGATTACGCGACCTTCGCCTTGGTTTATTGCCAAAAAAAGAATATCGGAAAGACTGTCTTCTCCGACTGCAAGAATGCAGAAGTTTCCTTGTAGGAATTATAATAGTAATTTATTGTACAATTATCTAGTTTACTCGATCACAATTTATAATTATAGGGGCAAGTTTTTTTTTTTATGTAATCGAATGACATGACGAGCTGGTCGTTTGGCTGGTGTTTAGTGACACGGCCGCCCATAACAGATTGCGGTGTCACTCGAAACTCTGAATTAAAGATTCGCGTGGGAGTTTTGGCGGGAACTCAAAAAGTTCACGTCGTTTCAATATATTATTTTTCTAAACTTGTGCTTTTTCCAGTGTTAATGGTTAAAATTGGTGGTGTTTTACGCATTAAGTGCTGAATTACGAGCATGAGTGTGGGCAAGTGATATAATGTAGTGAAACGTGGTTTTTCGTGTTGCTTCCAAAGTTCCATAGAAGCTTCTAGTAAACTCGCCACCACTTTACTAGGGTATGACTTAGACTGGACTGTGACTAAGAGTTGACTTTACACGTGTAATATTCCATAACTCGATGAAAAATTACAATACTTGACACTGGCTAAATACACTATGTGTGGAGCCAAAATATAAGAAAAAAAAGTTTCGCGTGACACCGCGCACTGCGCACGTCATCCTGAGACATCCCACTGTCTAAAAAAGGTTTCGTTCAAGTAATGCTATAAAATCGCAATTACAATACAATACAGCACTTGATTCCCACGAAACAAGGCGTTGGAATAAATTATATAGTAATGTGTTACTAACATGTTACTAAGTAGCACCTGTAACAGGGTTGAGTGACTGATTATGGTAGCGATGATTCTGATGAGCTTAGAAACTAAATTGACCTACCCAATTCAACCAGCTTTCCGAGTTGAAGAACAAAAAAAGTCTATTCAAAAACAGAATTAAAAAAAAGTTAGCCGAATGGAGATATAACTTAGGTAACAAGGTAAAAATTTTTCTCCAAAAATTTTTGACATCTGAAGACATTTTGAAAAGGGTTATCTGTACCTTAGAGTATGTAGATTACCTACTTACGTCTGTTAGTGTAAAGATAAAATCGCCTTGAAGTTTGAACCAAAAACGATATATCCGCAAATCTTTTTCCGCGTTGGAGACTTTTAAATGAGTACTGCCAACCGGATAAAAATATACCTACTCCGATTTTAAGGTGGAACGTTTCACTAGCGCGACAAATTAAAATTTTCTTGCGTTCTTTTGCCAATAATCAATAATCAATATCTATTTGTCACCCACCAAATTATAACGGATAGGGAACCCTGAAAAAGGAAGGGGTTGGGCATGTTTGTGGTACCTATAGGTATAGGTTATGTTCCCATCTGTCCCGCTCTTTCAGTTCAAGATGGGTGGTAACTAATATAAATTCTTCTGCTACTACATATCTACTACTTATAAGAATAATACATGTATATTATAATTTATTGTTGGTCCATCCATTACGATTAGTGCAACGCAGAGCCGTATTCTTGTATGTCCGAATTATCTCCAGTCCCTTTCGATAATAGTCCCAAAATCGATTTGAACGACAAGGACTTCAGTAAAGTCGAATTTGATGCGAGAAACAGGCCCAAATAAAGATCTGTCACAAACTCTTGAAACCAAAGCTTTTTTGGTAAGAAATAGTTTTGCAACAACAGAGCAAAGATGTTTTTTACAACTAAATAGGCCCGCATTTGACCACAATCTCACCTGACTATACCTTATCAAATCTAATAGGTACAGTATGACATTTCGAGGGATACCAAGCTAGAGATTTTTTCCCTAAATTTTGAGGTAAAAGAGGAATGGGGGTTCTTAGGGGATTCAAAATAATAATAATAAATTGATGGCAAGATTGCTTTACGTTTTTTTGCTGCAGAAATCTGCGCACTTTAAGATTATTCATCTCATGAGAAGGAAAAAAGTCTATTTATTAAAATTTATCCGTGCGATCAGGCGATGCAACCGATGTATATCACCTAATATACATCTGTTGTTCATGCTGTGGTCAACGAATTGTTGGACATGAATATATAACTATAAGTGTTAACATGTTTTAATGATGACGCATGAAGCAGTACGCATTCAAGAATAAGAAAAGATAAAGGTACTAATTTAAAAATTTATGTATTTCTCAAATCAGTTTATAAATGAGGAAGTAACGTAAAGAATATAAAAACTATAACCATATAGAGAAAATCTTTCATTTTTATTTCATGTTACAAATGTTCCTATAGCATAAGGATTTGAGGTCGCCGTGTCACGACTATTGCGTTTTAGATATTATTAAGAAACATTGTTTAATTATTGCTTTATTTTATGAGCTTCAAATACTTATATACCTGCAACATACAATGAATATGCTAGGAATACAAAAAAAGCTTAGGGGTTTTTAGGGGATTTAAGTTATCTAGGGAAAAAATTCTTTAGGAACTGACAGCACTTTTATTCTAACAATAGTGATGCGACTATTACACATTCGATTAATCGGTGAAATTTTCGTATAAGGTAATTAATCGAATCAAATCTTTGGGCGAGCATAATTCAGTGATATAATCTTGTACAGTTCGCTAATTATCTACTTTGAAAGGGTGATTTTAATTATAATAATTATATAGTATACAATCCTAAAGCTCCAGGGTGGAAATGTGTGTGGTGTGTGTGTGTACCCACACATAACATAATAAACATAACGCCGCGAGTAGCGTTCAATGAAAGTGCAGCACACCTTTCCACACCCTAAGCCGCCCCACACCGATGTTGCTTCCTCGGTAGCCAGTAGCCCCTACGGGTGCCCCATTTATAGTGTGGCAAATCATCACCTCCCTCAAAAATTTGATATGATGAGACAAATTTTATCTCATTTCATAAACCAGATCATAATAATCCATCAAAAGTTCACCACAATAGCCCAGATATTTTTACCTTCATTTATTAAACAAAATAGTTATGAATAGGTATGCCAACATGTAAGAAATAAATAGTACAACTCGGTCACTTTGTCTAGCTGTCCTCGCTGAAATGCAAGCCATTGACGTCAAGTCTAAGAATAGTGTGACCGTGTTATCTTTTGTATTCAAAAAGGCCGCTTGGTGTTATGGCGCGGCCAGACATGCGGAGCAACAGCGAATCTTCGCTGTTGAACGCTCATGTGGCCGCGTACAGCGATGCATCGCAGCATCGATGGGCGCAGAAAGCTATCGCGTGAAAGTGAAATCCTTTATTTTCGCAACACTCTTATAGAATCATGAAAATGCATAGTTCTTTCATTCATACGAATCGTCAGCTCTAGTCGTGAATGGGTTGATGCAGTAAGTAAGTGAGTAAGTCTGATATTTTTGGTGTTTCTTAAACACGGAAGTGTATTTTAATAGACTTTAGTGCAGACGGATTGCTTTCATTCTTGTTTGATCTAAAGTTTAAAAAGCACTATGGAACATTTGCGAAATAGTCCACGCATGAATCGTCTTGAAGCCAGTCATTTCAGAAAATAGCAGCTAGTTCTTGGCTCCAGCACTTTGACGAGAGAAACCAATTCTAAACCAACTCAAACTTTCAGCACCATTTAGTGACAATTAGCTAAAAACTATATGTCTATAAATAAAAACTCCATTCTAGTGAGTAACCATGTTATAATTATTTTTTTTTACATGACAGCCACTCTTTTGTTTATCCGTCAAAATGTAAGTGTTACTTTATTCAAAACTAGCTTTTGCCCGCGGCTTCGCACGCTTGTGTTATGTTATTTTTACGTTATAGTCTAATAATAGGTAATGCATTTCGTACCAAACAAAAAATCCACTAAATCTTTTCGAAGCTGAGCACAGTAACCTGTATTAGCATAGGTATAGGTATAACGCAAGCATAGCCGTGAGTGGAAGCTATTTAAGCCATTACCTAAATTTAAATGTTTTGAGTCTAATATAGATTTATAACAGTAAAAGAAGTTTCAAACAAAAAACTACAATTTTATAAGTACCTCTTCATATTACAACAAAAAGATATCATCATCACTTCACCCAGGTATTTAACAGAAGTTTCAGTAAATTTTGTTTAGGTAGTAGTTACTTATGCAGTCAGGTACGGTTTACAAAAATATGGAAGAATCACACACTATGATTCTTAAGTTTGGTTCCATACGAAAGTACCTTTTCGTTTCATTATAAGTATCACAATCATTAGTTCTCTTACTGAGATCATATCATATGAAAAAACTAAACGATTATTGAATAAATATGTAGAATCAGTATCCTTTACTCTTTAAAATCGGGTTTATCCGATATCGATTATTTAGTTCACATCTCTAGACCAGTTAATCTGACAGTGTCAATCACTAATCATGTCAACTTCATAGTGGACTTCTTAAATTTGATAAAGTGTAGAAGTGACGATGCGATCTACGATGGTACATGCTTGCCTAGAAGATACCTATTCACTCGCGATTTGAAGAACTCCAGATTGTACTTATCGGGAAACAAAGACGCTGGTAAAGTATTCAATTCCTTGGCTGTTCGGATTATAAATGTCGAGTCAAACCGCTTCGTGCGAATCGAAGGAATATCAACCATAAATGGATGGCGTGTAGCTGTACGTCTTGTCGTCCGATGGTGAAACAGAGATGGTGGAGTTCTATTATGTAGCTCCGCAGCACACTCACGAAATGATGATGTGAGGGCTGTTTTTGAATTCGACGAACGAGGTAAGGTAATGACTAATGAGCCAGAGTTTGAACTGCTGAGGTAATCTCATATTTATTTACATACTATGCATACACTACAAGATGGTCAAAATCACTGAACTTTGGTTTAAAAATTTTTAGAATTTTTAACCATTGGTTACCTTAACTTCGGATCATAAACCCATTCTTAACACTGGTACCCATAATATAAACGTAACCATCCACGCTGCGTATTGCGATTGTAATTTCATAGTACAATCTACTACGCTCTAGGCAATATTGGGCAACCTAGGAAGGACACGGCGGAATCGATCTCATTGCAATGTGGCGCAAAGTTCGGAGACTGGCGATTAATAGTAAGGACGAATTAATAAGAAGCGGCTTTGGTTTATTATTCGCCGAGCGAGCGCGAAGCATCTGTGTTTCAGCTCGAGCAAAAATAATTTCATATGTCCTGATGTCCTCTTCTACAGGTCACATTTTTTAATTTATTTTTATGCTAAAATGGTAACAACACATACGTATGCATACGTTTGGCAACAACGTAAGTGAAGAAGTTGTCTAAGGTGGAGCACGTTTGCCCATGAGATGCCCATTCACTCTTGACTTGAAAAGACCCAGGAGGAATTATTTTTACCATCGTTTACTACGGATTAAAAAACCCACCCTAAGTGAACCGATGTCTCGGCGTAAGCTTAGTTAGTGGTTCTAGGTTTTTAGCAAGCCCGGGATTGTTGGTGAGTGTAACGGCTTGTCACTGTAAGGAGTCAAGAGTTTGGATCTGGTACTTCGGTGCACCGTTCCAAAGTCAAGAGGCTGGATCTGGTACTTCGGTGCACCATTCCAAAGTCAAGAGGCTGGATCTGGTACTTCAGTGCACCGTTCCAAAGTCAAGAGGCTGGATCTGGTACTTCGGTGCACCGTTCCAAAGTCAAGCGGCTGGAAAGTTTAGAGGCTGAATCTGGTAGTGGAACCAACAAACTTCCCGGAACGGTGTTTTTGGAATTTTTTCAAAATGTCTTAGCCAATAGGGTTTGGAAACGTAGAATATGGTTATGCAATACACTACACAGTATTGTGTGTGTAAACGTTTTTACACCCACAATAGCTCCACTCACTACGTAAGACACTATAATAAATAAAATAATATATGTATTATTATAATATAATAATATAACCGCTACATTTTATCTCACAAGGCTTGATTATTAAGCAATATTGGCAATGCAATACCGAACGAATCGTGGGTAAATAATCACGACAGTACAGTCGAACGCATAACTACTTGAATACACCCAACGACTGGAGTAATTTTGACAAATAAATACTTCATAAAATACCAGAATGTATTTTCTTACTATTTTTTAAATTAGTAAATAAACACGATTGTGAAATTATTGGTAAAAGTACAGTTTAAGGTTTGTTTAAGTGCAAACAATAGCCTATTTACAATAAATTATTTGACTTAATAAATATTATAAAAAACAATTATTTTATGTTTCTACTAAATTATGAACAAGCAGCTATTAAAATATTTTGCATAGTATAGTAGTCAGTCTATACTAACATCTGCCAATCGTTAAATTCTTTAGCTGCCTCTTACTTCGCCTTATATTTATATTATTAACAACTTTTTTATAGGATCTGTGAATTAACAATAGGAGTTCCGAAATATAAAAAGCCAATGTCACACTACAACGGGTCCATAACTACCTCCATATAAAGTTCTAAGACAAGATGAGTAAGTAGAAATAAGAAGAAGTACGTAGAATCAAATAAAGGCAAGTAGACATTAGTAAAAGTAGGTAGACGTTAGTAGACGTCAGTAGACGTAAGTATAATAAAAGTAAGTAGACGTCAGTAGAAGTAAGTAGATGCAAGTAGACATAAGTATAATAAAAGTAAGTAGTCGTCAGTAGAAGTAGGTAAAGTAAAGTAAGTAGAACTGTTGTGACAACAGTTAGGAATTGGAGAATAAATGGTATCACAGTCAGAGCAAACATTTTCTATCCACTTTTGAAAATAGCACTGACGTACACGACTGTACCTATAGGAACAGAACTAATGAAGTAAAACAATGTTCTAGTTTTTTTATAATGACCCGGCATTGCACACAATAGCGGTGAGAAAATTTAATGGGAATCATGATGCCACTGCGGCATCATAGACTCACAAAAACGTAGTTAGACAATACCAACGGAAAATGGATTAGGTGCAATAGTCATAATAAAATGCTAAACGACGAAATCGTGAGCATATTACCTGCGCAAACACGGATGCAAATTGTTTACTACCACGTATCAATGTCATCATTCTTTCTTGAGTCAAGGTCGTCGCATGATTACTGTGTCAGCTACACAAAACAAAACACTGTCGTTGCTTGACATTTATATAAAACTTAATCGTAGTGTAATACATTAGTGTTATTAATAGGTATTAGGGTAGACTTTTCTGCAAAGTTCGTCTAGGTATATAGATAGGTAGGTACTGCTTTTCCAGTAATGCTGCCGCCAAGCAGTAAAAGTTTGCAAGCACTACTGTGTTCCGGTTTAAAGGACATTGCAGGTAGTTAATGAAATTACTGGCCAAATGAGACTTTGTAATCCTGATCTCATGGTCTAGTAATCTTATTACTAGAACGTGCTGATGTCTCAGGATGACGTGCGCAGTGCAGTATCACGTGAAACTATTGTATTTTAGATTTCTTAGTGGCGATGGCGTTGCAACTGTTATGGGTGGCAGTGACGCTTAAAATCAGGTGATCGACTACCTCGTGACTTCATCATTTAAATTAGTTGCAAAGATTACCGATAATTGCATAATATTCATTTTACAAGCTATTTCGTAATTTTCTTGTCAAACAATCGAATTTATTGAGTCAATATAAATGATAATTTCGGCATAGAATTTGCAGAACGTGATGGAAGACCTTTTCAACCATTGTCCAGAGACAATCAGTTATTGCACAGCACGAAATTCACGACCATTTAAGTAATACAAAATGTTTCTTCTTTTCTTTAGTAAATTAAAAAGAACACTGGCGTAGTTTTCTTTTAATAAAGCAGAGGACTAAATTAGTTAATCATTATAATGTACATGATATATTAGTAATTATGTATCTATGTAATAGGCCTGGTGCTCCCAACATCAGTGCCACTGGAGCAGCTGTGCCAGCAGCCTAGAGCCACACTCCGCTATTTTACGGAGCTGGGGTGGCTCGGGTAGATGCTGGCAGGGGGAAATGCACAATACACCCCAAGCGGGACGTCAGTGCAGGACTTATCGCCCCCATGTAGAATAAGAATAAGAATAAGGCTTTTTTTTTTTAAACGGGCTAATGCTGTTGGTCTCTACCGACCTTTACAGCGTCACCGGGCGGGAGGGCAGGCGCTTAAGGCACCCAAAAGTCAAAAGTGGGAGGCAACTAGAACAAGGGCACCCCTGGGGTGCGAGCCTCGGCTTGGGCCGTTGCCGGGATAAGAGGATCGGGTAGGCTATGTCCACTGGAAGAGTGGACCCTATGGAAAGAAGAATAAGGCCTGGTGCTGTCCACATATTAGACACGAAGCTACATGGACTGACGCATGACGCCCCGACGACGTCTGAGCCCTGCCACGTTAGGCATGTTGTAGTAACTTAGTAAGGTTCGCTTTGACTTTGTGGACTGAAGCTTCTGTGGGTACTGTATTAGACGTAAGAGAGGTGCTTATATCCAATACTGGTGATTTTAACGTGGAATATGATACAAATCTAGTTTCGTACGGCCCAGGAGGAGAGGTGTAATACAGGGTTCTAGCTGAAAATGGGGCTCAGTGGCGAGATGCCAACAGACTAAACCTAAGCTAAGCGTGCACTACGATAAAAAAGCAAAAATATCGCAAGTCTATGAACAACAGAAATATACTACAATCCGCGCACTGGGAAAATAAATCGTTTGCGATTTTACTTCACAATTTAAAAATCGCACTGAATACCTACGTGGTACGCTCTTTGCGTAAGGGGTTCATACGCCAGTTCAAAACACGTTTCAACTTATTATTTCGCCTGTGTAATACAGGCTAATGATGATGAGGTGAAACCGTCTGGAAACAGCAATTTATAGGCTTGTGTCGTGCTATTTTTTTATTGCACAAATTAATAATATTGCTCAAAAAATAAACAGTCGTGGAAACAAAAATTGACAAAATTACAAGCATTTTAAAATACAGGAATAGAAAGAGACAGCTCAAACGTGCAGTGACGTCAGTTCTTGCTCCTTCATAGTACCTCATTACTAAGCTGTAGTAGCTTTACATACAATCTCTTTGGCATGTTACGTCACTAACGTGCGTTTTCATAGTAACTGTGAGGAAGCTCTGTTTTGCGAGAAAGGGACAGGCGATGCCCGCTCTAGAAACTTTAAAAGCTTATTACTCCGTGATTTATTTACCGATTTTACTAATTTTTTTCAATTATTGTATTCATTTTTAACCTACTTTATGAAAATAATATTAAGTTGTAAATTTTTAATAGCAGGACACTAATGTATTATAGCTACTAAGCAGGAAGCATCAACACCATCACCCTTAAATCAAATATACTAATTTCATCGCAGGGATGACTCCCATGGTGGAACGAATTTAAATTATTACATTATCTGTGTACGTGTAACGTGCCGTATGGACCGGTATTTATAAGTAGTAGCAATTAGCCGGTACAGCGGCAACCGTATCGAATGTCTGTAAACTGGAGTGTAGAAACCATTTATTTTTGTAGTTGGAACTAATTTCAGTTGATTCGAATTGATTTATGTGTGCTAAGGCATAAAATATCAATCACAATATATCAATAGAATATCAATAACCAATATGAAATAGATATAGAGAAAGAAAAAAGTTGTATGAATTAAAAAAACACTCAATTAAGTTACTATACATTTTCCTGAAATGTATAGTCTCAGCTTAGCCAATCAAATTCAAATTAGTTCACTTTTACTTTGTACTTTTAGGTACTTTATTAAATAGGTTATATTCAAACGTTGGGTATTTTTTTTTAATACTCGCACCACTCGACATATAAAAATAATAGTACTTACAAACCATGCACATCAAATTAGCAGACACCACAAAAAAACCGAGGTGCGAAGATGAATAGCTGTTAAAATAATCATTATCAAAAAAAAAATTAATATGAATTCAACATAAAAAAAACTCAATTAGACCTGAATGTACGAATACTATTATTAATTTGATAACTTAAGTGCAATTTCGATCCATTATATTATTCAGTTTAATTTTTTACATCACATCATTCTTATGAACATATAAAAAGGCGATCCTAAATCAACATCGCAATCATAATACGTGTTTACGGACCAAGACAAACGGCCATGAATTTATGAACGAGCAAAAATCGTGACCGAAGTGCACAGTGGTTCTACCCGGAACTTTATGGACAAAAACGTATGATTATGTTGATTAATCGTTTCATGATCATGTTTAAAAATCATAATTTAATTAGAACTTGGAAGTGCTTGATGCTGACCTTCTTTCTTCCTTGTCTATTTAAATAAAAACATAAGCACAGTAAATTAAGCGATGATATTTCAACCTATTAAGTTTAACGTTAAAATTATTATTTTTCATCCCACAGACTGTGTTTCATTCCATCTATTCGAAACATTGACTATAAATCCAGTTGACCAATGATACAACTTTCCCTCGTACGAAAATTAGTAGTGTATTTCAACTACTATTTACATACAAATCACGGGATCCCGTTGATGTCTTTTGTTCCATCCTGCTCTGTCCTTTGTAATTTCGTATAGCTTTGTCTAGTTTTTTTACCTCGTCCCCTGCCCGCGCAGGTGAGTCGTGTTTGTACGCGAAATTATGTTCACGAGTTATCAACAGGCTTTATAATCTTTGATTCGAAAAGAGAAGGGTTTGATAAGAGCGCTTAAAAAATGGGTAATTTTGGCGCCCTTAATAATATTGACAAAATGACCTCATGGAGGGGGATGAAAAGCAGAGTGTACCACACGGTACCAAAATTATTTAACCTCTAGCGGCGTAATTTGGATCCCGTATACTCGCTTACTCGTATATATACTCGTAGTACGCTTCATAGAATCACTAATATTATAAAGGCGAAAGTTTGTATGTGTGTATGTTTGTTACTCCTTCATGCTCAAACGGCTGGACAGATTTGGATAAAATTTGGAATAGAGATAGCGTATGTACTGGATTAGCACATAGGCTACTTTTTATCCGCGGGTGAAACCGCAGAGCGCAGCTACTTATATATATATAGCTAACGCTTGTAATTCTGTGGTACGCTTAGGCATTTCTTCTATGCGCTTAGGACTTAAGATTCTACTCTTGAATCCTTCGCTTCGCTCTGGATTCAAACAATCGGTCCCTTCTCGCCCTAAATAGTGAATACTTTATTTTGTTGCCTTGTGACACTATCAACTGTTTTGTTGTTAATTAATTAATTAATTTAAATAAAAAAAAACCTGTAAGTATATCTATATAAGTGTATTAAGTATATCTTTAAAGTTTGTACTCTGGCAGGTACCATATTACCTGCGTTCGGATAGCCTACTGGTGGCAAAATTAACGGTTAAAAACGACAAAAATGATCACACCGTTCATCTTGGGACTGTGTGAGCAAAAGTTGCGTTTTACCTGTTTTCGTTCACCGTTCGGATAGCTCAAAAACAGTTAAAAATGCTATCATGAACTGCCAATTATGACCCACCTATGAAGGTGGGTTAAAAATGATCGTTTTCTGACATTAGAGATTGAAGTAAAATTTTTGGCGCGGTTATGTAAAAATTACTGATTTTTATTGAGAAAAATGTAGTTATCGTAATGCACGGAGAAGTGAGAAAGAAGACGTAAATTTACGTGTAATGTAAAATTCCGCCAAATTGTTTTTTGACATTTAAGATAACAAACCACATTTGGTTATTTTGCGTTCGTTTTGGGTAGTGAGTAAAAGTGGTAAAAGTGGCAATATTGGCGAAATTCTCAAACCGAACGCTTTACAACAACGCTAATTTTGCAAATCCAAAAACGATACTGATCCCAACGCGAACGCCCCTTTCAGGTTGAATGAAGATGTGACTTTTAAATAATCTAGAATTTACCTTCGTGACAATATGTGGTCAAACTGCTTTTGCTGGCACTTATTTGGCATAACGAATGAGCAATGCAATTCAACAGGGCAATGCCATTGCCAACATGTTGGGTACGCTGCCTACCGGTAGTGGGCTGAAGCATTTGGACTGTAAGTATAAGTATTAAGTCATAAGTAAGTATACAATAGTCCTAATATTTTGTGTAGTAGGTAACTAAGGGTGGGATTTTTGATCTGTAGTTAAGGTAGTGTTGGGAAGCGGCGCGATCTTTACGGTCTTAATACCATTAAAATAACAGTTCTGTTTCGGCGTAGCCTATAGATAAAACATAAAGATTTGCCGCTTTCTTTACAAAGCTTCCCATAATAAGCTAAGACAAACTTTACTACGAACCAATGGACAATAGACCTTCGCAAACTGCTTTAATCCAACAATCACTAATATCATTGTTTTCGGCAGTCCTTGGAAAATCCATTATTGATATGTTGTTTGATCTGCCTATAATGCATAACTGTACAAATTATTACAACTTAGAAACAAAAGACCGTAAAGATCGCGCCGCTTCCCAACAGGTAGGTTAAGGTAACCAATGGTTAAAAACCCTAACATATTTTGACCATTGGTTAGTTTTTGTTAGTGTTTAACCATTGGTTACCTTAACTACGAATCAAAAAATCCACCCTAAGTACACATAGACTTAGGGTGGGGTTTTTCACCAATAGTTAAGGTAACCAATGGTTAAAAATGCTAACAAATTATGACCATTGGTTAGAATTCATTAGCATTTTTAACCGTTGGTTACCTTAACTATTGGTGAAAAAACCCACCCTAATGATGTTTTCACTAAGCTCAGTAGCACTAGTTGGTGATATTGTAGTAGTTAGTTAAAAAGCCCTGTGCCAGTTAAAAAAAACTGCCTTATCTTACAAAAAAAGTATCACGTTAATCCAAATACTTGACTTAAGAACGACAGGTCACCATATATACATAACTCCGAACCGTGTTACTGAGTCAAGGATGCGTCTCCTCTCACTGCCGACGCCGAGCGATGAACATAAGACAGTGTAAAGACAAACGGACAATATATCAGTTTTTAAGCTATAAAGCATTCTAGTATGGTCTAATAAAAACATTGATACAACTTCCCCTCATACGAAAATTAGTTGTGTATTTCAACCACTACCCTCTGCGAGGAAACGGGAACCCGTTGATATCTTTTGTTCCATCCTGCTCTGTCATTTGTAGTTTCGTATGACTTTGTCTCGTTTTGTTACCTCGCCCCCTGCCCACGCAGGTAAGTCGTGTTTGTACGAGAAAAAAAAGGCAAAGCATTTCAACAAGGTGGCAAAATTCATAATTTTTATAGATAGAAAAAAATAATGGACAAAATATGAAAGCGAGCATGTAAGAGGCTCCGATCAGACCGTATAAAAACAAGTCATAATATTAAAGAAAATAAAGAAAAACAATTATAAAAAGAAAGCACTGGAACCAACTACAAACTAACTTACGTGTTACTTAATTTTATCATAAGTAATGAAGAAGACCATTCTGTGATCATGGCTAGAGAAAAGACTCAATTTCTGTATTAATTTTCCTGATTTTGGTTACAAATAATTCACTGTAAAGGAGAATAAAAGATGACACAATAAAATTATAACATGACTAAACTTCATAAGGTAAAGCAAATATGTAAGTAATACGGTCAAGCAAAAGCGAAATATCATTCGTAAATAACCAAGTACAATACAATAAGAACAACCACTTAGGAAATACTGTTTGATCTCTGCCAGCACATCTTCAAAAGAATATCATTTAGGATCGAGATGAATTGAAAATTGTACTCAGTGATTACCAAAACCTTGCAGATCGCAACATATCAAAAACTTAGCACTTAGATGCCTTCTTTGACATGATAAAAGGCGAAACCTAATAACTATGTATGTAGATGCCTGTGAAATTACTGGAAAATGATCTTCAAGTCAAGAGTGAACAGGTATCTTCTAGGCAAGTTTGTATGCACCACCGTAGGCCACGTCATCACTTACGATCATGTGAGACAGTGGTGAAATGCTATGCCTGTAAATAATAAAAAAAAAAGTTAAGGATCGGGATTAATAAAATGTCTTCACCAGCAATAGAGTAGAGTAGGCTGGTGATGATTATGATGATTTGAGATCTATCACATCAGTATTCTTTTGTAGAACAGGCTATATGTTATCAACTTGCAGAAGTTAACTGGTCCAGTTCCGTAGACTGGATATTTTATATGAGTAAATTAAATAACATCACCCAAAACATTTATGATATATATAGCAGTATAGCCTGCTTAGCGTAATCAACGCATTCATTTTAATGTAAAAGAAAAATTTCAATGATATTAAATTCAAGTTTTTCCTTTACAATAAAATGTATGAACATCACTTCATCCTGCCTTGTCTCTTCTGTAATCAAAGGCAAAGCAGTTTCTAAAAAAGAGCATAGACGGTTGTTGCTCTAGCAAGAATGAAAAGAAAGAGATGTTTCTTTAACCAACAGTAAGAGAAAAAATTGATAAGTTTGTAATGCTATCGTCATATGTTGCGGTAATAAATCCAATTCAAGTCCAATTCAACTGTCTATAGGCCATCGCGGCTATTATACAGTCCATAAGTGTTCTTTGTAATAGGTAGTGTAGCTAGTTTAGTTTAGTTTAGCTTAGTTTAGCTTAGTTTAGTTTAGTTTAGTTTTTATTATTCAAGTATGAATGTGACAAGGCCAGGTGCAATTGGTCGAGCCTACAGACAGGTTCAATGCATTATTGACTTTGAATAGACTCATTAGGCTGAATGGAGTTATCCAACTGACTGGGACTGGACTGGGGCAGTTCAGCAGTATTAGTAGTAGTGATATGTCAAACAAACACCAATATATATCAAAACACTTAAAAAATAGAAAACATTAAAAATAAAACTAATAGCCTACTAATTATTTGGCCCAACGCATCAGCATTGCAATTCAACGTGGCAATGCGGCCAGCATGTTGGGTACGCTACCTACCGGTAGTGGGCTGGAGCACTTGGACTGTCTATAGGCCATCGCGGCTATTATACAGTCCATAAGTGTTCTTTGTAGTAGGTAGTGTAGCTAGTTTAGTTTAGTTTAGCTTAGTTATGCTTAGTTTAGTTTAGTTTAGTTTAGTTTTTATTATTGTAGTAGTTAGCTTGAGTAATAAAGGCAATTTGCCCGTTAAAAAAAAAAAACTAATAGTATAAAAAGGTTAGTCGGTCGACAACATGGGTAACTTGAGAGATGAGAGGCGAAATGTTATATGAAGTCACGCTCAAGAGTATTTGGCTTGGAATAAAGAAAATTATTATTCAGAATTAAAAATTTCCAGGGAGAATAACAACTCCAAGAACAATGCTCGTGACGGATTAATCCAATAAGTTGTTGACTTTATACTCTCGACTGTAAAAAACAACTGTTGTGAAGTTCTTTCAACACCAATATAGGCTGTTACAGGATCTAAAACCTGAACCACAGATAACCCTTAATAAAGATTCATAGTTTATAGTAGTATCACCTGCTTTACGTAAGAATTATAATACCTGTTATGGGCAGCCGTGTCGCTTAACATCAGGCGAACGGCTAGTTCGTCACGTTATTCATTAAAAAAAAAAAACAACAAGTTTAAGATTTTAAACTATCATGGTCACTAACACTACTACAATATTGTTTATTAACGGGATATTTACCATGTATATTATTTGTTTTGAGTTGCCGATATTTCGATGCTGTTGCAAGCACCATGATCACGGACGGACTGAAGAACTTGCGGGTGGATGATAATAAGTTATGGGCAACCGTAACGGTCTACCCTCCTTCGTACACGTTTATTACGAGTCGCACCAGTACCACTATCCCTATTCTCACTATACACTCGATCTCGACACACAACACTCACAGTATCACTTTTTGCGCTTGGAACGGAAACATTTCGGCGTTTACATAAACGTACCACTGGATTCCAGATACTTGACAGTTTAAACCCGTCCTCACGATTGAAATTTTTAAACTTTGTAATTTCAATCGCTTCCCTAACCATTCTCGGTATGTAGTGGCGTTCTGTCGAAAGTATCTGAGGGTTATGCAACTCTATCCAATGATTCGTGCCCGATTCCAAAAGATGTTGAGCAATGGCTGATTTCTGTGAGTCATTGTTTTTGACAGCCCTTATATGCTCCTTTATTCGGCATGACACTGTGTGCTTGGTTTGACCAATGTACGAACTGCCACAACTGCAGTCAACTTTGTAGACACCCGGTTTTTCCAAGGGAAAACAATCTTTTGGTGAACGCAAGAACTGCGCAATCTTCTTAAAAGGAGTAAAGATAGTTTTTACAGAATACTTGTGCAAAATATTACCAATCTTATCTGTTACTCCTTTCACGTAAGGTAGATATGCTGGATGTCGTTCTACCTTATACTGGAGCTGCTTCCCCGTACGTCGTGGTGGCTTTTTGTGTCGTGTGTATCCATTTCTCTGTAGAACGCCGCTCAGGTATTGTAGTTCTTCCTGTAAATGCTCCTCGTCACATAAGTCGTATGCGCGGTTGGTTAGCGACACCACTACAGAGTTCAACTGACGTGGGTGATGATGAGAATTAGCATGCAGGTATCGGTCCGTGTGAGTGGGCTTCCTATAAACAGAGTGGCTGAGGGAACCATCATTTCGAACTCTGATCTTTACATCCAGGAACGCAATACATCTGTTCCTTTCCATTTCGTATGTGAAGTTTATTTTAGTATGAATACTGTTTAGATGTTCTACACATGCTTTCACGTCATGCTCGTTACCTTCAAATATAGCAAAAACATCATCCACGTATCTCTTCCATAGTTTAATCGAACAAGGTGCAGTAGTAATAGCTATTTGCTCAAAATGTTCCATCCATAAGTTGGCAACCACTGGAGCTACGGGACTACCCATGGCCACGCCATCAATTTGAAGGTAGTATTCATTTTGGTATATAAAGTAGTTGGTGGACAAACAATGAAGTACTAAACCTACATACTCTATGGGGACATCCTGTTGCTGGATCTTGGACTTAATGACCTCCATGCAATCCGCTATAGGGACATTCGTGAACAGCGAATCTACGTCAAAACTGACCAACACTTCATTCACGTTTATCTTGTTGAGCTGCAGGATATCAACAAAATGTCGCGAGTCCTTCACAAAACAAATAATATACATGGTAAATATCCCGTTAAAAACAACAAGTTAATTTTCAGCGTAAAGGAAAAAATTTAATCATGAATGGGATAACCATATTCCCTATTTCTGTTATCAAAGACGTTGTTAAATATCCACAAGACCCGGACAAGAACCTAAGTATATTTCGCGTTTTTATATTTACAAAAACTTGTTCCGGTACAGTGCAGAGAGCTTGCGTTCTATTGCCCACAGGGACTACTAAGCTAGATAAATTCACATCACATCGTCTGCTGATCATAGGCCTCCCCCACAAAACCCCTCTTTAGACGCTTATCAGGAGGGAGCTTTCCATAATCAACACGCTTGGCAGGCGTCTGGGTGACCCCAGAACATTTTAATGTACAGTGTAATATGCTGCCTGGGATATTCCCTAGATAAATAGATAAATTAACCCGTCAAAATGAGCATAGACTCAACATTGGCATGGACTGGCATCTCGGTGTAGAAAGAGTGGAGTAATACTTACATTACCTACACTGTCTCAACAATCAGGTACGTGCTCTAGAAACGTATTACGCATTCGGTGTGAACTTGATTATTTGATCTCCTCATGTATTTCAATTGGTCATTACTTTGATTTCGGCACGAGCTACATAAATAGAATCATTGCAACAGACTTGTTACTAGGTTTTGCTTCGGGGTTTTAATAGCATATTGCACCCTACCTATGTTAAGTACGTATTTCATATTAATTATTCCATGAACGTATATAGTACTTGCATATGCAATAACGATTGCATGCAGTCGACTGTAGGTTTTTGAAATGACTAATGTTCTCTATTGAACTTTTAAAGCATCACCAGGCAGCCTTTAAAACGTCACCAGCTGGGTTAGCACGGACGGTAGACAAAATTGTCTTTCCCCGTTTTACGTCACTTTCTTCATACTTGCTTGGAGTAAAACAGGGGAAAGACAGTTTTGTCTACCGGCCGTGCTAACCCTACAGGCAGTGATAAAAAAAACAGCATCATCGGACGTACTACAACATCATCACTGGTTTTCAACGTCATCGAACGTACTACAATGTCGTCAGGCGGCTTTTATAGCGTCATCGGACTTACTAAAGCGTCGTCATGCCGGTTTTACAGCGTCATCGGGCGTATTACAGCATCATCAGGCGGGCTTTATAGCGTCGTCAGACGTACTACACCGTCATTAGGTGTGCTTTATAGCGTCATCAGACGTACTAGGTACACCGTCATCAGGTGGGCTTTATAGCGTCATCGGACTAACTAAGATTGTTATAACGAGGGCGCTTAACAGCGGCAAGCATTTCGGCGTTACAGTTACCAGAGGGAAGACATACCTACATAACATATTTACTTAAAGTATTATAAAGTACAAGTTGATACACACCTACACTCTAAATTGGTTATGTAGAATTATGTTATCACTTGTGGTTATTTCAAAAACAAATTGTGTGTTCATAGATTACTATGATAGATAGAAAGTTGTTTGTTGCATAAAATAAAACAAGTACTCGAAGGCGAACAACGAAATGGTTTGCTTGTATACCTATTAATCTAGATTTAGACTTTCGATTACATTACGAACATTTAAATTTATTTACTCTAGGGTCTAAATTTAAATAAAATAGGTTAAGTACTTACTAAGAGTAACTCTAGTACCTGGGTACTACCTGTACCTGGGTACTACCTGTACCTGGGTACTATTTGTACCTGGGTATTGGGGAAAGGTATATTCTTTGATTTGTAGGAGTATAATTATTAAATCCTACTAATATTATAAATGCGTAAGCTTGTGTGTGTATGTGAATGTTTGTTACCGTTAATCTCCGGAACTACTACACCAATTTTGATGAAATTCGGAATGCAGATAGCTTATACGCTGGATTAACACATAGGATACTTTTTATCTGCGAGTGAAACCGCGGGGCGCAACTAGTTAACTATAGAACTATTTCAGTGATGGCCGTCTGTTATTTACAAATTGTGGTTAAATTTTATCTTGTGTGGTTAAAATGAAACTTATCCAAACTATACTTTATCTTAACTATATAACTTAATTACAAATTGTGGTTAACTTTTATTTTAACCACAAAAGATAAAACTTGTAATTAAGTTATTGTTAAGATAAAGGAGATGGGCCATTTTCCATACAAGATGGCCCCACAAACGTAATTGATGTTCGTCATGCTGATAAATATGCCTGAGGCACTATCAAAATACTCCCACCCCCTAGGTGGACTGACGATCTGATGAAAGCCGTGGGGAGCCGATGGATGCAGGAGGCGACCAGCCGCTCAAGGTGGCGCTCTCTGAGGGAGGCCTATCTTCAGTAGTGAACGTTTTCAGGCTGTTGATGATGATGATGACTATCAAAATACATTTTCAAGGTAGTCTCTACCTTTATTTCTAGGCCTCTAATGGTTAAAATGACTATTATGACTACACCGGTCAGCCAAGTCAGAAGCCTTTGGGCGGCCTAAAAATTCTGACACCAGGGCTGACCTTGCCTACACGAGAAGAAGAATAAGAATGTATTAATCAAAAATTGTGATTATGGTAAAATAACTTTAAAATTTTGTCGTTGATTGTACTTTATATGGCTATGCCAACACAACAAGTCAAATCAAATTAGCAGAAAGACCGTTTTATATTCGAAAACTATAAAAAGACGGAGTCAGGGACCCTTTCACATGGTTCCAACGATTAGTATGCCATAGGCGAGTTCCCGTCACGAGTGGCCTGTCCGCCTTTAAGCTGCAGCCACACCGGCGCGTCAAGTAGTGAAGCGTCAAATACTATATTTTTTCTATATTATTTGGTACACGATAGGTATCCATATCGCATGTCCAAATCAAATCAAATCAAATCATTTATTTGCAACATTCTCTTAGGTAAGAAAGCACAAGTGAAATATAAATTAGATAATTATCATGCAACAACAAATCAGCAGCAATACTTTCATAAAAAGTGATAAGCCTCAGAAGCCTATGCTAAGCTAAAAGCCTGTGTTATAGGGTTCTGGGCTCCCCCAGATGATGACTCAATATAAAAAATCCATTCGGCACTCATCGCTGACCGTGTTCATAGACGGCTGCGCCGCCATCCCCGTGAACAGCGATGGGTACCGAATAGTTTTTGTGACGCTGCCGCTTCGCAAACGCCCCGCCGCGCCGGTGAGGCCGAAGCTTTACTTAGGTATAAAACACCTTTTTAGCCTCTTTGCAAGGCTCTTGGAGTTTACCAGGAAACCGCAGAGGTTATTAGCCTGATCCTCTAGTCAGAAATAGTCATAATTGACCTGAATATGTTTAAATTTTTCGAACGGGCAAGTTAACTTTTTTCCTTGTCGGCTTGTTTCATCGTACTCAAGGCTTAATGACTAAACCTACATTAATGAGGCGTTTTATTAAAAAAAAGAAATTGTATTTTATGTATGATCCAATAGATGGGGCCACATGTGGTTTTACCAAAATCTGTCTCTGTCACTGTTGCAAGCTTAGACCACAGATTAGCCGTGCATTATGTGCATTATGTGTTATGCCTGCTATCTGGATTTAACCCAAGAACAGCTTAATAAGCTTGAGCGCTTACAAAATTTTTGCATCCGGTTCATATTTGGTTTGCGCAAGTATGACCATATATCCGAATTTCGCAACAAGCTCAATTGGTTACCGATCCGCCGTCGCCGGGATGCTCATATTCTCTCTCTACTATATAGTGTACTGTTTTTCCCCTCAACTCCACACTATCTCAAAGAACGATTTGTATTTCTCCACCTTAGCCATGCTCGCTCCCTTCGTTCCACCAACACTTTGCAATTGCAAATGCCAGTTCATGCTTCAGTTGGGTATGACCACTCTTTCACTGTGCAAGCTGTCCGTTTATGGAATGAGCTACCCGTAAATATTCGTCACGCCAAGTCTATCGCCATCTTTAAAGACATGGTGAGGAAACACTACCTATTGGAACAATCGTAGTTAAGTACTTTGTCTAGAATATGTCACTAGAACTATCAATTATTTGTTTATCTTTATGTTATAGTATGTATTTATATTTATATTTGGTATTTCATATTATGTAGGTATATATTCATATATACATAATATATGTATCATGCTATGTTAGATTATTATATTTATGGTTTTAAGTGTATGGTATTAGTATTTAGTATATATTATATGTATTGTTTTTATTTTTTTTAAGTAATTATACTTTTTTGTATTATTGTTGTTCTTAGTATGTAAGTTGTAACTGTAATAACACCAACCGTAATTTTTGTATCTTTCATTCCTGTCCATCCTAAGGTAGCCTGGAAGAAATCGCTTAATGCGATAAGGCCGCCCGTTGTTCTGCCATTCTTATATAAATTTTTATATGCATTTTTGTTTATTGGTGTTCAATAAAGTATTATTGTATTGTATTGTATTGTATTGTATGTGATCGTGCATTCCTGGCCTGAAAACGAAGGTTTTCAGTCAATGTGTATTGCCCAAAGAGGTATATTATGTACTACGAACTAGAGAAGCTATTCGAAGCTCAAATAGTTGTCATTTTTTGTATACTTAAATTAAAATCCGCTACAGCGCTTTACGAGATTACATCGTCTAACCAACGATCCGGAGTTTTGGCGGGAACGTGAAAAAGTTCACGTCGTTGCATTGTATTATTTCACAAAACTTATGCTTATTTTAGTGTTAATGATTAAAATTAGTGGCATTTTACGCATTAAGTGCTGAATTACGAGTATAAGTGTTGGCAAGTGATATAATGTAGTGAAACGTGGTTTTTCGTGTTGCTTCCAAAATTCCATAGAAGCCTCTAGTAAAGTTGCCACTACTTTACTAGGACATGACTTAGACTGGATTATGACTACCTGACTTAGACTGGACTATGACTACCCTGACTGACTGTGACTAAGACTTGACTTTACATGAAATATTTCATAATACGATGAAAAACTACACTACTTGACACTGGCTAAATACACTATGTGTGGAGCCAAAATATAAGAAAAAAAAAAAAAACCCAACGATCCAAAGCAATGGCACATTCGGATCATAATTTTTACTGCTATTCACTGCTGCACGTGCAGTCGCTTTGAGTGCTGAGCATCGTATGAACCAGAAGATGCTCATAGGCATATTTGCAGTGGTTGACAGTGCAAGTTAGTGATGTCCTGTCTGGTGTATACATAGAAGTCTTTGGTATTGCCAGTGATGACAATGGAACTGAGACATGATATCTTACTGTTAGCCTCATTAGTGAGCTCAAAGCCGCGCAACGAGCTATGGAGAGAGCTATGCTCGGTGTTTCTCTGCGAGATATGCTCCGGAATGAGGAGATCCGCAGGAGAACTAAAGTGACCGATATAGCTCTTAGAATTAGCAAGTTGAAATAGCAATGGGCAGGCCACATCGCTCGCAGAACTGACAACCGATGGGAAAGAAAGGTTCTCGAGTGGCAACCACGAACTGGAAGCCGCAGTGCAGGCGGCGCCCCACTCGGTGGACCGACGATGATGATGAATCATATTACTAGACAGTGGATGTCTCAGAATGACGTGCGCAGTGCAGGACTATATTCAACTGTTATAGGTTATATGGGTAATTGGGTAGCCGATCAAGCTAACGACTGCATGGCTCATAAGTCATAACATAAAGTGATTCAATTTCATAGAAAATTCTTGAGACTCCGTTATGTTTGTTAATATTATTGCATTGTTTATACACAATAATAATTATTGTAGAGAAAGCAGTGGCTGATATTATTATATTTGTTGCATGCGTAGAGGCTATTTCTTGTCAATCAGAGTTGAGTTGAAAGTTGTAAAGAAACAATAAAATATTGTTGAGAAAAGTAACAATAACATTTTTTTGAGATCTATAAAATTATTTTGCTGACGTTTTTAAAACTTTTGGTTCTGAGAAACAAGTACTTGGATACTTATTGGAGAGGCTAGGGGATGACCATTGACCACTATCTTATCTAGATAGTGGTCATCCCCTAGCCTCTTCCTAATGTGACGTCACATCATTAGCCAGAAGAGCAAAAGCTATACTTACTAGGCCTCGTAAAACTCCACTTTGGATTGTTACTTGCCTCTTGCATCCAACGACTCCGAGGTTCTGATCGTCATCGGTCTACCTAGCTAGTAAGAGACTGGCTATACGCTACGTATTCCGGATTGTGGTCACGACTCGAGAACCTCTCTTCTTCATTGGTTGTTGCTTCTGCGAGCGTTGTGTCCTGCCCATTGTCATTTCATTGACTAGTTTTGAGAGCTAAGTCAGTGACTTTAGTTCTCTTGCGGATCTTCTCATTCCGGATTTTATCACTCAAGGAAACCTCGACCTAGACCGCCCCCTATACTTAGAGCACCACTTGAGCAACTGCTTGCCTCTTGCATCCAACGACTCCCCGCGGTTAAGTCGTCGGTCTATTTAGTGCCACTCTATGATAGTACTCTACCGTAATTACGAGAGAGTAATGACATAGATTTATTACAACCATTGCGGGTTATTACAACCAATCATTCATAAGAAGATGAAGGTCGCTGACTCCAAGGTTAGAAATATACCTATACGAATAACAAAATAAATATAAATATGCATAGTCAGTGAGCAATTTGCATCCTATAATCGTTATGGAAGATGTTTTTGTGATGCTTGCGAAAGAGTTTGACCTTTGACTTGGTTCATAAACTTGAAATGTCATTAACTATTATTATTTCAAGGTTAAATTTACTAGTGATTAAGATATTCATTTATATTAAAAAAAAGAAAAATTCAAACGAGATTATTTCAATGATATCATCATCAACAGCCTGAGGACGATCGCTGCTGAACATAGGCCTCCCTCAGAGTGTCACTTTAAGTGGCTGTTGGCCTCCTGCACCCATCAGCAGCCCGCGGTTTTTACCAGATCATCGGTCCGCCTAGTGGGGGGCCAGCATCTTCCAGTTCGTAATATAATCCATAAGTCAATATTATAATGACGTTGAGGAAAATTTTCGAATTATTATTCTAAACCATAATATAAGGAAAAAACTTCAACATGTTGTTAAAAATTTTAAAATAATTAGTAGGTTAGTAAGTTTCATAAGAAAACAATGGCTTTATCTTTTATGAAAGAAAGGTGATTTTTATACAAGACTAAAGCAGCAAAAAGTCTGCCATTAAAATTCAAAAATAAAAAAATAGAAATAGAAACAGACCAAAAAGAATAAGCCTGTTCTGAATTCTGACAGGAAACAAAGTAGGATGTGACCAAAGAATTAATATTGCCCGACTGCTTTACCGTTGAAAAAGTTAAAAAACGGCCACCCCATTTTCCATTGGCTCTTTCTTTGTTTAGATGAATTGTTTCTAAAAGTGGGTCTTAGTTAGCGGTAGCACAGGGTTTGTGCAAATTTATTGTAATTAACAGGCAAGAACAGCTCAATCATCAATATTGCAAAAAGCTGTAGAAATAGATCTATAATATATATCTTTTTTAGACTGTGTGATGTCTCAGGATGACGTGCGCAGTGCGCAGTGTCACGCGAAACTTTAATTTATATTTCCGAGTGACACTGCAATCTGTAATGGGCAGCCGTGACGCTTAACACCAGGCCAACGACTAGCTCGTCAAGTCATTCGTTTACATAAAAAAGATGTATTCCGTCAAGGTCACCCGTCCATCGTCCTTGTATTACATCACCATGTCAATTTGTCACTCAACGACAACTCCTGCAACGTCCATAACATCCGACGATTGACCCAATTCGTCCAAATTGCTTCATCCCGTCTGTCTTTCGTCTGCATTGGCTACTCATTCGGGGTCTATTTCGGATGATTTGTGTTGCATACTGCATCCATGTTACTATTCAAAATGTGCTTATTAGAAGTAGGAACCCACTTGTTTTTGTTTTATGTTGGTACATTTTATATTATATCCTATTCTATAATGATACAAGTATATCTTGTGTAGGTACCTTATATCTTTTTGTAGCTGACATGCTGTATGATCGATAGATACCTAGAAGATACCTATTTACTCGCGACTTGAAGAGCTCCAGATTGTACTTATCGGGAAACAAAAACGCTGGTAAAGTATGCATGCATATATTATTCTTCCAGTTTCTTGAAATGCTGCGTGCTGCAGTCCCTTTGTTGGTCTGCCCACATTGGTATTTCACCGGCATTACTGTAAGGTCTTAAATTAAGGCCATTGTCAGAAACGTGAGGTGATTTTCGAT
This sequence comes from Ennomos quercinarius, assembly GCA_910589525.2. Taxonomy (NCBI): domain Eukaryota; kingdom Metazoa; phylum Arthropoda; class Insecta; order Lepidoptera; family Geometridae; genus Ennomos; species Ennomos quercinarius. The sequence continues at coordinate 8,926,904 of OU342505.1, read as the reverse complement.
TGACATGTAAATGAAAACCTTCGTTAGGACTTGTTTTCAACACATTATAAAAACATTAGTAGATGTGATTTAGAGTGGTTTTAAATTAAGTCGTATAAAATAGACCACAGCAGTAATAGAGTCTTCGCTTTTTTTAACGACCGAATGTTTTTACTAGATTTACCTACTGTGTTGATGACGATTGAGACAATTTGATCAGTTTTTTGAATTTTGTACAAGCGGCAAGTGGTATTTACAAGTGCATGTTTTTTATTGGTAGGTATAAATAATGAAGTGACAAGCATGTCATTCACTTGATGTTAAGCTAATTATTGGCCTAGAGAGGTATATTGAGACTTCTAACCCAGAGGGTCCTAGAATCAAGCATTATTCAGTAGTATAGGTACTACAAACCCAGATAGCAATTTAAACTTGAATCAGACTTGCAGCAACTTTGATGTATCAAAAGTGAAAGTTTGTTTCAAACTTGTCATGGCAAGTCTATACACTTGAGGCAAGTTTGAATCAAACTTTCTAGTTTCCCAGCATCAAACTTGCATGAAGTTTGTTTCTTCAAAGTTTAAACAAAGTTGCAATAGCAAACTTGTATAATGTTTGCTTTTACAAGTTTCAAAGTTAGTTTAGTTAGATGTTTTTTCAAAATTAAAATCTTGTCCTTCGACCTTTATAATATACCATAGTCCGTACCGTACGAACTGGGTACATTTAAGGTAATGACTAAGGTCCACACATCTCATGACATGTTATATTAATTATTTATGGTTATTGGTTCACAAAGATATTCAAGTATCTCATAAAGCTAGTGTAACAAAACGTTTGCGTGATTCAGGATTTTGGAGCCACGTGAGTAACGCCATCTAGTTTCATTCGTAGTAACTAAATACACAACATAATTTTATGTACTACGGAGGAATTTTGACATACATAACAATAGAATAACAAAACTAAGCAAACGTGGTTGCTAGCCTGATGGTAAGCGCTACTCTGCACGACACGAACTGACCCTACACTTCTGTTTTTAAAATTTTAAGAAAATACATTTAAAAAATTACTTAATTAATTAATTAAAGGTACAGAACGTAGCCCAGTTGGCGTGATTGTGTTGTGAGTGATAAATACAATGCCAAAGCGTACATGTTTGGAACGCGTCCAAACTTTTTTTTGCTATGAAAATTATTAGTTAGGCACCATTAAAAAACAAGTTTGTGGCAAGTTAGAAACAAAATTGAGATAATATTATCTTTGCAACATAAAACAAAATTCAAGATTGCAGCAACTTTGTTACAAACTTAAGCCATCATCCTTATACCAGCAATATTGCAGCAATATTGTCACAAACTTGCTTTATCATATTTGACATAGCAATTTAAAATCAAAGAATAGCAAGTTTGCTGCAAGTGTGCTTGCTATCTGGGAAATAATTGATTTAAGTACGTACTTTAAATTGGTTTAACTTTGACATTGAGCCAGTCGGTTCTTTTCAATTTTGAAAGAATGACATTATGATAAAAATCTATTAGTTGTTTTGAAATAATTATAATTTATGTGATTATATTATTTGAGTTCATATAGTGATGAAACTTAACCATGGCCTTTACTGTCAAAGATGGTTAACTAAACTTAAATTGCCTATTGCGGTACTCTTCTGATAAAAGAGAAATGATAAAGACGTTTAGTCGAGCTAACGCGTGACCAAAGGGCTGGCACATGCCTCGGCCAACGAATTAGCCTGGCAACTCAACGAGGGAATGTCGCCAGCTTTTTGGGCACGCTACCCGCAGATAGTGACCTAAATTCTGTTTTCTATTTATAACTTTTTATTACTCACTTATTTTGTTTTCTTAGGCTTAGTGTACATAGACATACAGGTAATATAGATTAAAAAAAAAAAAAAAAGGCGGAGATATTTTAATCTCATTTAGCTTTAGAGAATACATACGTTTGTACACACATGCCATCTTAGATTGTTTTTTCTTTAATCTGTGAACAAATAGGTACTGTACGCTTATTGGTAAAAGACAGCCGATGATTGACAAGCAACCAATAAGCGTAATAATAAGTATTTAGTAGGGGAGTTTTGGCGGGAACGTGAAAAAGTTCACGTCGTTGCATTGTATTATTTCACAAAACTTATGCTTTTTCTAGTGTTAATGTTTAAAATTAGTGGCATTTTACGGATTAAGTGCTGAATTACGAGTATAAGTGTGGGCAAGTGATATAATGTAGTGAAACGTGGTTTTTCGTGTTGCTTCCAAAATTCCATAGAAGCCTCTAGTAAAGTTGCCACAACTTTACTAGGGCATGACTTAGACTGGATTATGACTACCTGACTTAGACTGGACTATGACTACCCTGACTGACTGTGACTAAGACTTGACTTTACATGAAATATTTCATAATACGATGAAAAACTACAATACTTGACACTGGCTAAATACACTATGTGTGGAGCCAAACTATTAAAAAAAAAGTATTTAGTATGTTAACGTATGCGAAGCCGGGGGTTAGGGGCAATAAAACAAAGCTAAGATACGGTGGAATTAATTTATTTGCCTACCGTAAAGAACCTTGATTGTCTTAGACCACGTTTATTTTCTATGAGCCAATAAGTCAATGGATTAGTTCCGTAAATATTTCTATTGTTATGGGAGTTCTCGTGACAGACTCCGTCAATGAAATGTCGTGGTTCATGAACACGAGTTCCTTTCCAATATAAGCTGTGGTTCCTTCCTTTCGAGACAAAGGATTAAATTGAATAAAACGTTTTTTAATGTCAGGGATGGTAGTGAGGACGTGGTTGTGACTCTACAGAATGCATTTTTGGACCTCAAGCAAATGGCAGCACCGCTATTGTTTTTGGTAGAACCGGGGTCTTGATAATGCGATGGATCATGGATGGAACCTTAGGCCAGGTGGGACAGTGGCTTGTAAGTGGTTTACCTAGTGTACTGTGTGATGGCATGGAACAAGGAGGAGAGAAATGCCAATACACCAAGAAAACAGCGTAGATCAGAAATATGCCAAAAACCGTTATAAACCTAGATGGCGCTGCAAAATGAGCGGGCTATAGGTAAGTTGAGCGCAGACTAGAACTATGCCAAAAAACCGTTTTAAACCTAGATGGCGCTGTAAAATGAGCGGGCTATAAGTTGAGCGCAGATCTCAAATAATTATGGTGACGGTAGGCAAGTGCATCGGCAATTACCCCCACTCAAAAAAAGGTAGGAGCATTATATTATAATCATGTGGAACTAAAATTTAAAAAAAAAAGCATTTGGAGATATAGTAAGTAGGTACTCTAGCGGTTATAATGCTCTTTGGTACCGCTAAGTTATGAGTGTTAAGGGCTTGTGCAAGGCTAGCGTGAATTCAAGCCAAAGCCACAGAATAGATGTATAGTACTAGGCCAAAGCGGGTATGAGCCAGGGGCCGCGCGGCAGGGGCGGTCTAAGTTAAAATGGTTCCAACGCGCAATAGTTTAGGTAATTTATTATTACGCTGAACATAATGGGTATTTTAAAAATCCGCTATACATAAGCCCTCCATTATATTATTTAGTTAACTATTACACAAAGTTTTATGACTTTATTTAAGGTATTCATTGAATAATCGCTGTTTATTTGTACGGTTTGGAGGTTACTTTGTAATTTTTTTCTATCGAGAAAAGTTTATTAATTCGTGTTTTCACTATACATTTGCAGTAGCATTAGTCCTGAACTTTACCATACATTCATTTCAAAGTCATTGTTGCAATATTGTTGACAGGGCACTGCTTCATGCTAAGCCATTTTAAGCATTTTGGCATTGTATTGGCTCTTAAGGATGCCTTCACATCTTATCAAAAAAAGTAAAACTATAAAATATTAGTCGCTTTGATGTTGCTAATAAATAAAATAGTCGCAATTAGGCTAAGTAGTAACCGCAAATATCATGCGATGGCCTTATGCAATGAGTACTCTAATCTCAGAGTTAACAAAGGTTAGTTTTAGTTCAAGACCTTTATTTTTAGGTTTATGACTTACTATTAGGTGTAGCAAATAGTACCTATTATGTTTAATCTAGATCAGCAATACTTTAAATTATTTTTTTTTATTGTAAGTAGATCTGTTTTACTGAACGTACGATCCAATTAGGGTGGGTTTTTTGACCCGTAGTTAAACTCAAACTCAAATTCTTTATTGCAAATAGGCTATTTTTAGCACGTTTACAAGTCAAAACTAGATACTAGATATATTTATAATTAATAAAAATTAAATTATTGTACATATTAAGCAAGCATAATTAAACAAAATCACAGTGCTTAATGTCAAAAAAAATGTTTTTTTTTTCTTATATTTTGGCTCCACACAGTGTATTTAGCCAGTGTCAAGTTTTGTAATTTTTCATCGTATTATGGAAATTTTCACTTAAAGTCAAGTCATAGTCACAGTCAGAGTAGTCATAGTCTAGTCTAAGTCATAATCCAGTCTAAGGCATGCCCTAGTAAAGTGGTGGCAACTTTACTAGAGGCTTCTATGGAATTTTGGAAGCAACACGAAAAACCACGTTTCACTACATTATATAACTTGCCCACACTCATGCTCGTAATTCAGCACTTAATGCGTAAAACACCACCAATTTTAAACATTAACACTGGAAAAAGCATAAGTTTTGTAAAATAATACAATGCGACGACGTGAACTTTTCCGCGTTCCCGCCAAAAACTCCAAAATAAATGTTAAAATTAATAAGCCAACAACAACAACATTACGAGTTTGAAGAAAAAAAAGTTCTCTTTCTCACTACAGGTGCAAGCAATCTGGCACAATGTAGAATAGAAAACTCCGAACCGTAGCTTCGATTACATCTGTAAAGAAGAAGCTACAAGAAACTTTACAGTGTCATTTTTTGTTCCATTTTTTTAAATTTGTTAACAACATTTATAATTTGTTACAATTGAGACAACATAATGAAACATACTACAAAGTAGGTAGGTACCACTAATTAAAAATTCTAGCAAATTCTAATCAATGATCAAAATTTGTTGGAGGTTACCTTCACTACGGATCAAAAACCCAACTTTAGATCCCTTTGGAACCTTTAGTCTTGAAAAATAAAACATAATTAGGTACTTAAGTAGTTACATATAACTATGCATTTGCTAAACCATCAAAATAACTAAACTGTTTGAGTTTAATACAATAAATTTGGATAATAGGTAGTAATAAGAAAGTATATTAGTAAATATTGGCGTTTTTTTGTAATTTAACTTACGTATAATATCTATTGTATTAGCTGTTGATCTTCTCTTCAATAAATAAATAAATATTACGATTAAATCTACATGATATCAAATATGCTCATACAGCTCACAATAGCACGTTTTAATCAGTGCGATGCTGTAATGCATCTGTTGACACAAATTGTACAACTGATGCAATTATGCGCCTTATCGCAGAAGAGACAAATAGAGTATCAAATTAATCATAATAATCATAAATCTAGGTAACTAATAAGTGATTCTGCGTTATGCGTAAGTAGAGAGTTTTACTAGATGATAGGACTATTCTGCAAAGTTCGTCTAGGTAGGTACCACCGCTTTGCCAGTTATTCTGCCGCCAAGCAGTAGTGTGCAAGCACCACTGTGTTCCGGTTTGAAGGGCGTTGTAGCTTGTGAAATTACTGGGCAAATGAGACTTTATGAAGTCTGTGTGTCTACTGTGTGAAGTCTCGGGATGACGTGCGCAGTGCAGTGTCACGAGAAACCATATTAATTTAGAGTTCCGAGTGATACTGCAACCTGTTATGGGCAGCCGTGACGCTTAACATCAGGCGAGTGACAGGCTCACACGTCATTCACTTACATAAAAAAATATGGTATAAATGTTGAAGGAGCTAACATGTGTCTATTATACTTACGCGAGCAGAGGATAAACTCAAAATCCTACCTTCGATTCTGTGCCCTACTACCTATGGCGTACTTTAATAATTCTTGTCTCATGGAAATTGAAACCATTGGAAATAGAAAAAATGACAGGTTTCTAGACCTGCGATGCAAAAGAAAAATCATTTTTATACTTCTAAGTGTTATCTTTAAATTTTCTGTTTCTACAGTACGTAAGCTTTTTAGAAAATGTGTCTAAAAAATGTTGATAAAATCATCTTTCCTTTGATTAATTTAATTTATTTTCTATTACTTAATAAACGGTTTTATGTTATTTCAACGTAACTCAAAGTTCGATTAACAAAAAATACAGCTCTACCTACATTATTTTAAAGGTCAAAATTCATATTTACTGCGTGCGATTTATGCTCTTTATAGCCGGCATAACCTGTAACCATCATAACCATGGACGTATCATCCTGATTAGAATCTTATACGGAACTAATTAGAATGATACAAAAAGCATTTAAAAAACACTTCAATGTTATTATAGCGTCATAGTTTTTTTATTAATTAGGCTCTTGCATTAGATAGGTAGGATCTAAAAAGATCTTTTGGATCAGTCGTTCGTTGACTTGACCCATTGACTATAAATCCAGTTGACCAATGATACAACTGTCAACTTCCCTTCATACGAAAATTAGTGGTGTATTTCAACCGCTAATTCCTAATAAATACTATGAATTTCTAAAATATCACGGGAACCCGTTGATGTATTTTGTTCCATCCTGCTTTGTTCTTTGTTATTTCGTATGACTTTGTCTCGTTTTGTTACCTCGCCCCCTGCCCGCGCAGGTGAGTCGTGTTTGTACGAGAAATTATGTTCACGAGCTATCAACGGGCTTTAAAATCTTTGGCTCGACCCCATGACGTTCTCCCGATCAAAGTACCTACCTAGTTTTCGACCAAATGTGTCGAAGTGGAGTTCTTTTTTATTTTAAGTGAAGCCACTTATCTCAACAATTTTTTATTGATTCTTTTAGCAAAAAGGTCAGATCATTTTTGGCGGTTAGTCTTTATCCGTCTTTAAACTTTAACTGATATTGAAAATAAGGTATCCTTAGTTATATATATAAGCAAGTTTTTTGAATAATAATTAATGGTATTTCGGATATCTACTTGGCTACTGAGCCATTACGAGGAATAATAGCAGGTTTAGGTGTTAAGATTTATTAGAATGATAAGTACAGATTTGAAATACGTTTACTTAGGTACATTTTAAGCAGGATCTAAGAACAGGGATTAATGATCATTATAGTGTTCAAACCTTTCTAAGAGATAGATGTAGGGAGGGAGGGTTTGATCGAAAATGTATTAAGTATTTTATATACCAGCTTAGGCAGCCTTTTTGATAGATACCTTTTGTAAATGACTAGACCTAGACATACAGTGCATAGGACTTTATGTCAAAATGACCTTTTCCTTTTATCAAGAAATAAACTAGCACTTGTCAAGGTGTACAAAAAATTGCAAAACTATAAGCGCGCCAAGCGGTGGTTCCTTTTGTTTTGCAAAAATAGCTACAACTGCTAGAAGCGGTACACACGTTTGAACTTTGTCGTAGTCAAATTTTTAATGTTTTCGTAATAATCCGAAGAAACTAAAGCTTAATCCTATTCAGACTTGACTAACGATGCGGTTTATGATTATGCTTCTTTCCGCACTTCGCACGTGTCTGTCCAAGAGACAAGGTTGTATAGCAGAACAGTGTTCACTGATACCCAATCCATGGTCGATTCGTTCTTCAACGGATAAATTGTGAAATCCGTGATTTTAGATCACTGAGTAGCTTAATACACCGTGAAAACCAATTTACTTTTGTATGAAGTGGTTGAGAAATCAATTAGTTTCAAATTTTGATGGTTTCTTCTTGTTGTCTTCACAGTTTACTTGGAAGATTTTGCGTAAAATATAACTGTTTCTTCTTCTATTGATGTTAAAGACAACACATAACAGCTAATGTCAGTACTTAAGTAGTTTTATCAAAAACATGCAAGTATTCAATGCTTTTGTATCTTATGTAAGCGCATAAGATAACGTTTCAAAAGTAGGTAGGTAGTCTATTACAAGATAGAATTATTATACTTACCTACATTGCATAATTTGTTACAAATTGTGAAATCTTTTGATATAGGTACTTATGATTTTAGTAATATTAATATTGACACCTAAGATAGATACAATACCTATGCGTGAGTAGGTATTATATCCGTAATTTATTCCATAACACTTACCGGTTACAAAATCCCATGAAACGTATAAATTTATATTCCTATTAGGTCGGTAGAATCACAACATCCTGTCATAGTCGCAACATTGGTATACCATTCCAAACAATAGGGCACAAACACTATACTTCTCCGGTAAATGGTAAAAAACGCTAAACTTGAATTAAAACATCTACAAAAACTAACAAGAAACACTGTTTATGCTGTTTGACAGCTTAGTATTTAAGTTTCAAGTTATTTGATGCTATTTTTGTATGAGATTGTCTATTTTTAGTACGGATCGTTTCGTCAGACGTGAGATGGACCAACAGTGCACACGCGTCAACGGACTGGTTCCAACTGACTGAGGCGTGTGCAGTTGAACTTGGCTTGGTTTGCGCGGGAGTCGATCCATTGCACTTTTTGTTGTGATTGCGTGCCGTTCGTTTTTTTTTGCAATAGCATCATGGTTGTGTTTTATGATTTATTGCAATATCGAGATTCACTTTACTGAAACGTTTAATAATTTGCATGTGTTTTTGACGTTAGCCTAGTTGCCCCAAGACATTATTGAATTTTGGAAGTACGTAGTTCGTCTCTAATACCTAACTTTGGTAGTGGAAGTGGAATCGTGTTTGTTCGTTTATTATTTTTACCTACATTGCCTAGTCAAATACCTACTGTTATGCTGTAAACTATACGCAAATTACTTACTACCTACCTGAATCCTGCAGTTTTTTGTGGTGTTCTCAAATGTTTTTTGCCGTTTGTGTACCGACTGACTTAACATTACCTACTTTGGTTAAGGAAAAATTACAGTAGGTACCTAACCTGTACTTTACACGATGTCATAAAAACCGTTACTTTTATTCGATTTTCTAAAATACAAATTGAATTATACCTACCACAATATCAGGAAAATTTATGAAATTTCAGAACAGCGCCATCAATGATTTCCTTCAGATAGTTAGTAAACTTTTATTCAGTTATAGTACAAACGACTACTCACAGATGACGCTAAAAGAAATACACAGCGCCATCTATGAAAATGGTAAGTAACTGACTAAATATACAGTGAGCTATCTAGTCCACTTTAACTTTTCTTTCTTTTCGGGTACGCAGATTACGCTTAGGTTATTATGTGCCAGAAATTTGCTGTCCAATCAGATGACTTGCGTTCGTAGTTTACTAGGCATTCGACAGATGGCCCCCTATGACAAATATCTGATTAATAATTTGTTTTTGGTGATCTTAAAATAACCAAAGACTTCTAAAAATAACAACAAATATAGTCTAGGTCGGTACGTCTTATTCAAATTTATTCCACTGTAGCACAAAATAGAAAGGTACTATTTTGCGATATTATTATTTTCATGGTGCGGCCTGTGAAAATATTTATGTTGATTTATGAAAAACCATTGAATTAAATTGGGTTTTCTAGGTATATGTAAGTAGCCGTTTATAAGATAAGCTTTTATCGAACGAACTTCATGTTTTCTGAATTATATAATGGATCAGATCTGAAAACAGATAAGTTTTTCGTTATTACCTTCTTGTATATAGGAACTTTATTGCCTACCTCTATTAGGTTTCTAGTGTAAGCCTGCCTCCTATATACTGCTGAGATAGGTAATTGCTTTTATTGTAGTATCCATTTTGTTATTATTGGTTGCATAATAGTCAAGAAATTATAAATTAGATGGAGCAATAAAACTACTCAAAGATATGCCTGAAAACATTTATTACTTAACTGAATTTATCATTAATCCATTAACACGCCATGTATGTCGTTTACATATTTTAAAGTCCTATAAACTAATGAATGTGTGACTTCAAAAATACTTACACCAAATCAAAAAAACACCAAGCCTTAGAGAAATTAAAAGATAACAAATGTTATCCATTACAAATAATTCAATAAATGCTGCAAATAGACTCAGCATTCACAACATCATCAGTCTTATTGGTTTTAACACAGAAGACATAGATTTTACCCCGATTGTCAGTAAATGCTTTTGTCTACCGTAGCCAGATCTTTTTAAGAATGCATGAACAACTTTAATAAATAAAACCAGATCTCCCTTTGTTGCTCAAAGGAGTTCCACTACCAGTGGCAGCATTACCACCAATGATTCTAAAATCACCGTCATCCCCATCATCATCTCCTGCCACTAAGAAGTCAAAGACTTCTTCACCGTTTTTAACTGAATCCTCCATGTCAGCTATGTCTGGTACAGGTATCTCATTCCCACTTCTAGATCCAGATTCCAAGTGGAGGGGGAAACCCAAAGGTGTGTTAAGGCTTATGCCAGCAGGCAAAGGCAGTGTGTTGAAAGAGGAAACACCGTACTTTCCGAAATATTTGCCGCTACGAAATGGGGTTGGTACTGGGACCATCCCACTGGAACTCATCGGATTTGGCATCACTGAAAAGGGCATGTTCTCTCTGTCCGATGACATGTCCATAACACTTAGCTTTTTAAGAGTTTTCAAAGGATCGGAATACTTTCCGAGTACACTAGATATCCCTTTTATATACGGAGTGTAACTTGGAGCAAAGTAGCTATGTGTGTCTGATAACCCATCTAATGGCATACTCTGACTTCTAAATGACCAATCTCCGTAGTCCGGCAGCATGCTATGTACGTGTATTTTCGGAGACTGTGTATGAGGAATAAAGTTGAAAGATGTGTCCTGATCTCTAGAGAACATTTGTAAAGGTTCGTCATGAAGTGTGATGTCTGGCCAAAACATTCTTTCAGCATTAGAATTATCTTTTGCGGATAAATCTTCAATTTCATTATCGTTTAGGCTGAAATAGTTTAAAGGTATACGGTTGCCATCTTCAGTATCATAATGATGTTCGTAGAATTGACTTTCTGAAGATTTTCTTTTATGGTGATTATGATTTATGTTGTTTCTAGATATATGTTTATTTATGTTATATTCAGGGTAATTATAAAGCCCATAGTTATCAAAATTCTCTGTTGAATCAGAGTTTTCATTATCTGATCCGGATTTATCTACTCCAGAAATGTTTTGTAAATTCGGTTTGTGCATTAAACTTGTTTTCTTATCCATACTTTTAGGCAAAATAGTCTTCCAAATTTTTGATATATTTCCCAGAGTTGACTTTGGCAAAAAAGTTTTTCCAAGGGGTATTATACCCAAAATTTTGAGTGGTTGTGAAGTCGCTACTAAAATGGCCTGCAAATATGGCAGTGCTTGTGGTCCTGCATCCCGCTGCAAGAATTTATCATGAGGAGTGGTTTCTCCAATCAGTATTGGTATAAGACTCAAGTTGTGAATGTTTACTATTCTTCCTTGAGAATCAGCAATCACACCTTTGTCAGTCACGTGCATACCATTTTTATGCAGAATTTGTAAAATAAAATTGCCTACAGCATTTGAATCGATCTGATGTCCTTCAATCTTGTGATCATCGTTAAATGTTTTCATTTGTTTTACGATCCATTCACCAAATTGTCCTCCATTCTGTTTATGTGGAATAGCATTAGGATCGATACTTCTAAATCCTGCGACACTCTCACTGGGAATTACATGATGCCCATCATCTTTAGAAAATGATGGGATATTGTTATGGTTCATTGGTTCATAGAATTTATGCATGTCATGGTTTGATGGGACAGTGTTCTTTTTATACGTGATATCATCTTTAACTCGTTGATTATAAAATGTATTTACATCATAATTAGAGGGAACTACGTGAGGTACAAATTTTTGTGGGTATCTATGGATGTTATTACCATTTTGTTTGTATTCTGAGAATTTATCACTGGGTCCATCTGGAATGTTATTAAATTTGTTATAAGATGGGAACGCCTGAGAGAAAAAATTTGGTCGGTACATATAACTTTTGTCAGGTTCTTCATTTACTGCCATTCGGTTATCCTCTTCTTCATTAGACGGCATATCCATATATATATTATGCATAGGTTTAGCCTCTATATTTTTAAGAACATTACCACTTTCTTCCTTTATGATTTTTTCAGAACTTTTATCGAAAACCATTTGCATTGTTTCTCCGGATACTACTACCAGTTCATCGCCATACTCAAAAGGCAGGTCTGGGATCAATTTCTGCACTTTTTTGCTAGGAGTGTGCATTTTAATTTGGTATGTATCCATGTCTCGGTATAGATAAATGACAAGTCTCTCTAGCCCTCGTCTTGGTTGAATGATCTCAGGAACTTTGACATTGTATGGGCCAGAACTTGCAGGACAGAAGCAGTCTTGGTTGTTGTTAGGATGCTGGTTGAAATCTTTTGAAGAAGAGTAGGTGCCCCGAGATTCGCTGCAGACAGAGTAACAATAAAACTAAATAAATTAAGAACTAAAATGCCAAAACGAAAACACTTTTCTAAAAAATAACAGCTGACAGTTACCTATTATTTATTAGTTGCTTTTTTAATTTATTTGTTTGGTAAGTTATGCTTGGGTGTTTGATATCATCGTCAAAAATTATGATCTTCATTATTATTATTATTTTTATGATTATGATTTTCTCTCACAGAGTTAGAGGTAGTATAGGCAATAACCGACAGCGCTGGCCAAGTGCTGCTTAGCAGATGACAAGTCATGTCCTTGAGATTTGTGCTTCTTCAATATGCTGGTTACCTTACGATGGTTTTATGGTTCACAGTTGTAAAAGAGGTTGCAAATTCCGCATACAGGTAATTTCAGTTATAGTTAATATATTGCTGTGTTCCGGTTTGAAGGGCATTGTAGCTAGTGAAATTACTGAGCAAATGAGACTTTATGATCTGATCACTCAGTCTAGTAATCTGATTACTAGACTGGGTGATGTCTCAGGATGACGTGCGCAGTGCAGTGTCACGCGAAACTTTATTGTTTTAAAGTTCCGGGTGACACTGCAACTGTTATGGGCAGCCGTGTCACTTAACATCAGGTGAACGACTTGCTCGTCACGTCATTCAGTCACATAAAAAAAAAAAAAAAAATATAGGTACTGAATCCCATCGACAAATCCAACATCGATAAGAATGATGAGAATAAAATAACAAAGATGAATGATGATTGTAATGGCGAAAATTATGTAATATACTTGAAATAAAATTTAATATTATAATAATTATCATCTTACCTGTTATATATTGTTGATAAGACCAGCAACACTAGAATTGAGATCTGTGAAAGTACCATCACAATACAAAACAATATCTTTAAAATCATTTTATTAGTAAAACTGTAAATGGAAACTAGAACTCACAAGAACAAGTGATTTCTAAAGAAAATGATTTAATATGTCCTAAATTTTATTTAAAATATGTTACTTCAGAATTTGTAATTTATTAACCTAAATTAATAGGTAATGTCTTTATAAATGTATAACGTCTGATACTCTAAGTTCCTTTAACATATTGGTGTGATATTTAAAGTAAAAATTAAAAGTATCTTATAAAAAATAATTATGTATACATAAAGAATCTGTTTTTATATATGAAGCGTTTAAATACCTTTTTCGAAACCATCTTGATAGTAATATTTATTAACAATATTCGAGGACTCGCTACTTCATATCTTCACGGAACAGGATCTCCACTACATGTTGCACAAATTTCAGGCGTATTTATACTCCTGTAGTATAATTAGTATGAAAACATTGAAAAACATAATTGATTTTGGTTAATGAACGTGACATTCGCGAAAGTTGACGTGAAAGGATATTATGCTGTGCTAATTGTGATGTGGATCTAATGGGAAAAATTAACACTTCAAATTTCCCCAGCGTTGACGATGCAATCGCAATCGTAGATAACGATAACCTTGAACATGACGGTGGGTTAGGTACTTTAAAAAAAATGCTAAAATGGGCATACGTTTGATAACATGTCACCTGATGGTAACTGACGATGTTGTCTAAGTTGGAGCAAGTTTGCACATGAGATCCCCATTTACTCTTGGTATAATCTGACCCAGGTTATACCGCTGAGGAGCAGTTGCTAGAAGAGCATTCCATTCCTTGGCCGTTCGAACTATGAATGACTCATCAAAACACTTAGTGCTAACTGGCGGTACACTTACAACGTAAGGATGCAAAGAATCACCAAGCCTTGAGAACTGATGGAAAGGGGATGACGCAATGAGCTGATGGAGGGCATGCGCACACTCTCCAAAATGTAAACGATAGAAGATCGACAGACTGGTGACCTTGCGTCTGTTAAGACTGTTAAGACTTTGAATTCACCCTTTATTTATGTTAACTTTAATTTTGAGAAGATAGTTCGGATGGTATTGCTTGTCACCGTTTACTAATAGAATGAATAAAAAAAATACCCAAAATGGTAATCATCAGCCTGAAGACGTGCACTGATGAACATAGGCCTCATGGAACGCCACTTTGAGCGACTGCTTGCCACCTGCATCCGTCGGCTCCACGCGGTTTTGACCAGATCGTCAGTCCACCTGTGTGGGGCCGGCTCACGCTGCGTCTTCCAGTTCGTGGTTGTTTGATACTGTAGGTATCACTGCTCAGATGACAGGACCAGACATCGTCCGATAATCGCGATAGAACCAACCGCATACACAAATACAAAATTATTTAAGTATTCATACAATGATTTATTAATATCCAAATAAAATCGGAATGCATGCTTGTGCAATTGTGCATATTATTATTGTCAAGGTCTGTCAATTACTGTGCATTTCATTATGCATAGAGTCAAGGTTTCCAGAAAGCATATTTTAGAGAAAGTAAGTCAAAGGTGGAACGTTATTTGAATTTCCCGCGCTAGTGTGACGTTCCACATTAATTAATATTTTGTAAATCGATATGAAGTTCTATTGTAAAGGAAAAATCTAACCTCCACGGTGTGAATGCATCATCCCCATCACAGATTAGAGAGAAAAAACAATTGACTATCCCTATTAATTACTCTATGAAAGGCTTAAAGTTCTTATTCTGCTCGGAATAAGGATCATATTTTTCCAAGATAGCATGACAATACAGATTAGAGAAATAATCAAAAAAATTTATAACTGAAAGAAGGTTAAAATTGTATTTTTTTTATTCACTGAGTGTGTGTTTACGTAGTAACAAAGAGTATATAATTTACGACGTAGTAAATTATATCCTCCACAGATACAGAATTTCCACGAGTAGAAATCTAATGCGCGTGCCCGCCTAGTTGTTTCTTGCTCCCACACGAGGTGATTGATGCCTGAATAAGAACGTCTCCCAAAATTTTGGGTAGATAATGGGCGATTTCGTTAGCTCTATCTATGAGGTAAATTACTCTTATCTATAGAGTAATTTACCTTGATTACCTTGATACCTAAAAATTATGTTTTACCAGTGTTCACTGTTTCTTTATTGTAAAAACTAAAATGTAAGGTCAGGTGGGGTAAGTGAAACGAAGGAGTACCTAAGTGAAACCCTATCGTAATCAATAAATCACGGCTCTATGCTATGTGGCGAAATGGTTTCAATGCTTTAGCACACGCGTCACACAATCTTTCTGCTAGCTCATAATTTAAAAAGAAATCAGTTATCTTTAAGTTTACAAAACACAAGTCGGCTGATGCCATGAAGCAGTTAAATAGTGTTTATGTACATTTTTACACGAAAGTAATGCATGAAACGGCGCGTAATGTAGGGTTAGCATTTGCAGTCACAGATGACATAGGTAATAAAATCAATCAAATATCTACTACATTACAAATGTCATTGTAAATGTCCGATGGGCGAAAATCGCGTATTTCACATCAATAGCTGGAACACGTCTAGTGCTGAACACAGGCGTGCCCATAAACCGCCATTTTAAGCGCTGATTATAGGGAGGTTTGCCATAATCAGCTCGCTTGGCAAGTTGCTCTTATACGGCACCCACAGAAAAATATGGAGGTTCTGCGCTTATAAAGTGCTATATAGATACCTGGCAGCTATTATTATATAAGTAGGTGATAAAAACAAAACTGTCAATATAGTCAACTGCAAAATAGTTAAATGCCAATGTCAACTTACCGTCAGAATATAGAATCGGAACATTTCTGTCAAAATCGTGTACCATTTTTGAAGTGATGTTTCACGCAAATTGAATTTTCAAAAGTTATTTTCTCGATAAGTATTTATTGCCGTCATTTGCCATTTCAGATTTAGGTTTTCTATGTGTATACCAGTGGAAAAAAATCAGCCTCCTAGCAAAACGCACATAGTGAATAGATGTGCAAGTATGTTTCACTTACCCCACGTGACCCTAAATATAAAATAATATATTTTACCAAGTGAAATCAAGAAAATAATTAGCTAATATACCTACATCAGGATTTTTCCGACTTATAAACAATTGCAAATCAACATGGTACCTAGCTGGTTTTATGGGAAATTAAAAAGCATAAACTGTAAGTACCATGACAATGAAATTTTTTGGATAAGTTTGGTTATTTTATCCATTAATTAATCATTTAGCTGTTTTCTGTTAAGCTGAGGACTTGTTATTACATGAAATGTAACGCTGTATTTATATTTTTTACAATAAACACTTCTAAAAGGGAAAATAGATAAAATAATGGCTACTTACTTGTGAAATGTTATTCCTTCATATTTACGCCTCAGTGCGACTTCTGTTGCCTAAAATGCTGCAACCACCCACTGCACACACATTATTTCTCAAATATTTATTGCATAAATCACTATTTAAATAGGATTATTTCACAACAAACAACAATTTCAAAAAATTGTTAACCTGTTTGGCTTAGATCAAACGAAGCCAAATAAAAGACCCGGTAACGGTGACAAGGACCAAAGACATTACGTTCGTCTTTTTTTTGCTTAGCACCGAATGTATAGCGCTCTCCTTGTTGTCCATGAATGACGTCATATACTACTGTTCTACTCGTGGGAATTCTGTGTCCACAGAGTACCTTGTTATATAGATATACTCTTTGTATAAAATTGACATGTGATTATTCAGGCCCGGGTCAGCTTTAGTACCGATGTCTCCACGAAACGCTCGTGTCACACGCATTCCGACATTTTCTTTGCATCAAGTGACTTCTAGGAGTTTTGGCGGGAACGTGAAAAAGTTCACGTCGTTGCATTGTATTATTTCACAAAACTTATGCTTTTTCTAGTGTTAATGATTAAAATTAGTGGCATTTTACGCATTAAGTGCTGAATTACGAGTATAAGTGTTGGCAAGTGATATTATGTAGTGAAACGTGGTTTTTCGTGTTGCTTCCAAAATTCCATAGAAGCCTCTAGTAAAGTTGCCACTACTTTACTAGGACTATGACT
Source organism: Ennomos quercinarius (assembly GCA_910589525.2). Lineage (NCBI taxonomy): Eukaryota > Metazoa > Arthropoda > Insecta > Lepidoptera > Geometridae > Ennomos > Ennomos quercinarius. The sequence goes on along the minus strand of OU342505.1, from coordinate 8,909,497 downwards.
ATGACTGGATTATGACTACCTGACTTAGACTGGACTATGACTACCCTGACTGACTGTGACTAAGACTTGACTTTACATTAAATATTTCATAATACAATGAAAAAAAATACTTGACACTGGCTAAATACACTATGTGTGGAGCCAAAATATATGAAAAAAAAAAAAAAAAAAAAAAAAAAGTGACTTCTATAATGTCAAAAGTCAATTGTGTTGTTGTCATGGAAATTATGTACATAACACAACCTAATTAATCGGTATAATTCGTAGTTTTTCTGGCTTTTTGTGTATAATTTCAAATTAATATATCATTATCATCATCTTCTTTGCCTTTTTCCCATTTCGCATTTGTTATTGGGGTCGGCTCCCAAGCTCCCAGTCTAATCTGTAGCGGCAAGCTATCAGAATTACACGAGCGACTACAGGATCGGACCGTGAGTTTGCCTAATTCTATCAGCTGTTCTTGTTTTTCGTTAATCCTGATAGTTTCAGGTTTCGCACATTTATAAGTAAATCTAGATAAGACCCGTTAAATTTCAGTGGGGGCTGGGGGCCCTTTATCTCCACGGCGCGCTGGGCTGAAGCTCAAATTGCCCTTATACAAGATCTGGCCCTGAGCGACTGCCATCTGATCTCACAACCCATAAGGAACCAGTAACAAGGATGGTTAGACCTGGTATCAGATTCTATCAGGCGTCTGACTACCCGTAACGATTGCCATAGATGTCTTATGACAACCGGGACCGACGGCTCTCGGAGGCACGGATGGCATCGAAAACTGCACATAACTTACTAGATAAATCATCGGTGCAAGGCCGAGGATCGAACCTGGTACCGTAAGATTGCGAAGTGCACATGTTACTGCTCTGCTACCATCGCTCTAACTTCAAATTATATACCAATTATCTTAATCAGTTGAGCATGGGCAGTGACTATGGTTATTGATCAACACTATGGCGACGCGAAAATGTCATGTTGAAGCTTGCAACTAATAAAACTCATCGCCTGTTAAGTATCCCAAGGGACGATAAATTACGAGAATCATGGTTGTCTTTTCTGATTCCTACAAATACTGAGCTCAGTGGCCTGTCTTAGTGAACAAACGTGTTCGCCAAAATCACTTTGATATACCCCCAATTTGATGGGATGGGTAACCGTCTTCTGCATGGATATCCTTGTTCACTGCAAATGAAGTGTTGCACGGGATACCCTTGAGCTTATCTGGTGAGTAAACTCAATTTGAATAGCAAAAATAAATAATTAAAATAAAAATGGTTTCAACCCAAAAAATGGCCTAAAAATGGCAGTAAAAATACAAAGCTTAGGCTAAGAAATAAAAATAAATAAAAGCTATTTCAGTCTCATTTGTTTCATTTAATCCTTATTAGCGGGTGCTTCATCTTCCTGTAGTATTAAAATGTAATAGGTTAAAATAATAATAATAACTTCCTATGTAACTTCCATGTCGATATTTTTTTGGCGTGGCGCGTCACTATGGTATCGATATCGATATTTGAATATGGAGCTAGGTACATCACTATGGCGACAACAGCGTTTCGTGGAGACACGGGAACTAATTGTCGATCATATAGAGCTGTCCTATCTGTCTTTGACTAGTATAGTAGATATCTGTGTGATTATTATTTTTACGTGTTTACTTTTTAATAAACTAATTGCAAATTTTCAGAATCAAAGTGACTCGTCAGTAACTGTACAGCATCAAAATGGAATAAAACTACGATCTCCTTCAAAAGTACACCATGCTCAACAAACTTAGCTTCCGGCTCTACTCAACCGTTCCATCTCAATCCAAGAAGCTTCATAGTGATGCTAAATCTCAAAGACTATGGAACTATTTGAGCCAAAAACCAACACCTAGCCTCTCGAGCAGGGCCTACTCAGAAGGTAAACCTCCAAAGAAACCAGGGAAAGCAGAGGAGATGGACATTAAGATGCCAGGGTTCATACACCCGGAGACTATGAATGAGGAGGGTTACTTCACACAGAAAGCTAAGCTGCAACTTGAAGAATTAAAGAGGAAAGGCTTTAAACCGAATTTGAGCAATCCTGAGAAAAAGGAGTGATACATTTTCTCTATAACTCAAATCTCTTGAGCTTACTGCCCTGCCCTACTGGTCAAGGCAAGGAAATTTAAAATTACCTAAAAATTGAAAATATGCATAAACGAAGCAAGCGCTCATTGACTGTAAATCCAGTTGACCAATGATACAACTTCCCCTCATAAGAAAATTAATGGTGTATTTAAACCACTGATTTCTAATAAATACTGAACTTCTAATAAATGTCTTTTGTTCCATCCTGCTCTTTGTAATTTCGTATGACTTTGTCTAGTTTTGTTACCTGCCCGCGCAGGTGAGTCGTGTTTCTACGAGAAATTTTGTTCAGGACTTGAGAGCATGTACACGAGCTATCAACGGGCTTTTTTTTTTATTGGCTAGTGTTTCTGCCAATGCGGTACAATTTTGCCACGTAACTGTGAAGGGATAGTCACTCATAAAAAGGGGGGGGAGATCACTAATTTTTTGGATAACTTCCTCTACTTAATAAAACAACAACAGCAAGCATGTTCCATCGTAGACTGCGTCATCGCTTTCCACCAGGTGAGACAGTGGTCAAATGCTTTGCCTATAAACAATAAAAAAAAAAAACAGAAACTAACAATAATCAACAGTAAATAATCTTTGCAAGCACTAGAAGCAGGTATATACTTCCTTGCTTAGGTATAAGTAAAAAGGTTAGATAAACCTATTTCGCAGCAAAATTTATTTACTTTCTCTACCTTCTTGGTGTCTATGTATCGTCTATGATATTATAAAAAAAGAAGAATAGTCAATTTTATAATTTTTACCACAGATCAGTAATATGTAGCTATTTTCACAAGGGTTTTTCGTGCAAAATACGTGCTAAATCTTATTTTTGTAAAAGCAACTTGGCAAATGAAACACGAAAGATGGAAAAAATGTACACAATAAGTTAAAAACTAACAGTATAACAACCCGATACTTCAGTTTTTGTAAATCTTACAAATATGGTTTTCCGCGCCATCACAAAAGTTCTAAAGCCCATATCCCAGCTCAACTCAGTCCAAAGACATGTCCAAATATTCAGAGGTAAAATGCCATCTGAAATAAGTATCAAGGGTGATTACCACGTAAAAATATTACATAAAGCTCAACATTTAAGCCAGCCACAATCAGGAAGCATGTCTTTAGCCATGAAGTGTTTTTCAGCGTTGAGCTGTGTAAACGGAGACAGGCTAAACGGAGGGTATATGCCAACTTACGCCATGGATAAAAAACTCTTTATGCCCGTCGTCGGAAACTGGCAATGGTATGCTGAATCCAAGGAAGGCTCTTCCGGTGCTGGTACAATCAAAAGGTCAGGAGGTGGTTTGGGCAGGCTCGATGCAGCGAACGAAGATGGTTTCTTTTATAAACTTAATAAATCTCGTCTAGAGAAATTAAAGAAGATGTTGCAAGAGAAAGAAGCTGAAAAAGACAAAGAAACACCAAATCCTAAAACTTAGAACAATAATAAAATTATACCTTAAAACACACTTCAAATAATATTGTTTTCCATAACCTTTCAAGCAGAATAAAAAAAGTTAAACAATAAATTATGAAAAGGCTTTTTTATTTTCACTTAGGTACTTGTAGGTATAATAATAGAAGGTACATAATGAATTAATCACAGAAAGCGTCGCTATTCGTAAAAATGCTCTCTCTACCAGTTCTACGTGTTCATGAAATAAAATGTACGAGTAAAAAATATATTAATCCAACCGGAAGCATCACTATTTTCCGAGATAAAAGCTTCGTACCTATATGATAGACCTCAAGTGTCTGTAGACCCACCAAATTTCATCGAATTTTATTCAGCCCTTTCAAACGCATAGCTATACATGCAAATATATACCATACATATATATACATACAAATCTTCGCATTTATAATATTGGCAGTCCAGTGATGGTGGTATGGATTCAAGAGACAACATCAATTGAATTTTAAATATAATTTATATATGCTTCACTCGTGATAGTACATTTCAAGATGCATTTGATTTATTTCTGTATTATAATAGAAATAAATAACGCCCAACGATCACATACATATTTATTATTTATTTATTTATTAATTTACATAAATCCTTAATCCTAACTAAGGATTTAATCCCTCTGTCTAGGCCCTATGGGAACTACGAGGACCATGGCCCTACAACACCCATACTCAGAACACGTATTTGCGCTTTTTTCTGCTTAATACTTGTTCTGTCACGGGAATCGAACCACCCGCCTCCATGTTAAGAGCCGACCTGCTCTACCACCACAACGCAGAGGCTGTCAATATTTTAGCTCCTTTATAATAATATCAGCAATCTTAAAATGCTTTCCATTGGATGGATGCGTTACCGAAGCTTTATACTCGCTTTTTGCAGTGGGCTGGTTGCAGACGGGCCATCTTGGGAGGTATCGGCTCTTTGACAGATTATCCGGGAGTTAGCTATTGTGGCTTCGAATACGTTTGTCGTGCCGACTAGAGGAATGAAAGCGAGATTATCATCCAGTATTCATTTCGTGACTGTATTATACCTACTTTTTTCAATGAAATCCTGAAACGTGAGTTTTCAAAATGGAAACATGTAATTTTCACAACCGTTGGGGAAGAAAGGTTTTCGAGTTTCGACCACGAACCGGAAGACGCAGCGTAGGCCGGCTCCCCACTCGGTGGACTGACGACCTGGTGAAAGCCGCGGGGAGCCGATGGATGCAGGAGGCGAGCAGCCGCTTAAGGTGGCGCGCTCTGGGGGAGGCCTATGTTCAGCAGTGGACGTCTTCAGGCTGATGATGATGATGATGATGATGATGAATTTTTGCTATAGACCAAATTAGTCAAACAATTGGTCCATTGGAACACCGATGAATTAATTTAACTGGCAGGAACAAAAATGCACCATGGACCATGGTGAGACTTGTCTAAAGGTTCCCTCACTTCGCTCAATCTCCTGGACGTGAGCCCTAGATCTCTGAGCTAGAGCTCTGATGGATGGAAGGTGGTTTTGTCCGAATGTTTGGAGTACTGTGAGATGAATACATGGAAGAGGTGTTTTGACGTTAGGTAATAACTATTTTTAATTTATGTAAGTAATAGTGTAAGGTGGTTAAAATTGCCACCCAACATACATACATATACACTTACAGTCCATCAACACATGCACATGATGCACATCCTCCTTTACACACTTTTAACATCACAAAACAAACTCATAGCACAGTATTACTCATATTAGGCTAAGTAAATCAAATGGATGTAGGTATATTATATTATTATATGTACTTCTTATATGTATTCTATAGATGATTAAAATTAAGACTTCTACGGTTATCAATTGTATTGTGTAAAACAAGGATATTTTGGATACCTCCATTGTAAAAGATAATAGTAAATCAAATGTAGGTCACCACGACACGGGCCTAGAGCCTAGTGTGGGACCGCTGTTTAATTTGGAAAGCATCTTTACGTACCTAATTTAATGCTTATGTCAGGCAACTAATAATCTTTCATTCATAAACTTAGGTAAATAGGGTGAATATCTGTGCCTTCGATGTATCGTTGCCTTATTTGTAATAAACTTATATTATTATTCACTCATTTATTTACAATTCTTAAGCCTAAGTTTTTTACAATATCTCTATAAAAAGGAATTTACAAAAATATTATAAAAAACCTAAACCTAGAGTGCCGCCGGCAGCGGGGCAGGACCCAAGCTACCGGTGGTTAGGGCTGCAGAGTGAGAAACCTCCTGACAATACGTGCCGTGTCAAGGAGTACTGCCTTCTGAATCTGACCCTTGATCCAACCGTCTAGCGAGAGCTTCTCGAGGTGTTGGTCGAGGCTCTTCGCTATAAGGCCGTTCGCCGAAACGACTATCGGGACAATGCTCGTTGAGTCAACATTCCACATGGCGGTTACCTCGTGAGCCAAGTCAAGGTACTTGCTGAGTTTGTCCTTCTCAGCCTTCACGAGGTTCTCGTCATGTGGAATGGTGATGTCAACGAGCACTGCCCGGCGTTGGGATCGGTCTACCAGCACGATATCAGGCTTATTGGCTACAATAGTCCTGTCCGTGATGATAGAGCGATCCCAATAGAGCAATGCACGGCCATTTTCGAGAACCGGCCCCGGTGTGTACTTGTAGTACGGCACCTCAGACTCCACAAGGCCGTATTGAAGGGCAAGTTGCTGATGGATGATCCTGGCCACTAGGTTGTGTCTGTGCAAGTACTCTCCGTTAGCAAGATGAGAATTATTATGAGAATTATTATTATTATAATAATTTAATTCGACATTTTGATAATTATTTGTATCCCATTGATGTAAACGCATTTTGCTTTAGTGGGTACTCTAACATTTTTATCTAAAGACTGTTATAAAGTTACTTGTAGGTAGTTGTTATTTTTTCTTAATAATTATTATTCTCTCATTTATTACATTTTCTTAGATTTAAGTTTTTTATATTAATATTCATTATATTGAAATGTTTGAATTGTAAATTTTAACGCGTAATGTTTTTTAGATAATTAGTGTAAGTGGTTGGTAACCGCTCTAATTATTGTAAATAAATAAATAATAAATAATGACGTCACCCGCGTGATCGTTCATCAAACGCTTTTTCGAGAGAAAAGGGATTTCTATATACAGCGCATGGCACCCGTGCTGATATTATGAGAGGAGACTTTACTCCACCAAAGTTTATGAGCTCGGCCAACACTATTGCGTTACTGCATCTTTTGAGTGACTGTCGTTCCGTTGGTAGTACTACAGAAGTCAAAGCCACTACCAGCTGAGCTATGACGACCCATATCAAGACAGAAAGAGATTTCGTTTCGTTCAAACATGGAGCTTTCCCAATAAATAATCATCACGCAAGCTTTTGCGAAAATAATACCTTTTTCATTTGCCGCTGCTATCCATTCACCATGTAACACCTAAAGAAATTCTTTCATTCCTTACACATTGTAAAGTGAACTTAATTATCAATTGAGGATCTGGTAATGAATACCCTATAGTACGTTCATTCGTCCAGCATACGTTCGGTAGCGCACAAAAGCGGCGCATCAAAGGTGGCGGTTCTTTTGATGACGCGGTACCGGTTGGAATGATACATTCTCTTTTTGAATATCGAATCGTCTTTTGATTGTGCTCGACATGTGGATTTTGTATGAGTTACTTGAAGTTGAGGTCTCGCATCGTGAGTCGAATTCTTACTTAGCATAAAATGTTTTAGTAACGATAATGATTTCAGCAGTAATCAACGCTTTGAGAACAAATTTGACCAGAAGTCGCAGCGTCGTCATTCGCGCGCTTGAAGGGTCCTACCTATAATTACGTGTATTATTATAGAACTAGAACTCAATCGTGTATCGATGCTCGAGCAAAGATCTGCAATATTTCACCCAAATCAGTACATCTGTGCGTGCAGCCACATCAAGCAAACAAACAAACGACCTGTTTCACTTCTATATATTTAAAGTGCGATGGTGGCCGAGCGGTAGCATGTGCGCTTCGTAATCTTACGGCACCGTTCAATCCTCGGCCCTGCACCAATGATTTATCTAGTAAGTTATGTGCAGTTTCCGATGCCATCGCTCCGTGCCTCGGAGAGCACGTTAAGCCGTCGGTCCCGGTTGTCATAAGAACATCTATGGCAATCGTTACGGGTAGTCAGACGCCTGATAGAATCTCACGCCTGATCTAACCATCCCTGTTACTGGTCCCTTATGGGTTAAGAGGTCACATGGCAGTCGCTCGTGTAGTTCTGGTAGCTCGCCGCTACAGGTTAGATTGGGAGCCGACCCCAATAACAAATGGGAAAAGGCAAAGAGGATGATGATATTTAAAGTGTGAATACCGATTTTTCAAACAAAATTGTTTCAATTAAAAATGTTATCAAACGAAGTGTTTATTATACTCATCAAAGTTTTTTATTACATTCCTTTCTTGGTACTTACTTGGAAACTTATATTCGAGTAGATTGAACTGGTGCTCTTGACAGAACTCGAACTCCGGACCTCACGACTGTCACTGCACATGTGGCATAACAAGTACGGACAGCATAATAAGTAAGAATATATTTTAAACTAACTATTGCTTGCAACTTTGTCCGCGTAATAGCTGACTCACCTTAACCCTCCTTATTAAATCTTTCTCTCCTTAAAAACCTAATTATTGTTAGCAATAAGTACAATATTTTTGAAAAATCTCAAAATCAGTATGAAAAATTCGAATTTTTACTTACTCTCGGTTTCTCGTACGTTTGTCAAACTAATGTTAACTTAACATACTAAATACTATTACGCTCATTGGTTGACGATAGCCGATGATCAAGAGGCAACCAATGAGCGTTCAGTATTTTTAAGATGTTATGAGTTCTACGAAAAACCGGGGGTTAGTTTGGTAATTTGATTGTGGGTTGACACTGTGTGAAATTTCCATCAGTATGTATTTATTCATTTAGTATAAGTATAAGCACAGAATATAAGTATTGGAGTTTACATTAATATTATTCTATACATAATAAATAAACAGTGGCGGCCGAGCGGTAGCATGTGCGCTTCGCAATCTTACGCCACCGGGATCGATCCTCGGCCATGCACTAATGGAGCCAATGCAACGCCAAAATGCTTAAAATGGCTTAGCTTGAAGCAGTGTCCTGTCAACAATATTGCAACAATGACTTTGAAATTAATATATGATAAAGTTCAGGACTTATGGAACTGAGACATGGTCTCTTACTGTTGGCCTCATTAGTAAGCTCAAAGTCGCGCAGCGAGCTATGTAGCGAGCTATGCTCGGTGTTTCCCTGCGAGATAAGCTCCGGAACGAGGAGATCCGCAGGAGAACTAAAGTGACCGATATAGCTCTTAGAGTTAGTAAGTTGAAGTGGCAATGGGCAGGCCACATCGCTCGTAGAACTGACAACCGATGGGGAAGAAAGGTTCTCGAGTGGCGACCACAAACCGGAAGACGCAGCGTAGGCCGGCTCCCCACTCGGTGGACCGACGACCTGGTGAAAGCCGCGGGGAGCCGATGGATGCAGGAGGCGAGCAGCCGCTCAAGGTGGCGTGTTCTGGGGGAGGCCTATGTTCAGCAGTGCACGTCTTCAGGCTGTTAATGATGAAAGTTCAGGACTAATACTACGCAAATGTATAGTGAAAACACGAATTAATAAAATTTTCTCCATAGAAAAAAATTACAAAGTTACCTCCAAACCGTACAAATAAACAGTGATTATTCAATGAATACTTTAAATAAGATCATGAAACTTTGTGTAGTAGTTGAACTAAATATAATGGAGGGCTTACGTGTAGTGGATTATTAAAATTCCCATTATATTCAGTGTAATATTAAATTACCTAAACTATTGCGCGTTGGAACCATTTTAACATAGACCGCCCCTGCCGCTCGGCCCCTGGCTCATCCCCGCTTTGGCCTATTACTATATATCTATTCTGTGGCTTTGGCTTTAATTCACGCTGGCCTTGCACAAGCCCTTAAGTTATGTGCAGTTTTCGATGCCATTGCTCCGTGCCTCAGAGAGCACGTTAAGCCGTCGGTCCCGGGTTTCATAAGAACATCTATATGGCAATCGATACGGATAGTCAGAAGCCTGATAGAATCTGACACCTGATCTAACCATCCCTGTTACAGGTTGCTTATGGGTTGCGAGGTCAGATGGCAGTCGCTCTTATAATTCTGGTAGCTCACCGCTATATGTTCAATTGGGAGCCGACCCCAATAACAAATGGGAAAAGCCAAAGAGGATGATGATGACATAATAAATAAATAGAAAAGTGGAACGTTTTCTGTTTGTTTGTATAATTGTTTGTTTATGAGGCTTTGACCAATTTGAGTGGAATATTGTACACCTCACAGCTTGAAGATGTCTACTGCTATAGGCTCACGAGTTTGAGCGGCTGCGTGCGTCTTGCATCCATTGGCTCTCCACGGTTTTGACCAAGTCGTCGATCGGCCCACCTAGTGCCACCAGCCTATGTTGCGTCTTCCGATTCGTGATCCCCACTCGAGAATCTTTCTTCTCCATAAGTTCTACGAGTGATGTGACTTACCACTTCAACTTGCTAAAAATACATATCATTGTACTATAGTTGCTCAATGCACTACCGACACTTAACCTATTTTTTTTATCACGGAAAACTAACTGGCTAAATAAAACAAAAGGTGCAGATGAAATGGTGCGGAAGTGCTTGGTGCTTCTAACAGGATATAAAGTACAAATATTTGAAAACAATTATTTTATTCAGTTATATTCAATTGGTCTGCTATCGGTACATGCGCAGGCGCAGCTACGGGAGCTCGGCCGGCGCAGCGAGGGGCCGAGCTCTGTTTGTGAAGATAATCTCACTGTCTACCACTGACAGTCGCATGATGATGCCTGCCGACTCCCTGACGGTCACTGCAGCTTTTTTATTAATAAAAGGTTAACAAGTACTTGTGTAAAAAAACATTAAAAATGTAGAAGCGGTCAATCAACTGATTTTCAAGGTCGGCTATGGTAAGCTAATAAGAGATTTACAAATACAAATAGGTATTATGAATACAAGGTGCGATGGTGGCCGAGCGGTAGCATGTGCGCTTTACAATCTTACGGCACCAGGTTCCATCCTCGCCCCTGCCCTGACTTATCTAGTAAGTTATGTGCAGTTTTCGATGCCATCGCTCCGTGCCTCGGAGACCACGTTAAGCTGTCGGTCCCGGTTGTCACAAGAAAATCTATGGCAAACGTTACGGGTAGTCAGACGCCTAATAGAATCTGACGCCTGATCTAACTATTCCTGTTACTGGTTCCTTATGGGTTGCGAGGTCAGATGGCAGTCGCTTGTGTAATCCTGATAGCTCGCTGCTACAGGTTAGATTGGGAGCCGACCCCAATAACAAATGGGAAAGGGCAAAAGAGGATGCTGAATGACGATGACTATGAATACATGGAGTCAATCTGGGCCGCACTCACACATTGTCAGCGTTGTAAATTAAGCCGTAGGTTACCTTGTCAGAGAAAACAAGTCAAGTGTGAAAGAAAATAAATAGGCTGATGCAGTTATTAAAGTTAATTTTTCGGTTTTCGTTCGTCGGATTTTACTTTGTCCTAATTGGTTCACCAGTTCACCTTAATTTCTCCAATTCCTTACGCATGTATGTATGGTATAAACTTTATACTTTAGAGTACTGCAGTCTGTTATGGGCAGCCATGACGCTTAACATCAGGCGAATGACTAGCTCGTCACGTCACATAAAAAAGTACTTATTTTAACTCCAGAATCTATCTACCTGCTTACAAATATATCAGCAAATTTTGAACTTGTTTCTTTACAGAGACCCCATACAGAATTACGAACTCAGAGCCCATGGTCTAGTTATAGGTAATAGATGTATGCAACCATGGGTTGGCAATGAGTAGAACAGTAACAGGTGACCGGACTGCGGTAAAATAAATGTCTCCCTGGTATACAGTTAACTGTGTCACGGAATGGAGACAATAAAATTGTCTTTACTTCAGTGAACTGAACTACAAATCAAATATTTTTGAGCGTTGGTTCCACGAAGCAAACAACAATATGATAATATTTATGATACCTACACTCCTTCAAAGCTCTTTGTTTTTTTTTTCAAAAAAAAAAACCATAAATGTTGCAAAAAAAATTTTTTTTGACTGGTCTGATTGCTCAGTTGGTACCTAGTAGTTCTGTAAGGGTGAAGGTTCGATTCCCACCCGGGATAATCATTTGTGTGATGAACATCGATGTTTGTTCTGTGTATGGGTGTTATATTGTATTCTATGTATATGTATTTACAAACAAAACGTATTTAAATATTCTATAAATTATCTGGTTCCCATAGTACAAGCTATGCTTAATAATAATAATAATAATAATTTTATTTATTGATATACAGTATTATAGAGTTATACAGTTATTATATACAGTAAACTATAAATAAGCTCATGCACAATATTAATAACTATAGTTGCAGTACTGGCCATCGCAGTAGGATTCCCTGAGTTTGCGATGGCCAGTCCTCTTCCAGGGATACTTAAACAAAGTAGTTACATATTTCAATACGAAGGTTTTTACTAATACAATAAGTCATAGGACTGTATAGTATGTGAGGGATTAGGGGAGGGAGAGGGGTAAGTGTGTATATATATATATATATATATATATACATAAATAATGTTATATGTGTTTGTGTGTGTGAGAGAAATTTAAGGTCTAGTAAGGATGATATATATGTTTAATGTTGGATTTCTGACCGACGAGATGTGTGTTTTTATTAAGTGTGTGCTGATGAAAACTTAACTTAAGACTATGGCACCAATAAAGTAATACACTACTGCTACTACTATTAGCCAAAATTATATTGTATTTATATTAAATTTATATTATAGCTTAGTTTGGGGCTAGATGGCGCTGCGTGAAATGTCCACACATATTTATTTATTTCTCTTTAAACTTACGAATGCATTGGAGTGAAAACCATCGACAACAAGACAGCTGTGTACCACGAAACGCGCCTATTCTGTAAAATGTCTGATTCGAACCCACTGAAGGATATAAAATCGAACGCCTACGATTAACATTATCGATGTCAGTGATGGGACATTTTTGACTCAGGACCTCGTCCCGAAAATTGTCCGGTCTTGAAATAGATTATGCGCTAGGCATTACGAGCATTATAAAAATGTTTATGTGATAATTTATAATAATGAATTCATTATTTGTTTATAATGATAAAAATATTATAACTCCATAAATGTTTTTATAGCAAAATCCCATCCTAGCTGGATTAAATAGACTTAGTAAATTACTTAATTTACCATATCTAACATTAAAGTCTTAAAATAAAATACAGTTTTGCATTATTCGATTATTTATGTAAAAAAAAAAAAATAGCAAATGCACATATAATCTGGGAGTTTTTAAGGCTAGAGTGAACCGGTATCTTCTAGGCAAGCATGCTCCATCATCGACCGCGTTGTCACTTACCATCAGGTGAGACCGTGGTCTAATGTTAAACTATCGCTGATAATTAAAACAAAATTGTGACTGTGATGCAACTTTATCGGATTACTCCCTGAGTATACCCAGATCCCCGAGACTGGTAAAATTCAAGACTAACGCCCATCACTATAAATTGGACCAACACTTCTAAATTCAAACGGACCAATGACCGCTCTTTCGGCGCTTCTTTTAATCCCAATCGCGGTGGCCAGCAGCAAGGAGATTGTCCAAGGATTAAAGAATACAATATACGTGTGTAATGGATATGCACTAGAGCATAAACACCCTTGTTTGGCGATACGCCGACGCCTCAAAAGAATGTTAGTTAAAGAATAATTGAAAAAGATTATTGTTGTTTGAAAATTCTCCTCGACAGAGATATTATGGCAGGCCACTCGGCGGAATCCGTTTGTACTTACATATGTCATAGAATATACAATAATACTTACCGCTCATGTGCTCAAAAGTGGTGGTAAAGAAAGCTTTTTGCGGTACAATTTAGTTTGTTACTGAAGAAAATGCTTATTCGGAATCATTGAAGCAACACAAGCATTCTTTTTTCGTCCAAAATAGAGCAGAGCAGAGCCTGAAAACGAAGGTTTTCAATCAGTGTGTGTTGCCAGTAATGACTTATGGAACTGAGACGTGGTCTCTTGCTGTCGGCCTCATTAGTAGTCGCGCAACGAGCTATAGAGAGAGCTATAATCAGTGTTTCCCTGCGGGATAAGATCCGCAAGAAAACTAAAGTGACCGACACAATGTGCTCAAAGTGGCGCTATGTGGGGGAGGCCTATGTTCAGCAGTGGATGTCTTCAGGCTGTTGATGATGATAGCTATGAGGAGAGATGTAAGTGACATTAACAGGGTATTCATATCAGCCCAATACGTTCCCACTACTGGGACCGACCCACACAATACATGTAGAGAGTGTAGGCCATTGACTATAAATCCAGTTGACCAATGATACAACTTCCCCTCATACGAAAATTAGTAGTATATTTCAACTACTATTTTCATACAAATCACGGGAACCTGTTGATGTCTTTTGTTCTATCCTGCTCTGTCCTTTGTAATTTCGTATAGCTTTGTCTCGTTTTGTTACCTCGTCCCCTGCCCGCGCAGGTGAGTTGTGTTTGTACGAGAAATTATGTTCACGATCTATCAACGGGCTTTATAATCTTTGGTGTAGGCCATATCCCACTAAGCTAGCCAAGAGCGGGTTGGTGGATGACACATGTTTTCAAATTTTGTGCTTCTTGAACATGCTGGTTATCACAATGTTTTCTTCATCGTGCAAAAGCGTATAACAACATGCGCCGTCAATGAAATGTTCTGATAAATTTTCGAAAAGAGTAAAGAAACAGCTTTCATTATTGGTAATCGCTTTTCCAATAGCGTTTTACATGTAGGTACTAATCCTCACGGAGCACACTTTGTAGGTATAAGTATCTACTTATATATTCGTCAATTTTCCCACTTCATTATTTGTTTCAACACATCATGGTTTCAACGCAAAAAAAATCGTCACTTTACGTGGCTATAACTAATAAGAAATTACGAAAATGCAACAAAAGAAAATGGTAGGGCATAGTTTTTTCTTTGTGTAGGTTACGAAGTAACATATTCAGTAATCTGTGGTGTAGGTAGCAAGGAAGTCTGATAGACTGGTAGGTGGACAGTACCTATCTAAAGAATCTAAGAATAACTATCGATTTCGGATAATATTTTAGGTTGAAAAGTGTTGGCGCTTTTTGTATGGAAAATAAGGTGGTTTGGTGTACTCCCGTCTAGCTATAGTTAAAAAAAATCTAACGGCAAACATGCTCTGAAATAATTTTGATATTTTATCGTGATGTTATTAAAAAAGTATTTTAATAAAGTCTTTTCGAATCCTATTGTAGTAGCTTCTATTTAGCACTCCACCGCTTCTTGACAAGGTGAGATACATACTAAAATTACTGCACATTACAAACCTTCCATAAAAAATACACTCTACGATCTTGATATTAAAGATTAAATTATAATGACGGGTAGAACATAAATGGAAAATGATACATGGATGGAATAATTACAAAGGTCAATGCGCTCCGTTAACTTGGCGTTTGTTTGTGAAACGATTCGCTACTGTTTGATGAGATTTAGATTCTGAATGCGTCTTCCAAATAAATAAAAAGATCTTATTAATTATGTGGGTACATTTATTTAGTTGGTTTATTCTTTCAACCGCGAACGCAAAATAGCGGTATTGGTACCTTTGAGATTTGGAGCAAATTATATATTATGCTTAATATGTGAAAGCGTGGCTCTACGTCATCTGCATCCACCGGCTGGGGAGCCGCGGTTCTGACGGTCGTCGGTCCACCTATATGACATATTTTCACGATAACTTACGAACCATATGTACGCAGTACTATAATATATCTATTCTATGCCGTAATTAAAACAACATCTAGTTGTAGCCATGATTTATAGTCATCATTTTACAGTGGCAACCATGGCATATGGCGGTAGGCAATAGGTCGAAGTAAACTCTAGTGTAACAACGCCACATCATGCGGTAATTTAGGCTGCCGTAATTAAATAATAACGCCTCATGATCACATACATAGATCTTGGACCTTACAAGGATTCCCTGTATCTAGGGACACAGAAACTTTTTTTTTTTTTATGTGATTGAATGACGTGACGAGCAAGTCGTTCACCTGATGTTAAGTGACACGGCCGCCCATAACAGTTGCAGTGTCACCCGGAACTTTAAAACAATAAAGTTTCGCGTGACACTGCACTGCGCACGTCATCCTGAGACATCACCCAGTCTAGTAATCAGATTACTTGACTGAGTGATCAGATCATAAAGTCTCATTTGCCCAGTAATTTCACTAGCTACAATGCCCTTCAAACCGGAACACAGTAGTGCTTGCACACTACTGCTTGGCGGCAGAATAACTGGCAAAGCGGTGGTACCTACCTAGACGAACTTTGCAGAAAAGTCCTACCACCTACCAAACTACGAGGACCATGGTCCCACAGCATCCAGACACAGAACAAGGAGGTATTTGAGCTTTTTCCTCTGTGCACAAATACGTCTGTCAAATACGTTCTGTCGCGTAAATTGAACCTGCCGCCTCTGGGATACGAGACGACCTACTCAACCAGCACACCACAGTGGCTGTCAATTAATGTGTAATATGTGTAAAATTAATGCGGTAATACGTAGGGGGTATAGAGTAACAGTGCTGTGGTCGCAGCATGTAAGAAAGAGTGTCCCAGCAGAACGGTAAAAGCTGATGATCACTCTATCCAGTTTGTCCAACACCAATGGTCAAGTCACAATCTGACATGGCATGCCATTCAATAAAATGAAAGTAAGATACAGTAGATAAATTAAATTACAACGTGACCTCTGCTACCGGCCGACGGGTTGCAATGCTATGGAATTAGTTTGTTGATAATGTGTGGTCACACGCCTCTAGCCTGAACATGGAGGTTTGGTATCTAAAATAGACAGTTAGGAGAATCTTTGCGTAGACATAAATACCTGATATACCTGTATATGAGCTTATACATGAACCCTGTCCTGGGGGCGTACCGTGAGCTCTTAGCGCGATTCAAAACTGAGCCTATATTGGATCGCTTTGTTTTTTTTGTATGGAGATTTTGACAAGCGATCCAGTGTAGGCTCTGTTTTGAATCGCGCTAAGAGCTCACGGTACGCCCCCTGCACTAGAGTCTACAGTACAGGCACCGTAGATCCCTAGTAGTTTTAGTTGGACTTGTAAAATATGTGCCATATTAGTTAAGAGTTATAGCTGCGAGTTAAACTTCTGCTATGGAATAAGATCTAACATTATTAACTGTTCATTGAACCCTTCATTTTTGCGTTAACTTTTCAAAAACACCAAAATGATTAAATGTACAAAAAAAAACAAAGCTAGGTATATAAAGTAAAACGAGCTAAATAACTTGTTAAGTATCATACAAGGGTGATTATTATTATTATTATTATTTTTTTTTTTCTTATATTTTGGCTCCACACAGTGTATTTAGCCAGTGTCAAGTATTGTAATTATTCAAATATTTTTTAACTTAATTTCAGCATTCACCAAATGACCATGATCATCGTTCACAAAATCAACAAGTGATGAGAATTTGAGAAAGGTTCCCAAGAGACGACTACGATCCGGAAGATGCAGTGTAGGCCGGCTTCCACGAACTGAGCCAACACGGACGGTAGACAAAATTGTCTTTCCCCGTTTTATATCACTTTCTTCATATTTGCTTACTTGTCAAGTGGAGTAAAACAGGGGAAAGACAATTTTGTCTACCCTCCGTGCTAACCGGGCAGGTGGACCGACGACCTAACTTAAGCCGCAGGGAGCCGTTGATGCAAGGCTGCTCAGAGTGACGCTCTATGGGGGAGGCCTATGTTCAGCAGTGGACGTCTTCACCTTAAGGCTGATGATGACGTTGTGGTACTCGTTTTTCTCTACCTCTGTTCCCTTTTTTACAATTTTACATAGAGTAGTTACATTTTAAGGTTTTACTCTATATTCGCAAAAAAAATCGCATAACAATTAAAAAGTCAAGGCTCATCCAGTAATTCCATACAAGCTGTCATCCGCCAGGTGCCGATAGATCATACACGATTCATCCATGACAGATGATGTATGGATGGACGCGAATGACCCCAGCTTGAACTGTTTTCATTTTTTAGTTACTTTTGGTTACCATTCGATTATTGACTCGGTAGTTCATCAGTTGCGAAATAGATTTCATGGCTAAAAAATAAAAAAGATGCTTAGTTTTTTTCTTTGGCTCCACGCGATGGCGTATTTAGCCAATGTCTAGTATAAATAAAATTGGCCTATAATGTAAAATTGTTTTTCTCTAATCTGTGAGATGACCTAATTAAAACTTAGCCGAAATTAAGTTTAGTCCAGCCACAGAGCTGCAGTCAAGCCCCAGTCTAGGCGGTAGATGTTTTGCTGAATGCTTTTATGTGAAGTTTCGAAGCATATATAAGCATGCCATTTTGATTCCTATTCTACCTACTTACCTACTTAGGTACTAATTAAAAAAACCAATTTAAAGATCTTTTTCTTAACTGCTGCCATTTACAGGTCCGTTGACCCACATTATATCCGCACAAGTTGTGTTAAAAGGTGGCTCCTTAAATTTATATCAAATTAAATTAAAGAATTAAAACCATTGTTGTAAGTGGTTAATGTTTTAAAGATTACGACTAAATTCCGAGAAGGATTTAGCAATTTTTGTCTTGTATAAAGACTGTTTAGAAATTATAATCATAATATAATTTAAGGGTCTACTTTCTCTATTTTTCTAAACAAACAGCTTTACACTTAAAATTTTTAAACAATTGTTCAACAAACATACTAATCATTATTTTTTAAGTTTTCGAGAATTCTAATGCAACAAACAAGTAACTTATCGTCCCAAAAACGGATTAACATAATGACATTTCTTTGTAACTGAAACTTTAACAACCCTAAACGTACACAAACTCCAAAAATAGTCCATACACATTTAATCTTAGAGCACACTATGGCATAAGTTTTTTTTTTTTTGCAGAATTTCTTATTTATATGCGGTCAGTATCTATAGGCACCATAGAGTTTAAAGTTGTATATTCAACCTCTTTATTTTTGAAGTAGGAGACTTTTTTTGTGGCTACAGTGAATATTTTTCGCTTCATAATTTTTGACAAAGATGAGTTAATATAGCATGTCTTTGGGCTACCGGGCGGTCGAATGCAAAAAATCGCTGTTATGATGAGTGGTTGACAGAACAAATCCATTTGATACGTAGGATTGATTTTCTACACAAACCTGCAAGCTCCTTACCAATAAAAAATGTGGGATTTATAGGTTCGCGTTTTGTCTTTGTCTATAGAATTCGAAATAGGCAAAGGTAAAACAAGCCAAAACAGTTTTCCAGGATTAAAAGTATTCTAAATATGTTGATCTTTGTAGTCTATGCAATTTGTGTGTGTCATCAAAAACAGTTCAGCTATTTTGATGTGAAAGCCATATAAGCAAACAACGTTTTGCTTTACATGAAAGTTGGGAAGTAATATATAATTATTCTATTTAAAAAAAAAACTTGCGATTCCGTAGCATGTCGCCCCTTCGACCATAATTTATATTGTCATTTTCATCGTTTTTTTTATTTCAATAAGTATTACAAAATGTTACCGTATTTAACATAGTAAAATGGCGAAATAAATATTTGCCATAGCCGTACTGACAATAATTAACAAGTTTTTTTTTAACGGGCAAATTGCCTTTATTACAACAAGCTAACTACTACAATAATAAAAACTAAACTAAACTAAGCTAAACTAAACTAGCTACACTACCTAATACACAGAATACTTATGGATTGTATAATAGCCGCGATGGCCTGTAGAGAGTCCAAGTGCTCCAGCCCACTACCGGTAGGTAGCGTACCCAACATGCTGGCCGCATTGCCACGTTGAATTGCAACGCTGATGCGTTGGGCCAAATAAGTGCCAGCATTTTGGTCACGCGTCGCATCGGCCAGGCGCTCTGATAGATTTGGTGCTCGCGATGAGCTCCCGGTCCCCACGGACCCAGGGTCTCAACACCAAACGGCTCAAATATGTAACCGCTACCGAGATTACTATATTTGCGCCGTTTTAGCTGCTCAGCAGAATTAGCCGCGGCAATTTGAGTATACCAAAGGTAATATGGCATAGCTGATGTTTCTCGAAGCAAACCGCTGAGCAAATGGGTTGGCGACGACCGGGCGGCGCGGTCTAGGTGACAATGTCTTTATTTACTGAGATGCTGAAACTTTAGCATCATAGTCTTAAGTTGGAACGTTTCACTAGCGCGGCAAATTCAAATTTTGTTGCGTTCTTTTGCCGATAAAAGCTTAATTACTCAACGTGATTACACGAAAACGAATTTTGCGCAAATAAATAGAATGTATCAATAAATTACAATTAAAAGTATTATCTACATATCATTGGTTCAGCGACAAATGGCAATAGACTGAAAAACTAAGACGAAATTTGTTTATTGCCATTTGTCGCTAAGCCAATGATATCTAGGAGATACTTATATTCGTAATTTGTTGATACATTCTATTTTGTTTAATTAAATTAGTTTTAATGTAATCACGTTTCGTAATTAAGCTATTATTGACAAAAGAACGCAAGAAAATTTGAATTTGCCACGCTAGTGAACCGTTCCACCTTTAATGGAAAATAAAAATAAAATAACAAAACTTCTATTTAAAAAAAAAAGTTCTTGGTCGACACAGAGGTTTAAATGTTTTGGTTCGACAGTTGGTACAAAGAGTATGTAACCTATATAATATCTATAGTGAGATGGGATTTAGAAGTTGAACTCTATACCAGAGTTTGTGTTTTCGTACGTCAGACATTACTCGATTGAACTGCTTGTTATCCAGTATCATAAAATATTCATCATCATCAGCCTGAAGACGTCCACTGCTGAACATAGGCCCCCATAGAGCGCCACTTTGAGCGGCTGCATGCGTCCTGCATCCATCGGCTCCCTGCGGTTCTGACCAGGTCGTCGGTCCGCCTAGTAGGAGGGCTGGTTTTCCGGTTCATGGTTGCCACTCAAAAACCTTTCTTCCCCATCGGTCGTCAGTTCTACGAGCGATTTGGCCTGTTCACTGCCACTTCAACTCGATGACTTTAGATCTCTTGCGGATCTCTTCATTTCGGATCTTATCTCGCAAGGAGATTCCGAGCTTTAGCTCTCTCCATATAGCTCTTTGTGCGACTTTCATCTTACTCCTAAGGCCAACAGTAAGGGACCACGTCTCAGTGCGATGAAATATTATTTATTTGAAATCCAGCACAGTGCCACTAGCGGTAACTATCTATACGTTATACGTTATTACGTAACTAAGGTTTTCAATACAAATATTTTACGAAATTATACGATACTTAATTAGCAAGTACAGTATACTTCAACTCGAATTGAATAAACTCGACTAAGGGTGCAGAGCTTACGGAATGGATAAAGACGAGGAGATTTTTTGCGAGTTACACGAGCGCGACAAGTTCAAATTTCCTTGCGTTCTTTTGTCAATGATAGCTGAATTACTCAACGTGATTACATGAAAACTAATTTTGCGCAAATGAATAGAATGTATTAATAAATTACAATTAAAAGTATCACCTACTTATCATTGATTTAGCGACAAATGGCAGTAGACTGAAAAACTAAGAAGATAATTGTTTATTGCCATTTGTCGCTAAACCAATGATATCTAGGAGATACTTTTAATTGTAATTTGTTGATACATTCTATTTATTTCCGCTAAATTAAATTCATGTAATTATGTTGAGTAATTAAGCTATTATTGGTAAAAGAACGCAAGAATATTTGAATTTGCCGCGCTAGTGTAACGCTCCACCTTAATTTTTTAATTTGACTTCCTTTCGGTGCAATCGTAGAAGACTTTTATAAATTTGAAAAATGTTACCTCAATTCTCGACAGATTGTGGTTCAATGAATCGCTCGATAATCGATATTCGATTACACTACAGATGGGTCGCACGTCCCAACACCTCGGCGAACGAGGCCGATCCATCATGCGACAGCGGGTTTGGGTGGTACTCAAACTTTATTGGAGACAGTCCATTCAACGTTGGCAAAACGGTAGCCGTATTATCTAAAAGTTACAACAGCAATAGCAAAGCAACAGCAGTAGCAAAGCGACAGCAATCACTGTTGCTGAATGCACTTTAGCCTTTGATACTAGCGCCACTAGCAACAGAACAGCAATAGGTGGAAACATAATAATGAACTTTTTAGTTCATCGATTGTCCGACAGACGGCGATCTAGCGCTCGATCGCTTTCTGCTTTGCCAGTGATGTTTGACAGCAATGATTGCAAAATTTACGCCTGTTGCAAACTTGTTGAGAGTTACGTTATTATGTCTTTTGCTTTTACTCCATTTATTAATATCTTAAGTAAGTTTATTTATATTAACAAAATAGAACTGTAGCATAATAATAAAAACTAACATTTTTGTACTAAACCTATACTATTATTTTATCTGTTTGTTACTGCCATGTTCTGTTTGTATGTGTGCTTTTGTATGTCTTGTCTTCTGTTGTCTTATTTAGGTACTCCAGACAAAACTCAGAATAACCGGCAAAAGTTCTATATCCACCGATCAATCTCCATCGTGTGTTTTCTACTCTATCCACGTGACATTGGCGAAATTGTGGCAACCCCGCAGAAGCCATAACAAGAAGTTGAAGTTACGTAATTAGCCAGGGGGTAATTTTTATTTCGGACCAAGACTGGGACCGTTTGCTATATTATGGCCTCACGCGATGGTAAATGCTGAAATGGTTAGGTCCTGGGATGCTAACTGAGATTCTCTTCATAAGGGGTTAGCGAACCAAGAAACCATGAGGGCCTTATTATGTGCACAAACATTAGGTATTTGTCAAAATTTGTTTCAATCTAAAAGAGCTTAATTAGTTCTATCACTGTGATTTAGAAGTTGGTAGCATTATTTTGAAAAGTGACATTTCGGTACTGTCACTTTAATCTCATTACGTCAATAAATTATTATTTCGATATTTATGATTATATTGTATAAACTGATCTCTATTATACAAGTACGCTGGATAGACGATATCGTACAAAAATTGAGAATTGGAGTTTTGGCGGGAACGCGAAAAAGTTCACGTCGTTTCATGGCTGGACTATGACTAAGACTTGACTTTACGTGAAATATTCTATAGCACGATGCAATACTTGACACTGGCTAAATACACTATGTGTGGAGCCAAAATATAAGAAAAAAAATTGTGAATTTCTTGTGCCGCTTTGAAGCGCCACTCCGAGCGTCCTGAGAACTATAATTTGAAAATCCATCGCGTTGATTGGTTGGTTTATTTAGTTCCGAGGACACTCACGATGTCACTATTAGCGATCAGCGCCAAAATGGCGAAAATCAAATGCCTTCTGTCAATATTGGTCAATATGAAGTCCAGCGTACTAATAGAGTACAAAATAGAGGTCAGTGATTGTATAAAGTTTGAGCAGCGCTGTGGTCGCGGGCGGTCGCGCGACAGTCGTCGCGGCTAATTATCACGACACGACGATTATTCCGAATAATTAGGTGTCGTGTCGCACACAACTAACGCCTACGCACACTGACACAACTTTGACATAACTAGTTGTGTGACAAAGTTAGTTAGAAACCGATTTCACGTACTTATACAGTTTTTATTTAGAACTATATAGTTTTTTCTTTAATTTTTCTACTGGTTTTAGGGAAAAAGTAGGTACTCTATGTTATCGGTTGTCTAAGGAATCGGGTGTTTGCAAAATTTCATGCACATCAATTCAGCTGTTCTGACGTGAAACAGACAATATCGAGAAACATACAGAAGTAGAAACAATACCTATTAGGGATTTCTATTTGGCTCAAAAGATAGCATTTACAACACAAATGTCAAATTATAATGTATGATTGCGCGTATACATTATAATTTGAGTAAATCATATCAGATTACCGAGTATCTACACGGACATTACGCCATAGTGTAAGCGTAGCTTTAGCTGAATCGACTGGATCCGATGAAATTTTCCAGAGTTGCGATGAGTAATAGGCGTTTAAAATTACAGGACACTTAAAGAGTGATAAGAGAAAAAAAAAACTCAACAAAAAGAAAAGGATGCAAAATAAATGCTGGCGCCTGATTGGCCAAAACAACTTAATCATAAACTAGGTGACACACATTTTAATAAGCCTTTTAAAACATCAAAGAAATTCATAAAAGCAAAGGTTATGAGACTTTCGGCGTCCAATTTCTTATCGTCACCATCTTCGACTTTTTGTCGTTGTCCGAAACTGACATACATTTACCATCGACTTTAGAACCTCTCTAAAATTCAATCTTATCCCATCGAATTAAGGTTTCAAATCAGCTTCAGAATATATGTGGGTAGTTTGAAATGAGTCCAACCTTATCTCATTGGTGTAAGGGTCAAAATACAAGAAGAATGTAATTTTTAAAATGTTGGTAGTACGAAATGATGTGTCAGGGTTGTCATGATCGGTCGACATTTTGACAATTTGGCTCTGGCGGTGTCATTGGAGACCACCGGGCGATGTCTCTCACTAAGATCGAAATGGCGATAAACATAGCTTATATTACAATTAGTGAGAAAATATTTGAGATAGGTAGTATAACTTGCGATAGTTTAAAATATAAAAAAATGGTTTTTTGTTAATCCGCTGAAATAAATCTTTGAAATAAATACGGCAGTGGACAGTGGGTGTGTGGTTGTGTGATCTTTGAGACTTTATTAACTCTACCTAAGGTATCCCAATGGATAATCTATTATGGTTAAGGCTGGGGGCCATGCGAATGGCCTTGAGGAATCAGGCGGAGCAAGTACCTCTACCCGGCCTTAATAATTGACCGTTATACTAGAAAACAATATTGTGGAAGAGTTTCATTGAGGTTCAGGAGGAGGTACAGATTGGAGTGCTTCAAAGTAAGTGTTGAGCGAGTCCTCTCTAAAAGGGTTGGCAAGGTGTTGGAGATGGCCACAGCCACAGACCAGCACCACGACAGCAGTATGGTGAGTGGTGACCACTTACCAACAGGAGTGCCACCTGCAGGTTTACCACTCATTTTATAAATAAAATTATATTCCGTTATTGATTTTGTGTTATGATGATGAAATGAAATGTATATAAATCTCTGTACAACGTTAACAACACGTGCGTAAAGTTTTATTGAAATATGTTTAGCCTTTCTTGTTACAAGATAATTTCCTTTTTTATTTATCTCTGGCTACGCTGAGAGACTTGAAAGAAAAAAGGCTAATTATAGCACAGAATGCATAATAGTACCTAGTACCTACCTACTACGTAGCTACAGTGTAAGCATTGTTTTGAAGATCATAAATAAGTAAATAAATGTTTGATACATGTGAAAATTCAAATCCAGAAAGCTTTACTCATCTTAGCTTTTTTGTTTGAAAGAGGCAAAGGTAAAATCTACTATTATTCCATCTCCACCAAATAGCTATCTCAATGCCATCCAAACAACACCTACACATTAAACCCCGTCTAACAAAGACTTAAAGAGATGCCGACGTGCCTGCAGCAAAATAAAAAAATTAAATAATCCGCCCCAAGTATCAAATAATAAACTTGGTAGCAAGTGAATTTTGGGATCGGGTTGCGTTCCGTTTTCGGCGGTAAAAAAGAACGTATCTTTTTTTGGGGTTCGTGTTCGAAATTCAAATTTGACGGGTAACGTCAGCGTCCAGTACGAAAAAGGTTGGGTGCTTTTACTTTCAGTAAATATTTTAGGGTGTATTTTTTTTGTCTTTAACAACCTACCTACTTGTTGATTACTAAGATTTTCCAGAAAATTCTCAATAAACGATGATTACTTTAAGAGGTACTTATTGTGTGCTTATTATGGTTTTACATTTCAATACTTACATAGGTTTAGCTCTAAGATATTCCGTATAGCTCTAGCAATTTTGATAACGTTTTTTTGGTTTAAGAAAACCTCAAAAAATTTCATCTAACCATTTCAAACACCAGTAATGCGATCCAAGTTCTCGGATTAACCTAATCATAAAATGCTTCCACTTAATTATGCATTCATCGCGTCCGAACGAAACGAAATACCCCACAACAGGTTATCGAGATAACACACGATTAAAAATTATACAACTTATGAACGCAACTCAAATCCAACCTTATTGCTTTAGTATTAGAGCAATAAAACGTTAAAAGTTGCTGGTTAGATTGAGACGGCGATAAAGAAACAAAAATAAAAGGCGGGCTGTTTGAATATGGAACGTCACGTCACGTGAAACGTCAAATTGTGACAGTTTCCGCGCGGGCGAGCTGCGCGCTGCACCGCTCGGGATCGTTGCTCCCGCCTTCGTGGAAGCTTGCTTGGTGTTTGGTAAATTAACGCTTGTTTTACAGTTAATTTGATGCAATTAAATGTGGAGATTTTATTTTTCAGTGTTGTGGAGTCATCGCTGGTTCTGGCAGTAGACTCTAATCTTTGAAACATGCAATGAGCATTAGAACAGTAGTTATTTACATATATTCCAAAAATTCACTCGGCAATGAATCATTCTTGTTTCCTCCAAAAACTTTGATTCCTGTAAACATCTAATCAGTCTTTTTTTTAAAAGTACAGTAACCAAATTAACGTTTAAGTACAATATTTATCAAGCTCGGTTACAGCATTTTTGATCTTAAGTTTTTCAGACCAAGTCCAAGTACCCAAAACAATCCCTCATTTTTATTGGTATTTATTAAGTATAATCATTTCTATCGACGATCATCCCATCACGTCATTTCTTTCAATGCCATCGCTCCGTGCCTCGGAGAGCACGTTAAGCCGTCGTCGGTCCCGGTTGTCATAAGAACATCTATGGCAATCGTTACGGGTAGTCAGACGCCTGATAGAATCTGATGCCTGATCTAACCATCCCTGTTACTGGTCCCTTATGGGTTGCGAGGTCAGATGGCAGTCGCTCGTGTAATTCTGGTAGCTCGCCGCTACAGGTTAGATTAGGAGCTGACCCCATTAACAAATGGGAAAAGGCAAAGAGGATGATGAATCTTTTCTAACGACGCAAGACATCTGATAAAGCTAAAAAAACAGTTTTACTGTTTACTGTTGATGATGGTGATGATAAAATTGATGGATTTTGACATGAAGGAAGTGCTTACATATGTTCCAGTGGACATCTTCCGGCTTATAATTGCGGCACAAAGAAAATAGCAATGTTGACTATGCTTTTTCTCATTGTTAGTACTTACGGAAAAGTCTGACAGACCGAGACGTCATTTTCAGCACCTAGAGTCCAAATTTTTTATAGACGACAGAACGGGCGTGTGACCGATCGGAACTAACCCATATAATGGAACTCCCGTGACAAATAAATGACAGATCACTTCCCAGGTAGCTAAAATGCAGCATAATTACGTAATATGAAGCGAATGGCACAACAATCAAGTTATTATCGATTAGGATCGCTCGAACGCTCGATTTGACAACAAGGACGGCAAGCCATCAGGAACATGTCGAAGCATCAGTTATCGTTGGGTGACGAGAGCCGAGCGGCGGAAAATGCGAATTATGCTATCAAAATAATTTGATGACGGTCGAATAGGCTTCCACGGAGTTGTGGGAAAACTAACCATAAGGTCTCTTTAAGATATACTAAAGTACCTACAATTTTTAAATATCCTTGTCATCTTGTCATATGTGCGTAGAAATTTGTAGCCTTATTATATTTTTGTAGTTAAAAATGATGTCTTAGTAAAGAGTCAGCTCAAAGTCGCGCAACAAGCTATGGAGAGAGCTATGTTTGGTGTTTCCCTACGAGATAAGATGGAGAGGAGATAGAACTAAAGCGACCGATATAGCTCTTAGAATTAGCAAGTTGAAATGGCAATGGGCAGGCTATATCGCTCGTAGAACTGACAACCGATAGGGAAGAAAGGTTCTCGATTGGCGACTACAAACCGGAAAACGCAGCGTATGTCGGCCCGCGACTCAGTGGACCGACGATCTGGTGGAAGCCGCGGAGAGGCGATGGATGCAGGAGACGAACAGCCGCTTAAAGTGGCGCTCTCTGCAGAGCCCTATGTACAGCAGTGGACGTCTTCAGGCTGTTGATGAGAATGAGTAAAGAGTAAAAGGAAAATTCTTAGATGATAGAAATCAAATGGCTCTCGAAAAATCACATGACATGCTAACATTGCCAACAGATGTCGCTTGTACCAATTTTAGTCAAGCATGAGCTGTTGAGATTGAAATATCTCATCTCGAGAAACCGTTTGACCAATGACAAAGCAACAAAAGACTTATGACGTCATCCGCGTGATCCTTCATTGGGCGAACGCTTTGTCGAGAGAAGAGATGTCGACTTTTATAGCTCATGCTAACCCTGCTCGACTATGTTAAATTAAAAAAACGATATTGCAACATGCCAACATGGTGAGCAAGCTATAAAGTAGCAATGGGCAGGCTTGCTCCGATAGCTCGCAAAAGGACAACAAATGAGAGAAAGAGACAAATAAAAGAAAAAGTCATCGAGCGGCAACCATGGATGATTAAGGATGAGTTTTTTTATCAATGGTTAAAAATGCTAAGAAATTACAACCAATGCTCAAAATTTGTTAGGATTTTTAACCATTGGTTACCTTAACTACGGATTAAACAACCCACCTTAAGTGAAGACGTAAAAAGAAAAACGAAATATAGCTGGCAACTAAAATTATGTAACCTAACTTGTTGAAATGACCTAAAATATTAACGACTATTATGCCTGTTTGCACTAAAGGTTGCAGCTCCTAAGTTCGCACTTATCCCTACATGACGTATCCTTTGCAATGTATTCGGGTACATCATAGAGAGTAAGTGCATACTTAAGAAGTTACAAACTTTAGTGCAGACGGGTATTAAGCCGTAAATAAGTTCGGGTTAGACGCTTTGATAGGAAACAGACACTTCCCACACCCACGCTTCTGTTTAAATTGAAAAATATGGAATAACTTTGTAAACATCTAAGACTTATGAAAGGTGGACTTAGCAATTTGATACT
Source organism: Ennomos quercinarius (assembly GCA_910589525.2). Classification (NCBI taxonomy): domain Eukaryota; kingdom Metazoa; phylum Arthropoda; class Insecta; order Lepidoptera; family Geometridae; genus Ennomos; species Ennomos quercinarius. The sequence continues at coordinate 8,880,756 of OU342505.1, read as the reverse complement.
TGAGCTTTTTTATAAACACATGGTCAAACCTACAAATAGTAAAAAAAAAAAAAAATCTTCTACCCTTTGACCTAGGTACTATTTATCCAGTTCACTAATATTATTAATTCAGAAAGTTATTGAAAAATATTATTATATATTTTTGCTTCTGAAAACAAAGAAAAAAGCAGGGGTTTTTAAAACAGTCCATTTTTTATACTTGTTTTAACTTACATACTAGAGGCATCCCACAATTTTTAACACCTTATTTGTAACCTTTAGGGGATGAATTTTGAAAACCCCTTTCTTAATACATTTCAACCCTATAACACTATATTTTACTAGGTGGTAGGACTTTTCTGCAAAGTTCGTCTAGGTAGGTACCACCGCTTTGCCAGTTATTCTGCCGCCAAGCAGTAGTGTGCAAGCACTACTGTGTTCCGGTTTGAAGGGCATTGTAGCTAGTGAAATTACTGGGCAAATAAGACTTAAGAACCGATCTCACAGTCTAGAAATCCTTTTTAGGCTGTGTGATGTCTGAATAATAGGAATGTGAAAAATAGGAATACAACCTCCCGAAATATCAAGTTAGGGCTGTATGCTACCTGTTATTTAAGTCAGTCACTCTGTCACTCAGGACTCGCCTTTTATCACAGATTAGAGAAAAAACAATGTTACTCTGTGCCTTTTATTAATATACCTACACCTACATGCAATCAGCTCAGCTAACCAATGACCATTCAGCTTTTATTTTTGTTATTATTATTGTGATACTAGCTGTGGCCTGCGGTTACACCCGCAGGTAGAAAGTATCTAATCTGTTAAACAAACATAGGTATAGTTATACCTATGTTTGTTTAACATATATAAGATTATGTCCATTTTAAATTTTATCCAAATCCGTTTACTGTTGCAGCATGAAGAGAGAACAAACATACACATTGTTAAAGCATAATAAAGCATTCAAATTTCGCGCCTATGGGGTAATTGGACTGTATCATTCTTTTTATCCTGTTCGTTCCTTCCCTCCATTCACTCGCCCAGTTCCGCCATATTTTCCAAACAACGCCGGTGTGCAAATCATATAAAAATCCATAAACTGTGACAAACTGTGTGAAACACCTCAAAAACCACATCAAAAGACCTATTAAACCGTGACACTAACATCAAGTGAACAGGGGGCCCCCTAGAAGCCTCCAAAGGAAAGGCGTTAGCAGCAGTCGACATCGGCATCATCGGTGAGTCCCTACCCTTTCTTCCATTCTCCCTTGTAATTTACCAAACAAAACTTTCTATCCATAGAATTATATACAGTCCATTCGAAAACAAACATTTTATGGTCCTTGACGACCGGATTCTGAAATTCGAATCAAATTCCTATTTTCGTTTTGCAATTTTTGTGTCAGCCATGTTTGTTCGCAAAAACCAAATGCATAAATTAGAAAAGTAAACAATCGTAGCATCAACTTATCGTAATTTCTACAACGCATGTCATTTCGTAGCATATTTCTGGGTTTTACATCGTTTGTCAATTGTTTTTCATCATAACAAGTCAATTCATTATCATTCGGATCGGAACTCTTCAAATTATACCGGACGAAGTCGAACGAAACGAACCGAAGCTACAATTCGGCAATCGGGCGTGGTCCGCCGTGCTTCGTTCGTTCGTTCTACTTCGTATTCGTAGATCAGGGTATTCGTTCACATTCATTCAAAAGGATACCTACCGAACGACTCGGTACATTCATTCATTCGTTCGTTAGTGAGTGAGTATTATTATCGTCCAATCATAGCAAGGTGCACGAACCCATTCGTTCGTGTACCTATTCACTTTCGGTGAAAATAGGCATTTCAGTCTATTTATTTAGTTCATTTCAATCAATCGTTGGTTTTAGTTTAGGTGTAACATACGACGCTTACTACTAATATTAGTTCGTACCATCAAAACAAACAAACTTTGTGCAGTTATTTGGGCGTAACATACAGCGCCGGAAAAACAATAACAAACATTCTTTTTGTGTTCGAATCCCTTGTGTAGCATATAACACTAGGATATCTTTGACTTTCACTCGTTCTGTCTTTTAGGACAAGTGTGTTGCATTCTAACAATCAAAACAACAAATTGTAAACAAGTAAATAGTGTGTGTTGTGTGTAATAGTTCGTATTATCGCTAAAAATGAGTGAAACAATGATTGCTCATTATGAATCAAAGCGTAACATGGCGCTCAAGCGCCTGCGCGATGCAGCTGCGTGTGCGCGTAATTGCTCGACGGACCCTGATTTAATAACGCGTTTAGAGACATGGTGTACGCGAATAGACGTTATTTTAGAAACATTCAATGATGCCCATGTGAGTTTATTGTGTGAGTTACAAAAGGCTGGCGAGGATGATAAAGAGGTGCAGCAGTCGCAGTCTGAATACCAAGAACAGGCTGACAACATGTACTTTGAGGTGTTAGAAGCTAAACGTAAGTTTTTATCAGCAAAAACATTAGAGCCTTCTGCTGCAGCACAGTGTAAACAAACAAAACCTAACACCAAGTTGCCACCAATGCGACTTCCTATCTTTACAGGACAATTTAAAGATTTTCCAGGTTACATTGATCTTTTCAACAGTCTGGTGCATCACCGAACAGATTTAACAAATGTAGAGAAGTTTCAATATTTAATCACAACACTGTCAGGTGAACCAATGAATGTTATTCGTGCTTTTCCTGTCTCTGAGGCTAACTATATGAGTGCCTATAATGCGTTAGTGAATCGTTACAACAACAAAAGACATTTGGCATTTATGTGCTGGGAACAAATAAACAATTTGAAAGCAATGCATTCTGGTTCGGCTCAGAGCTTGCGGAACTTATTAGATGTGTATAGTGAGAACATAGCCATGCTCAGTTCATTAGGTCTGCCAACAACACAGTGGGATTTTGTTCTATTTCATTCACTGCTAACAAAATTAGACAAATCATCTCGGGAAGCTTTTGAGCTGTCTAGTACCAGCAAGGATTTTCCTAGTTTCAAGGAACTAGAATCATTTTTATTAGATAGGTGTAATGCTCTTGAACGATCATCACTGTCAAATCTTAACAACACCACTTCATCATCTTCATCATCACCTCAACAACAAATTAACAAGCGTGTGATTTCAACCAATCAATCCAAGCCAACCATGCTTTTGGCTCAAGCATCTTCACAATCATGTGTAGTGTGTAAAGAGAACCATCCTCTTTACATTTGTCCCGAGTTTTTATCAAAACCTCCACATGAGAGGTGTCAAGTTGTAAAACAAAACAAATTGTGTTTGAATTGTTTACGTTCAAATCATTTATCAGCATTGTGTGTATCCAACCATACATGCAAAATCTGTAATCAGCGTCATAACAGTCTTTTGCATTTCCCAAAGAAGACAGAGTCTAGCAGACCTGTTGCTTCCCAACATAACCAAGCGAGTGCTTCATCTTCTCGAACCACTTCAGTATCAAAGTCGGGTTCAGATGAACATGTGATCACACCAGTCACATCATTGTCAAATGTGGCTTCAGGTACAGCATCAAGCACCCATTTTGTCATGCTAGCAACTGCTAAGGTAGAGGTCAAGGATGGTAGAGGATCTTTTCAAACGGTACGAATCTTGCTTGATCCCGGGAGTCAAAGTCACATCATTACCAAAGCTTGTGCCCGTCGGTTAGGTCTGACTCAACATAAAATTCTAACACCTATGTCAGGTATTGGTGAAGCTCCTGCATGCTCTTCCAGCAAGGTATTTCTAGAAATCAGACCGGTGGGGAAGTTGGAACCATCATTTACTACTGAAGCGGTCACATTAGACAAAATTTGTGGTGACATGCCCACTCATCCAGTGAGCATTCAGAACTTTGATCACCTATCAAATTTAAAACTGGCGGATGATAAATATCATACTTCTCGTCCTGTGGATATCCTCATTGGTGGAGAGATATTCCCACAAATTCTTTTGCCAGGAAAAGTTGGTGGTGGACCACATGCTGCAACTGCTATCAATACAATCTTCGGATTCATTCTCATGGGAAAAACTTTAACAAGTTCATCATCATCATCTTCCACTCCTGTTTCAATCAATCATGTGTCAATGGACGCCAACCTGGATGTGGCTGTTCAAAAGTTTTGGGAGTTGGACAACATACCGAGTGGAGATAACAAACAATCCCACTCAACAGAAGATATGCACTGTGAAGAAATATTTCAATCAACACATCAACGTGACGCTGATGGACGATACATTGTCCACCTACCATTTCGTGATTCTTCACCACCAGCATTTGAGGAGGCATACCCAATTGCACTGAGGCGCTTTGTACAACTGGAAAAACGTCTTTTGGCAAAACCAGCATTTCATGAACAATACAACCAACATGTCATGGAGTATTTAGCAAGCGGACAGATGGAGAAGGTTCCTGTTGATGAATGTCAGTCCTCTTCTGGTTTTTATCTTGCGCATCACGCTGTAACAAAATCAGACCGCAGTCTGCGTGTGGTCTATGATGCTTCAATGAAGGACAAAAAAGGAATGTCTTTAAATGACACTCTTTTGACAGGCGCTAAACTTCAAGCTGATATCGCCAACATTCTCCTGCGTTTTCGGCTCCATGCCATCGTGTTTACTGCTGACGTGCGTCAAATGTACCGGCAGATCAGTGTAGCGGCGGAACATCGTGATTACCAACGGATCTTGTTTAGGTGTTCCCCTGATGAGCCTATTCAAGAATATAGGCTCAATCGTGTCACATTTGGTGTATCTTCAGCACCATTTTTATCAATACGTGTTCTACATCAATTGGCTCAAGATGAGGGTGACTCGTTTCCAGCTGCATCTCAAGTGTTGCTCCAGGATATTTATGTTGATGATGTTGTCACAGGTTGTCAAAACATTGATGAGGCAACTAGTCTACAGCAACAGTTGATTGATATTATGGCAGCTGGAGGGTTTGAGCTCAGGAAGTGGTCCAGCAATCATGAGGCTGTGCTACAGAACATACCTGAAGCTCACAAAGCAGTATCAAATGTCAACCAAACATTTGATAGTGACGGTCTCTTCGTGAAGGTGCTAGGTCTGGCCTGGAATTCACAAGAGGACATTTTCAATTATCAGGTCAATCAAATTGATCGTGAGTGTACCAAACGTACCATGCTTTCCGAGCTGGCACGCATTTATGACCCTATTGGTCTTTTAACGCCATTAACTTTCTTGGCGAAGCATCTCATTCAGCGTTTGTGGCTGCTTGGTTCATCGTGGGACCAGCCTGTGCCCGATGACATCCATCAAATTTGGTCGAAGTATAGTCAGCAGTTGCCTCACCTTTCTCAACTCGCAATTCCACGGCGCATAACATCTGACGACGCTGTCTCCTACCAACTTCATGGATTTTCAGATGCAAGTGAGGCGGGATTTGCAGCTGCGGTGTACCTTCGGTCCACTAATCATCAAAATCAGCATCAGGTGGTTCTGGTTTGTGCGAGGTCACGCGTCTCCCCAACCAAGCGCAGGACTTTACCAAGGCTTGAGTTGTGTGGTGCTTCATTGCTTGCGGACCTTATGCGACATATCATTAACACTTATAGCAAATTCCTCAACATAAAAAGTGTCAACACCTGGACTGACTCCATGATAGTGTTGTCGTGGATCAAATCAAACTCGTCAAACTTCAAGGCATTTGTGGGTAATCGCATATCAAACATTCAGCGCAAGCTTCCAGATTCTGTCTGGAAACATGTCCCAGGTAAACATAACCCTGCGGATCCAGCAAGTCGTGGTTTGACACCCGATGAGCTTATCAATCATGATCAGTGGTGGACAGGCCCTCAGTGGCTTTCTTTGAATCAAGAACAGTGGCCTCATGAGCCCATAAATTCAGATGTGACGCATCATTCAGATCCTGAGGTGAATTCTGAAAAACGTGCCTGTGTTTTGAACATAACCAATACAGTTGACGTACATCCAATTGACCATTTGTTAGAAAAGTACTCCTCATTAAGGAAAATTCAACGCATTTTATCATATTGTACTCGATTCATTGATGCCTTGCGAAAGAGTAAGCGTACAGGCCACTTAACCGAACAAGAGCTTCAACAATCCCTTATGGTACTAGTAAAACATACTCAACATTCAGAGTTTAGTGAAGAGATCAATCTTTTGCGTTCAAACCGTGTCTTACCAAAATCATTTAGGAAACTTAACCCATTTTTAGATCAACACCAAATTTTGCGCGTGGGGGGTAGGCTCTCTCAGTCGGACCTCAATTATGAAGCAAAACATCCAGCTTTGCTTCCTCGCAAGCACCGTTTGACGCAACTTATCATTCAATGCACTCACAACGAAAATTTTCATCCCGGTTTACAAACAATGCAGTATCTTCTGCTCCAAAATTTTTGGATTTTGTCTTCCAAGCGTGCCATTCGCCAAACTATTTCTAATTGTTATCGTTGCTTTCGAGTACAACCACATCATTTTCAACCGGCAATGGCAGACTTACCACGTTCTCGCATTACTCAAATCAAAGCATTTCAAACGATAGGTTGTGACTACGCCGGACCGTTTAACATCACTTTTCAACGCTATCGCGGAGCACGCTCCGTCAAGGCATACCTCTGCTTGTTCGTATGCTTTGCAACAAAAGCACTTCATTTGGAACTTGCTTCCGATTTATCAACCGAAGCATTTTTAGCTGCCCTTCGCAGATTTATAGCAAGACGTGGCCGTTGCAACGTTATTCACAGCGATTGCGGCTCCAATTTCAAAGGTGCACAGTCCCACCTGGCAGACCTAATGCGCACAGCATGTGAAACGGAGCGCATCCAATTTAAATTCAACCCACCAGGAGCCCCTCATTTTGAAGGCCTGTGGGAAGCAGGAGTAAAATCCGTTAAGACCAACCTGTATCGCGTTGTGGGCACTCAGACCTTGACCTACGAGGAGTTGAACACACTGTTGACCCAAGTAGAGTCAATTTTAAACTCTAGACCAATTTGCCCAATGAGCACAGATCCTTCAGATCTATCAGTTTTGAGTCCAGGACATTTTCTGACTTTAGCACCACTTACAGCAGTACCATCTCCAGATTATTCGAACACAAAAATGAACAGACTTACGCGTTGGCAACTTTTGCAAAAAATGCACCAAGATTTTTGGTCTCGGTGGCACAACGAATATCTTACCACTCTATCACAACGATTGAAGTGGACTAAAGCTTCACCTCCAGTAAGCATCGATCAACTTGTTATAATCAAGGACGAGAATACTCACCCACTACGGTGGCGTTTTGGTAGGATAATTGAACTGTATCCCGGACGCGATGGGATTCCTCGTTCTGCCACAGTCAGGACTGCACAAGGTGTCTTAAAACGACCACTTGTGAAGTTGTGTCCATTACCAGATATGAGTGACGAATAACGTAACTATTTTTGTATCATTTTCATAAGCATAACATGTCTATATTTTGTATTTTGTGTATTAATTTGTATATCATATCACTTTCTTTAGCTTATCATACTTATCAAAACAAAATGCATTGGTTGTTGTGAACAAATTTTCAATTTTGGACGTTACTGTCTCATCAATTCGCCAGCAGGGGGGGAAGATAATGTTAAAGCATAATAAAGCATTCAAATTTCGCGCCTATGGGGTAATTGGACTGTATCATTCTTTTTATCCTGTTCGTTCCTTCCCTCCATTCACTCGCCCAGTTCCGCCATATTTTCCAAACAACGCCGGTGTGCAAATCATATAAAAATCCATAAACTGTGACAAACTGTGTGAAACACCTCAAAAACCACATCAAAAGACCTATTAAACCGTGACACTAACATCAAGTGAACAGGGGGCCCCCTAGAAGCCTCCAAAGGAAAGGCGTTAGCAGCAGTCGACATCGGCATCATCGGTGAGTCCCTACCCTTTCTTCCATTCTCCCTTGTAATTTACCAAACAAAACTTTCTATCCATAGAATTATATACAGTCCATTCGAAAACAAACACACATAACCTCTCTTTCTCTCTCTCTCTCCTCTCTCACCTTTTTTTTATGTGATTGAATGACGTGACGAGCTAGTCGTTCACTTGATGTTAAGTAACACGGCCGCCCATAACAGTTGCAGCGTCACCCGGAACATTAAAACAATAAAGTTTCGCGTGACACTGCACTGCGCACGTCATCCTGAGACATCACCCAGTCTAGTAATCAGATTACTAGACTGAGTGATCAGATCCTAAAGTCTCATTTGCCCAGTAATTTCACTAGCTACAATGCCCTTTAAACCGGAACACAGTAGTGCTTGCACACTACTGCTTGGCGGCAGAATAACTGGATTTGATTATAATATTAGTGGGATGGGATTTCAGTACCTAAATCAGGACGTGCATTAGAAAAAGCCAGTAAGTATATTTTGGAAGGAAGGAAGCTCGTTGAAGTCTTTTGTAAGAACAAATATCAACTTTATACAATTTTTTTTAAATTTCGTAACCGTAAAATTAAAAAGTTTTTAAACGAGAAATTTTTGATGGCTTAACAAGTATCAAGATTTGCCGTTCCTCGCGCTTCAACCAGGAGCCCAATGCAGCGGTGCGTGCTAACCAAATTATGGCTGCGGGTGAAGTGAACTATGAAAATAGGATTTCTTTGTCCTCCCCCCTCTCGTACCCCTCTATAATACAAGGTGAACAGGATTATCAAGATTATCAAGGAACTGATATACCGACTTCTTTATTATTATTTTTTTCAGGATTAAGAATATTGGTAGGTGGATGGAACTTTATAAGTTCAAAAATTGGGGTTTTAATAGTTCTACTGTAAAACGAAAATCGGATTCCAAACAAGATGTCAGTTCTTACCACTTAGCTTTGGTTAGAAGAAAATAATAGACGGTGGACGGTCACAATAAAGAAGGGAGTGCCGAAAAAGAAATACAAACATGCAAAACAATTCCATCCCACCTGCATTATCCTTGAGCGAGAAAATTTAGAATCGTTCAAATGGCAATTGGCAGGCCACATTGCTCGTAGAACTGACAACCGATGGGGAAGAAAGGTTCTCGAGTAGCGACTACAAACCCGAAAACGTAGCGTAGGCCAGCCCACCACCTGGTACCGACGACCTGGTAAAAACCACATCCTACACCGCAGCCGCTCAAAGTGGCGCTCTGTGGGGGAGGTCTATGTTCAGCAGTGGACATCTCAGGCTGATGATGATCTTTGAGCAGTGATCAAGGGCAATATTTAATGCGTCTTTGGCCACACTAAGTATATTACTTTCATTTTATTTTGTTAAATGATCGGCTTTTTTATTTATTTTGTACACACTAATGCTGTCTCTACCAACATCGTGTTAACCACCCAAGCAGTGAGAGGCAACTAGCAAAATGGCATCTCTGATGCGTGAACCTCGGTTTGGGGTTGCCATGAAGTCTCGAGAAGACTATGTGAGTGTTGTACCGATGTAAGTACCTAATAGAAAGTCGAGACCGTTCTAGCTAACTTGGGCGGTACGTCAACTTCACCGGCGAGGCCGGTGTCTGATTGTGTTACGGTTAGTATCCTATACTGGTTCTAACAACGGTACCTGAACCAGAAGAGCTAGACTGGTCCAACGACTCTAACGCGGTTTATACTACAACATAGGATCGTCCTTGTCGTACAAAGTTACTCTATGGTCCGTATCGCTCAAGACTTATCTCGGGTGTCAAATAATATAAGTATCTGCGAACTTCGTTCCGGATTCCGAAGTCATAAGCTCGGTATCAAATAAGTAATAATATCGTATTTATAATAAAAAACCAACCGCTTTAATAATAAAAAAATGTTTACAAACCACTCGTTTGTAAGTTTAGTAACAAACAATAGTAAAATATTCCATAAACCCACCTTACCATTGCACAAGCTACGTAAGCTGAACAAAGAAGCCGCGAAAAGCACCGCCGACGTCTGATGTACCGAATGCCGACAAAGGGGGTTTAACCTCGTGTTCTTTGTTATGAATAGTATTGCGGGATATTTATTGATAAAAATGTGTTCGCACGAGTTTTATCTGCTGCATCTAAATTGGTATATAAATGTTACAAGGCCTATATAAGGGTTCTTTTATTCTGTGGTATAGAACTGTATATAAGTATAAGTATGTAATTATTAATTTCTGCAATAACTTATACATATAAACACAGGTATTTTATTTCATTCGAAGCTACGCATCGGAGTTTTCTATTCTACATTGTGCCGGATTGCTTGCACCTGTTGTGGGAAAGAAAACTTTTTCAAACTCGTATTTAATTAGATTGTTATATAATATTTTGACATTAGCGCTATGTAATGTTGCTTAATTATGCTTTTTGTTTTTTTTTTTTTTAACGGGCAAATTGCCTTTATTACTCAAGCTAACTACTACAATAATAAAAACTAAACTAAACTAAACTAAACTAGCTACACTACCTACTACAAAGAACACTTAGGGACTGTATAATAGCCGCGATGGCCTATAGACAGTCCAAGTGCTCCAGCCCACTACCGGTAGGTAGCGTACCCAACATGCTAGCCGCATTGCCACGTTGAATTGCAATGCTGATGCGTTTAGTATGTACAATTATGCTTGTTTAGTATGTACAATAATTTAAATTTATTATTATTAAATACTTTATGTAATTTTGACATGTAAAAGTGCTAAAAAAGCACAACCAAAAAAAATATGCCATAAAAAAAACTGTGTGTAACTGTGTGTTGTAAATTTTATTGTCTATTTGCAATACAATTATTTTTGAGTTTTGAGTTTTTGAGTCATTACTTAGGTTATTATTAAAATACTACTTTGGGTAAGGTTTTTTGATCCGTAGTCGGTAACCAATGGTTAAAAATGCTAAGAAATTATAACCAATGGTCAAACTTTGTTACAATTTTTAACCATTGGTTACCTTAAACGGATCAAAAAACCGACCCTTAATAATTTATTGGATTGATTAGTAATCCCAAAGTTTCTCAACGAGCTAAGAGCTATTACATAGGGCTATCTTCAAAGTTTCCTTGTGTGAAAATAATTTCTACCGGAGAACCATTCTTCCCCATCGGTTGTCAGTTCTACAAGCGATTTGGCCTGTCCACTGCCACTTCAACTTGTTAATTCTAAGAGCTATATCGGTCACTTTTGTTCACCTGCGGATCTCCTCATTTCGGATCTTATCTTGTAGGGAAACACCGAGCATAGCTCTCTCCATAGGTCACTGCGCGACTTTAAGCTTACTAATGAGGCCATCAGTACATATATAAGAGACCTGCGCATCTCGGTGGCCTAACTTATCAATGGCAACACAGACTAGTTGTAAATCTTTTTGAGTTTTTGGCAGGAACGCGAAAAAGTTCACGTCGTTGCATTGTATTATTTTTCAAAACTTGTGTTTATTGGTGGTGTTTTACGCATTAAGTGCTGAATTACGAGCATGAGTGTGGGCAAGTGATATAATGTTGTGAAACGTGGTTTTTCGTGTTGCTTCCAAAACTCCATAGAAACATCTAGTAAAATTGCCACCACTTTACTAGGCTGGCCCCCCACTTGGTGGACCGACAACTTGGTGAATGCCGCGGGGAGCTGATGGATGCAGGGGGCGAGTAGCCACTCAAGGTGGCGTGCTCTGGGCGAGGCCTATGTTCAGCAGTCGTCTTCAGGCTGTTAATGATGAAAAACAACTGCAAATAGAAAATTATTTGCAGCAGTTTTAATTTTACTAACCGCCATCTCTCGGAGGGTAGCAAAACTTTACCCTCAACCCTCTGACCTCTCTCATAGTAATATTTTTGCGCAAATATAAATCTACCATTTAAAACCCTCTTTACAGCAGTCACGAAACCCTATCAAAAGTTGTATGCTCGAGTTACACAGATGTCGTTACGGGTCCGGAAAATGAAAGAAAATGTAGACAAATGCGGTAGTACTTAGGACTTCTACTCGAGACGCAAGTAATTTTTTTTAAAACGAAATGAACAATAATTAAGTTATATCTAATAAAGTTTTCCTAACAACTGCTTTAAGAATTTTTGAATAGGTAGATAGATAGAAAATGCTTTATGGCACATACAACAAATGTAGGTACATAGGCAAAGTTAATGCTAGAGAGCATTATCTTCCAGTTAACCTTAACGTTAATAGAGTTTGTCGTTTGTTTTTTATTTATGTACAGGCGTATTCATTTTCATCTACAATGGAAATCATATTTTTCTGTAAAAATAAAAACGAATGACGACCTCTTTTAGCTAAAGATCAGCCAAATACTGTAACAGAGTTTTGGCGGGAACGCGGAAAAGTTCACGTCGTTGCATTGTATTATTTTTCAAAACTCGTGCTTTTTCCAGTGTTAATGATTAAAATCGGTGGCGTTTTACGCATTAAGTGCTGAATTACGAGAATGAGTGTGGGCAAGTGATATAATGTGGTGAAACGTGTTTTTCGTGTTGCTTCCAAAATTCCATAGAAGCTTCTAGTAAAGTTGCCACCACTTTACTAGGGCATAACTTAGACTGGACTGAGACTACCTGACTTAGACTGGACTATGACTACGCAGACTGTGACTAAGACTTGACTTTACGTGAAATATTCTATCATTATGACAAATTACAATACTTGACACTGGCTAAATACACTATGTGTGGAGCCAAAATATAAGACAAAAAAAAAATACTGTAACACAAAAGTTTTTTTTTATTTTTATGCGATTGAATGACGTGACGAGCTAGTCGTTCACCTGGTGTTAAGCAACACGGCCGCCCATAACAGTTGCAGTATCACTCGGATCTTTAAAACAATAAAGTTTCGCGTGACACTGCACTGCGCACATCATCCTGAGACATCACACAGTCTAGTAATCAGATTACTAGACTGAGTGATCAGATCATAAAGTCTCATTTGCCCAGTAATTTCACTAGCTACAATGCCCTTCAAACCGGAACACAGTAGTGCTTGCACACTACTGCTTGGCGGCAGAATAACTGGCAAAGCGGTGGTACCTACCTAGACGAACTTTGCAGAAAAGTCCTACCACCTAACACAAAAGTCTTGCCCTATATTATTTTTCCATACAAAACTGGTAGTTTTTAAGCTTACTTTCGTTTTATGTTTTAAAACAGTGCATTGTTGTTTTTTCTTGTTGTCTTTGTCTACTAATAGGGTGTTTTATTGTGTAAATTATTTTATTATACTTAATTTATAAATTATGTAATGTGTTAAGTTTGTCTTTGTCTCGGAGGTTCGTGACGTCATGAAGTAGGTTGCGACTGAAAACCAGTAAATTAGGGTCATATATTGACCTTAATTGCATGCTGAGTCGGGACCTAGTCATGACATCACACAATATTGAAGGGCATTGTAGCTAGTAAAATTACTGGGCAAATGAGACTTTATGATCTGATCACTCAGTCTAGTAATCTGATTACTAGACTGGGTGATGCCTCAGGATGACGTGCGCAGTGGTCACGCGAAACTTTATTGTTTTAAAGTTCCGGGTGACACTGCAACTGTTATGGGCGGCCGTGTCACTAAACATCAGGTGAACGACTTGCTCGTCACGTATATGTGCTAATGTTGTATGTTTGATTTTTATGTACTTATGCTATTTTTATTCTGTATTGTAATGTAGTGTTGTGTGATGTCCTGAATAAATGTATTTTCTTTCTTTCTTTCTTTCTTTACAAGGAAAGAAAACAACGGCATCTAAACTCTCCCATCCATACTTCGTAATATCGTCACATCTCTCCAAAGAGTCATTACACCACAATTATAACACAGGCGATACAAATAAAAAATAAAACGATACGCGCAATAAGTAGCAACCCTTCTTGGCTAGGGTCGGACCCCTCATGCTCATAGGGATGGGACACGCACGCTTGAATGGTGAAAGTATCGATGGAGCGAGCGAGCGGAGAATCTTCGCCTTTGTCGGTGAGCTATATTTATCGGAAACGTGTCAAGTCGTTAATAATATCATAGAAGTAGATATGGTAATAACTGAATAAACTAGGTATGTTGATGTGAATAGAAAGAAGTTTCTGAAATTGTTACGTAACAAAAAATAGTCCAATTACATGAAGATGATTGTTGATAGTTGATACTAGTGTGTGTCAACGTATGCGTACGTACAAATACTAGATTTATTTTAATTATTTACCCTAAAAGGTGCATTTTACTAGGTGGTAGGACTTTTCTGCAAAGTTCGTCTAGGTAGGTACCACCGCTTTGCCAGTTATTCTGCCGCCAAGCAGTAGTGTGCAAGCACTGCTGTGTTCCGGTTTGAAGGGCATTCTAGCTAGTGAAATTACTGGGCAAATGAGACTTTATGATCTGATCACTCAGTCTAGTAATCTGATTACTAAACTGGGTGATGTCTCAGGATGACGTGCGCAGTGCAGTACCACGCGAAACTTTATTGTTGTAAAGTTCCGGGTGACACTGCAACTGTTATGGGCGACCGTATCACTTAACATCAGGTGAATGGCCAGCTCGTCACGTCATTCAATCATATAAAAAAAAAATTATATTGTCTTATATATTACCTATTTTTATTTTGTCTTTTCAGGATAAGTTGTCGTCAAATGTATGCAATATATGAAGACTGTGTCCGTGTGTCTGGTGTTGTCGGTGCTTCATCAGTAATACTGCGGCCACGGGCCACACTACCGTGATATTATGCCAATTATTATTTATGGGCATAATGATTGGCATACCACGGTAGTGAAGTAAAACACTTAGAATACCTTTTCTATTCTTCTATATTTCTTGTTTCTTCAACAAACTTCCATTATAGAGTCAACTAGCGAACGTAATATGCATGTCTTGACGCCGCTGCCGCATCATGATTGGCTGATGTTTCAGCCAGTCATGAGGCCCTTCCGCCAGTTTTGCCAATCAAAACCGGATTTTTAAGATCACGACATTAGTGTAGCCGCAGTATAAGACTGTAGGATTCTCAAATTCCGGATTATGTGGGCGCTTTTGGCTTTTTTTTACACCTAAATAGGCCCGCTTTTAACCACAAATGTATTATTTTCATAGTCACATTTTGCTTTTGATTGGATTGTGCTTGGTACCTCTACCTACTGGTTTATTACACTTAAGAAATAGCAACTTTTATGCTATACATTCTAAGTACTTACAAAATTATAAGGTTCAAATTTGCTTGTATAATTTCAGAACAAAATCGACACTTTCCCCTCACTTCTTCTGCGGGTCGATCCGATCCCGATACAATTACGCTCTGTGTGTAGATTCGTTCTTCAATCTTCCCAACCCGGGCTAAACATGCCCTAAAATATATACCTTAACCACACACAATAAGGTTGAAATTAGTACAGACATATATCCCCAAACTTTCACCTCTTTCAATGGGAGTTTAAACCTAAATACCTTGCGTAGGAAAGCTTTCACTTTTCAGGAATTATTTTGGGTCTAAACACCGAATAGTTTTGCACTTTAAACTGGTGACTTTAAGGTAGTATTTTCAATGGATAGGAAAGGTTTTTCCGAAGGCGCGGTAGGCTTAAAACTCTCGAAAGCAATTCTCGAGGGCCCGGAGGTTTAAAGCCTCCAAACAATAGATGGTACGATTCGATATTTAGCCGATTATGAGCGTTCACGGTAATGCTCTTATAGGAAGGTGTGATTTTTGTTCTGAGCCCATAGAAATTTCAAAGTGTATTTGGGGAAATAGATTTAGGGGCTGTTTAGTTAGTGTAAAGTTTCACTTGGGTTTTCATTTAATAATGCTGCAAACGAATCTGAACCTTAAGCTCAATTCATTCGACACACAGTCGACATTACAGAGCTCGCAACAGATGAGTTGTTTCTTCGCTCGTTGCAGAGTCTTAGCTTTTTTAACGCTGTTCTGATGCTAATGAGCAAATATTACTATGTTATATTTAAAAATGTATCGTTTAGCTAAATCATAATTCAAAATGAAATGAGGAGATCCGCAGAAGCACTACAGTGACCGAAATAGGTCTTAGAATTAGCAAGTTGAAATGGCAATGGGCAGGCCACATCGCTCGTAAAACTGACGACGAGTGGCGACCACGAACCGGAAGACGCAGTAGTCTGCCCCCCCCCCCCCCCCCCCTCGGGTGAAAGCCACGGGGAGCCGATGGATGCAGGAGGTGAGCAGCTGCTCAAGGTTGGCGCGCTCTGGGTGAATATAAATAAGTTTATATTTTTAATATTTTTAGTAAGTACCTATATAAATGATGCAACGAATAATGTCCTCTGCCCACGATTGTCATTCACAGATTATGTTACAAGGGCTAGCTAAACAAAAACAAAGTTTTGAATTTCTCGCTTCAAAGTGAACTAACTTAAGCTCAAGTCTACATATATGAAAAAAAATCTAGCTGTTTTTTTTCCTTGGTAGGCTTAAGTGAGAAAACCAGTGCAAAGTGAGCAGATAAAATAAGACTACACGCCCACGCCTCCATGTCGTCTCACTGCATGTGCAAGTCGATACGCCGTGTAAATCGTGTAATGCGGGCAAGTACAAAATGTTAACAGGTTTTTTATGGATTTTGCAGCTAATAGCTTAGGTGATCATGGTACTTTGATAGTAATGCATCAGGCGAAATTTATTCTCCATTTAAAATTTAATATTTGCAAAATTTACACGGACTACGCACTTTTTTTTGACAATCTCTAAAGTGTGGTGGTTGATCAGGTCTGCTCATAACTTGGAGGTGGCGACAGCACAAGTATTTGTGCGCATGAAGAAAAAAAGAGCAAATACTTGTTCTGCATCTTGGTGTTGTGACACCTCCTTGTAGGTCCTGGTTCCCTAGATACAGGGAATCCTAGTTAGGGTCCAGGATCTATGTATGTGATCGTTGGGCGTTATTATTATTATAACTATTATTAAAAAAATCAAAACCGTCAAATCCATACAGATTTTAGTTTCATCATCATCATCAACAGCCTGAAGACGTCCACTGCTGAACATATGCCTCCCCAAAGTGCGCCACTTTGAGCAGCTGCTCGCCTCCTGCATCCATCGGCTCCCCGCGATCAGTTACGTGATCGTCTAGATGGTAAATGTTTTAAGTTTTTGAATGAAATTAGCTATAATAAGAGCGAAACACATGTTATTACAATGGAATTCTGTTTTTATTTCTACCATCTAGCTAAAATGATAGATTTACATAATATTAGGTATTTAAGTACTAAAATCTACTGAGTTAATGATCTAACAACTAAAAAAAACATCATTCAAATATTGTGCAGAATTCTGCCATCCTTATGAGAAATGCAGTAAGTGGGTAAAACATGTTTTCAAGAAAAACGCGAAAACAAAAGTTGCGAGTATAGTCGAGAATAGTCGAGTTGCTGCATTCTTACTTCCTGAGTTTTTGGGTTCCAGGTGGAATTTTGATACGTGAGAAAGAAGAGAATATAGATTGGGTACTCAAATATTGTTTATTAACGGGATATTTACCATGTAATTTATAAACAAAATTCAAAGTTTTCAAATTCGTGCAACGAGCTATGGAGAGAGCTATGCTCGGTGTTTCCCTGCGAGATAAGCTCCGGAACGAGGAGATCCGCAGGAGAACTTAAGTGACCGATATAGCTCTTAGAATTAGCAAGTTGAAATGGCAAAGGGCAGGCCACATCGCTCGTAGAACTGACAACCGATGGGGAAGAAAGGTTCTCGAATAGTGACCATGAACCGGAAGGCGCAGCGTAGGCCGCACCGACGATCTGGTGAAAGGCGCGGGAAGCCGATGGCTGCAAAAGGCGAGCAGCCGCTCAAGGTGGCGCGCTCTGGGGCAGGCCTATGTTCAGCAGTGGACGTCTTCAGGCTGATGATGATGAATTTATAAACAAAAAACAAACAAACGCAAACAAAAAAAACAAACAAACATGTTTTTTTACAAACAAATTACACGGTAAATATCCCGTTAATAAACAATATTTGAGTTATCTTTAGTGACCATGAAAGTTTAAAATGTATATATCTAGCTAGAATATAGATTATTTTTGGCGATTCCGAATATGTATCTAACTCAATTTTGCCAAAAACGTTAGTTACTGCGTTCTTCACTATGAGGACAAAATATGCCTGAGCTTTTTTCATAACAACACTTTTAAAAATGTTAACAAATATCGGACCATTTAATTTTGTTTTGTTCTCCGTCTCAGACGAACAAAGAACGTTTTCAATTAGTAATCATTTTTAAGAATACAGTCACTATTCAAATTCACAAACAAATGAGACCTTACAAAAAAAACTTTAATCATTCCCACGGAGCATTTTAATCACTGAAAAACAGCATTGAAACAGCTTTTAAAAATAACAAAACACATTTTCAAATGTGGAAGAAATACCGACGGGGAAATTTTCGAATTGGGAACGCGGTCCGACGGGAAAATGCCGTCGGTAGGTTGCCGACGGCTTTTGAACTCTCCTCTCCCCTCCACCAATCACACAACAGTATCCGCCCCGTGCCGAAACGAGATAGAGCTTTACGGAAAAGCAGTAGGTCAGAAAGAGACGCAGCTTACGCATGTGTTTACACGTCTACGAGAGAAATATGATGCATCGTGTTGTTTTAATATCGGTTTCTGTTCGATTTATTTATGTATTTACGTTTTTTTGCGAATGGCAAGGAGTAGATTATCTTGAAATTATATGTGGGCACTTTTACAATGAACTTACATGATTTATTTTCTAAGTATATCAGTGAAGAGACCTTCAAAAATATTATGATCTGTGGGCACAACGAAATATTATTCCATCCAGATCTTTTTAAATTCTGGATAACCATCTATAAAAATATTTTATGATGTCATAAATACTACGCAAAAACTCACGTAACGTAGAACCTACCATTTACGTCTATGCGTTAGTGTGAGTAAGATAGAAGACTAAAACCTCTTTGTGTGCGTGAGCTTTCCACTGAAGGGGAAAGCCCGCCGCACGCATTGATAACGTCACATTTTGAAAATGGAATGCCCTTTTCAAGTTTTTCAATATGCTGATGGCGCAATTTGCTTAAAAATGGAACGCTGCGTTTTATTTTTTAAATATTGTTTGGCAAAGACTGAGTCGTCGTTGTACAAAGCAAAGACGGCATTTAGCAAATGTGAGAAATTTTAAAGCATAAATACAATTTTTATTGAACCCTTCTTGGTGATATTTTTTCTTTTTAATATTTCTTATGTTTGGAATTGAGTTTCCGTTACTTATAAATATTAATACTAGCTAATGTATTAAATGCACCGTGTGGTCCCGGTTACGAAAAGGACCACCCCATCTCTTCCCGTGGGTGCCGTAGAAGGCGGCTAAGGGAATATCCAGGGAATGGGTCGCAGCGTTCCCCTCGGTCTTGGTGATAATCAATCCTCACCTACTGCGATCACCAAGCCGCCTGCCAAGCCCCCCCCCTAGCTATATAGCTCTTAGAATTAGCAAGTTGAAATGGCAAAGGGCAGGCCACATCGCTCGTAGAACTGACAACCGATGGGGAAGAAAGGTTCTCGAGTGGTGACCACGAACCGGAAGGCGCAGCGTAGGCCAGCCCTCCACTCAGTGGACCGACGATCTGGTGAAAGGTGCGGGAAGCCGATGGATGCAAAAGGCGAGCAGCCGCTGAAGGTGGCGTGCTCTGGGGGAGGCCTATGTTCAGCAGTGGACGTCTTCAGGCTGTTAATGATGATGATGATGATGAATGTATTAAATGCATTAATTAGCATAAAAACTCCTTGTTTGTATTGTTTTTATGGATAAAATATTAAAAATCATTTAATTCTATGTAACAGAATATCTTTATTCATAAAGGCGGTCCCACAACAATCCCCTCTCCATAATGACGGCAGATGCAACATGATTATAAATTCTTATTTATTTATTTATGGATTCATCGCTAAAGTAAGGGTACATCTCATTACTTAATTTTAAACTCTGTCGCAGATTAAAATCTATTAAATTATGAATTGATATATGTATATAAGAGCGATGGTGGCCGAGTGGTAACATGTGCGCTTCGCAACCTTACGGCACCGGGTTCGATCCTCGGCCCTGCACCAATGACTTATCTAGTAAGTTATGTGCAGTTTTCGATGGCATCGCTCTGTGCCTCGGAGAGCACGTTAAGCCGTCGATCCCGATCGTCATAAGAACATCTATGGCAATCGTTACGGGTAGTCAGACGCCTGATAGAATCTGACACCTGATCTAACCATCCCTGTTACTGGTTCCTTATGGGTTGCGAGATCGGATGGCAGTCGCTCGTGTAATTCTGGTAGCTCGCCGCTACAGGTTAGATTGGGAGCCGACCCCAATAACAAATGAGAAAAGGCAAAGAGGATGATGATGATATATGTACGGCAGCGCGTCAGCAATCTCCCGTCTGCCGTGCACAACGCCATCTCAATAGCCTTAATGCAACATGCCCACACTTGGACATATTTGTGGAAGAATGGGAGATAGTTAAAGAAATATGTATTAACTATTGTGAACTGTACTGATTATTTTATATTATAGCTTAGTATATACCTACAGGTTAGATTATATTATTTACGTGTTATATATTTTTACAATTTTGTATGTTTTACATATTTACAGAATAACAGTTGTTAATTTTTGTGCTAGTAGTGTTTAGGCTAATATTTTATATCGATTAAGAACTTAATTAGTTTAAGTGTGAATGATAATTATAGATAGATAAGTTCTGTTAGTAATAAAATGTAACGTATAGGACTGTTCTGTAATGTTATGCTTTATGGTAAATAGCAATAATAAATAAATAAATAAATATATAATAAATAATGTATATAGTCTGGTAGTGGGCTGACGAGGGTTAGAGAGCTAAATATTATTATTTCAACATCTTATTACGTACTCATATTCTAACAAATAAATAAATTGAATTGAGGTTGCTAAAGTAGCCGGCCACGAATGGCTCACAGTAGCTGAGGACAGAAAAGCATGGCTTGGAATGGAGGAGGCCTTTACCCAAAGATAGATCCGTAATTAGAATTTATTTTGTTATATTATATACAACAATTTTAGGTTAAGATACCTTTTAGTATTAATTAAAGAATAAACAGGATTTTTATTTGTTTTAATTTATTTATATGTATATAATTAATCAAGTTGGTGTGGGCCAGTGGACAATCAGAGCACGTGAAAGACAGAGGATAGATGCATTCGAGATGTGATGCTCGAGGCGAATGCTGAGAATACCATGGACCGCCAAACGCTCAAATATTCTCTATTCTCTCCCAGCTCCGCATAAAAACTCTGTTGTCCACTTTATCTCTGCAACGTCGTACTGACCTATTTCGGGCATATAATGCGAAGAGGAGATGACAGTTTAGAAAAGCTGGTCATAGTTGGCAACGAAGGCAAAAGATTACGAGGCCGCTTGCCATAAGTAAAAGAAGTTATTTTATATAAACGAATGACATGACGAGCTAGTCGTTCACCTGGTGTTAAACGTCACGGCCACCCATAACAGATTGCAGTGTCACTCGGAACTCTAAATTA
Source organism: Ennomos quercinarius (assembly GCA_910589525.2). Taxonomy (NCBI): domain Eukaryota; kingdom Metazoa; phylum Arthropoda; class Insecta; order Lepidoptera; family Geometridae; genus Ennomos; species Ennomos quercinarius. The sequence continues at coordinate 8,859,254 of OU342505.1, read as the reverse complement.
AAGTTTCGCGTGACACTGCGCACTGCACACGTCATTCTGAGACATCACACAGTCTAAAAAATATTTCTAGACTGTGGAATCAGTTCATAGGTCTCATTTGCCCAGTAATTTTACTAGCTACAATGCCCTTCAAACCGGAAAACAGTAGAGCTTGTATACTACTGCTTGGCGGCAGAATAACTGGCAAGCGGTAGTACGTACCTAGACGAATGCAGAAAAGTCCTACCACCTAGTAAAAGTCACCTCTTTGAGTAAATTTTCCCAGGCCGTGAAGGCGACTATGGACCGAAGTCGATGGAAGCATTTGATTTAAATCGGATAGATCCTGTGCCCACGATCCTCAGTAATGAGGGGCCGACCAGAGAGAGACATAGTTAATAGCTACACATGCACTGTATAGTAGTCAGTTAAACAAGTCTACCTAATTATGTAACTTAAAATCCTTTATAGTATGTATCTACAGTGACTTGGCTTCTGTTGAATTAGAAATCAGTAAATATAAGTTTCTGTTAAAAAAAATTGTAGAAATGGGAGTAAAGACATGGAAATCTGTAGACGTGGGAATCTGTAGACAAGGAAATCTGTAGACATGGGAATCTGTGGAAATGGAAGTCTATGTCGGTGGGGAAGAAAGGTTTTGAGAGTGGCGACCACGAACCAGAAGACGCAGCGTAGGCCGGGTCCCCACTAGTTGGACCGAAGACCTGTTCAGAACCGCGGGGAGCTGATGGATGTAGCCGCTCAAAGTGGCGCTCTTTGGGGGAGGCCTATGTTCAGCAGTGGACGTCTTCAGGCAGATGATGATGAGGTAGATATATCTATCTATCTAGGTAAATACTATGATTAAATATTTCGTGACCTAATACCTACAATAAGACGTGGCTAGTTAGTTACAAGGTATTTTCGCAGCAGAAAAAAAGATAGAAAGTACTTTACCTATTCATTTTGCCACTAAAAGTAAAAAAAAGTAGTTAATTATATAGGTACGTAGATTTACCTTTTGGGACAAAGAGCGTATCTTAAAAAAGTATTATTATTTACTTATGTGACGTAGGTATTGAGTACGTATTGAGTATTAAGTATCAAAATAATCACGACTTAAAACAACATTATTACTCAAATAAAATATTCCCAAACACCACGTAAAAAACAATCCTTTGGTCGCTCAATTCGCAAAGGCACGTAACTCCAAACCGCACAAAACGCGTTGGCTTGCGGAAGACGCTCGCGTCAAATTGGCTGCATCCCGTCTAATCTGTAACCTATCGCTGAAAAGGATTCGCCTCCTTTTTTAATTCTAGTCTGTGGCACAAGTTGAAAACGAAAGCAGTGTAACATTTTTTCTATTGTTATTCCTTACCAGCATGTTTCTAAATAGCTATTCATCTGGACGTTTTCAAGAGGAGAGCGTACAGGTTTCTTATAGACGAGTGTGCTACATCTTCGACCATATTGCCACTTAACATCAAGAGAAATGTGATCAACGCAAGCCTGTCTAATATAAAAAAAACTTGAGTCAGTGACCTATTTAACCCGATGTTTTATTAAATATTTATTCAGCCACTATCTCTATCTTAAAAGACAAATAAGGCAGTACTTATACAACTGACCAAAAAACTACTTATTCCTAACAATAGAGCTAAATTACAACACGATTCAAAAAACATATGAGTATAGAAATACAACCACCTTCAAAGTCATATTATTTAGTAAATAAAATATACCCAGTTTAAGATTAAATTAGATTTTCTCTGATCAAAGATTTTCAGCAAAACATCAGAGGCAGTATGATTTGAGGTCTGTTAACCTTTAAGGCTATTCTTAGAATTTCTAAACATAGCTTCTTTTGTCAGATTTTCAGCAGATATCGTGAAAAATAAAACTAAAAGAAAAACTAAAAAATAACAGATTAGATGGCATGGTGCAAGTTATAGGCTAGTTAGCCTATAACTTGCACCATGCCATCTAATCTATCGGCACGCACAAAGCGTTCGTTACTTATCCCGCGATGCTGCGCCACTGATGCATGTAAGGTGGAGCAGCTGACGACACGGGAACGCTGATTTATGCCGGGATATGTTGCTGTGTGGGTAATTATGTGAATAGATAGTTTTTGTTTACTCTGTGGGCGTATACTTTTAAGGAAATAATATTGACATTTTTTGTGTAATTTGTACTTAAGCCGTTTTTATAATATGACGACGATGTGGTGGTAGGTTTACTGTCCTTGGAATAGGAAATGGAAAAGTGCAGGTATCATTATTTATTATTTTGATGACAAAGTTTACCTACCCAGTCTTACACTTGTTGTACCAGGTACCTACCTATCTTATATGATTGGCTCATACTCTGCAACCATTAAAACTCAGCTAGAAAATAATTTTAGTAACCCAAACATTTTAAGTTAAAAAGCAAGATTGTTTTATACCAGGATCAATAACAGGCCACTGGATCTAAAAGCCCGTTAAAATAAATAAGCCTCTTGATATTTTCGCACAATAGCGTCACAGCGTTCTATGCGCAATGTTACAAAACGCGCACGAAGAACAATCCCTTACAAATGCGAAACTACAGAGCGAATCTATCGGTGCGTAAATTAAGGATCCGATGCTATTCAGAGGTAAGAAAAAATGTTAAGTATAAAAAATGTTTTAGTCCCGCGTATCTAGATGTCCCGCTGCGGTACCCCACATTGTTCTTAGACAAACACTTTCTTTCGTAAGAGCTCCATTTATTTTTTAGTAAATCGGCCGCGATCGCTATTGTCGAAATTTTTCACGCTTGAATTAATTCATTGAAATCTCCACCGTGTTGGTTTTACAAACAGGAAAAACTGAACGATTGACCTTTGAGTTCGAAAAAATGACGACTCAATCGGAGTGGAGTAACCAGGCGCGTCGAATACCGTGAAACGGTATCGCAAAATCTCACAATAACTAAGAGCAAGCGTGAAATTAGGTCGGGATAAATTAGGGCTAACTCATTCTTGGTCTGAGCGGCTTGACGATGCCGCGTGTCGTGCATTGTTGAGGCGCGGTGGCAGCGTGCGAAACCGTTTTGTTGATTTTACGAGTTATAGAGTTATAGACGTTTCGCCGCCCGCCGGCCGACATGACGCTACGATTGTGACGTTTTCATTTGCGTTTGACATTAGCATAATTTGTGTCGTAATGTTTGTTTTTGTGTTGTCTGTAATGTAGTTATCATGGATGAACGGTTCATTTCACGCTGCAGAACTAATACCCATGCAAGAGTGACTAATAATTGTAACTTTTTTGTTATACATTTATTTAGTTAATCTGTCTACTGGTGGGAAATATTTAAGACGAATCATGATACTAAATCATCATCGTCATATTGAAGACGTCCACTGCGAATCATAGACTTCTTTCATAAGCATAGAGCACCAGTTTGAGCTTTCTTTTTTGTTCTTGTGTTTATTTGTTTTTCTGACATATTAATGTAATTTCACAATCCAACCTTTGCCATACTTAGTATTTAATAGCCCTCCATTTTAACCAAAGTCCTCATTAGAACTAGGTACTGTCATTGACATAAAAGTCAGTGGGGGCTTTGTGAATTCAAATAGAGTAGTGGGGAGGTTAAGAAATATACTTCATATTTTTTAGACAAACACCATAGCAACTGGGGTTTTGGGGATATAAAAACCCCCCACATCCCCATACGCAGCAAGAAGTAACCCTTAATTTTACAACCCGTTCCAGCTTACCCGCCAAACCATTACAATACTAGAATATTGGACATAAACCCCGTTGGGGTAGTAAAATATTTTATTCGTAGTTTACGACCGCCACGCTCCACTGGAAGAAAAAGTACTTACCAACTAGGAAACCTACATTAGAAGTGCCTAGGAACTTGTGAATTAGTTCGTAAAAACTTTCGAGAAGTTACAGAGAAGTCGTCAATAGCCTGAAACGTCCACTGCTGAACATAGGCCACAGAGCACCACTTTGAGCGGCTGCTCGCTTCCTTCATCCACCGGCTCCCCGCGATTTTAACCAGGTCGTCAGCCCACCTAGTGGGCGGCCTACGCTGCGTCTTCCGGTTCGTGGTCGACACTCGAGAACCTTTCTTCCCCATCGGTTGTCAGTTCTACGAGCGATGTGGCCTGCCCATTGCAATTTCAACTTGCTAATTCTAAGAGCTTTGGTAGAGAAATGTGATAGAGATTTACACAGCTGGAAGGCACAGCGTAGGCCGGCCTCTACTAGATGGACCGTTATCTAGTCAAACCAGGGAGCCGATGGATACAGGAGGCAAGCAGCCGCTCAAAGTGGCGCTCTAAGGGGGAGGCCTATGGTCAGAAGTGGACGAAATTATAATGAAATAGTTTCATTATAATTTCGTCCACTTTTAATGGAATAAAATTATTTTTAGTAATGTGAATATTTTAAAACATTATTATAAAGTACTTTTCAAACAAAATATTCAGCTCACAAAAAATAACATTCTAGCAAAATAAAAGCAATAGAGATAAGAAAATATTGAGTTTTTCAAACGATAACAGTTTTCCATTAAAACCTACTGAAAGCACTTACAACTTTTATTTATTGCTATGCCAGCCATCATAAAAAAAATACGCGAAATAACAGATCTTTTCTAAAAAATACGTTGATAAAACGTAAATGAATCGTTTTGCCCAAATTGAAACATATAATACCTACTATAAATTTTATTGTACATCATGAACAGCATAAAGACGTCCACTGCTGAACATAGGCCTCCCCTAGAGAGCGCCACATTGAGCGGCTGCTCGCCTCCTGCATCTATCGGCTCCCCGCGGTATAAATTATTTATTGCCAGATCAAAGTCAAGACTGCTAATTTGTATTTTTCCTTTAAAATACTTATTTAACTAAAGAAAAACGCTCAACTACTTTTGACTGACTTGATAGCTCAGTTGGTATAAGTAGCTCTGCCTTCTGAACTATACGGTAACGGTTAAATAACGGTTGTGGGGTTCGTTTCCCACCCGGGACAGACATTTGTGTGATGAATCATCGATGTTTGTTCTGTGTTATATTGTATTCTATGTATGTATTTACAAACAAAACGTATTTAAATATTCTGCAGTTATCTGATTCCCATAGTACAAGCAATGTTTAGTTTGGGGCTAGATGGTGCTGTGTGAAACGTCCACACTATTTACTTAATAGAAAATATTTTGTGTTTGTTTCTATCAAATTTGAAATAGCCAAACATGAAGCAAGAAAAAACAATTACTCCACAGTGACGCAGTAATTACTACTAAAGAAGAATTCAGTTAAATATACCGGAGAAAACTAAACCAACAACCCTAAACCCCGAAAAACAAAACACTACAATACACATAAACAAAACACTACAATACACATAAACACAACAAAATGTCGCAAAATCTTAGACCGGCAACATACAACGCACAAGCCGACTGCCGTACGAATGTAGGCGTCGCATGGATGTAGTAGTTACCGTTCAGCCCACAAGTATTATAACAGGTTTGTGTGTGTGCTATGTTTGTCTGTGTGCGTCACCCACCCCAGGGTGAGCGGCCAGGCCCCGCCCCGTCATGCTCACACGGCTGACTTGGAATCAGATGGCTTGGCCAGTCGCAAGCCAGCCGTGTCATCGTGAACGGATCGCAGCTTCCAAGCGTCCCTCAATACACCATTCGATGATTACGCGGTACACTGACCACCGAAACTTGTCAAATTAAAGAATTCCGGTTTGCAACGTCGCGTGTCAACCTCGGACTGTGATTCTTTTGTTTTTTTTTAAAGTGATTTTTTTTTTGGTGTTTGGACTTGTGGTGTTTGGTGTGCGTGCCGACGATTTTTAGGTACGTAACCATCTAGTTTCTTATTCATCGGTGAAAATAGGGAAATACGTAATCGGTGCTACGAAGCTGCTACAAAATGGTTCTACGAAAGCTCGAGCGCTACGAAAACAATGCAATGGGAATAGGCCTAGAACATAGGAACGCGGCGTTTCGGAACTGCACATAACCTTAAAATAAAACCAAGGCTTCACTGTCTGTATTTAACTCGTTGTTATTTTTAATTTATGAAAGTTATTTAATCATTAAATTATTTTTTTTAAATTCATGCATTTTCATTCATAATAAAGTATTTTAAATTATTCATACATTTTCTTTCCCTGATATCATAAAATAAAATGTACATCTACTTGAAAACAAAATCAACTTAAAAACCATCTGTTACTAAAACTTTAAAAAGCAATATACCCAAAAATATTCATTAATTGAAATTTAAGTACATAATTCCTAACACTAAAATCATAACCCTCCGTTTTGCTTCGTCGTAGTCATGCCAAAAGTAGGTAAATGATAACACAATAAAAAAAACCGGCATCAAAATATATCATTTTAAATAACTTGCCATACTCATCATTTTAATTTTTTTAATATATAAAAGATAATGAAAGTGTCTACCTGTACCCCGACAACGTTCTCCCTAAAATGTAATTTGATATTTTCGTTTGGCCGCAGCATCCAGTGGTTTTTTGTATGTAATTGAATTATTTAATATCTATTGTTAGATATAATTTGTAATAGTAAACATTTGGTGCTATTGTAATTTTTTTGCCATGTAATTTGATAAGTTTCGTTTGAAAATACAAAACCGTTTAAGAATGCCGAAATATTTTCTGAATTTAACGATGAATTAAAACAGTTGACGATGAAATACTAGGTTTAGAGAGTTTATTAATTATTTAGACTCTATTTAATGCATACTTAATTAAATTTTATAGAATGTACCTACTAATAATTGATGGTTCATTCAAATCAGGACCTACCAAGTTTCATTTCTTAATTCTTTCTTAGTACCTACTTAATTTTTGTCTAACATCAACTTTTAAAATTAGCGTTTGAAATAAGCATTGATCTAAAATAATTAGTATGTATACCTGTAATCATTTTTTTCTATTTTAGAGCGGACAATAATGGTCACATAAAAATATCTAAATAAATAAATTTGACACACTATTCGTGAGTCAGTTGGAAATATATTAATTTAAAATCACACTCATGAGAATTTTAATACTTAATAAAATAACAAAAAAGAAGTTTTATTTTCGTAATTTATTTATGGACTTATGCAATTTTCCATTTGTCTTTTAATGTAATGTGATTGATTCTTGAAACACATTTATAAGTAATGATTTATTGATTTTAAAAAGATTGCAAGTATGTTTCATAGTTTTTAAATTATAAAACTTACATTTAATTTAACATCCATCCACATCGCAAATTTTAATTCACAAAGCAGTTTTAAAATTCGAACGAAATCGAAGTCGTTCACGTTTGAAGTTGCCGCTAACAAATAGCCCCGTGCTATTGTGCCTTGCTCAAGAAACTCGTAATTTCGTTAAATAGAGATAGGACACTTGTATTGTGTGCCGTCGATAATTTTTGCGGTAAACGATACGCAGAGGATAATAGTTGACAGTGATGTGGGATCGGACATTGTAAGGTTTTTGAGAGCATGCGTATTGATAGCTACTTTTACTGCAGGTAAGGGTAATTTTTAACATTTTTTTAAAATTCGCATTTTTAAAAGAAGAAAATTTTTTCAATAAGTTATTAAAATATTTCGAAAAATCTTAAACTGATTAATTTCCAAAGAAAGAATTTGAAACATGAACGGGATTTGAACCGAATAAATTGAATTTTTTAAATTGAATAATTGAACTAAATATTTTGCTATAAAAATAGACATTTGGAAAACAGGAGTCATAGCTCAGCTGCGATAGGTATACTGAGGTAAAACAAAAAATTGTTTTTTTTATAAGAGTTCATTCTAATGACACTAGTTTCATTAATTGCTGCAATAGGTACTTTAAAACATCGCCAACTTAGCGCATTAACCTTTTTTGTAGTAAGTCAAAATATAAAGAATAGTTATAGTCATAGACGATACATTTTTACTAGTTAATATTAATAACAAAATAATATATATTTTGTAAAACTGGCGAAGTGATATTGACACATGTTAATGTTTTAAATAATTATAAAATGCTAATCTAGAAATAAAAACTATTATTAACCTCACTTACGTCTGACATCTCAAAAGTTAACATTATAATAATTACAAAAAAAAAAAATCGGTTTTATGAAACCTACCAAAAAAAACAATATAGGTAGGTAGGTACCTACTAACGCTCTAAATGAAGAGATTCGCAAGAGAAGACCACGCAGCGTAGGCCGGCCCCCCACTACGACCATGACCTGGTCAGAACTGCGGGGAGCCGATGGATGCAGGAGGTGAGCAGCCGCTAAAAGTGGCGCTCTTTGGGGGAGGTCTATGTTCAGCAGTGGACATCTTCAGGCTGATGATGATGATGATGACTAACGCTCTAAAACTAAGAAACCTATCACCAAAACAAACCTAAGCGTGACTTCAGTTCTAACAAAAAGCTCGCAAATTTCAGCGCACTGTCAAAAAGTTACTTATAAACTTTAATGCAAAAATCCGCACCCATAAAATACGACATAATTATACGTGCACAAAAACTAAGAAACCTTTCATCAAAAACCTAGACTACACGACGTTATTTGCTTTTTTCCTTTCTAAACCGAAAAAAATTGACAAATTTTAGCTCACTGTCAAAAAGTCTCTTAGAAACATCAATAAATACGACTGAAGCCAGTTCAAGCGTGCCGACAAAGTGCACAGAATTTACAGAAGTGTCACCATTGCAATATACTATTGTAGGTACCATTATTTACACTTCAAAGCCATAATTTAAAAAAACATCATTTCGAGTGTTGACACGGCTATTATGGAACTCTCAGGGGTGCCGCTCGGTGACATATTTTTTTCAACTATTAATGACATATTTTTGACAAAGACATGACCATTGAACGTTGCAGTTTCTCACCATGTCGTTACACGGTTTGAATCGATTTCGCTACTTTTCTCTGTGACATCTTGTTTTATGCGCTACCTTTTTGACTTCTCGGCTTGTTGTAAAATAAGAAATCCTAATAAGAGTTTTGGCGTGAACGCTGAAAAGTTCACGTTGCTGCATTGTATTATTTCCCAAAACTTGTGCTTATCCCAGTTTTAATGTTTAAAATGAATTACGAGCATGAGTGTGGACAAGTGATATGATGTGGTGAAACGTGGTTTTTCATGTTGCTTCCAAAATTCCATGGAACTTCTAGTAAAGTTGCCATCACTTTACTAGGGCATGACTTAGACTGGACTATGACTACCGGACTTAGACTAAGACTTCACTTAACGTGAAAAATCCTAACACGATGAAAAATTACAATACTTGTCACTGGCTAAATACACTATTTGTGGAGCAAAAAAAACCTGCTACTTTATTTTTTTAAGTTATTAACTTTTATAGTAATAATTTGAAGTAGTACTGCAGCTTATAATATATTATAGTTACATACTCTTTGCTGCAGCTGATATCAGTAGCCGTGAAGTTAAATATCAGCCACACGACTTATCAAATCATAAGTTTTCTAAAAAAAATCTGCCTAATTAATACTTTACCTTTTAATTAGGAGTTTTTTAGTAAGTGTACCATGTCGTAGTTTTGTTTAAATAAGTAAGAGCAAGTACTATACATAACAAACAGGTAGGTACCACCACTTTGCCAGTTATTCTGCCACAAAGCAGCAATGTGCAAGCACTAATGTGTTCCGTTTGAATTTCGAGTTCCGAGTGATACTGCAATCTGTTATGGGCAGCTTAACATCAGGTGAACGACTAGCTAGTCACATCATTCAATTACATAAAAAACGTACTAGTCTTAATTAGCCTCATTGCATAATTATTATTAGTTCTGATAACAATAATTAAAACAAAAAAGTAAATTCACAGGATCAATAAATAGTACCTAGGTAGGTCCTCAAATGCAATGAACGCAATTTAATGTTATGTATCATCTGTAATGCACGGAACTAACCTGCACTAAAGTAAATAAACTTAAGCAAAAAGAAGTAGGTAAGCAATAAAATTAACTTTCCAAATACTTACATAAATACTTTGTATAGAAAGATCAGTGTATCAATGCCGCTCAGTACCGCGCGCGCGGTACCGAGCTTGCAGCGTCCGTCGGTTTGACCAAATATATCTAGTTTCATTTATTGATATAGAAATAAGATCGTTATTTAAAATTATGAAATAATTTTTAGTAGTTCAGAAAATGATGAACCTTATTTTGGTAACCATATTTTGTCGATGTAATATATAACTCCGGAGATATTTGACCTTTTGTTGAAGCTTTTTTTTAATAAAAAACAAATTTAATTTAATTTTTTTTAATTACTTGAAAGGCAAAAATCAAAAATCTGTTCTGCCAATATGGAAGTACGGGATGTATTTAGTGGAGTATAATTTAGTATGGAGACTTACGTTACACAGAATCTCTGTGTGTTTTTCGGGTCTTTGAATCGGGTCTCTGTGTGTTTTTGCCAAAACGAACACCAGGAGAATGATGATTACTAAATAAATAGGTAAGTTACCTAAATTCGCTCTGTCATTATCGAAGAAGATGAAACGAAGGGTATTTTTCATATAATGACTAAGCATAGGCATTAAAGCTATGCTTCAAATATTGACGACGGAAACCTTGCAACTACGCATAATTTTGTAACAACCACCTTAAGAGAAACACATAAACGAATCATTTTTATTTTTTAAATTTTATTTTTATTTTTGCCCAGTGAAGTTTGGGATACCGTAACACGGGGAGGCGGGATAGGATCAAATGTAAGGAGATTAAATAATTGAGTATGTTATTAAAACTAATATTAGTTTTAATAACATACTAATAAATAATTGAGTAATAGATTAAATAATTGAGTATGTTATTAGTTTTAATAACATACCCAACAATATAATCTCCTTACATTTGATCCTATCCCGCCTCCCCGTGTTACGGTATCCCAAACTTCACTGGGCAAAAATAAAAATAAAATTTAAAAAATAAAAATGATATAATCTGAGAGCTCCAAATAACACCTCTTTGGTCTCAATAGCCTCACCCTTCCGACGATGTGGCTTAATAAGGATTAAGATATAGGTTTTTTTATAAGTAAAAAGCTTTCGATGTTTTTCAGTTATACTCTTTTTATTTTAATATGAGATTAATTTGACTGGCCTGTTAGCTCAGCTGGTAGTAGCTCTGCCTTCTGAACTAAAGGTTGTGTATTATTCGATTCCCATTAAGGACAAACAGTTGTTTGATGAACATCGATATTTGTTCTGTGTCTGGGTGTTAAATTGTATTCTATGTATGTATTTACAAACAAAATGTATCTAAGTATTCTATCAGTTATCTGGTTCCCATAGTACAACCTTTACTTAGTTTGGGGCTAGATGGCGCTGTGGGAAATGTCCACATATATTTATTTGTTTATTTTTAAGATGAAGGAAGTTAAAAGTTGAAGTGCCGCAAAATTATTCTTCATTTTTAACCCCCGCACAAGCAGAGGGGTGTTATAAGTTTAAAATTTATATTTGTGGCATCAATTCTCCCCAAAGGATGAGTCGATTTTGTTTGATTCTTGGTTGATAAAAAGGTGACTTTTTAAAAAATTATTTATTAGTGGTTTTATTGAGTCAGGGTTTCAAACGTGGTGATTTTTTAAAGTTTTATTGTGTATTTTAATCTATGGTAGTTTGTCTAAAAACTTACCGTATCATATTACCGATTATTTTTGAAATTAGAAAGTTACTTTTGCCAACGATAAAAAAAACAATTAAAAAAAACTCTTAATGCATTTCTAAAGAACGCCATTGAAATTATAAACTCGTTTTATCCCAACCTGACTGAATGACAGCCACATTTCGTTTGAACTTCCATTTTCCATGTAACCTCTTTCAAAGCGAAAAACTCAAACATAATAATACCATTTCGAAAAGTGCACTTGGTTTTTAAGTTGCAATGTCAAAGACCGCCTCTTCCTTTTGACTACGTTATAAAAATATAGGAACGCGTGCTTTCAAAACTTTGTGTGGATATAATTAACAGAGTCGTCACAGGTTTAGATTAAATGAACGCAATCCTGAGTGCGGCCCTTTGACGTTAGAAGTGTCATCGTGCGTGTGCCGGGTTTTTATAAAATTCGTACTTATTACGTTTGGTGTTTAGAGAATTCATTTTCAAACGTGGAAATTGTTACTGACGAAAATGATTAAACGTAAAATAGCATTGTCTAAAAGCAATGCGGAAGGTTTTATAATTATATACAGGACTAGTAATTAATGGTCTACCAGGTACGTGCAATGGCTGCCCAGAAAAAAATACTTAGGAAGACTTGAGCATAATGTCACTTGTAGGTCATTATCATCATCATCATCATCATCAGCCTGAAGACGTCCATTGCTGAACATAGGCCTCCCCCAGAGAGCGCCACCTTGAGCGGCTGCTCACCTCCTGCATCCATCGGCTCCCCGCGGTTCACCAGATCGTCGGTCCACCGAGTGGGGGGCCAGCCTACGCTGCGTCTTCCGGTTCGTGGTTGCCACTCGAGAACCTTTCTTTCCCTCCGGTTGTCAGTTCTGCGAGCCATATGGCCTGCCCATTGCTATTTCAACTTGCTAATTCTAAGAGCTATATCGGTCACTTTAGTCCTCCTGCGGATCTTCTCATTCCGAATCTTATCTCGCAGGGAAACACCGAGCATAGCTCTCTCCATAGCTCGTTGCGCGACTTTGTCAAATGTTGGCGGCACTGCCACGTTGAATGTTAAATGTTAAGCCAGTCTTCGGGTGGAGTAGAGACCAGTAAATATGTTTTGGTTTACCATAGATAGTCAGGCTCTGTAGTATGGTGGTTGAGCAGATCGGCTCAGTACCTGGAGGCGGCGGGTTCGATTCCCGCGACAGTACAAGTATTTGGACTCATGAAAGAAAAGCGCAAATACTTGTTCTGTGTCTGGCTGTTCTGGGACCATGGTCCTCGTACCTGGGTCCGTACATACAGAGAACCCTAGTTGGGTTCAGAATGTATGTATGTGATCGTTGGGCGTTATTTATGTGCTGTAAAAGCTAGCTAAGAGAATATCCAGGGAATGGGCTGCAGTATTTGATTCTTCTCGGTACATTAAAATCTTCTGCAATTATAGCCGCCTGCCAAGTTTTTTTTTAATATTATCGAATGACATGACGAGCTAATTGTTTGCCTAGCGACACGGCCGCCCATAACAGATTGCAGTGTCAATCGGAACTCTAAACTAATTCGTAAAGTCTCATTTGCCCAGTAATTTCACTAGCGCAGTGAAATTGCCCTTTGTGCAGGAACACAGTAGTGCTTGCACACTACTGCTTGGCGGCAGAATAACTGGAAAAGCGGTGTTACCTACCTAGACGAACTTTGCAGAAAAGTCCTACCACCTAGTAAAGTGTGGTGATTATGGCAAATCCCCCCCTATGATAACCGTCCAAGTGACGTTTTATTGGGGAGGCCTGTGTTTACTAGTGGACGTCTTCCAGCTGGTGACTTATCTCTCAGCTCCAGAACCAGTCAACTGGCTCCCAAGCTTTCTTGTGCACAATACAACAAACACATGTATCATACAATTTCATACACCAGCCACCCCTCTATTTCATACAATAACTCATCTACGCTAGCTACCGAATCTCGCCTAAAGAAGCCGACTCCACTTTGGTACTGTCAGAGCCGAAAATAAATTACAAGCAATGCCTCCTGTACAGTCAGCACAAAGACCACGGCGATTTGTTACTTTGATTTAAAACTGACGGGTACGGTCAGCAAACAAACCGTAATGAGTTTGTTGTTTGAGTTGATATTTGTTACTTTAGATATATAGATATACTTTTGTTGTGATTGAATATTGTTTGTTTGCGGGGTTAGATGCTTAGTAAATGCTTTAAAAAAATCTAAAGCTACATTTTCCAATCCCTCCGCAATGTATTTTTAAAGCCGTTACTTCACTACATCTGTAATTTTCACATAAAATATATACTTAAGTGTCGCAATACTTGATCAAAATACTAAATTGTGGAACATTGCAGTGAATGGTTTATGGTTAACAATAGTAACATCACCCATTTTTATTATTTTTTACTACTTATAAGTTAGCTCCAATTATGTTTTAATGAGTTAATTGTAATAATGTACATTTTAGAGGTGACATCGTTGATGAGTGTGCTACATAATCGACATTGTCACTTAACAACAAGAAAAATGTGACTTGCAAATACCGCATGGGTATAAAAACCTAATATTTATTTACGATATTAGTGCAGTAAGTTAGTTTTTACAAACGAGTAGACAAATCCATAGTCACGAGTTTGTAAAAACCAATTTCTGCACGTGTATCATACAACGTTTTTCAATTTCGTGCCATCTGCATTGTAAATGCGCGCCATTTTAGCCCATTTTCATGTTAGATTAGAAACGTTAAAGAATGTTTGTTGCGACTTTCCCACTATTGAAAGTTTGTTCCATTACCTATCCTACTGTTTTCTCGCAAATGTGTTGAAAAACGTTGTATGATACACGTGCGGAAATTAGTTTTTACAAACTCGTGACTATGGATTTGTGTACTCGTTTGTAAAAACTAACTTACGCACTAATATCATAAATAACTATTACATGCTTTTGCTGCTAGCCGTACAATCTGAATGCACAACCGCACGCTAGGGCACGCTATGTCGGCACGATAAATCAATCTACTATTGTGACTGAATATTGTAACTTCACCTCTGTACCCTGCTCTATGCACTACTGTGGCACTACGTTGTAAACAGAGTAAAAAACTAGCTACAAGAGCGTATGATGAACTTAATAACGAATACAAACGTGAAAAGAAACAACTTGGGTGATTAAATGCCATCGTGCTTTAGTTTTTTTAGTTTGGTATTTTCAAATCACCATAGAGTAAAATACGATATTCTCGAAGCTGTCGAAAAATATGTCTACCTAGGACAGACTGTCCATTTAAGTAGGTCCAACTTCGACAAAGAGGTCGCACGGAGAATCCAACTCGGCTGCGTTCAGGAAGCTTCGACCTATATTTTTGGCCAAAATACCGCAGCGCCTGAAAACGAAAGTTTTCAATCAGTGTGTGTTGCCAGTGGTGACTTATGGAACAGAGACATGGTCTCTTACTGTTGGCCTCATTAGTAAGCTCAAAGTCGCGCAGCGAGCTATGGAGAGAGCTATGCTCGGTGTTTCCCTGCGAGATAAGATCCGAAATGAGCAGATCCGCAGGAGAGCTAAAGTGACCGATATAGCTCTTAGAATTAACAAGCAGTGGCAATGGGCAGGCCACACCGCTCGTAGAACTGACAACCGATGGGGAAGAAAGCTTCTTGAGTGGCAACCACGAACTGGAAGACGCAGCGTGGGTCGGCCCCCCACTCGGTGGACCGACGACCTGGTGAAAACCGCGGGGAGCCGATGGATGCAGGAGGCAAGCAGCCACTCAAAGTGACACTCTGTGGCGGAAGGCCGATGTTCAGCAGTGGACGTCTTCAGCTGTTGATGGTGGTGGTGATGGTGCAGGATAGAGTAAAAAATATACCATACTCTAACCTGGGACTGTAGCGCTTACCAATTGTTATTTCTCTAATCTGTGGCACTTGTAAAAAATCTTTGACAAATCAACGGGCTCAATTTAGCTACTTTTTTGGCTAAACATTGCTGATCTCTGTTTATAAAAAAGTGACTGTGTCAAATGCCGTTGGCCTCTACTGAAGGCCATGGTAACGAATGAGTTAAGAAAATCATGCAAAAATATCTAAGTAACCCATATACGTTACGGAATTTACCTCTACCCACAAAATAATTCTCCCATCTTAGTTTCCCTAATTCAAAAAGTGAATGAACACTATTGAACGAAACACATTGAACGATTAGGAATCAATTCGTTTCAGTAAACAAGCATTAGCGCCACCTGTGAGCGGGTGAACGAATCAAAGCGGGTCTAATGAGATGCGAGCTCCAATCCTTGAGAACTTCGTACTCTGTGGATTAGCATACAGAAGAAGCGCTGTTGGAATGAAAACTGTGTTTAATCTGTGGTTCACGTTTCGATTAGGCGCTTTTTTACGTTTCATGCCGGGTGTTGGATTGGTGACTTTTGACAAATTTCTAGGTACCGCTTATCTGTCTTTTTGTTTGTTTGTGTAGCTTTCATGGCAAAATGTCTGAACCGCCTTGGATCGATTTTCCTACTAAATTTTAAAAGGCTTTCTATAGGAAAATTATAAAATCTCCCGCGGGTAAAGAGTATTGAATTGTATGGGTGACTCTAAAACAAACTCTTTAGATTTCCAGAATAGGATTAGACCAACATCTCGGAGTCTTGAGTCATGTGTATAAGCTGTTTTCGAGAGTCATTACGAATCGTCTCGCACGCAGGTTTGATGAATTCCAGCCTCCCGAACAAGCCGGTTTCCGAAAAGGCTTTAGCACCATAGACCACATTCATACGCTGCGCCAGATTATACAGAAGACCGAAGAGTATAATCGGCCGTTATGCCTAGCGTTTGTGGACTATGAGAAAGCCTTCGATTCAATCGAGACTTGGGCGGTGCTGCAGTCCTTGCAGCGATGCCAAATTGACTATAGGTATATCGAAGTTTTGAAGTGTTTGTACAGTAAGGCCACTATGTCAGTCCGACTACAGGACCAGAGTACGGAACAAATTCCATTGCAAAGAGGCGTGAGACAGGGAGACGTTATTTCTCCGAAACTGTTCACAAACGCATTGGAGGATGTTTTCAAGCTCTTGGAGTGGAAAAGATCTGGCATCAACATAAATGGCGAGTACATCACTAACCTTCGTTTTGCCGATGATATAGTCATAATGGCGGAATCGCTCGAGGACCTTAGCACCATGCTCAACGACCTCAGTAGAGTCTCCCAGCAGGTTGGTCTTAAGATGAATATGGACAAGACAAAGATCATGTCTAATGCTCATGTTCCACCTATACCGGTAATTGTTGGGAACGATACTCTCGAAGTTGTCGACAAGTATGTCTACCTAGGACAGATTGTCCAATTAGGTAGGTCCAACTTCGACAAAGAGGTGGCGCGAAGAATCCAACTCGGCTGGGCAGCGTTCGGGAAGCTTCGTCCTATCTTTTCGTCCAAAATACCGCAGAGCCTGAAAACGAAAGTTTTCAATCAGTGTGTGTTGCCAGTGATGACTTATGGAACTGAGACATGGTCTCTTACTGTTGGCCTCATTAGTAAGCTCAAAGTCGCGCAGCGAGCTATGGAGCGAGCTATGCTCGGTGTTTCCCTGCGAGATAAGCTCCGGAACGAGGAGATCCGCAGGAGAACTAAAGTGACCGATATAGCTCTTAGAGTTAGTAAGTTGAAGTGGCAATGGGCAGGCCACATCGCTCGTAGAACTGACAACCGATGGGGAAGAAAGGTTCTCGAGTGGCGACCACGAACCGGAAGACGCAGCGTAGGCCGGCCCCCCACTCGGTGGACCGACGACCTGGTGAAAGCCGCGGGGAGCCGATAGATGCAGGAGGCGAGCAGCCGCTCAAGGTGGCGTGCTCTGGGGGAGGCCTATGTTCAGCAGTGGACGTCTTCAGGCTGTTAATGATGATGATGATGAACATCTCGGAACGAAACTAGGAAAAAGATCTTGAAAAACTTGGTACATCATAGAAATATAAATACTAATACTGATGCAGTGAAGGGCCAGTTTTTGACTAAGCAGTACATCACTTTTTTGAGTTACCTACTGGTAGATAAGTACTTATGGTAGAACGATTTACTCAGCGCGGTCAGTTAAAATTTTGTTGCGTTTTTTTGCCAATCATAGCTTAACTACTCAACGTGAAAACTAATTTTTCGCAAATAAATAGAATGTATCAATAAATTACGAATAAAAGTATCACCTAGATATCATTGATTTAGCGATAAATGGCAATATACTGAAAAACCAAGACGAAAATTGTTTATTGCCATTTGTTGCTAAACTAATGATAATATCTAGTTGATACTTTTCATTGTAATTGGTTGATACATTCTATTTATTTGCGCTATATTAGGTTTCATGCAATCAAGTTTAGTAATTAATTAAGCTATGATTGGGAAAAAACCCAAAAAATTGAATTGAAGTAAAACGTTCCACCTTAACGAATTTGTATGAGGACGCGCTTTATCTTCGATTTTAATATATCTATGGGTATATATAATACAAGACAGGTATCATAAACTAAAAGCATAGCCTTTAAAAAGGTCTCAAATCTTAACAAATAAAATGGAAACATAAATACCAAAGCCCGTAGCGAATAGTAGCTAGAAAAAGGATAAAATTGAAACTCGCATCCAACCTTGGCATCCCCTTCAAAGTATTTGCATGCACCAACTCTCCTTTGACGTACTCAGACTTCCACTTACAACCAAAACAGTTTTTTTTTACACACATTTACATCATTTTACTCTTTTCTAGTTTTAGATACTTATTTCTCGACATTTGGGTATTTTTCTCGGTGTTTCTGAAATTTTAGAGATGCCCGTCTAAAAAGTTGCAAATGGGATTTGCGGTCTGTTATTACTGGAAATGCACGCTCGAAACTTCTCGGGCAAAAGTTGTAAAATTTTATACGTTGCAATGTTGTACTTAAGTAAGTGTGTAGTTCTCAAGAAAAATAAAGATAGGGCACCTATTTGCTCGAAAATTATCAGGTTGGAACTAGGAATAAAATAACGCCCGACGAATGATGGTATACCTACCATATTATATACTCTTTGGTAGTAACCTATTTTACTTTATATTTGGTAAGTTAAATTTGTGTATCTGCTTTTGTCTCCGGCATCGTAGCTCCCAAAAATATAAACAGTTTTTTTGGCGGGATCGCGGAAAAGTTCACGTCGTTGCATTGCATTATTTTTCAAAACTCGTGCTTTTTCCAGTGTTAGTGTTTAAAATTAGTGCTGTTTTATGAGTGTGGACAAGTGATATAATGTGGTAAAACGTGGTTTTTAGTGTTGCTTCCTAAATTCCATTGAAGCTTCTAGTAAAGTTGCCACCTCTTTACTAGGGCGTTACTTAGACTGGACTATGACTACCCAGACTGTGACTAAGACTTGACTTTACGTGAAATATTCTTAAACACGATGGAAATAAACAATACTTGACACTGGCTAAATAGTCTATGTGTGGAGTCAAAATATAGGGAAAACAAAAACTATACATAAAAAAAACCCATAATTTTCGATACTTTCGGTTTACTTTAGTTTTTTTTTTGCCATTAGAAGCTTTTATTATAGGCACATCACTCTTAGATTAGAATAACAATTTAGAGTCCACGCTCAGTAGGTAACTACGAAATTGAAGCAAAGAAAGGTCATACAAAATCACTGATCAAGTACCTACCATACCATTTCACCGGCAATATTTTTGACCTTCAATCAGTAGCCTGTTTCGCCATGTCTATTAGACAAATAGATGTCGGTAACTATTGATTGCTGCTCCAAAATAATGCTCATTTCAAATTTTTTATTACTAGAGTAGCTTTAGCATTTCACTTTAAATCTTTAATCCCGCTTCAAAGATGCACTAATTATCGTAATTAGAAACAAGTTTGATCAGTAACTGGACACCCCGATAAAGGAGCCTGTATACAGTGCGATCCGCCGCGCGATAAGGCGGCTGCGATGGATCATATTTGTTTCGTTGTAACGTCGGCGCGGGTATGGGAAAAGATGGGTTTGCTTTTATTGGCTTTGTGAATGGCTGTGCATGGTAAAGATACGATACATTTATAAGGGTTAAAGGTTATAATAATTAATTGTTAGTATTATTTTTCCCTTACTTATCGTAGTTATTCGTTTTTAAATATATTACAAAATTTAATGAAACTGAAAATGACAACATAACTGCGTAACATTAATATTTTTTTCTTACGTGATGATTATTTCAGCAATCAAACAAATACGAACTCCAGTTAAGGGCTCAGTCACCTTGACTCTTAAAAATCAAACCCTCATGCAAACTCTCGAACGGTGACCGCACGTCGCGCGACTTTCATTTCAATCTACACTCCACTTAGGCCCTTTGACAGACTTCGACTAGACTCTACAGTCAAAGACTCAAAATACGCGAGTCAAAGACTCAATTTAACTACCCCCAACTTGGGACATTGTGAGGGGACGTGGGGGAAAATATATCAAAGTAAAACCGTTCGATTGGGACTTGAAAAGATCAAATGCGTACGAATATTTTGAGTAGGTACCTGTGACTTTTGTGACGCGATTGCCGAGTAGGTTACCTATACAATGTATAGAAATGTTTTTGTTAGTAGAGAAATTATGCGTAGATATTCAGGGATAAATAGAAACATTTTGTCATTTTGTGTCCTCCTTGGTATACGTATGTGGATGGATGATAACAATTTTAATTAAAAATATATGTGCATGTACTAAACGATATTTATTGTATTTAACAAACGACCTATATCTATGTACATGCACTTAGGCTAAAATACCAAAATAAAGTAAGCAGTAAAAAGTTATATATAGAAAACAGAGTTTAGGTCACTTTCTGCGGGGAGCGTGCCCAAAAAGCTGGTGACATTCCCTTGTTGAATGACCAGACTAATTAGTTGGCCGAGGTATGTGCCAGTCTTTTGATGACGCGTCTTGACCAAACGTCTGGACAGCTCCCCGACTTTAAGTCGCGCCTGCGGGCCCCAGGGATCCATGTGCATCTAATATCTAATTGATAAGCGCTGCAATCGTAAATTGCTAATGTGAGTATCTTGTTACGTAAAAAAAAACTTCTTCAAAGTGAACGTTCGAACACGCTTGACCTAAGCACCCGCACTCAACGTCTCAGACGAACAATAAAAAAATCAAACAAAACAGACAGCACTGACTACCGTTCCGACCGCGCTATGGGTGGTACCGCCGTCTTGCATCTCACTTCATTACTACCATCGATCGATCATTATCGACTCACGATGCCGCGCCGCTATTCCTACTATGCAACAATAGATGGCGCTTTCCAACACA
Source organism: Ennomos quercinarius (assembly GCA_910589525.2). NCBI lineage: Eukaryota > Metazoa > Arthropoda > Insecta > Lepidoptera > Geometridae > Ennomos > Ennomos quercinarius. The sequence continues at coordinate 8,838,261 of OU342505.1, read as the reverse complement.
CAATTCAGCAACATCATCTACCAATTAGTAACTCAAGTTTCTGTTCTAACAATTAGTGCGCGAATGAGAGGGAACGTTTCAAAGGAGAGACGAGTCTTGATTGTAATTGATGATGCGATTGTCTATTCGGTATTGAGGTCAATAAAATTTCTTTAACGTGAATTTCTTTCTTTGCAGGTCACGACGCGGTTTTTAACGGATTTGGTTAGATTGGGTGATAGAGTGATAGGTATTTTTGGGGGAAGTTAGAAGGATAGTGGGTAGAAGTGAAAAGTAGAGGGGGTGTTTGGTGGGAGGGGGGTAGGTTGGTAGGGTGGCTTTGCACGGAGGGTGGGGGCGGCCGGCGCCCGCGCACGCCGCCACCACGCTGGTCGGCGGACTGGTGGCGCCGCCGCGGGAACCCACCACGGCGGCGGAGGCTTTCTGGAAAATGCCACACAAAGGTATGTTACTATTAACTACTTGCCATAGTACTTACTACTATTATTTATTCTGTGCCATAGGTCATCACTCGTAGAACTGACAGCCGATGGGGAAACGTTCTCGAGTGGCGACCATGAACCGGAAGACGCAGCGTAGGCCAGCTCCCCACTATGTGGACCAACGATCTGGTGAAAGCCACGAGGAGCCGATGGATGCAGGATTCGAGCAGCCGCTCAAAGTGGCGCTCTCTGGGGGAGGCCTATGCTCAGCAGTGGACGCCTTCAGACTGTTGATGATGGTGATAGGTCATGCATTTCACGAAGACGCCCCATTATCAAACCGAAGAGACCAATGCTGGGGCGCGTCTTGTGACTTGTATGGCATAGTAGGTACAGTCAGCAATAAAGTGAACGAGCTAAGTCAATGGAAACAGGAAAGTTTGATTTCGATCACGGATTTTGTTGCTAACTGTATCTATGTCCTTGTATTAATATTATCATCATCACAGAATAGTTACTTAATACGTAAAGAAAGTTACTGTAATATATTTAACACCTAATCATAAAAATGATTTAAATAAATCTCACATGTACCTACCTTTTCCATTGACTCTTCTTCTTTTGTAGGCAAGGGGTCAGCGTTTTGAATTTTTAGGGCTCCCAAAGTCGTCTGATCTGGCTTAACAATTATCTTAGAAGGGGATAACATCCCTTCGAAGCACGATAGCCGCTCAGTTGTGAATACCACTATTTTCAGCGGTCACCCATCCAAGTAGTGACCGTAGCGAACTTGTTCACCGATCGGCTAAGAACGGCTAGTCGAGCTTCGCTATGAGTGCTACATATTTCAATTAACTTAAAGCTCGCGTTCCTATTCTACTTGTGAGACGATAATCAACGCTCCCATCGCGTCTTGCATTAAGTAGGTACAGTTTAATGCAAGTACATGGCCGTAGGCAGGGGGGGAGTTTTTGGGGGTTCAAACCCCCCCGCCCCCCGCCCCCCTTAACAAGTCCAGTCCAAGGGTAAAGCAAGAATATTTGAAATACCACGCGTATTTTTAGAAATACAACACGACAAATATAAATATTTTCGCGCTCGCTTTGCTCGCGCCCTTACTATTTCTACTGTATTTTGTTTTATGACAAGCGCATTGGTACTGACTGACACGTAATTTACGTTTGAATTGCCATACGCGTTTTTGAAACACAATACGGAAAATATAAAAATCTTCGCGCTCGCTACGCTCACGCATTTAATATTTTGGCTATATTTTGATTTATAGTAAGCGCGTTTGTACTGACTGACATGTAATTCACATTTGAATTACCATACACGTTTTCTGATATACAATACGGCAAATATAAAAATGTTCGCGCTCGCTTTGCTCGCGCATTTAATATTTTTACTGTATCTATTTTGTTTTGTAGCAAGCGCGTCTGTACTGACTGACATGTAACTCATGTTTGAATTACCATACGCGTTTCCTAAAATACAATACAGCAAATAAAAAAAAATTTGCGCTCGCTTCGCTGGCGCATTTAATATTTTTACTTTATTTTGTTTTGTAGCAAGCGCGTTTGTACTGCCTCACATCTAATTCATGTTTATTAATATACGCTTTGAATATATTGAAATGTACTTAGGTACTTACATGTATGGAGAGCTGATAAAATTAGTAGGTATAAAATCTAACTTACCGTACAAGTCTTGTGGAAGATTTGATAAAGAGTAAGTATAAATTGTAGTATTCAAGCTGAACCTTGTCCTGTCGCGGGAATCGAACCCGCCACATCCGGGCCATAAGCACCGGGGGTATAAGCCGACCTGCTCAACCACCACACCACAGAGGCAGTCAAGGTAGGTAGGTATTTGATGTTCTATAAACTTTAGTGGCGACATAAACATGCAAGACATATTATTGCTTCTTATTCATACCTTTTGTCATCGGACCATCTGCCTAGGAGCGTTACAAGTCACGGCTCCTAATAACAAGAACTTTAACAAGGCAGACTTGGTCGCTTGTTTACAACTACAGAAATGTTACAAGTTACAATACATACAAGTTGGGAGTTACAACAGAGTTGAAGGCTTCCTGGCTTGGATTTGGTGTTGGTGATCGCTACTATTGTAACTCGAAAGGAATTGTGCGAGTTTTGTTCGAGTTGTCTTTTTAAATTCTAATGCGGTACATGGTGCCGAAATTTGAAATTGCGAATAACATTGCCGAACGTTTAAAACCACGAAAAATGTAATAACGAAATATCAACACTACAAATAATCATACACCGAATGTTTGTGATTACGAATCATTTAACCACGAATGCACGCCGCGCTGAAACACGTTGCACCGAAACAACGTGACCACGACTAATCAATGAGCTGATCATATTGAATCATTGGACATAGTTACTACAAAACATTAAATGGGTACCTATATACATGAATTCAATATTGAATCTACTTTCATCTTCATCATCAGCCTGAAAACATTCACTGCTGAACATAGACCTCCCCCCATAGAGCTCCACTATGCTTGCCTCTACCATCTGTTGGCTCCGGTCGTCGTCGGCCCATCTAGTTAAGTGGAGGGCCAGTCTACGCTGCATCTTCCGGTTCGTGGTCGCCACTCGAGAACCTTTATTCCCCATCGGTTGTCAGTTCTACGAGCGATGCGGCCTGCCCATTACCATTTGCCAACTGGTGATTTTAGTTTTCCATTTTAGAATTGTATGACTGTAGAAGCGAATAAGTCCACCTAAGTCGTTTAAACGGATTTTAAAGCAATTAAAATATTAAAAATAATTTGACAGAACTGAGATCACCTAGAATAGGCTAGTTGCGTGCTATTAAAAATTAACAAGTAAATATCACTTTTATAAAGTAGGTTCAAATGAATGCAATAATTGAAAAAATAAGAAAAATCGGTAAATAAATCAAGGAGAAGCTTTTAAAGTTTCTGCAGGGGGCATCGCCTGTCCCTATCTCTCAAAACAGGAGATTCCCCACAGTTACTATTATATGAAAACGCACTGTGGCCTACCGCCACCATGAAACCTTTTAATACATGTATTTTTATTTTTAAATGTTTTTGATATTGGTTTTTGTATATAGAATTTTCATTACTTGTCAATTACACCTTTTACCTACACAGAGCTACGTGCAGAATATTTTATTCCCTTATTTTATAGAATATAAAGAAATTACTGCGAGAAACGGCGTGGTTCGGGTAAACGCACGTTGTGAAATCACATGCTAAAGAGACTGTGTTTGAAGCTACCACAGCTTAGTAATGAGGTACTATGAAGGAGCAAGAGTGACGTCACTGCATGTTTGAGCTATCTCTTTCTACTCCTGTATTTTAAAATGCTTGTAACATTGTCATTTTTTGTGATATTTAATTTTTGTTTAACGGCTGTTTATTTTTTGAGGAGTATTATTTATTTGTGCAATAAAAAAATAGCACGACACAAGCCTATTCAAGTTTGTGTAGAAGCAATAGAAAGCCATTGAACGAAGAGGATGTGTAAAGAGGTTTTGTAAACATTTTCTCAGATACTCTTGTGAAACTCTTCGTAAACCAATAGTAGGTAGGTAGGTACCTATATCAACTATAGCTACCACTGCTCTCATAAAGGCATGCCAAGTTGTACGAAGCGGTTTTCAAGCAACCGTCACATTCCTTACATAACTTGCAGGCTAAAGTTCACCAAACTTTCGCAATTTGTAGAATATTTGCGGCCCTTTTAAGTGTAATTTTTCAGGGTATGTGCGGTTAATCACTAATGATTATTTTATCCAAGCATCATCGTCTGTGATCTTCTTCTCGTGTAGGCAAGTGGTCGGCCCTGGTGTCAGAATTTTCAGCCCGCCCAAAGGCTTCTCTTCTTCTGAATTGGCTTAACGACTATTGTCTTGCGACAACAGCCGGGACCGACGGCTTAACGTGCCCTCCGAAGCACGGTACCGCCACTTTTTGCTGTAATGGTCACCCATCAAAGTAGTGACCACAGCAAACGTCTCTGATGTATTGACAAAACACATTAGAATTTTGCTTCTATTAGACTCTAGCATACGGAAAATCAAAATTTTGCTTTTATGGTATTACTAGTTGCACACGAGGTTTTACCCGCGGATAAAAAGTATCTTACCTATGTTTTAATCCAGCGTATAAGCTATCTATATTCCATGTTTCATCGAAATCGGTTCAGTAGTTACCTAGATAGAAGGTAACAAACATGCACACACACAAACTTTTGCATTTATTTTATCATGTTTAATTTTTTTATTGTCACATAGTAGGCCTTACTTTGTTTATAGCGTAACGTTATCTTAGATGTCATATTAAAAGTAAACACGGTAGCTACCCCGAGAGCCTTAGTTTACTATTGAGTTTGTATAAGGAAATCAATGAAGTTAGTGTTGCCAGGATGTGGCAGAAAGTTCAATTATAGTTACCAAAAAATAATTTAAATAGTTACCTGTAATATTAATTAGAAACATCTAATATATGATATAACAAGTTAAAAACGAAATAAAGTTATCGACTCCTGAATCTCCTGAATCCCAACTACTGAAAATTCAGTACACAGTACTATTTAGTTTAAGCATTGTTTATAAATACGATCCTTACTTAGAAGAAAAAAAATCGGCTAAGTGCGAGTCGAATTCATGCACGAAGAGTTCCGTACCGTCGAGCAAAAAAAAACACGTTTATTGTATGGGAGCCACTTAAATGTTTATTTTATTCTATGTTTTAGTATTTGTTGTAATAGCGGCAACAGAAATACATCATCTGTGATAATTTCAACTGTCTAACAATCACGGTTCTTGAGATACAGCCTGGTGACAGACGGACAGACAGTCATACAGATAGACAGGCAGACGGACGGACAACGGAGCCCTAGTAATATAGGGCCGTTTTACCCTTCGGGTACGGAAACCTAAAAATACAGCACACTGGCAACACTACGAGCAAGTAAGGTACCTAAATAAGTAAAGCTAAGTTAGTTTGTTTGTCCAGAGGTCAGTTAACTTTAACGAGTTGGAAACTGGCTTGACCGTTGGTTCAGCTAAGTAAGTATGGAATATGGATGCGATCGAATAAGTTTATATTGTAGATGTCTTCCCTTTATCAACCGACTTGAAAAAAGGAGGTTCCACATTCGGTTAGATTTAAAAAAATGGGTCACAATCGGTTTAGTAGTTTAGTTTCCTTGCGTGATAAGATCGAAAATGAGGAGATACGCAAAGAGCTAAAGTGACCGATATAGCTCTAAGAATTAGCAAGTTGAAATGGCAATGGGCAGGCCACATCGCTCGTAGAACTGATAACCGATGGGGAAGAATGGTTTTCCAGTGGCGACCACGAACCGGAAGACGCAGCGTAGGTAGGCCAGTCCCCCACTAGGTGGACCGACGATCTAGTCAGAACCACTGGCAGCCGATGAATGCAGGAGGCAAGCAGCCGCTTAAAGTGGCGCTCTAGGGGGAGGCCTATGTTCAGGTGCGGACGTATCAACCTGCTGATGATGATGACATGTTCTTTAAACAGGATTTTTTATTTACTTAAAACCTCTGAAGTGGAATCCTAAAACTCCTGAACGAACAAAATTTTGGCTCGAAGCATAACACAAAATATAATTACGTCTGCTACAAGCCAAGCAAACCGAGCATGCGACAATGTGCCACATTAAAGCGACAGATAAAGACAAATAGTCCGGAAAACAGTGGTTAGAGAGAGATAAACTATGTTTTCTTTGTTGCACCACTACAGGAATTTTAATGATTGAGTGCTACGTAGAGCTAGAGGATGAAGTGTCATTGCAAAATATTTGAGTATAGAATTCTTTGTTCTTAATTTTGAGCACTACTAAGAAGAATATAATAGAATAGAATAGAATAGAATAGAATAGAATAGAATAGAAAAACTCTTTATTGCACAACAGAAGAAGACACACTGAGATAATTTAACAATAAAAATAACTTATTGTCGTGGTTTTTTATGTTAATAATAATTGAAGTAAAACTAATAGGTAATGATCCGGTTCGCGGAGATGCAGCGTTGGCCGGACCGCCACGCGGTGGACCGACGACCTGATGCATGAGGCAAGCAGCCGCTCAAAGTGGCGCCCTCTGGGGGAGGCCTATGTTCAGCAGTGGACGTCTTCAGGCTGTCAGTGATGATGATGATGAGTAATGGTCTAATCATCTTAATAAATATGAAATTTTATTTGTATTTTTGAAATGTGTGTGTTTATTTGCCATTTTTTACTTTCACCTCTAAAATAATAATAACTTACTTATTAAGCTAATGCTTAGACAGATTAACCTATGCGATACCGCTAATCCTAACTCCAGACAAGACAAACAGGTACTGAAGTTTTAATCTTTGATTTAGTATGAATAACGGGATGGTTTTTACTAGTACAATACACAAACACACTAAGTTTTTTGTTTGGTATTTCTTAATAATGTTTATTGTTTGTGTTTTTATCAGAGCTTTAAATCACTGTTCTGATTTAAAAGATGCCTGCATCAACAGATGGGAGATGTCTATTACTGGACATAATATGCGCCCTCCTATAAAACGCCGCTCTGGACGTTTATCCTAAGAGGTTTACCATAATCACTATATACGCTTGGCAGGCGGCTTGGTCATTGCAGAAAATTATAATGAAGCCCGAAGAAAATGCTGCTGCCCATTCCCTGGATATTCTCTTGCTTCCTGGATGGCTCTTGCCGGGTAAGAGAATATTCAGGGAACATCCAGGGTACATCCATCGGCCGTAGGAACGGCACCTGTGGGGATCCGATGGATGTAGGAGCCGAGCAGCCGCCCAAGGTGGCACGCTCTGGGGGAGGCCTATGTTCAGCAGTGGACGTCTTCCGGCTGATGATGATGATGATGATTACAATATAACTAAAACACTTCAAATTGATAGTCTAATTAAAATTGACCCTAATGTTTAGCTGCCAAATATTATACGTATATAGCATAAAGCCTATAATTGCAAAATCTGAATACTAAATTACTGACTGAAAAACTGATAATAACAAAAAAAGGTTACAAATCGTCAAAAAAGACACAATAAAAATGTTAACAGCTCCAATAGAGTCCATGAATGACTTTTTTTACAGTCATTCAGTTGAGGGGCGTGGTCGGTTGTAATAGCTATAAATTATGTCAGTCACAGAAACGGTCTTTGTCACTGGGAATACCGTAAAATGTTAGGCGATTTTTTTTCATTTAGTTGTCGCTGCTAGTAGGTATATTTTTAACATTATTATTTTATTTTATGTATCGATTTGTTTGCGTAGTAAAATTTTTGTTATACCTATTCACTGATAACAGTTATTTGTGTAAAATTAGAGCAAAATAGATTTTAGCTGCGTTTGTTTATTTTGAAATCCTGAGCACCACAAATAAAAGCGAGTACAAATTAGACACATCACTTGAAAATGTAGGTGCAGAGCTGAGCGGGATTTGAACCTGGGTTTGTCAGTATGTAACTTGCACGGGCTACCACTGATCCACACTCGCTCTACGTTTCTTTACTACCCAGTACCAAAACGGTGGAACGAAATGACTGGCCTGATAGCTCAGTTGGGCAGCTCTGCCTTCTGTAGGCTGTGGGTTCGATTCCCACCTAAGACAAACATTAGTGTGATGAACGTAGATGTTTGTTCTGTTTGGGTGTTATATTGTATTATAAGTATGTATTTACAAACATAAAAGTATCTAAGTGTTGTATCAGTTATCTGGTTGCCATAGTACAAGCTAATATTCTTAATTTTGGGCTAGATGGCGCTGTGTGAAATGTCCACACATATTTATTTTTTAAATTTGATTATATTGGCCTGCTTATTTACTTTTTTTATGTAAACGTATGACGTGACGAGCTAGTCGTTCACCTGGTGTTAAGCGACACGGCCGCCCATTACAGATTGCAGTGTCACTCGGAACTCCAAACTACAGTTTCGCGTGACACTGCGCACTGCGCTCGCCATCCTGAGACATCACAAAGTCAAAAAAGTTTTCCAGACTGTGAGATCAGTTCGTAAAGTCTCATTTGGCTAGTAGTGTTACTAACTACAATGCCCTTACTTCCCTGTAAATTCCTTTTTGATTTGATTTGATTTGATTCGTAAATTCCTCATGGTACGAATTTTTATAAGTAAATAAGATGATAAATAAAAATCCAAAATTAATTAATACGTTTTCTCTTTTCATAAAGGACAATGGCCATATTTCCGAAACCATTCTAAACAGGATTTGACGCATCCAAAATGGCGTTTACCGTACGATTAAACCACCCCTGGATTAAACAATTCAAAAACAGATACAAAATAATAATAAGAGGGGTCGTTAAGTGGGGGTAGCACCAGGTGTGTCTGACGGGGTGACGACCCTTATGTAATAAAATATGAAGTATATTATATAAAGAGATAATGGAGAAGATAATGTAATGTTTGATTAATGTTCGTTGACAGAGTATCAACGGTTTTTTTGTTTCAATTTAAATAATTATAATTAGCTTAGAAAGTGTTTCCGTTAGTAGTTGATAAATGAACAATTTTATTTAGATTAGTTAAATTACTTTTATCATCGCGTAGTAAAGTAAAAAGCTGTTATTTTAAATAGTTATTGCGTTAAAAGTTTTATAGAATCTATTTTATTTTATCTCTTATTGGCTAACCTTTTTGACTGTTTCAATTGTATTCTGTGCCATCGTTGTCAGTAGGTACGTACTTATACCCGTTACCTTTATGTATTCGTCTGGGAAGCCGGTATCGTACAAATTACGACTAAAATAGTTTCCCAGGTATGTAAATTTCGTATTTTCCAAGCATTTATTTATTTTTAGCTTGTATCTTTAGTTCTACTTTTAGCGCAATCACTCAAAGTGGCGCTCTAGGGAGGTCTATCTTCAGCAGTGGATGTTTTTAAGCTGATTATGATGACTTTAATACTCTACTTGGTCTATGATAACTTATTGGTAAGTTATGTCAAGGCTAATAACTGTCCTGCCTTCTGATCTGTAGGCTGTTTGCGTGATGAACATAGGTGTTTGGTCTGTGTCTGCATGGGTGTTTGTGTTTAATGTATGTACCTATTTACAAACAAAAAAGTATTTAAGTAGTTACCTACTCTATCGTTGCCTGGTTTCCATGGCTTGACTAGATGACTTGATGGCGCTGTGTGAAATGTCCACAAATATTTATTTATTTATTTAAGAAAAAAGCATGTAAGATAACGTAACTAAAAGAAGGTGAGTAAAACCACAAAATACAACAGAAGTCAATCACATGTATGTACTTCACTTTTTATACCTACGCTCGGCGCTCGCGCTAGGGCCGTCAGTTTTGGCTTATGCACAAAAAAGTATCGTGGTAGTGACACTCGTATCTAGTTGTTTGATTTATTGTTGAGAATGAAACGGGAAGAACGGAAATATAACAAGTAAAATAATAACTACAATATTTCTATTTTAATGTTTTACTGTTATAATATTACAAATTTGTCACAGAAAATATCTCTGAAACAACTTGTAGCGTAAAAAACGACAATTCACTGTTTAATGTTGAATTTAAATAACCGTCCACTAAACAATTATAATAGCTTTTTTTTGTTGCTCCATTTTTGCATAAAGAATGTTCACAGACGCGTGTCTCAAGCGGGTGGCGCTCGCGCGCGCACTACTCTGACTGACTCTGAGACATCGTAACGGTGAGCGGTGTCTATGTGTGCGTTGCTCGAGCGCACTTACTATGTTGATTGCGTTCTGTACTATATTCTGTGGTAAAACGATGTAGGTACTTACAAAATAAAATTGTTCTGAAACTGAAAACGTAAAATGTTCGGTAAACTCTATCGAAGAGTTTTCAAAATATGAAAGTTAGTATTAAGCCTAATGTGTACCCCGGTACGTATTAAATATCACTTTTACCCAACATAGGTACTGTTACCGTAAACGTACTAAACTATAAACAACAATACTAAAAATATAACTACAAGTACAAATGGAATTTATAGCGTGGCATAAAAACGGGGATTAAAAATAAATCGCTTGAATAAATTGCGCCTGTGAAATTAAAACGCTCCCTCACACGACACGCGTGCTCGAGGGTGCGAGCGTGGGGCATAAGCGAGCAGCGAGCGCAGGCGAGAGCGATTTATTATTTTGACAATCCCTGGGCACATTACATGAACATTATCCGCCTTACCAATAAACACTGCATAACAGTGGAATAGCTACTCAGTGTTTTGTCTTGTTTTATCTTTGCCCATTTCAAACTCAACAGAGAAAGACAAAACACTAAATAACTATTCTACCACTATACAACGTTTATTAATAAGGGGGTATCTGTTTAGCGTTTTTGTGCGCAACGTAGTTTATGTCAGTGTAGATAAGTAGTTATGTATGGGACATAAATGGACTGATGGTTTACTTTACGCCAAGACAATGGCTTGGAGGCGTTTAGGAATCAACCTGCCTGTACACTGTTTTATTCTTCTCTAGATAGTGGTGCGAATGACCCAAACGAAAATGAATACATGGGCTATTCACGCCGCGGTCCGAAAGAGCCTATACATTTAGAGCACTTGGGCGATTCACACCGCGGTTTGAACCGCACGCGGTGTAAAACGCCCCATTGCCCGATAAACCGTAAATGTTTGTGATTTTAGTCAGAGGTGTAAGAAAGTAAACCACCGTCGTATTACTCCAAGCCAACTTCACCTGCACATAGTCATCCTGCTGGATAACGAACGAGGCTCTGGCGACCGATAGATGGCGGTATAACCAACATGTCTAAAACCTCTGTGTGAACATTTAAATCGGTTTAACTGTTTTGTAAACAAACAGACAACGTCAACCAGATTTTCCAAACATTCATCGGTTTTAGATGCAATAACATTTTTGACATTTTACCCGCTTGCGTCTCTAAGCTTAGCCACCGCACTAGTGTTGGGGTACTACCCCGATTGTCCATTGTTCTTTTAACAGCCTCTCGCTTGTTAGCCGGCGACGACGCGACGCGACGCCCACGCACCGAGAGGTGTGATTAAAGCGAGTTCGAGGTGAGAACCTTTGGTACCTCTCGAAACTTCAATTAATTGGTGACAAGGCAGGTGAAAATTTTATTCGAAAATTCGTTTTTTTTTCTTCGAAGAAATGGATTTCAATCTGAAGTAGGTGAGTATGAGTATGGAATCATTTAAATAGACTTTTATAAAAGTTCTAGTCATGGCAATATAAATAATAGCTGATGAGCAGTTTTTAATGTCATTTTAGCATTATTTATCTCTCGCTAGAAGGCATTGACGATAGTTTTGAAGCAGTAGTGAGGTATGACCAAAGAGGATTTTGTATTTTTTTAACTCCTTACGTTGGCTGAACGAAGCTCACCACAGCCATAATAAAGTTTAAAAAGTAAAAGCCGACATACATATACGCGAGCGGCATCTTTTGATGATGGGACAACTAAACTGGCAATGCCCTAAAAGAAAACTGCACATTAGATTTAAATCAGTGTATGAAGCAATATCTTAAAAAAATATTAAATAAATAAATATGTGTGGACATTTCACACAGCACCATTCACCATCTAGCCCCAAACTAAGCAAAGTTTGTACTATTAGAACCAGATAACTGATAGAATACTTAGATACTTTTTGCTTGTAGATACATAAGTAGAATACAATATACCACCCAGACACAGGACAAACATCGATGTTCATCACACAAATGTTTGTTCTGGATGGGAATCGAACCCACAACCTATAGTTCAGAAGGCAGAGTTACTACCAACTGAGCTAACAAGCCAGGTTATAATTTTAATCAGTTCTCACCTCAAGAAACTGATACTTGCCAGTACTTTTCAGTAGTTACTTGCTTGTATAACTAGTAGTAAGTATCAGCTATTTCAAGGTTTTTTTTATCAACGATAGGCTAACATTTGACCACGGTCTCACCTGATGGTAAGTGACAACGCCGTCGACGATGGAGCATGCTTGCCTAGAAGATACCGGTTCACTCTAGCCTTAAAAACGCCCAGATTATATTTGTCACGAAACAATGACGCTGGTAAGGTGTTCCATTCCTTTGCTGTCCGAATTATGAACGAGGAATCAAAACGCTTTGTACGCATTCTAGGAATTTCTACCATATACGGATGCCGTGTTTCCGTGCGTCTAGATGTACGATGGTAAAAAGGGGATGGGGGAATGAAGTTATTCAATTGTAGTCTACCATAATATCTTCGTCATTTACCATCAGATAGTTTATACCTAGCCTAAAATAGCATATATAGAAAAATAATTATATTACTTATCGAATAGCTAATCAGATCCGTGATCCGTGGTTCTTCCGTGATCACTGTGCTTGCAACAGCACCGAAATATCGGCAACTCAAAACAAATAACATAGAAATAGTAACAATAAACATATAATAATATATAATATATATCTAGGTAGGTACCACCGCTTTGCCAGTTATTCTGCCGTCAAGCAGTAGTGTGCAAGCACTATTGTGTTCCAGTTTGAAGGGCATTGCAGCTAGCGAAATTACTGGGCAAATGAGGCTTTATGATCTGATCACACATATACCTTCTTATTACTATACCTACTATGTGAAGTCTCAGTATGATGTGCGCCGAGTGATACTGCAATCCGTTATGGGCAGCCGTGACGCATAACATCAGGTGAACGGCTAGCTCGTCCCGTTATTCACTTACATAAAAAAAATACATGGTAAATATCCCGTTAATATAAATGTTTTAGCAAGCTACTCAGTCAGTCTCAGTCTCTTGTTTTATCTGCGCCTATTTTAAATTTGATAGAGAGAAACAAAACGCAAGATAACTATTATTTCCATTACGTCAAACATTCTTACGCTAGAATCTAGCTACATAATATTTATTTAGTAAGGGGGTAACTGGGAAAAGCAGTACCTGGCCTGCCCAGTGTTAATATTTGCGCATATTAGTAAATGTACTTAACATGATAGAATTACAGTTTAAAGCTGTATCAATATCACCATGTAGTCAACACGGTCGATAAAATGGAAATGACATCTCAATAACAAAACTGCCTTTAATCGACACCTAATCAAAGAATCCAATTCCCAAAATTGCAAACTTCAAAAACACAGATCTAATCTGCAGATTCGGATTCTCGACACGATCTCGCGAAATTATACCGACCACAGAAAAAGGGACAAAAAAGGGCCAAAAGCAATGACTGGCCCTCCCCCGCCCCGGGTTTAATCAAGGCCTGCCCTAAATTCGCCCACAAATTGCAAGCAATTGTTCACTTTTTACCCCAAGTTACCCTCAGTTTGTGGCGGGATAAAAAGGGCAGATTCGCTGACAGACTGTCGGATGTGTGCATGCGACCTAATGCACTCCTATTCAAAACTATTGGCTTGAAAACTGGGCGGTTATAATTGGAGATAGCATAAAGGTTCTAATTTGGTTGAAAAGGGTTCAATTTGATGACCATGACACCAACAGCTAGTATACACAACAGGCAGTGCACATGATAAGAGGACAAGCCAAATGGAGTAAAATTGTGACGGGATGGTATCCTAGAAAAGGAAAAAGGAAAAGAGGTACTTACCGCAGAAAAGGTGGGACGACGACATCAGACAAGTTGCAAGCGTGATGTGGAATAGAGTGGCTCAGGACAGACCTGAATGGAAAAGGTTGGAGGGAGGCCTTTGCCGACTGGCAAACAGATCTGCAGAAAATAAGCAAGGCCCAAAACTAGACTAAAATTTTTGTATTCGTTTTAGACTTAGTTTAATTTTAATCACATATGATCTGATTAGAAGGCTATATTATATTATTTTATCAATAAAATACCTATAGGTATTTAAACGTTACTAATAATATTACAGACAAATACTGGACTAAAACTAAAAAACACCTATTGAAACCACGAAGTTAGATCGCACTGATTTTAGAAGTCATACAAAGGTTTTCAGTACGAAACATTTTTTTTCAGCTAATCAACCGATACTGATTCAAAACACTAATAAACGAACTTAAAAAATTGAAAACTAAATCTCCTTTCATTTAAATTTAATAGAATTTATTCATGTGCTGGCAACTTTGAAAAAGCTTCATATTTTTGTATATTAAAAACTGTGATAACGGTCCACCCGTGGTCCACCCATACAGTAATGATTTACAATTTTTATTTGAAAGCTATCTGTATTTTGAAAAGATTAAATAAAAACCCTGTGGTTGTCTGGCGTGCACCGCGTACCCTTTTTAAATTGAAGATCTCTTTTTATTTTTGCAAAGCGGATTATTTTTTTAAAAGGGTTAGATTTTTACATTTTTTTGTTAAAGATGCGCCGATCTATTTTCTATAGCGGGTAGATTGTGGTTAAGAACTTTAAGAAGATATTATCTAATCTAAAAAAATCCTACAAAGAGTCTAAAGGAATTCTTTACATTAGAATTACCTCATCTTTCTGGGGACAATAACCACTTCAGTTTGCAATGTATACTTTTATCGTAATAAAATAAGCAGATGTTTGTATTCTCTGCACTTAATGAAATGTTAAATTCGAATAAGGACTTTAGAATTAGTAATGAGCAAACAGCCAATAAATGGAACTCCTTGCCGGCGTCCTTGTTTCCAGCTAACTATGATCTGGGTGTCTTCAAGCCGAGAGTGAACAGGGGGTCTAGCAAATATACCTCTCTATTAGCGTTAACGCCAAACGATAACTCAAATGTGGCCAGGCCACATCGCTCGAACTGACAACCGAATGTGGAAGAAAGGTTCTTGAGTGGTGACAACGAACCAGAAGACGCAGCGTAGGCCCCCCGCTAGGTGGACCGACGACCTGGTCAGAACCACGGGGAGCCGATGGATGCAGGAGGCAAGCCGCTCAAAGTGGCGCTCTTTGGGGGAGGCCTATGTTCTGTGAATGTTACACACATCTAGTAATAGCATGACTAGGCACCTTTACCAGCTTTACCCCCACCCCATAATTTTAAGCCAAAGCCCAACGATCTCACCTCTACCCTGAAACCAACCCGTAAAGAGATCACGTGGGCATCGAAAAGCAATATGACGGTATCTCAGATCATTTCGTCTTTGTCTCAGATGAGCTGATGCACAGTGCTGCGATGGGCGGAGGGGGGCTTTTTGGGTGCTCCTCCGCCGGCCACAGTGGCATCAACCAGCTGGGAGGGGTGTATGTGAACGGGAGACCCTTGCCTGACTCCACGCGGCAGAAGATCGTGGAGCTGGCGCACTCGGGGGCGCGGCCCTGCGACATCAGCCGCATCCTGCAGGTCTCCAACGGCTGCGTCTCCAAGATCCTCGGCAGGTCAGTACCATTTGATGCTATTTGACATCTTAGCGACTTTTTCATTCTATAGCCTAACTGGTTTCGTCCCACACTTCAAATCTCCTTCACGCACGGTAGGTACTCATATGTACTTAATATATTTTTCTTATTTTGGGGTATATACTAAAACTTTTTTAGTATAATTAATTTATTACCTACTTATGTAACAGTTTACCTACCTATAACTTTTATGAATTGGCACGTAAAAAGCAAATTACATTAACTCAGTACCATTTTTCCTTTTTTTATACCCGGAATAACCTTGATATGAAATCGGATTAGACCACAGACCTAGGGTATTTTCGACATCCAGGTCTATGACTATGGTTAATTCAATTTTGGGATTCGATGAACATTTTTGAAAAAGTAGGCTTCATTTTGGTGTATCCTTTGGAAGCTGTTACCTGTAAAAGGTAGAGAGAATATAACAATAATTATTGAAGGATTCACGAAGTTTCATAACTGGAATAGGTGCCGTGGTACCTACATCTCTCCATGTAAAGAAATTCACTATTCGCAATTCCATCCACAAACTTAGTTTGTCAATCTCTATCAAATCATCGGTTTCACAAGAAAAAGCTACCATTACTACTAAATACATAAATATTTAGACTTCATTATATTAATCCCGATTATTCCATTGTCATGACAAATTTCACAATATATTCTCTCTAATTTCACTGAATACCTTAAAGGGAGAAAGGGCAATGTAACCCACATTTCCTTACAAACTGTACTAAGCACCCAATAACAATTAAATCGAGTACTATTACATCACGAATAAACGAATTATTTAGCACAAACCCATTGTCGGAAAAGAATCGAATCGCCAAGACCCCCGTCTTCGATAGACGCCACGCGAGCAAATTGATGAAATTCCCATACCACCGCCCAAGACGCCGCACAATGGCTCGACACAATAAAAGTCGCGGACAAAATTAAGGAATATTTCAATGACTTAATCAATACAATAGTACGCTTACATTCCCATAGTAGAGCTTTGTTTTTGTAGACGTGTGCTCTGCGGGCGACTGGGTGGGAATTGACAGCGGGTGCAGTGGGCAGGGGTGCCGTAATTTCCACGCTGAGTTTATTGCTTGATTGCGATTTTATCTGCAGATCAAGGAGGATTTGATCGCTCTAGATTAGGATGCGGAGGATTGCAAAGCAAGTGCTTAGTGAAATAAGTCGACTATTCGTAACAAAAGCATTAATTTCTAATCTCAAGTACTTCTTACTTTTTTTTTTCTTATAGTTTGGCTCCACACATAGTGTATTTAGCCAGTGTCAAGTATTGTAGTTTTTCGTCGTATTATGAAATATTTCATGTAAAGTCAAGTCTTAGTCACAGTCAGTCAGGGTAGTCATAGTCCAGTCTAAGTCAGGTAGTCATAATCCAGTCTAAGTCATGCCCTAGTAAAGTAGTGGCAACTTTACTAGAGGCTTCTATGAAATTTTGGAAGCAACACGAAAAACCACGTTTCACTACATTATATCACTTGCCCACACTTATACTCATAATTCAGCACTTAATGCGTAAAATGCCACTAATTTTAAACATTAACACCAGAAAAAGCATAAGTTTTGTGAAATAATACAATGCAACGACGTGAACTTTTTCACGTTCCCGCCAAAACTCCTACTTCTTACTTACTTCACAGGTTTGTTTTTATTTACACCATGTTAAGTTATTTAGAAAAAAAATGAATCGAATTTTGTTTCATTTTTTTATGTAATCGAATGACGTGACGAGCTAGTCGTTCACCTGGTGTTAAGCGTCACGGCCACCTATTACAGATTGCAGTGTCACTCGGAAATCTAAAGTTTCGCGTGACACTGCGCACGTCATCCTGAGACATCACACAGTCTAAAAAAGATTTCTAGACTGTGAGATCAGTTCGTAAGTCTCATTTGCCCAATGATTTCACTAGCTACAATGTCCTTCAAACCAGAACACAGTACTGCTTGCACACTACTGCTTGGCGGCAGAATAATTGGCAAAGCAGTGGTACCTACCTAGACGAACTTTGCAGAAAAGTCCTACCACCTAGTAAAAAAATAAAATCAAATACAATACTTATTAATAAAACTCATATTCATATCGCCTGATAAATATTAAGGTGCTGATTGACAAAATAATAGGGCTATAAGAACAGAAATGTCAAAACCGAACAATAAAAAAAAAATGCAAAAGACGTGTCAATCAAAGACTTGACTTATTTTTAATACACGGTGTGCCTTTCAAGGCAGTCCCACGACCGCCCTAAAATAAAAATAAAACGAAAATACAACATTATTTTCTGGTAATTGGCACCCCTGCAGTGGAGACCGCTTGACGCCACTTGAGTAGATCTTATAGGAAAATGTATTTGGCCCCAAGCCCTACAATACACCCTCTGGGCTGTGTTATTATATTGTAATGTTTCGCTTGTTAGGCTATTGGCGGAACAAGTCGTGACACAAGTGTAGAAACACTCGTATTTGATAGTTTTTATAACAAATCTTTTGTAATCATTTTTTGGAACTGAAAGGTGTTTTTAATATGGTCAGTTCTAATTTACTAACTTAAGTTTAGTTCTAATAGTTTAAATTTCTTTGTGTCTAATTAGTGATTCATACTGTAATTAGTTACCAGCGATGGTGGCCGAGTGGTAGCATGTGCGCTTTGCTATCTTACGGCACCGGGTTCGATCCTCGGCCCTGCACCAATGACTTATCTAGTAAGTTATGTGCAGTTTTCGATGCCATCGCTCCGTGCCTCGGGGAGCACCTTAAGCCGTCGGTCCCGCCCCTTAATTACCTAACTCGCAACAGCTTTGCGACAGGCGTAAATCTCGCGGTGATTGCTGTCATACATCATTAGTGGTGTCGAGAATGTATGCTTCGCTACTGCTGTCGCATTGCTACTGCTGTCGCATTGCTGTTGCAAATTTTACGTAATTACCCCGCCGGTTGTCATAAGAACATCTATGGCAATCGTTACGGGTAGTCAGACGCCTGATAGAATCTGATGCCTGATCTAACCATCCTTGTTACTGGTTCCTTATGGGTTGCGAGGTCAGATGGCAGTCGCTCGTGTAATTCTGGTAGCTCGCCGCTACAGGTTAGATTGGGGGCTGACCCCAATAGCAAATAGGCAAAGGCAAAGTGGATGATAACTGTAGTTAGTTACCAAGAAAGCTAGACTCGTTTTTATTCTGTCTATGGCTAATAAAAAACACAGTGGCATACAAAGTTATAAGCGTGAGAGAAAGTTATTAGCAAAAATTCTATACAACTTTATTTTATATATTTTGTCTTTAGAGGATAAATTTCGAGATGGTTTTTACATTCCTGTTATGAAACCATCCACCACCTTCCATACTCAAGGTATTAATAACAAAATATCCGGCTATGTGCGAGTCGGACTCGCGCACGAAGGGTTCCGTACCATTATTTTTAAAAATGAGCAAAAAATCACGTTTGTTGTACGGGAGCCAACTTAAATATTTACTTTATTCTGTTTTTTAGTATTTGTTATTAAAGTGGCAACAGAAATACATCATCTGTGAAAATTTCAACTGTCTGGCTATCACGGTTCATGAGACACAGCTTAGTAACAGACGGACAGACGGATGGACAGATAGACAAACAGACAGACAGACACAGCGGAGCCTTAGTAATATGGTCCGTTTTACCCTTTGGGTACGGAACCCGGAAAAAATATTAAGCCCTATTCAAACCGGCGCGGTATTTGTACTGCGGTGGGTAGCGATATGCCGCGCGGGATTCTCCCGGATATTTTGTATGAAGTTTCGCTCAAGTTCCGCTTCAGTACAAAATACCGCGCGGCATTCCACGCGGTATTTACCGCTACCCACCTCGGTACGAATACTGCGCCGGTTTGAATAAGGCTTTATGAAGAGATAAGTACGGTATTGAGGAGTAAGGTCGATTTGTACGTTCGGATATAAATACTGTGGTTTTTAACTACCTAGCAATTTTTTCAGTATATCATAAAAAACGGTCTTATATAATACTATGCAGGTAAAGTTAAGGTTGCAAATATTGTCCACTGTGCACCCAGCTGCTGTTCATTTTTTTTTTTTTTTTAACGCGATAATTGCCTTTTTTCCTCAAGCTAACTACTACTAATAAGAACTAAACTAAACTAAACTAAGCTAAACTAAACTAAACTAAACTGCTGTTCATCATCATCATCATCATCATCATCATCATCATCATCAACATCCTGAAGACATCCACTACTGAACATAGGTCTCCTCCAGAGAGCGCCACATTGAGCTTTTGCTCGCCTCCTGCATCCATCAGCTTGCCACCGTTTTCACCAGATCTTTGGTCCCCCAGTGGAGGCCAGCCTACGCTGCATCTTCGGTTCATTAGCTGTTAGCGATATATAATTGGATGCGATGACCATTCCTCAAATCGGCTATTTCGTCACTATCTCTGATAGGTCACACTCCTAATACGTCACTAAGCTTAGTGCATCTAATCAGTTTTCTTTACTCGTTTCTACTTCGAATTTTTTCCCGTTTCTCGCCGGCTGCAAGTGCTATCCGCTATGTTATTCCCACACCCTGACATTCTTATCGTGCCAATTAAGGGTTAAGGAAGGGGTGAGGGGTCCGTAAGAGTTCCTTAGGGCTTATAATAAAAGGCAAGCGTGGCAGGACTCCTAATTAAGGGGCAACCCCGCTGCTAAGCTTGTTCGATACTGACTTTTAGTGTTCTTTCGGTTACGGAATGTTTGTAGTACAATGAACTGTAACTGCTAAATGTTTTGTTGAGATTGTTTGTATTGGTTGAGTAGGTAAGTATGTGATTTTTGTGATACTTTTTTTATGTACTTAAACTTATGACACGTCATAAGTTTAAGTACATAAAGCTTTTTGGCATACATAGTATAATAGCAACTACTAGCTCACCTACTTCAAGCAGGCGTAATTTTTTTTTTCTATGTGATTGAATGACGTGACGAGCTAGTCGTTCACCTAATGTTAAGTGACACGGCCGCCCATAACAGTTGCAGTGGCACCCGGAACTTTACAACAATAAAGTTTCGCGCGACACTGCACTGCGCACGTCATCCTGAGACATCACCCAGTTTAGTAATCAGATTACTAGACTGAGTGATCAGATCATAAAGTCTCATTTGCCCAGTAATTAACGAATATGTCGAAATGTTGAAGGTTAACTGGAAGAAAATACTACTTAGCATTATGTTCGCCTATGTACGTGATCTACTCTTGTGCAATAAATCATTTTCTATCTATGTATCTAACATATCTATGCTGTTTTCGTAGTTTATTACCTATTAGCATTCCTCCCTTATAATTATTATTCCATGGAAATGTAGGAAATTTCTGATTAGATCGTCGGTTTACCTAGTGGGAGCCGGCCTACGCTGCGTCTTCCGGTTCGTGGTCGTCACTCGAGAACCTTTCTTCCCCATCGGTTGTCAGTTCTACGAGCGATGTGGCCTGCCCACTGCCACTTCAACTTGCTAATTCTCAAAGCTAAATCGGTGACTTTAGTTCTCTTGCGGATCTCCTCATTGGGAGAGGCGATCGGCCGCTCAAAGTGGCGCTGTTTGGGGGAGGCCAATGTTCAGCAGTTGACGTCTGGCTGATGATGATGATGATGTAGGAAATTTTATTTTTCCACTATAACAGAACAATTATATGTAGCTATGGTCATATAGCTTTACCTACCTATGACTGCGTGCTAAACTATTAAGGTTTGGTACATACTTCTATTTTCAATCTGATATTCAATGAAACGTGTCAAAATATTCATAACATTAACATCATTCCATTCCAAGCTCTTAAGCCCCTTGACCCATAATCACGTCAGAATCCTAACAGAGCGTCACCAAGTGCTGTAACACAGTTACATTTAAATAACCACTTCAAAAACAATCTCAGATAAGCGCCCTCTATAAACTGCCCCCAGAAAATATCTCATCTTTAATCTATGACCCCCCGAGGTAAGATCGAATCGCGTTTAGGAACTTCTAGCATTTTAGCTAGTGATTGCGTTTCTTGCTAATATCGATTTTAATCGGATAGTTTTATCGGAGTCTAAAATAATCATTTTATGTTTTTAGCGTTTTTTTAAAGGACTAACTAATGGTGATCAAACGAACTGAACAAGTTCGATTAAAATTATGTGAAGGGTTTTTTATGATTTGTACTTTCGTTTCAAATTAGTCACTTATTACACCGAGTAAGTATCCCTACTACCTAGGTATATAGCACAGCAAAAGATCACGTTCATAGTTTTTCTTTTGGCTAAAGATTATATTTTATTATTTAGTTGTCAAGCATTTTCAAAACCCGATAAAAGCTAAACCTTTTTTGTGCAAGTACACATAACTTCTTATCTACTTATAGGATTAATATTAAAATTTGATTGCTGACTAATCGATTTCAAATCGCCATCACTCGCTGAGCTATTGTCACCGATTCGAGAGGGAATGAATGGAAAACAATCATTTAACGATGGTTAGACGGTTAGCCCAGTCGGAGCCGAGTTTTCGATTGAATGCAACCGAACGCAGACTGATTTCTATCAATTTGTTATTGTTTGATCCTGTAATTGCTCGGTTTCGACAATTTGTTTGCTAGTCTGTTGCATTTGCGGCATAATTTAGTTACTGGAATGAGTTTGATATTTCGACGTTTTGATCGTTGTAGTTTCCTCTAGGCACTTAGTACTTACTATTCGAATATCGATACATTATTGTACTCGATATCGATATCGATTATCATAGGTAGGTACTGTTTCTGCCATTTCAGTACAAATATTTTGAAATGTTTACTTCGAAAAGGAGGTTCTGGAGTTTTGGCGGGAACTCGAAAAAGTTCACGTCGTTTCATTGTATTATTTTTCTAAACTTGTGCTTTTTCCAGTGTTAATGTTTAAAATTGGTGGCGGTTTACGCATTAAGTGCTGAATGTACGAGCATGAGTGTGGGCAAGTTATATAATGTGGTGAAACGTGGTTTTTCGTGTTGCTTCCAAAATTCCATAGAAGCTTCTAGTAAAGTTGCCATCACATTACTAGGGCATGACTTAGACTGGACTGACTACCTGACTTAGACTAGACTATGACTACCCAGACTGTGACAAAGACTTATACGTGGAATATTCCATAACACGATGAAAAATTACAATACTTGACACTGGCTAAATACACTATGTGTGGAGCCAAAATACAAGAAAAAAAAACAAAGGAGGTTCTGACTGAAGTGAATTGTATGTAAGCTTGTGAAAACTACTGATGTATTAGTGTTTTTTTTCTTTAATGATATGTAAGTATGTACCTACCTACTTAATACATTTTTTAAATCTTGGATGGTGTTTTGTGGAATATCCAGATCAAGTGAACGTTATGTCATGGTCATAATCAATCATTTACATAGACAAATACCATTAGGAAGAGTAACTATCTCCTTCTTTTTACAAAGAAAAAGATACTCTTCATGTCAATGAAACAATTCTTTCATCTATGATTTAAACTCTTGTCTGTGATATTATACTTTTTACTTTTTTTTCTTTTTTTTTCTTTACGAGTTTCAGTCAGCATTTTCAGCTTTTGGTAATTTTTAAACCATCTTGTGATCCGAGTACTTACCCATAAATTACCTATGTAATTTATGTGGGTACTTATGCCTTATTTTTTGTTGCGACAAATGGCAATAGACTGAAAAACTAAGACGAAAACTGTTTATTGCCATTTGTCGCTAAACCAATTATATATATCTAGGAGATACTTTTAATCGTAATTTGTTGATACATTCTATTTCTTTACGTTAAATTAGTTTTCATGTAATCACGTTTAGTAATTAAGCTATTATTGGCAAAAAACGCAAGAAAATTTGAATTTGCCGTAATGAAACGTTCCACCTTAAGTCTGTTCTTATTTCAAAGAATGCAGATATAGAACCTTAAACTGACACCTTATCTGAAAACTTCCCTGTTCTATCTACAGGCAAAAATAATTATTATTTTCCATACCACAGCCTAAATAAACTCTCATCCAATAATAATTAAAACGTAGTTACACCCCCTGTGAGCACCCTCGAAATCCGCCTCAAGCTAAGCGATTTCGCTTCGCTCGGGGCTGTAGTAGTTATGCTCTTTATCGATACCAACTACGATAGACCGAGGTTAGATAAACAATCGAATGATAATACCGATTGTTTGTTTTGAGGTTGACACAGAGTTGTAAAAGATTTTGTAACGGTTTCGTAAAATATACAATGAAGTTTAATAGGGCCAAGCAAATAGAATATAAATACCAGAGCAGGACCCTAATTCTGTATGACCAATTTACGATTCCTTGCTTCGAAACCACGTGAATTCCTTGTCTTACATAAGAAATCTGCAAAAATCTATTTATTCTCTATGAAATGAGAACGAAACCGCGCGAAATGAATGTGGAATTAACTGGGATTGGCGCGATTCGAACTGTCAAAAATCATATGTTCCACTGAGGCGCGTTCCGAAACATGAACCCGTTGACAGTTACCACCACTTATGCCAATATTAATTATTCAAAATAAAACTAATTTTAATGTAAAGAAGAAGATATTTCTAAAGGTTTTCTGTCAATTTTTAATAATTACCCATGGTTTCGTTATATCACAACATAAATAAGCCATTCCTTTATTTTTAATTTTTTAGCGGTTTTGGGATGAGATATCCCTTAGTTCTAATTCGGAACGCACTAGAAGAATCCAAAACCTGTCATACATAATTTGCCTCAGATTATACAGCATACAAAAATTGACGATTCCTTGCTGTGACACTATTTGAACAAGACACGATAACGACGTGGTTTCTGTATCGTGTGGAATCTGTGTTTTCATACAGAATTATGGCCCAGAGCGGTCTTGTCGCTTTTAAAATCGATATCATCCAGGCAAAACGAATTCTTTTACTTTTAAAATAGTTTTCGGTGGAATAAACGGGTGGGTGGGATTTTAAATTTGTAGTTAAGGTAACCAATGGTTAGAATTTGTTAGAATTAGCAAGTTGAAATGGCAATGGGCAGGCCACATCGCTCGTAGAACTGACAACCGATGGGGAAGAAAGGTTCTCGAGTGGCGACCACGAACCGGAAACCGCAGCGTAGGCCGGCCCCCACTCGGTGGAGCAGCCGCTCAAGGTGGCGCTCTCTAGGAGAGGCCTATGTTCAGCAGTGGAGCAGTGCTGATGATGATTATGATCTGAAAAATGTCCTGATCATTTTGATAATCACACTAATATTATAAAGCCGAAAGTTTGTATGTGTGTTTGTGTGTATGTGTGTATGTTTGTTACTCCTTCACGCTCAAACGGCTGGACGGATTTGGATGAAACTTGGAATATAGATAGCTTATGTACTTGATTAACACATAAGCTACTTTTTATCCGCGAGTGAAACCGCGGGGCGCAGCTAGTAACTAATATAATAAAGTAGTAGATTGTGTCACAAGGGACCAAAGTAATGCAGACACGCTCTAAATTTAGAGCGAGATCGATTGTTTGAGTCCAGAGCGAAGCGAAGGATTCTATATTAGAGTAGAAACCTATAATAATACGCGTAGCGAGGGATTCAAAGTACGTAGCTTGAAGTTAAAAAAGCTGTGCTTTTCATCCTTCTCTATGAGAAAAGTCATTTTGCACCTGATGACTCATTTGAGTTGCACTTATCGAGGAACCCTTCGCGTTTTCGAATAGATGTGATGATTTTTTTTTTATTTCACCAACGAGTATTTACTATAATCACTTTAGCCTACCCACCTACCCGTCTACAAAAGTTTCCTGGAAAGGAAAAAACATAATGAACTTGAACTAAAGAAATTTTAAATTCAAACATTTTGGACTGGCCAAAAACTTTCCTGCAAAGGAAAAATTCAATCAAATCAAAATGGAACACACCAAATTCTAAATTCAAACACATTGCAGCGCTATTATCTGCACCGACATTATCGACAATCGTATTGCCTGTATCAACCGTCGATTGTTGTCCTAAATATCGACACATGTCGATCTTGCAACAATAGACTCGACTTGAGTACATCCTGTATAAATACCAAAAATTCCGCAACCTATGCCAAAATCACTTAACCTTTATACCTATCACAATAAGGTTAACTTTTGGTACAAAACTTTCTCAACGACAGTAAATCTAAGTTTGTTCAATTCTTGACTAGCTTTAAGCTTGATTCTTATGTCAACTGCTTAGGGTTCATTCTGTCGTGAGTTTTAGTTGTTTAGTCTTGTATAGGTACTTGAAGTTAAGGGGATAGTTTCAGAGATTACATTTTGTAATTGTGTTTTAATACTTTTCGAGTGGTAGGGAAGCTGCTGTCTAGAGAACTTTGCGCGTAGGTACTCTTCTTACACGTAGAGCCCCATTCACTCCCTAGCAAATGTTATTTTAAATCATTTTTATAAAATGTATCAAGATTTTTTATGGAAACTACAGGACTTATTATATGCTTATGCTTTGATTGAAAGATTTGACAGCCTCTGTAGTGTGATGGTTGAGCAGATCGGCTCATAGCGTGGAGGCGGCGGGTTCGATTCCCGCTACAGGACAAGTATTTGTGCACGTGAAAAAGCGGAAGTACTTGTTCTGTGTCTAGGTGTTGTGGGACCATGGTCCTCGTAGTTCCTGAGTCCCTACAGGGAATCCTAGTTAGGGTCCAGGATCTATGTGAACGTTGGGCGTTATTAGGCATTTTTAGGCGTTATTTATATTTAAAAAATGTTGCAAATTCTTTAGATTGCTTGAACGCCTTATCTAAAGAGCTAAAAAAATTTTTTATTGAGTAGGTATACCACTGTCGCCTTTGATGTGAGGGTGCGGTCGGCGATGGAGCATAGTATATACCTAATGTACCTATATGCTTGCCTAAGAATAGCGTCCACTCCACTCTAGCCTTAGAAACTCATTGATTATTACAGCAAATAAAATACAAATATAAATAAATCATCATCCTCTTCTTTCCCTTTTCCCATTTGTTATTGGGGTCGGCTCCCAGTCTAACCTGTAGCGGTGAGCTACCAGAATTACACGAGCGACTGCCATCTGACCTCGCAACCCATAAGGAACCATTAACAGGGATGGTTAGATCAGGTGTCAGATTCTATCAGGCGTCTGACTACCGGTAACGATTGCCATAGATGTTCTTATCACAACCAGGGCCCACGGCTTAACGTGCTCTCCGAGGCACGGAGCGATGGCATCGAAAACTGCACATAAATTACTAGATAAGTCATTGGTGCAGGGCCGAGGATCGAACCCGGTGCCGTAAGATAGCAAAGCGCACATGCTACCACTCGGCCACCATCGCTGGTAACTAATTACAGTATGAATCACTAATTAGACACAAAGACCACTCGGCTCGGCCACCATCGCTTTTCATTTCAACATTTCACATAGTGGTTGTCCCGAGTAGGAATGGAACTCAGAACCTATAGTTCAGAAGGCAGAGCTACTACCAATTGAGCTATGAAATGTAGAAAAAACTGATGCACGAGGGAATTTTTAAATATTTTGTAAAATGGTCAATGGCAATGGAATAATTTCACATACTTAGGTACTAAATGTAGGAATATAATAACTTAAAGTAAAAAAAAAGACTATAAAGTATTATTGTATTGTATTGTATTGTATTGTAACTTACTCTATCATCGTTTATCATGCTAAGACTTCAAAAGAAAAGGTATATAGGTACTATAATAACCGGGAAGGAACTATTGAAAAAAAAACACCAAATTAAATGTCTACCTGCATTTTTTTTATATATTCTTTATGGGCATAGCATTTGACCACTGCCTCACCTGATGGAAAGTAATGACGCTGCCTATGGTGGTGCATGCTTACCTTGAAGATACCTGTTCACTCTCGTCTTGAAGACTCCAAGATCATAGTTAGCTGGAAACAAGGACGCCGGCAAGGTGTTCCACACATTGGCTGGTCGCAATAAGTATAAAGTGCATAGCAAAACGTTTAGTGCGGGTTGATGGAATTTCAACCATATATGGGTGCCGTGTTATAGTGAGCCTTGATGTCCGGTGAAAGAAGGGAGATGGAGGAATAAGATCGTGTAATTCCTTCGCACTCTCCAAGATGCAGTCTATAAAAAACCGATAAACTGGCAACTTTACGTCAATAATCCTGTAGTAACTCTATAGTTGAGAGTTTTGGCGGGAACTCGGAAAAGTTCACGTCGGTGCATTGTACTATTTTACAAAACTTATGCTTTTTCCAGTGTTAATGTTTAAAATTGGTGGTGTTTTACGCATTAAGTGCGCGAAACTTTAATTTAGATTTCCGAGTGACACTGCAATCTGTAATGGGCGGCCGTGACGCTTAACACCAGCCGAACGACTAGCTCGTCACGTCATTCGTTTACATAAAAAAAAAGTAATTCTATTTAAAAATTGATACAGTTATGTACCTATCCCATTGACCATAAATCCAGGTGACCAATGATACAACTTCCCCTCATACGAAAATTAGTGGTGCATTTCAACCTCTAATTTCTAATAAATACTATGGATTTCTAATAAATTATGGAACCTGTTGATGGCTTTTGTTCCATCCTGCTCTGTTCTTTTTAATTTCGTATGACTTTGTCTCGTTTTGTTAGCTCGCCCCCTGCCCGCGCAGGTGAGTCGTGTTTCTACGAGAAATTATGTTCACGAGCTTTCAACGGGCTTTATAATCTTTGACCTATTCTGTCTTTTTTT
Organism: Ennomos quercinarius; assembly: GCA_910589525.2. Classification (NCBI taxonomy): domain Eukaryota; kingdom Metazoa; phylum Arthropoda; class Insecta; order Lepidoptera; family Geometridae; genus Ennomos; species Ennomos quercinarius. The sequence goes on along the minus strand of OU342505.1, from coordinate 8,809,718 downwards.
ATGCGATTGAATGACGTGACGAGCTAGTCGTTCACCTGATGTTAAGCGACACGGCCGCCCATAACCGAAATCTAACTAAGAAACATCTAAGAAATATAAAACAAAAAGTCCTAATTTGTCTTTTTGTAATATCCCACCCTGCCCCAAGCTACGCTTTCATCATTTTCCAAAATCCAAACTAAGTTCAGATTTGCGCACAGATATTACGAGACGGGGTCCATAAAGCCGAGAGCCATCGGAGGGTCCAAGCCTCGGGTGGCTACGACTCCAGTGGTCCAGAAGATAGCCGACTACAAGAGGGAGTGCCCCTCAATCTTCGCTTGGGAGATCAGAGACCGTCTACTCAGCGAGAACGTCTGTAACAACGACAATATACCTAGTGTGAGTATCTACTTTAAATACACATGTGCTTCTTCTAATATGCTAAAGGTTCTCGAGTGGCGAACATGAACTGGAAGACGCAGCGTAGGCCGGGCTCCCACTAGGGGGGACGATCTGGTTAAAAACGCTGGGAACTGATAGATGCAAGAGGCGAGCAGCTGCTTAAGATGGTGCTCTATGTGGGAAGCCTGTGTTCAGCAGTGGACGTTTTCCAGCTGATGATGATGATGATGATAATGATGATAATAATGCTAAACTACTTGATTTACACGGAACAATTTCAATGGATTATAGCAGCTCCGGTGATGCGCAATAGAACATAATGATTATTAATGTATCAAAATGATGGTTTTGGAGGAATGTAGGAATCAATGTACGTATGAACATTTTTGAAGAAAATCTGGATGAACCCGATTAAAATCATGCAGTTTTTTAATTATAAAAAAAAATCTACTTACTTTGCCAAGTAAATATGCCAAAGGTTTTTTCGTGGATTTTATTAACATAGACATGATATTTACGGTTTAGATTACAGATAGTAAGTATTTTATTATATAAAAATAAATAATATATTATATTACAGACGTTGTTACGTCATTCTTACGTAGGTACTCACATAAATAAAATTCTTATTTCTGTGCAAATGGCAGACAGGCGTCGCTACCTAGATCTTTCAGAGGCAGAGGTCGAGGTATCAATAAAAGTAAAAATGAAATGCTGTTCTTTGGTAGAACATCCCTTGCGAAAGGTTTGGCCGAAGAGGTTTTTTTTATATGATTTAACTTAACTCTACAGTAGGTAGTGTAGCTAGTTTAGTTTAGTTTAGCTTAGTTTAGTTTAGTTTAGTTTAGTTTTTATTATTGTAGTAGTTAGCTTGAGTAATAAAGGCAATTTGCCCGTTTAAAAAAAACTCTACAGATATAATACTCTCGAAGATCATTATAAAATACCTAGCTATAGGTAGTAGGTACTCTGGCCATGAGTTTACCTAATACAGCTAGACACTGAGAACTTGAATACTTAAGTTAATTATGAAACTTGTTTGGTGAATTTCAATTTCAAGTAGCATTTGAGTTTATACTTGCCAAACTTTTTGTACCATTTTTTCTTCTTGAGCTTAGACTTATAGCAAGCACCCGATATCAATATTTGTTATGTAAGTAGGAACCTATAACTATAGTGGATCCTGCACGAGCGTAGACACCAAGAGCTTCGACAGAAACGAAAGCATCCATTTGCGTTAGAGTAGGTATAGGTAGGCGGGGTGATATTTTCAAATCGTGCGTGCGTGGCTAAATCTTAAACCATGTCGAGTAGAGAAAAAAATCTGCCTTCTGCTTTAGGATGATCTGGGCATCCACGCCCAGTTGAATTTATGATAATAATAAGACTTTATAAAATACTAGCGGCTCGCCCCGGCTTCGCATGGGTATTTGTATTTATTCTTATTTTACTAGGTGGTAGGACTTTTCTGCAAAGTTCGTCTAGGTAGGTACCACCGCTTTGCCAGTTATTCTGCCGCCAAGCAGTAGTATGCAAGCACTACTGTGTTCCGGTTTGAAGGGCACTGTAGCTAGTGAAATTACTGGGCAAATGAGACTTTATGATCTGATTACTCAGTCTAGTAATCTGATTACTAGACTGTGCGATGTCTCAGGATGACGTGCGCAGTGCAGGTTCACGCGAAACTTTATTGTTTTAAAGTTCCGAGTGACACTGCAACTGTTATGGGCGGCCATCTCGCTTAACATCAGGTGAATGACTAGCTCGTCACGTCATTCAATAGCATTAAAAAAAATGTATTTATTTATTATAATAAGAACGGCAATATGCCAATTACACCTAATAATAGTTTTCGCAGCGCACGCGATGTAAAGAATATTTTAGGTAGTTTTTTTACACCTTGGGTTACATTATTGGACTTTTAATAAGGATCCCCAATTTTTTGAAAATATAATATCGCCCGTGTTACTCGGGGACAGTGTAGCTTCCCAACAGTGAAAGAATTTTTCAAATCGGTTCAGTAGTTTCGGAGCCTATCCAATGCAAACAAACAAACAAACAATCAAATCTTTCCTCTTTATAATATTTATTTATTTATTTATTTATTCGGTACACAAAACAGAACACTTTCAATTTTTAAAGTAAAAATAATTATGGTACAAGTTTCAAACCAGAAAATGTCCCTAAACATGTATACACAACATGACAAAATTACAAGCATTCCTATTAATTGAGATAACCTTTTTAAACTAAAAAAAGCGGGTAGATCAATCACCACTGCAATAATTAGTAAACTAATATTGAAGCGGTCATCCATCCACCAACCGAACACACACAAAATCAAATAATTTAAAGTAATTCAAAGTTCTGAGAAAATGACAAGTCACACATAAGTGAGTGTGAGTATTGTTAAGATGTTAAGATAATAGGAGTCTTGACTCTTGCTATAGGTACCTATACGCATAGTTCACACGTCAATCAAGTTGAGTACGTAGATTTTATCGAACATAGTGATTCATGCAATCGATAACACAATACACCAAAATGTCAAAATACTTACAAACATCCAACGAATTTCATTAAAAATCGCCGAGCACATGCCCAGCCGCCCATTGAGTCGCCCATCAAACTAATCTGGACAATATTCGGGGACAATTCACCTTTTTAATCCAATTTTGGAAATTTCATACTGGCATATGTTTCGGTTAACGCGGGCCCATTGTCGAAGGACCCTTTCAAGATGGACCGTGTTCAACATAATGCAGCGGATTCCATTCGGCGAGCATAATTGATGACGGCTTATAGTTTAACATTTTCGGTCGGACCGTCTGATGCCTCTGATGGCATCGTTTTATTAAGTTTTTGTTGTCCACTATACAAATAGCAGTCTATTATCAAGTTTGCGTGTTCATAAACTCTGCTATTCAATGATGGTAATATGCTGCCGCTGGCAGTTTTACGAGAGCACTTTCAAAGATTTGTGTGCTGTTCAAAATTAAGCAAACAAGAGTTTTAATAAGTACTTTACAAGCTTATTATCGCGACAGTATCATTTTTCTTAGGTAAGTACTATATGTCTAGATTAGTTGACCCAACAGACGTTGTAGGTGGTAGGACTTTTACTAGGTGGTAGGACTTTTCTGCAAAGTTCGTCTAGGTAGGTACCACCGCTTTGCCAGTTATTCTGCCGCCAAGCAGTAGTCTGCAAGCACTACTGTGTTCCGGTTTGAAGGGCATTGTAGCTAGTGAAATTACTGGGCAAATGAGACTTTATGATCTGATCACTCAGTCTAGTAATCTGATTATTGGACTGGGTGATGTCTCAGGATGACGTGCGCAGTGCAGTGTCGCGCGAAACTATTGTTTTAAAGTTCCGGGTGACACTGCAACTGTTATGGGCGGCACTTAACATCAGGTGAACGACTAGCTCGTCACGTCATTCAATCACATAAAAAAAAAAAAAAAAAACTTTGTACAGACTTATAACACGTTTTTTGTGTTGTGTATTGAAAAGAAGATCAGTGTTTTCTGAATTATAAAACTTAACTGTGATTTTTTACAATTTTTCTTTACCTTTTTTTGCCAATATTTGACCACGGTATCACCTGATGGTAAGTGACGATGCGGTCGACAATGGAGCATGCTTGCCTAGAAGATACAGGTTCACTCTAGCCTTAAAATATACTCCCAAAACTACTTAGATAAAAATCTAATTTGTAGATTTTTATGTAAAGAATATTACGAATTTGCAACTGTTCTCAAGTGATACGCTTGCCAACATCATTTCAATTTTATTTAAATAGACAGATGGCATAAATAGGTAGGAAGGTAAGGTACCTAGCCTAGGTATAATTTCAAAAGCGGCGCCAGCAAACATCGCTGTCTACTCGTGAACTTCATCACGACAGGCACGTAACATTTCTCACAATTTAACGAGACGTGTAATAAGCAAAAATAAACCTACAGTTCAAACGTAAAGTATCTCGTACAAGATATTAAAAATAAAGCTGTACCAGACCTGACACCGGCGGTAATCGAAGCAGACGTTTCGAAACGACATCTGCGCGGTTGACGCAAAAAATAACAAAGCAAAAATTGTAAATTCTATCCATTGATCGGGCCAATTTTTCTTTTAATAATGTCACAACTCGAAAATCATGTTTTTGTGATTCCGCCATCGCATATAACGTAAACACTTGGTGACACAAAGAGCAGTTCGAGCAAAAAATGTTTTGTATTTTCGAGTGTTGAAAGTATGGTTTTGTGGATGTGCTATCTTGGTGACATCTCAAATTTTCTTACACTCATCAACAGCCTGAAGACGTCCACTGTTGAACATAGACCTGCCACAGAGAGCGCCCCCTTTTTTACCTTTTTAATGTAATTAAATGACGTGACGAGCTTGTCGTTCGCCTTTTTGTTTTATTACAGTTCTCCCTTAGGTGTTCGCAATTACCCCACCTTCCTCTATTACGCGTCACGGCTGCCCATAACAGATTGCAGTACCTATCACTCAGAACTAATTAATATAGTTTTGCGTGACACTGCACTGCGCACGTCTGACTGAGACTTCACACAGTATAGTAATAAGATTACTAGACTGTGCGATCAGGGGGCGTAATGTGAGCTCTTAGCGCGATTCAAAACAGAGCCTATACTGGATCGCTTGTTAAAATCCTCATACAAAAAAACAAAGCGATCCAATATAGTCTCTGTTTAGAATCGCGCTAAGAGCTCACAGTACGCCCCCTGATCATAAAGTCTCATATTTGCCCAGTGGGGCCAATTTTAAAGGCTTTAGTTGACAGATCTAAAACTCCTAAAACTGTTGCTGTCCTTGTCTAATAGACGGTAATGTAAGAGACGGGTATATTTTTAGTAAGTTAAAGACTGTCAACTAAAGCCTTCAAAATTGGGCCTAGTACCTACTTAATTTCACTAGCTAAGTACAATGCCCTTCAAACTGGAACACAGTAGTGCTTGCACACAACTGCTTGGCGGCAGAATAACTGGCAAAGCGCCACCGCTTAGGAATTTCGACTTGCTGAAATTGGAACCTATGTATTGCTATAAAAGGTTATAGGTGGACCCCCGCGGTTTTCACCAGATCGTCGGTCCACATAGTAACAACAACCCTTTATCTACAGATATCAAAATGATAACCATAATAATAGCAATACATAGGTTCCAATTTCAGCAAGTCGAAATCCCAAATGGAACTCGTCGATACGGCAGACAAAAACACGTATAACCATAAGCAATCATAAACATACCTCCGCCCACCCTCCGTAACAAGAGGGCACAAAATCGAAATACTGAGCCCCTAGAAGATTCGGCGCCAAAGGGGCTATTTTTATGACTGTCGTACGTACGCACTCGGCCCACTGGGCAAATAGGTGAGCGGTACGGTGTTATGGACTAACACACGTGTTAGAAAGAGATAGGCATTTATCGTGCGTTCCGCTGCCTAGTCATAACGGTCGAATGGGCGTGATGTTTCTTACCGACTGAAAGCGGACAAAAATACGTGGAACAATCGATTGTCGCTCGGTGACAGAAAGGCGTAAGAGACCCGACCGGTTGTGCTGATAAGACTCGTTCGAACTTAGCGCTATGAGACTTGATATTCCATATTTTATTAGAGTAACAATGAAGTGACATCCAAAATAAAACAATAGATATACTGCTCAAGAAAATGCAACATGATAATACGACCAATTTTAAAAGCTTTAGTTGATAGATCTAAAACTCCTAAAACAGTTGCTGTTCTTGTCAAATAGACGGCAATGTAAGAGATGGGTATACTTTTATAGTTTTTATAGTACTATAAAGACTGTCAACTAAAGCCAAAAAAGCCTAAAAAAAACTAAAGGCTTCAAATTTAGACCCAATAAAATCATAAAGCTTTATAAAATGCTCATTTATTTGCACTGACAGTTCCTTTTTCATGTCATTATACTTATTTTATGTCATTCTTTTATTCAAGTTGATGCAACCTTCAAGGCAATGTTCTTTTTTGTTCTTAAAAACGTTGATAAATAAATAAAATAAAATAAATATGCGTGGACATTTTACACAGCGCCATCTGGCCCCAAAGGTTGAATAGGTACGCCACATTTGCAAACCAAGCAACTACCTTAAAAGATCACTTACGTCTTTATTCTCCTCACTGGCCATACTATAATTCCCCGTTTTACGCGTGAGTGCACAGAATATTTGCCATCGCATTCATGCCTACTGTAACTCCATAAGAATCTGCATTGAGTCATATCTCCCTCCTTGTCTGCCGGATTAACGTCATGCTTATGATGGCATTGACGGTTTTGACGGTTTTAAGTTCAAAGGCATTTGGGAAATGCGAGGGTATTTTCGGGAACGGAAATTGTCTAGAAAGTTTCAGATTCAAATATTTTTGAGGACGATTTGGTCTGGTGCTTTTTGGTAACTAATATCAAACTGGCCACTTAAGTTATACCCATCTGCAGTTCTGCACAAAAGTTTGACAGCTCTTAAGTTCGCACTATCTCTCTAAGACGTACCTAAATGCGTTGCAGTAGATACTTCATAGAAAGATAAGTTTGAACTTAAGGGCTGTCAAACTTTAGAACAGACGGGCATAAATCTCTCATTTTAGAGAAAGTAGAGCCGTAAAGAGGTCTAGGTACCACGTGACCTACGCAGTACTAAAATCGCATATTAATCGTGTGATGCGCAGGTCAGGTGATACCTCGCCAGTGTAAGGTATATAATCATTATTATAGATACATTTCAATCAAGCATTTTGAAAAAGAGCATATGAATAAATATTACATTATTTATCATTAATTATTATCTACGTACAAGTTGTACCAATTACGAAACACATATTGAACTATTGACATTAGCTTGATGCCGCCTAGACATGGAACCTTAGAGTATGTACTAAAGCAAAGAGAGATTATTAAAACCAGTCAAAACGATATTATATTTGTACTGTTCACACGTATACGCTACGTCAGTGGCAAAAGAAACAAACATATAGTGATTAGCTACGCATGTGAAAAGTCACCGTACCATTTTTTCGACTCGAGTCGATTGTATTTTCTATACAAATTGCTTACAAATTGTGAGACACATTATAACCCGCCGAAATTCCATGGAGCGTGCACAACCAGGTTTTGGCATACCCATCCCGCCTGACATGGAACAATTTAAATTGGTAAGATAAACCACCAAAAATGATACGCATGCAGGATAGATCCAAGTGTCTTTGCTTTAGTACATACTTTGTAAGCATGGAACCATGACAGCCATTTTAGAAGTGCTATATCATCGCTTTCGGGAAAGGCGCACATAGCCCCCTCGGCTCGAACACGAAAAGATTTGTCCGCGTCAATATTTAAGACATTAAAATTGTCATTTTTTTTGGGTTGTTTACTTGCTTTTTGCAATTACATAATTTATGGGGAAGAAAAAGATAATAATAATAATCGTTCATAAGTGTCAAATATCTGCCAACCGGGTGGAACGTTACACTAGCGCGGGTAATTCAAATTTTCTTGCGTTCTTTTGCGAATAATAGCTTAATTACTCAACGCGATTACATGAAAACTAATTTTGCGCAAATAAATATAATGTATAAATAAATTACAATTAAAAGTATCACCTACTTATCATTGGTTTAGCGACAAATGGCAATAGACTGAAAAACTAAGAAGAAAATTGTTTAATGCCATTTGTCGCTAAACCAATGATATCTAGGAGATACTTTTAATCGTAATTTGTTGATACATTCTATTTATTTCCGCAAAATTAATTTTCATGTAATCACGTTGAGGAATTAGGCTATTATTGGCAAAAGAACGCAAGAAAATTTGAATTTGCCGCGCTAGTGAAATGTTCCACCATGTACTGTGTAGTAGCAGAACCTCCTTTAAAAAGATTGAGATATCTAATTCAAATTTGGAATTCACGATCGCGACACGAGTCGATCGAGCGTGGTCGACAGTCGACACCCGACACCAGCCGAAAGCTACCGTGTCGCATTTTGGGGGCTTCCTCGTAAACTGTATTATGTGCCTCATGTAGGTTTCGATTTCGTGTACTACACGCAAAAATGTGTAACTGGAGAAGTCAGGTTCGGCGATGGCTGACGTGTCGGGGTTCTAGCTTGTAGGTGGCAATTGAAATCTTAGTAGGTAGGTACCTGCCCTACAATTATATTGACTTATGAGAATTGTTTCGTCCTAAATGAAAAAATTATATCTATAGTGTAATTCCGCTAAAAATAACTATAATATTATCTATAGGTATCGGGGAAGTATTGAAGGATTGTTGTAGGAAAATGCATTACAAAAATGATAAGAAAAGTACAATGTATAATATTATTATTGAAATCAAACTGGGACGCCTAAATTGGTCAAACATAGCCACCAAAATTACCCAATTGGCCAATTTGGCCAATTTAGGCGTCCCAGTTTGATTTCAATAAAAATATTATACATTATACTTTTTTTATCATTTTTGTAATAAGAATCCTTTGCGACTTCCCTAATATAGATAATCTTACAGTTATTTTTAGCGGAATTACACTAGATATACTGATTTCATTTTGTATCCGCGAGGTCACGCCTGAGTCAATCAATTAATTGTTTCGTCGTATCTGCGAACAGACACGTATCCAGACTTTTGGTTCGGGGCGGGACAAATTCATATAAAGCCAAAATACGGGGCTAGAAAACAAAGAAAACTCAGTTTTTTGTTATTTGACGAGTAATTTGCCTTTTAATGATAGTAAACAAAGTATCAAAAACGCACTATCGTGCAGCGAACGCGACAAAACTCCTCATCAGCGATTTACGCAATAATCACTCGCAATCTTACCTACGTAGCTTACAATATTGTCGGGGGGGATAGATCCCCAACTATCCCACCCCCTGCATACGTGCCTGCTTCAGAATTATTTTGATAACAATATTTGGCAGTTAAATACTCGGCCTTTCCTCTTCGAGGCACCTGCCTATAGCTGTTCTAGATTGTTAGTTACTACCTCTGACATTTAAAGAGCGGTTGCTCTACGATAGGTGATATACGCCCGTTTGCACTAAACTTTAACAGCTCTTAAGTTCGCTTATTACTTTAGGGCATACCTAGTGCGAACTTAGGAGCTGTCAAACTTTAGTGCAGACGGGCTATATATTATGGTTATGAGCGATTGTGGTCGAGCGGTAGCAGTGCGCTTCGCAATCTTACAGCACCGGGTTTGATCCTCGGCCCTGCACCAATGACTTATCTAGTAAGTAATGTGCAGTTTTCGATGCCATCGCTCCGTGCCTCGGAGAGCACGTTAAGCCGTCGATCCCGGTTGTCATAAGAACATCTATGGCAATCGTTACGGGTAGTCAGACGCCTGATAGAATCTGACGCCTGATCTAACCACCCCTGTTACTGGTTCCTTATCGGTTGCGAGGTCAGATGGCAGTCGCTCGTGTAATTCTGATAGCTCGCTGCTACAGGTTACATTGGGAGCCGACCCCAATAACAAATGGGAAAAGGTAAAGAGGATGATCATGGGCATCTGGATGTAAAATCTTTTTATTTCCTAGATTGGGAATGCTCTTTCCGATATATCGCAATATTTCAGTGTTTTTTTTTTTAATTTAGCAATTTTACTGCAAATTTTAATGGATTTCAGTAAATAAAACGCCTGCTATTTTATTAAAAAGAGCTATGGGGACCTATAGGTAAGTTCAATATTTAGTAAATACTACAGTTAACTTGTCGCAAATATTCAAGATCTGTAATCTAACAACAGTTTTACACACACACAATTTCTTAAACTTCTTGTCTCATTTTCAAACTGTCATTGTTAATCTTGTACATCCTAAGTCTATGGCGAAAACATACTTAAAACTCTCTCAGAATAAATAATTCCATAGATGGATCATTATCACGCAATTCGTTGTAAACGCACTGTAACCGCGCGATGAGTCTCAAGTCCCCGGGACCCTCCCGTCACGCGACGTCACTCTCGCTTAGCCCGGAGGATGGAGGGACGTATTCGTTACTTTAACAGGCAGAGACCCATGAAAACGTTAATTGAGGGGTAGAAATGAGAGTTACTGTTGATCACTGCAGCGCGTAGAAAATGAGCTTTTCTTTACATGTTTACGTAATCTGCAGATTAAATTGTATTTAGTTTTCAAATGTAGGTAAATGGACTATCGTTTCGTAAAATGTATACTCGATGCGTACTATTTGTCACTAATGCCCGTCTGCACTTAAGTTTGACAATTCCTATATTAGCACCTATTCTACAAGAATATAAACGAAATGAAAAAGAAAATAAATTAACTATCACGTTGATTTTTTCAGGAATAACGCGTATATGCGGGTCGAATGACTATTTAATTCTTTTATTAATATTTTACGTGTATTACTCTCATAACACAAAATTAATCATAATCAACAGCTTGAAGACGTCCACTGCTGAACATAGGCCTCCTCCAGAGAGCGCCACTTTGAGCGTCTGCTCGCCTCCTGCATCCATCGGCTCTCACGACTTTTACCAGGTCATCGGTCCACCGAGTGGGGGGGCCGGCCTACGCTGCGTCTTAGGCGTCAGATTCTATCAGGCGTCTGACTACCCGTAACGATTGCCATAGATGTTCTTATGACAACCGGGACCGACGGCTTAACGTGCTCTCCGAGGCACGGAGAGTGTAGCAAATAACATAAATAAAAATCATAATTAAGATTGGTAACGAAATTATGTAGGTTTCAATTATTGTAGGGTAGCCCCTACAATAATTGAAACATCTACCAGCATTTATGTTTCAGTATATAACCTAACTTTACTCAATAATCTCCATCAAACGGCCACTCAAAATCACCGCCAACAATATAACATCCATAATGAACTCAACAGTAAGCACTTACGAGCAAACATGCAATCACAGCCCCCAAGAGCCGCGCAAAAAAGCCCCTAACATTGACCCCTGCAACCCCTGAACCACGTGGTTTCAACTGACGCGTTGTCTCACCGGAGAAGTCTCACCGGGGAAGTTGTCTCACCGGGGAACACGCAGCCTCACCGGGTCTCCACGGGTTAAACGCACGCATTAAAATGTTTATAGATAATGTAGGTAATACTAATTCTAATACAGGGGCCGACCCCTCTGCCGGAATTCGTATTCATCGTAATGGGCTTGTGTCCGGATATCTTTAGGTATCGGTACTAAGTACTGTTGTGTATTCTGTGGCGGTGATGTTGAAAGGGAATGGAAAAGTGTAGCTTATAGTGCTTCGGGGATTTTCTTTAGATCTTTTTTTTTAGGTTTTCCGACTCTTTTCTGGTTGCATGTTGTTTTAGTGCGGTTTAGTGTAATAACAAGGCTCTTAATGATCTGTCTAGTTTCAAATATGTAGGTACAAGTTGCTGAAAGTTTCCCAAACTTTATCTCATTTATTTTGCCAATACATTCTTCTTCTTCTTCTTCGTTTATGGCTTTCTATCGCTTTTTAGCAATAATTCTGCCGGGTCAGGAACAAGTCGACACTTTCTCTAATTGGCTACTTTTATTATGCCAATGTCAAGTGGGTAAAAATTTGTACGGTTATGTCATGTCAAAATCCTATTTTGTCAGTCAAAATGCCAACAGTAAAATGGTGGAAATTTTACTGAAGGCTCTAAATAGCCGTTGAAGAGAAAACGAAAATGCATGGTTATATAAACTTGGAAGTTGGAACCATTTGCTAACACTCGTGCACGTTCACGAACACTTAAGTGATAATAGTTCACCCTTATTACACATTAAAATCCAAAAATACACAGGTTTTGGAAAAAAATTAAAAATTCACAACCGCCATTATCGGATTCTCTTCAAAGACCCTTTGCCAATACAGTTTAGTGGAAAGTTTTGGTCTACTGTCCCGGAGGTCCTCCCTATCCTTATTCTCGGTAGCTCAAAAGGGGTGGACACTCACGGGAACACGTATGTTGTAAGTGGGAAAAGCAGGAACTATTGATAATAAAACTGTAGGCTTCGGGAAACGGGAGTTTATTCTTCCAAATGTAACATATAATTTATAAAGTTTTAGGCCGGAATATTCGCTGAAAGGCAATATAAACTTGTTCTAACTTGAACTTTTAAGAACAGTTAAACAGGTATAGTTCTTATAATGATATTTTTTTTTTCTTTATTTATTCCACAGCTCTCAGTAAACACAAAAAAAACAAAATTTTGCTTAACATTACAGCCAAAAAGAGGAATAACATTTTTTTTAAAGTATTTTTATATTGTTGATCAGCGACCAGCGACTTAAAACCTGCAAAGCCAATTAAGTAAGTAATTACAGATAAACTATGTTCAAAGTTCCTGACGTTACTTATAACGCTTTAAGCTATAATATATTGTTGTAGTTACGCTTTAAGCTGTTAATTAAGTAAAAATATATTAAAATTTGGCCCTATGCAACCGCGAGGGAAGTACTGGGGGCGGACTGTGAGCTCTTAGCGCGATTCAAAACAGAGCCTACACTGGATCGCTTGTCAAAATCCCCATAAAAAAAAACAAAGCGATCCAATATAGGCTCAGTTTTGAATCGCGCTAAGAGCTCACAGTACGTCCCCTGTACGCCTTGACGTCTATCAGTAGCACAGATCAGGTAATATGTACTTAGCTAGCTAATCGGTAGAATGCCAAAAATGTGTAGAAAATGAAAACAATGCGACTATTCTTCTAAACTCGAATTAGAATCTAAATTATGAATGGCCAATGTTTGATGCAAAAACTACAAAAGCAGGTGGATAGCTGGAATGATGATGCTCCTTCATGATGATATCGTCACACTACTATTTTAATCACTGACTACAGTCTGTCGCCACTAGGTAAGGTAATATGAAAACGATGTATGAAACAGTGATAATATTTAGGTATTGCACATCACTATTCTCTCCTTTAGGTTGGTAGTACTGATAGCCTTCGAGATGTTCGTTAGGCTACTATTCTGAGGTATCCCGACTCAACATTTATATTTTTACTTTTTTGTACTGGGTCCTGTCTCTTACTATAATATATTATAGTTACATACTCTTTGACTGACTAGACTATACATGTGATGAATATAAATAAAAAAATAAATAAAATATAATTATACAAAGAAAAAACATAACCTTGCATAAACATTACATCCTTATCATTTTGTGCAACCTGCACTTGGCCGTTTTCGAAAATATAAAGTATCCTAAATGTTATTCCGAAAAATTAGCTATAACCATACCAAGTTTCAACGAAATCCGTTCAGTAGTTCCAGCGTGATGCGTGTTCAAAGGGACAGACAGACAGATTAAAAATTAAAAAAAAAATTGTTTCCACTTCTATATCGATAAAGAAGTGTAATGCAATTCAAAAAATATTTAATTTAAATTTAATAATTGGATTTAGCTCAGTTACAGTTTTATTATATGTAACTATAGAAGATAGCTCAATCATGAAACATAAATTCTATTAGTACTTTAATATTACACTTATGTTAAAAAACTTGAGTGGATTCATCATTAAAACTTATTACAAAAAATATGACAAAAATGTTATCTCCTCCCGCCATCGAAGCGACGATCGATCAAACCCCATAACGCTAACAAATTCGTTTATCCGCGTAAACGCCCGTTTACGTCCGTTTTCCAAAGACCACCAACGTATTGAATCTCTAACACTATCGGCTAGATGCGTCGATACTGATACGCATAGGTACTTTCATCTAGGGCTGCCACGATTACAAAAATGACACCTATCAAAGAGAGGTTTGATTCGCTAAATAAATGTGATAGACTAACAAGGCTCAGTAGTTCAATCAACTGAACTGTTGAGATTAATGGACGAGTATCGGTAGTTTAATCAAAATACTTCATTGAACTAGTGAGACTAAAAATTCTCAGTAGTTCAATTAATTGAACTGTTAATTGAACTACTGAGAATAGATAAATTATTAAACGAGCAACATTATGCAAAACTTTTATGGCAACGAAACTTTCAACTGGTTTCACTTAGGTCGTCGGATTTTAGTTTCTTTTGTTAGTCTAAGTATTACCAAATGACTAACTCATGGGTGAGGTTCTTTTATTAGTCAAGGTTTGACCATGGCCGTGTGTCACCATGCTACTTCTGAAATTGGCTTTCAAAGAAGCTGCTAAACACACACTTAAATAAAGCATTTAGCGAACGACATATTCTTGAAGGGATTGAACTAGCCAAGGGAGTTCTAGACAGCACCCAAAACCCAAGCTATGATTTTATTAAGATGCTTTATATATACGCCAATCGACAGCTCCTACATATTTTAGTTAAGGTATATATATACCTACCTACTTATTAATTACTTATGTTTATGATCTAAGTTGAACTGTATTCCACTTTATAAGATATAAAACGCAGGATACGAAAATGTTATTTTGCAGGTTCAAAATCGTTTTGGCAGTTTGATTACTATTTAATTTATTAACATGTTAAAGTTGCGTTTGACAACCCTACTCTCGTCTAATGAGGTGCGCTCGCGCAGCGCAATGACACCTGTCAACTGTCACCGTGACGTAAGGACGCCCGTGCGTTCGAAAATCGAAAATGATCTACGAGCGGGCGGTCGCGAAACATGATATAATTATGTTCAGTTTTAATTAGATACTTTGAGAGATGTGATATTATCGCTTTCTTGGACAGTCGGGATAATGTTTAAAAGAAAATAATGATATTATGTCGTTTTGAACCTTATACCAACGCAATAAGGAATAAGGATCATATAATCGACTCTAATAACCAGTGTGACTGAAGCAAAAAGCTCTTTTGTTTTTCTTAAAACAACCTAAACACACCCTAAATCACAAGTTACTTTATTTATTGCGAATGTTTAAAACGTAAGCATTATTTTAAAAGTTCGATCGAATTCAAAGTTTTAATTATCTATTTAAAATCAAATCCTCTTTGCCTTTTCCCATTTTGTTATTGGGATCGGCTCCCATTCTAACCTGTAGCGGCAAGCTATCAGAATTACACGAGCGACTGCCATCTGACCTCGATTCTATCAGGCGACTGACTACCTGTAACGATTGCCATAGATGTACTAATGACAACCGGGACCGACGGCTTAACATGCTCTCCGAGGCACGGAGCGATGGCATCGAAAATTGCACATAACTTTCTAGATAAGTCATTGGTGCAGGGCCGAGGATCGAACCCGGTGCCGTAAGATTGCGAAGCGCACATGCTACCGCTCGGTTACCATCACTCTCTATCATCATCTATTTAAAATCAAATGAATAATAAGATCTAAGTATTCTCAGTATTTGTATCCACTTTAACTGAGCATCCGTTTGAGGGATGTTATGCAAAAAACTTACTTTTTTTATAAGTTTTCAGATTTGATAGATGATTGAGGGAAAAATGGATTAAATAATCAATGTGTCCACATTTTTGGAGGAAATCTTAATAGCCAAATAAACACGAACAACTTATAATAAAAAACATATTTTATAAGACCCAAGTATCATTTTACGGCGTCCGTCCATTCGAGATCGGCGCACGCCACTCTACTCGAGTCCGCGTGAGAGCGGTGACGTATTCGGTTTCACGGTAGGTGATCGCGCACGGCAGTTTATATTTGGAATCGATTGACTTGTTATACTGTTTATATTGCAATAGGATATAGGGACTTGGCAAAACTGGTGGCAACCGGTGACCAGAAGGCTTGCGCTCGGATTTTCCACAAAAAATCAGCTTTGCGCGGCAATGCAGCTACATTTTGGGCATATTCTTAAAGGTCTTTTTGATAATATCTGATTTATGTCCATATGTATTTTTTTATTAGTAAATATTAGTTTAATTATATATTCAATTTAGTGACTGGCCTTATAGCTCAGTTGGTAGTAGCCCTGCCTTATGAACTGTAGGTTGTGGGTTCGTTTCTTACCCAGGACAAAAATGTGTGATGAACATAGGTGTTTGTTCTGTGTCTGGGTGTTATATTGTATTCTATGTATGTATTTACAAACAAAAAGTATCTATGTATTCTATCAGTTATTTGGTTCCCATGGTACAAGCTTTGCTTAGTTTGGGACTAAATGGCGCTGTGTGAAATTTCCACAAATATTTATTTTTTTATTATTATTATACAATCATCATCATCATCATCACCATCAGCCTGACGACGTCCACTGCTGAACATAGGCTTCCCCCAAAGAGCGCCACTTTAAGCGGCTGCTTGACTTCTGCATCCATCGGCTCCCCGCATTTCTGACCAGGTAGTCGGTCTACCTAGTGGGGAGCCGGCCTACGCTGCGTCTTCCGGTTCGTAGTCGCCACTCGAGAACCTTTCTTCCCGGACGGTTATAAGTCTACGAGCGATGTGGCCAGTTCACTGCCACTTGAACTTGCTGATTCTCAAAGCTATACCTATTGATGATTTTAGTTTTAGATAAATTTATGGTTAAATAAAAATGAAACATTGAATATATTTGACTGCTACATGTAACGACGAATATGATAACGCAACATTATGTTGGTTAAACTTCATGGTTAAGATTACACTTAATTTTAACTACAGCAGTAACTTGTAAAAACTAACTTGAAAATATTCAAGGTCTGTGATTTAACTGGATAACCTGAACTTATGTATGAAATTCTGTGAAGGAATCAAAAAGTTATCTTTCAGCAAAACAAATGAATACACCGCGGTCGATGCGGCTGCAGTAATGCATTCAATTGTTTTAATTTGTTTTATGTTGTCACGTTTAATTGCGATAATTATATTTATACAAGTGTTTTTAAGCTTTAAATTCCTCTAACATCTACTGGATGTTGATTTGCATCCCAGCAATATTTACAGAGTTTGATATACTGTACAACAACAAGAATCAATGAAAAAATAAATACAAAATTGTATTTAAGGGGGAACGTTACACTAGCGCGGCAAATTCAAATTTTCTTGCGTTCTTTTGCCAATAATAGCTTAATTACTCAACGTGATTACATTAAGACTAATTTAACGTAAAGAAATAGAATGTATCAACAAATTACGATCAAATGTATCTCCTAGATATCATTGGTTTAGCGACAAATGGCAATAAACAATTTTCATCTTAGTTTTTCGGTATATTGCCATTTGTCGCTAAACCAATGATAAGTAGGTGATACTTTTAACTGTAATTTATTGATACATTATATTTATTTGCGCAAAATTAGTTTTCATGTAATCACGTTGAGTAATTAAGCTATTATAGGCAAAAGAACGCTAGAAAATTTGAATTTGCCGCGCTAGTGTAATGTTCCACCTTAACGATTTTACTATTTATTTATTTATTTATTATAGTTAATATAATACTTATTTACATTACAACCAATATTTACCTACCTACTACCTATTTGAAAACGAAAACCATTTACAAACAAACATGTGAAACTAAGCCAATTCGAGTTTGCACTTAAAAGTACCTAGTTTTTTTAAATCTGTTGTAAAGCCCCTTCTACACGCGCACGCACCCGGCGCGGCCAAAAGTTTTAGTCCCTTTACACACATCGCTGCTCACTGATTCGAATTGCGCTGAAGAGAAAGGTCGTATGTTACACTTTATAGAGAATACTAAATTTTTACGTTTTGTATATTATGTTGGTATTTTAAAATAAATGGCAAGTATCTCGTAAATAATTTAAATAATAAGGAGATTGTAAGTATAGGTACTAAGCATTTATGAAGGGTAATTTATATAAGTGCAATTTTTATTCAATAAATAAATAAGATTACAATAAAAATACACTTTGAATCGTTATTAATACCTAAATAACCTAAATGTAACCTATAAACGAAAAGAAAATGAAACTTACTTAAAAACCTAAGTATAAAACATCAAATAGTCATAAATATCTAAAAACGTTAAACACTGCGGGATTGCAAATCAATACCCAGTATAATCTGTGATACACCGCATTGTTCTCTTAAAACAATAACAAAAAAGATATAAAACAAATCGTACAAAACTGATACACGTGAACAAAAACTCGGCAGCTGCGTCCACTGTTGCGTGCTAATGTGAAAGAACGCTATTATCCACCCGATTTTTCAAATAATGACATCTGAATAAATACGGCGATCGATTAAAAATGAGTCAAACCTTCTTTTTCAATGCCACGTGCTATTTTATAACAACTTTTTACGAAGAAGTTTTTACATCTTTCTTAGAATTAGGTACTTTTAGTAGTTTTTATAATTATTTTATATAAAAATTGTTAGTCAATTGGTTATCTTAAAATTAATCAATGTATTTAATTTATATGCCACCAAAAAACTTTAAGAGCTATCTTTACCCGGATAAAAAAAAACATGCTAGTCGGTCTGCATTTCGGAAAAATACTAAAATATACATGAAAAATAAATAATTTTTGATTAAGCCGGTTTAATGAGGTATAATCTAAAAAATCTGAACAGAAAAATACATCTCCGAGAAGTTTTAAACTGCCCAATTCGTCTAGATCTAAAAAAAAGAATAATAAATCCTTTGAAATTCTAATAGGATCGTGTACATACTCTTTATCTTTTGTACCTATCTGATTGGTTAGGCCGCTGGCACTGTCACAAACAGAACGCTCTTTGAATGCACCTCTCTTATTGGCTGGTTTCGTGTTCGAAATTCAAAAATGTTTATCGTATAAGTAGTCTGTTTTTGTACAATCTGATTGGATCGAATTTCGTAATTGGTTTTTTATTTCAATAAAAGATTGTCAGTTATGAGCTTATGTGAACGATCTTAACCTTTGATTTTAATCCGTTCTTTTAAATCCTTTTATTTAATTAATTTAATTTTAATACTTTAAGCATTGAATTTAAAACTATAGGTAGGTATGGTTGGATTATAAATAGGACGTGTTATTAACATTATATTTTGCGGGGATACTTAGTTCTTGAAAGTGGACCATAAAAAAGGACCAAACCATGGACCTAATAAAAAAGGTATTATTACATGGATATTCTTTTTGTGGAATTTAATTATTGTGCATTACTAATGAAATACTTACCATGTTTTAAAATACCGCGAATTGATAAAAGTATTTCTTTATTTCGTAATTGAACATGATCAAATCGCTAAAGAGCAAACTTTACTGTCACAACATTAATTAGTTAAAATTAATTTATTAAATGATGCAATTAACCTGTTTAGACACTAAGAACTTTTTAAAGATAAAATTGCTGATACGTAAGACATTATTTTATTATGTTTTTAACTTTGTAAGACATAGCCAAAACTTAAGATTATTTTTCAATATGTAATGTATTTTTTTAAACTAAGTACAAACGTAAGCCCGTAACTACGTGTAGGTATAGGAACGTTACTAAACAAGTCGCACAGTATCAAGTAACACCTGTTCCCGACGTATCCCACATTATCTCTTCCATTAGCAGAACACAGGATTAAATCAGGTAGGTAACTGGGTACAGTCGGTTGTAGACACACTTAGTTGAAACTTATAGTCAGAGAATATATTTAGTTGAAACTTATAGTCAGAGAATATACTTAGTTGAAACTTATAGTCAGAGAATATATTTAGTTGAAACTTATAGTCAGAGAATATATTTAGTTGAAACTTATAGTCAGAGAATATATTTAGTTGAAACTTATAGTCAGAGAATATATTTATTTGAAACTTATAGTCAGAGAATATATTTAGTTGAAACTTATAGTCAGAGAATATACTTAGTTGAAACTGATAGTCAGAAAATATACTTAGTTTAAATTTAATTGTCGGTTTCATTTGGTCGGGGAATCGTTTGTTTTTAGGAAATAGATGGATGTCATTTGATTCGTTTTGTTGATTTAGCTTGAGGAACTAGAAGCAAATAAAAGAAAAGAAAAAGTTATCTCCTTTATGGCTGTATAATATTATATTATTAGAATTGACTGAACATTTGCAAATTTTAGAAGGAAGTGTACCTATCAAAGAAGACTTAGGTAACTGCAGACAACCAACGATATCTCATTTAGTCTATTAAAACAATTTGTTAAATAACGTGCACGTAACTTACAACAGCTACATTACATACTAATCTTCATTAATCTTCTACTTGATTTGAACAAAACATAAAACTCTTAAATATTATTTATTTAAAGCAAACAGTTAAAATTAGTTATCCAAAAAAATAGCTTTCCACATAAAATCCGTTATCTTTTAAACAATAATAAATTATTTGTGTCACTGGGTGTACAATTTTGGTGGTACGAGTAGAGTAGGTATATTTATATTTACCTCTTCGCGTTGGCGTGCTGGTTTTATCCACTTGCTTACGAAAAGAGATAAGTAAATAAAGAAGTGGAAAACAAAGTATTTAATACCTACGGGTAAATAAATTAAAAAAAAAAAAAAAAACGCGTGAATGAAAACGTTAAGTTACGTGCTATATGGTTATACTTGCTGCTGACCGTGGCTCCTCTCGCATAATAGTTTGTCGCGATGAACGTATCCCATTCATCATCATCATCATAATCATCAACAGCCTCAAGACGTCCACTGCTGAACATAGGCCTCCCTCAAAGAGCGCCACTTTGAGCGGCTGCTCGCCTTCTGCATCCATCGGCTCCCCACGGCTCTCACCAGGTCGTCGGTCCACCTAGTGGGGGGCCGGCCTACGCTGCGTATTTCAGTTTGTGGTCGCCACTCGAGAACCTTTCTTCCCCATCGGGTGTCAGTTCTACGAGCAATGTGGCCTGCAAATTGCCATTTCAAATTGCTAATTTTAGGAGCTATATCGGTGACTTAAGTTCTCTTGCGGATCTCCTCATTTCGGATCTTATCTCGGAGGGAAACACCGAGCATAGCTCTCTTCATAGCTCGTTGCGCCCATTCATCCCATTTCCATTTCCATTCAGCCCATTCACGAATGGCAAAAAGACATTACAAACTTACAAATAAAAAAATGCTACAATTTCACTTAGTATACACGTTTCTAATAACAATAGAAAGAACATCTGCATGCACGTGAAATTAAAAAGGCAAATGAAAGTCCGAAGCTATACGAGTTTTCATTTTCACCGGCGCGCCGCGCGCCGCCCGCCCTACGGCTACTACTAGTACTTATAGCCGCCCAGCTAGAGGGAAAAATGATGTTGCCCGTAGCAACGAAAACAGATAATGTCTGTGTATGGCTCCGATTTTACCACATACTGATAATGTATCTGGTGCGTATAAAATATGTGATTGAAAAAGTTTGAAAATTATAAATGGAGAGGAGATTCTAAAATGGCACTCTAACCCTCGGAATAAAGCACAGAATAGGTCTGTGGAATAAAGACTATAAAAAACATTTGATAGTTTTTTAAAAGTGGCATCACGCCGTTGGCTTATTTAGCATTGTTAAACATCAACAGAATAACAACATTTTTGGTAAATAATACCAAAACTCCAAGTCAACAAGGAGTATTTTCGATCTCCCGACAGACCTCCATTTTGAAGTTCATCTTTATAGCTAACTTTAAAAATGAGATCGATATCAGGTTACGAGACAACCTGTGTTTTTTTTTATATTCAATAGGAAAATTTCATGGTCTTCCTAGATTTCTAATTCCTTAACATTGATTTGGTTGGTTAATGTTTTAAGTTTTAAAATCCTTCCTCACTAATTACTAAAAAGGGTTGCTGCATACTTCATCTATAGGTGCTTCTTTAGCTTATTACAGTGATTAGAATGAAGCGATGGTGGCCGAGCGGTAACATGTGCGCTTCGCAATCTTACGCACCGGGTTCGATCCTCTGCCCTGCACCAATGACTTATCTAGTAAGTTATGTGCAGTTTTCGATGCCATCCCTCCGTGCCTCGGAGAGCACGTTAAGCCGTCGGTCCCGGTTGTCATAAGAACATCTATAGTCAGACGCCTGATAGAATCTGACGCCTGATCTAACCATCCCTGTTATTAGTTCCTTATGAGTTGCGAGGTCAGACGGCAATCGCTCGTGTAATTCTGGTAGCTCGCCGCTACAGGTTAGATTGGGAGTCGACCCCAATAACAAGTGGGAAAAGGTAAAGAGGATGATGATGATGATGATGATGATGATGAGAGGTTATTTCTATAACCTTCTTTATATTTATTATTTATCTGGCAAACGATGCTAGCATTCTTGCTAGCATCGTTTGCCAGATAAATAATCAAGAGGTTGTGAAACCCGCCTTAAAGACACCTAACTACAATTTCACATTCACCGCGCCAAAATGGGCATACACACAAATTTTATATTTGTGTGCGTCAAATTCACGCATGCGTGGTTTTGGAAGTACATATATTATATATCGGGGTTTTCAGGCCCTCAGGTGGGGCAAAAGGGAGAGATGCCCTAATCTGCCCCTTTGAGGCCTCCGATTGGAATTTAGTAATCATATTAGATTTTAAATTACACGTGGTTGTAGTTGAAAGGGTGGGATGGGGCAATTTGTTTCCTATTAAAGGTGAATATAGTTATACTGTTGTATGTAGGAATTAGATAGGATTTAAACTATAAATTCTCTTTCCCTTTGTTTTGAGCCCAACTTTGTGGTAATAGGAATTTTGGTAATAGTTTTGTGGTAAAAACAGTTTTGGAACAAGCTTATTTGCTTAAAATAGAGTAGGATGTATATCGCTATTTGATTTCTACAAGGCGAGTTAAGTGATAGATAGTGTAACTTACAAATAAACCTTACCTATATCAAATTCTAAATATATGAGCACTTTATAATGATAAATTGGTTCGATAAAGAAGAGGCATAGGTACCTATGTCCAGCAGTGGATTGGAACAAACTGAAATGATGATGATTGATTGGATAAAAACACGCGGAACTTTTCGTACCCAGCGCAGGACTATCTTCCAGCCCTGTATCAAATAAAGCGCTTGTCTATTGCAACAATATATCTCTGTAAAACCTCTTATACCTTATATTGTTTTGCTGTACATTTTTACGTTTATTGTTATATTCATACTACCCCTACTTCCTCTTCTGTCCGTCGTCGTGTTTGGTCCATTATACTATTACCCACCCACTTAACACTGCTATTATGTTTTGTTGGTATACAAAAAGAATGATTATATTCTATAACCAGTCTCCTCCACAGGTGTCATCAATTAACCGAGTGCTGAGGAACCTGGCGTCGCAGAAGGAGCAAGCGGTGTCAGCGCAGAACGACAGCGTGTATGAGAAGTTAAGGATGTTCAACGGCCAGGCTGCGACGGGGTGGTGGTACCCTGGCCTTCCCACTGCACCGACGGCGCCGGCGATACCTGCGCCTTTACCCCCTCAGCTAAACCGGACGACGGCGGAGGAGCATAAACGAGGTTGGTGGACTCTTTTGTTCGTCTTCTTCTAATTTACGGTAGACTAAAAACTCTGACATTCAAAAATTGTTTTTTGAAGGCAGAACGGCATGCTTATATGTAGTTGAGGCAAGGAAGTTCCATAGTATATGGATTAAGGAGATTTCTGAATTTTAAATTTGAATTTCGGAAAACTATGTTACGATATCGAACATTTTGGTCAACGGATAGTTTTCATTGTTTCTTATTAAATAGTGATAATTTCGGCGTAGTGGCCAGCTCGTATAGGTATAGAGTCCAAAGAGTCTCATCTTGGTCGTTAATACCTTACATAATAGAAAAATTATCAGACTAAGAGGTCCTTTTACACAGTGATGTGTTAATATTTGGTTTACCAAGGCTTTGCCATATTCTTACGGATACCCAAAATTAATGATTAGAACCTACTCAGCTGCACATAGAGAGAAAAAAAAGTTAATTAAGCCAATATACATTGAGTAGGAAAAGATGTTCAGTGACGATCACGATTTTGTTACAGTTTCTATTTAAATGTTAGATTAAATTCAATGTATGAAGGAAACATTTGAAAACCTATGACAGAAATTGTCAAAAACCAAGCTGCCCAGCTTTAATTGTAATTTGTTGATATGTTCTATTTATTTCCGCAAAATTAGTTTTCATGTAATCACGTTGAGTAATTAAACTGTTATTGTCAAAAAACGCAGGAAAATTTGAATTTGGCGCGATGAGTGAAACGTCCCACCTTAAATAAAAATACTCCCGAAAACGTAGAATATAAACGCAATCCCCTTTTCACAGCACACAGCTAGACAGCTAATACACGCATACACGCAAATATAACAAGAGCAGGCATATAATCTTCGCTGGAGGTGTTCGTAAGAAGTCGGTAACAACGCACCCACCCCACTTCTACCCCGAAGGTGGACGCAGGGTTACTCGCCGGTGAATTTGGAAATATGTCTTTACCACAGAGTACTTTATATCTATACTGCTGAAAGCTTCAAAAGGGACCAGTATAGCCAATTTTAAAGTGCGTTTCGCTTATTTTTCTCTTCTATTCAATTTAATATTAATTAATTTAATTTCTTTTTTATTTTAGATTATTCGTTATGTTGGACTTCAAAATTAAATCTTTTGCTGAAAACATTATAAATATAGAAAGTACAGACTCTCGTTCAGGATCTGGCACCTAAATATTCTGGAATTGTTTTGTAATGTTTTGCTTAAAAATATTTTTATTTACTGCTAGACCAACATGAAACAAATTTTCCTATAAAATGTACATTTGACATTGTAATAGCAATCGAAACAGGTCAGTTGAATACACAAACTTACCTATTTTTGGCTTCGTGGCTTTGTTTTCTATATTCTAAAAATGCCCATGAACAGGATTTTTCCCCTTGTTTTTTTATATTCCAGAAAATCCCCATTAGCGATGATTTTTTTCGAGTATATAAAAACAACACTTGTAATGTTTATCCAAGAGTCCCAGCTAGGCGATCATGTAACTTGTTGGCAGCCGATAGAAACACAAAAATGTATGGATTTGTATGTACAGAGTTACTATGGAAATTTTCAAATTTGGATTGAAATTTCTTTTTTTGCATTGCTATCAAAGTTACATGATCACCCCGCAGCATGCTACGATGGTACGGCCAGAGTGAGCAGGTCTCACCACTCAGACCTCACTGACTCAGACATTAACTTGTCTATCTGCTATAACAAAATGCCTAAACGCATAATGTCAACCCTAGCAGGCCATCACATAGATACCTTGGTACTTATTGTGTCACCGCGCCGTCGCGTCAAAGTGAAATGGGAAAGAACATCCACCCACACTCGTTTATGTAGATAATATGAATGCAGCCTTAGACTGACACACTTACGTTTTCAGAAAGAGGTTTCTTTTTGACGTCATAAGGGTCAGTGTTTGGGGTCACTCTATTCTCCTTCTTCTTCGCAAAGGTCATTATGCAAGAGTTTTAGTAAAACTGTATTAATTAGTGTACAATTATTTATAGGATTTATTATGGATCTTGCATGCAAACTTTGACTACTTTAAATCGCCTGAAATTATTTGATGTGTAGGTATTTTTTGTTGTTGTTGAAATAAGGTGGTAGGACTTTTACTAGGTGGTAGGACTTTTCTGCAAAGTTCGTCTAGGTAGGTACCACCGCTTTGCCAGTTATTCTGCCGCCAAGCAGTAGTGTGCAAGCACTACTGTGTTCCGGTTTGAAGGGCATTGTAGCTAGTGACATTACTGGGCAAATGAGACTTTATGATCTGATCACTCAGTCTAGTAATCTGATTATTAGACTGGGTGATGTCTCAGGATGACGTGCGCAGTGCAGTGTCGCGCGAAACTATTGTTTTAAAGTTCCGGGTGACACTGCAACTGTTATGGGCGGCCGTGTCACTTAACATCAGGTGAACGACTAGCTCGTCACGTCATTCAATCACATAAAAAAAAAAAAAAAAAAAAATTTTTTTGCGCTCGTGTAGGCAAGTGGATATTGGTGTTAGAATTTGTAGGTTGTATCGATTTATCGGTGAATTATTGACAAAGGCACCTTTTATAAAATTGAATACTTAGGTACTTCTTTACTTCCTAATAATAGAGCAGTAAGGATCTTCAGAAAAGCAGCATCACTAAGTATACAACCGGAGTTTTGGCGGGAACGCGAAAAAGTTCACATCGTTGCATTGTATTATTTTTCAATACTTATGCTTTTTCCAGTGTTAATGT
Source organism: Ennomos quercinarius (assembly GCA_910589525.2). Lineage (NCBI taxonomy): Eukaryota > Metazoa > Arthropoda > Insecta > Lepidoptera > Geometridae > Ennomos > Ennomos quercinarius. Next base: position 8,783,265 of record OU342505.1, on the reverse strand, counting down.
TTAAAATTGGTGGTGTTTTACGCATTAAGTGCTGAATTACGAGCATGAGTGTGGGCAAGTGATATAATGTAGTGAAACGTGGTTTTTCGTGTTGCTTCCAAAATTCCATAGAAGCCTCTAGTAAAGTTGCCACCACTTTACTAGGGCATGCCTTAGACTGGATTATGACTTAGACTAGACTATGACTATTCTGACTGTGACTATGACTTGACTTTAAGTGAAAATTTCCATAATACGATGAAAAATTACAAAACTTGACACTGGCTAAATACACTATGAGTGGAGCCAAAACATAAGAAAAAAAAAAAAAAAAAGTATACAACCTGGAGCTGTTCAAGTCGCGAGTGAATAGGTATCTTCTAGGTAAGCATGTACCATCGTAGACTGCGTCGTCACTTCCCATCAGGTGATATTGCGGTAAAATAGGGACATATTTATTTGTAAAAAAATAAGAGTGTGTTGTCGTGTGACTTTCCACTGGTAAGCTATTAATTTTCTTGCTTAAATCGTCTAAAATACAAAAAAAAAGTAGCGTGCGTTTTGAGGAGGCGTTGCTTGGAAACTTACCTTCTATAGGTACTTATTCTAAGCCCGTAACACCAATATTATAGCCAGTAAAGGGCTATAATATTGGTAGTGCACGGACAAGAAACAAGATTGTCACAGATTTTTCTTACCACGAAAATACCGACATTTTAGTAGTGAGTTTGGATACCGTGCAGAGGACCCGTAAGGAACTCATTGGGCATGCAACCCTCAAGCCAAGGTCTAAGCCGTCTGTTTTAAGGCTGTGGAGTCAAGAGTGTAATGTGGTTGACCCTTGATCTCACCTCTCGCTTTATCTTAGGGTTGTTGTTTCGGGGTTACACTTGACTGCGTGTTGTATGACATTGACTTACACTGTGTGGGAAATCTTTACCATAAAGCTTTTTCTTTTTAGTTAAATGAAAAATCTTTTTGCTGCTTGTTTTGTTTTAAGTGTAACTGAGAAATCTTTACCGTGATGCGTTACTATTTTGAGTGGAATAAGAAATCTTTACCATAGTGCGTTTTTGTTTTGAGTTAATTGAGAAATCTTTACTATGATGCTGGTTTTGTTTTGAGTGTAACTAAGAAATCTTTGCCGTGATGCGTTTTTGTTTTGAGTAACCTAAATAAGAAATGTTTACCGTGATGCGTTACTATTTTGAGTTGAATGAGAAATCTTTGCCGTGATGCGTTTTTGTTTTGATTTTATTAAATTAGAAAGGTTTATCACGGTGCATTTTTGTTTTGAGTATGAGGAATCTTTACCGTGATGCGTTTTTGTTTTGATTTAAATGAAAATATATTACCGTAATTCTTTTTGCTGCAAGTTAAATGAGAAATGTTTACCATAATGCGTTTTTTCATTGAGTTAAATGATAAAGCTTTACCATGATGCTTTTTTGTTTTGAGTGATGCTTGTTTGTTTCGAGTCAAATTAAATATCATAACCGTGATATCTTTTTGTTTTAAGTTACATATTCAGTAAGTCAATCAATAATTGAAGAATATACACTATACCTTTACAACTAAGCATAAAGCATATCTATTATATCTATTTATAGATATTCTCGCTGACCAATAAGCAGCCTCGTACATGAGGGTTATGTAAAGGGACATTTTTATTGCCTTGTCGGGTGGAAGAGACGTACCTACAGTGAGTTGCTTACTTAGGTATAGATATTTCATCAATTTAAGCAGCAACTGTATTTGATGATAGCACAGTACCTACAAAAATAAGATAGAGATGTGATTAAAATCCGGATTAAATTGTTTTTTTTTTTGACAGATGAGTATTAATTACAAATCACAAAGTTTCATTTCTTAATAAAATGTTCATATTCAAAAATTATCAAAATTACCCTTGGTGGAGGGGAATGTTCCCAAAACGCTGGCTGCATTGCCACGCTGTACGGCAATGCTAATTTTTCATGCAAAATAAGAACCAGCCTTCTGGATAAATTAATATAAAAATGACCTTGGTAATTTTGTGCTCAGTGCCTACCAGTACCTACCTATATAACGTCGCAGATGAAAAATATGTATTTTCTCGTTTAATTTCTCCTACGTCAAAAACACTAATGGAACAATATAAAATTCTCTATCAGAATCTATATTCATTTTGATCAGAACCAATTTATTTGTATGTCATCCGCTAGCCTACGCATTTTTAATATCGCGCAGTGTCCAGCTCACGGGTCGATGGACGCGCCCAATGTTTCGGAAATATACAAAAACGAACAAAAAAAAATAACCGATATATTTTCGCACAAAAAGTTAACTCGCGAGTGTGATTGACATGAAAGCGGTGCGTATTGTACACAGTGGTCGTTATATTTCAATTTAGGACAAAAATCTTTTGTTTTTATTTTGTTCAAATAATTGTAACTGTGTGTGTGTTGTGCGTATGTATTGTATTGTTTGTATTGCCTTCATTGGATATTATGTGACTTGAAAAATTTGCAATATTATTTAAATTTTTGGAAAGGTATGGATTAGACAAAAGCTATTAAAATGGGCGGGTCATAATATCACTTTGAAATTTAATAGCTGCAACTTGTATCTTAAACTAAAATAAAGTCGTTTTCCAAGTCATAGTAGTAAAAAGGACAACCCAATCCATTAGCTCATCTAGTAACGCTGTAAATGTCGGTAAAAACCAACATAATAGCAGCCCGTTAAAAAAACATAACGAAAAGGAGTTATTACTAGCATATCCTAATCCATTCAGCCGCCAAACATATAAAATAAAAAAACAAAAAACGGATTATGTGTGGACATTTCACACAGCGCCATCTACCCCCAAACTATGCATCATCATCATCAACTGATAGAATACTTTGATACTTTTTTGTTTGTAAATACATACATAGAATACAATCGACACCCAGACACAGAACAAATATCGACGTTCATCACACAAATGTTTGTCCCGAGTAGGAATTGAACCCACAACCTATAGTGGAAGGCAGAGCTACTACCTATGTTCTCTGTATAAAATTTCAAAGTATAGATATTGTACGACACATAAGAAGACTCCATAGTACAGACAGTACGACATAAACTGTTTGTAAAACAGATCCAATCTCTCGCTAATTTTAACAGGTAACTGATAATGTTGATATCGGTCATCAATACAACGCGATCCTAACCTCAGCAAATAAAATTACCAAACGTTTGCGCGACGGAAATGCGGCTCAAATAATTGTGCAAATTGTTTGTGCAAACTAGGCCATAAGCTAAATTGTATGCGATCACAAATGTTAGCGGTTAGCGCTAATCATGCAGTGATCAACTTGCGTAGTGTTGGTCAAATAGATATCAGTGTCAAACATTTGACAAGTGAATTATGATCGATGAGTTGTAACTAGTAGGTGTATAGGCAAAATAGATGATACAGAGTAAAAGAGAATAGTGCTACTTTAGTAGAAAATTAATCAAAGATTAAAGGTACACCTCAATTTATTCATTTGCTTGCAAAAACTCTTTATTTACCGGAATAAAAAAAAATATTTTACATGACATTGAGCCATTTTGACCTGAAACACAAACAAATAACATTTAATTACACCGTACAGAGAATTATTATTCGTATTATAATTTTCCTTCAATGGTATAACAGTTATAGGTGTGTATATCTATCTAAAACTCACTGACTGCATACAAGCGAGCGGTTTCAACGACCGCGCCGCGTCACTGACTACGCTAGAGCAAACATTTGCGCGGAGTTTCCACTAAACTTCATTATTTACGCTGCAAAATTGTGTATCATATTTTTGTATTGCTTTTAGATGCGACGTGTTATTGTATGCCAATTTGAAAATAAGATCACGCAAAAAGATCCAAAGGCACGTTCATAAGTAGGTACCTACCTACCTTTAAGTCAAACCTATGTCTACAAACATCGAAAAACATAAACTTTACCTTGACCGTTATTTACTTATTTTATTCGATAAAAATACATTATAAAAACATTTTAAAACTTATATAAATTCATTAAAAATATATTAATACTGCCGAATTTTCCAATATTAATAAATATTAAGAAGCTAAACATACAATACGAGCTCTTAAAATCCCTCCCTAAAACACCACCAGGTGTCGCCACCGTGATACAATACAAATTAAACTCTCGATTCATTTCTGTCGACTAACTATCGATTACAAGAACACGAGTGGTTAAAGTGGTTATACTCGAACTGTCGAAACAATGCTTTTTTCCCGCACAAAAGTGGTTTTATTTCATCTGCAAATCGACTTCGCAGTGAAGCACACTCGATACTAAGCGGAGCACGTGTTAGCTCGGTTACAATGCAATTAGATTTTTTAATTGGTCGTGTTAAGTTTTTCGATGGGCGAGAGTTTTTATCGTCGTAAATGAAGTTGGTTAAAATATTACTTAATTTTTTTGATATATATTTGTTTAAAAAGTTTTAACAAAGGCGAAAATTACGAAATTATTTCGGTTTCGCATCACTGTGTATAACATCGCGCAGAATGCCTTACGCTTTTTAAAGTAATTTTTATTTTTTAAGTTTGTCTGTCTGTCTAACTTACGTCCTTCAGTCGGGTGGAGCAGTCCTTGGTCCAAAGGTGAAGCGACGACCATGAAAGAACTCCATGATACACCTTTAAAAAAGTTTGTTTTTTTTCTATAATCTGTCGAAAGAACTTACGGTTCTGGCTGTTCACTTACACCACTCTCTCAACAGCTGTGTGAGAGCGAGAAAACAATACTTCCAGCTGCTTTAATAATGAAGCTAATGGGGTTAAAAACTGAAAGCTACTCGTAGGTGGCGCCACTGTTGAGTGATCCTAATCGCCGCTATATTGCGTTTTTGATTCTTTGTGCTTACCAGCGAATTCGATTCTAATACTACAAAAATGTATTCAACATGGACTGTTAGGCAGTTAAAAAAACAGTTGCGGAATAGAAAAGCATCTACTACTGGAAAAAAGCACATAACCTTGAATATTTAGTGGGCTCGCAATTTTTTCTTCGTAAAGCTTTTATCCATTGTTTTCTCCATTTGATATCTTTAGGGAATACATGGACTCCCGTCTTTTTGCAATCCAAAGCTGAACACAACGTCATATTAATGAAATAAATTGAGTTATTTTTATTTGTTTACAAAATTATTATGGAGGATGACAGATATTTGTCAGATTTAGGGAACACTCAACAGTGCTGCCATCTGAAGTGAGCAAAAGTCAGTTTTTTACCCCATTATAATCATTATTTATAGTGATTACAAATTGTGCTTATTTTATTTTTGATTGTAAGTTAAGTGTAAGTGTAATAACTATATTTGAGCGAAAATTATTTTTTCAAGCAATCCCCAAGACTTAATCTATTTAAAATGTCGTAGGTATGTCGAATAGTGTGTGTGTTAACCTAGCGCGGGAAAATCAAATTTTCTTGCGTTCTTTTGCTAATATTAGCTTAATTACTCAACGTCATTACATTAAAACTAATTTTGCGCAAATATATATAATGTATCAATAAATTACAATTAAAAGTATCACCTACTTATCATTGGTTTAGCGACAAATGGCAATAGACTGAAACACTAAGAAGAAAATTGTTTATTGCCATTTGTCGCTAAACCAATGATATCTAGGAGATACTTTTAATCGTAATTTGTTGATACATTCTATTTATTATCGCAAAATTAGTTTTCATGTAATCACCTTGAGTAATTAAGCTATTATTGGCAAAAGAACGCAAGAAAATTTGAATTTCCCGCGCTAGTGTAACGTTCCACCTTAATAAAGCGCTATGTAAACTCGGGAGAAAGTGACATCTTCAAAAATTCCCTTTGTGAACAATGTACCTACTATACCGAGCAAAACGACAGACACAATAAGATAACGTAAGTACTAATTAAAAAGAAACTCAAAGACCAAATCACATATCTTGTAAAAAGACTACAAAAACCCAATTATGTTAATACGTATCAACAAACGTACGACCAATCCCCAATCCCCTCAGATATACCATTAGAAGACAATTGCCAGAATTGGTCCACTCACAGTCACAATAATAAAAACTTAACCTTATCTACCCCAGCACTAAGTAATTTAGATGGCCGTGTATGGGACATTAAGTGAACGGTTGATTACGACCAATTTATTACGACCCTCAGGAAAGTTGTACGCAAGTCCCAGAACGGTTGTAAAATGTATTAAGCGATGTCTGCGTGAGGTCTTCTTTTAGTGGTTAAGTCTTTATTAGGGTGGTGTATGGTGTATTCGTGTAATCATTTCATTTTCATACTGCCAACATTTAGAAAATACCATGCATATGCCCGTTTTAAAACTGGTTTGGTACTAATAAAGCTTTTCACAAAAAGAGTTTTTTGTTACTTCTGTTGAAAACTTCCCAGTTTTTACCATTTTTATAATAATTTCAAATGTAGATGACTATTTATTCAAACCTCAAGCTGCATATAGTAGCAGACACGTACCAGTGGTACTTCATCTTATAAAATTTTGCCATTAGTTCGTTTGAAGTACCAGGCTACCAAAAATACTGAAGAGGTGAATCGTAAGCGTTTTGTGGCGGGCTACTAGAGACCGTCTCACGAAAGATGACCCGCCGACGCGTAGCCACAGTCGCGCGACGAAATGTTGCTAAGCTCTACTATTTTAGACTCCCCAAAATCTCAATATAAAATAATTGGTGAATATCGATTTTATTTAGTATATTAAAGAAAACATAATATACTTACGTTATACATACAAAAAATTATATGCTTTGTCAATTAGTTCTAATTATTGCCACAGGACTTCTTTCGTGAGAGGAACTCAACATAACTTTGCGGCTGTGCCATTTTGCTTTTGCGCGTATGACTGTGTCATTCTTTACCTTATGTTATACTAGCTGTGCCCCACGGTTTCACCCGCGGATAAAAAGTAGCCTATGTGTTAATCCAGTACATAAGCTATCTATATTCCAAGTTTCATCTAAATCCGTCCATCCGTTTGAGCGTGAAGGAGTAAAAAACATACACACATGAACACAAACACACATACGCACATACAAACTTTCAGCTTTATAATATTAGTGTGATTATTCAGTTTATGTCATTCCGCGTTTTGTTTTCCGAATACGTAGAACAATTTTATTTTCATGTAAGTAATATTATCGGTTAATGTGTATGGTAATGCTAATGACCAATGTGGTTCCTAATAGGTACCTACACCTTAATTTGATGGGAAAGGTTTTTTTCCCCTTTACTTTCATGCCTCTGGTCTTTAAACGATGGCTTACATTCGTTACATTATTTCTAAATGAGTACCCACATTATACGGGCTACGGCGAACATTCGCCGTAGCCCGCATGTGGGCGCCGCGAATGTTCGCCGTATCCCGTATAATGTGGGTACTCCATAAGGAAATAAAATTGTACTTAATGCGATTTAAAATGTAACCAATCCCAGTCAGTCTTTCCCACTGTACCCGGCCACATACACACACTACAAAAAAAGCTTATTATATAAATATAGTCTAAATTGAAATGTTAAAGCTCAATACTAAAAAAAAAGTTAAAAAGTTTTGTGCCTACTTGTTTGTCTACAATGCCACGGGATGGCTATCCACTAGCGTTTAGAGAGGCGTATCGAATTAGCCGGATCGCGCCTGGTCCGGCCACAGCGACCGTGTTCTTGGCTTTGAGTGCTGTGGTACAAGTGGAGGCGATCAGCGATATCATAATTTCTTGGGTGCAATGTAATGGAGGAATCCTGAATCCGAGCTTCTATGACAAAAAAACCGCAGAAAAGCTTCAACTTAACTTTAATGCCGTGCCTAATTCTTACCAATCCATGCTACGTGTCAATGTAGTCAATAATTGTGACACATTAGGTCTAGAATGATCGTATGACTCGTGCTGACTTAGGGGGTAACTTAGCATCTTAGCAGTGTACAGACAGTAGTTTGAGGTTAAAATGCATTTAGAGTTTATTCGCCTGTTTAGCCTAATCACCAGTTAGCCCAGCTTTACGTAAAACAGGCTTTACTTAAAACATAACCTGTTAGCGTTATTTGATTTACATATCCTGTAGAACGATTTATTTGAGCTTTATTCTGTAACAATTTAGTGATACGTACAACCCGCTGCCGCCTGTGTCTTCCACCCGCCGTTTGAGTGACAGTATCGATCTGAAATAATCGCGCGCTGGCAGTGCGCCCCCACCTCATCGTGTTTCGCCCCGATAACTCGCAATTCCGCTCTATCTCCCCAACTCACGACTTTCTTGTCCCCTTTGTGCTTATTTTCTCCAATTTTTTTCCCCACTTTTATTCCGTTCCTTTTATTTTCTTACTACTATTATTTTCTCTTATGTATTTTTCGTGTTTCATCCCCTCCGAGGAAGTTTTTTCCTTCAATCATTCCGGCGGCCGCTATTGGTGAAATGCGGCTAAGTGCCACGGTCTATCGAATTGGTTTTTTTTATAATGAATTCCTTTATGTTCTGTGGAAAAGGAATAATGAAGGAACGTCGATGGCAAATAATGGAAAACTGCCGGCTTGTAGATTGAAAAATATCTAACAAATGTTTTCGATTAGCAATTTAAAGTCTGATCGAATTAAGGTAAATAGACACACATTAGATTTGATAGATCACGTGAGTTTGTCAATCTAAGAATTTAATTCGATTTTATTACATAAATTCCGTGAAAGATAATAATAAATAATATATAAATATTTGTGGACATTTCACACAGCGCCATCTAGCCCCAAACTAAGCATAGCTTGTACTATAAAAACCAGATAACTGATACAATACTTAGATACTTTTTTTTAAATACATACATAGAATACAAAACGAACACTTATGTTCATCATACAAATGTTTGTCCCGGGTGGGAATCAAACCCATGACCTATAGTTCAAAAGACAGAGCTACTACCAACTGAGCTAACAGGCCAGTAATAACTCAATACGGCAACGATACCTCATCTCAAATCATCTTTTAACCTTGACATTGTCGACTAGTAACATTACAAAAAAATCTTGTATGCAATATTGTCTCCTACTTCAGAAAATAGAGATTCCTCAAAAGTATAAACGCTAGGTATAAAATACACTTGAATGCTGCCGTGTCGAACCAGCGTGATGTCGAATCGACTCATATGTTGTCGCACTTTGATGCTTCGCACCTCAGTGTGTTTTACCCCTCAAAAAGATACTATTTTGAAATATTAGAATGGCAAAAGCTTTTAATGTACTGAGGAGAATGCTGCTGCCCATTCTCTGGATATTCCCTTAGCCGACTCTTACGGCACCCACAGGAAGAGATGGGGTGGTCCTATTCGCAAACCGGGACCACACCGCCTCAAGTACGTATTGTAGATTTGTGGCGTAATATGCGGATGACTTGGACCAGCGCCTATACTAAGATTACATCGCCACTTACTTTGCACTTGGGCCAGCCCCCAAGACGACTGGTTTCTGGTTCGAGCCGGGCCCGCTAGCGGGCGCGGCAGGCCGCGGATACCGACGTCACTATATTATTGGCGACTACCTTACGCGCTCGATTAATGTTTTCGCTCCGTAATTTATTAATTTTTGTGTGTTGTAATCTTGCTATATCTATTCCAAATTAAATACTATACTTCATTTTAATCGGCCTATAGTTTTCTTTCTTTTGTGGTGTAATTGATAACTAACTATTCACGACTCAGCCCACACATTCATCGTCAATAGCCGGAAACGTCCACTGCTGAGCACAGGCCTCCCCCGTAAAACGACATTTTGGACGTTTATCATAGGAGGGGAATTTGCCATAATCACCACGCTTGGCAGGCGGCTTGGTGATCGCAGAAGCTTCTAATGTACCGGGAGAATGCTGCTACCCATTCTCTGGATATTCCCTCAGCCTTGTAGATGCTCAGTAATAGATTATTTACTTCAAATATCAACTTAAATCGTAACAATATTCACACCGATTATGCGATCAGTAATATTAAACGCCCGATCTTATTAGCTCATTATAAACGGTCCTTGAAGTTAGGGCGCGTGCACACTGCAATGTGCGATCAATCAAAATTGTCAACCGATTGGAAAGTCCGCACCGAGTGGCGTCGCGTATCAATCATTCTCTCGTACGATGGCCCGCTTCATTTTTGGAGTTTGAATGAGTATTGACGGCTTATTTGGATCGTCGAGAGCTGCAGAGGAATTTATCGATCAACTTCAAAAATGAAGGTGTTAAAGTCGTAATTTTTCTTAAATTTAGTTTTTGTCTCGTCATAAAACAGGTAATAAAATGATAGAAAAGTAACACAGGAGAATCTGGGGCTAGATGAGCTATACTTACTTGTGACTAGGCAAATAGAACTCTGGCAGATACCTACACAAACCTATATGTATTTCACAATGGGAAAATATGGCAATAATGAATTGATTTCCAATTTTCCTTTAACGAAAGTAAATTTTTATTACTCTATTTCGTCAAGATTAGTGTAAGCCTGGTATCGGTATAGTCAAGCGATGCAATATAGTCTATTTGGCCGCGTTTGTTCGCTACCAAAACATTATAGTTTTACCGAGGGCGGGCGGCATTTTCTTTCGTAGTATGACAAGCCGTAAACAGACAACTTCCATTACATGATTGACTCGGGCCCATCCTGATACATCAGAAAAACGACAGATTGCGTAACAGTCCTCTTTTCATCGAAGCCAGCTATCCGTACCGTCATTACCGTCCAGGAATCGAACCCCCACTCAAGTGGTAACCATAAAGCAAATTAATCAATTAGCTGGAGGCATGTCGACAACATTACGCTTAACGTTTAACTCTACCCTCGGTTTTAACAACCACCTAACTTGACCCTTTCCTACGAACGATCCAATCTAGCTGAGAGGTCTTTCACCCTCGCTTTCGGGTGTTTAACATCCAGTGTAACCTGAACCTTCTTGTGTTGCGAGCTCGTTTGATTTGAGAGGTCTTGTTGTGTGGCGAGTGGGTTTTGTCTGTAATGTTAGGGTAGTAACTTTGTGCAATACTGCTGACGCATTTGCTTGTCGTTGAGTGCGTTTTGTTCGAACAATGTGTTGATAGTTTATGATGGAGAGCTTGTACAATTTGTGCATCCCCTAGGTTTTGTCGTGTAATGATGCTCGGGCTGCGTAGTTTGATACTTTTGTGCGTTTAAATAAGAGTATCAAGTCAGCATTTAACTATTGAAGCACGCTCTGTTCAATTTAATATTTCAAAGATGTTATAAATGCTCTTTATGAGTTTAGAACTTCTGTTTAGTGGTACTATTTCAGGCCAGGAACTTCCTATTTCACAGCTAAAACTACTACAAATGATCAAACTTGTCTATTGCTCTATACATTTCATTTTGTATGAACTAGCAAAATAATAGAAAAAAGTAGACTCAATGAACTTTTCCAAAAAAACGCTATTTAATGTTAAGTATCTTTTCTGAAGACGTCCACTGCTGAACATAGGCCTCCCCCATAGAGCGCTACTTTAAGCGGCTGCTAGTCTCCTGCATCCATTGGCTCCCCGCAGCTTTCGCCAGATCGTCGGTCCACCAAGTTCGTGGTCGCCACAGAGATTGGCTGAAGCTTTTTATATTCGAATTCAAAAATAGTGCCAGTAACGAATAAAGCCCTGAAGTTGGCGGAGAATGGCTGCACATTTTGTAAACATCTGTAAAAACGTATCTAGGTATAGGTACAAACTTACGAACGAGCGTCACATGCGCGACTTTTGCTACAGAGCCCACAGACCTAACGAAAATATTCAGGGTCTGTGGGAGGGCCTAACTTCAGAGCGATAAAGTTTCGCTGACATGTGTATCATAATTATCTTTATAAGTACAATTTTCTTTAAAGACATATTCTTATTAGTTCCCTAAAATTTTAACAACCAGTAGAATTTGAACTCTCGTCTTCCAACTCACTGGTTTAAAAGCTTTCACCGCTAAGCTATGTCATACTCCTATCAATTGCTACGTAAACCTACTTAGAAATGTATCCCATATGAATTTTCTTTTAACAGATTAACTTTCCTTATCCCAGTAGATGCGCTCCAATCGGAAGCCGGATCAGATGGGAACAGCGAGCACGCGTCGTCCGGAGACGAGGACTCCCAAATGCGGTTACGACTGAAAAGGAAACTACAGAGAAATCGGACCTCCTTCACCAACGACCAAATCGATAGTCTTGAAAAAGGTGAGTACTTTTATGATCGTTCTTGGGAATAACGCACGCCTAATATAATGTCGTAATTGGGAATTTTGTGGAATGAAGTTGGCGTTGGCGTTCGTGCGTGTTGTTACAAAATTCTCACCAGTCTCATAATCGCACTTTTTATTTGATCTGAGATATCTTTTCTCATTCATGATCTTTTCCAATTGGTGTTTAGTACCTATAGTAATCCCCATCTCTTCCCGTGGGTGCCGTAGAAGGCGGCTAAGGGAATATCCAGGGAATGGGTCGCAGCGTTCCCCTCGGTCTTGGTGGCAATCAATCTTCACCTACTGCGATCACCAAGCCGCCTGCCAAGCGTGGTGATTATGGCAACCCCCCCCCCCCCCCCCCTAATGACAAGCACAAATAAAAACGGCCCCCAGTCCCCGGCAGCTCTGCTATCCCGTGGCTACGGTAGCGGCCACGGTAACGGCAGGGCAAGGGGTGCGAAGAATCTCCGGCAGACGCCCGGCTACCAACCCCAACGACGACCCCTGGCCCTGGCAACACATAACGTGCGCACACTGAAGGCTGACGAAAGGATGGTCGAGCTAGAGGCGGAGATGGGTAAGTTACGCTGGGATGTAATGGGATTGTCAGAAGTCCGAAGACAGGGACAGGACACGATAATCCTAAATTCCGGTAACTTATTCTTCTACCGGGAGGGAGACCAACTCTCCCAAGGGGGTGTCGGGTTTCTCGTCCGCAAGTCTCTCGTCAACAACGTGGTCAAAGTCGACAGTGTGTCGGCCAGGGTAGCGTACCTGGTACTCCGAATAACCAAACGGTATTCGTTGAAGGTTATACAGGTATACGCGCCGACATCGGCACACTCAGACGATGAAGTAGAAGCTATGTATGAGGACATATCCGAAGCCATGCATACTTCCGAAACATACTTCACCGTTGTGATGGGAGACTTCAATGCGAAGTTGGGCACAAGGAATAGCGATGAGCTGAGAGTGGGGACATTTGGATACGGGCAGCGGAACCCTCGAGGACAGAGGCTGGCTGACTTCATGGAGAAGGAGGGACTCTTTATGATGAACTTCTTCTACGAGAAGCGGCCATCCAGGAAGTGGACGTGGATAAGTCCCGACGGTTCCACTAAAAATGAGATAGACTTCATCATGACGACCAAGAAGCACATATTCGATGATGTCTCTGTGATCAGCAAGGTGAAAACCGGTAGCGATCACCGTATTGTTAGAGGCACATTGAATATCAATGTTAAGCTCGAAAGGTCACGTCTGGTGAAGTCTACGCTCCGTCCAAATCCTGTCCAAATCCAAAACCCCGAAGGCTTTCAGCTGGAACTCCAAAATCGCTTCCAGTGCCTAGCCGACTGTAACACAGTGGACGAGCTAAACGACGGGTTGGTGGAAACTGTCCAAGCTGTTGGATCGAAATTCTTTAAGACCCAACGCCGAAAGAAGACTCAAAAGCTCTCAGAAAAAACTCTTGAGCTAATGGCCGACCGGAGCGAAATGAAGCTGCAGTCTTCAGTTGATATGTCAGCCTACGGTGAACTCAATAGACGAATCTGGAGTTCCTTGCGACACGACTTGCGTGCTCTTAGTACTTCACGTATTGAGGCCGCAATTGAGCGGAACCAAGGCTCTAAAGTGTTCGCAAAGGATTCGTCTATTGGGCAACACCAAATGACAAAACTGAAGACCGAAAATGGTAGCGTCATTTCATCCAAGCCTGAGATTCTGAGAGAGATCGAGAACTTCTATGGACAGTTATACACCTCGACACGTAAGCCCGCTACTAACACAGCTCAGGACATCAGAGCCAAGTTAGTCCGACACTATACCGAAGATATCCCGGACGTCAGCCTGTACGAGATTAGAATGGCCCTCAAACAGCTTAAAAACAACAAGGCACCAGGTGAAGATGGAATTACGACCGAACTTCTGAGAGCGGGTGGTAGACCGGTACTTTTAGTCCTCCAGAAGTTATTTAATTCTGTCATCCTTGAAGGTATAACGCCAGAGGCATGGCACAAGAGCGTGGTGGTGCTCTTCTTCAAAAAAGGCGATAACACCTTATTGAAGAACTATAGGCCCATCTCGCTCTTGAGTCATGTGTATAAGCTGTTTTCGAGAGTCATTACGAATCGTCTCGCACGCAGGTTTGATGAATTCCAGCCTCCCGAACAAGCCGGTTTCCGAAAAGGCTTTAGCACCATAGACCACATCCATACGCTGCGCCAGATTATACAGAAGACCGAAGAGTATAATCGGCCGTTATGCCTAGCGTTTGTGGACTATGAGAAAGCCTTCGATTCAATCGAGACTTGGGCGGTGCTGCAGTCCTTGCAGCGATGCCAAATTGACTATAGGTATATCGAAGTTTTGAAGTGTTTGTACAGTAAGGCCACTATGTCAGTCCGACTACAGGACCAGAGTACGGAACAAATTCCATTGCAAAGAGGCGTGAGACAGGGAGACGTTATTTCTCCGAAACTGTTCACAAACGCATTGGAGGATGTTTTCAAGCTCTTGGAGTGGAAAAGATCTGGCATCAACATAAATGGCAAGTACATCACTAACCTTCGTTTTGCCGATGATATAGTCATAATGGCGGAATCGCTCGAGGACCTTAGCACCATGCTCAACGACCTCAGTAGAGTCTCCCAGCAGGTTGGTCTTAAGATGAATATGGACAAGACAAAGATCATGTCTAATGCTCATGTTCCACCTATACCGGTAATTGTTGGGAACGATACTCTCGAAGTTGTCGACAAGTATGTCTACCTAGGACAGATTGTCCAATTAGGTAGGTCCAACTTCGACAAAGAGGTGGCGCGAAGAATCCAACTCGGCTGGGCAGCGTTCGGGAAGCTTCGTCCTATCTTTTCGTCCAAAATACCGCAGAGCCTGAAAACGAAAGTTTTCAATCAGTGTGTGTTGCCAGTGATGACTTATGGAACTGAGACATGGTCTCTTACTGTTGGCCTCATTAGTAAGCTCAAAGTCGCGCAGCGAGCTATGGAGCGAGCTATGCTCGGTGTTTCCCTGCGAGATAAGCTCCGGAACGAGGAGATCCGCAGGAGAACTAAAGTGACCGATATAGCTCTTAGAGTTAGTAAGTTGAAGTGGCAATGGGCAGGCCACATCGCTCGTAGAACTGACAACCGATGGGGAAGAAAGGTTCTCGAGTGGCGACCACGAACCGGAAGACGCAGCATAGGCCGGCCCCCCACTCGGTGGACCGACGACCTGGTGAAAGCCGCGGGGAGCCGATGGATGCAGGAGGCGAGCAGCCGCTCAAGGTGGCGTGCTCTGGGGGAGGCCTATGTTCAGCAGTGGACGTCTTCAGGCTGTTGATGATGATGATGATGATGATGACCTATAGTAAAGTCTAAAATAAGAAATACTTCATCACAAGGTCTTTCTGACGAATTTCTTTTGAATGTAACCATTCAAAAGAAATTATCATCGGTGGACCAACGATCTGGTGCAAGCCGCGGGGAGCCGATGGATGCAGGAGGCGAGCAGCCACTCAAGGTGGCGCGCTCTGGGGAAGGCCTTTGTTCAGCAGTGGACGTCTTCAGGCCGTTGATGATGATGAAACCATTCCTGTGCGTACCTACATTCATGTTAGCACCTCAACCAATAATACCATCATCCCATCAAAATAAACCAACACTCGGTCATAATCACACAGAAGTTCCCATAAGTGGTCCCCAGAGTCTTCATAAAACCATTTCTTGTCCCTTGTTTGCCCTCAAGTTATTAGCAAATAAACAGGGCTAGTTATTAGTAAACAAATAAATATTGTCCCCCAATATTTGGTCAGCTCTCAGATCGTGGCACTGGGCCCAATTATGTGACGGTGATAATCTCGGTTCTTGTTTGTGTATCGACTTCTGTTTAGATGAAATAAGCGATTGTTTCAAAAGGTTAAGGAAAACGGTTGTTTTTGGCTAAATGGATAAGAAAATGGCAGGGTTTTGGTGGAAATATTGTTTTCTTAATGGCATTACAGTGTTGCGTCGCCAGCTCCCGTAACTGAACAAATTCTGCTCATTTTTCTTATCTTATTCTTTTTTTCGTTCGTCGCATCAACAGCTGGAAGACGTCCACGTGATATAAAAAGATGATGTCACAAAATCAGGTTTTTTGTCACACTGTGCACTGCTGGACACAGGCCTCCCCCATAAAACGCCACTTCAGATCGGACGCTTATCATATCACCCCCAAATACTTGTCCTTTCACGAGACTCGAAGGTCCGGGTTATGGGCTGACCTTTTCAAGCGCACCATGCACAGATGCTGTCAAAGTCATTAAAATTTTCAGTTTATTAAGGGAAGCGTATTTAAATGGTTACGTCCATACAAAAAATGCCAATGGTTTTCCACCTCTAAATGTTATCCGATTTGTATGATACTTTTATGTATTATTTGCCCAGTAAAAGTTGAAAAGTTGATAAAGTAAAAGATTGCTCGTCCTTTTTTTTACAATATCTTCGTATTTATAGCAACCTAAAGTTACGAACATTTTATGACGAAGAAAAGTACCTACCTAGTTGTAATTAAAACACGAAACATATTTACAAAAAAAACAAGGGATACAAGCATAGATTATAACCTATCCATACGATTGACACCAACATCAAAAGTTTTTGTTAATTTTTAGAGTGTGAAAACCGTTGGCGCCCTAATGGCTAAAATCTGGGTAAACTCATGGGCTCTATTGTCTCTATGATGTGTTGTGGAGAGCAGAGCGACGGCAATAACATTTTCAAATACCAGGACGGCCCAACACTCAATACTCAATACTCAATAATTTATTGTAAACATTATACATTACAAGCAGGTGTTAATTAGCATATTTAGAAGTGTTACATAATGACCCTGCTTGGGTATGGCAATATTGTGCGGAGCGAATCGACCTAGCCATAATGAATCTGTCCGAAAGGAATTCGTCTAACGTCTTCTTAAAACCTCCCTTTTTTTGCAGAATTCGAGCGGACGCACTACCCTGACGTGTTCGCCCGGGAACGACTGGCCGAAAAGATCGGATTGCCTGAGGCACGTATCCAGGTAAAATAAAATCCAGTTTACACCGCGGTAAGGTCGTATACCAATAATAATCATTAATACCTACTAGGATCTGATCTGGTACTAAATTTGGGTTTGGGTTAATACTAATCATATTTGTTAACCTACACACTAGGTAGGTAAAGCAAGAAACCTACCTACTTACCCATTTTATTTCTTACTTACTAAATTAACTTATATTAATGAGAAACGGTTAATTATTTATACCCAGGTATTTGATAATATTTGTAGCATTGGTAGTCGTCTATTGATTAAAATGCATGGTGTTGTTCATGTATTCCCACAACAGCACCACGTAGCTCTCTGTATGTAAGAATTTACTCGCATTCGTGGTAAAAAGGTCATTTTGGGGACAGGGTATTTTTAGAAAAGAAAATATTGAGAAAAGGATATATTTAGAAAAGATGTTTTGAGAAAAGGACCTTTTTGAAAAGAACATTTTTTAAGTAAAGAACATTATTGTAAGAAAAAAACTTTTTTATGTAAGTAAAGGATATTTTTTTAGAAAATAACTTTTTTTAATGATTTTTTTTAGTAAAGGACATTTTTAGAAAACAAATTTTAAGACAAGAACATTTTAAGAAAAGAACATATTTCACAAAATAACTTTTTTAGTAAAGAAAACATAAAAAAGCTAATGAGCTGAGAAAATAATGAACATGTTAGTTTGATTATAATAAAATTTTAATCCCAATTTTTTAATTGTAATTATTAATTAATTTAATGTCAATGGAGTATATAAACAGTTCATATTGGGAAACGAATGATATTTTTGAAAAATTGGATCGGGTTGGTGCCAACTAACCTTCCAACCTTCGAGTTATACCTAATCAGACGCGGCGAGAGTTCTATACTTAGTTCCAAACTTTAGTAAGTGATACTTATTACAAAAACTACACTTTACGCACAAAAATTTAATGCACTAGTAAACAAAAATCTCTTATCGCATCACGCTTATTTCGATGACCTCAATGCGTGTAAATTAATTCAATTTTAAAATAAATCTTCCAAAATAAGCCCTTTATTAAAACGAGCGCGGATGCGTCCATAAGGACCTGTTTACACTGTCTGTTTGGGTAGGCTCGGGCCGCATGTAAATGCGTCTTTAGCAAACATGTTAAAAAAACAAGGGGTATTAATAATATGAAATGCTGAGCGTCTTTGTGCAAATAATACATAATATGTATGAATGTATACTTTAATATACCTATAGATTATGTAAATATTTCCGTTGCTTGGCACTGAGGGTTGATTCGACCATGTGTACGCTCTTTGTAATTTTTTGTTAAATTTTGAACAGCGGTGGACTATCAAAAACTTCAACAAGTTATTTTTTATAACTATTGTCTAAAATCACTGACTTACAATATCATTATTAAGTTGTGATTCATTAATTTATGTTGACTAGATTCCGTCAAGTCTAGAGTGAATAAGCTTAAGGTTTGCGTAGGTCTGATGTCAACTGGCCACCGAGATCATGCGATTTAACGCCGTGCGATTTCTTTGGGGTTTTGTGAAATCTCGGGTTTATGCGAACAAACCAGAAACAATTCCTGAGCTCTAATCCGAGATCCAACGCGTCATAGGTGAGATACAGCCACATCTCTGTGAAAGTCATGGAAAATTTCATGAAAAAAGTAATGACTTGTCGTTAGAGCGTTGGGGGCCATTTGACGGATATTTTATTCCATACTTAATCGTAACATGTCCAGTAAAAGAATCACAGCTATCTCAAAAAATGCGAGTTTTTATTTTAAATTGAAAAAGTGCATTCTTACTGAGATACCTTTTACCTACTTCATCTGAGGCCACACCATCGCGATACATGTTATTTATTTGTGTAATTTTTCAAACCACTAATAATACAATTACTTAACATTTAATATGATTTACACTAACAACATTTAAAAATTAACAAGTCAAAATACTTACTTTGGCAGCGTAAAAAATTAATTTAATTAGTGTAGCTGGCTTTTAGACGAGCTGTTATATTCCCCTATTTTAAAAGCTTGGTGTCAAATATAATATTTTCAGCCATTAGCAACGAATTTAACTGCAAGTACTTAAATTAAATTAGGTTAAAAGTATTTTCATGTTGTGTTTATAATAATATTTATTAATCACAATGTAGAGTAGCACAATTTTTGTATACAGTAGAGACGTACTGTCTATATGTTTTCTTGGCTTACCCCCGGTTTCTTGTACGTTATTAAAGTAAAACTCATGTCAATAAAAAGTACTGAACGCTGATTGGTTGAAGACAGACGATGACCAACAGGCAACCAATGAGCGTTCCGTATTTTTGAGTTGACATGTTTAACTTTAACAAACGTATGAGAAACCGTTAATGGCTAAAGAAATCTTGATGTAATTTGGTGTGTAGACATAGGTAGTTTGAACCCTGAGAAGGACACGTCTACGACATAGGGTACATCTTTTGTTTGCGATAGCGTAGTGTAGTCCATGCGTGCGAAGCCGCGGGTAGCAGCTAGTGATTACATAAGTAAATATAATTAGATCTCTAGTTGAACACTAGTAACACATTTGGGCGCGCAATTTCTGTTATATTGGTACCTTGGAACCATGGGCATAGCGAGGTATGGGCAGGGAGAGGGGGGGGGGGGGGGGGGGGGCAGCTGCCCTCCTCTAGATCTAAGGCCTAGACCCTAGAAAGACAGTCGCTGGTTGGCTGAAGTGTATAAACTAGAATAATAATAAACTAGATTTCTGCAAAAAGAATTCTAAAGTGAGTGTTGGTAGGATGACATAATATGCTAAATTTACTGATGTAGGTAGGAAAATAAAGAAAAAATATCATTTAAAAAAAAGGTTAATTAAACCATCATCAATCGCCTGAACTGTATACGGAAAAATACTTTATCATTTTGTTAAAATTTCTATGATATTAATCTCAAACCTATCCTTAAAATAGATTTAAAAAAAATGCTTAAAAAGTTATAAGTATTTATATTTAAAAATGATGGAGGTACTTATGAGGTGACAAACATAAAAAGACCTGGATCAGGTGGACCGACGATCTGGTGAAAACCGCGGGGAGCCGATGGATGCCGGAGGCGAAGCAGCCGCTCAAAGAAGCGCTCAGTGGGCGAGGCCTATGTTCAGCAGTGGACGTCTTAAAGCTGTTGATGATGATGATGATGAACAGAAAAATAAAAAAAAGGTAAAACTACAACCGCATTGAAAACCTATTTAAAGTCGGCAGGGCAAAATTATTGGCGTGGTTTTATGTGTTTTATTGTGTCATAATAATAACCTTTCAAAAGATGGCAACATTAACACACTTACCGAAAAACTTGGTACCAAAATGAGGAGTATGAAACTTCACTAGTGTTTTCTTGTTCGCGCCAAGAAAAAAGAAAATGGCGGCGACATTGTCCCAGCAAGGACTAAGCTCCAACATTAACCTCGTGTCGTCGGACTGTAGTTAATATTCTAAACGGCTACGTGCATTCAAACTTTGTTTTGAGGAGAAACGAAAGAGTAAAAGTCGTAGGAATTTGATAGTGTCACGCGTTTTATGTAAGTTTTTCATTTTCATCATTAGTTCATTACCTTTTTTATGTCCATGCAATTTTCACAAGGATTCTTCGGTCTAATAATCTTCGTGTTGGTCTATCTTAGTACCTACACGACATTGGTGAAATTGTGGCGAAATTGCCGCAAAAGCCACTAAGATTCATGATTCAGTCTACTAAAAAAAAATAAGTTTATTACGTAAATGTAAGTAAGTAAGTAGGTATAGAGTACTTTTACTAATAGAATATTGAACGAAGGAAAAACAATTAGGTAGATAGGTACTCATACATTAAAAGAAACATAAATAAATCCACGCATAATGAAAAGAATTTCAAATAGAAGCGAAATTCAACAGATTTTCAGTGAAACCATTCGCCGAAAACAAACAACATCCGAAATATCGACATTTATAATTGAGCGGGGCACATCCCTACCTTGCCTACTTTTGTATATTGTACATCCTGAAGCTTCAGCGTGCAATGACAAGCTACTTTAGACTTTATGAGTGGGCGGTAGGGTTCAATGTCGCCTGTTCTGCTGGGTGGTTAGGCTTTTAAGGAGGGGACTGATTTGTTCGGAGGGACTTCACCACGTGTTGCCCTCGGGTTCAAGGCTGCGATGAGATCGTGTGGCCATGGCTTTTGTGTTTTGTGGATTTTTGAGGCTCCTAACCATATTTATTCAATTCTACTGTAAAAATCCATATATAATTAATGGATTGTAAGCACATTTTCAAAACTGTCCTGTAAGTATATTTTTTGGCACCATAGGTGCTCATCATCATCAGCATCATCATCATCATAATCATCATCATCATCATCGTCAGCTTGTATTAGTCTACTGCTGGACATAGGCCTCTCATTTTGATTGATTAAATTTAAAATAGGTACTTACTGCAAAATAATGTGAAGCCACAGAATACTTAAAACCATAATTCAAAACAAAATATTAAAAAAAATATTATTTAAGTAGGCATTCTATCCTCAATATTTCCCCTCGCCCATCGTCACTGCATCCAGGGGTATGGTATCGATCCTCGAGCCTACCGGAAGCGGGGAGCGTTTCCGCTCCGAGGGAGGTGTTTTGAAAAATTGGCACCTACAAATATTTCTACACTCAAAAACACGAATCGCAACTCTATTTGTACTCTTATAAGATCACATTTTACGTGTTACCAAATTTCACTGAGATTACTTTGTGCCCAGATTTCTCTTGTTTTTATGTCTGTGATTAATATAGGTTTTTGTGTAATGTAATGATTTATTTCTGTGCTGGTGTAAATAGGCGGGACCTTAATGATACCCAATAGGGAGGAAAATGACACATGAAATAAATATAACAGCTATTTATGTAGCTGCTATTTTGTTAAGCGTTATTGTTTTCTTGTGTTAATTTACCAATAATTTAGGTACTACCGCGACTACCACTTACCACAGACCATAAAAGTGGCAATGACATTCAGATTAGGTAATGAGCTCAAAACCTAAATCTATTTATTACCGTATCATCATCAACAGCCTGAAGATGTTCACTGCTGAACGTACTCCTCCCCCAGAGAGCGCCACTTTGAGCGGCTGCTCGCCTCCTGCATCCATCGGCTTGCAGCTTATTTTTTATCACCGTATAGTTATCTCAATTCTGTTATATCACTACCACAGAGTAATATTTCTGATATTTTTTATACGTGTTGTTATAGCCTGTTTACACAAATCGCGCATGTAAACCCCCCAAAATAAGTCGAACATTCAACTTTATCTTGCATTACACAGAATATTGTATGTAATACCTACTTTTCCTTTCAAACATAAACCTCGTAAAGTCGCTAATGAGCAAACTTTACAAGCTAAAAACAACTAATAATTACTTGCACTTTACACAGGTATTCAAATTAAAACGTGAAAATAACGCAAATTTCAACCACATTTCCATTTTATGTATTGGAGAATATCGCGGGCTAAACAATTAGGGTCCCGCAACTCGTTTATTTAATAAAATTATGGGAAAATCCCAGTTGAAGGAACCCTCTAACTCTATTCCGGTCGTTACTATGAGGGTAGGCGTACAATTTATAAAAGGCCAGTGGAAATAGCTGAGAGGCGGGAAAAGGCCTGTCATGGCTGTCATAGACAACATATCTATAGACACGGAAAATGGGAGACGTCGCAATATTTTATCGCGGCGTTAAGCTGGGACCATGGCCGTAGGTAGGAGGGGGGGGGTTGGGAGTTCAAACCCCTACATTAGGGGTATGGACCCCTAATTGCCCCCTGAAACCCTAGCCTTCCCACAGTTTTATACATACTTTACTATTAATGCATTGTTAATAATGGAATAAATCAATAAGGAGCAGCGCCGCCCGGTAGAGCCAGAGAGCCACAGCGGTCGCTCCTAGGCACCAGAGGAGGGCCATAATATAAAAAGCGAAAAAAAAATCAATAAAGTTTTGATGGCTCTTAGCTTTGACGAGCTATTGGCCAAGGTTCAGTTCAAGTTTCCTCTTTCGTTTTCGAAACAGCAACACCGCTTTAGACTCAATTCAGACAGAGCAGCAAAATTCTCGAGCAGTTTTTAAGTGCTATATGAATATCAACCTTAAGCTATTTAGACAAAGCTGAAAATAGTATGCAACATTAAAATAGGTAAGATTTTAATGTTGCATACTGTTTTCATCTTTGTCTGAATGAAATAAGGTTTATATTCCAATAGCACTTTATATCTGCTCGAGCATTTTGCCGCTCTATGTGAATTGACCCTAACGTAATAATATTGCACTAATTCTGTTACAATACAATATACTATAAGGTAGGTACGTGGTTTGCTGCGCACTTTGATATCAAATGCTTGAATCGCCATGCGTATTTTCTGAAATACAGTAAGTACAGCAAATAAAACATTTTTCGCGCTCGCTTCGCTCGCGCTTTCAAAATTTCTACTGAGTATACCTATTTGGTTTTATAACAAGCGCGTTTGTATTGAAATACTTAGTAATTGTTTTAGAAACTTTAATGCAGGTTTTTGGCGGGAACGCGGAAAAGTTCACGTCGGTGCATTGTATTATTTTACAAAACTTATGCTTTTTCCAGTGTTAATGTTTAAAATTGGTGGTGTTTTACGCATTAAGTGCTGAATTACGAGCATGAGTGTGGGCAAGTGATATAATGTAGTGAAACGTGGTTTTTCGTGTTGCTTCCAAAATTCCATAGAAGCCTCTAGTAAAGTTGCCACCACTTTACTAGGGCATGCCTTAGACTGGATTATGACTTAGACTAGACTATGACTACTCTGACTGTGACTATGACTTGACTTTAAGTGAAAATTTCCATAATACGATGAAAAATTACAAAACTTGACACTGGCTAAATACACTATGTGTGGAGCCAAAAAATAAAAAAAAAACTTTAATGCAATGATTAATTAAAAAATCATTTATTAACATAATAAAAGATAGTTTTTTGGCGGGAACGCGGAAAAGTTCACGTCGGTGCATTGTATTATTTTGCAAACCTTATGCTTTTTCCAGTGTTAATTTTTAAAATTGGTGGTGTTTTACGCATTAAGTGCTGAATTACGAGCATGAGTGTGGGCAAGTGATATAATGTAGTGAAACGTGGTTTTTCGTGTTGCTTCCAAAATTCTATAGAAGCCTCTAGTAAAGTTGCCACCACTTTACTAGGGCATGCCTTAGACTGGATTATGACTTAGACTAGACTATGACTACTCTGACTGTGACTATGACTTGACTTTAAGTGAAAATTTCCATAATACGATGAAAAATTACAAAACTTGACACTGGCTAAATACACTATGTGTGGAGCCAAAATATAAGAAAAAAAAAAACAATAAAAAAACTTCGAAATGTAATACTTTTTTATTATAGAAGCTTCGGTTAGTTATTTATTAGCCGCTCCGGGCATATAAGTACTTTTTTAAATAAGTTTTTTTTTTAAGAAAAAAAAAAACCAAAGACTTTCCCTTCAACACGATCATAACTTTACAACCCTCCGCGTAGTTCTTTGCGAGGGTTCGGATAAAATATTGTCGGTAACATTCTAACGAATTTGTAGGAGGCCGAAGCAATAATATTATGACATATTGCCTTACGCGCAACCTCTTTGAACGGCCACCATTTCCGGGAGTTTTCTTATACAAAAAATACATAATATCGGAGTACATAATAAATATTATATTGTATAGGTTGTATAGGTAACAAACTGGTCACTTTGATCTTTCTCGTTTCAACCAACATGTAAAATGTCTTTTATTTTTTCACATAAAAGCATTCAATCAACAGTTTAACATAAAATAAATTATAAACAACTAGCTGCGCCCCGCGGTTATACCCGCGGATAAAAAGTAGCCTATGTGTTAATCCAGTACATAAACTATCTACATTCCAAGTTTCATCCAAATCCGTCCAGCCGTTTGAGCGTGAAAGAGTAACAAACATACACACATACAAACTTTCAGCTTTATAATATTACCTTTATAATATTAGTGTGATAGTGTGATATGATATCAATTACTTAGCTATTTATTGCTACAATATGAATGATAAGTTATAATTTCAGATCCTAGAGACGGAATACCTAATGCCTAATTGGTAGGGCTTTTAATCCGGTGAGTTAGAAGGCGCGGGTTCAAATCCCGCTGGTTGCTAAAATTTTAAAGAACTATATTAACTTTATGGAATTAGCAAGATTTTTTTTTTGTTTTTTTTCTTGTTTTTCTTTTTTATATATTTTTTTTGTACCTATCTACTTACTAAGTATACACCTATTATATAATGAGGCCAATTTTGAAGGCTTTAGTTTTAGTTTTAGGACTCATTAAAAAACTTAAAACTAAATGGTAATTTAAAGGCACCACTTTATGTCATTTTAGTAACTTCAAACTCAAATTTTAATCGAAATGAATGAATGATTTGAACGAAATCTGATCAATTTAGGATTTTAGGTGAATGTGCTAATTTGAAGGCACATTTTAAGTGACATAAAAACTTTTAGTACTGTCATTTAAAATTTTAAGTTGGTTTTTAGTATATTTTAACAAGTACCATTTTGGATCCTTCCTAAAAATAACTTAAAATTCTAAGTGAGTTTTTTCTATGTAGTTTTGTATATTTACTTGTAAAAGCAGTTGACACCAATACTTCTGTTCAACTTCCACACAAAAAAGAAAGAAATTTGATATTTTGAATTCGTGTCCATATTTTATTTCAAAAAACAACAAGGCTTATAAATAATACAAAGTAGATAAATTTAAAAGTTTTATTATATAATAATTGTTGCACTTAGGTAGCAGTTGTAATCATTATGATTAGCACTGCACTTCAAAACAAACAAATAAATTTAATTCATTTTTAAACTACCTCCTAAGTAGCATTTTGCTTTGGCCTGAATTCTTCCAAGTATAAAACTTTGTTTGCTAGCTATCACTAACACCAGCTACTATAATCGTGATAGGGGTTTATAAGGCTGCTGCCAAAGACTTATGTAAATAGGGCGAATTCTGTGGCTGCTGCTATCTGTTGATCCGCCACATGCATAGCTTCAGCCAATTTCACTATGACTTCCTGTAGGTAAGTTCCTTCCATTCTCCACCACTGATGCCTGCGTGGCTGGTGCGGGACCGAACCAGCCTGTAGGCTCTAAATGAAAAAGCTACCTTTCTCTTCTTGCTTTTCATATAATTATGGGTGTAGGAGGTTTTTGTTTGAGTGAGCAGAATAAAAAATGCTAAAACTCTGCATCTATTATCCAACGTCCAATACCTCCCGCCGACAGCATTAAACTCTTTGATATAAAATCAAAGGTCATAATCATCAATCAGTAAACTGGTCAAATTCTTTGCGTGTGATGGTCTATCGTTATAGGTACGTAACGGTGGCGGAGTTATGAGTTGTTTTGGGACTGTTGTGTTACTCCCACTTCGGCTGAGCCAGGCTGGACGACGAAGATGATGTATGTATGACGGGGTCTTCATTGTTGGCAGACGTTCAGCCAAAGGCAATTTGTTTGTTCTTAGATCCCCCTTCTTGCCAGCCGTTGTACATACTTCCGTAATTTCTTCACGTATCCGCGAAAATTAATTGATATTTGAATTCAAAACATTATTTGACAAATAGATGTTACGATCAAAGAGTATATAATTTGTTACGATCACAGACGACGTCACGAAAACAAAACTGAAACGTACTGAAATGTTACCTTTTTACTAAAATCGATGTAGGTCTACCACTGATTATTGCATCGAAAAAATTCTAGGTCTGTGGATTATAGCGACATAGTAGTTTTTTTTTCATCTGTGAGTTCAATGGTGTATGAAAGTAAAGTCGGAATCGTTCTATTTATTGTTTTTTTCTCTAATCTGTGTTCTATTTAGTTTAGAACTGTCACTTAAATTTAAATATTTTTAAAATTATCTAAAACTAAAACTAAAGCCTTCATAATTACCCCCAATATCTACTTATAATATAACATCAAAAAAATGATACTACAAAAATGCTATAGGACTTAAATAAAACTATAAATGAAATGCTATTCGTTGGTAAACACTATTTTTAGTAAAAATGTTCGTAGTTTAATTGTCTAAATTAGATTTTTAGGGAAAAAAATGGTTCCTTTTAATGGGATTTTCGTACCTATACATGGCAACATTTGTTGGATCAGCTCATAGACAATATGCCCGGCTAAAGATTGACGGTTCTTAAGTTCGTACTAAGTGCAAACTTAGAAGCTGTCAATTTTTAGTGCAGACTGGCATTATTATTTTTTTCACTAAGCTCAATCCTAAGCTTATGGCCTATGATATTATAGGTAATAAGCATTTTAGCCGTTGACAAGAATAGGTTTATTCTTAGAAATGGACTATTTATATAATTAAATTAATATTAAATACACATAATAAATATATTATAACAACTACCAACATAATAAATCGGTTTTATTTACAATCTCAGTGATCTTTTATGTTTTTAGCTACATATTGCTGAATATAAGGTTAACAAATATGTAGGTACTAATTAAACGTACTTATATTACTTTCACTGATATTTTATATTCACAGAACAAAGTTGAGAACATGAAAATTTCAAACAGGACCATTTAGCTCATAACGTTTAGCTAGGTACTTAGAAAAGGCGTCACACAGTATTCCTATTCGCTCATCGCTGCTTGAATTCCGGTGGTAAAAACAAAGCGCGGGAAAGCCGGCGCCATGCGCCATGTTGTCGTCGCTATGACTCCCGGCGGCGGAAGTGACGCGCACGTGAGGGCTACTTCCGGCCCGCGTTCCGTTTCACGCAGTTCAATGTCACAATATTGTCCGCTCTTGGATTGTTAGCGCTGGAGTTTTTGAATGGGGAAGACGATTTTAATGTGGGTAGGTTTATTTAAGTAGATGAAGTTTTCCGATATTTTTCGATGGTGGGTGATATTTCTCTAAGAATAAATAAAAATGTGAAAAAATGAATACAAAAAAGGTTTTTTCCATTTAAACGAATTTGACTATGTAAATTATGTTAATACCATTAGGTACGGTATAGGTACTTAACTATTTATGATGCTTTAATATTATATTTTATTTTTCTTTATTAGGAATAGAAAACAGCATACATTATGAATATTAAGCTAAAATATAAAAGTAGTAAAGTAACTTATTAATAATGCAGCCCACAACACTATTCTCAGATTATTAAATAGTTTAAACAAATTTAATGCTCGGAGAAGATGACATGTAAAACATCATCATTCATATTTACCTAAAATATACATAAGTTAAATAGAACAAAGTGATTAAAGAAAGAAGTTAAATTATTATACAAGATTAAAGTGATTGAAGAAAACAAAATTATAATTATTGTAATAAAAATAAAGTTATATGATATAATAAAATATTCATAATAAGTACAATAAAGTTGCAAAATAAATAACATCTGATAAAGATATACAATATTCGAGATCAAGACGACGTAAGATTTTGAAAAACTATAATATATAAAAATATATGTTAATGCCGATATACTTAGCTAAGAACTAGCAAGTTGAAATGGCAATGGGCGGGCAGGCCATATCGCTCGTAGAATTTGAATTGATAACCATTGAAGAAGAAAGGTTCTCGAGTGGCAACCACGAACCAATAGATGCAGCGTAGGCCGGCCCCCCACTAGGCGGACCGACGATCTGGTGAAAACCCCGGGGAGCCGTTGGATGCAGCAGGCGAGCAGCCACTCGAGGTGGTGCTCTCTGGGGGAGGCCTATGTTCAGCGGTGGACGTCTTCAGGCTGTTGATGGTGATGAATGATTATGATGATGATGATAATGTCATGAAATCAGAATATCTGCAATCAATTTACTAAAGTAGGCCGGTAGGGTGATCCACCCCATGACGCAACAAAATAGCTACGAGAGTGTAGTAGAGTAGAAAATAACATGTGAAAAAAAATCTTCAAATAATAATACTTATGATACACAAACATTGGTTAAATTGGTAGGTACTGTATTAAGGTATGATAAACATTAGACATGGAAGGACCTACCTAACTACTTTGTTCAAGCTCATCAAACTCACTTTTAACAATATAAAAAGTTGTTTTTTCTTTTTGGAGAAATTTTAATCTTGTTCATAATCATGTCGACGAAGATTAGGTAGTTTGGTGAGTAAGTACTAACAAATAATTGCATATTTTTTGCCTTTTATCATAATAACTCTATTCCGAACAGGTATGGTTCTCAAACCGCCGAGCGAAATGGCGGCGAGAGGAAAAGCTCCGAAGTCAGCGGAGGGACGCGCCAGCAGCTTCGCCCCCCGCGCCTCCTGCACCACGGCTTCCTCTCAACGGTGGCTTCAACTCCATGTACAGCCCCATACCTCAGCCTATTGCTACCATGAGCGATACTTATAGGTGAGAAATAATCTGTTATTTTTATCTGTGATAGGCTTGTATTTAACCACTGCCTAATCTGATAGTAGTGACGACGCGGTCTTTAGATCATGCTTGCCAAAACAAACTAACTCTTGCCTTCAAACTCCCGGATTATAATCTACTAGAATGATAGAATTCAGTTACAAACCACAGTTACTAAGTAGGTACTTGATGACCTATCCCCGGGTTCTTATCACTGTGTTTCGGCAGCCTTATAATGAGAGACAGTTCCCGGTTCGTTTCTCATCGTTCAAGTAAATTTTCTTCTCTTTCTGCTGCTGCTGGTGTGGTTGCAAGGCAGTGGTTAATATCAATAAACAGCTATGGCAACGGCAAGCCGTCTTTTATAATAATGATGTTTAAAAAAACTTAATCCGCACAGCCCTAGGAGTCGTTTCCATTTCGTGCGAATCTTATGAGAAAAGGAACGTAATCTATCCTACAATGTTTTGTAACGCCATCTATCATCGAGCAGTGACACTAATTGAATTGCGCGCGAAATCGAGCGGCAAAGGTCGCCTCCTTCCCTTGTTTTCCCGCCATTGCACCGACTCTAGACGCTCAAGTTCCCGAAGGTCGGCCGCCTTTCCACTTGAATTGATTTTTAATAGTGAACTACGAGTTTTAGCTTTTGTCGTCGAGCAAATTAACTTAGTGAGATGAGAAGTTCCTCTTTAGTTACGCTGCTGCCGCCACGCTGCCTGTAGGGCGTTTATAATATCTGCTATGAATTTAATTTACATTTTACAGTGGATTTCAATCTACGTGGCAAGTGTTAGTTTTGTTCTTACGTTCTAATCTATTCCTGCCAAGTCGCCGGTAGCCATTAGCTAATAATTTCACGAAAGTTCAGTAATGAAACGACCGGAAATAAGCACAATATTGTAGATATTTTACACAAAAAAACAACTCTTTATTCCGGAAACCGCATCAATAATAATAGTTATTCATAGGCTAGTAATAAAACGACCGGAAATGAGCACAAAATATACGCGGGTATCTTTCCACAATCAATCTTTTTATTCTGGATCAATAAACTTAAAACTACCAGCATCAACTAAATTGCAACTTTTTTTTTAATAATAAGCCTTTGACCACATTTCTAACGATGTTAAGTGACAATTTGGTCGACGACGTAGCACAGTATAGCGATGTAGTTACAGCTACAGACCGTTCCCCGTAAGTTGTCCCCTGATGTATTTATATTGGCCTTTTTTTTGTAAATTAACTTACGTATAGTGTCAATTGTATTACTGTGTGTAATTGTATTGTGTTGTTTAGCTGTTGATCTTCTCTTCAATAAATAAATATTGTATAAAAGTATAAATATTATATTAAATTATGATAATATTATAGTAAATGTAAAGTAATATGTAAGCATTATCTAAACTTATATGTACCCACCCACTACAGATTAATATGTTTTACTTGCATATTTTTAAATAATATAAGTACATCGGCGGGGTAATTACGTAAAATTTGCAACAGCAATGCGACAGCAGTAGCGAAGCATACATTCTCGACACCACTAATGATGTATGACAGTAATCACCGCGAGATTTACGCCTATCGCAAACCTGTTGCGAGTTAGGTAATTAGGGGCCCGGACAACTTACGCTGAACGGTCTATATTCGCAAACAGACGCTGGTAGAGTTCTTCTCCTTAGCCGTTTGCATTATAAAGGTCGAATCAAAACCAAAACTTTAATCTCATAGGAGCTTATCTTTACTAAGCTCCCTATACTTATTTCCCATCAGACAGTCTTGGAGGCCAACCTACGATATTCTCACCAAGAATACCTTTGTTTGGTTCGTTTTTTTTAATTCATCTTTTTTAACCTGATTTAACTGATGTGATGACAGTCCGTTTCCCAACAGTTCGATGTCTGGTGGGCTCTCGTCGTCGTGCCTGCAGCAGCGGGAAGGCGGGTACCCATACATGTTCGGCGACGTGCTCGGCGGAGGCGGCTACTCAAGAGCGCCGGCCGCACACCAACAGCACGCCGCGTATACGCAACCGCAAGCAGCTGCTAGTACTGGTGAGCTTATACCCTACATCCCTGTACTGTAGACTAGGGGTTACCAATAGGTATGACTGAATAGGGGTTACCAATAGGTATGACTGAATAGGGGTTACCAATAGGGATGGCTAGTGACTAGGGGTTACCAATAGGTATGACTGAATAGGGGTTACCAATAGGGATGACTAGTGACTAGGGGTTATTAGAAATGGGATTACAGTACCCCTAGTAAGTGTGTATTCTAATGTGAGCTATTAGGGTAGTCTAGGTAATCCCTAGTCACTAGTAATAATCTAGTTGTAGCAATTGCAAGTCACTAGCAATTTCAAGCCGTTTATATTTTCGTTCTAGTTCCAAGTAATTTCTAGTTTATTGCGGACTACCACTACCACTTGCATTTGTTCTAGTTGCACATCCAAGTGGTAGTGGCAATACTCGGTAATCCCTAGTGCCTATTACTAGCCCTTTAGTACGTAATACTTTGATCCTAGTCCTGAGTAATTCTGGTACAGCCCAAACTCTAGTATTCCATATGTATTATTGACTCGTAGTCCTTAGTCCCTTTCCCTAAGTTATCTGTTGGCCTCTAGTAATCACTAGCACTTATACCTAACCTTACTAATATTATGAATCCATAAATATTACGTGTCAGCGACCAAGCTAACACTAAGCAATTATGACTTATAATTCGGCTAAATGCAGGTAAACAAAACCAAAAAAAAATTGCCAAAAAAATTGTTACCATCAAGTAAAATAAATAGTAATGCACAAAAACGTAAAATAAAAATATTATGGCATCAAAGAAATCAAGACGAAAGCACGTTGAAAATATTTACCAACTCGGTACTAACAAAATGTAAAAAACGCTGACTCAAGAGCAAGGGGCGTCTGGCTCACAAGACCGCGACATGACGGTAAAAACAAAAAATACCCTCGGAAAAAGGTAAAATAGGAGTTCATGCCCCGATTGGATTTGCCGTTGTCTGTTCCTTACAAATGGCTTTTAAATTGATTTTGAATAACCAACGCTTTTGTTAGCAAATAGGAACAACGACGCGAAGTCATTCGTATTCAACTATGGATAGACTTTAATGATTGGGTGCCATTTGGTGTTTAGTGTTTATATCAGACATTTTTCAAAGTAAAATATAAGCAGAAAATATTATTCAGAAACAGTGCACGAGGCGGTGCCGCAGCCATTGTTTTAAAAGGCCGTAACTTTTCCATTTGATATTATATATCACGCGGCGGACATTTTTAGCAGTAGGTGGCGGAAAGCGGTATGAGTTATTGTTGTTTGGGGCGTTTCGCGGCATTGTTCGACGCTGAGTTTCCACCACGGACCGCGAACAAAAGACTTTTTCACAATTCAAAATGCGCACTCTCGTTTCATTTACTCTTTTACGCTCTTTCGACGGGCGCATTTCCAGCTTCGTGCGGTATTAAATAATGCGGATTTGTTCTACTTTTCGCTTTTTGGCTCGCGGTTCGTTTGCGAATTCGCGGATTTCGTAGAAATATTTCATTTTTCAACTTGAAGATCAAAAACGTTAAATGATTTTTGGGTACCCATTAGCAATCTCTAGTGTAAAAATTAATATCCCGTGGTCTGTTGTTTTATCAATTTATAATTATGATCATTTGAGTTCTATTCTTACCTACTTTTGGATTATAAGGGTAAAACTTGCGGCATACGCCTAATGTTTTTTTAATTGTTCCTAAATTCTTTTACGTATAAAACCACGTATGTAGGTACTAGAAAATAGGAAACAGTGATTTAACACCTAATGTAGTTCCAAATTCCAATAAGCAACACTTCGAAACCAGCTGGGTTAGCATGGACGGTAGACAAAATTGTCTTTCCCCGTTTTACGTCACTTTCTTCATACTTGCTTGGAGTAAAACAGGGGAAAGACAGTTTTGTCTACCGGCCGTGCTAACCCTACAGCTACACAAGCACAACACAGCTCGTCATAAACAAGCGACGACACAGACGATTGACTAAGCGAGTCTCAAAAGAGCTGTTTAGCGGCGATAATAACGCATAATGAATGTAAACGCTGTTACGCCGTTAGCTCGTACCCCGAGCGACTGCGCCAAAATACTGTTGTCGATCAGTAGCTAAACTTACAAGATATTTTAAAGAAAAGATCAAGTCAAGAGCGAACAGGTATACATACACCTATTCTTCTATCCAAGCACGCACCATTGTAGAATGCTTCTTTACTTAACTTACCATTTAAAAAATGTAGGTGTAAGTACTACGACAAAGATAAGCAGATAAAATTGCTTTCTAAAACGTACCTAAATCCACAAGTTAATAATCATAATTTGAGAAAACTGCCGATAAGATACAAATCTCACTAGAGGTAACCTATAAATAAAAATAAATGATAAATAAATAAATATGTGTGGACATTTCACAAAGTGCCATCTAGCCCCAAACTAAGCATAGCTTGTACTATGGGAACCGACCGGTAACTGATAGAATACTTAGATACTTTTTGTTTGTAAATACATACATAGAATACAATACGACACAGAACAAACACCTATGTTCACCACACAAATGTTTGTCCTGAGTGGGAATCGAACCCACAACCTATAGTTCAGAAGGCAGAGCTACTACCAACTGAGCTAACAGGGCAGTCCATTCCATCCTATATAGTAATGATGATGATTATAGACCGAAATATTGTCTTTTCTCCTTTTAGCTCGCCTTCTGATTGTTTACTTAGCTTAAATGTCTAGAAGTATGCTAAGACACTGACATTAATTTTTTAATAGTCTTTGGCTGGAAAAACTACTATAATCATGTCCTTTTTTTTATGTGATTGAATGACGCGAGCTAGTCGCTCACCTGATGTTAAGTGACACGGCCGCCCATAACAGTTGCAGTGTCACCCGGAACTTTACAACAATAAAGTTTCGCGCGACACTGCACTGCGCACGTTATCCAGAGACATCACCCAGTTTAGTAATCAGATTACTAGACTGAGTGATCAGATCATAGAGTCTCATTTGCCCAGTAATTTCACTAGCTACAATGCCCTTCAAACCGGAACACAGATATTATCAGAAGCCTCAGAAATTGAATTTTAAATTTTTCAAAATTCGTATTTATAAAGACTCAGTACTGCATCCTCGTGCACGGCTGCCGCGAAGCCGCGGCCCGCGGTGGAACGAGTGTTATCGCGCGGCCGCACGCTAGGGGCACGTTATTGGAAAAGGGTTAATGTAGAGGCGATTTGTTAAGTATAGCTAATCGCTGTCGTAACCATTATTGTATTTGCCTATTGTCATTTTAGAACGATATGAAACATAATGCTTTATTGTTGTTTAAAACGGTTTAAATGCGTTAGAATTATGTTCTAAGCTCAAATTATTACATTATTTCTTCCTAGGCGCGGTTTTTCTTTTGTAAACGTCGTATACAAGCACCCATGCAGCATTGCATTACTAAATTGACTAGACCAACCACTGCGGTGGTTTAAATTTTTTGAACTTCAAATAATTTTCCTGAAAACCTCAAATTTTGGACTAGCATAAAAAGATGTTTTTGTTATATTAGGTAGGTACCTATACCACGATCTGTAGGTAATGAGAACAAAACAATGTCTAAGCATCAAGGCAAAAAACATCTTCTACGGGTTAAAAACAGCAATTGGTTGTACTAAGAGTAGGTTTTTTTAATCCGTAGTCAAGGTATTCATGGTTAAAAACTCTAACATATTTTGACCATCGGTTAGAATTTGCATTTTTAACCATTAGTTTAGTTTAGAAAATAGGCTGTAGCCTATACCTACTGCAGCTTAAATTCTACAGTAGTTTTTTTTTAATCTTTTATTTCACACAAAAAAAACTTAACCCAAAATATACAATACCTTAGTCACTAATTATTGTAAAGTATATTACATTTTAAGTTAAGGTATACAACTTTTATGAGTTATATATTAGTATAGAGCGAGTCTACAATAGGCTGCATTAATTCCTATAATCTATATAGGTACCACAGAGTCTACAATAGGCTGCATTAATTCCTATAGTCTATATAGGTACCACAGAGAGTCTACAATAGACTGCATTAATTACTATAGTCTATATAGGTACCACAGAGAGTCTACAATAGACTGCATTAATTACTATAGTCTATATAGGTACCACAGAGTCTACAATAAGCTGCATTAATTACTATAGTCTATATAGGTACCACAGAGAGTCTACAATAGACTGCATTAATTCCTATAGTCTATATAGGTACCACAGAGAGTCTACAATAAGCTGCATTAATTACTATAGTCTATATAGGTACCACAGAGTCTACAATAGGCTGCATTCATTACTATAGTCTATATAGGTACCACAGAGTCTACAATAAGCTGCATTAATTACTATAGTCTATATAGGTACCACAGAGTCTACAATAGGCTGCATTAATTACTATAGTCTATATAGGTACCACAGAGAGTCTACAATAGACTGCATTAATTCCTATAGTCTATATAGGTACCACAGAGAGTCTACAATAGGCTGCATTAATTACTATAGTCTATATAGGTACCACAGAGTCTACAACAGGCTGCATTAATTACTATAGTCTATATAGGTACCACAGAGAGTCTACAATAGACTGCATTAATTACTATAGTCTGCATATGTAGGTACCACAGAATAGACAAGGTAATTAATGTACCCTGTTATGATAGACCGGCTGCAGGTCTCGTCATTGCTGTGACGGCTTCGTGACGCTGACGGCATCGAGCGGCAGATAACGCAATTGCGTGTAACGGAACGCAATCGGAATCCCATTATACAACGGCTGGGCCGATACTGATACAAGCGTAATAGGTTCTCCGATATTGTGTTAACGTGATGCTAGCGTTTGATTGACTGGCCATATAGGCGGATCACTGATCTCTATACAAGTACGCTGGATAAACGATATCGTACAAAAATTGAGAATTTCTTGTGGGATATTTGGCGGGAACGCGGAAAACTTCACGTCGTTGCATTGTATTATTTTTCAAAACTTGTGCTTTTTCCAGTGTTAATGTTTAAAATTGCGTTTTACGCATTAAGGGGGAACGTTTCAATCAGCGCGGGAAGTTCAAATTTTCTTGAATTTTTCCCAATCATAGCTTAATTACCCAACGTTATTACATGAAAACTAATTTAACGTAAATAAATTCATCAACAAATTACAATTAAAACTATCACCTAGATATCATTGGCTTAGCAACAAATGGCAATAAACGAATTTCGTCATGGCTTTTCAGTCTATTGCCATTTGTCGCTAAACCAATTATATCTACATGATATTTTTATTGTAATTTGTTGATACATTCTATTTATTTGCGCAAAATTAGTTATCATGTACCTAATCACGTTGAGTAATTAAGCTATTAGGTATTGGCCAAAAACACAAAAAAAATTGAATTTCCCGCGCTGTGTTTAAAATTGGTGGCGTTTTACGCATTAAGTGCTGAACTACGAGCATCAGTGTGGGGAAGTGATAGGTATAATGTAGTGAAACGTGGTTTTCGTGTTGCTTTCAAAACTCCATAGAAGCTTCTAGTAAAGTTGCCACCATTTTACTAGGGCATGACTTAGACTTGACTATGACTATCTGACTAAAACTAAACTATGACTACACAGACTGTAACTAAGACTTGACTTTACGTGAAATATTTCGCGAAAATTACTTGACACTGGCAGGTGTTCGTAAACGTGCACGATTATTGGCAAATGGCTACAAGTTCATAAAAATATGCGTGCATTTTCATTTTATCTTCAAGGCTTTCTAGAGCCTTCAGTATCTCCCATTTTAATGTGGGATTTTGACTGACAAAATACAAGTAAAAAGCGATAGAAAGTCATTAAAAGAAGATATTACATCTTATAATAGTAAGACAAGACTCGGGAGAAGTCGAGCTACATTCGTTTACTTCCACACTTACACTCAAGTAATTTCTCATCATAACTACTTATGTCCTTTTAATATTTATTTTACTTATATAGGTACCGCAACTTATCCTAATTATTATTACATTAGGTAGTAAAAATATCACAAACACACAATCATAAAAAGTTATCCACGGTCCAATCAGTCATAGAAAAGTTATAGGCGACAGTAAAAAACATCTGACCCTTCCAAAATAATAAGAACGTCTACAAATAAATCGTACCCTCCACAACAAACAACCAAAAGGACAAAGCCAAGTAATAATGTGCAATTTTTATTGACATCCCCTTTTGTTCATAGGTGTAATATCGGCGGGCGTGAGCGTGCCAGTGCAAATACCGTCTCAGGGGCCCGACCTCGCGTCGAACTACTGGGGGCGGCTT
Source organism: Ennomos quercinarius (assembly GCA_910589525.2). Classification (NCBI taxonomy): domain Eukaryota; kingdom Metazoa; phylum Arthropoda; class Insecta; order Lepidoptera; family Geometridae; genus Ennomos; species Ennomos quercinarius. The sequence goes on along the minus strand of OU342505.1, from coordinate 8,745,132 downwards.
CAGTGATCTCAGCTATTCGGGTTCCCGCATCGACTTCTGTCGATGGAGAACCCGACTTCCGGTCTGCCAGAGCCATCTAGCGGAGACCTCGCGCACAACTACGCCGACGCTCACTTAGCCATGAGCGCCATTAACATGACTGCTGGACACGACGCGGTTTTGGCGGGAGAAATGCAGGAGCAAAACAATTCGTAAACTCAGTGAAATACAGTGAAGTTATATTTTCTGTGTAAACTATTTTAAGGAAACTGATGATGTTCAAACCTAGGGGTAAGTGACCGTACACGATGATAATGTACTGCTTCAAAATAATTTGCAAGAGACGTTTCATTGTGTGTGGTCAGTTAGATTAAGTTTGGCGCGCATTGTAAATATAGGTACTAACGGCGCCATCTGTTGTTGAGTAGCGGAACCTCAGCTGCATAAAGCAGCGTGGCGGGAAAATGAAAGTTGTAAATTGAAAATATTGTTTGTGCCAACATTTGTAATAATCGAGTGGTGTTTGCCCTACGACTACATTTTACCCCTTTATTTCTTTGATGTATGCAGTAGGGGTGCGAAAATATTAATCTATACAGAAAAAAACGCAATGAGCTTCGTTACGGCTATTTGTTGACACCCTTGCGTTGCTTACAAATTGTCACACAGTATAATCATATTTAGACAAATATGATCCTTGTATTACATCACTAGTTTTTTCTACTTGTTGACTCATAAACTCCTCGAAACGAATTAATTTATCTTATTTATTAAATTTTAATGATAAAAATGTCAGTAACGCTGTGATTTAATTAGTGGTTAGATTTATTTTTATCACAAAATTGTATGGAGTTCGTCGAAATTGTTTTATGGTAACTTTATTATAAATAACAACCTAAATACAGATAAGTATGCAAAAACAATGCTCTTTGTAATAACCTACCTACTTACTTATCATTTTTATATATAAAAATGGTGCTTGTGTGGCACAAGTTAACACAGTATAAATAATATTGTACAATATAGTTATTATACCTACATATTATACAGAAACATACCTTATATTTTTCATTTGAATCATGAAAAACGAATTGCAATACTGTCGTGGTATAGGATTAATATTGTAAGTAATGTAATTTAATTGGAATTTTAAGTGTATTGTAAATTATTAATCAATTTAAGATAGATTGAGGAGATTACAGTGAAATTTATTAATAAATATTGCATTAATCATTCGAGTGTTTTTAATTGGCAACCCTAAGGTGGAACGTTACACTCGCGCGGCAAATTCAAATTTTTTTGCGTTCTTTTGCCAATAATAGCTTAATTACCTACTCAACGTGATTACATGAAAACTAATTTTGCGCAAATACATATAGTATCAATAATTTACAATTAAAAGTATCACCTACTTATCATTGGTTTAGCGACAACAAATGGCAATAGACTGAAAAATTAAGAAGAAAATTGTTTATTGCCATTTGTCGCTAAACCAATGATATCTAATTAAGCTATTATTGGCAAAAGAACGCAAGAAAATTTGAATTTGCCGCGCTGAGCAAACGTTCCCCCCTTAAATGAATATTCAAAGTTGCAACAAATAAATAGAGTTGCCACAAATAAAAAACGTTTCCCCAACTGGGGAAATTATGCTGTTAACTATATTTGGGCGGTACATATTAATTCTGTGTGTTGGCGCAACCCTCATTCGTTGCACCCTAACACACCCTTATAAAAGGGAGGGTTGGACAAAAGGATGGGATTAACCGTGTTGTGTTGTAGGCATTATTATAGTCATCTAAGTTTAGTTGAATGTGTTGCAATTCTAATACAGCGTGTTTTAACCCTGCAATCACAATAATATCGGTACAGGGTTTAGTCGATTACCTTTTACTTAATCGATAAGATTTAACATCGAAACTTGCATGGCAAACTATTACTATCATTTTGACTACTTTTGTTAAAATAATAAGCCAACATATTATAGACACCGTTGACATAATACATTTCTGATTTTGCGGTGACCGTACGTGTATGTGTGTACCTACTGTAACAATATCTACATTTTTGACATTTTAATGTAAAAATAACAACAAAATCCCATTTCAGTAGTTAGGTACATAAAACTTTATCCTTGTTTATATTGCATTAAGTAGGTATCTCTATACTGGGTGTAATTATAGAATTCATTAGCATCCATTGAACCTAGGTACCTACGTCAGGCACCGGTCACGTGTGGACTAAAAACTATGAAATCTAACGCATCCATTTAATATAGATAGTAACCCCATAAAATGGGATACATTACTTAATCAACTGGAACAGTACAAAATAAAGTTAAAATAATTATCTACTGTTTTTAATTATTACATCATCATTAACAGCGTGAAGACGTCCACTGCTGAACATAGGCCTCCCCCAGAGCACGCCACCTTGAGCGGCTGCTCGCCTCCCCGCGGCTTTCACCAGGTCGTCGGTCCACCGATTGGGGGGCCGGCCTACGCTGCGTCTTCCGGTTCGTGGTCGCCACTCGAGAACCTTTCTTCCCCAATTATTAAATACTAGGAAAAAAATTAATAGTATCAAAATCATTTGTGCCAACTTCGTTAGGCGTCGCGGTAATCTTATAACTTTTAATAAAACATCTTTTCATTTGCATTCTTTACCCTTTAATAATCATCAAAATAAATGATGTAGGTACTATCATACATTCAATTTATGCTAATGAACTGAATTGCATCCTGTATGTGTATATACACCTATAGGCAAAGATTATAAAGCCCGTTGATAGCTCGAAGTCAACTGGATTTATAGTCAATGCCTATAGGTAATAGTAAAAAAATAAAGTAGGTAAGCACTTTACAGCCAGTTCCACCCTGTATAAAACCATAATGGAATTCTATCAGGAACATGCAAACTGTGGCGCCCTCTGTCACAAACAACAATAGTCCATGCCTGAAGATTATCTGCGCGCGTAATTGGTTTAGACTTGTCTGTCTGTCTGTACGCCCCTATGTCTACTGTGACATCGAATTTGATTTAGTTTAATCTTCTGTTGAATGATAGCATTTTTTTAAATGTTAAACGTGATAATACTCCTTGTGTGTAGTTACGGGCTGGTCTCTGCCGACCTTTACAGCGTCACCGGGAGATCACTCGTCTAGTGACCTTATTAATAACCACTGCATAACAATCAAGTAACTACTCACATCAGTGTTTTTTTGTTTGGTGTAGGTACCATACGTAAGTATCTCTCTAGTCTGTGGGTGTACCTAAATGCTGGGACCACCGAGAATCCTGTCCTATCTGTGTGTCTGTGTGTTTTTCCTGTAGGCCCCGCGTGGGGCCCAAGAGGAAAACAAGTTCCCATTGATCCCTATGGGGGCGAAGACGTGGGGGACAACGGGAACAACCCCGGTTATCCCTAGAAAATTGATAAAATATACTAATTTAGAAACAGTACTAAATCGTGCTATACAATTAATTTTTCTTTTTTTATGCGATTGAATGACGTGACGAGCTAGTCGTTCACCTGGTGTTAAGCGACACGGCTGCCCATAACAGTTGCAGTGTCACTCGGAATTTTAAAACAGTAGTTTCGCGTGACACTGCACTGCGCACGTCATCCTGAGACATCACATGGTCTAGTAATCAGATTACTAGACTGAGTGATCAGATCATAAAGTCTCATTTGCCCAGTAATTTCACTAGCTACAATGCCCTTCAAACCGGAACACAGCAGTGCTTGCACACTACTGCTTGGCGGCAGAATAACTGGCAAAGCGGTGGTACCTACCTAGACGAACTTTGCAGAAAAGTCCTACCACCTAGTGAAATTTAGGTTGATACCTAAATAGCTTTAGAAACAATAGGCTATTTGACTCATATAAAAATATGTAAAAAATTGTTATCATCCTAACTAATTGAGGCCTAATTAAGCTGAAAATAATCATTTTAACACTAAAATATGTTTATTTTCTTTAATTTATGCAAATAAAGTTTATAATTTTTTGAAGGATAAATGAATGGTGTGAAACGTTTTGTGATTGGTGGCAAGTGTGATGACATCAGAAAACTGTATTCACGTATCCGCTAATTGAAAATTGTATAGTATTATCTACTGGGCCTGTTAAATGGTGCCTACGTTACATAAAAACCACTACAAACGGATTTCACTTTATTATTACGTTCTTTGAATAGGTGTCTTTAAAGTTATCAAGTGATTTGCGAGCTGTTTGTTTACATTTTCTACTACAAAAATGGAGCGGCACTTCGTGCAAGCTAACAGTAGTAATCTGCCCGAAGTAGATGCCCTAATGATTGTCTTGTTCTTTAAAGATAATGTTGATTTTTATGCTGCGGAACTAAAAAACGTAAAAACAGCAGCGTAAGTATTATTCTTTAACTATTTATTCGAAAGTCATTTAAGATAATATCCATGTTTGGAACTCGCGTTTTAGGTTAAGTACCCAGGTACCTAGGTACTGCGAGTATAGGATTTACTCGTCAAAGATACTGCGAGTATAGGATTTACTCGTCATAGGTAGGCCTATGTTAGGAATACATATGTAATACCTACATAATAACATAACATAAAAAACACACCTAAGTACGTACATTAACAAATGGCTGCAATGTTTTATTGTGCCTAATAGTAGGCTGGGTACAAATCAAAGAATTTTAGTATACATACAAATAGGCTATTTTAGATTTCAGCACTTTTAGGTAGGAATTTAAAATACTTTATTTTAGTTGCTTAGACAATGTACAACTTTCTTTGCAGTTTGGACAGATTTTTCACCTGTTTCTATAAAGTTTGTAGTTGTCTGTTTATTTTGTGTGTTTTGCAGTACTACAGGCTCCAACTCAATAGCTTTCTGTATATCAGTATCATTATTGTGTACACAGGTTTCAGTAATATTATCTTCATTTTCTTTTTCATGGGCTTCCTCACATCCTTGATGATATCTAATCTTTTTCTCTTAAGAAATGCTGCCCAAGAAGTACATACAAGCATCTGATAGCTGTGTTCTGCGATCTGGCTGGCAATAGGTAACACTTTAGAGGCATAACTCCACCTACCAAAACTATTTTCTTGCTAAAGCCCATTTTGAACTTCATGTAATTTGCCACATCCACATCCTTCTGCATCTGTAGGTAATTTGACAGTAGAGTTAGAAAGTTTTATTTATGTGGAATCATGGATGTTTAAAAAGTTCATGTGTGGATTATAAAGTTTACCCTTTTATACTGGACTAGAATGCATTTGATCTAATTATCTCGATAGGTACCTACTTATGTTTTTACTTATAGGGTTAGGGTTAAAGTTTATTACAATTTCGTTATAATAGGTACCTACACAAGAATTCATGAGGTTGTAGTGTTGTAGTTGTTTTGAGTAGGTATAAGTAAATCGGTGTTTAACAGAGCGCGTAAAGCTCAATTTAATGAGTATACGCCTGATCGAAGGGTAACATAGAAGAATTACGCTGTAAGCAGGTAGGTAAAAACAGTAGAAGTGGCTGCTATTCTTTTAGGGTCTCGGCGAACTAATCGTAGCCACTTTCCATGTAGCAGGATTGATGGGAACCTGAATAAAAAGTTTCTCTGGTATTTTGATTGAAGTACTGGAGCACTGTGGCACTATACACCATTTACACGACATTATTTTTGAATATTCTAAGCTTTTTATCACTCTTTGATTCACATAACAATATTACTCTACTGTTTCGAACACTCGCGCAGGAGATAATGCACAAATGATAAAATATTAAGTGCAAGAATGTTCAGTTAGGTTGATGACTAACAGAGAGGAAAATTTTTTACGAATTTGTGACGTCATGTAGGTCACGTGACCGCCGCCATGATGAAAATAGTGTTTGCCGAATGAATTTTAAAATTCAAACTTTAATATCGGTTTTTACCGAAAATACGAAAGAAATCCAGGAAATATTGATTGTAGGGTGCATTAGACATCCCGATTAATAAAATAAAACAAAAACTAAAAAGTAGTCAAATAGCCTATTATGTTAACTCTCCCAACAATAAAATAAAAGTTAAATGATAATTTTAAGATAAACATTTTATTATGAAAATATGATTGATTAAATTAAAATTTTTAACTCACAGCACTAGTTAACACAGCACCAATAGTTAAACACTAAAATTCAAACCAGTCTTAACATAAACAGAATATTAAAGAAAATGTTGTAAATTGACACACATTCAATATTGACTTAAATAATAATTAATTAACTGGTACATTACATTGATACAAGTGTGCAAAGTTGATCATTGCACTCGAGGCGATAATATGCTTTATGGGAGTTGAGAGCGTAATGATCAATGCACACGCATGTCATACGACGTTTTTCATCACAGTTGCGAGGAAAAAACAGAGTTGTATTGTTAATTAACTTTGTGAAAAATGTCGTGCAGGCTTCTTATTTTCACACGCCGCGCCGTCAGAGAAAAACCGTGTTGATGGCGCGAACAAAATCGACATCGACCAAAACGAAACAATGGCAATGCGGCCAGCATGTTGGGTACGCTACCTACCGGTAGAGGGCTGGAGCACTTGGACTGTCTATAGGCCATCGCGGCTATTATCAGGCGCGGATACAGAAATTTCTCAAGGGGGGGGCGCACAAATCATTATAGTAGGGGAGTCCAAGAGGGGAATTTAGTGATATATTGTGGTAAAACACATAAGTATACGATACAAGACCAATATGTGCTCTTGTCTTTAAATGATGAATTCCATGTACCTATATCTACCTGGTAAATTTGCTAATTACCGCGCTTAGTGCTGGACTGTCTGCGCCAAGGGGAGGGGCGCGCGCCCCTGCGCCCCCCCCCCCCCCCCCCCCATGTATCCGCGCCTGGCTATTATACAGTCCATAAGTGTTCTTTGTAGTAGGTACTGTAGCTAGTTTAGTTTAGTTTAGCTTAGTTTAGTTTAGTTTTTATTATTGTAGTAGTTAGCTTGAGTAATAAAGGTAATTTGCTCGTTAAAAAAAAAACTAAACGAAACGCCGAAAATGTACGTATAACTTGCAGTGAGATACAAACTTAACTGAATCGGGTTATCATATTACAACATTGGTAATTTAAAGTAAAAAGCACACGTCTGAAATTTATTGGATTTTGGTTCTAAAAGCGGTGGCAGAAGATCCACTTTACAAGCAACTGTGATGAAAAAATTATTTTCAATGTTTATAATATTTATTACACAATCGTATAGCATCGCTACTTTTACCTTATTACCACAAATAGGTATTTTAGTATATCTATTCAGTGCCATAAGGTAAAAAGCTTTGGTATTGGAAAAGCCTCGGAATAATATAACAATAATAACGCCCAACGATCACATACATAGATCCTGGACCCTAACTAAGATTCCCTGTATCTAGGGACCCGGGAACTACGAGGACCATGGTCCCACAACACCCAGACATAGAACAAGTATATGCGTTTTTTTCCTGTGCACAAATACTTGTCCTGTCGCGGGAATCGAACCCGCCGGCGCCAGGTTATGAGCCGACCTGCTCAACCACCACACCACAGAGGAATGTTTTTATTTGGCACGATCTGAACTAAGCACCTACTTATTATTATAGATATCAGTTTTTTTATAAATATTTAGATAGGTATTATACTTACAATATAAAAAAGTCGTTATCTTTGGTCTTATAATAGTATAGTACAATGACCGCCTGTACTAAAGTTTGAAAACTCAAGTTCACACATATCTCTCTAGGATTAACTTAACAATGAAAATGCGTTGCACTAAACTTAGACAGTTGCTTAAATGCCTAAGGTATGTCGTCACTTTATGACACCTATTTTCCAAGTGCTAACGCTAAGTAAGCGCTAAGAAAGTTCTAAAGTATACTGTTACAGTCTTTGGAAAATACTTTTTTATCACAACAAATATAGATTATCATGGAAATTTATCGTTTTTTCATTCACTTTAGTTACTAAACGTCACTTTTAGGAGTGGCTTAACTTTAACTGGTTGGTGCAGAGGCAGTCAGTGCGTAAGTCAGGCTTTGTTTAGGTATTGATTAGCTAAATTGTATTTTAATAGACTTTTGAACGGACGGACATTAGTGTTGTTAATATAATAATAATAGGCTAGTTAGTTGCCTGCTATTAAAAATTAACAAGTTAATATTATTTTAATTAAGTAGATTAACAATCAATGCAATAATTGAAAAAAATTGTAAAATCAGTAAATAAATCACGGAGTAATAAACTTTTAAAGTTCCTGGAGGGGGCATCGCCTGTCCCTGTCTTCCAAAACTGAGCTTCCCACAGCTGCTATGAAAATGCATGTTGTGATGTCACATGCCAGAGAGATCGCCGATGACGTCACTGCATGTCTAAACTGTCTCTTTCCATTCCTGTATTTTAAAATGCTTGTAATTTTGTTATTTTTTGAGCAATGTTATTAATTTGTATATTAAAAAAAATATTGCAAGGCACTAGCCAATTACGTTATCCTAAAAGCGGTGTTCTCTCATCGTAATTTGTCGTATCGTCAACCCGGTAGTTTGGACTTCTGTAAACAAGGAAAAACAATGTTTTATTCACGGCGGCGATCAATATGTTTAACACGTGGTAACCAACTAACGTAATATTAGGTCAGAGGGAAAGTTTTCGGGGGAAATGCTCTCTGAAGTGTCACGCAATACTTACCATTACCAAGAACTACACACATTAAAAAAGTCTAAGCAACATGTACTAATTTAAATTTTAGAATGGTTCTTCACATTACAACGTTGTATTTTATTCTTAAAATTATTACAAAATGAAATTTCTAAAGAAAATGAATTTATTGTGAAAGAATAGGACAATTTAATACAAAGTATGGCCTCCTCTGCTATTCAGAACTTGTCGGCAACGACTATTCATTGAATTAATGAGACTGTTTATGTCATCTTGCGGTATTCGCTCCCAATGGAATTGTAGCAAATCCTTCAGCTGTTGGGTTGTTGTCACTCCGTCCAAGTCCTTCAAAACACGTCTCTGGAGCATGTCCCATGCGTGCTCGATGGGGTTGAGGTCTGGCGATTGTGCAGGCCAGGGCAATACCCGGATGTTCTCCGTTGCCAAGTATTCACTGGTTCGACGAGCTGCATGTGAACGCGCATTGTCATGCATTAACGTAAAATCGGAGTCAAAGGTTTGTGCAAATGGATAGACATAAGGTCTGAGAATATCCTCAAAGTAATTTTCAGCGTTCATGTTTCCATTTACAAAAACGAGCTCAGTTCGCCTGTTCTTCATAATACCCGCCCATACCATAACTGTTGAGCCGCTGTATGGATGAACTTCCTGAACGCACCTGAGCCTTTCAGTATTTCCGGGCTGACGGTACCCTTCTTGTATCAGGCCTAAACCCGAATCGCGGCTCATCGGAAAACATAATTTTATCCCATTGTTCCTGGGTCCATGTTATGCGTTCTCTACACCATTCATTTCGACGAGCGCGATTCCCGTGACGTATCGGTGGGCACCTGATTGGGCGTCGAGCTCGTAGGCCGTACTCATGCAGTCGATTTCGCACAGTTTGGGGACTTACATCAACACCACTTGAATTTTGTAGCCTCAAACTTAGCTCTCGAGCGGTTAACATCGGCTGGCGTCTTGCAGTCAGTTGTATGTACCGGTCTTGCCGAGTGGTTGTACTCCTTCTACGGCCTGGGTGCTGTTCAGCGGGTTCCCCTGTATTATTGTAGCGCTGCCAAAGACGACAAATAACACTTCTATGAATGCCAAAATGTCGAGATACCTGAGATTGATTACTTCCCGCTTGCAACATCCCTACAGCTCTTTGCATTTCATCTGCCGTCAAATGACGTCGCTCCATGACGTGAAGAATATCTAACGATTCAATTTTGTCGCTAACTTTATTTAAATGTTTGGTAAAATTATAAAATCAAGAATAAACGTGTCAATTAAAACGCACTTAAATTCAAACAAATTCGCAGTCATTTGAATTTTATGAAAAAACAAAACATAATTGAAATTTTTTTTACAACCAGCCAGTATGTCATCAATAACAAAAAAGTTTACTTGCCTACGCACTTTGAGTGAGTAAATACTTAGAAATTAATTAATATAAATGGTAAATTTGTAATATCATGCATGTTGCTTAGACTTTTTTGATGTGTATTTCTGAGAAAGAAAAGGCGAAAGTCCGAGCAGTAGAAATATAGTAGACTAATGATGATGATGATGATAGTACTAATGATGATAATGATGATGATGATGATGATGATGATGATGAAAAAGCAACGACAATACATACCTAAAGTCACCAGCTTCGGGATGGATTGGTTCTACTGGGTCTTCCGGGACCGCACGAACGCTTTTTGGAGGCGGCGGAAATGGCGGTTTACCCCTGTTTTGGTAGAACTGGTACAAAAACCCTGTTGTGGCTAACACTACCCACACTAATACCAGGAAAGCATCTGGAAGAGACGGAAAAAAAATTAGAAACTAAAGAACTGGTGTTAATTTAGCACTAGATGCAGACACAGAATACAAGGTAGTACCCGCTAACACAATGAAAGAACAAGGGAGTAAATACATGGTAATACGTAACACAGATGAACCTGTTAAAGCAACAACATTATGGATTTTAAGCAAGTGGATCTTGTAATTAATAGACTGTCATTTATAACATAGAGATGGGAGTAAAATTAGAGATAAGGTAAGGAATTAGTGGTGCTATAAATACTACTGAAAGAGTTTCCACTTTGGAGGCTGGCATTTTCATCAAACCTCGCCGTCGGAAAAAAAACTGAGTTTATTCTTTAGACGTCGACATGATCATCAGACGTATACCTACTAGATTCCGTTGCGCAGTTTTTTGGTTATAAGAAAATTCTGCCAAGCGTACCACGTCACAGAGATAATTGGAGATTATGATCTGAGTAAAAAAATAAAAGCCGAATACAAATCACCAGGAAAACCCAAAACTTACCAAACAGATTGGCATTATGATGATGATGATTGTTATATGATACATTATGATATTACTACAAATAAAGTAAAAGTAAAATCTTAATATTTCGGAACATAATACCATGCTAACATTATAATTTTAACAATATTTTTTTTTAATATCGTAAAGTAGTAAGTGTAATTAATTATAATTTATCGGCATAGCATTTGACCGCTGTCTCACCTGATGGTAAGTGATGACGCGGTCTACGGTGGTGCATGCTTGCCTAGAAGATACTGTAGTTGATTTGAATGTATACACAAAATAAAGAATCTCACCTCGCCATTGGAACGGTGGCATAAGCGCTGCTTTATTAAAATCAGGCACTGTCGCCCTCCTAATTGTATTGATCAATATGTATTTCAAATTCGACCCTAAGTAGTGGTCAATAGGGTATATAGCGGCGTAAGCGCCGACCAAAGAACAGCATAACAAATTAGCAAAGTAGCTTATTGAAAGCATACACATCGTGATCAATAGCATTATCAGTATAAACAGACACCAGAAGTTGAAGTCTACTTGTAAGTACAACAGTCCTCCTGAAATAAATATATTATAATATTACTTACAGTAATTATTTCACATTGTGGTGTAAAGTCCTAGTCAATGTCATAAGATATATGACTGTGACATTATAGCATTCTCGATGCCTACAGGTATTAAACTTAAAGTATACATATAGCTTTGCTTATGTATGTATACTCTAAGGTATTAAAGATTTTTCATTTTACTTTGAATAATACTATATAAATAATAATATATTTAACATACCTGGAGAAACGTAGTAAATAGTAGAAGCGATTATGAACCCGATATCGACAGAAGATAGAACAATAACAATGATTGGTATTCCATATAGCCACCAACATGTTAGTTTTATTGCTCCAACGCATAATCCAGACAATGCGGAAGCGATGAGAAGAGCTGCAAAATATACTAGTAAATAAACTTTTTTCAGCAATGATAACAGGTATGAATTATTTTTATACTAGGCATAGCGTTGGAAAGATATCATGTAGATATAAATAAACTGTAATCTTTATGTTGTTCTATTTCATACTATTAACACTTGGAACAAAATTATGCTACACAGTGTATTTCAACATACTTTGGACAGGAATCAATTATAGAAAATGTTAATGCTTTGGACAGCGTAGATATAAGACAGCTTGAACAAAATGTAAATTATTTTTACTTATTGAAGAAATAAAAACGAATTAAACTGCATTATTCAATAATTAGAAGTATAAAAAGTGAAATGAACTCAATTCCAAGTTTAAGGTTGTGTTTGTAACCGAGCCTACCACAAGGATCTACACTGGGACCACCACTCACAAATATGTTCATAGCAATCATCGTAATTTACATAAATGTGTTGTGTTAATATGAGTATTGAACATTGTTGTCTTGATTCAGGAGAACCTATACAGAATGACCAACCTCACATGAACATTCATTGAAATAGTAACATTTCACGAAACCTTAAAATCATGTAATCATTCAATAATTAAAAAAATGTTTACTTACCAGGACCCTCGATTGCAAATATAAGTGACAGCAGTATATATGTAACGACAAGTCCGCTGAGGAATCCTATGGTGAAGATTTGACTTTTAAAGAATCGGTGCCCATAATAACATATAAATATGCCAAGGAAGAAGAGTGAAGCACTCAAAAACATGGAGAAGGAGTCTTCTGCAAATAAATATATGAAATCTATTAGAGAACTATAAAATAGAAAAATAGACGCTTCAAAGTTTGAGCTTTTGACTTTATTTTTTATCCCGTTCGTGGCTCAAATTTTTCCTTTACAAATTAATCTGTAGATTACGCTAAGCTGGCGATACTGCTATAATAAATATTAATAGACACTTTAGTATAGTAGATCGCAAAGTATGAAAAACTAAATTAAACTTAATAAAAGTGTAACAATGAGTAATCTTTATTAAAAGCACATGGAAATGAATAATCTAAAATTAAACAGATGGATGGTTGTTCTCATAAAATACTGGGTTAGGTTTATAGTTAGTTGAGCTGGAGGAGGCCGGCAGTTTCATCTGTAACTTCGTTTCTATGCAGATATTCCCAATTTTTCGGAATAATAAGTTGGTATCCTTTGTTGACCCCTGTAATATCGTCGCTTGTTTGACTAAGTGACGTACCTATCTGACATTTTGACGTATCTGAGATTTTAAATGTAGCTTTTATCTACTTTCAAAGACGCGTCGAACTGTCTAATCAACGTATTTGTAGTCAAAATGTCAGATACGTCACTTAGTCAAACAAGCGAAGATATGTAACCATACCTATGCAAAATTTCATCCAAATCGGTTCAGTCATTTAGACATGAAATCCACACAAACAAACATAAAATGGCACAATTTAACAAATGTAAAATATAGAGCAAGATATGAGGCTGCAAAAACATCTAATACTACTTCGAGCATAGCTTTATTAGTCTGTAATTTTTTATAACAGTAATTTTTCTATGGATAAAAAACTGTTGATTTACCTATTAGATCACAATCAGACTCAATCAAGGGAGAGCAAGCGTAACTATGGGACGGCACATATACAGAGTATATTGTGCTACTTATAGAAGCAACTGTCACATAAATTGCTCCAATGCCAGGGTATGCGCTGACCCTTCGACGCATATTCCAATATTTTTTGGCAGGTAAAGGTATCTGCGAAAATAATAAGTTATTCTAACCTTCATTCTCATGTAGGGAAGTCGACATCAGAATTTTTAAGCCACCAAGGTATCTGACTTGGAGGACTACAGATTTACAATTGAAAGCTACTTAAGCAAGGGTAGCACGAGTTGTAGGAATCGACATATGTCTTCTCTTGAGAAAGTGTTTGTTTGACCAATGACAACGCAACAAAAGGTTTATGACGTGATATTGCAGTGTTTGCACATGTTTTAATATCATCAACTCAATAGCTACTTTCTATCTGTAGATACTAAACAATGGGGTTCACCTGTATTTGTGGCATCCTAGTTCCCAAACAGCTGATTGTTTTCATTAAATATCCCCCAATCCTCAAAATATTAATTTTACCATAGAACAAATCAGATTTTACCCCATTTTTGAATATGCCTTAAAACCTTGGTATGATGTACACATTGTATAATTTGTGCAGTAGTCTAACAATACATATTACAACTTACTATTCTACCATACTTTTCAATTGTACTTTTAGTTGTCATTTTTCTGATGGCATCAAAGTAAACATCTGGATCATAGTTATTTTCCGGTAGATATAATAAATAGAATTTTATACTCGGACTTCTTAATAAACAGTTTATGTCGTTCATAGATTGGACTGGTGGTGCTGTGATAGTGATGTACTTTTTATTGTATGGGATAACATTCATGAATGGGGATATTTCCGAGTCCGTGGTCTCCGAGTTGCATCCACCAGGGATCGGATCTGAAAATATTTTAGTCAAAGCTAAAATAAATTATTGCTGGTAAGCTTTTTTGTATGTGGCCACCCATAACGGTTGCAGTGCCACTCGGAACTCTTGAATGAGTGAACCGCAAGATTAAGGAACAGAATTCTTGTTTTTAATCCTTATGCATATCAGTATAGGGTAATGACATAATGGAAGCCTTTTACCTTCTATTCTATAGCCATGCACTGCTATGAATAATTTGAGGTCCACATCTTCATTAGTATTCTCTACAAAAAATGTATCTAGGCCTCCTTTGGTAGAACTATGAAGCCCTACATTTGTTCCGATCACATAATTCCCTTTCTCTTTCAAAACTTTAGTTTTGTACAGTGTTATATTATAAAGATGGCTGTGAACTTGGAATATAATGAAAGACAAATCTTGTCTAACATCTGTGAACTTTACTTCAAGTGTAGATGTCCAATTTAAGTTTACAAAGTCACCATACAATTCTTTGTTGTTATATGGCTGTGTTTTATTCAATGATATAGTCAATATGGTTGCATCTGAAAAAAATGTAATATTAGTAGATAAATAAATTTATTGTCTTTTTTCCAGTGTGTATTATACAGGACTTTATAACAAGTTGTTAATTTTACAGCATTCATATTTTTAGAACATCAACTCACATGGTAACAGGATAAAAATGAGTTGTTTTTTTATGTAAACGAATGACGTGACGAGCTAGTCGTTCGCCTGGTGTTAAGTGACATGGCCGCCCATAACAGATGCAGTGTCACTCGGAACTCCAACCTAAAGTTTCGCATGACACCACACACTGGGCATGCCATCCTGAGACATCACACAGTCTAAAAAGTTTTCTAGACTGTGAGATCACTTCGTAAAGTCTCATTTGCCCAGTAATTTTACTAGCTACAATGCCCTTGCTGAACATAATGCAAATCTACAAGATGCATGTGAAAGTCACTATATATACCTATCCTAATCGAACATAGCTTGGGATAATGCAGCTTTCTATCAGTGAAAGAATTTGGGAATCAAATCAATAGTTCTTGTAATCAGCCCCTACAAACTTAAATAAGTACATAACAGGTACTTATCATATAATTTTACCTCACACTATAGGTAATAATAGCTAATAAACGAAAAGCTGATTCACCAGCATTTATAAACCATTCTGAACACTGTAGCTAACCTCAGTTATGAGGTAAAAGACACATGAGGAAATATATTTAATGTAATGCTAATGTAGAACCCATGTAAATAGGGCGAATTCTGAGTGTAGGTAGAAAATATATGGCAAATACTTACTTTGGGCTGAGACTACTGTGGCATAAATAAAATATGCAAAGCATATTGTACGATACATATTAAAGCGCATTTTATTAAAAATCACATAATAAAAATCCAATCCAATTTGATAAAGAAAGAAAACCGATGCTCTGTCAGGCACTGTACTTTCGTTGCATTCCTCAAGGTTTAAAGATAGTTAGACGTATTATCGTGTTTCTTACTAACAAAAGTACGCACAATGAACTTTGATTCCGATAAAACATACTACGAACAAAGTAATCGCAAAATAAAATTCAATAAAATTCTGTCGTGCACGGCTTTACTTTCAAACAACAACACAATCAAAAATCAAAATAAAAAATTCAAAACAAAACTTGACAGTTGACATGAACAAGTGACAGCTCACCTGTGTAGCCCATTGAGCTAAGAAAAAAAAAGTATTGTTATACTTTTTTTTTCTCTTATATTTTGGCTCCACACATAGTGTATTTAGCCAGTGTCAAGTATTGTAATTTTCCATAATGATAGAATATTTCACGTAAAGTCAAGTCTTAGTCACAGTCTGCGTAGTCATAGTCCAGTCTAAGTCAGGTAGTCTCAGTCCAGTCTAAGGCATGCCCTAGTAAAGTGGTGGCAACTTTACTAGAAGCTTCTATGGAATTTTGGAAGCAACACGAAAAACCACGTTTCACCACATTATATCACTTGCCCACACTCATGCTCGTAATTCAGCACTTAATGCGGAAAACGCCACCGATTTTAAACATTAACACTGGAAAAAGCACGAGTTTTGAAAAATAATATAATGCAACGACGTGAACTTTTCCGCGTTCCCGCCAAAACTCATAACTATACTTCCTTGGTCTGAGGTGTAGCCATATCCCAAACTTAAAAAGGGGCGTTCGGATTGGGATCTGTACCGTTTTTTGGCATTTGCAAAATTAGCGTTTTTGTAAAGCGTCCGGTTTGAGAATTTTGCCAATAATGCAACTTTTACCACTTTTGTTTACTACCCAAAACGAACGCAAAATAACCAAATGCGGTGTGTTATCTCAAATGATATAATTTCAATTCTAACATAACCATGCCATCACGTCAATTTCTAATGTTAGAAAACGATAACTTTTAACCCACCTCCACAGGTGGGTCAAAATTAGCAGTTCATGATGTCATTTTTAGCTGTTTCAAGCTATGCGAATGGTGAACGAAAACAGTTAAAAACGCAACTTTTGCTCACACATTCCCAAAACAACCGCTGCATAAGATCATTTTTGGTGTTTTTAACTGTTAATTTTGCCACCAGTAGGCTATCCGAACGTGCCTAAAATCTGCTGAAAAAGCTTGATATCTCT
This sequence comes from Ennomos quercinarius, assembly GCA_910589525.2. Lineage (NCBI taxonomy): Eukaryota > Metazoa > Arthropoda > Insecta > Lepidoptera > Geometridae > Ennomos > Ennomos quercinarius. The sequence goes on along the minus strand of OU342505.1, from coordinate 8,728,070 downwards.
TAGATTAGAAATCTGTATAAAATAAATCTGTATAACATCTTTATTTGTGATGTAATTAGACTTTTTTTTAAACGGGCAAATTGCCTTTATTACTCAAGCTAACTACTACAATAATTAAAACTAAACTAAACTAAAATAAGCTAAACTAAACTAACTACACTACCTACTACAAAGAACACTTATGGACTGTATAATAGCCGCGATGGCCTATAGACAGTCCAAGTGCTCCAGCCCACTACCGGTAGGTAGCGTACCCAACATGCTGGCCGCATTGCCACGTTGAATTGCAATGCTGATGCGTTGGGCCAAATAAGTGCCAGCATTTTGGTCACGCGTCGCATCGACCAGGCGCTCTGATAGACTTTGGAAAACGCGATGAGCTCCCGGTCCCCATGGACCCAGGGTCTCAACACCAAACGGCTCAAATATGTAACCGGTACCAAGATTACTATATTTGCACCGTTTTAGCTCCTCAGCAGAATTAGCCGCGGCGCCGGCCCTAACGCGTGTCTCGGGAAGGTTTGACGGCGCCATAGTATCGACGCAAGTAGCGTCCCACACTAAAGGCCGCCCCATCTTTCAGGGAACCAGAGTCATTCCGTCGGGTCTTTTACCATCGTCACGCATGAGACCATTCGGTTCGAGAATGACTGCAACATTGGCGGTGGTAAAAGCCCGGCGAATGATGTCATTAAGACTAGCGTGGCGCGAAATTCGACCAGCGCTTTTTGAACACGAGAGACCGTGATGACCAAGCTGGTCAACTGCAGTACCGCACTGGCAGCGATGGGCCACACAGCATCTTGCGCCTAAACTTAAGCTGATAGCTAAATGAAAAGTAGTCGGATCTAAAAGGTTACCAGTGTTGAAAGAAGGCATGGCCTGTAACCAAAGTCCTGACTCCCACACAGAGACTGCGAGAAGCCGAGCACGATCAACGACGCTAGGACACGTATCTAAAAGATTTTTCCGTGCTAGTTCGCAGAGCGGTCGGTCCCACAGCCTCTGTGAGGAAAGAACCACTGGGAAATCAGAATTTGGACAAGCCAACCCCCAGGCATTCTTGGCCTCAGACAAGTGGGCTACTTCGAAAGTACCTGAAGATGGAGCAAGAATTTTTTCTATTAATTTATGTGTACCATGTACAGAGGACAAAAATGCCGGTAATGCAACACTCGAAATTTTGCGTATCCCTAAACCTCCTAAGCGCACAGGTAGAGAGGCTTGCGACCACGTCCTGTCGTCCATATCAACATTCAAGACCGAAACCAGAGTGTTTTTTACAATGCTGTCTAAGCCCATAAGGAGCTCACTGTATTTCCACAGTTTCCAGTTACATTAGACTTGATTACTTGATTATGATATTTTATACTACTTTATATTTGACATTAGAATTCATAAGTATACAAAAACTTGAAAAAACAAAAAAAAAACTGCAACTAGAAATATTATTTACAAAATTTACAACAAAAATACGCCATCCAACTCTGTATGCAAGCTAACTACTACAATAATAAAAACTAAACTAAACTAAACTAGCTACAGTACCTACTACAAAGAACACTTATGGACTGTATGATAGCCGCGATGGCCTATACTGTATTGTATTGAGAATATTAATATTATGGAACTTTCTTGGTATTGAGATCAAAAAACCAAAATCTATGAAATTATGACTACACTACACTATTAACCCACAGAATTCACCGCATTTTCAGATACTAAGTAGATATAGGACCCTATTACCCAATGTAAATAGGGCGAATCCTGTGCCTATACCATAATATTTTGTTGAGTACTTGATATGTTATAATATATTATGTGATATTTCTCCCATAATATTTTGTTAACCAATTTTGACAATTTTCTGTATTTTATATTCTATCAATTAATTCTAGGCAGATCCCATAATCTGATGAAAGATTAGTCCCAGTGGTAATCTCTACCAAAATTAATTTCGGCTTCTCTATTTAGTCCAGGGCAAAGATCGCTGCGAGAAAATTTGGGATTCCATCTAAAGTCAGGCGTTATTTAACGCCCACACTTACACCAAGCGCAAGCATAAGTGGCTACAGTATTCCATGCAAGACCGTAGAGGACTTGCATGGAATACTGTAGCCACTTATGGGATGATTCAGCAAAGTACCAACTGGTAGCTCTGGATTATATAGAGAAAAGAGCTAGAAGAATGGTTAATGGTGTGACACTACTTAGTAATAGGTCGCAAAGTCTGGAACAAAAAAGAAAGGTAGCTTGTATGTCCATCTTTTACCGTCTGCATTTTGGGGAGTGTTCTCAGGAGCTCCATGATCTCATCCCATCCACTGCTTTCCATCATAGAGCAACTAGCGCGGTGAAGCTTTCCATCATTATGTCGTTATTGTACCCCATGCTCGCACAAATCGTTTCAGTGTTCATAATCCGCACATCTAACGAATGGAACTTGCTTCCCGCAACGATATTTCTCACCATATACAAGCTAGGTGTATTCAAGGTCAATTGTTTTTTTTCTCTAATCTGTGATTCAAGAGCAGAGTGAATAGCTGGCATCTTCTGGGTAAGCGTGTCCCACCCACCTAAGGCCATCCATACAGGTTCAATTTTATTATTTTATTGATCAATATAATTGAAGAGTCCATTTCTGTCAAATTTTTCTCCATACTGTACACCTGAAAACATTGCGCAATACTAACCCTACACGTTCAATATTACTGATCAATCGCAAAGATAGATCAATAAAATTGAACGTGTATGGCTGGCCAGTATTGGTCAATGTTTTTCGGTTTACTGTGTGACGGACCCAGGAGCATACCTACGACGACCCCCGGCCCCCGCACGCCAGCACACCGCCCGCGCTCGCCTTCCCGCCGCGACCGCGCACACATGCATACGCCCGATAACACCGACACCTTTCACCCGCCGCACGCATACACCACAAGCACACCGAATGGTATAAAAGCCGACCCGAACCACGCTCAAGGGGGCATTCGCTCGGAGCTCCCGCGGTAGACGGACGTGTTCCGGAACACCAACCGGTCTTACCGCTCGCAGAGCCTCTAGCGAAGCGCCTATCCCCCCGTTCCCCGCTAACCGAGGGTAACTCTGCGCCGCGCCCCCGGGCTGTTGGCAGCAGGGCCTCACCGACCCGGCCCCCCTCCCGACCCTCAAGGGTAACCCTGCGCCGCGCCCCCGGGCTGTTGGCAGCAGGGCCTTGCCTTCCCCCCTCCCCGCATGCACTAACACCCGCCGCGTGTCACGTCGCGACCGACCTGACGCCTTCCCAATCTTGGGGGTAACCCTGCGCCGCGCCCAAGGGCTGTAGGCAGCAGGGCCTCAGGAGGCGGAACGCCCGTACCGTACCCCCCGACCGAGCCGCGGGCCTTGTCTCCCCCGCGCGCCTCGCTTTCGCGAAACCACGCGTTCCCAATCCTGTGGGTAACCCTGCGCCACGCCCCGGGGCTGTAGGCAGCGGGGCTTCAGGAGGCCGAACGCGCTCCGCGCATTTGTAGCTTTCCCAATCATGGGGGTAACCCTGCGCCGCGCCCGAAGGCTGTAGGCAGCAGGGCCTCAGGAGGCAGAACGCACTGCGCGTACTCGAAGCTTTCCCAATCTTGGGGGTAACCCTGCGCCGCACCCTAGGGCTGTAGGCAGCAGGGCCTCAGGAGGCGGAACGCCCGTACTCCCTCTGACCAAGCCGCGGGCCTTGTCTCCCCCGCGCGCCCCGTTTCCGTGACCCTCGCGTTCCTAATCTTGGGGGTAACCCTGCGCCGCGCCCAAGGGCTGTAGGCAGCAGGGCCTCAGGAGGCGGAACGCCCGTACCGACCGATTGAACCCCCTGTTTTACTGTCTCACCTCGTCGCGCGCCACAACCGCGTGGCGACGTCGAAACCGTCCCCCCGACCCGCGCCGTCGTCCACCGTACGTACCACACTCTTACCGTCTCGCTCCGGGGTCCGTCTCTCCTTGTCGTACCGTAAGGAATATAATTGTAATCCGTATAGATGCCCTAAGCACCGTAACATAAACCAACGTAGCATAAAGATCCGAATAAACCCGTTTAATGTTAAACCCATATCGTGTGTTTCTCTGGACAAACCCCCTCATAGGTTACCGATTTTAGGAAATCAACCCCTCCTCGGCGACTACTGCCGCAAAGGGGCCTTATTCCACCATAACGAGACGTCCAGGCGAGCTAGCCCTAAGGACGCCCCGTTACATTGGCGCCCAACTCAAAAACCCGCGAACTAAACCCAGGGGATAAGTAAGTTTGTCCAGACGGAAAAATTTATTCGCAAATTAAATAAACAATAAATCTCGAATCAAATGTCCAATAAAACGACGTGGATTTATAACCTGAAGAAACCAGAGCTGGAAGAAGAGTGCAGGAAGAGGAACCTCATAACGGAGAACCAAATGGTTAAGGATCTACGCCAAACCTTGGCTGAAACCATAAAAGCAGGACTAGATCCGACCCACCCTACACCCGCCCAGTCACAAATAGAAAGCGATTACACCAGTGAACCTGAACTGGAATATAAAGACACCATGTCCCGTTCAGACGAAAACATCAATGACAAACCCGATATGCCGATTTACCAAGAACAATACGATCGAGGCATAGAAAGATGGAACCTCCACTTCAATACAAACGATGATCCCGTTGAATTTCTGGAAAGACTAGATGACTTAATTGAATCCAGCGGTACAGATAAAGAAAAAGTGCTCAAAGTATTACCCAGATTCCTGAGAGGCAAGGCCGTGTTATGGTACCGAAACAGTAAGGAATCATTCAAAACCTTTAATGACTTCATTACATGCTTCAAACTCACGTTCCTCACTCGCGATCACGAGAGTGAACTACTAAGAAAGATAATAACAAAGAAGCAGCATTACCATCAGAAATTCACCGATTACCTAATCGAAATTCAAACGTTGATGCGCCGATACGGCAGGATCTCCAAGAACGAAGAGCTTAAAATAATATACGAAAACATGTCAACAAGATACAAATACTACATAAAATACTCAGAATTTAGCACCGTACATGAATTGATACAGTTAGCCAGCGATTATGAAAATATAACAGAAGAAAGACGCAGAGATTTTGAAGGACCAAGCCAAAGACCCCAATATGTACGTGAAGCACCAAACCGGAACCAGGTAACCACAGAAACAAACAGCAAGTGGACACCCAGAGAACACACTTGGCCCGAAGGAACAACAAAATATGTCCACAACTACAAACAACAAGAATGTTGCTGGAGTTGTGGTAAGCCAGGCCATTTAACGAAAGATTGCCGAGGGAAGAAAACACTGTTCTGCAGCGGATGTGGCAAGCTGGGCGTACAAAGTATCAAATGCTGTAGAAGAATACCGAACAAAGTAGAATCTTTAACAATAAATACGCACAACCAACAACAAAAAGCAGACATACGACCATTCGTAAAGATAAAATTACTAGAAAATGAGTACGACGCGTTAGTCGATACGGGTTCAACAAGATCCTACGTAAATAAAGAAATATACAAAAAATTTATAGAGAAACAAAAGAAACCAAGAGAAATATCAGAGACCGCAGTACTGGCAAATGGAGCAAAAATTGAGATAAAAGAAGCACTACCATTAGAAGTAACCATAGGAGAGAAGAAAATATACCACCAAATGCTGCACCACCCAGAGATAACCAGGATATTAATAGGCATGGATATAATGAAAAGAATAGGTGCAACAATACAGTGGACGCCAAACCAAGAAAATGGCGATAAAAACCAAAAGCCAGAAGAAATAGTAACCACCAAAATAACAAAGACCAAAGACGATCAACCAGAGCCGTACGAAAGGGACCCGACATTAACAACGCACGAAAAACAACAGTTACAAAGAGTACTAACAGAAGAATATAGCAAATGCGATGACAGCCCGAAAGGAAACACGTGGGTCAAACATAAAATCAGACTAACCCACCAGCAGCCAGTTAAACAGAAATACTACCCACGCAACCCAAAGCTTCAAGAAATAATAAACGAGCACGTGGACGAAATGCTAAAACAAGGCGTCATCGAAAAATCCAATAGCGCCTACAGCTCACCAATAGTACTAGCAAAGAAAGCCGACAATAAGTACAGGTTCTGCATAGACTTCCGAAAAATAAATCAAATATCACACAGAGACGCATACCCTTTGCCGCAGATAGACAACACGCTTGAGAAACTGCAAAACGCAAAGGACTTCTCAAAAATAGACCTTAAAAACGGCTACTGGAATGTCAAACTCGACGACGCAACCAAACCAATAACAGCGTTTACAGTACCCGGAAGAGGTCTATACCAGTTTAATGTTATGCCATTCGGTCTTCACTCAAGTGGGGCAACTTTTCAAAGACTATTAGATACCGTGATTGGACCCGAACTGGAACCGCACGCATACGTATATTTAGATGATATAATCGTATGTAGTCCCACCTTTGAAGCCCACTTGGAACACCTGAAAGAAATATTCAAGAGAATACGAGAAGCAAGGCTAGAGATAAACAAGGCAAAGAGCGAATTCTGCAAAACTGAACTCGAATACTTGGGACACAGGATAAATAAAGAAGGAATACAAATGAACGAAGGAAAAATAAAAGCGATCAAAGAGTTAACACCGCCAACGAACATAAAAGAAGTACGGCGATTTATAGGCATGACGTCATGGTATCGAAAATTCATACCTAACTACGCAGAACTTATGAACCCCTTAACAACCCTACTGAAAAAGGATACCAAATTTACCTGGGATGCAGAACAACAAGGAGCATTCACAGGGATAAAACGTATACTCGCACAGGACCAGATGTTAAAAAGAGCCGATTTCTCAAAGCCTTTTATACTACAAACCGACGCAAGTGATATAGGGCTAGGCGCAGTACTGTTACAGAACCATGATAACAAGGACTATCCAATAATGTACACAAGCAGAGAACTAAAACCGGCAGAAAGAAAGTACACAACGTCAGAAAAAGAATGCCTAGCAGTCATATGGGGTATAAGGAAAATGAGACCGTTTCTAGAAGGATACCAATTTACGGTAATCACCGATCACCAAGCTCTGAAATGGTTAAACACGGTAAAAGATCCGTCAGGAAGACTAGCAAGATGGGCACTGGAACTACAACAATACGATTATAAAATAGAATATAGGCCCGGTAGCCAAAACAAGATAGCAGACCAGCTCTCGAGAAACCCAGTATTTGCCATAGAAGAAACTAAAAAAGATTGGCACCAAAAGAAAATAGACGAGATACAACAAAAAGGAAATCCAGACTACAAAATAGAGAACAATAAGCTATATAAAAAAATAGAACACCATGCATACGGACCAAGACTAGCACCATCATCAGAATGGAAGCTCTGTGTGGCGAAAGACGACATGGAAGAACGGAAATGGAGCGGGGAACGGGGGGCATTCGCTCGGAGCTCCCGCGGTAGACGGACGTGTTCCGGAACACCAACCGGTCTTACCGCTCGCAGAGCCTCTAGCGAAGCGCCTATCCCCCCGTTCCCCGCTAACCGAGGGTAACCCTGCGCCGCGCCCCCGGGCTGTTGGCAGCAGGGCCTCACCGACCCGGCCCCCCTCCCGACCCTCAAGGGTAACCCTGCGCCGCGCCCCCGGGCTGTTGGCAGCAGGGCCTTGCCTTCCCCCCTCCCCGCATGCACTAACACCCGCCGCGTGTCACGTCGCGACCGACCTGACGCCTTCCCAATCTTGGGGGTAACCCTGCGCCGCGCCCAAGGGCTGTAGGCAGCAGGGCCTCAGGAGGCGGAACGCCCGTACCGACCGATTGAACCCCCTGTTTTACTGTCTCACCTCGTCGCGCGCCACAACTGCGTGGCGACGTCGAAACCGTCCCCCCGACCCGCGCCGTCGTCCCCCGTACGTACCACACTCTTACCGTCTCGCTCCGGGGTCCGTCTCTCCTTGTCGTACCGTAAGGAATATGATTGTAATCCGTATAGATGCCCTAAGCACCGTAACATAAACCAACGTAGCATAAAGATCCGAATAAACCCGTTTATTGTTAAACCCATACCGTGTGTTTCTCTGGACAAACCCCCTCATAGGTTACCGATTTTAGGAAATCAACCCCTCCTCGGCGACTACTGCCGCAAAGGGGCCTTATTCCACCATAACGAGACGTCCAGGCGAGCTAGCCCTAAGGACGCCCCGTTACAACTGTATAGTGATCGTAATCATCAAGTAAGTACTTGTTATCTATCAGTTGATGAAGCCATGGACTTTGAAGATACGTAACGTTTGGTATTTTCTTTATAGGGAGATCAAGATCATCTACTAGTACCTACCCAACCTAATACGGAAATAAATGCATCCAAAACTGAAACGAATAAATGCTTAGTATCAAAAATCATAGGGAAGCACGACCAGCCGTTTCTAACCGATCGGTAAATTTGAGCAACGTTCGCTGTGGTCATTACTTTGGTGGGTGACCACTACAGCAAAAAGTGGTATTTACAACTAAGCGCTACCATGCTTCAGAGGGCTCGTTAAGCCGTCGGTCTCGGCTGTGGTCATAAGACCATAGTCGTCAAGCCAAGTCAGAAGCTTTTGGGCCTAAGAATTCTTACACCAGGGCTGACCACTTGCTTCCTTGAGAAGAAGAAGAAAAAGAAGAAGAAGTATCAAAAATAAGAATCAATAACCTAAATATAAAAAACAAAATATAAAAAAACTGTTTATAAGTAGAGATAAAGATATCATCTGTAAAAATACCCTGTAACCTGTAAGGATACAGATAAATCTGTATATATGGCAACACTGTGAGTGAGCTCACAGCTCACTCGCCGCCCGTAGTGTAGTGCACAGACTACTAAGGGATACTACGTATACGTGTAGTGACACCATAGTGACACTGACCATCACGTGATAGCTATAATAAGGGATTTTCTGACAGCTGGATGACACGTAGTTCTACATCCAAAGGTAGGTAGCGCTACTGAGATATGGCTTCTTTTTTTTTTGTGAGGTGGCTTTGCTGTCTGTCATAGTGCAGTGTGCAGTGTCACATTCACTTCACTCACCAGTATGACAATTTTTGGCAGATTTCTGCCATTTTGGCAGATTTGCCCTTCACTCCACCACTTCCTTTTGTTCCACTTTTGTTTTGTTTACACTGTGGCACAAAGTGCCACAGTGTAAATGTGGCAGTGGCTACTTAAAAATTCTGACTGATTTTGGAGTTTGTATTACTTTGAAGTAAAATTCAGAAATATTATGGATACAAAATATTAGTTCATTGACTTAGGTATATTATATTATATTTGGTGGGAATCATTAATACCACACCGACAACTACTATCTTAAGTCAGTCAGTTATGGTCTGTGCATCCAATGTACAAATTGTAACATTATAATAATCTCTAGTTCCAAGTTCCTAATTATTTTTTTGTTTTCTTTTCAATGCTTTCTATAGAGCCTTCAGTAACATATCCACCATTTTACTGTGGTATTTGACTTTGACATCATCATCATCATTTTGACTTCTCTTCTTTGTTTATGGCTTTCTATCGCGTTTTAGCGATAATTCTGCCAATGTCAAGTGAGTAAAAAATTGTACGAATATATCATGTCAAAGTCCTATTTTGTCAGTCAAAATGCCAACAGTAAGATGGTGGATATCTTACTGAACGCTCTAAAAAGCCGTTGAAGAGAAGACGAAAAGGCATGGTTTTATAAACATGGAACCATTTGCCAACACTCATGCATGTTCACGAACACGTAACGGATAATATTCCACAATTATTACACATTAAAATTAAAAAATACACAGGTTTTGGTAAACAATTCAAAATTCACAACCGCCATTGTCAGATTTTCTTCAAAGACTTTGGTAATGATAGAACCGTACGTTTTCACTCAATTGACATTGGCAGAATTATCGCTAAAACGCAAGCGATAGAAAGCCATTAAACCACTGACCTCTATAATACAAGTACGCTGGACTTCATACTCTCGGATGTTATGAGAAGCCATTTGATTTTCACCATTTTGGCGCTGATAGCAGTGTGAGGGTCCATGGAACTAATATTAGGGATGAGACATAACTTTCGATGAAAATACGATATCGATATCACTACAGATTCAGGCAGTTATTTAATTCCATGTGCATATACGGGTACTGAGACAAAAAAAACATACTATACATACCCAGTAAAATAAATAAGCGTTTTTTTAATATATTTGCGTTTATGAAATCTACTTAATTATTGTTAACTAGCTGCACTCCGCGTTAATCCTGCATAATATGTGTCTGTGTCTAGGGTTTTAGGTATTCTCAATTTCCGAATTCCATCATAATCAGTCCAGCCGTTTAAGCGTGAAGAAGTACGTGATGTGTGCACAACTTCTTTAAAATATTAGATTGATAGTCCGATTTCATAAAGCCAGTTTTCCTTGTTCCTGTTGATTCAGTACTAGTAAGGGTAGGGTACTGGGTAATAAAATAAAAAAACGCAGATAATAACATACCATTTATATTTTACACTAGCTTCTGCCCGCGGCTTCGCCCGTGTGGCCAATAGGAAATGAATGGCATATTTTTCTGCAGAAACAAACATTATAAATGCTCTCACTCTCTCTCTCGATATATTATACAAACTGACAATATCCCAAATAATGCAATAATATGAAATTTTCCGTAAAAAACCTCTGGGATGAGAGTAGTATGGTTTTTACAGAACTCAAAGCGTGTGTGAATAGATCTAAATATGGAGGTCCCACAGGTCACTTTCGCTACACAGTCACCGCTTGCAACCCAGCGAACAAAGCAACATCGAAAAAAAATCGTTAATTTCTACCACAGGTCACCTTCGCTACACAGTTGCGGGCCGCTTGCAACCCAGCGAACACAGGGACCTCGAAATGAAAACGCCAACTTCTACCACATGTCACTTTCACTACACAGTCGCGGGCCGCTTGCGGCCCAGTGAACACAGCAATCCTTTTTCATATTTTCCACCCATAATAGCTGCTTAGTAAGAGTGTCAGTGGGAAACCTAAAAGCACAAAATAAAACTTAATAAAATATACAAAACAACATTATTAGTACTAGCGAGTTAAATATTTAGTTTATATTAATGAAAAAAAAAATCTGGAGCCAGATATTCATCGTAGATTATTTTGTACCTACGTACATTATTGAGCATTGCCGAAATTCTGCTAGTTACTCACTATCGAAGAACATTATCGACACATTATCGATATGAAACATTCACAACCTATGTACCTATTTCAATAGTATGAATTCATTGAATAACTAAATCCTATTTACATTTAAATGTGATGAAACTAAATAAACTAAGTATAAAATAGTATTAAAAACCTTCAGACATACAATAAACATAATAATGTAGCATTTTTTTATCGTGAGGTTCACTTACTTGTCGAAGGTTATTCCGCTGCCTTTTTGGTAGCGATTTGTACAAAATACGCGTAGCTTCATCACATGCATGTACCGTCATCAAATACCAAACACAAAAAGTAGCCTTTTATCATCTTATTTTACGATTTTTCATCAGAGAAGCAGCAAACTTACCAACATCCACTATGAAAAATGTCAATTTTAGTACCCGAGACCCTCAAGAGGGGCGCTTTGAATCGGCACAAAAAAGAACTGTCATTTCCTAGAGAATATTTAGTCCAGCGTACTTGTATTATAGAGGTCAGTGCATTAAACGAAGAAAAGAATATTAATCTGTGCATAAGACCAAGTACCATGTAGGCCGTGGGAGGCCTTAGGCCGCCCATACACGTTAAATTTTATTGATCAATCTTTGTGATTGCTCAATTTTTTGAACGTGTAGGGCTAGTATTGTGCAACGTTTTTTGATTTACAGTATGGAGAAATCATTGACGGAAATGGACTCGTCAATTTTATTGATCTATAAAATTTAACGTGTATGGGCCTTACTCACGCCATGTCTCGTCAACTCCATCTAACGGATTTTTAAGAACTATTTTTTTATTTTAAAATGGCTTCAGAGAACCTATGCCAAGTACGATCAGTGATTCCAAGTACCACCTCCCAAATAAAACTATTCGATGTCCTTTTCCGATGGTACCATGAAGTTACTACCTGTCTCTTAGTAGTCTGTGGTACTAGGTAGAGGCTCCAGCTAGGTAAAAATGAATATAAAATAGTGGCGCAACCAAGGTGTAACGAGCTCGAAATAGAACACCAAACCAGTGTTGATACTTTGCTGGTTATGTTTATACCATTTATTTATAAATTATAATTACAATTGACCTTTTTTTTAGTCCCCCCCCTCTCGATCCCTCCCTCATCAGTATTCTCTTTTTTTTACTTTATATTGTTGGATTGGGTTGTTGTGTCGTTGTCAATCTCTGTGATTGATCAATTTTATTGATCGTGTAGAGTTAGTATTGGTCAATGTTTTTCGGTTTACAGTATGGAGAAATCATTGACGGAAGTGGTTTCGTCAATTTTATTAATCAATCTTTGTGATTGATCAATTTTATCGATCGTGTGGGGCTAGTATTGTGCAATGTTTATTGGTTTACTGTATGGAGAAAACATTAACAGAAATGTGAAGGGCGGCCTAAATAATCTACTGTATTTTAATGCCAATCTTCTGTATTTTTATGGTAAAAAAATTTGACCTGGCAACACTGCCCTGTGATCAATCAAGTCAAATTCACAATTCACAAATATGGCGGCGCGATCAATGAAATTGTAATGTGTAGTGTGAAGTCAAGTGTAAAAAATATTATGTTATTAATAATTCGATGTTGTATTTGTGAGTGGTAATCTGTTGGATCATGGGGAGAGGACAGGATTTATTGGATGGAGCCCGAGAAGGTGACCGGAGAACAGTTGAAAGAATAATCGCCCAAATAACTAGAAGGAGTGGTCCTTTTCCAAGGTATATATTCATGTTTTAATGAAAAACCTTACTTAAATGCAAGAACAAGGCATACACATTTTAGGGTATTGTTCCAAGTGATGAATTACTGTATAGGTGATGTACATGGTAAAAGAAACAGTGTTATCAGTTATCAACGAAGGTGTATTGTTATCGATGTTTTTTTGGAATGTTTACTCTGACCGCTTGCTGGCTTTCCTGTTTTTCCTATTTGACTGCTAGAGTAAGCATAGATACGTGACGATACGATGGAGCAAGTTCGAAAGAGTACACATTCAATACAATATTTTTAATTCTCATATAAATTCCTTAAAACTTGATCAATATTCTGATACAACATGTAGACCATTGTGCTGGTCTCACATTATGTTATATCTATCAATTAAATATTAGTGTTTATTCTATAAGGTATCTTATATTAGCCCACATTAAATATCTCTTTGTGATACGTATTATACACTATGTATTAATATGCTAAACATGCCTTGTGTTCCTTTTGATATGTCCAAAATATCAAAAATAGTTTTCATGACTAAGTATTTTAAGAACCAACTTACAATCAATAGGTCCTTATTAGTATTGTGATTTTGTGCAGGAATTCTGATAAATTAATATACAATGTACATTTTCTATCACCTACTACCTACTTGATTTAAGAAACTCTTTTAAGTAGGTATTAAAGTTGTGATTCATCTAGATAATTAACACCATATAAGTGGAAAACTAAGGATTTCAGAGATATTTAAAACAATTTCAAATGTATGGTAGGTGTGCTGCACTCGTAATTTGAAATTAAATGTCAACAGGTAACATTCCATCTCAACTCAGTGAGCAGCCTTTCTCTGGAATTCTGTAAATTTTCTAAATGCAATTGTGTTATTGTCTCAATAATGAGCAGAAGACGCAGCATAGGCTGGCCACCCACTCGGTGGAGCGACAACCTGGTGTGAACCGCAGGGAGCCGATGGATGCAGGAGGCAAGCAGCCACTCAAATTGGCGCTCTGGGGGGAGGCCTATCTTCAGCAGGGCATGTCTTCGGGCTGTTGTTGATGATGATGATGATGATGATGATGATGATGTCTCAATTTTGCTGTGATGCACCACCCAACCCATGAAATCTGTATAATATAAGTATTTGTAATATGAAAGCATAACAGTAAAAGTGTGAATCTTAGTGATGCTAATCTCTACATCATCATCATCATCATCATCAACAGCCTGAAGATGTCCACTGCTGAATATAGGCCTGCCCAACATAGTGCCACTTTGAAATTCGGCTTTACGCAGTTTTGACCAGAATGTTGATCCACCTAAGAGGGGGCCGGCCTATGCTGCATCTTCGGTATGTGGTTGTCACTTGAGAAAGTTTCCAGAAGACACTACTTTCCAGTTTTCTTTTCCAAACCTACTGGGCAACTGTAACTTATTTGAATTCTGTCTAGGTAGACAGTTCATGTATGTTCAACAATGCATTTTGATAACTGTCTATTTCCCAGCCATTAATATTCTGACTTAAAAGCAGCTTCCTCAATAAAATCCACATTCTTATGAATGTTTTGCCAATTTTGGAACTGACGGTGACAGTTTTAGAACAAAAAAAAAAAAAAGAATTAAGAATCTTTATAATTTTAGAACACTTGAAAGAGTAACTTAGGTACGCCCCACACTTTCACCCGCACATAAAAAGTAGCCTATGTGTTAATCCAGTGTATATAAGCTATCTTTGTTTCAAATTTTCCGAGTGATACTGCAATCTGTTATGGGCAGCCATGACGCTTAACATCAGGTGAACGATTAGCTTGTTACGTCATTTATTTACATTAAAAAAAGTTATAATTTAGTAGATCTTTTACTTGAACAAGCATTGTGGTGTTTAGTTGCGGTAGCTGTGGTAACAGAATATTTTTGAAATTCTGGATGACGCAAAAGAGTATAATGTTTTAATATTGGCTGACTTTTAAGCTAAGCTAATAGACTATTTTTAGCGCATTTCCTCTAAGTCAAAATCAGAATAGAAACTAAATATAAACTTCAAAAAAAAAACCGGAATAGTAAAAATAATTTAAATTACTGTTCCATAATAATAAGATTGAAACTGTAGAATTAAGTTATGCTTATTATAATAATTGTACTTTTTACATTATAGATACATTTTTACACCAAATACCTAAAAATTAAAAAAAACAATTTAGTGTAATTTATTACGAACCGAAAGACGCAGCGTAGGCCGGCTCCCCACTAGGTGGACCGACGATCTGGTGAAAACCGCGGGGAGCCGATGGATGCAGGAGGCGAGCAGCCGCTTAAAGTGGCGCTCTCTGGGGGAAGCCTATGTTCAGTAGTGGACATCTTCAGGCTGTTGATGATGATGATGATGACTATAAGGCAAGTATACAAGCGAACAATAAGGCATGAGGAACTGGCCTCCTAATCTAACACACTTGATTATAATCTTGACTTCCTGGTCATTAAAGGCATTCCAGTCAAATCTTCAACATTTCTGTATAATAAAAAAAAATACTTCAAAAACAAACCAAAAAGCGATTGTGGGTCAGCCCATGCGACTTTAAAATGCGGCATCCTGGTTTGACACCCGTTCAACCCTGTGCCAAATGTGCGGTATCTGCACTCGCTCTTACAACAGTGAACAAATTATCATGAGATTCATGAGGAACAGGCAAGTTCAATAATCACAAAGCTCGAGGACATGTGTCATCTACCACTCGCACTTGGCCACTGCTCGTAGAACTGGCAACCAATGGGGAAGAAAGGTTCTCGAGTGGCGACCACGAACCGGAAGACGCAGCGTAGGCCGGCCCCCCACTAGGTGGACTGGCGATCTGGTTAAAACCGTGGGGAGCCGATAGATGCAGGAGGCAAGGAGCCGCTTAAAGTGGAGCTTTGTCGGAGAGGCCTGTTCAGCAGTGGACGTCTTCAGGCTGTGTTGATAATGACTATAGCCCGTGTCCCAGCAGTGAGAACTTTTTGGGGTGATGGCGACTTCAAGACCAAAAGCAAACAGCCATTGCCACATCTATTTTACTTAGAAAAATTCTCGAAGGGTATAGGAAATAGCGACGACTCCAAAAGCAAAGAGCAAAAAAAACAGCAAATTTAAAAATTCAGTTATCAACAACAAAAACACAAGTATATTAAAAATGTAAAAACAAATGTTAGCGTTATGGTGGTTCGTGCACGGAAGGCACAGAGGGCGCTGCAAGATAAGGTGGACGGAGCAAGACATTGACAGTCTATGGCGAACACAACCCGATGAAAAACGAAAAAAAACAAGAGGAAGGAAGGAACCGGCGTTGTATACTCTTCGGAAGCAACGACGGAAGAGAAAAAGGATTAATATTTGTTGGGAATATAAAACTATTAATACTACTGGTGAACAGAAGATAGAAGTTAAAGAAACCGTGGAAGAATCTATTAAATTAATGAATGAAGTAGACGAATAAAGATGTTAAGATATTAAAGACGTGTTCTGATGTACGCCAACACAAAGATAATGCCAAAGAAAGCCGATGAATAAACATATCATCCAAATATGTGAATCTATTTAAGGAAGTGGGTAGGTAGAATAAGTTAACCATTTAAGTGGAGAGTTTGGCCGCTGGCCAGATGCCAATATCGATGTTAGTGTACGTTGAACTTTTGTCCGAGTGTCTGTACGTAGGTACCTACTACGTATACGTACTAACGCACTTAGTGAGCTTGTTACTTGTTATCATTATCAGTCGTTTGAAAACTT
The DNA here is from genome assembly GCA_910589525.2 of Ennomos quercinarius. Taxonomy (NCBI): domain Eukaryota; kingdom Metazoa; phylum Arthropoda; class Insecta; order Lepidoptera; family Geometridae; genus Ennomos; species Ennomos quercinarius. Next base: position 8,711,380 of record OU342505.1, on the reverse strand, counting down.
GAATGGTATAAAGACATGATTGAATGGGATTTCTGAGTTTCTTTCATTCATGAATGATTACCTAAAGCACCTGAAGTATTGGTTTCGTCTTGTCAATGAAAGGAGTTGTTCATCAACTGGCGAGAGAAGGCGCGCTATTTTTACTAAGGTTGTAAGGCATATTGACTCGTACTGGTTTGGCCCTAAAAGCCTAATGCAAAAGAAATTGATTTTTCATTATGTAGTAACAATTCTTAAAATATGGTGTTTAGCCTCGACGACGCATGTGATATGTAAGAAGTGATTTGTTTTTGTTCGTGTTGTGTTTTTGTATAAATGGACAGTTAACGAAAAACGAGCCGTTCTCAAGTAGGCTTAAGTACTACCAAATGTACTAGATGAACCAACAGACATCCTAAAATATGTAGTTAATATAGGATCATATTCAGTATTTCTAATCTCCTGGTACATCTACCTACTTTATTTATTTACAAACTTGAGTTTTGCTCTTAATAATTTTACTAGGTTTTGTTTATTCAAATGACGTAAATATTGATTGCCCTTTCTATTAGCAGATGGCGTCATTAAGAAATGAATTGTTGACGTTCCAAACGAGACGTACATTTTCCTGAATTACGCAAACTCTAAATCCGCACTAAAATGCTAGAAATCAAATGACGCAACGCCCATTGTCGCACATTTGCATATTTTCATTTTATAGAAATCTGCATAACTACAATTTCAACAACCCCATTCAACACTATTGTATCATCTGACAACATGTGCAAATAATCACAGTTCGTCCTACTAGTCCTTATCAATAGGTAGTACATCTCCCTTATCACATACTGGAACACTTGGGATCCCAAAATAGATAAGCATGATCATCATCAGTTTGAAGATGTCCACTGCTGAACGTAGGCCCCCCCCATACAGCGCCATCCATTTTGAGCTGCAGCTAGCCTCTTGCAACCGAAGCATGGTAGTTTTGACCAGCTAGGCGATCATGGAACATGATTGCAACCAATAGAAATACTTTGTATGGATATGACAGTTTCAATACATAGTTTATGTGCATAGGTATTATTATTGTTCGTTGATAGACGAGCAGCATCACTGCTGATAAATGTCTGTATATCCACAGTGTTGGATTCACTTGTAATGTTCATTTTTGTAACAGTGATAGTTTATTTGTTCGTAACCAGTAGTCGAGTTTGTTCTTGAAGTTATTCACGGAGGGGCAGCAAGCAATGCCATGTTCTTGGTCCCAGCTGACTTACTTTGTTACTATCGAAAATTTCAAATCAGGAATGAATTTCTCTTGGTGCATTGCAACCAAAGTACCGTGATCACCCCGCAGGTCGTCGTTGGTCCACCCAGTCAGGGCATGGCCTATTTTGCACGCTTGGTCTGCCGTGTAATAGCGATCGCGTGCCGCAAACTATTGAGATACTGCACCTACATTTATTAATGTTCAATAATGTTTTACGCATCAATAAAGATTCAAGGTGCTTTGCTAATCAGATCATAGGCCTATCAATCTGCCCCAATTACGGCGTGTTCAGAAGCCGTCACAATTACGTAAATTCAAAACTAACGGAGCTGAGAGTCAATAACTTGGAGAGAACTCATGCCCGTTTTCACCAAAGATCCCTAAATTTTAAGGGACCCTTAAAAATATTTAAGTGACATCTGACAGTAATTTTGTTTTCACCGGCGATTAAGGGACACCCAAAGCTTAAGGGATCCCCTAAGTTTAGGGGGCCAAAGCTCGACCCCTTAGCGTTAAGTGGTAGGTTAAATTATCAAAACGCCAGTTTTCTTTTTCAATTGTATTTGGCAACTGTTTCTACCCGCATAACGCCAGAAAATTTATTTGTTTTAACTTTTCTGATGCATAATATATTAAAAACTCTAATGCTAATACCAATAAAGCATGTTGCTTGTATTTTTGACGATTATTCTCTAATAAAATAACGAAAATCGGCAACGTACGGTTTTTGGAAACCGTAGAAAAGAATAAACTGTCACTTTACAATTTAAGTGTCACTCAGTGCTGTGAAAACGAATTTAGGTAAGGGTCAAATCTAAAGAGGCCCTTAGCCAAAGGGATTCCTAGTTAGGGTGTAGTTTAGGGGTCTTTGGTGAAAATGGGCATCAGACTAGTGATATATTTCTTCTAGTTCGATAGTGGTAGTCGAAATTTGATGGAGAAGAGAGTAGAAGATCGTTCAGTTAGATTCAGGTGTATACAAGTAGAGGTCTGTCGAGATTTTTGGCAAATATGTTGACGTACATAAGTTTTTTTTTCACGTCGTTTGTGTCTAGTCTGTTGGGTTCGTTTGGGAACATTGGGTTGGCCAGCCTATATCAATATTCTCTCCTATTTCCATTCTAAGTCTATACTTTAATCCTGATATCCAGTATTTATATTATTACTTACCTTGACCTTTGACTTTGGGGTTCCAACATGTTTATTACTTGGGAAAGCCAACCGGCAAAACCAGTACCTGGTTTCTTCATTTTACCAAAAGTTTTGATTGTGTTGTGTTGTATCTCTCATGGGTTTTTAGTCTGAATGAGAGGGATATGTCTTATGTCCAGCAATGGTTGTCTTTCGGCTGATACTGTGAATTGATCCTTATTTAGAAGTAGGTAAGCATGAGTAACCTAAAATTTATCGATACTTAATATTCCTTCTTCACAAAGGCTAGGTAAGTAGGTAGTTGAGTAGTTATCAAAAGTTAAACATACCTAAATGAACACGTCATTAATCCATTATGGTATTTTTTTGTAAAATAAAATATCAATTTAATATATCATGTTCTATTATTGATCACTAACTTCCCTGTTCAGCTCAAATACACACATTGGTTACTCAGATTGAATATTCTGTGTCATTTACATTAAAAAAATATTGTGTGATTCGCTCCTTTATCAACTTAATGGGCCGAAAAATCAGGTAAGTCGCACGACATTAGTGAAAACAAAAGTCAATCATCACTACCAAGTACCGACCTATTTAACTGTCCTATAGCTTTGACTGACTGACAACGTAGGTACAGCTCCAGCCCTAACCGCTAGACGTAGAGACTTGATTTTTGGAAGGCGTCTTTTTTATGATTTCGGGGAGTTGACTAAGAAATTGCTTTTAAAATTCAAACCCAAAAGATACAAGTTCACGATGCAGCAGAGAATCATTGGAAGCGTAGAATCGCGGCGACACGCCGTCGTTGCGACGCCTGCTGCTGCTGCGAGTCAGCTTACGGTTGTACATTTGGAGAGAGAAAATAATAAGCAAAAACCTGAGTTTTCCGCGAGCTGCGTTTAGTTCAGTAGGTGTGTGGCCTTTATGAAATCTTTTACCATTTTTATTTTTAGTTAACTTATTTAATCGTCCTCTAAAACTGTTGCATCACATCAGATAAGCTCAGCATTAATTGCGCAAATGAATATTCATTACGTTTACAGCGGATCTGGATGCCATCATTAAGGAAACGGCAGTTTTCTTTGTTTCAACAAACGCGGTTTATTTGTTTGGATCTTTATTATGGGTTTCAAGTGCAAATAGAATGGAAGCAGCGATAATAATTTTGTGTAGTTTTTCTTATACTATTGCTTTTACTATACTATTTTTTTATTGTGTGGTTTTGATTCAATTTCGTACAGCGTGCATTGCCATTATTTTTATTATGTTATTAATGGCTGAACATCTGAGATTATAATAAAACAGTTGTATAATATGGCAACTATAACTAAATGTGATAGTAATCAGATCGACATGGAATTTATGGTGAACAGTAACACAGTCTTAATGTGGACTAACGAGAACATGTGTTATCCACCAACTTGCACTTGGCCAGCGTGGTGGATTATGGCCTACTCTCCTCATTAGAGAATGTCCACGACCCAGCAGTGGAAACTTATTCGGCCGATGACGTTACTTTACATTTTCCTGTAAATTCTGTCACAGTGAAAATGGCAATAAATTCGTTCAGTAGCAAACCATCCGCTTACACGGCTAGCAATATTCGCGAGCTAATTAGAACAGTTGCCTACCCCGAAACAGTTACACGGTAAAAGAATACCGCAATAAAAAGTTCTAAGTGAGGCGACCTGCCCGGTCCTATGAATCATCCAACGTTCACCGTAGCCTTCGGTTAGTCACATCCCGCGACTTGACCGAACACTTCGCTTTCTTGTCAATATTTTTAAACCAATATTTGAATAGAGAATCGATTGTGTGCCTAAACGTGTAGCCCACAGATTAGAGAAAAAACAGTTGAATGTAATGGATAACAAGAGTCGATCGCGAAACTAATCATACGTGCGCCGCGTTCCATTTTTGAATGATTGTTATGCTAATGATATTCATAGTGATAGTGAATATGTTGTGGTTGTGATCGTCTCAAGTCGTTGTTATGAAAATGAAGCTGAAGATACCGTGTTTTGACGACAACAGCATGTTTAGGAAGCTACGAAGGAGATTTAGGTTTGTATTATTACATGCTATTTATAACCATAATCTGTAATTGAGTACAACGGTTTTTCCATGGTTGTCGTTAGTTATTTATTGTAAGGATGTATGAGTTATTTCCTATTTAGGGTATAAGTAACTTATGTTAACATTAGTCACGTTAGAGTTTAAATAGAATGTTTATAAATTGCGAATATGTTTCAGATCAGCAATAAAATGATTCAACAGTTAAACGCAATGTTTCGTTTTACTTACTACTTAAAATTATAATAATCGAAATCAAATGATTGTAGGTTAGGTATCTACGTGGTGGAATGATATTATACAACATCGAGCCTACTTGTTTACTAACAACTCGTACTTGGTATTGTCATAGCTGACCATAAAAAGCAAAGGAAAGGACGTTCGTTAAGTGTCAATTATGATGCTCAACGACAACGATTCATGGAACGAAACTTCATTATCTAATCCTTAACCGCAGTTAAACCGATAACTGGATTTTCGTGGAATAGCTGGTGTAGTCAACCAAATGGTGAGCATTCAAATTGCTTCGAAAGATGTCGTCGAAGTAAATCTGAGTTTGTAAAAGAATTATCTCATAATATGTCTGAACACCACACACATAAAGTGCATTACAGCAAAGTCAATAACTGTATTACTGTTAAAGTTAGAAGCATAGAATTTAGGTCCATGGTTAGAAGTATTGACTTTAAGAGCTAACTGATGACATTTGCATGCTCATTTACGAAAAATTTGTTCAAATCATCATCCGGGATGTTATTACCTGCAGTGACTGCTCCAGTTGTGTTTTAGTCAATTCTTTTTAAACTTGTTAAAGGAAAACTGTGTCAAGCCTACGTCTAAAAATGAAGTGGCTCAACCAATGGGTGGGCTGGCGTAGGTATACTTCTTATGGCCTAGATGTGTGTGATTTTGTTCGAAATAAAATACGTCCTGCTTAAGACAATGCGACGACTTTTTTCATTATCTGCCAACGCTTTTTGAAATACCGTTAAATATATCGTGAGTTCGTATATACTTACTAACTAACTTGGTCTCTAGCACAGAATAAAATAATATTATAGTATTATATGTAAAAATCTGCCTTTACAAGTACGTTTTTTAATATTCTACAAATCGACTCCTTCAATTTTTCTCACAGACTGTTTCGTCCGGTCAATACATCACATATACAAAAATTATGTGTTCTTCTTTAATTTTTTGTCCATTTACTTCAATAACTAAACTTAGTAATCAACAATTCGTCCACCAAATTTCACCTTAAAAATTGTAGTGCATCGGCTTGTATTACTATAAAGCTTAAAGTTGTACAAGGAGAGGTCTTTAGTCTCTCCTGAGGAATGTCCTAGAAAGTCAAATAAAAACAAAAATGTCAATTATAGCACATTATTTTACACTTTCATTTCAATGCTTTTTGTTGAGTTTCTTCATGTCATTCTTTCATTACGAAAAGCGTTTACCGACAAATGCTTTTTGTCTTCTTATCCTCAAATGTAGGTATTGAAACTATGATTGTATTTGTGTAAGTATTACTAATTCATTTTGCGTTTGTTTTGCATTTCCTTGGTCCACTTAGAGTATCTTATCCACGATTCCGATATGTTATCTTTTGGTTGTATTGAAACTATTACTTCGAGTTCTTGCCTCTCGCTTCAACCGTGAACACCTTCGTGAATTCAACCTCATTAGTGCGTTATTAACATTGCGGTTTTGCCTTCCTTTTTCTGTAAACCACGTACTGGACAATGAGTCGATTTATGTTATTTATAATTTAACTTTCCACGGCGACGGTTCTAATCAAACTTTGTTTTATTTGCAATTGTCCTCATATTTTTTGAACTATGGATGGTGACTAAGGCTATGTCAGTTATATACAATATTTAAACTTTATAATTATAGCGACGGCTCTAATCGAACGTTACCTTTTATGAGTGTGAAGTGAGAACTATACAATGGACAGTGTTAAAAAAGTGTCCTGTTGTGATTTTGATTTAAACCTAAGCGATGTCAGGTACAGCTTTCACAGGAGCTGGGTTAGAGCTAAAAAGTTGAAAAAAAAAGTTCTCATCGGGAATAGGTAAGTTTTTTGTATTATTTTACGATTTATTACGATTGTTTTGGATTACGGCATTCAAGTTTCAATGGATGTCATTGATGTTAGTTATTTACAAACGTCACAAAACAATATTAACACAGGATATAATGCTCATCTTCATATAATAAGAATTTGTTATAGCACTGTATTGGAATACGCTGGAATAAGCTTCTATTTAATGAGTATCCTTCTCTGGTTGGATTGGGTCCTTGAGGTTTGGTTTATTGACACTCGAAGAAAAACCAGAAAGTTTACCGACACCTAATGGACAAACAGGCTGCAAGGATAGAAAGAAAAATGTAAAGTGTACCAATATTTTTACTGACTTCTATAATTCTACTTGTAAAAATATTTCACCTACATTTTTAAATGAATGACATGACGAGCTTGTCGTTCGCATGATGTTACGCGTCATGGCTGCCCATAACTTTTTTTTTTTTTAACGGGCAAATTGCCTTTATTACTCAAGCTAACTACTACAATAATAAAAACTAAACTAAACTAAACTAAGCATAACTAAGCTAAACTAAACTAAACTAGCTACACTACCTACTACAAAGAACACTGATAACATAACAGATTCTAGTATCACTCGGAACTCTAAATTAATAAAGTTTCGTGTGACACTGCTTTGCGCATGTCATACTGAGACATCACATAGTCTAGTAATAAGATTACTGGACTATTATTATCGAGTAATCTTATTACTAGACTGTGCCATCAGATCATAAGTCTCATTCGCCCAGTAATTTCACTAGCTACAATGCCCTTCAAACCGGAACACAGTAGTGCTTGCACAGTACTGCTTGCGGCAGAATAACTGGCAAAGCGGTGGTACCTATACGAACTTTGCAGAAAAGTCCTACCATCTAGTTAATTTATACATCGTGAGTATGATTAATGAACAAAAAAATATCTGGGACAAGCTATTGAGCGAAATGGTGTAGGAGTATGGTTAGATCCTATTAAATAAATGACATAGTGAAAGTAAGTGACACATGAGGCGCCTTGTCTAGATTTTTTGTTGCCATTACATACCTACCTCGGTGACGTTAGTTAATTGCCAACACTGATTATAAGGAATGAAGGATTATAGATGATAATGTTGAGAAAGCTATACTGTACAAGATACAAACTATAAGTACTGGAAGTAACATCAATATGCACCTACCTTGTTTTTTCGAATCAATACTTTTAATAAATCTGTAACTCTCCAAGTAGGAGACACTCATTATTCAGTTGGGGGTAGTTATGCTTCTAACATACAAAATGCGGAAAAAATACCGTTTGTGAGATGCACGACTTAGAAGAAGAAAAACGAATGAAAAAAATGTCAGTGAGTAAAGAGTGGGTAAGAAGACCACAGAAAAAAGAAATGAAATGGTTGTTTGATTGGTGAAATTATATTCATTTTCGTTAGGAGACTCGATAAAAATATGCTACGCATGCTTTTGAGTTGGAGGCAAGGGCAACACAAAAATATAATTTTGAAAAGGAAAACAAATGAAAGTGACGTGAGATGAGGTACTATGTTCAAAATTATTTCCCAAAAGAGCTGTCGAGACTAGTTAATCAAACCATGTTTTTCCCGTCAAGCAATTTTTTTCTAGATTATTTCATTAAACCACCATTTAGGGTAATCAATCATCAACAGGTAAACGAAACTTCATAGCCTCGTTCCAGATTAAAACCTTTAATCGATTCGCAATGATCTTCCACGAAACGTCCGTTGAAATTATACAGTAAATAAAAATAAACAGTTAATTAGTTTTATTTTGTTGTTTTTATTTTTAGTGATTCTTATACAGGGAGTTGGAACATTTGGAGTAACTTCTACAGTTGGGTAGAAACAAAGAAACATTAAACATGTAAAAATTATACAGTTCGAAAATCTCTCTACCAATCCTATAATCATCCAAATATCAAATTCTATCATCAGTTAGCTTAATTGCGGTTTTATCACATTCTCTCACGTTCTAGATAATAGACAAATTTAAATTTCATCATATTGCTATGAGATTATTTAAAATTAACGTTGCTTTTCCTTTACTACGCATTATTGGTCAAAACATAGAGTCTGCATATAACGAACAACTTGGTCGGTTGGTCCAGCAGTCTGTGATTCGTAACTTCCTTTTCTTGGAATATTCGGACGATCAACATATCGCCTCGCATATATTCTACATTAACATATGTAGGCGCATTAGTCACGATTGGCGATTCCGTTTTACGACGGCCTTGACATTGTTTGTCTTTGTAGAGGTGTTTTATATAACGTAAAGTATTATATCAGTATATAACAATAATGCTGTCTACCACGGTCTTTTATCTTGTCCCCTCTTGAAATGATATATAATTTCATAGTATTTATAAGCAAATACAAAGTTATTCTATTAGTTTAATTTGGCTTTGATTGAGAGCCTTGTTCTCGCCACATCTTTTAATAACTTCTTTCTTATCTTATGACTACCTAAAAGCAAGTCTGTCTATGATTGATTTCCTCCTACTAATAATTCATAATTCATCATCAACAGCCTGAAGACGTCCACTGCTGAACATAGGCCTCCCCCAGAGCACGCCACCTTGAGCGGCTGCTCGCCTCCTGCATCCATCGGCTCCCCGCGGCTTTCACCAGGTCGTCGGTCCACCGAGTGGGGGGCCGGCCTACGCTGCGTCTTCCGGTTCGTGGTCGCCACTCGAGAACCTTTCTTCCCCATCGGTTGTCAGTTCTACGAGCGATGTGGCCTGCCCATTGCCACTTCAACTTACTAACTCTAAGAGCTATATCGGTCACTTTAGTTCTCCTGCGGATCTCCTCGTTCCGGAGCTTATCTCGCAGGGAAACACCGAGCATAGCTCGCTCCATAGCTCGCTGCGCGACTTTGAGCTTACTAATGAGGCCAACAGTAAGAGACCATGTCTCAGTTCCATAAGTCATCACTGGCAACACACACTGATTGAAAACTTTCGTTTTCAGGCTCTGCGGTATTTTGGACGAAAAGATAGGACGAAGCTTCCCGAACGCTGCCCAGCCGAGTTGGATTCTTCGCGCCACCTCTTTGTCGAAGTTGGACCTACCTAATTGGACAATCTGTCCTAGGTAGACATACTTGTCGACAACTTCGAGAGTATCGTTCCCAACAATTACCGGTATAGGTGGAACATGAGCATTAGACATGATCTTTGTCTTGTCCATATTCATCTTAAGACCAACCTGCTGGGAGACTCTACTGAGGTCGTTGAGCATGGTGCTAAGGTCCTCGAGCGATTCCGCCATTATGACTATATCATCGGCAAAACGAAGGTTAGTGATGTACTCGCCATTTATGTTGATGCCAGATCTTTTCCACTCCAAGAGCTTGAAAACATCCTCCAATGCGTTTGTGAACAGTTTCGGAGAAATAACGTCTCCCTGTCTCACGCCTCTTTGCAATGGAATTTGTTCCGTACTCTGGTCCTGTAGTCGGACTGACATAGTGGCCTTACTGTACAAACACTTCAAAACTTCGATATACCTATAGTCAATTTGGCATCGCTGCAAGGACTGCAGCACCGCCCAAGTCTCGATTGAATCGAAGGCTTTCTCATAGTCCACAAACGCTAGGCATAACGGCCGATTATACTCTTCGGTCTTCTGTATAATCTGGCGCAGCGTATGGATGTGGTCTATGGTGCTAAAGCCTTTTCGGAAACCGGCTTGTTCGGGAGGCTGGAATTCATCAAACCTGCGTGCGAGACGATTCGTAATGACTCTCGAAAACAGCTTATACACATGACTCAAGAGCGAGATGGGCCTATAGTTCTTCAATAAGGTGTTATCGCCTTTTTTGAAGAAGAGCACCACCACGCTCTTGTGCCATGCCTCTGGCGTTATACCTTCAAGGATGACAGAATTAAATAACTTCTGGAGGACTAAAAGTACCGGTCTACCACCCGCTCTCAGAAGTTCGGTCGTAATTCCATCTTCACCTGGTGCCTTGTTGTTTTTAAGCTGTTTGAGAGCCATTCTAATCTCGTACAGGCTGACGTCCGGGATATCTTCGGTATAGTGTCGGACTAACTTGGCTCTGATGTCCTGAGCTGTGTTAGTAGCGGGCTTACGTGTCGAGGTGTATAACTGTCCATAGAAGTTCTCGATCTCTCTCAGAATCTCAGGCTTGGATGAAATGACGCTACCATTTTCGGTCTTCAGTTTTGTCATTTGGTGTTGCCCAATAGACGAATCCTTTGCGAACACTTTAGAGCCTTGGTTCCGCTCAATTGCGGCCTCAATACGTGAAGTACTAAGAGCACGCAAGTCGTGTCGCAAGGAACTCCAGATTCGTCTATTGAGTTCACCGTAGGCTGACATATCAACTGAAGACTGCAGCTTCATTTCGCTCCGGTCGGCCATTAGCTCAAGAGTTTTTTCTGAGAGCTTTTGAGTCTTCTTACGGCGTTGGGTCTTAAAGAATTTCGATCCAACAGCTTGGACAGTTTCCACCAACCCGTCGTTTAGCTCGTCCACTGTGTTACAGTCGGCTAGGCACTGGAAGCGATTTTGGAGTTCCAGCTGAAAGCCTTCGGGGTTTTGGATTTGGACAGGATTTGGACGGAGCGTAGACTTCACCAGACGTGACCTTTCGAGCTTAACATTGATATTCAATGTGCCTCTAACAATACGGTGATCGCTACCGGTTTTCACCTTGCTGATCACAGAGACATCATCGAATATGTGCTTCTTGGTCGTCATGATGAAGTCTATCTCATTTTTAGTGGAACCGTCGGGACTTATCCACGTCCACTTCCTGGATGGCCGCTTCTCGTAGAAGGAGTTCATCATAAAGAGTCCCTCCTTCTCCATGAAGTCAGCCAGCCTCTGTCCTCGAGGGTTCCGCTGCCCGTATCCAAATGGCCCCACTCTCAGCTCATCGCTATTCCTTGTGCCCAACTTCGCATTGAAGTCTCCCATCACAACGGTGAAGTATGTTTCGGAAGTATCAATCAATCAATCAATCAAATATTTTTATTGACATAGTTTTAGGTACAAAAATTATTTAAATGAAGCCTCCAGTCCCCGAACTAGTTGAGAACTGTGTTTCGGGGTCCGGGAGTATGCATGGCTTCGGATATGTCCTCATACATAGCCAATCCATCTGTCCTCCCGTCGAGGCCGGAGGTTATTCGCTAACGCTCTGTGTATTTCAGTGTTTAAAATTAGAAATGTCCGCCAAAACCATGGAAAGTGCCATTCGTGATCTTACCAAAACAGTGCTTGACCTTCAGAACGAAGTGACATCTCTGAAAAAAGTCGTATTAGATCAGAATGCTATAATAAAGAAATTAGCCAATAATAGTGATTATACGAGTGCATCGGCGGTAAATAAAAATATCACAACTACAGAGGGTAGTAATGTCTCGGAACAAAGTCGCCGGCCAATGCGCGATGCTCATATTCGTGCGGTATCGGCGTTAACCGTGGCTACTCGGAAGGTAAAAGGAGGACGCAACGTATCGCCAGCTCAAGCGTCAGCGCTAGTGGAAACGCCGGAGCTTGTCGTGCCCGCCGGGTCCACCCGAGTATCAACGAGCGATAGTGCGCCCCACACTCCTACTACACCGACCCCCGTACCGCAGCGAGAAACCCGTGCCCCTGCGATGACTCGTCAAGCCAGCGGAAACAATAATGATAATGCAACCGTTGAAGTTCGGGCAGAGTGGACTGACGTAACGCATAGGCGCTTGCGTCGCGCGGCGCCTACTAATGTAACCCGCGGCACGGCCATCCCGGGCTCAACTGTATGCTTACTATCAGCTGCGGAGCGAAAATCGTATCTGCACTTGTATTATGTACAAGTTGGAACTACAGCGGAACAAGTTATTGCACACTTGAATAAAATTTGTCCAGGCGATAACTGCTCCGCCGAAGTCTTAAAGTCAAGGGGTGATTATGCATCGTTTAAGCTAACTGTACCGACTAAGAATACGGAAAAATATTTATCATCTGAGCACTGGCCCGAAGATGTATATATCAAACCGTGGCATAGTGGATTTCGCAACTTACAAAAACCTGAACAAGAAAGATAAATGCAAATCTTTTACACTTTTTTACCAAAATGTTAGAGGTCTACGTACTAAGCTCGATATTTGTAAAAAATCTGTATTGGCAGAATTAGCTGATTTGTACGCATTCACCGAAACATTTCTCGTGAGTGGCGTAAACGATGCGGAAGTGTTTCCGGCCGGATATACGGTGTTGCGCCGCGACCGTGCCGGCGATGCAGGATGGGGAGGAGTGCTGCTGTCGGTCCGGGAAGAATGCAAGGTGCACCAGATAGTCGATATAGATGGCTACTCTGATGATATCGAGGCGGTCATGGCTATAGTCACATTAAAATATAAGAAAATTGTATGTTGCGTGGTTTACATTCCACCTAACTCTAGTGAGGATAAATATTTATCGGTGTTTACTGTTTTGGAGAATCTCATATCAAGATATTCAAAATTAGATGTAGTAATAATAGGCGATTTCAATTTAAACTCTAGTAATCAAAACGTTCGTATGCTATTCGATTGTATGTTGAGCTTTTGCAAACTCAAACAGCATAATATTATTACTAACAATTACGGTGGAATGTTAGATCTGGTCCTGAGCAATCTGGGAGGTAAGTGGATCGAGGTGAGTGGTGACACGGAGCCCGTGGTCCCCGCGGACGCGTACCATCCGCCGCTAGCGGTGTGCATGCGCATCGCGCGGCCGGCTCGCCCGCGGGACGGGGTAGCACGCGCTCGGCCTCCGCGATCAGACTGCGATCACACGCTCCACGAGTGGAATTTTCGAAAAGCTGATTTTCATTTGCTGTACTCTGCGCTTGCCTCCATAGAATGGGATGAAATTTATTCATGCACTGATGTTGATGTGGCCGTCGCAGCTTTGTACAACATATTAGGTTCGTGTTTTGATAATTGTGTTCCTATTAAACGACCAAGTAATTTCAATTCTCGTTATCAGTATCCGACCTGGTTTACATCTGAAATAATAAGCAACATAAAAACCAAGTATTTTCATTTGAAAAGGTATAAGGAACAGCAAAAGGAATTTAATAGAGAAATGTTTAAATTTTATAGGCAGCGGGTTAGAGAACTCATTGATATATCCTATCGCAACTATATAAATCAAACAGAAAGTGATATTAAGCAGAATCCCAGGCGGTTCTGGAAATTTGTAAAAGAACAGCAATCGACAACGCAGTTTTGCGACGAATTCGAATATGACGGGAAAACCGTATCCGGTATAGATGCAGCAAATGCTTTTGCTAAATACTTTAAATCGGTTTTCTTAACAAACTTACCTATATTATCAGTTGATAGCCCCGAATATGAGGCAGAGAGTGCTATGTGCTCTTCTCGCATAGCTCTCGATAGTATTAGTCCAAGTGATTTGTTCTTAGCAGTCAAACGTCTAAAAGCTCACTCTTCGGCAGGTCCGGATGGTATACCACCCTTCATAATTAAAGACTGCTACGATATATTTAAGCTGCCATTGCTGTATATTTTTAACCTAGCCTTGAATACCGCTAAGTACCCATCCGAATGGAAAACGTCGAGGGTGACTCCTATACCTAAGGACGGTTCTCGACATAAGGTGGAAAACTATAGGCCTATAGCTGTTCTGGCAGCATTCGGCAAAGTTTTAGAGTCTATTCTCAATGGTCACATCACCAGGCAGGTCAATGCACAGCTTACCAACGCTCAGCACGGGTTCAGAGCGGGTCGGTCCACAGCCACTAATCATATAAATTTTGTAGACTACGCCACTATTGAAATGGATCAGAACAAGCAGGTAGATGCAGCGTATTTCGATTTTAAAAAAGCATTTGATCGCGTTCACAATGACGTGTTACTTAATAAATTTTCGGCCATAGGTTTCACTCCAAAATTACTAAAATTTTTTGCTAATTATTTCTCTGATAGAGTCCAATACGTTCAGTTATTTGGCTACCGCTCAGAATCGTATGTGACCTGTTCTGGTGTGAGCCAAGGTAGCACGCTTGGGCCTACCCAATTTTTAATAATGATCAACGACTTACCGAATGTCGTCAGGTCAGCTAGGTGCCTTATGTTTGCCGACGATTTGAAATTATTCTTAGGTGTAGCAAATGTCGTCGACTGCGAGGCGTTACAGAGGGACATAGATAGTGTTGTTGCATGGAGTGTACGCAATCAACTAGACTTCAATATATCTAAGTGCAAAACTATCACTTTTACTCGTTCCCGGTCGCCTATTTTGCACCCCTACACTATTTGTGATGTTCCTCTTGAGCGTGTGACGCGGATTAGGGACCTAGGCCTAAAATTGGACACAGAGTTGACCTTTAATGAGCATATCGTTGACGTGTGCAGCCGGGCTTGTAAGTCTCTTGGTTTTGTCATGAGGCAGACATACCGATTCAATGATAGAAGCACTATATTAACATTGTATTACGCATTTGTGAGAAGTAAATTAGAGTACAACTCGATTATTTGGGACCCTCATGAACTAAAGTATAAACTGATGGTGGAGAAAGTACAAAAAAAGTTTGCTCGATTTTTGTACAAAAAGCTATATGGATATTATCCATACCTATATCCGTCCCTATTTGTGGCAGGAATGGTGGGTATCAACACTCTGGAGTTGAGGCGCAAGTGTTCAATCCTGATCCACTATTTCTTGCTCCTCAACAATAGGGTTGATGATCCCACTACCCTGTCGCGATGCGGCTTATTAGCGCCGGACCTAGTGCGGCGGGCGCGCGCCTGCTGCGCTCGCCCTCTGTTGGCGACTCGGCCGGTGCGCAAGCAGACTGCTCAGTTCGCGCCCACAGCCCAAGCCGCTACTCTACTCAACGCCTTGATTGCTTGGGATCGGGATGCCGATATTTTTTTCACTAATTTTAATTATTTTTTAAATCTGTGTGTAGAATTTTTAAGTTAATAGTTATAAGTTAAAGAATGTTATGTTTAAGTGGCTTTTTGTGTGTGTTGGCATCGCTGTAAGCACAATTAGCATTTTAAATAAAATAAAATAAAATAAAATAAAATAGCTTCTACTTCATCGTCTGAGTGTGCCGATGTCGGCGCGTATACCTGTATAACCTTCAACGAATACCGTTTGGTTATTCGGAGTACCAGGTACGCTACCCTGGCCGACACACTGTCGACTTTGACCACGTTGTTGACGAGAGACTTGCGGACGAGAAACCCGACACCCCCTTGGGAGAGTTGGTCTCCCTCCCGGTAGAAGAATAAGTTACCGGAATTTAGGATTATCGTGTCCTGTCCCTGTCTTCGGACTTCTGACAATCCCATTACATCCCAGCGTAACTTACCCATCTCCGCCTCTAGCTCGACCATCCTTTCGTCAGCCTTCAGTGTGCGCACGTTATGTGTTGCCAGGGCCAGGGGTCGTCGTTGGGGTTGGTAGCCGGGCGTCTGCCGGGGATTCTTCGCACCCCTTGCCCTGCCGTTACCGTGGCCGCTACCGTAGCCACGGGATAGCAGAGCTGCCGGGGACTGGGGGCCGTTTTTATTTGTGCTTGTCATTAGGGGGTGGGGGTTTGCCATAATCACCACGCTTGGCAGGCGGCTTGGTGATCGCAGTAGGTGAAGATTGATTGCCACCAAGACCGAGGGGAACGCTGCGACCCATTCCCTGGATATTCCCTTAGCCGCCTTCTACGGCACCCACGGGAAGAGATGGGGTGGTCCTATTCGTAACCGGGACCACACGGGACAACCGGGACCACACGGGACAACCGGGACCACACGGGACATTCATAATTCATAATTTATTTATTCAATAACAATTTTTACATTGTGTTTGAAATTCTCCTAAAACTCTAATCACCTATAATTAAATATAAATCAACAGTATAATTCAATATTTAAAGAATGATTTCCTAATTCCAGTTAATATGTACCTACTAATAACAGAAAACAATAATCAAACATAGCCGTTCTTGTCAATAAAATCCTGTACGGAGTAAAAACACTCTTCCAGCAAAAGTCTTCAGTCTTACTCGAAAAATAGAGAGACTACTATTAAATGTCTCTAAGATAAAACTAAAGAAACCATACGATTAGACAGTTGCTAATTACTATCATACTTTACTGTTTCTATTAGTCTTTTTATACGTGTTCAGGTAGTAGTCAGTACAGAAGTCAGAAGATAGGTGGCTTAAAATTCTTAAACCATGGCTACTTGCATGCTACTTGCATATACCAGAAGGGAAGTCTGTAAATATATTATATTATTTCCCCAGTATATTATCTACCTCACCATATACCTTATTACCTTTAGATCATCATCATCATCCTCTTTGCCTTTTTCCCATTTGTTATTGGGGTCGGCCCCCAATCTAACCTGTAGCGGCGAGCTACCAGAATTACACGAGCGACTGCCATCTGACCTCGCAACCCATAAGGAACCAGTAACAGGGATGGTTAGATCAGGCGTCAGATTCTATCAGGCGTCTGACTATCCGTAACGATTGCAATAGATGTTCTTATGCCAACCGGGACCGACGGCTTAACGTGCTCTCCGAGGCACGGAGCGATGGCATCACAAACTGCACATAACTTACTACATAAGTCATTGGTGCAGGGCCGAGGATCGAACCCGGTGCCGTAAGTTTGCGAAGCGCACATGCTACCGCTCGGCCACCATCGCATCACCTTGTTACCTTTAGATACGTAGTTATATTAATGATTCTGTATTATAGGGATGCAAAATTATCATTCTGCCCGTTCGGTTGCCGTTCGTCAAAAGGACATTTTATATCTAAAGAGCAACGATTCATTTTTTGTATTGATGTTTTTAAGAATACTTTAGGTGCTCATTTTGATACCAAAATTTTTCTGTTATAGACTTTGACTTTGCAAAGAGTTTCATTCAATGAACCCTTGAGAAAAGAAAGCAATCTATTAGGTAGGAAGTATGACAATCTGTCTATGATTTGTCTTTAATCGTTACGATATAATACGAATTTTGGAACTGGAAGAACATTCTATTTGGTCTTCACAGTTAATTCGGCAAATATGCCGCTTACCTTCTTCTTCTTCTCGTGTAGGCAAGTGGTCAGCCCTGGTGTCAGAACTTTAAGGCCGCCCAAAGGCTTCTGACTTGGGTTAACGACTATTGTCTTACAACAACAGCCGGGACCAACGGCTTAACATGCCCTCTGAAGCACGGTAGCGCTCCGTCCACCCATCAAAGTAGTGACCGCAGCGAACGTTGCCTAACTTTACCGATTGGTTAGAAACGGCTAGTCGTGCTTCGCTATAAGTGCTACCTTCTTGACTTTTGCCAAAACATATTTTGAATGGCGATTACATCCAACAATGTGAGCGTACAAATTTGAATTAGCTTGAACTAATTAGTATTTTTTGTACACACAAAACAGGTAGCAGAATATACCACAAGAATGCTATAGTTTTGATGTTATTGTTACGCTTGCCTAATTATTGTCCTTTATCTTGTTTACGTCATGGATGAAGCTGTTTCGGAGGCCACGTTAGTAATCCGTACTCTGCCTAATTAAATTTGTGTGTTTCTATAATAAAATTAGCCGCGTATTTTGGGAAATTGGCAACGTAATGAAGACCTAAACTAAATTATAGACCTAATTGGGCAGAAATCGTCTTAGGTATAGTTTTCTTAATCTTATACTTTCATGATGGAAATAGTATAATCTTTAGGTTTGTTTTGATGATTATATTTTTTGTCGTGCCCTTTGATTTTGTAAAGGTCGGTAGAGACTAAAAAAGCAAAAGTTCACTCGCTCAAAAAAAAAAAAAATCGGTTGAGCATTATTGTGCCAATAACCATACACATAATATGCTTATTGTTCTGACATTAACTTACTAACAATATTCGTCTACTTTTCTATTAGCGTTACATATATCATCATCATCATCATCAGCCTGAAGACGTCCACTGCTGAACATAGGCTTCCCCCAAAGACCGCCACTTTGAGCGACTGCTTGCCTCCTGCATCCATCGGCTCCCCGCGGTTCTGACCAGGTCGTCGGTCCACCTAGTGGGGGGCTGGCCTACGCTGCGTCTTCCGGTTTGTGGTCGCCACTCAAGAACCTTTCTTCCCCATCGGTATACCATTCTGTATATAAGTAAGCTGTAACTTTAGATATCAGATACTCTATTAGAGTGTGAAACTTCGACATACTTCTAAAATCTTTCCACATGAAAAACTTCTTAGCGTCTCATTACGTAAAATCAACCTTCTATTCTGTAGCTATAGGTGTAACTATTTTACAATTGCGAGAATGAAATCGTTTATTCGTAAAAATAACGGTTGCCCTCGTGGCCTGTATTATGAAATGTATGACAAAGTATCTTAAATGGTTACTGTTGATACAGTTGCTCATGTCTTGTCACAGTTTAGGAAAGTGTTCCAATTTGCAGGTTCTTCAATGAATTATTTGCATTGGTTCGTTGACCGAGCGGCCGGGCCAAGGCCGGTTGTTGCAAAGCGTGCTGAGTTTAATTTTCCCCTCTCCAAACCTTCTTTCCACTAGAAATAAAAATGTAGTTTTAGACAGATTTGGCAATTTATTGCTTATCTATTGAGCGTTTGCTAACTTGAGAGGTCGAACACCTGGAGAGCAGCAACCGAATCGGCAACTGCTCTAGGTGTTTGACCTTGATATGCACTTTTTGGACTATAATTCCAGCAAAAAAAAAAGCTTCTCGAGTGGCGACCACGAACCGGAAGTCGTAGCGTAGGCCGACCCCCCACTTGGTGGACCGACGATCTGGTGAAAGCCGCGTGGAGCCGATGGATGCAGGAGGTGAGCAGCCGCTCTGAGGGGGCCTATGTTCAGCAGTGGTCGTCTTCAGGCTGTTAATGATGATGATGATGATGATGATGATGATGATGATTCATTCCACAGATTACCCCCAATGTGTTGACGTACAATTTCTTTGAAGAACTCATAATTAATGGTACCTTTGCTTAATTAAATGATAATATGACTCACACGTGCTTTCGGTAAGAACGGTATTTTCGATCGTTCTTTCACAGCAGTCGTGGCCGAGCGGTTAAGGCGTCTGACTAGAAATCAGATTCCCTCTGGGAGCGTAGGTTCGAATCCTACCGACTGCGAATACTTTTTGCACTAAATGATTTTATTTTGTTACAGTTTACGACGTGGAGCCGGCGTCAACGTCCAAGATGACAACGGTTATACGCCGTTGCATCACGCTTGTTTGCTAGGACACCTGTAAGTTACATTTTGATCAAATAATTGTATTTCCTTAATCATTCATTTATGTTTTACTTTATACTTGTGTATTATATTTTTATGGCTTGGTGATTAGGTAACGATGTATGTATTGTCTGTTTTTTTTTTGACCCAGTGAAACATTAGTTATCACTGTTATCAATAAGAAAAAGGTTCGATAAAAGGTTAAAAGTGACATTCATCCTATTATCTCGAGTACCACACATCAGGAACTCATCACCAACTTGCATTAGACCACAGCTGGACATAGGCCTCTCCCCTAATGTAAGCCACTCTGGTCGACGGCTGTTATACAGCTACTGCTAGCTCTGCATTATATCGTCGCTCCACGTACTTCACAACGTCGTCGCCGCCCAAGACACGTCTTGAGCGATCCGGATGATCCTATAGCAGCCGTTGTGACGGCTGCGCTAGGATCACCGGATCAGTCTAGCCCTTCTGGCCCAGGTACCGCTTTTGGTACCGGTATAGGATACCAGCGTAACACAATCAGACACCGACCCCGCCGGCGAGGTCGACGTACCCCCTGTAGGTTAGCTAGAACGGTCGCGACTTTCCATAGGGTCCACTCTTCCAGTGGACGTAGCCTTCTCGATCCTCTTATCCCGGCAACGGCCCAAGCCGAGGCTCGCACCCCAGGGGTGCCCTTGTGCTAGTTGCCTCCCACTATTGACGGTTGGGTGCCTTAAGCGCCTGCCCTCCCGCCCGGTGATGCTGTAAAGGTCGGTAGAGACCAACAGCATTAGCCCGTTCAAAAAAATAAGAAAAAAGTCGCTCCATGTACTTGGAGTCTTTTAAGTTACAGAATACTTATTAGTACACTTTAGTAGCGCTCATAGCGAAGCACGACTAGCCGTTCCTAACCGATCGGTAAAGTTAAGCAACGTTCGCTGCGGTCACTACTTTGATGGGTGACCGTTACATCAAAAAGTGGTATTTACAACTGAGCGTTACATTATACATTTTAAGGAAAATGTATGATGACGTAATTATACAAGCTTACATCTCATAAATGGGTAGGTACTGTGATTGGGCGCCATAATAATATCTAAGGAAAATACCCATAGTTATGTTATATTTTATAATACTTACTTAATTCGATTATAGTTATGTCTACGACGAAATATAGAGTTTAAGCATTGAAATATCTCTGTCTTCGACATCTCTATATAAATCTGGCATTTTCCAGTGGTAAGTTGAAATATGGCAATAAGAAGGCCATAGCGCTCGTAGAGCTGACAACCGATGGGGAAGAAAGGTTCTCGAGTGGCGACCACGAACCGGAAGACGCAGCGTAGGCCGGCCCCACTAGGTCGACAACCGCTCAAAGCGGTGCTCTATGGCTTATGTTCAGCAGTGCACGTCTCCAGGCTTTTGATGATGATGATGAATCTAAATATGGCATTTTGTAGTACTCGTCTGACTATCTCAAGCCTTCAAGAATCTGTGGCCAAGCATTTAACGGATGTACTTCCGACAGTCTAACTAGAAATCCTGTTCCCAATCTAGGCGTCACCTCTGGCCATATTTTCATAATAACTAACATGCCTGAACCACTGCGGGGTGATCACGGAACTCTGCAATGGAACAGGAGAAATTTCATTCCTAATTTAAAAATACCCACAGAGATAGTCTCTGCACTGCGTATTGAAACTGTCAATGTTACATGATCACCTAGCGACCCAGCTGATTAATCTGTAATAGAAAAATTTGAATCACGGACCCACTAGCTTATTACGTAAAAGCAACAGGCGTAAATTTCGCATTCATTGGTGTCAAAGCTGTCAAACGTCACTTTGGCAGAGCAGAAAGCGATCGAGCGCTAGATCACCGTCTGTCGAACAATCGATGAACTAAAAGTGCATTATTTTGTTTCCGTCTATTGCTGTTCTGTTGCTAGTGGCGCTAGTATCAAAGGCCAAAGTGCATTCAGCGAAGGGCGAGGCAGGCGGGCGACTGCCACCGATTGCTAAGTGTTTGCTGTCGCTTTGCTACTGCTGTTGCAATTTTTACATAACACGGGTGCCGATTTCAATCCCGTTCGTGATTCAAATTTTTCCTTTACTAAATTAATCTGTAGATTACGCTAAGGAGGCGATACTGCTATAAAAATCATAAATATGCTTGAACTAGTCTGATATTAAAAGAATTCGTCCTGACTCCGTTCTTGACTCTTCATGTATCTTCTCTAGGGATATCGTGCATGTGCTGCTGTCAGCCGACGCGTCACCATGCATTGCGGACAAAGAGGGGGCCACGCCCCTCCACCTGGCTGCCTTCAAGGGTCGCTCCGAGGTCGTAAGGATGCTGCTTGCTCACAAAAACCCTCCCGTCAGCATCGATCAGCAGGTGAGCTCGTCTTCCACACTAAGGGTGTGTTTTTTGACCCGTAGTTAAGGTAACCAAGAGTCGTCAAACGTCTTACAAATTCTATACAATAGTTAAAAATTCCAGTGAGTTTTAAAAATAAATTGACCATTGGTTACCTTAACGCATCGCACGCACAACTAACTGTACTCTTGATTCTTCAAATATTTTTTACTGACAATACGAAAACTGAAGAGCGTTTTTTTACTTTAGGGTTTTACCAAATTTTACTCAGCCTGCCTGGCCACACCGGTGTGATTGCCTGATAAGACTCGTTTTTTTATATCTAAATAGGCCCGCATTTGACCGCAGTCCTGATGGAAAGTGACGACATGGTCTACGATGGTACATGCTTGCCTAGAAGATACCTATTCACTCGCGACTTGAAGAGCTCCAGATTGTACTTATCGGGAAACAAAGACGCTGGTAAAGTGTTCCATTCCTTCGCTGCTCGGATTATAAGTGTCGAGTCAAACCGCTTTGTGCGAATCGAAGGAATATCAACCATAAATGGACAACCAAAAGTCGTCTAATCACGCGTTACCCAGTGTTGCCAACCTAGTTTATTTGTTTGGAAAATCAGCGTCATGACTTTTGTTAGGGTGTCTTGGCCTGTCCAGTCACCGGTAAACCCCGATTTCAAAACATAAACAAAATACAGCTGTTTTCGAATTCCGATAGTCTTATCAAAAAATCTAGTACCATTCTCCAACTGAACTCTTGGGCATGGAATGTGGACGGTGTCATTTGGTGGATATAAACGCTTTTACCGTGGGTAGCAGTTATAAATAATCGGTGCTAGAACCGGTCTATGGTCCATAGGCCCATAGGGCTTGTGGGGTCGATGCCATTTTGTGCAAGCGTTGTCGGCCGTAATTCCGTAATGCACTGACCTTTGAACATTGTAAAGTTTTTTACAACTCCTGATGCTAGGGCTGTATCTTATGTAATATTCGTCAACAGCGACTACAGCCAGTATGCTTGTTTAGGTAGGTAATATAAAATATTGAAATAATATATTTTGGGACACGGGCATTTTGGGAAACGGACATTTGAGAAGCGGAGATTTTCAGTAACACAATTTGGTAAACGAAAGTTTTGGGAAACTGACAGTTACGGTTGTGGGGTACCTATATTGAAAGTGGACATTTTGGGAAGTGGCTTTTATGCTCTTAAAGGGTATGCTGTTGCTGTCTATTGTGAGACAAGCGTCTGGACCTTAGAGTATAGACTAAAGCATAGAGAGAGGTTGATTATCTGTCAAGCGTACCTCTTTTGTGTACACTGTTTATATGCTGTGGACATTGATGTGAATGAGTCTGACAGATTTGTATAGAAAAAAAACAGTTGACTCGAGGCGAAAAAAATGGCACGGTACTTATCGCAAGCGTAGCTAATTACTATGTTTGTTTCTTTCCTTCACCACTGACGTAGCGATACGTGTGAGTAGTACAAATATAATATCGTTTTGATGATCTCTCTTTGCTTTAGTCTATACTCTAAGGTCTGGATACTCAAAAATACTGACATTTAGGAGACGAAATTGATAAAGGCCCTGGCCCTAATTCTGAATGAAAACACATATTCCATTAGAAATACCTTCACTTTGCATTAAAGTTATTTTTATTTTGGATAAATATTGACACAATTGGTGGTAACTTTTGCCGTGTTGATGTTTCAGAACGAGTCTCAGTGGAACATTATGATTTTTGACAATTCAAATCGCGTCAATTCCAAATTTATCTCGGGGTTTCGTTTTCATTTCATAGAGAATAGATTTTTGCAGATTTCTTATGTAAGACAAAGAATTCGCGTGGTTTCGAAGCAAGGAATCGTAAGCCCTTGTTTAAATAGTATACCTATACGGTGATCAAAGTGATGATATTTTTTATGGTCTTATTTAAGTCGCTTTCCAAGGCGATAAGTGTTTTGAGTACTTATTGAGCATTGAAGTTTTGTCGGCATTTCAGTAATATCACGAGCATTTACAGGATTTTCTACATGCTTCAATTTAACTCGCTTTTCCGGTGTATGTATATAAGATACTATTATAAGTGATATTATAATTTAATAAGGTCAAATCTGCTAAAAATATTTTCTGACATATGTTAGAACTAAAATTCATTACACTGACAACACAATTTCGTGCATTTTCCCAGAATTTTTAGCCTTAAAGTTACCGGGTTGATTAAAATATTAATTGCTTTTGTCCAGACGATAAAACACGAGACGGCGCTACTGTGGGCTGCTCAATTTGGCTACGATGACGTCGTCGAACAGCTGATCGCTCGCGGCGCTGACGTCACCATCAGGAACTCTAACGACGACAGCGCGTTAGATCTCGCCGCTCACTACGGCAGGTAAGGCCACAGAATACATAGTAGTACTACGTACCGGTACTAAGTTTCGCCATAGCTCGTAGCAAGCAACGCTTTTACGTAGCGACGGTAAGTTCTAATTCTGTTATTCAACGAGAAGAACTTAGGCACAAAATATACCTTTCTAATTTTTGACTTAGGTCTGTAATTACTTATTCAGGCCGCTCAATACGGTAGGTAGGCAAATTACCGTTGCGTAGCAGTATGCTTACGTCGTAGCTCGTAGCAAGCAACGCTTTTACTTAGCGCTATGAATGTCAGTTACTTTTAATGTCGTCATTCAAAGTGGAGAACGTATTATATTTAGGTATAATTTATCTTATTTATGCCGTGTGGTCCCGGTTACGAATAGGACCACCCCATCTCTTCCCGTGGGTGCCGTAGAAGGCGGCTAAGGGAATATCCAGGGAATGGGTCGCAGCGTTCCCCTCGGTCTTGGTGGCAATCAATCTTCACCTACTGCGATCACCAAGCCGCCTGCCAAGCGTGGTGATTATGGCAAACCCCCCCCCCCCCCCCCCCCCCTAATGACAAGCACAAATAAAAACGGCCCCCAGTCCCCGGCAGCTCTGCTATCCCGTGGCTACGGTAGCGGCCACGGTAACGGCAGGGCAAGGGGTGCGAAGAATCCCCGGCAGACGCCCGGCTACCAACCCCAACGACGACCCCTGGCCCTGGCAACACATAACGTGCGCACACTGAAGGCTGACGAAAGGATGGTCGAGCTAGAGGCGGAGATGGGTAAGTTACGCTGGGATGTAATGGGATTGTCTGAAGTCCGAAGACAGGGACAGGACACGATAATCCTAAATTCCGGTAACTTATTCTTCTACCGGGAGGGAGACCAACTCTCCCAAGGAGGTGTCGGGTTTCTCGTCCGCAAGTCTCTCGTCAACAACGTGGTCAAAGTCGACAGTGTGTCGGCCAGGGTAGCGTACCTGGTACTCCGAATAACCAAACGGTATTCGTTGAAGGTTATACAGGTATACGCGCCGACGTCGGCACACTCAGACGATTTTTTTTTTTTTTTTTTTTTTTTTTTTTTGAACGGGCTAATGCTGTTGGTCTCTACCGACCTTTACAGCGTCACCGGGCGGGAGGGCAGGCGCTTAAGGCGCCCAACCGTCAAAAGTGGGAGGCAACTAGCACAAGGGCACCCCTGGGGTGCGAGCCTCGGCTTGGGCCGTTGCCGGGATAAGAGGATCGAGAAGGCTACGTCCACTGGAAGAGTGGACCCTATGGAAAGTCGCGACCGTTCTAGCTAACCTACGGGGGGTACGTCGACCTCGCCGGCGGGGTCGGTGTCTGATTGTTTTGCGCTGGTATCCTATACCGGTGCCGAAAGCGGTACCTGAGCCAGGAGGGCTAGACTGATCCGGTGATCCTAGCGCAGCCGACACAACGGCTGCTATAGGATCATCCGGATCGCTCAAGACGTGTCTTGGGCGGCGACGACGGGGTGGCGGGTCTGTCATGTCTGTAGAGTAACTTGATGCTTGGACTACGAGAGGGTTGGGGTGATGGGGTGCCGCGTCAAAATAGCGGCGGGATGCATCCTTCATAAACTGACGGATGGATGGGAGTTCGAGATCGCAATGGAGGTCGGAGTTACGCTGGTACCAGCGAGCTCCGACCACCTTGCGGATAAAGCGGTTCTGGATAACCTGAAGTCGATCCAGGTGGACTGAGGATGTATGAGCAAACGCGACAGATGCATAGGTCATAATCGGGCGAACGCAAGTTTTGTAAAGTGTCACCTTATTTCTAAGGGACATTTTACTACCCTTGCAGAGGAGAGGGTGTAGGCGGCCTAAGACGAAGGCCGCCCTATCGCGCACTCGCTTAATATGATCTCTGAAGTTGAGCTTGGTGTCAAGGGTAACCCCCAGGTATTTGGCAGACGGAACCCAAGGGATGGGCTTGTCGAACAAGACACTCAGACGATGAAGTAGAAGCTATGTATGAGGACATATCCGAAGCCATGCATACTTCCGAAACATACTTCACCGTTGTGATGGGAGACTTCAATGCGAAGTTGGGCACAAGGAATAGCGATGAGCTGAGAGTGGGGCCATTTGGATACGGGCAGCGGAACCCTCGAGGACAGAGGCTGGCTGACTTCATGGAGAAAGAGGAACTCTTTATGATGAACTCCTTCTACGAGAAGCGGCCATCCAGGAAGTGGACGTGGATAAGTCCCGACGGTTCCACTAAAAATGAGATAGACTTCATCATGACGACCAAGAAGCACATATTCGATGATGTCTCTGTGATCAGCAAGGTGAAAACCGGTAGCGATCACCGTATTGTTAGAGGCACATTGAATATCAATGTTAAGCTCGAAAGGTCACGTCTGGTGAAGTCTACGCTCCGTCCAAATCCTGTCCAAATCCAAAACCCCGAAGGCTTTCAGCTGGAACTCCAAAATCGCTTCCAGTGCCTAGCCGACTGTAACAAAGTGGACGAGCTAAACGACGGGTTGGTGGAAACTGTCCAAGCTGTTGGATCGAAATTCTTTAAGACCCAACGCCGAAAGAAGACTCAAAAGCTCTCAGAAAAAACTCTTGAGCTAATGGCCGACCGGAGCGAAATGAAGCTGCAGTCTTCAGTTGATATGTCAGCCTACGGTGAACTCAATAGACGAATCTGGAGTTCCTTGCGACACGACTTGCGTGCTCTTAGTACTTCACGTATTGAGGCCGCAATTGAGCGGAACCAAGGCTCTAAAGTGTTCGCAAAGGATTCGTCTATTGGGCAACACCAAATGACAAAACTGAAGACCGAAAATGGTAGCATCATTTCATCCAAGCCTGAGATTCTGAGAGAGATCGAGAACTTCTATGGACAGTTATACACCTCGACACGTAAGCCCGCTACTAACACAGCTCAGGACATCAGAGCCAAGTTAGTCCGACACTATACCGAAGATATCCCGGATGTCAGCCTGTACGAGATTAGAATGGCCCTCAAACAGCTTAAAAACAACAAGGCACCAGGTGAAGATGGAATTACGACTGAACTTCTGAGAGCGGGTGGTAGACCGGTACTTTTAGTCCTCCAGAAGTTATTTAATTCTGTCATCCTTGAAGGTACAACGCCAGAGGCATGGCACAAGAGCGTGGTGGTGCTCTTCTTCAAAAAAGGCGATAACACCTTATTGAAGAACTATAGGCCCATCTCGCTCTTGAGTCATGTGTATAAGCTGTTTTCGAGAGTCATTACGAATCGTCTCGCACGCAGGTTTGATGAATTCCAGCCTCCCGAACAAGCCGGTTTCCGAAAAGGCTTTAGCACCATAGACCACATCCATACGCTGCGCCAGATTATACAGAAGACCGAAGAGTATAATCGGCCGTTATGCCTAGCGTTTGTGGACTATGAGAAAGCCTTCGATTCAATCGAGACTTGGGCGGTGCTGCAGTCCTTGCAGCGATGCCAAATTGACTATAGGTATATCGAAGTTTTGAAGTGTTTGTACAGTAAGGCCACTATGTCAGTCCGACTACAGGACCAGAGTACGGAACAAATTCCATTGCAAAGAGGCGTGAGACAGGGAGACGTTATTTCTCCGAAACTGTTCACAAACGCATTGGAGGATGTTTTCAAGCTCTTGGAGTGGAAAAGATCTGGCATCAACATAAATGGCGAGTACATCACTAACCTTCGTTTTGCCGATGATATAGTCATAATGGCGGAATCGCTCGAGGACCTTAGCACCATGCTCAACGACCTCAGTAGAGTCTCCCAGCAGGTTGGTCTTAAGAT
The DNA here is from genome assembly GCA_910589525.2 of Ennomos quercinarius. Classification (NCBI taxonomy): domain Eukaryota; kingdom Metazoa; phylum Arthropoda; class Insecta; order Lepidoptera; family Geometridae; genus Ennomos; species Ennomos quercinarius. The sequence goes on along the minus strand of OU342505.1, from coordinate 8,683,020 downwards.
GAATATGGACAAGACAAAGATCATGTCTAATGCTCATGTTCCACCTATACCGGTAATTGTTGGGAACGATACTCTCGAAGTTGTTGACAAGTATGTCTACCTAGGACAGATTGTCCAATTAGGTAGGTCCAACTTCGACAAAGAGGTGGCGCGAAGAATCCAACTCGGCTGGGCAGCGTTCGGGAAGCTTCGTCCTATCTTTTCGTCCAAAATACCGCAGAGCCTGAAAACGAAAGTTTTCAATCAGTGTGTGTTGCCAGTGATGACTTATGGAACTGAGACATGGTCTCTTACTGTTGGCCTCATTAGTAAGCTCAAAGTCGCGCAGCGAGCTATGGAGCGAGCTATGCTCGGTGTTTCCCTGCGAGATAAGCTCCGGAACGAGGAGATCCGCAGGAGAACTAAAGTGACCGATATAGCTCTTAGAGTTAGTAAGTTGAAGTGGCAATGGGCGGGCCACATCGCTCGTAGAACTGACAACCGATGGGGAAGAAAGGTTCTCGAGTGGCGACCACGAACCGGAAGACGCAGCGTGGGCCGGCCCCCCACTCGGTGGACCGACGACCTGGTGAAAGCCGCGGGGAGCCGATGGATGCAGGAGGCGAGCAGCCGCTCAAGGTGGCGTGCTCTGGGGGAGGCCTATGTTCAGCAGTGGACGTCTTCAGGCTGTTAATGATGATGATGATGATGATAATTTATCTCGCAGCTCAATACGGCAGGTAATTTACCGTAGTGTAGCAATACGTTACGTCGTAGCATTCAACGCTTTTACGTAGCGCGAACAATAGCGGTTACGTTTACTGCCGTCATTATACGAGGAGAACGTATTTAAGTCTAATTTATCTCGCTGCTCAATACTGCATGTAATTTTTTTTTTTTACAATTTATAGGCATAGCATTTGACCACTGTCTCACCTGATGGTAAGTGATGACGCGGCCTACGGTGGTGCATGCTTGCCTAGAAGATACCTGTTCACTCGTGACTTGAAGACTCCCAGGTTATAGTCAGCTGGAAACAAGGACGCCGGCAAGGTATTCCACTCATTCGCTGTACGCACTATAAAGTTTTATGCGAAACGCTTCGTGCGGGCTGTAGGAATATTAACGATATAAGGATGCCGAGTGTCTGTGCGCCTTGTAGTCCGATGAAAGAATGGAGATGAAGGAATTAGTTCGTGTAATTCCAATTCCAATTCAATGCAGCGTAGCAATACGGGTACGCCGTAGCAAGCAACGCTTTTACGTAGCGCAAAAAGTACGTAGTACGCATAATATTTAGGTCTATAATTATTATAGTATGTTTCAAATACCCTGAGAAACTCGTACATTGAGCTTTGAGCGGACTCAAACTGTTTTTTTGGTGGGTAGCTTTATATTCTCAAATCCCAACAAAAACATGTCAAAACAGGTTTAGCGCCGTTGATTGACCTTAACTCGCAAACTTTCTTGTACCACTTGTAGCTTTTAGTATACCTATGTGTCTAAGTAGTAGTTTTTAGTTTTAGTCCGACTCGCACTTGGCCGGTTTTTTGTTTGTGTAGTAGTTGGTTCATGTGTAAAATAATTTTGTCAAACGATAACACGCTTCGCTCCGACATAACTTAGGGCTGTTACAAGTTTTCAAAACGAATGGCGAACATGTTGTATAACTCGTTACATGATCTTGTCTATAAACTTCAAGTTTTGTGAAGTATCTCGTTAGTTGGTAGAACTCGGTTGCGACTGCGGTTGCTAAATTTTGTTACTTTAAGGCACTTTAAGGGTTTGTACCGCTCAGTACCGCGCGCGCGGTACCGAGCTCGCAGCGTCCGTCCGTCGGTTTGACCAAAAATATCTAGTTTCATTTGTCGATATATGAATAAGAGCATTAATTTAAAATTATGAAATAATTTGTTGTAAGTAGTTTAGAAAAATGATGAACTTTATTTTGGTAACAATACTTTGTCGATGTAATATAAAACTCCGGAGATATTTGACGTTTTGTTGTAGCCTTTTTTAATAAAAATCAAATTAAAGTTAATATTTATTTAATTACTTGAAAGGTAAAAATCAAAAATCTGTTCTGCCAATATGGAAGTACGGGATGTATTTAGTGGAGTATAATTTAGTTTGGAGACTTAAGTTACACAGAATTTGCAAATTAGAGCTCTCAGATCGGCCCCCTAATTACCTAACTCGCAACAGGTTTTCGACAGGCGTAAATCTCGCGGTGATTGCTGTCATACATCATTAGTGGTGTCGAGAATGTATGCTTCGCTACTGCTGTCGCATTGCTACTGCTGTCGCATTGCTGTTGCAAATTTTACGTAATTACCCCGCGGGTCTCTGTGTGTTTTTGCCAAAACGAACACCAGGAGAATGATGATTACTAAATAAATAAGTAAATTACTTTAAATTCGCTTTATTATTATCGAAGAAAATGAAATGAAGGCTATATTTCATATAATGAAATATTTCTAAGTACATTAAAGCTATGCATCAAATATTGACGACGAAAACCTAGCAACTACGCATAATTTTTATAAAGCAACCTTACTATTGTTGAGAGTCAGTTTTCTCGGTTATTATGTGATAGGTAGGTATTCCGTGCATCATTTTAATGCCTTATTTGGATCCGTCACTAGCGAAGCGACTAGTCATGTTATTTGCTGACGGGGAACTACCCGGCGTCATCAAAATAAAAATCATGTCATCATCATCATCATAATCATCATCATCATCATAATAAACAGCCTCAAGACGTCCACTGCTGAACATAGACCTCTCGCTGCTTGCCTTCTGTATCCATAGGCTCCCCGTGGTTATGACCAGGTCGTCGGTATACCTAGTGGGTGGCCGGCCTACGCTGCGTCTTCCATTTCGTGGTCGCCACCGAGAACCTTTCTTCCCCAACGGCTGTCAGTTCTACGAGCGATGTGGCCTGTCCACTGCCACTTCAACTTACTTATTCTAGGAGCTATATCGGTGACTTTAGTTCTCTTGCGGATCTTTTCATTTCGGATCTTATCTCGCAAGGAAACTCCGAGCACAGCTCTTATAATACGCTATCATAACTCTAATAATAAATAATTTAATACTTCTATACCAATATTATAAAGAGGAAAGATTTGATTGTTTGTTTGTTTGCATTGAATAGGCTCCGAAACTACTGAGATTTGAAAAATTCTTTCACTGTTGGGAAGCTACACTATCCCCGGGTGACATAGGCAATATTATATTTTCAAAAAATTTAGGGATCCTTACTAAAACTCCAATAATGTGAGCCAAGGTGTAAAAAAGTTACCTAAAATATTCTTTACATCGCGTGCGCTGCGATAACTACTATACCCGTGCAAAGCCGGGGCGGACCGCTAGTATTACAATATTTACACGTTAACCTGCTAAATATATTAGGTATTGGCAATAAACTGTTTGACTTACATAATGAAATAGCCTATGTTATCACCACATCCATATATGGAATTATGGAATGCCTATACATGTAAATGAAGGATAAAGGTGTTTTAACGCAATGGTTCAACCGTAAAAGTATATAAACGCCTTTCCTTCCGTCCAGGTTGGAAACAGTCAAGCTCCTGCTTCGAGTCAGGCCTCAGTTGGTGGATCCATACCGAGCAATGCCGATGCGTGATAGCATATACATCAGTAGAGGCACCACACCGCTCCATCGCGCCGCCAAGCAAGGGAAAGCGTGAGTACCTTTTTATATTTAAAAAAAAGTTTAAGGCTGCTGTATACGCAGATCCACTATCTCGCTCGCAAATTGCGACATTTTTGAAGGTATTAAATAACTGATATTACTTACGCAAAATCTGGCTAAACTATATTATCATGAATAACATTACAAATATTCAACAAAAATATCATATTAATCCTAACAAGTTTTCATACATAAAAACGGTTACGAATGAAAAAAAATTTTGATACCGTTGTATTTATGAAATCTTGTTTGGATTCATATGATATTTTTGTTAAATATTTGTAATGTTATTCATGGTCATATAGTTTAGCCAGATTTTGCGTAACTAAATTCAGTTATTTAATATCTTCAAAAACGTGGCGGTGCGCGAGCGAGATAGTGGATCTGCGTATACAGCAGCCTTAAACCTTTTGCCCTGTCCATTATTAAATTGGCCTGTTAGCTCAGTTGGTAATACCTCTGCCTTCTGAACATTAGGTTGTTGGTTCGATTCCCATCCAGGACAAACATAATGATGAACATTAGGTGTTTGTTCTATGTCTAGGTGTTATATTGTATTCTATGTATGTATTTACAAACAAAAAGTATTTAAGTATTGTATCAGTTATCTGGTTCCCGCAGTATACCAGCTATGCTTAGTTTGGGGTTAGATGGCGGTGTGTGAAATGTCCACACATATTTATTTATTATTATTATTATTTTTTATGCTAAACTGGGCATACGTTTGACAACAACTCACCTGATGGTAAGTGACGAGGTTGTCTAAGGTGGAGCACGTTTGCCCATGAGATGCCCATTCACTCTTGACTTGAAAACTCAGGTTATGCCCAGGAGGAAACACTGATGCTGGAAAAGCATTCCCTTCCTTGCCCGTTCGGACTATGTGTGACTCAGCAAAACGCTTAGTGTGGACTTGTGGTACACTAAAGACGTAAGGATGTGAAGAATCACCAAGCCTTGTAGTTCTATGATGGAAAGGGGATGACGGAATGAGCTGATGAAGGGCATGCGCACACTCCCCCAAAATATAACCGATAGAAGACTCACCGACCGGCGACCTTGCGTCTGTGTTCAAGACTTTGAATTCTCCCTTTAACTAGTATCTCATCGTTGATTTATATTATAACGTGAGTTCACAGCAGACAGCTCTTTTTTCACAGGCTCTGTGGTGCGGTGGTTGAGCAGGTTAGGTCATAGACCGGAACTGGCGGGTTCGATTCCCATGACAAGACACGTGTTTGTGTTTTGCACAGAAAAAAAGTGCAAGTACTTGTTCTGAGTCTGAGTGTTGCAGGACCATGGTTCTAGTAGTTCCTTTCTCCCTAGATAAAGGGAATCCTAGTTAGAGTCCAAGATCTATTTATGTGATCGTTGAGCGTTATTTATAGACCTGCGTTTGATTCACTCACCTTTATTATACTAGTACACTGGACTTCATATTTACCAATATTGACTGAAGGCATTTGATTTTCGTCATTTTGGCGCTGATTGCTAAGAGTGACATCGTGAGCGTCCTCAGAGCTAGTTAAACCAACCAATCAACGCGATGGATTTTCAAATTATAGTTCTGAGGACGCTCAGAGTGGCACTTCAAATCGGCACAAGAAATTCTCAATTTTTGTACGATATCTTCTATCCAGCGTACTATTACAATAAAGAACAGTGGTTTGACCCGGAGTATACATTTTTTTTTACAACTAAATAGGCCCGCATCTGACCGCAATCTCACCTGATGGGAAGTGACGATGCGATCTACGATGATACATGCTTGCCTAGAAGATACCTATTCACTTGCGACTTGAAGAGCTCCAGATTGTACTTATCGGGATACAAAGACGCTGGTAAAGTGTTCTATTCCTTTGCTGTTCGGATTATAAATGTCGAGTCAAATAAGAGAGTATAATAAGCTTATGTATAGTCTAAGTTTAACCCCTATCATAAAACTGATGTGTTTATGATTGACAATTTTCTATCTATAAGGAAAGGAATATAAACCAGTAGGTATGACATTGTATTTGTTGACGCGTTTTCATTTTAGCGATGATGAAATTGAAGAAGAATTAGTTTTGTCTAAATAATAGGGAAAGAGATACGGAAAATTGAATGGAAAACATTTGTTAAATATTATAACGACATCGTAACAAGGCGACAGATTGGTGTATGGCCCAACTCACACACAATAGCGTTTGATTAGATTTTTTTTTGTCAAACCATTTCGTCTTGATCCCTTGTTGTTAATAACACAGGGCAATGTTTTTCTTTAAACCTATTTCGTGTAAATGGCCCTAACCCAGAGACGATTTCAGTTTAAGGTGGGACGTTACACTAGCGCGGCAAATGCAAATTTTCTTGCGTTCTTTTGCCAATAATAGCTTAATTACTCAACGTGATTACATTAAAACTAATTTTGCGGAAATAAACAGAATGTATCAACAAATTGCGATTAAAAGTATCTCCTAGATATCATTAGTTTAGCGACAAATGGCAATAAACAATTTTCTTCTTAGTTTTTCAGTCTATTGCCATTTGTCGCTAAACCAATGATATCTAGGAGGTACTTTTAATTGTAATTTATTGATACATTATATTTGTTTGCGCAATATTAGTTTTCATGTAATCACGTTGAGTAATTAAGCTATTATTGGCAAAAGAATGCAAGACAATTTGTATTTCCCGCGCTAGTGTGACGTTCCACCTTAAACTGAAATCGTCTCTGGGTTAGGGCCATTTATACGAAATAGGTGTAAAGGTAGGTAACAACAGTTTATCCATTTCGGACGTATCTATACTGTGCATAAGCATAAGCTAGTAGTAACACTATTCTAAAATAATACATCGCCGAATGGTTAATTTTTAGCTGTCGATATTTTAAATCGCTACATCCTATGACATGACGATGCTAAATCAACAAACGCAGGCGAAGGCGGGCGCCACACGCCACCGTCACCAATTTAACCCTTCGGTAGGAAAATTGACACATAGAAGCTGATAGGGAGCTTTGAAACGATCGTTTGGAGGATGCGGTACTTCTGAACATTGGAAGAATTTTATGGATCTTCCTTTAGACCGACTCATTTATTTGGGGGTGGCTTTATTCCTCTTTTTAATCCGTGGTTTGTGCAGCGTTAACGTCTAAGGTGGAACGTTTCACTAGCGCGGCAAATTCAAATTTTCTTGTGCATTCTTTTGCCAATAATAACTTAATTACTAAACGTGATTACATTAAAACTAATTTAACGTAAAGAAATATAATGTATCAACAAATTGCGATTAAAAGTATCTCCTAGATATCATTAGTTTAGCGACAAATGGCATTAAACAAATTTCGTCTTAGTTTTTCAGTCTATTGCCATTTGCCGCTAAACCAATGATATGTAAGTGATACATTTAATTGTAATTTATTGATACATTCTATTTATTTGCGCAAAATTAGTTTTCATGTAATCACGTTGAGTAATTAAGCTATTATTGGCAAAAGAACGCAAGAAAATTTGAATTTGCCGCGCTAGTGAAACGTTCCATAAGGCTTTGACTGCCCTCGGTCACCATACATTTTCTATTGTTTGGGGTCACCAATAAAAAAATAACTTTTCCTTCTTTGAAGTCTATTTCATCCATCGTCAGCCAAGCTGTGAGATGTTTTCCTCGTACACATTTTGGCAATTTATAGTGTGTTAATAAAGGCTTAGCGTTTCATGATATGGTTTAATCTCAGTATCATCTCTTAGGCTATAGAATATGTTGCTTTGCTGTCTTCTTCTTCTCGTGTAGGCAAGTGGTCAGCCCTATGGTCAATGTTCTCAGAATATTTAGGCCACTCAAAGATTTTGCTTTGCTGTTAATTGATTCATTGTATGTCATATCCAAAAGTAAACTTCCAGTTTCTACAGTCAACGTGAACGTAAATTCTCGAACACGAAAGTTATCGATGCGTTATAACGAACGAATGAATATGAATATGAAGCGATTGTCGCCCGTTGTGAACGCGCCTTTACATTAACATAAATTAATGGCGACGAGTAAATAGTTTGGGGTGGTTTGTAAGGGTAGGTTAAAGGGCAGGATTTATATTGAGGCGTTTTTATGATAAAATGCTTAAAAATCCCCTCGCAACTTCTTTGAGGTATCTTCTGACAAGGAAATGGCAATTTAAAACAAAAATAAAAGAAAAGAGGAGAACTATGTAAGAGTTGCAATGTCAAGACATTGATGATGGAAACAATCTTTAGAAGTTAACACGTCCTTCGTTTTGTCTACTGTCATGACATGACATCACTTGACATGGTCTTGCGAGGTAGGCAGAGAGGAAGGAACTCCGCGTTATCAGATACGTCGAATTTCTTAGTAAGTGTCAAAAGACGCAGCGTAGGCCGGCTCCCCACTCGGTGGACCGACGATCTGGTGAAAGCCGCGGGTAGGCGAGCAGCTGCTCAAGGTGTCGCGCTCTGGGGGAGGCCTATGTTCAGCAGTGGACGTCTTCAGGCTGTTGATGATGATAATGATGATGAGGTGTCAAAAGTATTCCATTCTCATAATTATTCAGGTTTCCTCACGTGATTTTCTTCATTATGTTCGAGCTTCGTTTCGCACATCACATATTCCTATATCAAATTTTTACATCTGATGACCTTTGCATGCTCAAATGCATTTGAGCTGTACAATATTTTTTAAATTCACGTGATACATGTAAACAATATAGTCACGCAAAAAAATGTAAACATGACAAATGTTCTACTGTTCGTTAGTCCATCATGAATATGTATGAATGTAAAATCAAAGCAGTCAGTATGTCTGTGTATCAGAGATCCGATTTTGATTACTTAATCAGACAAGTGACAGAAATGTTATTATATTTTTAGCGCTAGTTAATCATACGTAATTTTCTGGGAGAGGTCATTACCTATTACAAAAATATGTGAATGAACCATATGAGCGCTTTCTACGCGCGGCAGTGTGTGCGTTTTTACCATAAAATATGATCTCTTAAATTTCTACGCACGGCAAAGTGTGCGTTGCACCACATGCTCCCTTTCTACGCACGGCAAAGTGTGCGTTGCACCACATGATCCCTTTCTACGCACGGCAAAGTGTGCGTTGTACCACATGATCCCTTTCTACGCATGGAAAAGTGTTTACTTTGCACCATATGATCTCTTTCTATCTCTTTCAGCGAGCGTTGCACGTTATTTACACAGGCTGCTTTCAGTAAACTAAGGTCTTATTTTACCCCTTCTTGTATACATCTATGTCAGTATTGGATTAGATTTTAATTAATCTTATGTTGGAAGGTCTGTGTGTACAGGGTTATTATTAGTTTACCGAAAGCTTTCTCTTTTAGGGCGTAACTCAGATCATTTAAACAAACAAATTTTGTTCTACCGTTTTTTCTAGTCTTAATATTTTCGCCAATGCAATGGGTTAAAACTTCGCTTAAAAAACTGTTATCCCTGTATAACCAGCAGTAACTTTTACTCTTCAAATAAAGAATAAACTAAAATTAAGGTACTTTCCTCTTAGGGAGGTGGTAGAGGCTTTAATAGACGCGGGCGTGGATCCAAACATCCGTTCCGAGAATGGAACCGCCCTGCATGAGGCCGCTCGCTTCGCTCGAGCGAACGTCGTCCGCGTACTGCTAAGCAAGGGAGCGGACTTGAAGGCACGGGACAGGAAGGGGAAAACTGTTTACGATGTAACCGAGTACTCGGACGAGGCTACGAGGAAAGTCCGCGAGGTTATCCGAGGTAAGTCACATAGCTTGATTAAGTGTCTTTTTTATCCTTTTTATAAGTTTAAAGTATCTGTTCTACCCCTATTTATAATAACAACTTCTTTCTACAGAATTCGTCACCCAAAAAAGTTCCTATGACAGTGAGGAAGATGTACCACCGTTTCCGGTAGCTCACGACTATAGTCCCACCGCCCCTGTGTAAGTTATCTTTATTTCTAATAGCATAAGTATTAAATTCAATCGACACACTAGAAGTCAGTCGAAAAAATATGTGTGGAGGATTTGGGGGTTTCAATGCAATTTGCAGTTCCTACCAATCGTGGCAGTTTTAACTCGCTGAGAAATAAATCTGAAATGAACGTACAATCTATTATGTTCTCACTCGCACTACAAGTTTGATTGAATGTAAGAATGAAATTACTATATTTTCAGGTTTCAGAACTATTTTTAACGTTAATTAGGAATGTGTCAGCACTTTTCCACTTTTATTTACTGGCTTGATTAGGTGCTCTAGAAGCCGCATTACTTATCATTACTACCTGCCATTTCCTTTAGTGGTTTAAACATTTAATAAAGTAAAAACCTGAATCTTTTACCATATTTCTTCACATGACTGGACTAGATTTGGAAAATTAAAATATCTTGTTTATTAAAAAAAAAAGATTTACGTGCCAATTGGAAAATACAAAAACTTGTACCTATTATTTAATTTTTCCCGTTTCTCTAGTATTTGTGAGTCTTATCTAAAATATATTTATAAATATAATTTATTTGTGATTATACTTATTTGTAAGATCCTTAATTGTGTAGTTGGTTATTTTCCAAATGGGATTGTGTATTATTTAGAAAACCTAGAATAGAACATAATATCATTATTTTTCATAAATCATGGTGTGGGGTACCTATTCTATCTATTCTATGTAAACTGTATATCCTGCATTTCAATAGTAACAAACTAACATTACTTGCGTTTACTTCAAACAACCAAAGGGACGATATAGTTAAACGACTTTGCGGCATCTAAACTACCCTATAGCCGTGTGATTCAAAGCAAAAGGGTTCCTACGTGTAGCATGTTTCTACCTGTAATTACTCAAAGATTCCACACGAAAGGGCTCTAAACATTCGGTTTTAATTGGAGTGCGTGTCACCCACGCTCTTCGCCGCCTTTGAACGCCGATTACTATCTTGGGTGCCATGTTTCCTAGCTCGTTTCCTTTACCTACATATTTAGGTTTTCGATTTTTTTCGTTTCCTTACTTTTCTTTCAATTGTCTTGCTTTCGTATGATACCATTTCCTTTTTTCTTTGTTGCTTACTTACGTAATTGCACAGATATTAAATTCAAGATACGAAACATGCTTTTAAAAACATTTCGAACGTGAATCCTATAATAATGGATGAAAAACAAGAGAAAACACATTCAATGGCTGTGCCTCATTAAAATCTTCCGTGTCTTTGATTTTGTCTGAAAACGGCCAGCGGAGATGTCTATAATGTTAGGAAAAGATTTCTCTGCGCCGTCATCCTTTGATGGGCAAAGGTTCTAGTTAAAACGAGGACTTTAAAAATAAAAGCATCTCAGACGCCTGAGAAATATATACAAATTAATCTAATGGAGTCCTATTTAAAAAAAAGATGGAGTAAACAGGAAAGCAAAATAAAATGTACCATGGTGTTTAGTTTTAGCATGTTTAAATTTTTGCAGGTCTAAGTTAGTTAAAGCACCTGCTACTATGTCGCTTGGCACTAATAAACCAGCTTATTTGCAAAACTTAAAAAAGTTTCGAGACATAGAAGTGACTAATGCTGATAAACCATCGCCCAAAAGAATAACACCCCAAAAATACACAAGCAAAGAATCTTTAAATTCTGAACTTATTGGACGAAGCGATAGTTTTCTCACAAAACAGAAATTCATACAAACGGTATTAAAAGATTCCGATACAAGTATAATAGAAGAAGGAACAACAAAAGTGGTAGTTAATCACTTCGAAATGCTTTCCGAGCTTCATGATCTTCACTCAAATGTCGTTAGGGCGAAGAAACCACCTGCCAAGAGTAAGAGAATTGTAGCATCAAATGTATACAAAAAAATTGCTACGGAATGGCCTACTTTCGACCCTGAACTTACTACGAACATAAGGCATGAGAGTATAGATAGAAAGAAACCTTTACCTTTACCGAAACCAACCGTAAAATGCAATGATTTTGCCTGCGACGAAGTTGACAAAGTTAACGAACACAAAATGCATATGAATCGGTCGTTTAAAGAACGTTCCAGGAATTTCAACCAACCGCAGCATGTATCAATCACACCCGAATACCAAGAAGGCATATATGCAAACACAGAGCCCGAGCAAATTTATCAAAATACTTGTGATTTTATGGTTTCTGAACAAATATATGAAAATCTTAGCTGCATAAATGTGCCAGATGATGTTAAAGCAAGTATACCTTATAGGGAGCCAGATAATATTTATTTAACTATGTCTGTTAAAGAGCCAGATGACACTTATTTGGCAATGACCTGTAAACTAGTAGATCCTGTTAAAAGTATAGAGCCGAAAGATATTTACCTATCTATGACCCGTAAAGTTGCAGAGTCAGTGAATATTACGGAGCCAAACGACATTTATTTATCTATGAACCGTAAAGCAGCAAAGTCAGTAAAAAAAACGAAGGTAATTGATGTAAAGAGAGTGTCTAGTAAGAAGCCAGACGATATTTATTTAGCAATGGATGGAAGACCAAAAACTGCACGCAAAAGATTGGCGTCTGACATTGGCAGTACTAGATCATCAGTCAGAAAACATAGCTTATCAGTGGATTACATCAACTTTGATGCGGCTTTAGAACTTCGTTATAAACTTAAAAACAGTCGCATAAGATCGATTCCTGATTGTTTCCATTTCGGGCAAGATCTTCAACCTTATAGCATGCATATAAGGGGCGCTGTGGGATGCCTCTTTGAAGAGATCGAATACGCATATATTTATGAATTAGATCATAGAACAATACGTCAAAATGTCCCGCCGTTTATTAAGAAAAAACTGAGAGAATCTAGACATCCTTGTTTTTGTAAAGATTTAACAAAGTATCAATCGGATGACAGTCAAGTTAAATATTACAGCTGTAATTCATTAAACGAAGATGATTCACAATATTGCTCCGTAGAAGACACGAGAAACCCATCACAATTTCATAAAATTAAAGGGAATGTTGAGAAAACTTACACGTTTCAAAAATTTGATGACGACTATGAAGATGATAAAGATTCAGCTAACGACCAACCTGATACAGGTGACAAAAAACGTCCTGGCATAATAAAGAAAAAGTTTGGACAAATTGTACAACTCATTGTAGATTGGTAGTAATCGTTATCTCTGACGTTGCATTTGTTTTATGCTTGTAGTGTTTTTAATATTTAGTGTGTAATTTTGGTGCTGGTGTTTATAACATTTCCTTCTTTCATTTAAGAGCTAACAAATTCTTCATTTCATTATGTTTTCCTCTAAATTTTAATATAATTTTTTTCATTTTTGTTGCTTTATGTGTTTTACAGGATGGCCCCAAAGACCCAGAAAATGTTTAACAAAAATGATAGCTTATTACCTCCACCTTCATCGTCTCTAACAAAAAGTCATCCTCAGAGTTTTGTCAAAAAGCTTGCTTCTAAATGCTTGGGCCTCAAAGCAAAGTTTAACTCTGCCCCTAACATTTCTAACAATGCAGGTACAGATTCGGAGGTCGATATTACATCGAAATCAACCAACCAAAAGACCAACACTAACACCTTGTTGATAGGTAATAGCAAATTCTTTAAAATACTCTCGAAAAAGGAGGAATCTGGTGAAGTTGTGTGTAATCACGAATTTGACACAATATCATTGGACAGGCTAGGTACCCTGAACAGAGATTCTGTTGTTAATAGGAGTAACAGAAGCTGTCCAGGATTTAAAACATCTCTACCTAACATATCTGAAAATAATGAACATAGTGATCCTGAATCCATTGCCGAATCCGTGGTTATTACCGAGTTGAACTGTGATAAATCTGACCTTAAGTTAGCAAATATAAATGAAGCTATTAACTATAATTCAAATATTAATATATTTGAGCCTAGAGAACGGTCATCTATTATTTCCAGTACGTCTGCTGGTTCAGCCCATTTAATAAATGAATGTTATGAATCATATGAATTTGACAACTCTGAAGATATACTAAAGATCAACTCTTTTCCTCGTCCCGTTCCTAGACCTAATGCTACAAGCAGAAATAATAATGACAGTGCGATTTATGAAAATGTCATTAACTTAAGGCCTAAACCAACTCCAGCTGCAAGAACGCATCTTCCGGTAAAATTGCCCTTAGACGAAGTAGAAAAAAAAGTTTTATATGAAAAAATTTCTATATTAAGAAAACCAGAACCGCCTAAACGTACCATCTTACCCTCACAATCAAGCAGTTCAGATCGTGATAATTCACGTAGTGTTAGTAGATCATCAACTTTGTCTTCTGATTCATTGGTAGATGAAACTAATTTAGAAGACATTTTTCTATCTGAAAAATCCAAATCTTTTAGACATGGACAAATACCGTCTTATAATTCAGATTCGCATAAATCTGACGTGCATCGCACTCAATCAACTGCCTCCGATTCTTCTGATGTGACAGAAGCTAGTGCTATAGAAAACGTTGATTGTAGTGCAGATGGCACAGATGAAAAAGCATTGTATTTGTCAATGACTGGTACATTACCGAGTAGGAAATCTACCACTGAGAAGAAGAAGGTGCTTTTCAGGCATAAAACTTTCACTAACATAGAAGTAGACAGAAATTCTGTCAAAGTCAAAGATTTGCCACGATGGAATAATGAATTTTTGAAGGAAACTTTGGCGCACTATCACATTAGAGGCACGGGCCATTGCATTTACAATGCACCAACTGTTCAAGAGTTTATCTACATTTTTAATAGAGATACACTGTACAAAGACGTACCTCCATTTACGAAAGTACCGTATGATAAAAGGGACAGCTACTTTGAAACTGCAATATGCTTCTGTAAACCAAGACCGCCAAAACATCACAACAGTGCCGAGGATCTATTAGAAAGAGTAGCACAGGATGTTGAGGAGAGGGTTTCTATCGACCTTGAAGCATTGAAAAGTAGAAGAGAAATTTTCGCAACATCATTCAAATGTTTTTGCGATTCCGGAGAATGTACATTTCATTCAACACGCCGTGAATCACTCAATGATCTAGTTGTTAAGTTTTCGGCTATTAAAAGAAGCATTTCGACTCCCGACATCACTTTAATTCCTTCTTTTTCGAGTGCTCCTAGAACAAGTTTGCCAAAAAATCTTTCTGTACCAAATAAGCTTGAAGAGCCTTATGCTGTTGTTAGTGTTGAAGACATCATACAAAGAAACAAACCTCAGCGACAAAATGACGACGGTGAAGCTTATTTAACTATGTCGCATGATTCTACTTTGTCCTCGGCTACATCTCGTATGTACTCAATCAAAGACATTGCAGAAGTTATTTCGTTAAAAAAGTCATCTTCGACCGCTTCGACTCTGTCTAATGCTTCGGATCTGCATTTGCCTGTCCGAAAGTCAAGCTCCTCGGAACATTCCGGCCAGTGGTCCCTGCAATCGTGCAATTCGAACGTAACAATAAAATCTGACGCGTCGTTCAAGACGTGCCTCGAAGAATCTTCGGACGACGGCTCCGATGGAACCTTACACTCCGACGATGAATCCGATACAGAAACAATTAAATCTGACATAAGTACTGTTAGGAGACCATGGGTGCATAGTGACTCTTTCAGGTTCGGCGCTAACTCTAGGCCTGAAATAGACACTATTGCTGAGGAGAGTCAAAGTTCGTTTGAGGAGAAATTCGAGTCGATGTCCTCGAAGTTTGAGAGTGGGATAAGCGTTGAGGGATCGGAGAGTTCTTCGTCGGGGGGTGAGGATGATAGTGGTGTTCCGAGGGGTGGGGATGTGTCGCTTGGTGCTTCGCTTGAGCGTGGGTCGGTGTCGGGGGCTGTTCTCAGCGGGTCGGGCCGGCGGCGGTGGGAAGACTTCGAAGGCATGAGCGAGGGTGACGCGCTCAGCCTTTCTAGCGCTGCATCTAGCTGTGCACCGCTGCATCTGGCGCATCACCACGACTACAGCAAAGTCTCGGTGAGTTTCAACTTTTGTTTGTTATTTTTACTAGCAGCTCCCCGCGGTTTCACCTGCTATTCACATGTTTTCTGAGAACTGTCGAGGGTAAAAGTATCCTATGTAGATTTCGGTGATAGTATTAGCAATCTGTTTGCAAAATTTTGTACAAATCGGCTCAGCCGTTTTGGCGTGAAACCCAAAAAAACAAACAAACCGACGTTTCACTTTTATATGTCAATTAGAATAACACTCAAAAATAATTTGCCCATGCCACAGAATTTTTACAATGTTTGGGATGAATTGTGGAAATAAACTATGTAACGTAGCTTTCCTAAACTGTTCACTGCACGCAAAACGACAAACTTCCTTTTCGCATTACGTCCCTTTGTTACAACAATTATTATTAACCTCTGTATTTATTGCGTGTACCCTTTGCGCAGTCCATCTTTAAGTGCTTGTGGGAAAATACTTCTAATTAAACGCGATCAGCTTCATTGATAATTAAAATTCTGCTGTGACAATGCAATTGGCCTTATGTCTTTGTAGTGCAGAACCGTTTAAAACAACTTTAACCAAGTGAAATTCTCATAATAATATTCTAAAGTTATTTTGTTTTCATGTAGGTATCATATTTTATAACGTGATGTCATTTACCGCAAATACAATCATGATGTTGTTAATATAGCCATTGCTTTGTTTATACATGCCTATATACATGGGGTTAAAGTTTACAGTCTCCTTTGACAGAGACTCATTGCTTTTTAGGGTTCCATACTCAATGGGTAAAACTGACCATATTACTAAGGCTCCGCTGTCCGTCTGTCTATCAGTCTGTTCGTCGGTCACCAGGCTGTATCTCATGAACCATGATAGTTCGACAGTTGAAATTTTCACAGATGATGTATTTCTGTTGCCGCTATAACAACTAATAAAACACAGAATAAAATAAATATTTAAGGGGGCTCCCGTACAACAAACGTGATTGCTAGTTTTTATAGATAGGTAATGGTACGGAACCCTTCGTGCGCGAGTCCGACTCGCACTTGGCCGGTTATTATAGATAATGGCATGGAACCCTTAGAGCGCGAGATTTGTTAGCTAATGGCATATTATATTTATTACTGCTCTGGCCTCTAGACTCTTAGATTAAACATTAAGAATGCTAGTTATATTGCTTCTTATACATTAATAGAAATGCAGGACACTATAGAAGCTGTATTTCCATATAAATTCGCTATTCTCGACCGCATTGTCACCTAAAATCAGGAGAAAGATGATCAAGCAAGCATATCTGTTAAAAAAAAAACAAAGTGTGGAAACCTTAAATCGTGTTTATTATCTAAAGGTTTTTTTTTAATTTCTGCACTAGCAGCAGAAATGGCGTAGACAATTTTTTTAAACTTCAATGTTTAGAGTTTAGAAAATGAATCGACCTATAAATAGTATAGAAATTAAATCAAACCGACATTATTTTGTTATCAAATACCTTTAATTACTCAGCGGCTGACCTGTTGCGCGACCAATTCTATTAGTGGCGCAGTCACGCAATCCGGTGCCACATAATATCGTAACTAAAATTATTACTTGATACATTATTTGTATTATCCAGTCACGAAACAAAATAAAGTAAAGCATGTTCCACATTCCAATTTATATTCTTTTATTATTTTTTTATTATCTTTATTATAAAACACAAACCTAAAAGCCTAAAAACAAAGTCTGATAACAAAGGTTTTCTTTCAATCAATGTCTGTTGCCACTGATGACTTATGGAACTGAGACATGGTCTCTTACTGTTGGCCTCATTAGTGAGCTCAAAGTCGCGCAGCGAGCTATGGAAAGAGCTATGCTCGGTGTTTCCCTGCGAGATAAGCTCCGGAACGAGGAGATCCGCAGGAGAACTAAAGTGACCGATTTAGCTAGCGATTGCCATTTCAACTTGCTAATTCTAAGGAATTAGCAAGTTGAAATGGCAATGGGCAGGTCACATCGCTCGTAGAACTGACAACCGATGGGGAAGAAAGGTTCTCGAGTGGCGATCACGAACCGGAAGACGCAGCGTAGGTGGGCCCCTCTAGGTGGACCGATGACCTGGTGAAGCCCACGGGGAGCCGATTGATGCAGGAGGCGAGCAGCCGCTTAAAGTGGCGCTTTCTGGGGGAGCCCTATGTTCAGCAGTGGACGTCTTCAGGCTGTTGATGATGATGATGACTGCATAAAAGGGGAATAGCTCACTCAGCGTGTTCTCATGTTTTTAATTTCTCCGTTACACAAAATTTGGGGGGATGTTTGGGTGTATGGGGGGTTAGAGTGTCGTATAACTACTATATAGGTTGCTTTTGTTTCTTTACTTCATCAATCATTCACTGAACAATGAAAATGTCCAATATGGCATTCCTTTTATGAATCTAAAATTACCTGTGTCCAAGTCCATTAACCACGAGGCGTCATTTTACCACGCCTTTATTCTTTGGCGTAATTCGGATTGTTTAAGGTGGAACGTTACACTAGCGCAGCAAATTCAAATTTTCTTGCGTTCTTTTGCCAATAATAGCTTAATTACTCAATGTGATTACATGAAAACTAATTTTGCGCAAATAAATAGAATGTATCAATAAATTACAATTAAAAGTATCACCTACATATCATTGGTTTAGCGACAAATGGCAATAGACTGAAAAACTAAGAAGAAATTTGTTTATTGCCGTTTGTCGCTATCTACACCAAGGATACCTAGGAGATACTTTGTTGATACAAAATCAAATCAAATCAAATGGTTGAGTTGAAATCACGTTGAGTAATAATTAAGCTATTATTGGCAAAAGAACGCAAGAAAATTTGAATTTGCCGCGCTACTGAAACTTTCCACCTTAAGAACTTTATTTGAACTTTACTTTAGATTGATTGTACTCTTGCTAAAACGTTTATAGTATAATCCTATTATGTGTACATACATAAATTGTGATATTACTTTGTCTCACGATTTCATACTGGGCCCTAATTCTGATCCACACGATACGAAACCACGTCGCTATCGTGTCTTGTTGAAATCGTGTCACAGCATTAGAAATACCTTTACTTTACACTAAAGTTATTTTTATTTTGAATAAATATTGACATAAGTTGTGGTGGTAACTTTTAACGTGTTGGTTGATGTTTCGGAACGCGTCTCAGTGGAAAATTATGATTTTTTTTGGGCAGTTCAAATAGCGCCAATTCAAAATTCATGTCGCGCGGTTTCGATTTCATTTCATAGAGAATAGATTCTTGCAGATTTCTTATGTAAGTACGACAAGGAATTCGCGTGATTTCGGAGTAAGGAATCGTAAAGTGGTCATACAGAATCAGGGGCCCTCACCTGACATCTGATGATCTGATCGATTGTTCCACCCACTCAACTGAATTAAGTTAGTTTAATGATATTGCTGCTTATCACAATGACTCTTAAAAGTTAAGACATAAAGTCAAGATTTGTACCTATTACATAGATTTGCAGCTTCCTAATTATTCTCCTTTGCGTTTTGAAATACAGTACTCCATCAAAAAAAAGCTAAACTAAATGTTTTTTAACCGTGTGCGTAAGAGAAAGTATGAAATGACGTGCGTTTAAATTCCACGATTAATAAGAATCGTGGGAAAAGTGATAAACGTCATTGGGCTAATACTTCCCACGTGGTCGCGTTTATATTAATGTTCTTGTTAATGATTGGTTTAAGACCATGAACCTCATTTTCAAACTGTTGAATTCGAACGTACATTTAGATAGAAATTATTGATAGGTATAAAAGTTTAGCTGAAAAAAAAAACAATATTAGAGAGTAAGGAATTAAGGTGGAACGTTTTACTCAGCGCGGCAAATTCAAATTTTCTTGCGTTTTTTGCCAGTCATCGTGATTACATGAAAACTGATCAACAAATTACGATTAAAATTATCACCTAAATATCATTGGTTTAGCGACAAATGGCAATAACCCGTTTGTGTTGGCTTTTCAATGTATTGCCATTTGTCGCTAAACCAATGATATCTAGGTGATACTTTTAATTGTAATTTATTCATACGTTCTATTTACTTGCGCAAAATTAGTTTTCATGTAATCACGTTGAGTAATTAAGCTATTATTGGCAAAAAATGCAAGAAAATTTGGATTTACCGCGCTGAGTGAAACGTTTCACCTTAAAGGAAAAAAAAACAATGGTCTAAATACTGGTAGCTGTTGACCCCGGCTAAAATAATATGAAATTTAAAGGTGTAAAACACGCAGCACTTTCATCATAACTATGAAACAGATACTGAGGTTATCAACATTTACAACATAAGTTTTACTTACATCACCTCACCATATAGTCCAAATTGGCCGTGTGCTCGCGGCGGCGCGTGTGAAAATAGGACCACCCCATCTCTTCCCGTGAATGCTGTAAGAGCCGGAAAAAGGGAATAATCTAGGGAATGGGCAGCAGCATTCTCCTAAGTACATTAAATAAAATCTGCGATCACCAAGCCGCCTGCCAAGCGTGGTGATTATGGCAAATCCTATCGTAAGCGTTCAAAGTGGCGTTTTATGGGGGAGGCCTATGTTCAGCAGTGACGTCTTTCATCTGTTGATGTGATAGTCTAAATACTTATTCTAAGCATGCCTATCATCATCATCATCATCATCATCATCATCATCATCATAATCACCATCGTCATCATCAGCCTGAAGACGTCCACTGCTGAACATAGACCTCCCCCATAGAGCACGGCTTTGAGCAGCTGCTTGCTCCAACATTTCTTCATCATCATTTCATCCTTTATTTATTTATGCCTTTGCCTGGTACTTATCAATATTTGTAACGATGAAACCTTTCTTCTTTTAAAAAGCCCTCGGCAACCCATCATATCTCTATTATCCTGCATTATTGTATCAAGATCTTTAATCCATCAACAATGGCTCATCTATTTTTAGTCTATATTGTTACACTTGTACGTTTCTCATCCCACATGTTCGCATCGTGCGAGCAACTCGCGAAGAAATTGGGCGGTCAGTCGTTCCGTCGCGTATGCGGTCGACGCCTGCGTCTGTCGCCGTTGAATCGATTAATAATCGAGATCGTTATCGATAAGCCGCATCGAATCGATAATTAGGTGAAAGTGTGCGTGTGTGTTGTGATTGTGTATTGAAGTGCCGAAGGATATTGTGCTCTGCATGTAAGTATCAATAACGATAAGATTGGAATGAATGACTGGATTTAGGTTTCAATGAACAATGATTCAGGAGTTTAAAAATAGGTCGTGTAGGTAACTTACTGAAATATATACTGAAGTGGTTTTGTCAATGTTTTCAAATCCAACTAATTTGGTTGCTCAGTTCAGTATGTTTTCATCAGATGCGATATCTCCTTATCTATCAAATAGTATCGCTGCACAATCATGGCCTACTATATTTTACATTTGATAAGCTATAATTACTTTTTCTGCTGGCTTTGTATTGTCTATTGTCAAAGGGATCTCAGTGAAATCATACGACACTATGTTTAGATTATAAAACGTCGTGTCAAGGGCCCTATAACCCAATTCTCGCGTTTCGTAAATTCTCAACACGCTATAAGTACGTGGCCAAAGAATATGTGGCAGAGCACTGACACTGTTTCCTTGGTTTAAAATAAAACAAATTAACGCTTCTGTAACCCAAATTGCACTGTTGTCGAAAGATTTGGACTATCCATTATCACAATCATGATTGATTCCCCACCTATCTCGTTATTGCTGTTTATGTTTAGCAGCTTTCTCTGTGAAGTACAAGTTTTGAACCATAATTTGGGAACGTTCTTTGGCCCATAAATTAAAATCAAATTTTATTTTTATTCAAAAAACAACACGTTTTCATTTCCTCAATTGCCACTTACGTTTACCATGTTGCCGTAGAAATTTTTATTTCACTAAAAGCACACTGTTTTGGATTTCAGAATGTTTTTTCTTAGATTTTCTATTACAAAGAATGCTTTGTAACTTCTAAATGTCATCGCAGTTATGTTGGACAACAATAGATGAAAGCCAGTGAGAATTTTGTTGTTATCCATTGTCTTTAATTATGAGTTTAAAAAAAATCAGGTTGAGATTTTGTAAAATTACCGGTATTTGTGGTCGAACGCGGTATTCACAACGATACCAGTTACCACAACGATACGATAAGAGTAGTGTCAAAAATGAATAAAGTAACCTTGCAATATCAGACCATTAATATACATATTGTATGTTTATCATTATTACGCCTCCTCGTCTAAACTTAAAACCCCTGACGTAATTCACTCTTAGATATCTTGTTCATCAACCTTTGTAAATATTGCGGAGATGCAAATCAACATCCAGTATCGAAAATCCAGAACTTACGGAAATAGCAAAATTAGCTAGCGGTTGGCCGGTCGCCAGTGCACTGCCCATTCGTGTGTAAAGTTAATAATTTTCACGATGTACCGCTTTTTTTAACATTTTCAATGCCAAAGACACCAAATTGTCTATCAAGGTTACGTTATGAAACCGTTTTTAAACATAGATCTTGTTATATTTTGGGAGTTGTTTGTTTGTTTTACCACAGATAATATAATACTTTAATAGTTTCCGTAGTTTCGTCGTTTTTCTATTTGCTAATTAGAAACCGACGCCCCTTTATGAGATTTTAGTTTCATATCGTGCTACTTGTTTTGTTATGAAATAAATGTTTTATTGACTATGACCATAAAATATATGATATCATCACATTAATTAGACTAAAATGGTATGCTCCATTGTAAGAATTCATCATTGTAACAAGACGGTAGAGTTCCACAGGCTGGTGGTTTTGATTGAGACATCGATATAAAGATGAGTTCTATTAGATAAATGAGTGACGCCTTGTTTCTGCAGTGAATTGTAATTACGACAGCTAATAAAATGAACGAATTCTTCAAAGTGTAAATGAATAACGCGTTGAAATTATTAAAAATACCCTATCTAAGCCATGTGCTAACGATTGCAACACACAGACGGACATGTGGCTAACAGCAGATGTGCATACCGCGTATTGTAAACTTCGCGTTTCACTATTAACTATATCCATTTCGTCACCGATTTGTGGGTTACCGGGACTGGTTAAAATGAGAGATACCTAAACTACTTCACGATTTAATGGTATCTATAACTCAATTCTATTGCAGCCGCTTTAGTCTTCCAATCGTATCTCGTAAATCATATCCAGTCTTACGGTGTCTTAGATCTCTTCCGATCATACTTGGGTTCTTGCTTCCTTAATTTCCTAGCTTTTATCTTTTCTTATTTAGCCTTTTCGGCTATCGGTTTTTTTATTGGTGGTAATTCTTAATCATGTTTATCGAGTTGCTTCAATTTATAATCGTATGGTTTATTTATTACGGTAAGGGTAACTCTATCTGACTCTTTCCCAAAAGTAAACTTGCGAGTAAGAGCCAAGTAGCCGCTTGATGTGGCGGTCTATGGCGGAGGCCTATCTTCAGCAGAGGATCTCATTCTAATGATGAGTCGGGTTTTGTTTTTGTTAACCTATGCTGTGGCACCGCTGTGTAGCTTTCCTTTCATCAACAGTTTGAAGACGTTCACTACTGAACATATACGCCGCTCCCACAGAGCGCACATTGAGCGGCTGCTCGCCTCCTGCATCCATCGGCTCCCCGCGGTTTGCGGTCCGCGGTACGCTGTGTAGTGTTCCTTTATGCCTCTACTATTCGTGTCATCGGTAACTTCTCATCAATTCCCTGGAATGCATTCAAATCGTTTTTTTTTGTCTCCCACGACGTCTTCCTTCATTATTGTCTCGTATAAATGTTGTAATTCTTGTAAACTTTAAATTACTTCCACGATTTGACCACATTTAGCCGGAGATGAAATTAAGCCAATCAGTCACGGTCAATGTTCGCATTCCCCATTTACCGTCGTCGTCCGCGTTGGCGACTGGGCTGGCGCCATATTAATGTTCTGTGATTTACAGATCAGTCATAGACCAGTAAGGAATGTTCGATTTGCCTCTGAGCCGTTACTCTTGAAGAGTGATTGTAATGAATTAAAGTGAATTGACACTCTTTTGATATTGTCGCCAATGTCGAACAACTACGGTTGGTGTTAAACCAAGTATTGGCTCTCTTTTCTTTACCTTACCTTCCTTGGTGACAACCAGTTTTGTTTGCCATTGAATTCACCAAATCATCGCTTCAATGGTTAGTGATCGGCCCAGCTTTATCATATTATGTTGTTCTGTAATTGATCTTCGCGTCTCTCGCTTAGTAGATTCCATACTGCACATTAGTCTAATATTGTGATATTAATGCGCCATGAGGGTGCGCTTGCGCACGGTAATTTACAACTCGGGTCTTTGATGTAGGTACTTCTGATTGCTTGTTTTCGGAGTGTAATAATGGCTTGCGTGTTAATTTGTTTATCTATTGCATAATGTGTTATACGTTAATTTTAACTGATCGTTGGCCATAAAGGAAGTTAAAATGAGATGAAGTAAAAGATTTTTGAGTGGAAGGATGAAAGCGGCGATGGGTCAGTATCTATCAACAAGCCAAGAGTTCGAAACTCGAATCCTACAAATTCTAGGATCCACATTAAGTTTATTGTAGGCTACAATAAACTTAAAAGTAGGGAAAAATGTAGATGTTGTACCTTGGTATGGTAGGCTTTCAGGATCGTCCTAGTAATGAACACCCAGTGAATCCTGCTCAGCTTGTGAGAGCCCTAATACTACTACTACTTTTACCTTTGAGAAAAACTGGAACCACCAAATCTGTAGCAAAAAAGAAGATAAATGGAGAGCATTTATCGTAATGCTAATAAAGTCAAAGTCAAGTGATTTGTTCCAAATTAGTTATTTTTATCACTTTTACAACTTAAAATCAGAAACAAAAAAAAAAAAATTGTTTGTTTGTTATTGTTTTATTTTTTTTTTATTTTTTAATTATTATTTAAATTAATGTTCCAAGATTCCAAGCGTATAAATTAAAAAAAAGTGCATACTATAGCAAACATTTTATAATGAGTTGGAAAAGAAGTGGTCTTTCATACCTATTGTATACAAGCAATCGTATCTGTCAATACACCGTA
The DNA here is from genome assembly GCA_910589525.2 of Ennomos quercinarius. Classification (NCBI taxonomy): domain Eukaryota; kingdom Metazoa; phylum Arthropoda; class Insecta; order Lepidoptera; family Geometridae; genus Ennomos; species Ennomos quercinarius. Next base: position 8,658,325 of record OU342505.1, on the reverse strand, counting down.
CACCATGCTTGTCAAACTGAAAGTTATTGTTATGGGCCGCATGAATAATGAACCGCAGAAACAGTGGGCCGCAAAACCCAATTTTTCTTTTACTTTGTGTCGATTTTAATTTCTATGACATCTATCTGGAAGCGAGTAAGAACACCATCGATGTCTATGGAGAAAAGACACGGAAACAACGAAAAATTATCTCCTTGAAGCTTAAAATCTTGATAACACTTTTTTTAATGTAAACGAACCCTTTTCATATTCTGCCTGAATTCCTCTCATTTTATCGGTGTGTATGTACTTGTTATTTGGAATTGGGACACTTGGTATCCCTGAAAGGAGGCTGTTCTTTAAATTTGATCGCGCCGCAAACAAATGCATTGAGCCATGCGGCCCGCGGGCCTCAAAGTTTGACATGCCTGCCGTACACAATAAAATCGCGTTGGAATTTGGCAACGGATGAGATGGACTACAATAGGTAATAGTTTAATTGTACTACAGTTTCCAGTTTCAACGTCACTCATACGTTTATAAGAGGAGTTTGTTTACTTGTTCTAATCAGCTACGTCAATGGGTTTCCCTTTCAATACTAATGTTGACCGCACGGTGAACCAATCGCATTGAATACTTAGTTTGTTTTTAATATACAGTTTCTACAGCTTCAGTTTTTTATAAAAAATCACATAAGATAAAGAATGGTAGAACAACGGGCGGCCTTATCGCATTATGGTTGAAATTCCATCAACCCGCACTAAGCGTTTTGCTATGCACTTTATAGTGCGAACAGCCAATGAGTGGTACACCTTGCCGGCGTCCTTGTTTCCAGCTAACTATGATCTGGATGTCTTCAAGTCGAGAGTGAGGTATTCTAGGCAAGCATGTACCATCGTAGACTGCGTCATCGCTTTCCACCAGGTGAGACAGTGGTCAAATGCTTTGCCTATAAACAATAAAAAAAAAAAATGTGTCGGGTAGAGCCAGATAAGCAGGTCCAAATCCGTTCAAAGAAACATCAACCTTGTCCCGGTCGTCATGATATCTACCCTCTCAGTATAAATAATAATAGAATAGAATACATAAACTATCGAAATAAAAGAAAATTATCAATTTTTTCAAATTCCTAGACTAGGATAAACCCTACCCCCTACCCTTTAAGCGATAATTGTTATTGTTAAATCATCATTCCCGTTATGGTGTTGAATAACTTTTTGCCCATAATAGTTTTTCCCACATTGACTCATCCAATGATTTAATTGTAAAGATTAGTAATATGAACATGTTAATGGATTTATCCTCGTTTTTGTAATGTAGAATATTGTTATGTATTCAGACTGTAGAGGATGGGGTGAAAGTAAGAAAGAAGATAGACGTCCAGAACAAAATTGACGGAATGCGAGCGAGCGACGTGTGGGTGCGCGTATATAGTTGGCGGATAACTGTTGAGGTGAAGTTTGCGAGTGCCGGCCTACCCCTCTCGCGCCCCTTGCATCTACCCCTGTCCCTGGCTCGTTAGCTACACACAAGAAGCCCGCGATCGCATTCCTTGCCTTTATTAATAAATTAAAAGAAAACAAATAAAAACATACAATAAATGCGTCGCTAACACAGACTATATCTGATTCGGAAAGTTTTCTACTTTTGATCATTTCGGCAATTCAATGCACCCTATCGCGTAACTGTTCTGGTAATGGACATGCTACCATCCTGCATGCGCCGATTTACAAGCCAGTGAGTGCGATCCATTGCCACCAGACTTACGCGATAAGGCCCCTGCCTGGTTAGCACGGACTGTAGACAAAATTGTCTTTCCCCTGTTTTACTCCACTTGACAAGTAAGCAAGTATGAAGAAATGGCCATAAAACGGGGAAAGACAATTTTGTCTACCATCCATGCTAACCCAGCTGGTCAAACCCACGGGGAACTGTTGGATGCAAGAAGCAAGCAACAACCTATTTCAAAATCCTAATGCTCTTAACAAAGCTACTATTGGATGTCACGTATAGACAATCAGAGCTCCTTCATTGCATAATTTCAAACGTAAATAGGACGATAATTATTTATAATAGCCATTTACGCTAAAATTGGCCATTCAGTGACCGGCTGTGACCACTTTAAGCCTCATCCGCGACTTAGTATTGAATTACTTGGACCACTTCGGCCTTAGATCGACTTATTTTATAAGCGGTAGCGGGTTGAACTAAACCTTAACGTCTAATCATTATTATCACTATCAGATTGAAGATGTTCACTGCTGAATGTTTTTTTTTCAGTGTCTATTCTAATTTTTAAATGTTAAAAATATGCAATGTCGTTCAGCTATTCCCCTTTATTGTAGTGTGTGAATTCGGACTTGCACCGCTACATCATATTAACACCCGCAACATGCGTCCGAACTACTTGTAAGGACGCCCAACAGTACAAGCTCACGCCTTCCATCATGTAGACGCCTCAATAGACTCCAGTACCACCAAACACCTGTTTCATTCATCACCACCACCAGAACCTGGACCACCTTCGGAGCTGGCTCCTCCAGCCCAGCTCACCAGACATAGATAGCGATCCCACCAGCGCTATCACGTCATTACATTATCAGACAGTACCACTATACTTTAAGTCTAGTAGCCTTTAAAGAATGCAGTACAGAATCGTCATCAATAATAGTATAATGTAAATAAATTAGATAATAATTATAAAAATACACTAAGTATTCAACTTTGGTGGCCGCAACGATCGGTTGCTGAGCATTTTGCAAACTACCACTTCCCAAGGTCGCCGGTATTATGTTTCCTATGGTTTTATTGCAAACCATTACCTTACATTGATAGAATAGCTATTGTATGGAGCGTGAAAAACAGCTCGTGGTGAAATCATAGGGAAAATATACTCCTGTACATAGATAGATCTTTCAGTTATCAATCGGTTTGACCTTACTCGAAAAACAAAAGCTGGTTTATGATTCAGATCGTCATTTGTTTGGGTACATAGTATATGTGATGTTGATTTTTAATTATTGATGCCGAGTCGATTCTGACACTAATAATATTAAAAAGTATTCAGTTCCTTTTTCGAAACATTTGTCCGAACTAAATTTTTACTCTGCATGTTGTGTAGTGTAGGTGTAGAGTCGTCCAGTAATTTCTTTCAACGTTCTAATAATTCAAGAAAATACATTTTGCTAAAAAGTTTGCTTTGTTCCTTTCATATAGATCGCAATGAAAGGACCGCAATGGGTTTAGAACTGTCAATGTTTAGCTAAGGATTTTTACTTAAACCATTGTCTCCCATCTCCTATAACTTGTTCCCTACATTTCACCGATTCAAATTCGCTATTACTCAATTGTGGCATTTATCTCGCTTGTGCGATGACAACGAGACAGTAACAGAAATAGGCTATTCCGAACGCAAATTGGTCATTATGAATAGAAATGGATTTCGCAGAAACAATTCAGTTTTTGTTAAGACGCGATCCGTTGATACTCCTTTCGAACGAATATGAAATTATGAACCTGTTACATGCAGATGAAGCCGTAAGTGCGTTTATAGCTTGGCAGTAAATATGTACACATTAGGCAAGGATCATTTCACAAGGAGCTAGTGAAAAATCATATGCTATTTTACATAAATCACTCTGCTACTTTTTATCACACACTCTGCTACTTATCGATGTGTGATAATCACACTTAATGAATCGTGGCTTCGGATTTCATAATACGAGAGTAGCACATCAGTGGTAAATATCAAAACACATAGTTTTGTTTATTCTTCAGTAAACAAACTGAGACCTGTAGAGTATAATTCTATAAACACTAAAAAGCCTGTGATGTAGCGGTGAACTTTGATCTAGAGAGTAGCGTTAGATTGCATAGTAACCATTAGTAGCAGGTTGCAACTTCGCTAGGTTGCTCCTAAATCACATCTCTGCTCCATTTCATAAAGCACCGCCAATCGCCACTGATTATAAATTCATTAGGCATATGAAAAATCACATGTGAAATCACAGTGACAAAATTAAATCATATGATGAAATGACAACGATTTTGAAGTAGCAATCATTTCCATGCCTAGTACACATCTTAGTATTCAGCCCACGGCCAATGGCCTTCTGTGTTCAGTGTGATATGATCATACCAGCATACCATAAGTACAATAATTACGTGTCACGCATTGCAGGTTAATAACACGATCTATGAAACTGAATACTGTTTGATGAACATAGTGATTACTCATGAGTTCTTTTATAAACGGTATAAAAGTCTATAATCACTAATATCATGATTTAAACTTTTAATTGGGATTTTTAAAGGCAGTCTGGAAGACTAGCTAAATTCTGAAGCTTATTGTAATTTCATTGAGTAGCATGCCAGAAGCGCTTGGGAGCAGAGTACCTAATATTAGATTTGTTTACATTGGAGTATTGACGACCACGGACCGGAAGACGCAGCGTAGGCCAGCCCCCCACTAGGTGGACCGACGATCTGGTGAAAACCGCGGGGAGCCGATGGATGCAGGAGGCGAGCAGCCGCTCAAGGTGGTGCTCTCTGGGGGAGGCCTATGCTCAGCAGTGGACGTCTTCAGGCTGATGATGATGATGACATTGGAGTACCTACGTAAATACGTAAACCTGCTTTTTTCTGAGCATATAGTAGAGCAGTTATATGAGTAGTTAATTTTCCTGTGCCGTGTGCTTCTGGCGCAAGAGTTGGACCACACCATCTCTTCCCGTGGGTGCCATAAGAACCGGCTAAGGGAATAACCAGGGAATTGACAACAGCATTCTCCTCGGTTTTCATTATAATCTACTGCGACCACCAAGATGTCTGCCAAGCGTGGTGATTATGGCAACGTCACCCCCCTATTATAAGCGCCCAAAGTGGCGTTTTATGGGGGAGGCTTATGTTCAGCAGTGGATGTTTGTGATATAGTTCAATAGTGTCAATGCATCTCGTATTAGGTCCAAGATACAAAAACAAACTGTAAATATACCCCGAATAAGGATTGAAACGATATCTCCAAGCCTTCCATACCCAGACTGGCTTCTGATCGCCGTGTAACTTGCAGCCCACTCCGCCCAAGAAGCCGCCTCGACGGAACCTCTCGGTATCACCCACACACGCCAACTCGCCTTCATCAGGCTACAGCTACGAGCTGAGGGTTCACGCGAGGAGTCAAGACGATTTGGATGATATACAGGTAAACACGGCTGTGGAAGAGAAGTCTTGGGGTAGGCAGGTTTCGGCTAGGTTCAATCCCAAATTTAAAAATGAACATGAAATGACACATCTATTCTTTAAACCACGTTGAAATACAAATTAAAAACGGTTAAAACAAACAAGCGTTAGCTCTAAAAGTCTCGCTAAAACTAAAGCTATTAATGTGGCGTGGGCTACTCGATATCGCCTTACCCGTGTCTCGCCTCTCGTGTCCTGAACGATTGATAGGCATCTTCGTTGGACGACCGTACAATTTCTCAGATTGAGCATTAACTTTCAAAACGAATAATTAGAAATTACTAAAAGCGTATGCAATAAAAATATGTATCGTAAAAGTTGAAAGCAGTCTCAATCATGAGTGAAATGGACTGTTCGAAATCAGAACTAGTGTTGTGATTACTCTATCGATATCGATTCTCTACTCCTTTGTAAATATTATCGATAGTCGATGCTTTTTCGGTTTTACAAGGTCAAACTATCGATAATTTAATATTGAGCTAGTTTTTTTTAAACGGAACAATTTCTTTGTTGCAGGGTGCCAAACACTACCTCAAACACGGCCGTTCAGTCGACCACTACGTGGACAGTAAGCTGTCCTACTCAGAATACGAAGAGAACCACAACTCGTCCAGGGTTGCTCCCATCCCTAACCCTCGACCAAGCTTGAAGCAACGCTCGCAACCCGTAGCAATCACTGCTATGTACGAAAACGTCGCCGTAAAGGAGCAAAATCCAAGACGGAAACTGCGAAGAAACAATTTCAACGACAGCTATGACCCGAGAATGACCGCGCGGAAATACTCGCACCAAGAGAGGTCTTCCCTTGAGAGCCTATTAGACGATCAGTCGATGAATAGCCCGAGCGATTGTGAGCGGTATTACGATGGTCCGAGGGCTGATGTTCCCTTGTCACCGACGCATTATGAACAGCCCCCCACACCTGATCATCCGCCGCCGACGGCGCGCCAGGCCGAGAATAGCATACACGAAAGGATCAGGCCTTTGAGTCAGGTTAGTCCTGATTGTAGCTAGTTTTAGGTCACGGCTTGTTAGGCTTTTTTAGTTACACTTTTGGCGATTCTATGTTGCTTTCTTTAGATTGAAACGAAATTGATATATCTATCTCTTTCATTTCCTCTATATCAGAAGAGTTCCGCGTTTAATTTTATTTTAGCTTTAAAGAATGTGACACAGAATCAACACCACTATCTACTGATTAATTTTTAAAGTAAATGAAAATATTAAATCGTATTTTTTCTTTATTTTAAAAATTAACCTGTTATTACGCTCAGCAGGCGATACTGCAATGAAATCTACTGATTTTACTCCTGGTTTATTGCAACGCGTGGCGTTAAAAATGGCACGTTCGACGGTGGGATTTTTCCACCTGTATTGCTGTAAAAAAATGGGAGTAAAATTGGTAGATTTTAGAAACGATAGAAACAAACTTTAGCACGAATTGATATAATTCTATAAATCCATGTTTACTACACTATTATTTTAATAATATATGTATTTTTATCTATGTTCTTTTAATTTCGCTGTTATAATAGTTTACACCTTTAAGTTTTCCTCACTTGCATGAGCATGCTAAAAATGTACACTTTTTTAAATTTATTTTTCTATTATAATTTACAATATTTTGAACATTTCAGCTTATAATGGAAGTTGTAGAAGAAATAAGAATTAGAAAAAAATCGCAGGGTGACGTTATGAATAGCTGATTAATTTCATTAGTATTTTGTTAATGCAGCACAAGACAGCACAGTTCACAAGAAATATGGCACATCGTTAATTACACAACAATAAAAAATGCAATGCTATTTTATTTGATAATCGGAGGTATATTACTTGATAACTCGATTAAGGTCTCTGATAAAATGAACTCTATGTTAATTCTGGCGTGTCATTTTTCTTGTCTTGAAGTACACAGTTTTATTGTATGCATTTTTAGCTTATTGGTGCTCTGTAGTGGTAAAAAAATGTTTATTGATGTTTTATGTAAATATTTTTTTTTAAATAAAGCTAAGAATTTAAGGTGCTACGACTTAGTTTTGGTGCTTGTACGTTTGTAAGTAAACTACATAATTTTGTTAATTAGTAACACCAGTATATGCGTGTATTTAGATTTTAGTTTTAAAAGATATATTTATATATATTTCAAATTCTGCCTGTTATGCTCTGAAATCCAGTTTTATTGTGTGTTAACATTACCATTATAAAAATCTATAAACTGCTTTAACATTAAAAAGTATTAATTGTTACCAATTTATTAAATACGGTGATGAAATTTCTACAGTATATCGATGCATTTCTAATGTTACAAGAGGATTTAAATTAGCATTTAAATTATGAAAAAAAAAAACTATTTACATTTGATTACCTTCTAATCTGCTAATGTATATTGCTTTATATTAAATGAAATAAATGATATAATGTTTGGGAATTTTGGGATGTTAACGTATTATTTGGGGTCGAAAAAGAATGTAAAAAACAGTATTGTTAGATTTTTTTAAAATGAATCATCAATGTTTTTTTTGTTTAATTAATTAATATGATGCTATCTGGGTCACAAAAATACTTTAGGTCATTCTATTTTACCTACATGACAGTATCTTCATTATTTTAATTAAGTATACAATTAAATATTTAGTTTTAAGAATAAAGCTGAACGTTTTTTTACGTATATAGTTTACGCCCTTTGTTTGAAATAAATTAAAATGTACAATAAATCTAATTGGTTTCTACCACGGAAACTTAAACAAGGCTTAAACAGGTGTTTAACAATGGATTAAACGCAATACATAGTTTTTTAACACTTGTTTAAGTCTCGAAGATATGGGCTTTACAAAAAAAAAGTTTAATACCTGTGTTACAAAAGTTTGAAAGCCCCTAAGTTCGCACCTGTCTTATTATAAAGTACCTACTGCAATACATTTGGGTACGTATGCAAAAAAATCTTAAATCATTTGGATTACAAACCACATTTTAGTCTTCTTCGAATAAAGGGATCAATTTTAAGATTAGTGGCCTTACTTATAAACGTTGCTTAAATTTAGTCAGTGTTTTAAGTGTTCCGTCTCGTTTTCACGCGTGACATTTCAAATCAGCCAAAAGTTGACAGAAGATTTTGAGCATTGACTAACTTTAAGCAGCGTTTATAAGTAAGACCCTAGGTACTCGCGCCATCAAGTCATTTTTATTGGTCTAGTTGTACTACTCGCACACTACACTTTCGATATGTGGTGTGAGTGAGAAAGTTATATTTTAAGCTTAGAAAGTTATTTCTTTGGCGCAAGTAAATTCTAATATTAATTTATTGTGTGATCGATTGGCACTAAGGGAGTAGCAAAGGTTGTTTTCATGTGTAAAAAAGACGCAGACTAGACTGAATTGCTAAATTTTTCCAAAAAAAGAATTTATAATTGTTTTTAAGTTTTCCTTTCGTATTATTTTAAGTTTGTGTTAAGATTTATGTATTATTTCCAATATTATTTACTTAGTTTTAATAAACTTTCTTTTTTTTATGTGTGTTTTTTTATAATTTATAGATTAAGTTTTTTAAATTAAATTATGTATTAGGTAAGTACTTAAATATTTGGTAGGTACAGTATTTAACTAACAGTTATGGGCGGCCGTGTCACTTAACATCAGGTGAACGACTTGCTCGTCACGTCATTCAATAACATTAAAAAAAAAAAAAAAAAAAAAAAAAAAAAATTTAACTAACACTAGAATAAAATATAAGATAAGGAGCGCTGAAAATTAAAAAGCAAATCCAATAAAAGGAATACAAAGTCGCAAAATTATATGTAATTCATTCCAAGGGAAGAGGTTATTTTGAGTTAAGTCATCATAAGAAATGTCTAATACGCACCTGTTCCTCTAGAACGTGTTAACTCGAATGTATACTATACATTCCTAATATATTAATTCGAGTAATATTATTACTGTACCGATACCGTACCGTTCTCTATATACCTAAAAAGTTAAAAGCATTTTAAAATACAGGAATAGAAAGACCGAAGACGTAGCTCAAAAATGCAGTGACGTCAGTTCTTGCTTCTTCATAGTACCTCATTAAAAGGTAGCTTTATATACAGTCTGGCACGTGACTTCACAACGTGCGTTTTCATAGTAGTTTTGAGAGAAAAGACAGGCGATTCCCCAGAAACTTTAAAAGCTTATTACTCCTTGATTTATTTACCGATTTTACTTATTTTTTCAATTATTGCATTCATTTTTAACCTACTTTATGAAAAGAATATTTACTTGTTAATTTTTAATAGCAGGCAACTAGCCTAATAGAGCGCCAACTTTAACTAAAAGGATGATACTCGACATCGAGGTATACGGTACACATTCGAGAACTCGGTAAGTGGTACGTATCCGCACCCGGTCTATTTAGTTCCATTTATCTCCCGATGATTGCCGTCTATTCTCACTTGCCGCCACAATATTGATTGCCCCCAGGTGGCGATCGGGAATAACATTACCTACCAGTTGCCACCGGGTGGCGACTTGGAAGTTATTGCCCCCACTGCAAAAATGCGAGCGAAGTTTTGTGACGTATGCTCACGGAACTGCTTGTAATGCAACAGAATTTCATTCCTAATTTGACAATTTTCGTAGTAACTATGCATAAGATGGTACCTATTATTTTTGGTTTCGTTAAGCGCAACGCCTGTTTTGCAAGGTGCTCAAACTGAGTGCCATTCTGCTCCTCTATTGCGACGAATCTAGCAGCGCGTCTGCCGCTCAAGTGCTGTCAAAGTTCATATAATTTTGCCAGCAGTTGAGCGGCAGACGCGCTGCAGCACCGCTGCTAGGTTTATCGTAATAAGGGGGTTGTACGGGTGTACGGGTCTTAGACCTGGCGCCTAGGAAAACATTACTGCAAAGTTTCACTCTAGCAGTCATTAAAATTTTAGTTAAACCAACTAGATACAATCATTAAGTTACATTGTATTGTTAGATTTTATTTTAACGTTATGGCAAGGTAAGTGTGTTTTTATAAAATAAAACGAGTTAAATAGTATATATATGATGACTACTTTAGTCAGTAATTTACCAGTCAGTATTTAGTGAGCTCAGTAATTCTGTTGAAACATAAAATAGAACGATGCGAGGTGCGAATGCATACCATAATAAACGCCTTTCGTAATTCAGTGTTACAGATTTTAGCGCCTGAACTTTAATTAGGTAACACCTACTCGTACGTAAAAGCTGAAATAACTGATTTTATGTAGTAATTGTTACTGTAAATAAGTATCTAAATTATTATGTTTTAGAACTTAAGTAGGTATGTGAAAAACTCAAATACGCTTTGCTGGTTATTCTACCGCCAAGCAGTAGTGTGCAAGAACTGCACAAGTCATTCGTTAATTTAAAAAATGCAAGTTTAGTATTTAGTTTCGTGTCTACTTAGGTTATTTGGGTCATGATTCATGAATAATTGACCATCAATTTACAAGGTCTATTGGTAATTTGGTACCTATATAGGTACCTACCTACAGGGATTCCTGCATTTCGTCCTAACATTACAAAATCAGGCAATTCATTAAAAACACCGGAGCTACATACTATAGGCTCTCAAACTATAAAATGTTCTGACTGCATCTGGCCCGTGGCAAAGTTTAGTGGGAGGCTCACTGGTCTATCGTTATTTCTTTCGGTGATCAAGTATAGTTAACTGGACAGGTGCTAATTAATGAGCCGTTTTATTAAAAAAAAGAAATTGTATTTTATGCATGACCCAATAGATGGCACCAGTTGTGGTTTTACTAAAAGCTGTCACTGTCACTGTTTCAAGCATAGACCACAGGTTAGAGGAAATGTGTCTGACAACTTTAAACTCTTTCGTTTTTATTTAGTTTCGTTGCGAGATACCTCGGCTTTATTTTGGATCATAATATTAACCTTTATCTTTTACCTTTATCTCGCAGATCTACTGTACTTCAATTTACTTAATAAGAATGCACCACAGACTACTTAGGAGATACTAAAGGCAATGTACTCGTGGTCCACCTAAGTGAATTTGACATTTCTTTGTAGGTAGTCTAAGCATTTTCTTATGTTTAAACTACTCTGTGGTTTGAAAGTTTTAAACTACGTACTTATAGCGCCATCTAGAAACGAAGCGGAACTAGTGTTTTTTTTAAAAATAAAACTCCTCATTGTTACATTGTTATTAACCATGGTTACGCATTGATCCTCTATCAATTCACATTCAGCAAAGAGGTCACAATTAGATAGCTACTGTATCGAATTTGGGCGAGGAATTGTATAAGAGAACAGGCTTACTGGATTCTCAGCTACTGACTACTACCCATGTCTATCTATGTATGGTTGTTGCCTGTGGTAAGACCACGGGCAGTAGGGCAGTGACTGACCGGTAAGTTCTTTATTCGATGTGTAGGTACCCTGTACATACATGAACCAAAAGACGCAGCGTAGGCCGGCCAACCCACTAGGTGGACCGACGATCTGGTGAAAACCGTGGGGAGCCGATGGAGGCAGGCAGCCGCTCAAAGTGGTGCTCTGTAGGGGAGGTCTATGTTCACCAGTGGACTTCTTCAGGCTGATGATGATGATGATGATGATTTGTACATAGACCTAGTCTTTTTCGGTGTCGTCAATGGTAAGCTCTAATAATTTTGCATTTAGGAACCTGTTTTCTCCACTGTGTTCTGATCATCTCATGGAAATTGAGCCTCATCGGAGCATTTGATATCAACTACCTCTTTTCCCAACAGGAATACAAGCGAAGATCGCAGCTTCGCGACAGCTACACAGAAACCGAAGTTAATTTGCTTCGCGCCGCGTCCGCCGCTTCTGTCGCCAGCGGCGCCACGGACAGAAGTGGCAACACTGACAACTGCGTCGAAGAGTATGTGTGTGATGTGCCGTTCGCTGGTAAGTTTAGATGCTTAGTTAACTTTATGACTGAATATGCGACTGCTCTACGAAACGGGCGTAGACGACTTCGAAGGAATTACATTATGGTCTCTATACTTAGTAGTTCCAAAGCAGTTCGGTTGTCCAGAGCAGCTCTATAGCTCTATAGAGCTCTATAGGTATCTAATAGATGAGCGATACGCACCTTTCTTATAAACTCTAATGTACTAACATATATTTAAAAATGCTACGGAAGCGCCTGTGCTTATAATGAAACACGTACCTACGTAACATATTATTAGGTAACTACTCTCATAATTCTCACCTCACTGAAATTTAAGATTTCCAGGAATCTATTTAATAACGCAGCAATATAACACGTCATCGCCATAAAACATCTTTATTCCCGACATCAAGTCAACACCTCTTGAAATCCGATACAGTTAAATTGCGGCGTATTTGCGCCAATTCGTGGTTTTTCCGATTTTTCCCGGTATTTATCCAGCAAATATGGCAACATGGCACGCTCCGCTGAGTTGCCAGACAGCAAACAAACACGGCATTGTTTCCAACCCAAAAATCCCACAATGTAATATTTTACTAAATATTTGGCATGCTCGAAGGTAGTTTTTTATTTTTCGGTGGTTTGTACGGTCTTTTGACGTGAAGTAGGAATATAAAAATAAGTACCTAAGTAGATATGGTGTAAGGGGATTATTGTTCTAGGGGTTTTCCTGGTGCTCATCGAATTCTGAAGTAGATTAACCACCATCGAATTACGAATACAATAAATAGGTCTTACCAACTTATTGTAAAAATTCTGTGATTGATTAGGTACCTATATTTATGTTAAAATGGGCCTATGTTTGACATCAACTCACCTGATGGTAAGTGACGCAGTTGTCTAAGGTAGAGCACGTTTGCCCATGAGATGCCCATTCACTCTTGACTTGAAAAGACCCAGGCTATACCCAGGAGGAAACACTGTTGCTGGAAGAGTATTCCATTCTTTGGCCGTTCGGACTATGAATGACTCAGCAAAACGCTTAATGAGAACTGGTGGTACACTTACGAACGTATGGATGTAAAGAATCACCAAGCCTTGTATTCTATGATGGAAAGGGGTAGACGGAATGAGCTGATGGAGGGCATGCCCAATTGCGCATTACACTCTCGAAAATGTACCTAACCGATAGAAAGATTGAAAGCCTGGTGACCTTGCTTGGGTCTGTGTTCAAGACTTGAATTCTCCCTTTAACTACGTGTTATTTTCCTTTTCCAGATTTTCGTACCTTATTAATAGGTAGGTAATAGACAGCCTCTGTGGTGTGGTGGTTGAGTATTTATGCACGTAAAAAAAACCCTCAAATACTTGTTCTGTGACGGCGTGTTGTGGGACCTTGGTCCTTATTGTTCCTGAGTTCCTAGATACAGAAAATCCTAGTTAGGGTCCAGGATCTATGTGTGTGATCGTTGGGCGTTATTTATTTATTATTATTTATTTAAACGGGAGTCCATCTGATGATCATAGTAAATGAATTACACGCACCTACCTATCTATACCCAACTGTGCACCTATTTATTACTAACAATATAAGTAGATATACTGGGTGGCGCAAAAGTAAAGACCCTATTTGGTTCAGCTATAACATTTTTTCTAAATTAGAAAACTAGATTTAGGTTTTTTTAAATGTATATTTGTGCCATTAAATTTCGTACCATTAGGATTTAAAGATGATGTCTTTTAAATGGTGACCTCCAGAGTTGATACACATTTGAGCCCTATTTATGACATTTTGCATAACTTGCCGTAACACTTCCTGCGATATGTTCGTTATTTCTTGACGAATGTTTTCTTTTAGAGCTGCGAGAGTCTGTGGCTTGTTCACATACACCCGAGATTTCAAAAAACCCCAAAGAAAGAAGTCTGGACTGGTCAGATCGGGTGATCTTGCAGGCCAAGGCAAATCGCCAAAACGAGAGATAACTCGGCTTGGAAAAGCGTCCCTCACTAAGTCCATAGTGTCGCGCGCTGTGTGTGCCGTAGCGCCGTCTTGTTGAAACCAGATGTGCTCCAGCCCCAATTCGTCCAAACTGGGTATCAAAAACTCACGTAACATGGTTCTGTAGCGTTCTCCAGTGACAGTTATCGCATTGCCTCCAGCGTCTTCGAAAAAATAGGGTCCGATCACTCTGTCAACACAGATGCCACACCATACAGTAACTTTTAGTGGGTGTAGAGGTGTTTCTTGAATAATGCGCGGATTATCAGTGCCCCAGAACCGAGTATTCTGCTTATTGACATGCCCTGAGAGATGGAAATGCGCTTCGTCACTCATAACCAATTTTGAAGGAAAATCATCCTCTTCAAGGTTGAGGTTTATGACGCGCTGGCAGTAATCTAGACGAGCTCGGTGGTCAGCAGGCAGCAGTTGATGAGTCATTTGAGTTTTATACGGGAACATCTTTAAGTCTTTCACCAAAATACGCTGCAGGGTCCGTCTGGAAATGCCCAATTGCGTGGCACGTCGCCTCGTTGATGTTTCTGGACACTCTTCCACATCTTCGCGCACAGCATCGATATTTTCAGCTGAACGGCCTGTTCTTGGTCTCCCAGACTTAGGTCTATCCAATTGGTAACGCCAAGTTATTTAACTTAAATTAATGATAAATAATTTATATTATGGTACAATCCTTTATTCCATTTTCCTACCCATACATGCAAGTACTACCGCACCGCCGAGTAGCCCTCTAGCGGCTACTGAAGAAAACAGATAGTCTTGAACGTCTCGCCGCAATGGCCGCAGACGCAACCGCGCGAATTGTGCTTATAATTCGATACTATATTGTCCCGCAGTCAAGCATTGTGCTTTTGTAATTTCCCCACAAACAATCACGCTTACGCTAGTGCAATCGGATACGGTGTTGTTGATGGTGTTTGAGGATTTTGGACACCAGGACCTCGTGTGTGGCGGGCCCGCCGCGGTCGCCGTTCCCAGGAGGATCTGGAGCTTTCCCTGTGCTCTCAGAGGTATGTGCTGCATGTCCTTTCTTCTCATTCTCCTTGCCCTATTTGATTGTGCGTACCATAAATTTTAATACAGTCCACTTTAGTTTCTCCATCGAAGATATTCGGTAACATATTGGCGTGATCATTTGTGTGTGGTCCTTCCGACCGGATAAAAGTTTCGGTTCTTTCCGACCGAGACTCATCCAGCCGCCCTTATCAGGATACTTTTATAGGCCCTAGTAAGAGATTTTTAGTGTATTAATTGCGAATATTACTTTAATAACCCGCATAGGGTAGACATTGCGTCACCCACTTATTTCTTAAGAAACCGCCCGTAACATTGAGTTACGTGAATTCTCGCCTAGATATAATATTTATCTACGTACTACATAAATTATATTATATATTTATCCCGCTAATTAATCATATAATTGATATTAAAATCTCAATATTCATTGTAATATTTTTCTACCCACATTTTACTTTATTCACCGCTGTGACTCGTTCGACCTTACCGTTCGATATAACCCTACCGCGTAACGAAGTCACGCGCAGCGTCTTGCGCTTGCCCCTTCTCGATACTATTATCTTACCTACTTTATTTATCCGCATAATATTGACCTAATTTATTTGACCGAGTTCTACTTATTTGTATTACATAATGCCGCCTAAAAAGGTTACTTCACATAGCGAAAGTTCCAATGAGGAACAGCAGGATGCGCAACTAACCATCATGCAAGCAAAATGTGAAGCCATCTTTGAAGTAGTACAAAGTATCTATGATCTATCTTTAAATATTCATTCGAACGCCGCAGATAGGGAAAGTTTCCTTGACGCTTCCTCGCAAATCGATTCCTTACGTCTTAGGTTCGAAAAGAATTTAGATAACCATAATTCTCGCACCTTATCATTAAATCCTTCCGCGAAGCCTAACTATAAGAGCCTCGTAGCTTTCGAGACTTTGTATAGCAGGATTAAACGACTCCAATTGCAATATTCGCAACCGAGTAATAATATACAGGATTCACGAGATGGTATCGCACCGCATAAGGCTAGGCCTACACTGCCGCCAATCCAGCTGATGGACTTTTCGGGTGACATTCGCTCATGGCCGTTATTTTATGCCAGTTTTAAGTCTACCGTTCATGATAATCCATCGCTCACGGACGCCGAAAAGTTGTACTACCTATTAGGCAAGCTGACAGGCAAGGCTCAGTCTGCATGCGCAGGTATATCTCCCTGCGCTGAGAATTATGAACTTCTATTGCAGACGCTGATTGATAAATATGAAGATCAGCGAATGCTCGCATCCGCGTATTTAAATCAAATGTTTGAATTCAAACCTTTACAATCTGCCTCCGCGACGAACTTTGATTTATTTACAGATAACTTTACTAGTGCAGTGCGCGCTTTGAAGAATCTAAAGTTAGATAATCTAACCGATTTAATAATACTTCATATCGCGCTCAAGAAGATAGACTCAGATACTGTTCGCGCTTTCGAGTTGAGTTGTGGTTCCAAAATACCTACTTTCGACAACTTCGTCGACTTTATTACCGCCCGCGCCAAGGTGTTCGAACGTACTCAGCCAGCTCACGCTCAGTGTGCCTCGAGCACATTGAATGCTCGTCAAAATAATAATCGTCGTACTAATACCGCTCCGCCGCCAAAGTACCAAGCCTACTTGAGTACCACGGTTGACCCGCAGTGCAAATGTCTTTGCACTAATATAACGCATCAACATTTATTTAAATGTCCTGATTTTAATAAAATGACTCCTATCGAACGTTTTAAATGCGTGAAGGATAACAATGCGTGTGTGAATTGTCTCAGTTTAAAACACAGAGTTTCTAATTGCTCATCTAATTCTAATTGCCGCGTTTGTAAACAAAAACATCACACAATGTTACACTTTAAGCGTATGGAGACCGGGCGCGAACCTCCGCTAGCCACGTCGCGACCCGCGCCGCCAACCGCTGCGCCAGCGCAGAGCGATAACACCGCCGCCGGCCGCGCACCTCCCGCGCAGCCGCTGCAGCCTCCCCTCGTCCCGAGCGCGCGCTCGGACGTTGCGTTATGTGCTACGTATGCATCTATAGATAACCGCTCACCTGATGCGCCCGCGCGTAGTAAACAATCAACTATTTTATTATCAACCGCACAAGTCGTCGCGTATGATACTAAGGGCGATCGACATATTATTCGCGTGCTATTAGATTCCGCTTCACAAAGCCACTTTATAACAAAGGAGTGTTGTGATCAGTTAGGTATCCAGCTCCAGGATGCCGAACGTACTATTGTTAAGGGGTTCGGTGGAGCTGAGAAAATAATTAAAACTAACTCGATCGATTTCAAATTTTATTCACGCTTTGACAACAATATTAATTTTAATATCTCGCCGCTAGTTGTTGATCAAATTACTGATTTATTACCCACCGCTGTGGTAGACACCTCTGTCTTATCACATTTATCAGGAATACCGCTCGCGGATGAGAGCTTCGGTATGCCTAATAAAATTGATGCGCTTATCGGAGCCGCTCTCTTCCCGCATCTTCTTCTCCCCGACGTAGTTCGTGCTCCCCGCGACTCGTCGGCGCCCCCTGCTTTACGCACGGTGTTGGGGTATGTTATTATGGGTTCCGTGCCCACGATACCCACACATCATAACCACCAGGCCTTGACATGTTGCCTCGCTCAAGAGCCTGCCGCTATTGACTCACTAGTCAGGCGATTTTGGGAGCTCGAAGAGCTTCCCTCCGCACCGCCCATTCATCATCCCGCCGATGTTGAATGTGAAGAATTTTATAAGTCGACTACAACCCGCGATCCCGTTACTGGTAGATACATTGTTGGCCTACCATTTAACGATGATGTTTATTCTCTCGGAGATTCTTTCGAAACCGCTCGTAAGAGATTCATGTGCCTCGAAAGAAAGCTAGAAGCTTCACCTAAACTTAGGTCAGCATATGATGACGTCATTAATGAATACCTCGCAAAAGATTATATTGCCCCCGCGCCTCCGTACGATCCTCATGACCCCGTTCCTATATACGTAATACCGCATCATGGAGTCGTCCGCGAGGACAAGACATCCACTCGACTTCGCATGGTTCTGGATGCTAGCAGTAAGACTAGCAGCCGCTCCCGACTTTCGCTGAACGACATCCTGCATTCAGGACCGAACTTGCAGGGCGATTTATTTCAAATTATTTTGAACTTCCGCTTACACGCAGTCGCAATGACCGCTGACTGTCGCCAGCAGTTCCTACAAATCGTTGTTCGCGAATCTGACCGTCGTTACCAGTGCTTCTTGTACCGGTTCCGCCCACAAGACCCCCTCGTGTTGTACCACTTCAATCGTGTGTGCTTTGGGTTATCGTCGAGTCCATACCATGCACTGCGCACGGTTCGACAGCTCGTTGACGACGACGGCGCTAATTTTCCGATCGCGAGTAGCATTGTGCCTACTTCGTTGTTTATGGACGACCTTGCTTTCTCGCTTCCTAGCGAACGAGAAGCGGTCCAAGCGTCTCAGCAGCTGATTGACCTATTTAAAGGTGCACAGTGGGAACTTGTCAAATGGAATAGCAACAGTCGATCCGTCTTGAATAATCTACCCGCTTCGCACAGACTCCCCACTGAGGTGGAGTTTGATAAAGCCGTGCAACATAAAATATTAGGCTTGCACTGGTCCACAGATAATGACGTATTTTATTTTAAAATTTCTTCTCCCGGCGAAGTGAAGTGCACTAAGCGCTCCATTTTGTCTACCGTCGCCCGTCTGTGGGATATAATGGGTTTCGTTGCCCCCACAGTTGTATATGCCAAGATGTTAATAAAACAGCTTTGGCAGCTTAATCTCGATTGGGACGATACACCGCCGTTGCACATCATTAAGATGTGGCATCAGTTCTGCGTCGAATTACCGGCTCTTAATAACTTACTCATCCCGCGTCACGTAGGCGTGTCCGCGGACTGTGACGTCACCCTATTGGGGTTTTCTGACGCCAGTCTCCACGCATACGGTGCCGTACTGTACCTACACGTGAGCGCCCCTACTGGCAATACGGTCCAGCTGGTGTGCGCGAAGACTAAGGTCGCACCTACCAAACCGCTTTCGATCGCTCGTCTCGAGCTCTGCGGAGCTGTCTTATTGTCTAAGCTGCTTCGCACTGTTCACGATAATTATTCTCGTCGCATCCCAATCAACACTTACGCGTTTATCGACTCTAAGGTCGCACTATATTGGATTAAGAGTTCGCCACACCGGTGGCAAATGTTCGTTGCAAACCACGTTGTTCAGGTCACGGATAATATTCCAGCTGACAACTTTCATCATGTCGCGGGTACTGAAAACCCCGCTGACATACTTTCGCGTGGCATTACGCCCCATAAACTTTTCTCGCACCCCCTGTGGCTCCACGGGCCCCAGTGGGCTTCATCAAATCCGTCTGAGTGGCCTCTTAAGAGCCTCGACGGACAGTCTATTGCAGACATACCTGAACAAAGGGTACTCGCGCACCCTGTGTGCACGCCTGTAAAGCATTGCGCTTTATATGAGCTCGCTCTCCGCATCTCCTCATGGAGTAAGCTTCTGCGTATAATTGTGTACGTTTGTAAGTTCGCTAAGTTATTACCCCGCCGCAGCACTACTGCAGTTACTGCCGATGATTTTCAGTTCGCTGAGAATAATATACCCCGCGCCCTGCGAAGCCAGTGCTTTGCAGAGGAATATTCTAATTTTTTGCATACCGCTCCGCTAAAATCATTACCCGCGCCTGATGTCAAGTCTAACCCTGTCAGTTTGCTTCATCGGCACTCGCTACTGGACAAGTTAGTTCAGTCGTTTTGGAACCGATGGAGGCTGGAGTATCTGCACGGTCTGCAGGTTAGGCAGAAATGGAACGCTCCTTCCGCACCTATCACACCGGGAACGATCGTGGTAGTGATGCATGACAACGTACCGCCCCTAGCCTGGCCGTTAGCGATTGTAAAGAAGGTTCATCCCTCCAAGGATGGAATCGAGCGCGTTACGACTGTGAGAACCGCCAAGGGAACTTACCTCCGTCCAGTCGTTCGCTTATGCCCTCTTCCAAAACAGTAATATATTCGCCCCGCAATTTAGTTATTAGTTTATATATTTACCACTATATTATTATTACTTAATTATTTTATACCGCATCGCTTATCTATAATTTATATTGTTATACTCCCGCTTCGCCGTGACTCTTCGGACTTCTTATTTCGCCCGCGCGCATTGAGCGCTCTATCCTAGAGTCATAGACTTATTATTTTGTCGCCTTATGGTTGTTTTTAAAGGTGACCCATTAAGGGCGGGTGGAAATGGTAACGCCAAGTTATTTAACTTAAATTAATGATAAATAATTTATATTATGGTACAATCCTTTATTCCATTTTCCTACCCATACATGCAAGTACTACCGCACCGCCGAGTAGCCCTCTAGCGGCTACTGAAGAAAACAGATAGTCTTGAACGTCTCGCCGCAATGGCCGCAGACGCAACCGCGCGAATTGTGCTTATAATTCGATACTATATTGTCCCGCAGTCAAGCATTGTGCTTTTGTAATTTCCCCACAAACAATCACGCTTACGCTAGTGCAATCGGATACGGTGTTGTTGATGGTGTTTGAGGATTTTGGACACCAGGACCTCGTGTGTGGCGGGCCCGCCGCGGTCGCCGTTCCCAGGAGGATCTGGAGCTTTCCCTGTGCTCTCAGAGGTATGTGCTGCATGTCCTTTCTTCTCATTCTCCTTGCCCTATTTGATTGTGCGTACCATAAATTTTAATACAGTCCACTTTAGTTTCTCCATCGAAGATATTCGGTAACATATTGGCGTGATCACCAATGTTGAGCCAGTTGCTTCAAGGCGTGTGGCAAAGCGTCGAATTGTGCGACCAATCGGTGCCGGACGGTGGGGAAATCGTCGACGAAATTCACGTTGTGTTCTTATCACTGATGAATTATTCCGTAAGAACATTGACACAATTATTCCACGTTCTTGGGGAGTAAAACGGTCCATGTTTATTTTCAGTGTATTTTACATTTGTTCACTACACAATTTTCAACAACAGAATGACAGAAAATGTCATATAAAAAAAATAAAAGTATTTTCTTTAGTGCCAGTACTTTTGCGCCACCCAGTACTAGTGCCTGACCAAGAAACATAAATAAAAAGAAAATGTATTTTAATAAAACGACACAATAGGGTGAATCTAAAGTACTACAGTTTTATATATAAAGTTTGGTAATTATAGTACCTACCAATGTTATGCTACCTATTCAATATTAGAATTATACTTAAAGTTAATTTAAGCCCGTGAGTTCATAACCATTCATATAATATATTCAAACCCTTTCGAAACAAACCAATCATAATCTTGGCTTTGCTTCATTCCCATACCACAGATTATATAATATACCAATACCCATACTCACCTTATATCTATGCAGAATATGCGAGAGTTACTAAGGTACATTACTACGGCATTATAAGTACCGAAGTCAGTAGATTAACTTGACTATAAGGCCCGGTTTCCACCAAAGCGGAGAGGAGAGGAGACGAGAGGAGATGTGTTTTGAATAGCCAATCAGATTTCGTTATTTCCACATCTCCTCTCTGCTTAGCTTCGGTGGAAACGGATCAAGCGGAGAGGAGAGTAGTTTTATTTTTCTATAGAATTTTGGCCATCGCGCGAGCAAGCGGCTCGGCAGAGTAGAGATGTGTATAGTAGGGCGGGCGAGCGGCGCTGCCCGCCCCCGCTCTCGTTCTCCGTTCCATTCTCTAAGACAAGACTTGACTGATTTCGAGCTCTCACAGCTCACATCTCCGCTACGCACAGCTTACATCTCCTCTCTGCTTTGATGAAAATAACCGGCCAGCTTCGTAGCACGTCTCGTTCCATGTCCTCTCCTCTCCGCTTTAGTGGAAACCGGGCCTAACCCTTGACTATAATAGCTGTTTGGTTTATGTAGAACAGCTGCGCCCCGTGGTTTCACCCGCGGATAAAAAGTATGTGTTATCCAGTATTATAAGCTATCACTATCACTATTCCAAATTTAATCGAAATCCGTCCAGCCGTTGCCGTTGTGGCGTTTAGAGGCAACAAATATTCACACACACTCGCATTTAATACACATGATACCGTATCGAATTTTGGCTATATTACATTTTTTTGTTCTACCGAGGGTGGGGAGTATAATCCTCTGGATCCCGCAGGGCACGGGCCTGCGGGTATGTCCGACTTCGCCATGGCGACTTACGGATTAAACCTCCTTCCCTATTATTAATCACTTCAGACATGAAGTCCGCACCATTTTTAAGGTGGAACGTTACACTAGCGCGGCAAATTCAAATTTTCTTGCGTTCTTTAGCCAATAACAGCTTAATTACTCAACGTGATTACATGAAGACTGATTTTGCGGAAATAAACAGAATGTATCAACAAATTACAATTAAAAGTATCTCCTACTTATCATTGGTTTAGCGACAAATGGCAATAGAATGAAAAACTAACAAGAAAATTGTTTATTGCCATTTGTCGCTAAACCAATGATATCTAGGAGATACTTTTAATTGTAATTTGTTGATACATTCTGTTTATTTCCGCAAAATCAGTCTTCATGTAATCACGTTGAGTAATTAAGCTGTTATTGGCTAAAGAACACAAGAAAATTTGAATTTGCTGCGCTAGTGAAACGTTCAACCTTAAACTTATATTTTTTTTCTGCAGTATAAGTCTTTTTTTCAAATATACCGCTTTTTTCAATTAAACCGCTTTTTTATTCCCCGCTAAATTAAAGTTTATACTATTGCATCTAATTACAAGGGGCGGCCTTATGACGATCTATTCCATAGTACATAGGACCGTCTAACTCAAAGGTAACCTTACTTTTGAGTTAGACGGTCCTATGTACTATGCCACTGATGCCCGAATTTAATACCTACCTAGGTTTATAAGAACGCGGATACGAACTATGTGAACTTGGTTTACTGTTCATATTTATACGTAATACAAAATTACTTGGAACACAGCTTAAGTATCAGTTACTTCACCACGTCGCTGTTTAGTAAGATTCGAAGCCAATTAGTTTTTTTTTATGATCCAATCAATCTCCATCAACAACACCAAGAGTAATAATAACTTAGTATAAACTTAAGTAATAGCTTAGTATAATAAGTTACATACTTGCTTAGTTACTTAGTTGCTTTTCATTAAATATTGGATGGATAGTGTGACCGTTAAAATGAGACTTCCATTTGTGTGTTTAAAATTAAAACTAATGATCATTAAATACCGGAAGATGAGCTTTTTGTTTATATTATAACTGTTTTTAAGTAACTTGGACCAGTGCGTGGGATCTATTTACATGTTTGTGTGATA
The DNA here is from genome assembly GCA_910589525.2 of Ennomos quercinarius. Classification (NCBI taxonomy): domain Eukaryota; kingdom Metazoa; phylum Arthropoda; class Insecta; order Lepidoptera; family Geometridae; genus Ennomos; species Ennomos quercinarius. The sequence continues at coordinate 8,634,814 of OU342505.1, read as the reverse complement.
AATTACCAAATTGGGGCCGTTCGTATAAATAAATAACGCCTAACGATCATGTGATCCTGGACCCTAACTAGGATTCCCTGTATCTAGGGACCCAGGAACTACGAGGACCATGGTCCCACAACACCCAGACACAGAACAAGTAATAGCGCTTTTTTTCCTGTGCATAAATGTTTGTCCTGACGCGAGAATCGAACCCGCCGCCTCCGGGTTATGAGCCGACCTGCTCAACCACCACACCACGGAAGCAGTCAACATTTAGTGTATTTGTTTAATCCTACCAAAAAAACCATACTTATTAAACACTTATAAGCTTCGACGTTGATACGTCTTCATAGTCAATGATCCAAGCCTAGGATGGGAAATTGTGAACGGGTAAAGTCAGTTAAGCAAGATGTAGGTAGGTACTAATTTAAAGAACAAAGATGCTATAAGGATATAATTAAAATCATACAATTATGTATTTTTTTAATTGTTTATAGGCAAAGAATTTGACCACTGTCTCACCTGATGGAAAGTGATGACGCAGTCTAAGATGGTGCATGCTTGCCTAGAAGATAGATGGATAGATAGATAGAAAATGTTTTATTGCACATACAACAAATGTAGGTGCATAGGCGAACTTAATGCTAGAGAGCATTATCTTCCAGTTAACCTGGGTGTAACGTGGAAATTTTTATGTGGCAGTACTACGCAGCTTAGATATACAATGACTGCATTTTTTTATGCAGATACCGGTTCACTCTCGACTTGAAGACTCCCAGATCATAGTTAGCTGGAAACAAGGACGCCGGCAAGGTGTTCCACTCATAAAACACAAATAGATGGGACCTATCTATTTGTGTTTGATGAGAACAGCACCTATCTGATAGGTATATGAAAAAGAGAAGGAATGATACCAAGAAAGAATGGTAGAGAAAGAGAACACACATTGCATAACACATCCGGCTGTAGCATTACTAATTTCTAATAAATACTAGTACTTGGCAGGCGACTTGGTGATTTTAAAGTACCGAGAAGATTTTTTTTTCTTTTTATATAATTTATATGCATAGGCATTTGACCACTGTCTCACCTGATGGTAAGTGATGACTCAGTCTACCGTGGTGCATGCCTAGAAGATACCTTTCACTTTTGCCTTGAAAACACCCAGGTTATCGTTAGCTGGAAAAAAGGTATTCCACACGCCGGCAAGGTATTCCACTCATTTGCTGTTCGCACTGCAAAGTTTGATGCGAAACGCTTAGTGCGGGCTGTATAGGAATATTAACGATGTAAGATGCCGAGTTTCTGTGCGCCTTGTAGTCCGATGAAAGAATGGAGATGAAGAAATTACTTCGTGTAATTCCATCGCAAAAGAATTCTGAATTATAAATAAAAACGTATACCAAATTAGATGCACCTCCATATTTAACACTCCATTATTACATCACCCAACAATCTTCCTCACAAATGATACAACGTGATCAGTACAACAAGATGCTACGAAAGAGTGAACCGGCGTCATACCATTTACGGGTGATAAATTGATCTATTGTTGACTTTACTCCTATAGAAGTACCTACCTACCTATCAAATAAGTAATGCAAGCTGAAATCAATTATGAACAAAAACAATATTGTTAGGTATACTTATAATACAGAGATTGATGTTACATAATATAAACGCTGAGAGCGATTTTGAGACGCATAAAGCTGTTTGAGTCGCTGGAAAGCTGGAAATTACCTACTTATATCAACAAAAAATTATTTATTTATGTGTACAACGGTGTTATATGTATTAAAAATAGGTAATATCAATTTGTACAAAAATTTCAAGATTATATCCTTTTTTTCCTTTTTTGCATACAAGAAGTAGCTGGGTCCTTAATAGGACCAACTCCGCTTAAAAGCTCAAAAGACAGATTTTCGTAAGTAAATTCTAACGTTAAATACATTCACAGATTGACAGACTGCTTTTTAAACCTCTATCTCATTCCAATTAAAAAAAACGACGTTAGGTATTATAACCTTAGAGTATTGACTAAAGCATAGAGAGAACTTGATTATCTGTCAAGCGTACCACTTTTGTGGACACTTTTTATATGATGTGGACACTTTGATGTGAATGAGTCTAACAGATTTGTATAGAAAAAACAGTTGACTCGAGTCGAAAAATATGGTATGGTGCTTATCTCAAGCGTAGCTAATTACAATATGTTTGTTTCTTTCCTTCGCCACTGACGTAGCGATACGTATGAGCAGTACAAATATAATATTGTTTTGATGATCTTTCTTTGCTTTAGTCTATACTCTAAGGTATAACACCTGTAAATATGACATTACACCCTCAAGGTTCAATTTATCGTGGTCACCGTAATAAAACCATCAAAAGTAAGCTTCCTCAAAACAAACCTCTTTATTACACATTTTCGTGCTCTCTCCCATTACGCCACGGTGGTCAGAATGTATACCATAGCTGATTGCCGTCTCTACCCATTCGTGACTGCTATCGGGCATAAGTAATTTTATATGTTATGTTTCCATCTTTTGATAATGTTACTAGGTCGCTGGAAGACTAAACTGGAACAAATTTATTGGAATAAGGGTAAAATTCGCGTGTAATATCCTGCATTAGTTGTTTTGCCTGGTCTGAGTATTTCCTAACTTCATAGCCAGTAATTAAGGTTAAATAATAAACCATTGCGATAAACCATTTTGGCTCAGATTTATATGGAGAAAAGGCTACTCTCTCACTCGCTCCGCAGTTTCGCCCAGATATTATAACATTTTGAAAACTATATCATGTTCACTTGAATTTACTGCTGCGTTTACTTTGTGTAAGCTAGATAATTTTAAATTAGGTATCATTTACCATAAGCCTAATTAATATGAATCTAATATCAACAAGCACCGACCAACACCGCAAACCGCAGGTTTCCTTCTCTCAAACCTGTTTGCGATTATCAGCATTCATGCGGTCATTACTGTCAGTCTCTTATTACAAAACTAGCTGCCCGCGACTTCGTCCTGGTGGAGTTAGTTATATTACAGCCATTATCGCTCCTATCCCATTCCTATCCCGGCGTTGATCCGCTCTTATCCCAATTTCGTCCCGCTCATTCTCCTACAACTACAAATGAAATAATATTCTCATTCTTTTAGTGCATTTCATTACAGCATTAGCGGACGCGATCTTTAAGAATCTCTACTGAGACCATTAGCCCAAAGCCTACAGATAAACCTACACCACTGATTCCTATCGTAAACAGCTAGTATATGATTTAACCTGTTGTAATAATCTTAAAAATAGATGCAGACCTTTTACAGAAAAGCATGTCTAGACAGCCAGGTAATTAGTATTTACAAGACCTATCCGCAGATTTTCCTCTTTTTGCGCACTTTACCTCACGCAGTACCCTTGTAGAGGCGCAAAAAGCACAACAAGGCACGCAAGCGCCGCTCCGTCGTCCGCCATTACTTATCTTTTTTATTTCTTTGTTATGTTTGCTTTAGCTTAACGTTTATGTGCGAAACGATATAGGTATTGTTAAGCCGTTTTTGACGTGTAAATGTAACCCTGAATTTTGATTTTAATTTATATGAATTTATAGGGCTGTATGTAGGTGAATGATATGCGAATCAGATTGTTTTAGGATCCATTTTTTGTGGCAATATATAAATGTATTATTGCTGGTCTTATGTTGATCGTGGTTTTATTAAATTTCTGAAACGTCAAAAATATTTTTTCAGGCAATTAAGGCCAGTTGGTATAATATACATTAATAAATAATAATTATAGGGTACGTACCTACCTACGTAGGTAGGTACGTACCCTATAGGTCCACTGATGAACATTAGCCTCTCCCAGAGAGCGCCTCGCGTCCTGCATCCATCGGCTCCCCGTGGCTTTCACCAGATCGTCAGACCACCTAGTGAGGGGTCGGCCTACGCTGCGTCTTCCGGTTCGTGGTCGCCACTCGAGAACCTTCCCCATTGGTTGTCAGTTCTACGAGCGATGTGGCCTGCCCATTGCCAATTTAACTTGCCGATTCTAGGAGCTATGTAGCCTTGTGCTTAATCGTTCACTGAGCGGAGCGCTCCGTACTAGTACAATCGGTCAAATCGTCGCTCGTATGACTAAAGATCCTATCTCATTTTTGTCCATTGTTCAGAAAACGCGTTTTAAAGTTTTGACATTTCTAACTTTCAGATATTTTCGTTCCTCGCAAGTCCAGCATTTTATTTTTATATGCTTTTGTAGATAATTTCAAGTACTTTAATTACACGTTGAAACTTTTAACCTGTTTGCATTCTAAATACCTATATATAGGTCACTTAGTGAAAACTTTGTTTTGTTTAAAATAAGCTGTCTGTTTTTAGTTACGACTTTTTTAGACTAAGTATGGAAATAAATATACAAAATTTATGTTGTTAATGCTTTATTAGTGTGTTTATTTTAGTAAGTTTAATGCTACAATACTATGTATTTAATTCAACACAACACCATAACTTTACCAAGTACCTAACAATAAAAAAACTACTTAATTAGCCTCATTTTGAGGTTGCAATAGGTAATTGAATATTATGAAGTCTTAATTGTAATAATCAATAATAGTAATAATAGTTAATTATAACAAACCAGATGATTCCTAAGTGATTTACGCTACTTAGTAATATTTCGGTGCCAATTTTAGATACGACGCCTGAACAGATATCATTATCTTGTGATCCAAAATGTTAAGAGGTACAACGATTAGTCAGATGGATAGAGAATTTCGCGTTGACTAACATAGCGGTCCTAACTCAAAACAGCCAAAAAGTGAGATAGGACCTTTAGTCATACGAGCGACGAAATGTACTAGTGAACTAGTCTTCTAGTTCTATTAGTACTATTAGTTCACTGGTATAGAACGATTTCGCGTAGGTTTGTATCTGCTATTTACGGTCATAGTTATACCTAGTTGTACTATTATTTATTCTGTGGTGCCACTATGAGTGGGTGCTCATAATAGTTCATTCTCTCGATTTCACGAAAACTTCGTATCTTTATAGTATGAAACAGAGACGAAAAAAAAATTAAACAAAATCATTTATTATTGTTTAATATTACTTTACGAGAGCAAACGAAGACGCCCAAACCGCTATCGGTCAGTACTCTTGCTTTTTCCTTCATTGAACGAAAGAGTGGGCATCAAAACAAATTCACTTGTCTCTGTAGTTCATAAATACCTAATTTGAACTCTTTGTAGTTCTTCAGCTCTCTTCGTCGTCGGTCCGCCTATATCTACTATTATTATTAGTGCTGAAATTGCTGAACATATGATTTTTGGTGTGTAGGTAGTTTTGGTCCTGAAGTTATATATGTAACAGATATTACTCGAAAAATTGACAATTATTCTTTTTCTGAAGTTTGACAGAATTCAGAATCTATAAATCAAATTACCACACTATAAAGACTACCACTTCCGCTACTACGTCTACAATAAAAGCTAAGACAATGAACATCAATTATTTAGCAGCTTTCTACCTCCAAAGATTAGACAGCTCTCAATTCATATTGAATAGAACAGTTGTGGTTTGTACAGTGATTGCTTTTGTGGTCTGAGGTCAGTAAATACCCGAGGAATCTAGGTGTTTGTTAATCATTCCGAGATTGGTATTTTAATGACTGTGTTTTATTAGGTTTTGTTTTAGTCTGTTTGTTTTTTTTTTGCTATTGAAAGTTTGATGACGTATGCATCTTTTGGATTACTTGTACCTTGTTGTGAATTGTTTCTTTTTATGAAAATGAATGACGTGACGATCAAGTCGATCGCCTGATGTTAATTGTCACGCCTGCTCACAACAGATTGAAGTATCTCTCGGAACTCTAAATTAATATAGTTTTGCGTGACACTGCACTGCGCACGTCATTCTGAGATATCACACAGTTTCATTTGCCCAGTAATCTCACTAACAACAATGTTTTGTGCTTTATGGTCAGCTTATATGTTCCCAGTTCCAACTGCTGGGACTCAGGTCTTCTTGCACATACAGGGAGAATGTCGGACTGGCTATCGCTGAGCCTCCTCGCTGCTCCTTTAGTGCTATGTTTTTATTTATTTGTTTCATGCTATGTTTAGTGATTATATTGGTCTTTTTACTTTACATTAGCAAACATATTATGGTAATGTGAAATTCGTTTGTACGAAAGAGATACCAATTTATAGGAAACACCTGGTTTCCGTATTTTAGACGGGCTGCGATTCTCCATACAAATATATCTAAACGTACTCCCCTATTTCCTTCCTGGATTATGCCTCTAGACTATTTTTTTTTGTTAAATATAGGTCTACTGTAGGCTAGGCATGTCCCTGTCACTGTTTTTTCAGAAACTATTTACAAAAGGAAATATGATCCTCCAAAAATCCCAAAAATGCCCCGTTACCACCACCGTGGTCAAAACACTATAAAAATTGAAAAGTTTATAATATTTAAAAAATAAGAGGAACCTAGTCATACTCTTCTTTAAATTGTAATGCAAAAAAATAATTGAATCGGTTATGTTTTGGAGGAGGAAACAGGGGAATACAAACCATCGATTTCATCAAGACTTTTGTAGCTGCCCCTATTACACTCTACGGGGGAGACGTGGCGCAGTGCGACGGCAATAGCTTCTTCATATACCTATCGAGTCTCCTCCTAAGCTTGATTTGCCAAGTGTATTTTAAAGTTTGCTTGCACCTGCATAAAGTACAAAATTACCTCTAGTGAAACTTCTTACGAAACTAAAGTTTCCAAGAACAGAAATCGACGCGTAACTTAAGCTAAAGGAAAAACACACCAAAACATCTAGGTTAAGGTTTGACGTGAGAGAACGCGTAATAAAATAACATATTATTACCATAATGAAATTCACAGCTCAAATCCGTAGGTCAGAGGTTATAGTGAACCGGCTTCGAGATGAGATCGTGATAATAATGCACTATTGTGGGCAAGTATACGTGAACCGCGACTTGGCGAACGTGATGTATAGGACGCCCTTTAGCTAGGTGAGCTGACTTGCGCCGAACCACAAGAATGATGTCAGTGGTGTACCTTAGGAGAGGCATATGTCCAGCAGTGGACCAATAATGTCTGATGATGACGTGACGTACGTGTGAAGTGTGACGTGTTATGATAACGAGAAAATACGACCATTCACAAATCTTGGAGTCGTCTCTTTGATGATAGGTTAAACAAATTGCTTTGGTATCAATTTTAGTAAAGATTTTTATGTTTGTAAAATCATCCATATTTCGTGATATTTCACAAAAGCGGAACATCTCAATTTTACGTCGTTAATTCATCTCTCCGATTTTGGAAGCGTTAAATTAAAACATTGTCAGAATTTAATTGAAAACGTTCCGCGAATCAAGGTGTCGGATTGGAAAATTATGTGAATTAATCACGAAAGTATTAAGTTTTACAATGCTGTTGCTTCTACGTGCTTTGAAAAAGAGAGACAAGCATATAAAATAAGCAATCTTTGATGGTTTGTTTATACTATCTCTAAGTTCTGAAAACGAAAGCCTCTTGGCCTCTGAAGGCCTTTTTTCATACCCTGATTAATTTTAGGAGTCATTTCAATATCACTTACTTTGTTATTTTTTTTCGTCATCAATAGAATACGTTTGTGTCCACTAGAGAAGCTTTCTTCATACTCTTCTTGGACAGTTGTTGGATCTTTATTTTACATCTGGCATGTTCGATGTCCTTATATGATGATATGATATGATATTTTATTGATAATTATAAAAAATTACAAGTCATTCAGTATTCCATATTAAATTAAACATAAAAATAGAAATAAAGTAATAAATCAATAATACAATTAATTATCGTAATGACGCTGACTCCAGTAAAAAAAACTGTAGCATTTCGAAATACGTTTTTTTTAACATAACAACATAAAATGCAAGAAAGCGTCAGATCGGAATAACGAGACGTCGGATAAACGGTCCATCGGAGTGACAGCAACACGCGCGATGAAACCGCGACTGCAATTAAAATAAATAAACACGAGATAAATTAATTATACGTTCGACAAACGCGACATGCAGTCATACCGTAAACACCTTCGAACAGTGTTGAAAGATTGCATGTATTAATTAATATACTTGCATTATTTAAGTGCTATTTTCTGATTGTGAGTAAAGGCATTGTCTGGTCTGGGCAAGTCATGATTGTGGAGTACCTGGAAATGCGGGCCAAGAGATATGGCACTTCCAAAATATGAAAGAGCTATAAGTATCTGTTAAACTTAAAAGTGGTTTTTCTTGTTTTACTTCCTATTTATTCTTTTGTATTGCGTATAGTAACTTTAAGAGGTACGATTGAGGGCAAGTTTTTATTGCAGATGCATAATAATTCTGGTTAGTATTTCTTAGGTGTTAGATTGCTTAAGAATAAAATAATATTGCGACCTTTTAATATAGATTAACATTAATTCAATCCATTCGATTCGCTATTACAAAAACAAAAAATACTGATAAAATCTAGTTGAAAATAAACTGAATGACTTGACCTAGCGCAACGACTTGACATCATGACTTTGTCGCCTTGCTGTCGCGCCACCGTCTGTGCCCAAAACAATCTTAAGATTTCGGACGAATCTACTTCAATTGACAACCTTATATCGGAGAAATAAGGTTCGGATAAATGATGGTTATAACTGTGTCCTTTCCGTCTGCAGACACAGATTGAAAAGTAAGTAAGTGCAATGAATTCATATTAGTGTTAAAATATGCATTCTATATGTCGTTGCGGATATATTATGCTGTATAAGGCCTATCGATAAGCTATATTAGTGGTTGTTTGCATTGTTTAATATTGTCATTTGTTTTATTACGGTAGACAATAAAATATTCGTGGGTTTTTAATAGGTCCAGTATATAAGTCAAGAAATGCGGCGACAAAAAGGTCTTGGTACCTATATTATTTATCATGTCTGACATAATAACTACATTTGTTGCATTGGTCTTAAAAGATAATTGTTGGAAGGTACAGAATTACAGTAGTCCTTGCACTTCCACAGAGTTCTACAGGTTACATTTCGGTGAGTAACGGTAGTTCGGTGGTTTCGGTTTTCGGTGTGGTTTTCGGTTTCGGTGTCGGTTCGGTGGTAATGCGAAGCCTAATTCCACCATCTCCGTTTCACCATCGGACGACAAGACGTACAGCTAGACGCCATTCATTTATAGTTGATATTCCTTCAATTCGCACAAAGCGGTTTGACTCGACATTTATTATCCGAGCAGCCAAGGAATGGAATACTTTATCACCGTCTTTGTTTCCCGATAGTACAATCTGGAGCTCTTCAAGTCGCAAGTGAATAGGTAGGTATTTTCTAAGCAAGCATGTACCATCGTAGATCGCATCATCACTTCACATCAGGTGAGATTGCGGTCAAATGCGGGCCTATTTAGTAGTAAAAAAATAAATTAAAAAACTTCCCAGTTTAACATCAACGCCAGCCGCCGTTTGCATTTGTACTTCATCCATTTATTTTACCAGTTGTCATCAAAATTCATTACTTGTAAGCTTCGCGTGTAACTCAGAAGTCAGGTCTAAAGATACTGCAAAATAATGATACACGACTTCCAGAGTTCCACCAATCTCAAAGACGGATGACGTGTCGAAGGTGGCGCGACGGCGTCCCAACATCATATCGTCGCCGTTTGTTTCTGGGTCGCTTCCTCGTCTCACTGACTCACTGGATTTATTTACGGTTCAAGATTTTGAGACCGATTGTGGCTATTAAACCGCTTTGAATCAGCCGCTGGTATAGGAGATGGTGGATTTATGAATACGATACAATTCATATGAGTCGATTTTGAAAATCGTTGTTTTTGAGGAGGTATTCGTGATCGTACACACAGCATGTACTGTGTTGTGAACTGATATTATTATGTTCTTTAACCACTCCTATAAGCCCGAGCTTCAGTTGTTTCAGTGTCAGATTTTAACTTTGCCCATACTCGTAGTTTAGTGCGTTCGTCAAGTGTTATTGTTTACCGCTGGTTCCACAGAAGGCCTTTTGCCATCGACGTCTCATCTTACCTTATGTTTTTTTATATAGGTATAGCATTAATTTATATTCGTACAGGTACTCCATATCCTCATACCAGCTCCCCGCGTTTTTGGTCGACGGTAGTGGGGGCCTTACACGTCTTCTGGTTAGGGGTCGCCACTCCAGAGGGTCTAGCAAAGATCCCTTTCCATTAGCGTTAACGCCTAACGATAACTCCAAAGTGTATGGGAATGACATTACCTGCGGAAAGCGACATCCACAGGTAATGTCATTCCCATGCATTCTGGAGTTATCGTTTGGCATTAACGCTGATGGAAATGGATCTTTGCTACACCCTTGAATCTTCTTTATCATCGGTTTTACATAGCAACATTATAAACACCCTAATTCCTGACACATATTTAAAGTCCTAAAAATAAAACATCTGTTTCTCGACCTGACAATTCGACTTCCGTAAATATTTGTTATGAAAACAAACCTCGGCCAGTTTGGCCAATTTTGTTATTGCTATTTCGAGAGACCTATTTCATTTACCCAGATTTTACTGAGGAGGTAGTTGAGTAGAACACATCACACTAATAGGTAAATAGGTATATGTATTGATCTATCTATACTTATAATAAAACTGTAACAGGTCCAATTCTGTACATTGCACGAAGATATTTTGAAAATTTTTTTTGGATGGCTCCTATTATCGATGCTGAAGCCAAAACTATTTTTTTTTCATTTCTGTCTGTCTGTCTGTCTGTATCTTGACTGAACATCACGCCGAAGCTACTGAATGGATTCAAATGAAACTTGGCATGATTTGAGTTCATATTGCGAGGTAGCCGGGGCGGGGCAGCTAGTACCTATTAATATAAATGCAAAAGTTTTTGTGTGTGTCTGTTGAACAACACAACGCTGCAACGGCTTGTTACGTTGCCGTGTGACGTCAGTTCACAGCTCACCGCAACTGGTGCCATCCAGGCATGCGCCGACGCAGCAGATAGTGTCTTATGTCATTTCACGTGTTTTTGAATGGCATAAGGTACTCCGGTCCCGGCCTTGGGGCCGGAAGCACCACCTAGGACTAGTAAAATACGTACATCATGTAATATTTGAACGTCACATATAGATTTAATTTACTATAGACAACATCTTGGTTTCTCTTCTGCATCCTCCACCGCAGCCTCCGTAAATGGCTGAACAAAATTTGAAATTATTTTAAAATAGCTTATATTATACGCTATTTTTTTTTTTTTTTTTTTTTTATGCGATTGTTTGACGTGACGAGCTAGTCGTTCACCTGATGTTAAGCAACACGGCCGCCCATAACAGTTGCAGTGTCACTCGGAACTTTAAAACAATAAAGTTTCGCGTGGCACTGCACTGCGCACGTCATCCTGAGACATCACACAGTCTAGTAATCAGATTACTAGACTGAGTGATCAGATCATAAAGTCTCATTTGCCCAGTAATTTCACTAGCTACAATGCCCTTCAAACCGGAACACAGTAGTGCTTGCACACTACTGCTTGGCGGTAGAATAACTGGCAAAGCGGTGGTACCTACCTAGACGAACTTTGCAGAAAAGTCCTACCACCTAGTAAAACGCTGGATTAACACAAGGATAAGTACTTTTATCTGAGAGTGAAACTGCGGGGCGCAGCTATATCTATTCTGAGCCTACCATTTTATATCTCTTAGGCCCGATTTCACCAACGTTTATTCCAAGTATACGGCTATTCCTTACTCCTGGATACAGCTAATTGACAAATGAAATTACACAAAAAGACGCCGTTTTGATTGTATCCAAGGAATAAGTCTTATTCCTTCACAAAATTGGTGATATAAGGGCTATATTCGCGTAACTCGGTTGTTCTCGGAAAGTTATACCTGGAATAAAATTTATTCTAGTTTGGTGAAATCGGGCCTAACCCATGTGAAGATTTGCTTAAAAGTATGCAAGTGCCGCGGGGAGCCGATGGATGCAAAAGGCGAGCAGTTGCTCAAAGTGGCGCGCTCTAGGGGAGGCCTATGGTCAGCAGTGGTCTTCAGAAGGTTGATGATGATGATGATGCAAGTGCCTACCTAAGTGTTTTACCTGTTTATTTTCCAAGTAAAGATTTAAGTAATTATGCCTTTTTTTGTGGAACGTCTCATAATAAACTATTCGATACGACTTAGCCATTAATCACGTTAATTTCATATAAATAATGACTGTACGTAGAATCTATTAACTTTGAGTAGGTTACCGACTCAAGTAATAATCGTAGGTTAATTTTAGGCGAGGGTCAAAAAGTTTCATTACGTTGTAGTGAATTTCGATTAGGTATAACGCGATTCAATAAAGAAAAGAACTGAAAAGAGCAAACATTTCTATTGGTGTCTCACTCCCTCTGCATTTAAACACAATAGTGGAAGAGGGAAAACAATAGTTTCTTGTTTGCGTCAGATTCGTTTCTTTAATGACATGCGTTATACTGATATAATATGTTTTATTATGCAACACAGCAAACATAAAACTGCACTTAATTATTATTAGGCAAGTTGGTCAAGTCTTTGTAATCTCTTATTTGTAATAATTGATTACGTCTTGAAAACTTTTGCAATTAGCTCTACCTATTTTTGAAACCCTTTCCACAAAAGTGTATACCCTTGTTTGCCCTACCCGTCGCCATAAAGCGACGGGTATGGCAAACAAGGTGTTTATTGGCATATTTCCTGGCGTAATTAGATCATGTGGAGCTTTGAATGTAATATATCATGTAATTAATTTCATTAAGTCGTTTGCGATGTCCGAAAATACACGATTAATAAATAGGTATAGTTAGCTCGACAGAAAAAAATCGCAAACCTTACTCAAAAAATGAATGTTCCAATTTTACTGAGTTACAATCCAATATATTTTTACAAAAAAAAAATTGTGTATTCCCAACAAACATTCAGATGTTCTTATCGTGCTCTAGGTACAACTACTGTCTATGTCATAATTTAGACGCCAAATATTCGTAACTTTAGATGACTGTAAATACGAATACATTGTAAAAACTTAAAAAAGGAAGACGTACAAGCACAGTTTTAACTGGGTTGACAACATATAAAAAATCATCAAAATCGGTTAACATTTAGAGGTGGAAAAGCGTTGGCACTTTTTGTATGGACTATGGGGGGGTGGGGGGGGGGGGGGGGGTTATCATTATATACGATTCTTTTTAAGGGCTTGTGCTAGGCTAGGCCAAAGCCACAGAATAGATATATAGTACTAAACCAAAGCGGGGATGAGTCGGGGGGCCGAGCGCTAAGTTAGAATGGTTCCAACGCGCATTCATTTAGGTAATTTATTATTACACTGAATAATAATGGTTATTTTAAAAATCTGCTATACATAAGCCCTCCATTATATTTAGTTCTACTACTTCACAAAGTTTCATGACCTTATTTAAAGTATTCATTGAATAATCGCCGTTTATTTGTATGGTTTGAGTTTGAGGTAACTTTGTAATTTTTTTGTATCGAGAAAAGTTTATTAATTCGTCTTTTCACTATACATGAGCATTAGCATTAGTCCTGAACTTTACTATATATTAATTTCAAACTCATTGTTGCAATATTGTTGACAGGACACGGCCTCATGCTAAGCCATTTTAAGCATTTTGGCATTGTATAGGCTCTTAAGTAAAAGTATAAAGAGATTTAAAAATGTCATAAACTATACAAACTTCAATAAAAAAAACAGCACAGAAACAATGCTATAAATTGCCAGTAAAAACGTATTGTGCCATAATTATGTCACTAAATGAACCGATAAATGCCAAGGCGAGCCATGTGGAAACTACCGAATTTATCGATTTTATTCATTGATCCTGTTTCAATAGCACTTGGCCGAATAGTAATATTCAGTGTTGCCAATAATCACCTTAATTTATAAAGTTTACATGACATTCATTTTTAATACCCCTCGTGTTATTTTGTTATTATTACATTACATCTTTTTTAATAATTTGCGAGTCATGTATGTAAGTAATGAGCAGCTAAAAGGTTAAACTCAGATTTCAGGTATTTACTAAATTGGTTTGTATTATGAAAACAGGTGCTTATTGGAAATATTAAAAAAGAATTTGTAGGTAACCCATAATTTTCATTCAATTCATCAAATCATTGAACTAAATTCGCACATCCTTTTATTCACCACTCCCTTAATCACACTTACTTAAATTTTATCGCTTGCTCAGTCCCACCTACTGCTATAGGTCCTCCCTATATATCTATCCTTTCATCTTTAAATCTCTATTTTTGAAATCTTCTATCCGCCCAACCACCCAAATCAAAAGACAATCATAATCTTCAAAAACTATCTAGCAAACTGGCCAAAGAGGGTATCGTTGATTCGAATTTGGAATTGTACTCGAGCAGTCCTGCCGGCCACATGCGCAGGAGTGCGTTGACACCGGCCCACTGTTCCGTGTTATTGGACCAAATCGATATGTGGATATAGATCGTCGTATTGGGAACACACACATCCGATTTTAACTGCTGAATTGAGGCCCTCTTTGGTATTCTGGCGTTGTAATTGCGCTTATAGAACAAGTCAGTTTGCTTTATTTCATTAGTCCCTCTCTGCCATAATTTCCACTATCTGGTTTGCTTGAACAGTCTCTGTGGTTTAGTGGTTGAGTATTTCGGCTCATAACCTGGAAGCTGCGGGTTCAAGTATTTGTGGCATAGAAAAAAGCGAATATTCTTGTTCTGTGACCATTGGTCCTCGTAGTTCTTGAGTCCATAGATACAGGGAACCCTGGTTAGAACCCTGGGTCAGAGTATGTGATTGTTATTATTAAATCAGCACTGATATGATAATAGATAGATAATTTTACTAAATGAACCAGTACCTACCTAATCGAGGTGTTTTGATAACCTTGTATCTACAGAAGCTGTCGATAATACCTAATTGCAAATGGGTAGTCGTTCGTTTTAGGGTTTCATTGGGGAGGCCTCTGTGAATTTGATCAGCACTGAATATTTTTTGCTTGGCTGATACTAATACATTAATAAAAACTAGCTACGCCTGTTATAGCACATGGAAAACCGTTCAGGATCCGAAATTTTCTCAGATAAAAAGTATCTTTATATGTGTTCTTACAGGGTCTAAAGTCAAACACATCATCAAAATCCGTTCAGCCGTTTTTGCGTTAAGCACTGAAACATACGTACACACAAACATATTTTGATATATAGTACATATTATATAAATAAGGATGAATTTGCCCTACGAAAGCCCTACTCATCAAAACTATTGCAACACTGATAAAGTATACACTTTGATTAATAAATATTACTTTCTATTTGTTGCAAAAGTGTAAGTTGGCTATTACCCTAATGATATTATGAACTTTAAATTTCTCAATAAACATATTATAAACGTTATTAATGACGAAACAGATAATAAAGCACCACTGCTATTACATTACGAGATAAGATTAGATATAAACGGATTGCAACGTAAGATAGATAAAAATTGCATCAACACTGCATGTGCACTTCGTAAATAAATTATGAGACCAATATATTTAATATCATTTTAAATTGTATCAAGCGAGACTGACGAGTGAAGTATTGAGATCAAGGCAGATTTTAAGCAGAAACCAATCATTCATTGCTTAGATATGAAATCAATAATGGAATTTGTGATGAATTTTATTTACAAATAATATATATTAGTACTCAGATGTAAAGTGCGAAATATTTTTTTGTATAGATAGAGCTGCGTTTGACCACACTTTATTGTATTTTGCTGTATATAATGCTATTCATGAAATCAAATTCTGTTAGCAGTAACTATATATAATACATAGAATAATTAGGATAACAATTTCTAACAAATCAATCAAAATTCTCAAAACTAAATAGAACATAAAATATGTTTATTTTTTTACGTATCGAAATAAATGCTGCTCCATGGTACTCGTACTATTATTAAATGTATTCTGTGTATTGACACAGAATGCATTTAATAATAATGTGAAGTTATGGACATTTAGCAGAGTCAAGAAAAAGTATCATCTTACATGACTATTGATTTTAGTATACGCAGAGTTGAAAATACAAAAAATTAAGCCCCATATCGCATGTCCCATAAAATCTTCAATTTGATTGATGATGGCTAAAGATGAAATCTATTTTCTCTACAATCACTATTCATCCTGCTTTAATACGAACTATATAATGCAAAGTTTATGTTACAGTAATAAGTAGTATGTATGGCACGTGTTCTATTTGAGCAGTTTGAATGTATGTATAAAAGAATATAGGTAACCCTTATAGCCTACTCAGAGTTGAATATTATCATGTATCTTCTTTGCTCCTAAATTGGTATCATCTTCATCATCATCATCATCATCAACAGCCTGAAGACGTCCACTGCTGAACATATGCCTCCCCCAGAGAGCGCCACTTTGTGTGGCTACTTGCCTCCTGCATCCATCGGCTCCCCGCGGTTTTCACCAGGTCGTTGGTCCACCGAGTGGTTGCCGGCCTACGCTGCGTCTTCCGATTCGTGGTCGCTACTCGAGAACCTTTCTTTCCTATCGGTAGTGTTCTACGAGCAAAATTGGTATAATATATTGCTTATCTACACCATTATTATAAAGAGGAAAGATTTGTGTTTTTGTATGTTTGTAATGAATAAACTCAAAAACAACTGTGCCGATTTCAAAAATTCTTTCACCATTGGAAAGCTACATTCACCCTGAGTAACATAGGCTACACCACTACACGTGCGAAACCGGGGCGAGCCGCTAGTAATTTATAATCAGAACTCATATCAAGTAGGCAAGGACAGACATGCATGGTTCTTGATAAATACTCTGTACTATATGTGGTTATACAATATTATGTATTCAAGTATCTTCTATATTCCTAAATTGGTATATTTTGCCAAAGAGGTATATGTACTACGTACTAGAGAAGCTATTCAAAGCACAAATAGTTGTAATTTTTTGTATAATTAAACTAAAATCCGCTACAGCGTTTTATGAGATTAAATCGTCTAACCAACGATCACAACACGCAGCGCTAGTGCCATGGCACATTCGGATCATAAATTTTACTGCTATCCACTGCTGCACGTGCAGTCGCTTTGAGTGCTGAGCATCGTATGAGCGAGAAGATGCTCATTGGCATATTTGCAGTGGTTGACAATGCAAGTTAGAGATGTCCTGTCTGGTGTATAAGTCTTTGTATTTTGCTTATAATTTATACTCGGAACCCATATCAAGTAGGCTAGGACAGACATGCGTCGTTCCTGGTGAATAACTCTGTAGTTTATGCTCTCTACAATTTATTATTGTAGTCCTAAATTGACTTCATTATTCGACTTTTAGACAGGAGCCCTTGGCCCTACAGAAGTTATTACCTGCCACACCGTATCTACTAAAAATACATTAGTTTCACGGTGAATAAACATACTACTAACCAACCTTTTCAAACCTAACTCCATTTGAATTGAAATTTAAGGAAATGAAGGTTGTTTAAATTCGGTCGGGTTTAACTTGCGCAGACGCATGCCCCGGCGATACCAGTTGTCAGTAGCTCTCGATCGATAGAAGCGAGTGCACGTGCGTTTTGTCTCGAATTTATTGATCGCTTGAGTAGATCCATTTAGTGATTTCGTGGAGCCAGTTCTTTAGTGATTTCGTTGACTCAGTGGATTTTATATGTGCTACGCAGTTCCTTTAATCTCTGGTTTGTATATTTTCATCGTTTGTTCTGTGTTGTTAATATTATCTAAGATGCATTTAATTTCATATGAAGATAAGAGTGATAGTGGTTTGGTTAACGCTTCTGATTCTAAAATAAGGTCTCATTCAATAATAACTACAAAGTGAACATTAAAATTGCTACTAAAAATTACGCTGATTTCTGTGATATCATCAAAGCAAATGTTTGAGTCACGAATGAAGTGAATCTTCTAATTAAAACGACATTGGCAATATAACACCACACATTATGAAACTTAGGTATACAATAACCATTGTCATTATGATTATCACTGTTACCGTAATCATTAACATGGTCTATGTAATGTCAAGTGAAATTAACTAATCGACTAAAATAGAGGTCATTGGTTTGATTAATTTAAAAACAAGTTCTCTGACGGCTTGTGTCGTTGGACAGCGGATTGGACAATTAATTTAGAACACCGAGTATATCTGAAATAATTTCTTAAATTAGAATTTTCTGATAATGCTTCTATATTTATGTTATGGAATAAATACAGCTGATTCAAATACTATAGAAACTACTATGTAAATACGTATTAAAATATAATATATAACGTACATAAATACATAATACATTAGTAACACAAAAAGTTAAGCCATTTACTATAGTTAGGGGTACTTTTATAATATATATAATAATATAATAAAACTGTAACTGGGCTAAATCTATATATTGAACATTTCTTGAAAATTTAGTTAATATTACTGCTTAATCGATATAGAAATAGAAACAATTTTTTTGAATTGTCTCCCTGTCTGTCTGTATGCCCCTTTGAACAGCATCACGCTGCGCTGGAACTACTGAACGGGTTTCGCTATTTGGTATGGTTATAGCTAATTTTTCAGAATAACATTTAGGATACTTTATGTTATCTAAAACGGCCAAGTGCGGGTTGCACGAAGCAATAAGGGTATAATTTTTATGCAAGAATTTTATGTTTGTATTGAAAAGAGAGAAGTGAAAAGCAGAAGCCGTCGGAGGAAGGCAGGCTTCTACTGTCGGCCCATCCATTCATCCCTTTCCCCATACTTTTTTCCCTTTCCCTTCTCTCTTCCCATGCACAGGGTTAGGACGTAAAACTAATTAACCCGTGCGAAGCCTGGGCGGGTCACCTAGTAACAAAATAAAAACTATGAATTCTGTATAGATAAAGACAGCTCTAGGCTATTTGCCTGTTATGTATGACATAAACACAAATAAGATGGTTTCTTGAGGTTTACTTAGTTAAAAATGTTAATCAAAGCTAAGAATCTCCTGTCTACATCTCGCTCACTTAAATATCACGAGCGAAAACAAGTTTATTAGGAAGGCCCCTAATTTCCTCAAAATGAGAAAATCTGATTATTCGGATTATAAAACCTCGTCAAGATTGTAAACAATTTCGAGTCCTAATTTTCTTGCGTGGAGGATTCGTGTGACAGATAAGACAAGTCTCAGTAATTCTTTATAGCTTGAGGACAAAGATAAAAGTAGTTTCACCATAGATAAAGTTACGGGCAATAGTTGCAACATCTGCAATGACGAGACCATAAAGTTTCTTAAAAGCCTAATTTAACCAATATTATACGATACCGCCAACTCTTCTTTATCTAATTTTAAAACATTAACCCCCTTACCAATAAATACTGCATAACAGTGGAATAGCTACTCAATGTCTTCTCTTAGTTCATCATTGACTATTTCAAACTTGATAGAGAGAAACAAAACACTAAATAACTATTCTTCGTCTGCACAATGTTTATTAGTAACGGGGCGAGTGTCTTATAAAAGCAGTCGTGCTTTACGCAGATTGCATCAATTATTACTATTTGTTTATAATGTGAATAGATAAGTTTATCAGATTTCACTCACTCAAAGCCTTGAATTTATATTACCCAGCATTCGATTCGAATAGATATAAATCTAAAAACATAATATCGATTTTAATTTATTTCTTGTACAAAGTTAAGATGGGCAAAGTTCATGCGTAGCTCTTGACCTTAGAAAAATATAAGCTGCGTCTGAATATTCATGTCTCAAGCATTTGAAATGGTGATTCTAAGCGCTGCCACTCTACAGAATACAATAGTATGAGGTACACTATTACATAAGCTATTATCAGTTTGGTTAGTCAGTGAATCATTATTGGTTTTAGACTGTTTTGATAGTCCGCCGGTATTTTCTTTACAAACATTTGTATAACCTGAGATAGCCGTTCGGTCTTTAAGGTCACGATCGTGGACGTTCGTTATCGTATTTGTTTTAGAATAGAAATGCTGTTGGTAATGTCCTTTTATTTGGTTAAATAGTTTGTATTATTATGATGACCTTTTGCATAAAAGTCATAATCAATGATCAGTCACATACATTCTGTGATGCCAAGGAATCAAGTATATTTTTTAAAATATTATCAAGTGTAAATAAATTAGACAGAGCAACTTATCTATTATATTTGATACATAAATCCTAAATGATTACCCATGTTATTAATTTCATGTCTAAAATCTACTAACTTTCACGAGGAAGGAAACATTAAGCTATATACGTATGAGTAAAAGTAAAAGCGTGTCCAAAGAATGCCACTCTATAAAGCTAAATCTAATTTATATCTGGCACAGCAGGGGCCAGTGATATAATTTACAAGCGAATAAGATAAAAATATAGAGTCATTGTGCTTGGAACCGGATTCTAGCAAAAACACCTTGCGATGCAGTTCAAGTTTTTGCGAGATCGGAGCTACCGTTTACAAACTTTAAGCTCATGATCATAACTTGTCTATAGATACGGGGAAGCACTTGCACGCAGGCTTGACGCACTAACTGAAGAACTAGCTTTTCGACAAAAGATTTAGTTTGACACGTACCTTGTGGTTTATAAAAAACATACTAATCAAAATACAGCCATATAAATTATAGTATCAACTGTTACAGATGTCGATTATTCAATATCAGATATATTTAGCCTAATCCAGTCTCCCACGTCTACTTGTCATCTGTTCTCGATCTCCTGATGAATGATCCCTTGAGATTTTTTTTACCAAATCGCATCAGTTTCCGGTTCTGGAGTGTTACCGGATGGTAACGATTAAATTATGGAGTTTGGGGCCGGTGGGGCATATGGTGTGATGAAGTATACGGATATTATATCATTTGATAGGCATCAACTTTGTAAGTAGATGAGCAGGTCATTTGTTTTTTCGTAAAATGACTCCAAGCAGTTCGAACAACAATGGTTTTGGCAAAGTTATATTCAGAAATCTATTATGCTTGATCTGCGAAAATTACACAATACATGACCCTGAAAAACACAAATAAGTATTCGTAAAATTTACATATTTTTCGATGTAGAGTCTAACTGCTATTTTTCTGCCACCATTCTGCATACGTAAGTATTTAGTATCTTTACAAACAGTATATTTTAATCATACCGTTATACCTGGAATATTATAGTACCTATTTTATTGTAATCATCTATCCCACATCCCACATCTTTCTCTACTTCCTCTCAATATGTCAAATTGTAAACGTTTTATGACGACCCCAATTACCACAACCGAAAACAGGTTTCAAAAATTGGTTTTCGATCAACAGCAATCATGCATTTTATGGTGACGGATATGGCTGAAGAAACGATGTGAATGGATTGAGCCATTTTCATTTAAAATTATATTACAAGTTCATATAAAGGCACTGGAGAAATGGATGCCAAATTAGTATGGATGTTAAGATCTTGACTGGGTTTTGTATGTTAAAATTACAGACTTTATATTTTTCCCATAAATACTGGGTCAAAGTAAAAGAAAGATCTAGGCAGAGATTAATTATTATACAGATAAGCCAGTAGTGCAAGCTGCGATACTTAACGACCAAAGCATGTTTGGATGCGAGATAAGAGACGATAAATGACCACGTGCGTAAGTGAAGTAATGTGTAGGAGGTAGAACAAATACCACACCATAAATGATAATGTCTTTTTAAAGTGTTAGTAGGTATATTTCGGAATTGGATGCAAATGATGCAATGGTTAGTAAAGGCATCAATGTTGATTTTATAGCAGATGTACTCTTAGAAGTGAACATAATTTTTCTTCAACACTGTCAAAAAGTATGGTATTACTTTAGGCCCGCATTTGACCGCAATTTCACCTGATGGAAAGTGACGACGCGGTCTACGATGGTACATGCTTGCCTAGATGATACCTATTCACTCGCGACTTGAACAGCTCCAGATTGTACTTGTCGGGAAACAAAGACGCTAGTAAAGTGTTCCATTCTTTCGCTACTCGGATTATAAATGTCGAGTCAAACTGCTTTGTGCGAATCGAAGGAATATCAATCATAAATGGATGGCGTGTAGCTGTACGTCTTGTCGTCCCATGGTAAAATGGAGATGGTGGAATTAGATTACATAGCTCCACAGCACACTCACCGAAATCTCAACTATTTGTGTTAAAATATTGGCACAATTATTATATGTATACCTACTTAGATTAGATAGGGTAGGTTTTTTGAAGAAACCCACAAAGTATTGCAGCAGCATGATGTCAGAAACAAATAGAGGTTCTTCAGATTTTCGCTGTTGCATTGCATCTACATGTTTTATCAAATTCTTAGCACATATGTGTTGGTTTCATATAACACATTTCACAACAAACTTTCCATGTTGCAGTACAATGCTCCTCATGAGTGGGGCAATGGTTATCAGTTTCACAATTTGTAGCAGTGTTGATTACCTTTTGTTTCAGTGTTTCTTTTTTAGTTTCAGACTAAATTAATATCTTGAATCTTAACTTGAAATATGTCTTCTTGTGTGTTTTAAACTAAAGGTAGTCCACATAGAATTAAAAAAATGACGCTAGGAGCGAAGCGTAATTTTTTTCGTGGTCTGTGTGGTAGTGTATCATAATTTGTGGTAGCTGAATAAAGCCCATTTTCTCTTTAAGACAACTCTGCTACTTTTACCATTTCGATTCCATCTATGCCAAATTCTCTTTGTTTCATTTATCATCAAAATGTCTTAGGATTTTTACGCATTACGCATAACTTCTACTTTAGCGTCAGAGAATCACCGGTGATAAACGAAGAAATTTCATCACGGACTTTCCACACCGCATTACTAAGCTCGTGTTTGATGTCACAATGGTTATCAGTTTTATGAGCGGATGCTAGGCCAGGCCAGGTAGTGGGATAATTTTATCTGTAAGGATTTGTTTAGTTAGGAGGTTTTTTGCCGAGGAAGTGTTTGTTTGTCGTTGATTAAGTATCTTTTTCGAGAGACTGATGTTACTGAATAACTTAAATAATATTTATTTGTAAATCAGATACGCGTTTTCATATTTATTAACGGCTAAAAGTAGTAGTACGTACCTAGTGTGAAGTTCAGACTTATGTATATTAATTCCGTATTTCAAGTTATTGCGAAAACATAAAAAAACTCTTTTATATTCATCTGTTTAGAGCCATTGTGTAAAACTGCATTGTTAACCGATTGTGCTACAAACCATGGTGTTAGTCGAAAGCATGACGAACTATTCTGTTGTCATAATTAGAACGTAATTCGTCACGTTCTGTTGCACACAACAAACAGAATTGTCTGTGCGTCCATCACAATCATACCATCCACATTTTATTACAATGATGATTCGTTTGCTTACCAATCAACGTTGGCCTACCTCGCTTTCCCTACTTCTATTAAACGCAGTACTTCACGAGGCTATTCTATTAATAGTCATGGCTCTATGAAAACTGGTCGTAGTTTAACCTCCAATTGGACCCGTTGATATCATCTATGCAGGTCGCAACCTTCGGATGTACTCTAGATAGTTGTGGGAATTTCATAGAATTTGATTTGACGTGGTTATTACCAAAGTTTGGGTGGCAATGACAATGGTAACTTGTGCATTTTATTATATTTTTCTGCTCAATATTTCATTACGTCAGGTCATAATTATATTTGATAGGTTTGCATTTGTTTAAAGTTAAAAAATACCAATTTTCCCCAGCAGTAGTACCATTTATTCCATGAGAATTTAGCAGTATATTTGGAGCAATTATACTGAGTATAAAGCAAATATCCTGAGTTGAAACAGAGACTTTCGCTCACATCGTTCGCTCGGTCAACTACGAACTATAATGTAAGTATAGTTGCTAGACGTAGACTTAGTGATGGACGGTGTCGAAGTAGCGTGATGTCGCACTATAGTGGTGTCGAACTTTTGTCGAAGTAGCGTGTGTCAAAGTATAGCGTGATATCGCACTGTAGTGATTCGCAACTCAGTGTTGTCGCGCTTCGATGATTCGAACCTCAGTTCTTTGCACTAGCGTAGGGCACTCCATTTTTGTCGCTACTGGTTCACTCTAAACAACCAGATTAATAATAGATTTATGGACAAGCTTATACTATTTACCTAGGGATACAGTCATTTGATAATCACCATACTTACATTATCAGCTCATGACATAACGCTTGAGAACTTACGTGTATGTTCTAGCGTTTTGGTTTATGTGGTTTTTCCATTCTTTCTCTCAACGTTTTTGTGCCATTTCAACCTGACCATTACCGGTTCAGTGTTTTTTTAAAGATTAATTACCAAAAGTTTGTCTTTGACGACAGTTTCATCACTGTCAGTCCGTTAAGAGAATAATAGTCATATTACTTACATCCATAAATGGATTTCCGGAACTAGATCTTAGATAATATTTTTTACTAAGTACATTATGTCTGCTTAAACAATTTTAACTGCTTGAACTATTTAGGAGCTATTAAAGATAAACTGGTCATTGTCTCCCTCCCTTTTAACTAGTTAAGTATTTACTTCATTCTTTTAGGTGCGTATATTTTCATTTTCAAGCAATTTTAAGCTTTATGTCTCAGAGGTTACGTTCGGTTAGTGATTGTTGTCGGGAAGTCTATTATCATTGTTAATTTCAGCGATGTAATCGTTCTGACAATTGCTTGATTACTACAATTAATCGCAATTGAACGGAATTTGTACTGTTTCCTACTTTGTTATTATGAAATTTATGACTGTTGAAATGTCAATAAAATTATATAAACATCTTGTAAGGATTACCATCAATAATAGCTCACACTTTAACTTAGTCGATATATCCAACTGTTTGTTAGTTTGCTTACAACACAATTATCGAACCTTAGATTCAGATTCAGATTCAGATATTTTATTGCTTCCATAGTGTACATAGGTGGAATAAGTATAAAATTATTTAAGTAGGCTCATTATGGACCCCGTCGGGCGCAGCAAATTTGGAGAGAGAAGGACGACTTCACAAAAGAGTCAATATGTACTTACAAAGAAAATAATAACATATTAGTTTGACTATGATAAAATTTTACTCGCAATGTTTTAATTGTATTTATTAATTAATTTAATGTCAATGGAGTACATAAATATATATATATATATATATATAAAACTGATTAATTATCATTCAATGTCATTCTTATCGATTCTAAATACCTAATATGATATAAATTTTTAATGTCAAATGTTGGAACCTTATTCATATGGTTATAAAGGTTGCTGCTGAGAAAGCTCATTAAAACTGTAGATAATATTTATTCACATCTAATTTCCATGCAAAATATAACTTTAATCATTAAGTATATTGTAAGAGTTTTTAAATCAATTTAGAATAGTATTTTGACCACCACCTTACCCCACCCCACCTTACTCAACTAGTAATAATAACAATGTATATGAGTACATTCAAAAATTTAATACGCATTGATATCGCTATAAATAAGTTCTAGCGAACAACAAATTCATCTCGGCTTTGATTACTCAACTTTAATATGTAGGTTAGGTATTATACAACAATCAGTTGCTTGATAAAATCAGACGCTTTACGTCAATTAAATAATTATCGCCGTCAAGTCAAACGTTTTCCTTGCAGTCACTTCTAATCTAAATTCACAGCCAAACTCCACTGGCGTTTGTTTCTGAGAATGAACAGGAAGCATGCACTATATGTACAGTTTTGTTCGTTCATTACAATCACGATTGCACTCTAAAAGTAGTTCGGATTTTGATGCTCGGATAACGGATGTGTTAGAGTTATTTAGGTTGATAGAAAATTCACGATGACCCGTTTAATAAGCAGTATTGTTCTTATGAAATGAAATATGACATGAGGTTCTATCATTAATACATCTTTGTTATCTTTAAGATTGTAAGTGCAATATTGTAGTTGGTCTAGAATATCCTCAACAGAATTTGTTCCAATATGAATTCTTTTGAATTTATAGCATTACCAACATCTATTATTTAAGTTTTATTTTCGTTTATCAATTTCTATAGATAAATTAGTACTTTTCTATTTTCGTCAATTAAATTCTTCTTTTATTTTCTGACCTTGATTGCTAGCTTACGTTTATTACATCGTAATCACTGGGCATAGACTTTAATTAATAAATTGCTGCTTCGCAGTGTTATTAACATTGATTACATAGTCAGCTTCCTGCGGTTTAAAGTTATAATGGCGGTCTATGGTGAAGATGGACTTCAGATGTCAACTGTGTCAACCAGTAACTGAGGCTGTAGTTTACAGACTCAGTTGTATGCTGAGTCGGGGCCTGTTCCTGACCTCATACAATATCTGTTATTTGTTTGTCTTTTTATTACATAATTATATATAATTCGTTTTAGTTGTTTAATGATATTGTGTGTGTTGTGTAGGAATAAATGTATTTTCTTTCTTTCTTTCTTTCTTTCTTTCTTTCTAACTCTAAAATTTGTACTTGTACCTACTTATCAGCAAAGAGATTCAATCAACTTGTCTTGCCTTTTCACAGACAGAACATATTATTACCTATAGGTAAACATGTGGTATACATACATAGTTTTTAGGTTCATGATGATTGCTTTATTTGCAGTTAAGTTATAAAATTATCTGTAGAATTAATTTCTATGCGTAGCAATATTCCAATATCAAAAGAATGCTAGTCGGTTATTATGCAAATAGATATGGATGTACCTCCACAAACACGTCTACATACGTAATGAAAATGAATTGTCAACCGTGTGACCACATTGAGACGTTTTGAAACTTATAAACAGCGTCGTAGTGGCAAATTGTCGGTTAACTAGGTCTGATTCATATCATTTATATGTTCATTATTAATCATAATTAGTTATTGAACGCTTTGTATCTCGTATGAAGGAAAACGTCCAGTGATAAACATATTTTGCCACTTTAATTTATCGATTGCCATAATATAGAACGATTTATAGCCGTTTCGAGACCCTTACCAGATCGTCAGTCCACCTTGTGTCTACTAGGCTGAGCTCCGTCTTTGAGTTTGTGGTCGCCATTCGACAATTATTTTCCCCAGCAGTTATCAGTTCTCCGAGCTATGTGGCTTACACATTACCACTTAGGCTTGCGAGCTCTGAGGGTCTAACCATAAATTTTACTACGACAGTGGTAAGAAGAGAGCCCCTCATGATATTATCTACCTGGTTAACCATGTTGAAACGTAGCATCTATTTAAGACTGGCATATTGCACTCATAGCTATGGAATGCGCTACAATTAGCTCTCATTTCTGATAATGAGTGATCCGAGCCACTGCATATAATTATAGTTAATTTATATACCGGTTTACGTAACGTTCGTGCACGTAGAGCGTTTCACGTGATTTTCCACCTGCTTCGGTTACAACTTTGAAATGATATTGCGTGACTCATCTTTGTTTTCGTAGAATGTGACGACACTTTTTAGGTACTGTTGACTAGATCTGCGTTGACCAGGCTCGTCTTACGAAGAATGACAAAGTTTTGTCATAGGAAACTTGGCAAAGGTCTTATGTGCTAGGTCTCACGTCACACACAAAGAGAAAATGAAATGGTTTCATCGAAAATCATGAACGTAATGATAATCATTGAACAAAGTAATTAAGACTATGACACAATGACTGAGCATAATAAAGTAATAACAGTATAGCGGTAAATCAACGCTAGAAGCTAACTTAAAATCTTTGAGTAACAGTAGCAAAGTTCTTTAAAAATTTAGTAATGAGTTAATGGACTTCAAGCTTACCTACAAAACATATATTATTTAAAATATAGAGCAACATGTGAAAGTTATAAATGTAATAATAAACAAAACATGGGATACGGGTGATTAAGCCCGGGACATCGGCCACGTGACGCTGGCTTTATGTCCACAAAAACTGTTACAAAAACGAACAGTTGTTCGCTGTTACATAAATTACAGATAACGTGAGAAAGGTCAGTTTCAGTTTAGATATGTTTGAAATATTATTTAAACTATAGTGAGTATTTGTGTACATCTATTGGTGGAGTAATTATGACGGAAAATATAGGCGTGAGCTTAGCAGATATATTGACTAATATTTTAACATTATTCTTGAAACCGAAGGAGAGTTTTATAGGATAATCATGCATAATATTGAAAAATACTATATAAGTACCTACATATATGCACTTTTCCTACTCTACCCACTTCCTTATTGAATTATTGCATTTTTTTCTTTATTAAGTTCATCTGATACTTTATTGATGCACTTATTTTGGAAGTTAGTTTTATTTATTTTATAATGGAAAACAAAAAGAACAGCGTGCTAAATTCCAAACTACATTAGGTATAATTGATGAAATAAAAAAGGAATAACAATAAACTTTAGTTTTATTTCTTAGTTAATTAGGGAGCACATCTACCGCAGGTTAGGAAAATCAAAAGAGAGAGTTTTTTTTTTTTTTTTTTTATAGTGAGGCAACAAATTTCTAACAACACTCTTACCAAATTTATGCCTCTCCAACCGATTTACCAATTTACAATTGTTATACAGACCTACCAAGGAAGTTAATATAATATTATTATATGACTGAGTATATTTCAACTTTATATAATTCAACGATCAGTCATATATTTCAAAGTACACCTATAACAATATTATTGATCTTAATCTGAATGTGCCCCATTTTATTTTACAACTTTATTACATGTTAACTAATTTATAAAATATAAGTAACTTACACAACAGTCAGCATTATACTTACCTATCATTAATACTAACTACCTATTACAAAATTATCTCTTACCCAATTTCAACACTATAAAATATTAGGTATACAAAGTTCAGTACCTACACTTATACTTTAAACTTACTTTAACAAAAACACTAACATAAAGCAAACTTAGTTATACTCTACAACCATAAAAGAATACTGAATATTTAAGGTACATATTTCAATACTAAATAATGATAACCTAAGTACATAACTCACATTTTATTTTAAGTATAGGTACCTAATACACATGGTAGCGGAGTGTGGATTTATTCCAACCTCTGCTGTTATCATTTATTATTTTATTTCAGTTGTATGATTATGTTATAATGTTTAGGGTAACATTAACATTACATTAAAAACCATTTGTTATTATCATTATAGTTAAATTGACCATGACCATGACTTTCTCATAATATCAACAAAACTAAACAATAATAAATTTTATTATTTGAACAAGAATGTTAACAGGTAGTTACTTTTTTACTGTGACATTTTAATTATTCCTATCTTTGTTCTTAAATATTGAAACTTATCTCTAGAAAGTGGTTTTGTGAAAATATCAGCATATTGTTCATTTGTACATATATAATGCAAATCTATTTGTTTTTCATTATATTTTTCTTTCACAAAATTGTACTTTACTTCTATATGTTTACATCTCTTATGATAATCAACATTTTTAATTACACAAATAGCACTTTGATTGTCTATCATCAATGGAACACTATCTTGGTTAAACTCACCAATATCTATCAATAGTCTCTTTACCCAGATTGCCTCTTTGGTTGCAGCACAAGCTGCTAAAAATTCAGCCTCGGTTGTTGAAAGGGCAACGCATTGCTGACGCTGACTAGACCATGTTATGGCAGCTCCATTTTTTACTAAAACATAGCCAGTCATTGACCTTCGTGTGCTCTCATCTCGTGCATAGTCTGCATCACTGAAACAAACTATTTTGTTATGCTGAAAAGAAGAATAAGATAAGCCATAGTCTTTAGTTTCTTTCAAGTACTTCATGATCTTCTTTACTGTTTTCCAGTGTGTGTCATCATAGCAATTAAGGTAGCGGCTCACTAGGCTCACAGCATACATTATATCAGGGCGACTGACTATAGCCACATGCATCAATGAACCTACAGCTTCTCTGTATGGAATATTCTTTTCTGTAGCTGCAGTGCTCTTTTCTAGAATTGTGTGAGGATCAACTGGAATACTGGAACAGTTAGCATTTGTCATATTAAATTTTAACAACAGCTGTTCAATATACTTTGTTTGGTGAATAAATACATGTTCATCAGATTTTTCTATCTGTAATCCAACAAAGTTCTTTGGTTGACATGTTTTTATATTAAAATTTAGTTTTAAATCAGAAACCACTTTGTTCAATGCATCATTATCGCTTGAAATTAATAATCCATCATCAACATATAATAACAGGTACACCTTTTTTTCATTTACATATCCTATGTAAACACATCTATCAGCATGACTACCAACAAAGCCAAACTTTTTAAGTACACAGTCAAATTTATTATTCCAGCAGCGTGGTGCTTGCTTTAAACCATATAAGGAGCGATTAAGTTTACACACTTGGTTTGACTGGACCTCTAAACCTTCAGGTGGTGTCATAAAAATGTCTTCATGGATGTCTCCGTACAAAAAGGCAGTTTTTACATCGAATTGGATCATACTGAGATTATGTTGAGCTACTTCAGATAATAATATTCGAACTGAGTCATACCTTACTGTCGGTGAAAAGGTTTCTGTGTAGTCAATGCCTTGTTTTTGTGCACAGCCCTTTGCACATAGTCTAGACTTGTAGAGTGGACCTGATGGCTCGTCTTTGATACGGAAGACCCATTTACTGCCAATTGTCTTCACTCCGGGTGGCTTTTCAACTAAGTTCCAAGTCTTGTTTTGTTCATGGGCTTTTAATTCATCTTCTATGGACTGTTTCCAATGTGTGGCATTATCCGAGGAGAGGGCTTCGTTGTATGTTTGTGGTACAACCTGTAACTCAGGGCTTTCATTCAGACAAAGATAAGTATTAACATTGCTTTCTAGTTTTAATTGTTTGGATCGTGTTGTTACTTTAGTAGTCAATGGAGAATCAATACTGTTATCTGGAACATATAGTGAGTCATCTTCTGATTGGAATGAGTCATACTCAGAGCCATGTTTTGGTGATGACTCTTCTCCAGTGATATCAATTATTGACACATTAGTATCTGAAGAGACTGAATCAGACAGTGGTAATGTTGCATAATCTCTTTTTACTGAACATTCTAGAAAAACAACATCTCTGCTCATCAACACTTTCCTGTTTTTAGGATTGAGCAATCTATAACCTTTAGTATTTTCATTATATCCAACAAATATCATTTTACTTGCCTTTGAATCTAGCTTCTTTCTTTTTTCTTTTGGGGTATGCACCATAGCCTCACAGCCAAAGACTTTTAAATGTTTCAAGTCTGGTTTGGTCCCCGTCCACAGCTCCTCAGGTGATGCATATGCCAGTGCGCGAGTTGGACATCTGTTTGTTACATAGGCTGCAGTCGACACAGCCTCTGCCCAGTACTGCTTCTGTAATTTTGCATTTATTAGCATACATCTTGCTCTTTCAATCAATGTTCGGTTCATACGCTCTGCTAACCCGTTCTGTTCTGGTGTATAAGGGTTAGAAGTTTGATGGGAAATTCCTGATTTTATCAAGAAATTTGAAAATTCTTTACTTAGGTATTCTCTCCCATTATCAGTACGAAAAGATTTAATTTTTGAATTACATTGATTCTCAACAAGGGCTTTGAATTCTTTAAACTTTTCAAAAACATCAGACTTATTTTTAATAAAATAGGTGAATACTTTCCTGGTGTAATCATCAGTGAAGGTGACAAAGTACCTTACTCCTCCAAGAGACTGCACCTCCATTGGTCCACAGACATCAGAATGAATTAATTCTAGCGCCGCTTGCGCCCGGGAACCTTCATTTGGGAATGGTTTTCTTGTCTGCTTGCCCTCCAAGCAGGAAACACAAACAATCTTTTCCTTGCTTGTTAGGTTAAGTTCTGAAAGTTTATTAAGATCTGAAAAGTTAAGATGAGCCATGCGCTGATGCCATAAATAATAATCAGTTCCTTTCATGTATGCTTCTGAAGTTGTGTATGCTGAGCTTTGATCAGTATTCAGACGGTACATATTATTTATCAATTTTGCTTCTGCCACTTTTGTGTTTTCTGTGTTTAATATGTTGCACCCTTTTTCATGGAATACTACTTGACCACCATGGTCAATTAGTCTGCTTACAGATATCAGATTTGTGGCAAGCCCTGGTACAAATATAACATTATTAATTTGTATTTTTTCTTGTTTTCCATTTCGGATGACATTTATGTTAGCTTTTCCACAGCTTTCAACCGGTAATGTCATATTGTTGGCCACCTTTATACTTTTCATCGGAGGTGGGCCTTCTTCATAGAGCCAGTCGCGGTGCATTGTCATATGCATAGATGCTCCCGAATCGATGAACCAGCTCAAAGATTCATTATTCTCGGTTGCAGAGAAAACTGCCACGTAGCCAGAATCGGTTGCAGACTTCTTTTTATTCCTGCAATATTTGCTTATGTGGCCATACTTATTGCATGCAAAACATCTCGGACCTTTACCTTTTGCGTCGGGGTTAGGTTTTTGCTTTTGATTGTTTCTCTTAACAAAAAATGCTCCGTTTCCAGTAGTTTTTACTTCCTGCAGTAATTTTGTCTTTACAGAATCGCTTGTAATTGGCACACCGGAACTCTCTAAAGCCATTAGCATGGGTTTGTATTCATTAGGTAATCCAGCGAGAAGTAGTGAACCCAGCCATTCTTCATTAACTTCAAATGAGATATTTCGGAGTTTGTGTGCTGTGCTCATGATGCGATTCACGTATTGTTCAATATCCTGGCAGCTTTCCAGAGTCGTAGTGATCAGGTCTCTTAACAGGCCAACCCTTCTTGTGAGTCCTTTGTCATCAAATGCTCGCGCAAGGTTTTCCCACACATCTTTTGCTGTCGCACATTGTTGCACATGTATGTAGTTGACGGGCTCGATGAGCAGGATTAGCTTTGTTTTCGCCTTTAGATCAAGTTTACTATCGATTACCTTGTCAGCAGTGTCAATGCATTGCCACAGATCCTCGTGTTGGAAATATGTCTGTACAGCAAAACGCCATGTGGCGTAATTTTCACGGCCGGCGAGTTTTTCCAAATTAAAAGCAGAATTAGACATCATATTTGCTTTTAAGGCACTGTCGATAACTTGCGTATAATATGCTGAAATATAAGCCAACGAAGTTTGGCGGCCACGCGGTTGCGGCACGCATTCGGTAATGGCGGCGCATACGACGGCGAAATAAAATACGGCGAAAATTACTTTCATTACGACTCGCGTGATTCTAAGTGCATCAGGGGGCACTGGTCCCATAACCTGATGAAATAAAAAAGGAATAACAATAAACTTTAGTTTTATTTCTTAGTTAATTAGGGAGCACATCTACCGCAGGTTAGGAAAATCAAAAGAGAGAGTTTTTTTTTTTTTTTTTTTATAGTGAGGCAACAAATTTCTAACAACAATAATAGACAACAATGTACCTACATACAAAAATTACCGGCCCATTTGCTAAGTCTACAATTACAAAATTTCATGCCGGGTGAGTGCTCTTCAATAACACTAGACCATTAGCTATCCATTAAGCCTACACCTGCTCATATTTTGTATGAAAACATCTCGATGTATTCTGTCCATACCCCGGGTGGTCTGATCTCGACGATACTTCCTTCCTACGTATTTTAGTGTGAACAAGTACCGTTAGATTTTATCGGTTTCCGATATATAGATTTGGACTATACTGTTTTCTGTCGTATAACGCACCTATAGCAACGCTGTAGTCTAAGTCAAATTCAATTATTTTATTGCAAACTAGTTGCGCCCCGCGGTGTTACCCGCGAATAAAAAGTACCCTATGCGTTAATCCAGCGTAAAGCTATCTGCGTTCCAAATTTCATCAAAATCGGTTCAGTAGATAAGGTAACAAACTTTCACAGACACACACACCCCCACCCCCCCACACACACACACACAAACTTTCACATTTATAATATTATAGTAGGAAGTAGGATAGGATAGGCTATTTTTAGTAATTTTAAAAGCCAAACTCAAAATACTGAAATTAATTTTAAACAATGTTCTTAGTGCTTAATGGCAAAATATTGCAAGCCTCTAGCACTGAGTCAACATAATAATTGATTATTGATTTGATTGTATTTTATTACTGGTGCAAGCCATTCGACATAGATAACTAATAACCATAGAATTACACGCTAGACAAAACACTGAAAAGAAAACCGATTTGGAGCTACGATTAATTTATTTGATGATTGGCAGAGAAGAGAATAAATAGCACTAGTCCTTATTATATCTTGAGATGTTGGTTTTTATTGTGGGTTCTACAAAACAGCAAGATATTAATGTAATTGTGTGGTGGTAATCAACATAAACTTTCATTAACGAATCAGCTGCAATCGCTTCCAAAAAAACTCAATACAACCAGGACTAAGGGTGACCGTGCGCCGGCGCAGCCTTGCTCTGCCTTGCACCGTTATCCTTTAATTGGGAGGACCTCTAACGGGACTGGACCACGACTTGCCCTTCCGCCGAATCGCTCCGCTCGCCATGCAACGACTTATGCAGTTTTGTGAACGGGAAGTCGTGATAATGTACCGGTACCATCTACACCACTATTATAAAGAGGAAAGATTTGTATTTTTGTATGTTTGTAATGAATAAACTCAAAAACTACTGTGCCGATTTCAAAAATTCTTTCACCATTGGAGAGCTACATTCACCCTGAGTAACATAGGCTACACCACTACACGTGCGAAGCCGGGGCGAGCCGCTAGTATAATATATGGCGCCTTTTTCCAAAGATGGGCACAAAATTTGACTCAAAATCTTCCTACTGTGAACATAATTATTATCAAAAAAGCTTTCATAATTATTACCAAAAAATATCTGCAGTTTATCACGATTAAAAGTATTCTATGTTCTTCCTCAGGGCTCAAACTATTTCCATGCCCAACTTCACCAAAATCGGTGCAGTGTAGTTGTGAAAAGGCAACAAATAGACAGAAAGACAGAGTGACTTTTTAATTTATTACAATAACATGGGTAAATTTCATTTTATTCGTTAAACTAACAGTCCAATAAAGTTACTAAAAATGTATTTAATTATTCATAATTAAATTAGATCTAAGAATTTTTATTTTTTTATTTAAACATTTTTGAGGCTTTGATTTGCCATCGGCTATGTCAGCCAAATCTTAAAAAAGAGTCAAAGTTTTTTTTAATTGCAAATAGAATATTTTTAGCATTTTTACAAGTCAAGATGATATTAGGTAGGTACTTAAAATATTAAAACTAAATTATTGTAGGTAATTTAAAGTTATAGGTAACATTATGACTTGACTAGTCTGTTAGCTCAGTTGGTAGTAGCTCTGCTTTCTGAACTATAGGTTGTGGGTTCGATTCCCACTCAGGACAAACATTTGTGTTATAAAATAGGTG
The DNA here is from genome assembly GCA_910589525.2 of Ennomos quercinarius. Classification (NCBI taxonomy): domain Eukaryota; kingdom Metazoa; phylum Arthropoda; class Insecta; order Lepidoptera; family Geometridae; genus Ennomos; species Ennomos quercinarius. The sequence goes on along the minus strand of OU342505.1, from coordinate 8,599,394 downwards.
TTTGTTCTGTGTCTGGGTGGTATTATACTGTATTCTATGTATGTATTTACAAACAAAAAGTATCTAAGTATTCTATCAGTTATCTGGTTCCCATATTACAAGCTATGCTTAGTTTGGGGCTATATGGCGCTGTGTGAAATGTCCACACCTATTTATCTATTTATCAAAATAGTAAAAATTATAGATCTACATTATTTGCTTCGTGCTAAAGTCAAGTTCTTCGTAATGCAATTATAATATTCTAGCTATGTTCATTTATATCTATTCAGATACAACAATTTCATCTACCTGCAGTCAACTGAATCTTACGCTAAAATTAAAACCGTAAAGTAAAATTAACCCAGAGTTACCTTGTAACAAACGTGGTTTCTTCGTTTCCCTTAAACATCTCATCAGCACAGAGTATTTTCACAAGAATTATTGCTTTCGGAAGACATCTTTGCATCCAAATTTAGCTGCAAACGACACCTTGACATCCTGACGATTGCACAAACCGTAGGAAGCTTATTCCTTCACCAAAATTACACGAAGAACCATAAAATGTAGAACCATAACTCCGTTTGCATTGTATGAACAGAAAGGTCTTCGTTGGTTAGTTACTCAGCTATTTAAACCAATTCCATAAGACCCATGAGTAAATAGAGTTCGTTTACGTAAATAGGTCTATCTTTGTTAGTTTTAACTAGAGGCAGGATTTAGAAAACCAATTTGTCTGTCTGTCAACAGGATAAGGGAAATTTAGTGCCCTTCGTGCTTCAACGCAAGATCGGGAGTCATTTGGCTAGGGCTAGAGCTATATTTGGACCTAATTACTGTGAAAAATAAGCTTATTTCGGTGAAATTACTATCCGTTACGACGAAGACTCCTCAATGTATTTCTGAGTGAAGTCTTCTATACGCCTCTAGTAGCGCCCAAATGCATATGTCAACCAATAATGACCAATGGTCAAGGAAAAATATCCTGCTCTAGACGTTGACAATTTATAATTTATTATCGACAAGTTATTAGCTTAAAATTTATTACAAATAATAATATTAACAACTGATATTAACAACGTGGCAATGCGGCCAGCATGTTGGGTACGCTACCTACCGGTAGTGGGCTGGAGCACTTGGACTGTCTATAGGCCATCGCGGCTATTATACAGTCCATAAGTGTTCTTTGTAATGGGTAGTGTAGCTAGTTTAGTTTAGTTTAGCTTAGTTTAGCTTAGTTTAGTTTAGTTTAGTTTTTATTATTGTAGTAGTTAGCTTGAGTAATAAAGGCAATTTGCCCGTTAAAAAAAAAAAAAAAAAAAAAAAAAATATTAACATGACTACGTAAGTCAAGATCATAAATAACAATTTATTTAAATTGTTTTTTTTGTTATCAATGCAATGAACCTAAGAGAAGTACAGGCACGTAAAAACGCAAAATAATCGGTACGTAAGTAGTACGTAAGTAGGTACGTAATGAATGGTAGAAAATGGTAGCAAATGAATCGCTCGTTCAATAGAAACACCTACGCGCCTCTGGTAGCTGCCAAGGTCGGTCTAATTGAAGATTCGATACTTACATTTAATTTAAATCCGATTGGCATTTGTTTACTTGCCATAAAATGGAAAATTTTACCATGGGCTTCGTCGGTGGCAAAATAATTCAAACGACAATTGCCAGATGTCAACTATTTAAAAAAAAACCTTTTTAAATCCATTCGTTGACGGAGGATTCCTCCGACCTTGAACGTGACAAAACGTCAGGATTCGAAACTTAAAAATAATTCAAATTTAGACCGTCAGTTCCCGCGGCGCTTCTCAGCGCCCTGTTTAAATTTAGAACGCGTTCTATTCTGGAACAGTGAACTCCCGGCCCATGGCTTATTGTTTTTGCTGCCGTTTGTGGGAGCTTCAAAGAAGTTTTATTGGATAGTGATTAGCCGCTTTTCGGTCGAAAAAGTGCCACTTTTGGTAGCTATTCTTGGTGACGAATGAATGAATCAACACGTGTTGTGCGTATTTAAAACAAAGGAACGTTAAGACTCCCAACCCAAAGAACGCTTACGTTACAGTAGGTACAGCCAAACTTTTTACTAGCCATTGTCATTGACCCGTCAGTCTTTTGTTATTAATAATCGAATTATGCGTCAATTTACTGCTGAATTTTACATTTTGTTTGCGCCAGGGTTTAGTTAGAAAACTTTAGTTAGATAAATTAACAAATAAATAAATAAACATTTTTTTTTGGCTCCACACATAGTGTATTTAGCCAGTGTCAAGTTTTGTAATTTTTCATCGTATTATGGAAATTTTCACTTAAAGTCAAGTCATAGTCACAGTCAGTGTAGTCATAGTCTAGTCTAAGTCATAATCCAGTCTAAGGCATGCCCTAGTAAAGTGGTGGCAACTTTACTAGAGGCTTCTATGGAATTTTGGAAGCAACACGAAAAACCACGTTTCACTACATTATATCACTTGCCCACACTCATGCTCGTAATTCAGCACTTAATGCGTAAAACACCACCAATTTTAAACATTAACACTGGAAAAAGCATAAGTTTTGTAAAATAATACAATGCACCGACGTGAACTTTTCCGCGTTCCCGCCAAAACTCAATAAACAACTTTGGTCTTCATTTTGTTTTTAGTATTCTTTTTTTTTTTGTTCAGCGCTGTTAACCTATTTAGCCAATGCAACGTACAAAATAGTACCTATAACTATATAGGTACATAACGGTCTAGTCCTAGTCACGGTCAAGTCAAGGAACGGCCCAGTAAATAGAACGTTTTATACGTAGGTTCCTTAGCTATCTAATGTATTCAATGGCTCTACCAAGATTTTTTAGGAAACATTAAAAATACGTTTTCAGCTTTTCACTGTTTTCCTAAACTCGTGCGTCACGACTTACCCACTAAACAATAAAAGAAAACACTATTTAAAACGAAGGTAAACAATTTTTTTAACACCACAAAATTTAAGACATTTGGTTTTCCCTTCAAAATTTCGTACCACACTAGAAACTTTGGCCACATAAAAACGTAGCTGCAACACTTAAGCAAAAAATTTAGAAGCCGGGTTCCCCCAGCATATTGCATGACAGCTTCTAAAAATAAAGCTGTATTTACACAAATGATACTCGGTGAAAACACTGCACACTCGATTCTGATGATCACCAAATGCTGGTGAGATGTATCCTATTGTATTAGCTGAAATAATACGCAAAGGAAAGCTGCGTGCTTTGATGATTTCGTTTTAGAATTCGAATATAAATGTTTTATTTTAAAATTATATCTTCTTCTTCTTCTTCTCGTGTAGGCAAGTGGTCAGCCCTGGTGTCAGAATTTTTAGGCCGCCCAAAGGCTTCTGACTTGGCTTAACAACTATTGTCTTACGACAACAGCCGGGACCGACGGCTTAGCGTGCCCTCCGAAGCACTGTAGCGCTCCGTTGTAAATACCACTTTTTGCTGTAGCGGTCACCCATCAGAGTAGTGACCGCAGCGAACGTTGCTTAACTTTGCCGATCGTTTAGAAACGGCTAGTCGTGCTTCGCTATGAGCGCTACATTAAATTATATCTGTAAAGTACCTACTTAAAAATATTTATGTACCTACATTGTTTAATCACAAATCCTATGACAGAATCCGTGGGTTTATGATTGAACTTATGAATTCAAGTTTCCTTTAGGAAATCTATTTATATAACAAAAAAGCAGATTTCTATTGCTAATTAAATCGAAGGTTTGCTTGCTAATAATGCCATTATTCGCTGCATCTAGCAACATTTAACGTGTGGTAAATAAAAGGAGTTTTGGCGGGAACGCGAAAATGTTCATGTCGTTGCATTGTATTCTTTTTTTAAAACCTGTGCTTTTTCCAGTGTTAATGGTGTTGGTGATGTTTTACGCATTAAGTGCTGAATTACGAGCATGGGTATATGGGCAAGTGATATGATGTGGTGAAACGTGGTTTTTCGTGTTGCTTCCAAAATTCCACAGATCTTCTAGTAAAGTTGCCACCACTTTACTAGGCCATGACTATGACTAGACTTTTTAATATCTCTACTGAAGGACTTTGTATCCGGGTCAAAAAATAAATTATTAAAAAAAGTAAAAAAAAACACATTCTTTACTTAACAATACAAATGAATCAATTACATGAAATGTTAACCGAACTACTAATACGAAATCCATTTTTTTTTAAATTTTTATATGTTTCTTTTAAAGGTAATTTAAGTCGATAAGGCAATGAGTTCAAGTGAAACGTGAGATCTGACTCGACTAACAGCTAATAGTGCGGAGTGCTGAGAAATGTCCAGAGACTTTTTGTGACGTGTGTAACAAGCCTTAAAAATTCCGGAACTCTTGCCTACCGAGGGCCAAATGGGTATGTTTAAATTTTTTATTTTCCTTATGTTTGGTGATTGAGTTTTAGTAAATATAAGAAGAATATAGAGCGGTCTTTAAAATCTCTTTTTTAATATCTAAGTTTATATTTTATGGCAAAATTCTGGTTGGTTAAAAATTCAATTAACTCCGAGATGGATACCCCACTGTTAAAGATAAGAAACGAAACCAGATTAAAAACTCTTTTGTACTCAATTAAATCCATACAAAATCGGGTGCAAGCCTCTTCCAAGAAGTTCGACGCACAAAAGTTAAAACAACCTGAAATAAACTTTAAGCTTTTGGGAACAAAGTAAACATTGCCATGCGCAGGAGTTTTCCTGTTACATAATTTAATTTGAACGAAATGTTAGGCTACGTTAACAAAATTAAAGTTCTTTTTAAGTTTGACAAGAGAAAAGCAGATTGTCATTTGTTTCTCCTCGTGACAATGTGTGCATTTGAATGTATTCAATTTTAAGCCTTAAGTCGCTAGGAAAATGGTAGGGATTTTGTTTGAAAACGGTTAAACCTTATCTTCAATGAAAAAATTGGAGAGCATTGTGTTTACTGAATAGTCGCGTATTAATGAGTTTTTGGTGTAGTTTATTTACACATAAGATTCACAATATATACAATATTTACAAATAGTCTGTAATAGACTGGAAGGCCGCTGATGATGATGATATTTACTCAGGGAGGTAAAACTAGATGAGTTTTATACAAAGACGGTAGAATATCACGTGATGACAGTACCACAAATCCTAGAAAGCTGCTTTCAACCATAATTAATTTAAAAAAAAAGTTTTTTAACATTCTGGTGGTCTTTAAATAATTTGACAAGAAAAAAAATGCATTGAATTGAAAACCTCCTTCTTTTTGAAATTGGTTTAAAATATGTATTATTGATTGAAAATTATTAGGTTTTCTGGGCATGAGTTTTCAATATCGAAAATTTGTCTAAAGTTGAACTATTCCTGATGACATTTTTTATGATATTGAAATGACGTGACAGGCTGGTCGTTCGCCTGATGTTAAGCCGCCATAACAGTTACAGTGTCACTCGGAACTCTAACATACAACAAGTTTTGTGTGACACTGCTCTGCGCACGTCGCCGTCGCCCTGAGACACCAGCACAGTCTAGTACCAAAATACATTACTAGACTGTGAGATTAGCTAGGCGATCATGTAACTTAATTGCAACCAATAGAAACACAAAAATGTATGGATTTGGCAGTTTCAATACGCAGTTTAAATTTAATGTTGAAATTTTCAAATTCGGAATTAAACTCCTATTGCACTGCTACCAGAGTTCCGTAATCACCCCGCTGGTTATCAAGTCTCATTTTTCCAGTAATATCAATAGCTGCAGTGTCCTTTAAACCAGAACACGGTAGTGCTTACACACTACTGTTTGGAGGCAGAATAACTGGCAAAACGGTGGTACCTACCTAGACGAACTTCGCAGAAAACTTCTACTACCTAGTAGAAATTTTAGCTTGATTCCTGCTAAGTTAGTATGGATGGTAGACAAAATTGTGTGTTTAGTTGGCAAGTATGAAGAAAGTGACAAAACGGGGAAAGACAATTTTGTCTACTATCCGTACTAACCCAGCTGTGGGAGGGAATAAAAGAAATAAAGGAATCATCATCGTGACGTAGGTCATGTAACAAGTCAACAAATTCTTGTTAGAAATGACGTATGACCCAACCTTTTGATATTACGCTGGCGGTCTTGAACTAGATTTGAATTCCAGTACGGAAAAGTATTTTGGTGACTAATGAAGTAATGGAAAATTATGCTCTAGAGAAGTTCGTATTAAACTCATAAATTTTTTATATAAAATATTTCTCAATTTATTTTTAAAATCAAAATAATGAACTAAGACGAGATATTCGCTTTCGACGTGTCATGCCAAACTTGTACAATGACGGTCATAAAAAAATGGGTACTAAGGCACAGAGTTAGTGCTAAGATGGTGATGCCACTGTTATCAAAATTACACATTGGGTGGACCTACGAGTAAACAAAATTTTTTTTTGAATGTCGACTTATTCACATAAATCTATCGTTCTGTTATCAAATGTGGTCAAGGATTTGCAAAGTTTATACTGCTGTGCTTATCGGTCATGAAAAACACCCACATAGGTATTGGCATTAGGCAGCAAATATCGTCTTCAGAAGCTACCTTATGTATATTCGGCATGTTTGAAGATACCCAGGTAGGTTTTAGGAAACCAAATAATAGACAGAAATGGCCTGCTGAACTACGGAATTTTGCTACTGTGGTTTTTTTATGAATGGCAAACGAGCAGGCATCCCTTATAATGGTAAGTGGTCACCGTCGCTATGACCATCTGCAATTCCAGGGGCGCTGATGATAAATAAAATAAATAAATAAATAAATATGTGTGGACATTTCACACAGCGCCATCTAGCCCCAAACTAAGCATAGCTTGTACTATGGAAACTAGATAACTGATAGAATACTTAGATACTTTTTTGTTTGTAAATACATACATAGAATACAATATAACACCCAGACACAGAACAAACACCTATGTTCATCACACAAATGTTTGTCCTGGGTGGGAATCGAACCCACAACCTATAGTTCAGAAGGCAGAGCTACTACTAACCGAGCTATCAGGCCAGCCAAAAAATGATGTGTTGCCTACCCTTAAAGACTATTTTATTTATTCCGGTAATTCAATCCGGTATAATTGATAACCGTTTTAGAAGGGCTTTAGGTTTTACAATTTTGGCATTTTTCTAGTTAGCTTCACATATTTATATTAGCTCTACGTGCGTCATCTGATTGTCTTGTTCTTTAATTTGAGTAGAAAGTGCAGACAAGCCGCCAGACGTATGACCGACACATCAAGTGCGATACCTATTGTCCGACAGACAGAAAACCGGAAAAGGGCTACCGGTGGGGTTCCAGTCCGGAATCGTACTTCCGGCTTGGCTGTTCAGCCCTTTATAACCTTTTGATGTTGGGTCAATTAAGTTTGAACAGCGCCGGTTTTTTGTATAGTATGTGTGTGTGTATTATGTCTGTTTTTGTATGTGTAATTTATAGAAGCTTGCTTAGAAGTATTTTGTTCCGTTTCTCTTTTGGAAAACAATATACAATCTCTTCCAATATCACTTCACATCACACACAACACCACCCGGAAGACGTTCACTGCTGAACATGAGTCTCCCCAACCCCATAGAATGCTACTTTGAGCGGCTGCTTACCTCTTGCATCCAACGGCTCCCCGCGGCTTTGAGTCATGTCACTGACAGATACACTGCACTTATAAAACCCCATCGGGAGTAAAAAAAAATATGTAAAAAGTACGAATGCCTCTCAAGGTGTGAGTTCTGATGCCAGACCTGTCAATTATAATTATGATGGAGGCGTCGAGGACCACTTATCATATTTTGCATGCAAGTAAGCCAAGAGGGCCGGTGTATTTGGTACGATGATGCAAAAAGTGGTTCCTATCTATATGCAATAAATAAATCGCCTACGCGCCTACTTCTAGACTTGGCGGCATAGCTTGGTGACTTTTATGATTAGGATGTAGGCTTTAATGTCAATGCACTTTACTAATACTTTTCTTTTTTTCTTATAGTTTAACAGTTTTCGATTTTTTGGTGTACAGTTTTGTGTGTTTTTGGAATTTCATGTGAAACCCCTGCTGAAAATAAGGCGATAAAAGTATTGTTATAGTTCAAAATACACGAAATATGCGATATAAATTATTTCTATCTTTTGCCATTGTCTTCCATTTTGCTTTTGCTTTACAACTTCTGAATAGGTCCTTACACCTATGTAGATAAGCCAATCGTAGTCGTACCCTTTGACTGTTGTGACTTGTGTGGTGTTTTTTCCCAACTATACACTGATATACCAGAATAGACCGGCGGGGTAATTACGTAAAATTTGCAACAGCAATGCGACAGCAGTAGCAATGCGACAGCAGTAGCGAAGCATACATTCTCGACTCCACTAATGATGTATGACAGCAATCACCGCGAGATTTACGCCTGTCGCAAACCTGTTGCGAGTTAGGTAATTAGGGGGCGGTGCTCTTTTTAAATAGAAGTGACACATTGCATCGTAATTTTATTGGCTTGGTACATACATTCATATTTTTACCATCAGTGCTCCAAAATCAATGCTCTGTTTTTTTGTTTTTTTTTTTAGTTTTATAGGACACCTCAATTTTTTGACGAACACTTCGAGTCTTTCAGTCCGAAATTAGACTTTCAAGCGCCAAGCTTCCAAAATGTTGGAACACCCCGATAGGCTTGGCTTTGACTGAGGCTTGAGGTTGACCTTTACGGTATTTGTTTACGTTTTGGTTGCGCGTGTTTGGAAAGTGTTTAGCGGCGCACGCGCTAGTTGTACTTACAGGCCCTACGTGTCACTCGTTAACACCTTTGCCAAGTAGGTCGGTACGGCAACAGCAAGGTTACGTTATGTTTATCGTATATGTTTGCTAGTAAACGTAGTTATACCACAGCATATTATGCGTTTGCATAAAAACTTTTGCATACAATACGAAATATAAATATAAATATACTTATTAAACAGTAGTTAAAAAAAAATCTCCAGGGAATGTGCAGCTTATACCCTACAGCATTCTTCTTACTTGTGCGATCACCACGCCGGTTGCCAAGCGTGGCCATTATGGCTAACCCTCCTTATGATAAGCGTCCAAAGTGCCGTTTTATAGGGAGACCCAGCAGTCTTCCGGCTGTTAATGTGTAGGTATAAAAAAGTGAAATGAGTCCTATAAGGGTCAATTCAGACAGAGCAGTAAAATAATCGATAAAGCTGAAAATAGTATGCAACATTAAAATCTTACCTATTTTATTCCAATAGCACTTAAAAAGTGCTAAAGCATTTTGCTGCTCCGTCTGAATCGACCCTAAGGTGTAATATTTTGGTAATATAATTACGTATAAGTATTACGTACGTAACGTATACGTCAATCATTCCAATCATGCGCATACTTAGGCGAAAATGCAGATGGCTCTCCCAATCTTGATCAGCCATCTCCATTTTGCTACATACCTACATAAAAATAAAGACGGCGGGCGGTGACCACTTACCACCAGGTGAGCCGCCTGTTTTTTTACCACTCATTTCATTAAAATAACCAATATAAGTATTTACTACGTTTAATATTAGTCCCTGGTCTGGTCGTAAAAATATATTTCTTACATATTTTTTGTTACAAAAGAGCTGGCAAGAGTTTCACAAAACAAACAATAAAACCCATCTAAGCCCTTTTCTTACAAAAGCCCTTGCCTACTTAACAAACTTGTTTTGTTCCACGAAGAGGCTGTTCTCGAGATCAGATAAGCGAACCTTCTTATTAAACAACTATTTAAAAGTGATTGAGAAATAACGGCTGTAGCGAACTTTATTTGTGAAATTGTTAATAAGTACCCCTTTTCTTTACAAATCGGTGTTTCTAAACTTAAGTAAGGCGATTAGTTGAAGGTTTATTCACATTAATATAGTCAATTGTTTTTTTTAAATCTGTGCATAAATATTAGTTTTTCATATCTTTAAAAAAAAGGTAAGTTTGTAATGTGTATCTACTACATAATTAATGGTATTTGTTTTGTAATTAAATGAAGTACTTACTATTTTTATATAGATTCACTTTCATCTATTTATTATTTTGTGTGTTGTACTGTAAAGATATTAAAATAAAGGAAGACTGTATTATAGAGAAATCTAATAAACAAGGCTAGCCTCTGCGCAAGGTCAGCAGGTGTCGGTAGGGTCAGTGCAACGACTCGATTGTGCGGCTTCATTTTCTACACACGATACGAGAATGTGCGGTTTCTAGAAACACTCGTTTTTAGTAAAGGAAAATGCTTAGTATAAAGTCCGAGTTTTTAGTCCGTTTAAAAGCTTTCTAGACTCTAAAGCGACCAGAATAATGATTTGTAAATAGCTATTGCTCAAAACAAAAAGCTTTTTCTAATTTGCTGTAAAGTCATTTATTACATAACGAATTGAAGAGGTAACCGAGGTTAAACAAATTTAATTTGTAAAAAACTTTTTTTATATCTGCATTTTTTTATAATAAACTTAATAATTAATTAAACGCAATAAGTGTTTCACATTACCTGTTTTGAATTTATAAATTGGGTAGGTACGCTTTCATCATTAATTGCATCACTCTCTAAGGCTCAAAAAATATCACTATAGAAAAATACAGTTCCATTCTTCTTTGCTTTGCTGCTGCGTAACAACAAACCAACTAACACACTTCGTATTCATGTAATCTGTAGGGATTGTTGATATTTCCCGTTATTTTAATTTAGATCAGTCAGTGAAAGTGAACGTGAACAAATCACGTCGAAAATGTCGTACGTATTATAACAATGGAACTGCATTTAACTGGAGTCATCGAACTGCCTTTGTCCACTCTTTATGGCCGCAATATTGTTATTGCAAGGGTATCTTATTAGTCTACCTTGACGCTATAAAGAAACTACTCCAAGTACATCTTAAATTCCAATAAAAAAATCTTTAGTTAAAATATCAGAGAAAAGTTTTCATCATAATCATCATCCTCTTTGCCTTTTTCCCATTTGTTATTGGGGTCGGCACCCAATCTAACCTGTAGCGGCAAGCTACCAGAATTACACGAGCGACTGCCATCTAACCTCGCAATCCATAAGGAACCAGTAACAGGGATGGTTAGATCAGGCATACCCGTAACGATTGTCATAGATGTTCTTATGGCAACCGGGACCGACGGCTTAACGTGCTCTCCGAGGCACGGAGCGATAGCATCACAAACTGCACATAACTTACTAGATAAGTCATTGGTGCAGGGCCGAGGATCGAACCCGGTGCCGTAGGTTTGCGATGCGCACATGCTACCGCTCGGCCACCATTGCATTTCGCACCATCAGAGAATAGTTTTCGTATGATAAATTCAAATCTTTGGAAAAGTTAGTAGGTACCAGTAGGCAGTAGGTAGGTACTTCTCTTACTAACGGTTTTTTAACTTTTTGTCTTTACTTTCAAACATTTGTCATGTTTAATTAATGATTGTACGCATCTTACCAAAGTCGTAACGCCTTGAGAGCCTAGGACTAGTTTACCTACTAGTTGACTGATAACCGAAGAGTCGCAGCTGGCCGTCGGGGGTAGGATTCTGGTGAAAGTCACTGTTAGATGCTCACGGCTATTATAGCAACTGCTCCTTGCAGCACTCAATGGCGAAAGCTTTAAAGTCAAAAATGATGATGACGACAAGTAAGATTTGATGATCGTGGAGATGATACAGCTTTGTTGTTCATGTTGCGTAGGCCGGCCCCCCACTCGGTGGACCGACGACCTGGTGAAAGCCGCGGGGAGCCGATGGATGCAGGAGGCGAGCAGCCGCTCAAGGTGGCGTGCTCTGGGGGAGGCCTATGTTCAGCAGTGGACGTCTTCAGGCTGTTGATGATGATGATGATGATGTTCATGTTGCTTCTTATTTGCGACAGGTCTACGTTATTCTTATTATACAAACAGTAATAAAAGTCGAGCTTATTGTTATGTAAATCAACTCTTTGTAACGTAATACGGTAATATTTTGAGTTCTAAGAAAATTATTTCGTTATTGTTGTATTATGCCAGGTCTAGTAAGTTATAAACCTCGGATATTGTTGCAGTAAAAGGCAAGCATTGGTGATGTTTTATGATAACTAAAAGAATATCATAAAGTGTTTTTATTCGCGCAGGGTGAAGCTTGGGTTTGGTTGAGGCTCTAGCAAACCTTATTTCTCTGAGTGGGTACTTAGTAAATTACTCACTTCAATTGAATATTGCCGCCTGCCGGCATCAGCATTGCCGATACACGTACAATGAGGAGTTTTAGTTAAAAAAAAACTAGTTCCGCTTCTTTTACTAGATGGCGCAGTAAGTACATAGTTTAAACCTTTCAAACCACAGAGTAGTTTAAACATAAGAAAACGCTGAGACTACCTGCAAAGAAATGTCAAATTCAGTTGAGTGGACCATGAGTACATTGCCTGTAGTATCTCCTAAGTAGTCTGTGGTTCTTCTTAAGTAAATTGTAGTACAGTAGAACTGTGAGATAGATAAACGTTAATATTATGATCCAAAATGAAGCCCAGCTATCCCGCAACTAAAATAAAAATAACGAAAGAGTTTAGAGTTGTCAGTCAGTATAGTGACACATTTCCTCTAACCTGTGGTCTATGCTTGAAACAGTGTCAGTGACAAATTTTGGTAAAACCACAACTGGCGCCATCTATTGGGTCATACATAAAATACGATTAAAAAAAAACGCCTCATTCTTCTCGTGTAGGCAAGTTGTCAGCCCTAGTGTCAGAATTTTTAGCTTTTTCTTAATCAAAATATCTCATATGCTTTCACTTTCCGTTCTTTTCTTCCTTCTCGTGTAAACCAGACAGTGTGGCTCGAAGGCTAGCTACTGTTTGCTTGATGTCAAAAATCTGCCAAGCTGTCGCAAAGCTGACGCATGATGGCAACCAGTCAGGCTATAACCGAGGGCGACAGCTTGATCTGCCAACAGTAATTGGTCAGTTAATTGTACCTTCCTACTTTTCTTCTTATTTTGCTACTTAATTAACTATTTATCAATGAGTCATCGTTATAGCTCTTTTGGGAATACTGGATGCTCTTTTCTTCGGTGATCCAAAAATCGTTGCGCATTTGGGAATGTTGCGTGTTTTATCTGGCTTGCTTTTCTCGGCTTCCATTCTCATAATATGTTGTTATTTACCTACTAGCCCATTTATTTTAATGAACAATAACTTTTATCTGCAACAAGTGCTCAATATAATACCTACATATATACCTACAAAGGACGTTCTAACTAACCATTTATAATTTTATTATCGCGGCTACAGCCCGTAGTAAACACTTATCAAATTCTTTTATCATACATTTTACGCTCAGTATCAACTATCAAGGCTAAATTCCATACAATGCTGAGAGCGGTTATCAAATATTTAGCGGTTTTGCCGTGTATGAGTAATGTATGAATCATTATGGTTGTAGGTACACGGTCCGGTGTGCAGTGTGACGGTATGAGTCAAAGGAAGTTCTGAGATATAGGTTCCTCCATATCGTAATAATTTTATGCTAGACTGCGTGGCTCAAAGTGGTTAACGATTTTATAGAAATGTCTTTTTATATTTTAGAGGCAACATTATATTTACATATTATGAAAGAATGAAATGAAATACTGAAGTACTAAGAAACAATACCCAAGATGATATCAACAGGTTATTGACTGTGTAGCGCTCGTAGTAAAGCACGACTAGCCGTTTCTAACCGATCGGTAAAGTTAAGCAATGTTCGCTGTGCGGTCACTACTCTGATGGGTGACCGCTACAGCAATAAGTGGTATTTACAAAGAAGCGCTACCGTGCTTCGGAGGGCACGTTAAGTCATCGGTCCCGGCTGTTGTCGTAAGACAATAGTCGTTAAGCCAAGTCAGAAGCCTTTGGGCAGCCTAAAAATTCTGGCACCAGGGCTGACCACTTGCCTACACGAGAAGAAGATTGGCTGTGCCATCGTGCATGACATATACACAAATATAACGACCCATATTACTCTATCTGAGAAGTTGCGTAAATCCCATCACATCCCGTGATCCTATGATCAGGGTATACATAATAAAAATTAGCAAAAAATGTCGTAAGACTCTGCTTGTAGAGATGAAGAAAATATTATATGTGTGACAGACCCTGTAGAGCTAAATAAGATCACGTTTCTATTACGACGTATATTTTATCAAGAAATGTTTTTTCTAGGATTGAGCAATTCTAAATATATTACGAGAGTGAAAAAACTATGTAGGTACTCAGTGCCTAATAGATTAGGTTAATTATTGCAAAAACGATAAAATTACAACAAGATAGGAAAAAATTACATCCATAAAAACATTATGTTACTTACAACATGTAATACGTATTAAAACAGAAGCAAAATGATAAAAAACTGAATTATCACAAACAGTTTATCAACACGATGACGTAGTTTTAACTATATTTACATTACGAATTTCATTTGACACCTCGTCATATTGCATTATTGTTAAAATAGAATGCATCACCGGAACATTGTCAGAATCAAATTTTTCCTTTAAACTGGAGTTACCCATTCCTACGTATTTACGACTGATTCACTGTCAAATATGGTCCTTGCTACGAGTTTGTGTATTGTATACATTTAGTAGTAAAATTACATTTCAACTAAACACTACAATCAACGGTGCAGGAAAACATTCCAAAAACCTAAAATAAAGCTCATGTTTAAAACCACAATATTCAGAGAAATTTCATATCTATAATATACGAATTATTAGGACAGGTAATGTACAGAACCTGAGTTGCAAATAATAAGAGTAAAGCGGCGTAACCAAAAAGAATTTGGAATAATTAGTAAATATACTTATGTAGTATTCAATCTATTCATTCAAGATAAATTGCAATCGGAACTTAAAAGTCAATACTAGGTGCAGGTATTTACTTAAAATGTAATGAATGCCCTTATAGATCAAAAGTACGTTCCATAATCAAAAGAAAAAGGAACAAAATTTGTTAAACTGTCATAAATAATCTGAGGGGCTTATCAAATTTTGTAATCCTATCAGTTATTATTTTTGTTATACATAATTATCTCTATACCTATCCATATGGCTTCAAAAATAGAGCATTGAAGATAACATTTGTGTAACTTTTTACGAAAAAACTTCAACCGCGTAGGAACTATCAGGTTTCAATGTCTTAACCTGATAGCTTAATTTACATCTCCAAACTTTTTATCAAATTTAATCTCTATAGTTCCTACTTTAGAACTTAAAATGCTTAATAGAGTGAAGATGCATTTGTTTGTTGGCTTCGTAACAATTTTTGACGTTTTGTGAGATATTCCCTGGATAAAGTTACTGTGGGTTAGTTTTTATGGAAGCTATCTTTAGAACTGTTTTTGTTAAAACATGTTTATAGGGTTTCTTTTACTTGGGAAGAGGATGTTTTCTTGTTGTAAAAATGTCCTTGATTGATGTGAGTTCAAAACTTTACACTCGTTTCTTTACTGCTGCCTTCTTCTTCCTTTGTTTACTTTTACTTATACAAAAATATAAAATACATTTTTCATCACATTAAAACCCACATTTTATTGTATTATTCAATGAATCGCGAGTTTCGTAAGACTATGTAATTACGATAAGCTAATTCTTAGAAGCTCAATTTAGATTCATTGAACGTTATCGTAAAATGAATGAGCATGACCTTGATTAACCTTAGCAGCACACATGTATGTATGTGTGTAAGTTCAACACTATCCAGAAGTTTATTGATAACATGTGGCTTGTTAATATCCATATGGATAGAGAAAAAAGTAAGTAGAAACTGAATATTTGAGATATATTCAAGAGTATATTATAGGCGTGCACCTTATCAAGTAAAACATATGATAGTTACATAACTTACTATGAATTACAAAACATGACAATTTTCTTGAAATCAGGAATAGAATACTACTGTAATGCACCTCTACTTATTATAAAAAATGAATTCCTTATATCAATTCTATTAAAGAAGATTGGCCATAAAACTTTAATCAAAATGACTCCTAAATTATATCTAAAACGACGGACAGCAAATTATGTAAATTAGAGAATAAAAAATACTATCAATAAAAAAACACTATAAATCGAACGGATCTAAAGTGTACACGAAACAAAAATATCAGAATGAAACGAAAATCAGTATTAATGATACTAAAATATATCGAAAGGTATAAAGGTGACCCTCTTAAGCGCTATAAAATTTAAAAGAACAGCATTAACAAGTCGTATTAATCAGACTACGTCATTGATTAATGATAAACATTACTATCTCCCTATTTTGATATGTAAATCTTGAAACCAGTTGCGCAACTGAACGGCTCTTTGATATCTTTTAATGCTGGTGTAAAATACAATGTTGTCATACTTTAAACAGATACAGAGCTAACAAATGAGGAAAAGTAACGTAACAATGAGGAAACAACGTAAACATTTAGTTGTATATCAAAAATGATCAGGTAAATCGGTTACGATGACAGTGCATTTCGCAGAATTTTTAGATTTTTTGCCCCAAAAAGTTATTTTCTTATCTAAACCACTTAAGGTTTGAGTTTTATCAACGAAAACCCTGTTTAAAGATACCACAATGCATTCCTTTCAGTCTAAACACGAACGTAGTTTTTAAAACCTGGTTGTACATATTATTATGGTCTGCTCGGACCCCTTTAGTTTGGTCCAATGCCCTGTCTACAAACCTCGGTGACATATTTGACCAATTGTTTTCATGAATAAATTGATGCAGATTAATAAAGTGGTCGATAAGTGACGTCGGCTCGCACGGTCTTATCAATAACGTTTCACTTGCAACCCGCTTCGGCAGTTCCTTCGCGACCGGCTCTTCGCGCGACCGCATTCTATCGACCATCGATATTTTATCATATACGACATCAAATTATTTTAAAATATATCCCACGCGACCGTTAAAGCATCATCCATCAACGAGTAGAAGTGACAAGTCGGAATTTAGACATCTATGACCTAAACGCGAAGTGAATTATGGAAATGTTGTGTGAAAAGAATTTGTGAATAGAAAATAAAGTGTTTCTCAAAATAAATCTGACTAATGCCGAGATGACGGTATACGAGTCTTATGGAGTATTTAATGTGCATCATACTGATGGGAAACTGTAAGTAGAGGCGCTCTATTTGCTCAAACATTTATCAGTTTGTTTTAGTCATTCGAGTATCAGTAGCAAAGGCTTTGGCAACTAGATATATCAATATGATTTATTGCATTTCCTTGTAGGACGTAACCGATGAGACCATTACAATGTCACAATAATGTGTCACGATAATTTATTACGAAATAAAAAAGACAACGATTTCTTTTCAATAATCGGAAAGCTGTAAAACACATGTTAACAATCTTGTGTAAACAAAGTTAATTATGGCAACAAGGCATCTCTTTCTTTGGCTTTTTTGTTTATTTTGTGGACCCTTGTTTTAGACACATTTACATTTTCGGTTGAAGTCATCATAAAATTCATCAGCGTGCGTGAGCAAACTACTGGTGTTTAACTATTCATACATTTGAATTGCATACTACGGAACTAACGGAAAAGGGTAATAAAACCCATAGCAACACTCATACACGCGTAAATACAGTAGTAAACATTCCCTGTTGCGTATAATTCAAAATGCATAATTTTTCTATGTTATGGAATAAAAATAGTCAAAATATTATATATCTACGATTACTTTTCAAATCGGCAGAAGTTTTCCATAAACAACTGCTGTGTGTTGGTCGGAGTGGGTGCGACAATATATTAGCGATGTGTTAAAATATGGCTTGTCCGTGCAGTTCCGTGCTTTAATAAAATGTTAGACTAACTTTTGATTATGTTATCTGTTGTCACTATACCTTTTCATAATGTTAATCAATAAGATATTTTAAACTACTTTTATATAGAAAAAATACAAGGTTACCATATGCGTCATTTCAAAATTGCTATTGTATTCTAAATAAACTTAAGTATAGGTAAATTCCAGTGCATGTTTATATCATTAAAGCCTGCAAGCGTGCCATAAGTTACATATTATTATCATGTGTATCATCAGGAGCCACAAGGGCCACAATGGACCATTGTTCGACCATTGTTTATGGCACCACGGTCCTACTGTCACTCCTCGAATAAACATACTGTGATATGGGTGGTATGGTATACCATACACTTGGCGTTTAAAGGTTTCCATGTGAGAGGGGAATCATGGATTTTTCAAAATGTTAGCTATTGCATGTATTTCTCATATGATTCATAAAATTTCGGTTAAGTTAGATATAGAAAAATATACCGCAACTACTATGTTCTTCAATGCTTTGTTTATAAATGTAAATATTTTGGAGTTTTTGACCATTCTAAATATTATATTCTATTCATGACCTAACTTTGTAGAGTATGGTTCATGCTGTAGTTTATTTTCATTTAATTTCAGCATTGGCAGTCTGCAATGATCGTAAAGTTTGACTCCACGTGGCCCATCAATTGGCTTAAATTGTGTGGTATGCGCATGCGACGAATACTTGCAAATAATAGCGACAAAGGAGTATATTTATGTACTTCGCTGTCGAAGTTTTGCTTCATTTCATGTGTCTGGAACCATAATTTATCTATTTCATTGTTGAACTTTTGCTTCATTCGATATTTGTAAAAACGTTATAAATTCACGATGTGACACATATCTGCCATTTAAACAAACGGAGCTACTTCCTTGCAGAAATAATTAATGTCTATTTCATTAGCAGTGCTGTATAAATACTGTTTTGTTTCTTCATCGTCATCAGCCTGAAGACCACTGCTGAACATAGGCCTCCCCCATAGAGCGCCACTTTGAGCAGCTGCTTGGCTCCTGCATCCGTCGGCTCCCCGCAGTTTTATTTCTTACTCTATTCTATTTACTGCCGTTTCTTCATAAGTTGTATAAATATTATAACCATCTACTAATGTCAAACAACCGTCCTGAAATCTGTCTTAATAGTTATGCAATCGCATTCTATGTTTTGCATGGGCGCCACTCATTACTTACAGTCATATACTTTGTAGGCGCCTAGAATTTCAAGGTGCAACCCGTTTGTTGAAATAATCGATTGCTTGTTACAAGTACAGACACGTGATAACATTAGTTGTTAATCTAGTAATAACAAATTGAGACATCAATAGATTAGATACAGATAGTCTTTATTTCCTACTAAAATATATTTCATTACTGGTTTCTCATTGTATCCTTTGGGTGTTATCCTTACCTGTAGGTATGGCATCTTGAGTCTTAAATGAGTAGATTTTGGTATATTGTACAAAGTCATCATCTTTACCAATAGGGGTAGATCAAACTATATTGGCTTTACCTACTCAAGGTTTTGCCTTTATTCAGTGATCAAAATGTAGGGTGCCAATCAACTCTTCATTCAAGTTGATTTGTTCGTTCTCTAGTCTTGTTTGTTATGATAACTCTATCTAATAAACCTTGGCATAGTTCCACTGTCTTTTCACTTTTCTTTTTTTAACGGTTTCGCGAAGGTTATCGATTAGTCACGTTTATTTATTTTATTGTCGGTATTTAGGTTTGGTTATTTGTCACAATTAGTCTTTAAAGACCATGTAACAGAAAGATTTGTGATGCCTATACTTTGCAAGATTTTTAATTGAATATTTAAGCACTTTTTACGATATAATGGGTATATTATGGTAAAGTTATGTTTTCTCAATGAGACATTTTCAAAATTTTATTATATATTTTTTATATATAATCTAATCTTTTCATCTCAAATGTCGGTCATTAGATCTCAGTAATGCAAACAATAAAACCCGGGTTTTTTTCTCAAGAAATCTCATGATGTTATGAGTTATATTATGAGAAATGATATTCACATTTCATAATCTGATCTGGAGTTGATTATTATTGGAAATTTAACATTCAAAATATCATTAGAAAAAAAACATTGACAACCTTATTAATGAACACGTTGTAGCTATTGATTAGTTACACCATCTTTTGTCTTTTTCGATCGCTTTCAATATTCGAATGTCAAAAAAGGACAAAAGCTGATGTAACTAATCTAAAAGTACCTACTACGCGTTTATTAATAAGGCTGTGAGAGTTTTAGAATGATATAGACAAATAGCTAGGAGTAGGAAGCCAATTAGTTTATCTTAGTTTATGACACTAATGACAATGTCTATCCTGATTGTTTAAGGTGCCTGATACTACAGACCCTGATACCGTTCCTTTGTCTTTAGCAAAGTAGGTCGTAACGTAAGCATTGTAATTTCTTGTCAAATGTAACTGATAATAAACTAGACTAATGCATCTTTCCAATTTTAATTATTTTGTAAAAAAATCTAAATTCCTACATAAATATAATATCATAATGATTGTATTAAAATTTTTGTGTCGGTAACTTTCATATTGAATTGACATTGTTATTTAAAAACAACTTTACATCCTTGTACTGAGAAACTTAGGTAGGTATTCCATTTTATAAAAACCAACCGCGTTCGTTTTCCGTTTGATATTGTTTGTTATCGGGAGGATTTTGTATTGTTATTAATATTATATTCCCTCCGGTATACTAGTTGACCCACTCCGGCTCCGCAGGGTATAATATGTATAAAAAAATTCTTGCGTAAAAATATATCCTTGTTTCATCGTGACACCCGCACATGGCCGTTTTGGAAAACAAAAAGTATCCTAAATGGTATTCTGAAAAATTATCTATAACCATACCAAGTTCAGCGAAGTCCGTTCAGTAGTTCCAGCGTGATGCGTGTTCAAACGGACGGACCGACACAAAATAAAAAAAAATCTTTTATTTCTATATTGATTAAGAAGTGAAATGCAATCAACATTTTCAACAAATATTCAATGTACAGATTTAGCCCCGTTTACAGTTTTATTATATGCATACTTACATAAGTTTTAGTTATCATATCGTCAGCCTTAGTTATACCTTTGTGAAATTATCCATCTATATTTGGCTATTACCACTAACTGGTATAAATGGTGGGAAGCCAAGTTTTAAATAGACATTTTATTTACGATTCTACACCTTTTATTTACCTTTATATTAAAGATCAACATCGTTGCATTCGTTGCCCTACGTTTTTGCCCATATGAGCACTCCCCCATGTAATTCAATAAGGTTAACTTCAAGTGTAAAAGGTGTGTGATGCGACAGGTGGATTTATGTGTATATTCTAATATGTAGTTGGATACGTGATGCAACCGACAGTTGGATTTATGTTTCTGACAGTTTGATATTTATTTTCTATAGGTACTTATAGGTAGCTACCGTTTGGATTAACCATCTTATGGTTTCAGAAATCACTAACGAAAACACGGTAGTCTTGGATTTAAGTTTTATGCAATGCAAAACGCTTGAATTTGATATCGCTTCCTCTCGGATGCTGATTTGGAAATACCGATTTGTTGTCAAACATTTCTCACCAAATGCGAACCTATTTCGCGCACTCTCGCACTCCTCTCAAAGTGACTATTGAATCGCAATCGTAATTTAGGATAGAGATTTAGTAGAGCTGCATTCCCGGTAAATACATTTATGAGTATTAAATTATTAAAGTAGTAGAGAGGTCCCTTTCCTACTCTTATTTTTGAATAATTTCATTATATCTCATACCTACAATAAGAGCTAGATCTAAAAGATCCGCAGGAGAACTAAAGTGACCGATATAGCTCCTAGAATTAGCAAGTTGAAATGGATTGCCAATGGATTATGGGCAGGCCACATCGCTTCTAGAACTGACAACCGGTGGGGACGAAATATTCTCGAGTGGCGACCACGAACCAGAAGGCGCAGCGTAGGCTGGCCCCTATGTGGGCGGATGATTTAGTGAAATCCGCGCAGAGCCGATGGATGCAGGAGGCAAGCAGCCGCTTAAAGTGGCGCTCTGTGGGGGAGGCCTATGCTTAGCAGTGGACGTCTTCAGGCTGATGATGATGATGACAGATAAAATAAACATACTTTTACGAGTAGATTCCTTGTTATCAAAGGTAAAAAAGCGTTAGCACTTTCTTATAACAATAATTTAAAAAAAGACTTATAGCACCAATTTTATAAAAAGACCTTTTGATAAACTGCTCATTATGTCATGTAAAATTGAAAACTTAATTGCTTTTTCTCTTGTTCACAGGCCTGTTCAAAGGCTCCACGACCACGCTAGACGGCATCGGACTGCGGCCGATGCCAGCCGAACGTCCCAAAACGCTGCGCAAGCTCAAGTCCGTCTACGACTCGTCCCCTACTGAACCACCTCACAGCGTCT
The DNA here is from genome assembly GCA_910589525.2 of Ennomos quercinarius. NCBI lineage: Eukaryota > Metazoa > Arthropoda > Insecta > Lepidoptera > Geometridae > Ennomos > Ennomos quercinarius. The sequence goes on along the minus strand of OU342505.1, from coordinate 8,577,118 downwards.
CCAATGGGGTGGACCGAAATGTCAATGGAGTTGAAGATGAGGTCAGGAGGAGGAGTAACACGACTAGTTCGACTCAGAGCGGTGACAAATCGCTGTCTATACTTAGCCCGTTTGACGAACAGGTAAGACCTGTTACACAAGCAATTCTCATACAAACACACTGTTAATAGATTTTAAAACAACACAAATAAATAATGATCAAGGTTTTGCTTCTAACGTAACTGTTTACGAACTTCCGGTTTTGTACATCATCAAAGAGTCTTTTATAAGTATATAGTACAATGCATTTAACCGGCGAGCCTTAACAAAATTTGCGAGTGAAACAAAATTTTAGAAAATTTGGTATACATCCTTTTTGAACACCTTCATCCGCACGGCAATTGTATCTTCACCAATTTTCATTACTACAATTTTTTCGCTAATGCATTGAACCAGAATCTCTTTATGAATATTGAGTGCATCAAAATTTCATTTTATTTTCGTGAACCAATGAGCATTGCAAATGAGTCGAAAACGGAACAACCACAAATAAATGTCGAATGACACATCAGTGCTTCTAACAACAAGCCCTGTGGTACAACGTAACTTATAATTATGTGTATACGTGACAAAGACAGGAAACGAAATTATCTTTTCAGTGTTCCACCACCTTTGAGGGCCAACTGTCATTTCTGATGTTAATAATATGCCCGTTGTCTGAAATGTTTCTGTGTTCTTCGTTGTTTGAGAATTTTATAACAATTGTACCTAATCATACTACTTCCTCGGCATCTCGCTCTAAACGCAAACAGTTTCCTATTTTACCTCCTGTTTAGGTAAAATGCTTATATTGGCACCTCGCGTTTAAAGTAACTCGATCAAAAGGGTAAAATTTAACAAATTTTGACCATTGGTTCGAATTTGTTAGGTATTTGACCAATTCGTTAGCTATGGATCAAAAAAATCACCCTTATTAAGCTCTTTATTGCACCGTTGCATTTGACTTGCTTCATATATTTAATTTGTCAGATTATTCCATTGGCATTTTTCCCAGTATATAAATTAAATACTCTATGCGTCAGTTCGTGTTTCTCACGGTCACTATCATAAATATTACACAATTAAGTAAATATATGTGTCAATGCGCATTTTACTGAATGCGGGATGCCCTTATAGCTTTTTCATTTATTTTTTCCATGTCCTCTAACATAATGTTATATTTTTCTGCGATAAAATCGAATGTCACGATGCAGGTAGGCAGGTGTGGTGGCAAGGCAGATGTTGTAAATGTTATACAGCCTACGCTGTAATGCGAAAGCTAACGGAAGCGATAAGTTGTGAGCGATGATGTTTTTTGCTTTAGTTAGGTACTTTAGTTGTGATAACGAAGTGAGAAAAGACTGTGAGGATACATTAAAGTTTCTGAACATATCGGTGTTAATAATAGGCTAGTGTCCTGCTATTTTAATAATAATATTCCTCAAAATAATAAACAGTCGTGAAAACAAAAGTTACATATCTCAAAAAAACGACAAAGCTACAAGCATTTTAAAATACAGGAATAGAAAGAGACAGTTCAAACGTGCAGTGACGTCTTTTCTTGCTCCTTCATAGTACCTCATTACTAAGCTGTGGTAGCTTTACATACAATCTCTTTGGCATGTGACGTTTGGCACTAACGTGCGTTTTCCTAGAAACTATGAGGAAGCTCTGTTTTGCAAGAAAGGGACAGGCGATGCCCCCTCTATAAACTTTAAAAGCTTATTACTCCGTGATTTATTTACCGATTTTGCTATTTTTTCTATTATTGCATTTATTTTTAACCTGCCTCATGAAAATAATATTAACTTGTTAATTTTTAATAGCAGGACACTAGCATATTATACCAAGACCGATAAAAAGTGATACATTATCGTAAACATTAGCGTTAATTAAATTAAAAAGCCTTCTAATGGTTATGGTTACAATTTGTTAATTACTGACTTAAAAGTTAATTAAGTTCAATTGTTTTCTCTATACAGCCCACTGGAAACAGTGACCCAATTTCAAACTATTTTTGTACTTTTAAAAGATAAGCTTCTAAGCAGTTTATTTTAACTATGGAAACATTTTCTGCTCCTACAGGAGGAATGGGCTAAAATATCCGAGATAATGGCTTCGTTCGGGAGCAAGCTGGTCCGCGAATCTGTCTTCGTATCTGAACTTGAGCAAGAGTTCACATCTCGATTGGGTCTGAGCTGTTCCGAGTCCAGTCTCAGTCCTTCTGTGGCATCCAACCTGGGTCTGTGGCTGTCAGGGATGGGACTCCATGACTATGAGACTTTGTTCCTAGAGGGTGGTTATGATGATATTGACTTTATTGTAAGTATCTTTTCCAAACATTTTTTTCTTTTATAAATAGACCTTACCTACTACTATATAACTTATACAATAATAAGCTTTACTTCTGCTACTAATAGATACTATTATGTATTCTTTGCTTCTAACAACCAATTTGCAGTTATTATATCAGTAAGTATAGTAGTGGTTATATTATATTATTTTGAATATGTTTTTTTTGTTTATCTATCGTATCAGTGATTACAGTGGTTTTATCTCCTATGTTTTTAAAGTCTACAATTCTCGTTTTAAAGAAAAGCTTTTGTTTCAGAATGGCGTAATAGATGAAAACGATCTACGTGAAATGGGAATAGAAGAAAACGATAGACACAAAATAATTGAATCATCGAAACAATTACCTCTTAAAATAACAGAAATAAGTAATAACCACAACAATAATAATATAAGTAATAAAAACCAAAACGAATCTGTAGATGAATGGTTAAGGCAAATAAATTTAGAACAATATAGTGATACGTTTAGGAAACATTTATATGTTGATATGGATAGAGTAAGAAGAATTTGGGAGGTGGAACTGACTGCTGTGCTGGAAATTCAGAAAGCTGGACATAGAAAAAGGATACTGGCATCTGTTTCTGGAGAGCAGAATGGACCCGCTAACCATATGGAGGATATTAACGCAGATCTCAATACTTTGGTAAGTCATTACAACAGAAACTGAATACTCGTTGAAATTGATATGAACGATTGAGTTTTTTAGTATTAAAATTCTAGATTTTTCTTTCTAGTATTCTTTCTATTCTTTTTATTCTTTTTTTAGATTGAGTTTTTATTTTACTAAACTAGTACAAAGGCGAGTTTGTAAAACTATCACGTATACACCATTGAAATGACACAATGCGCGTCTTCCTCATTTTTTCCCATAAACCACCCATACAAAAGTCTATCGTGTGAAGACTACACATGTTCCCCATACTAAATAGATATTTAAGACCTACTTCGATACCTACTTGGTTATCTGCAAATGAAATCGCAACTAAAAGTGTGGCCGTGATTATTATTGTTTCTATTTTGTCAATTGTCTACAGAATTTAAAGAAGCATTCGATAGAGTAACACTTTGAATTCCATAAACTCTTGCTGCTAAAGATATCGAATCACGCATATTAAACTTTGGTTTCCCATCAGTAACGTCTTCAGATTTATAAACTGAAGTGAAAGCTACTTGTAATAGTTTATGTTCCGGATATATTTTGCCACAAGGGTCATTAGTATTTAATGGGATATACTGATTTAAACTTAAATTGAGTTGTAATAATGTCAGACGAACAAGCGCCAGTTCAGATTTTAATTGTTAATTTATTGTTATGCAAAATTCAACGTCTACGTGGTTAGATAATAATAGGTCCTTACCCCATTTTAATGCTATAATATTCATGAATTTTTACTTTGCGCCAGTTTCCGGTGTTTAAAGTAGTTAGTGCTATAACTTCTCGGTAGTAAATGAAAACTGCAACATCCTCAAAAATAAATAACGGTTTAAAATAAAATTGTCACAAAATATATAAACAACAATAAAGTCTGAAAGGTGGCACCGTTTGGTTGCAAAATTACGTATTCATAGTAAGAAAGTCGTTGAACGCTGCAAATCACAGAGATATCATCAATGCAATAAACTGAGCAATCAGAATGCCTGTAAAAAGGATATCCGGTGATGCTTGAGAGTAAACGATTACCCATGATGTAGGGAGTTGCTACGATACCCCCGGGCTTTAAAGCCAATTATGAAAGGGTGGTGATTAAGTGTGATCACATGTCTACGGATTGCATTTTATAAAATAGTTTATGACATCGTAATAGATGCTGCAACTTAGTTGCTAAGAGTGGTTTAGTTAGGCTTGTACGTTCAAGTTTACTAGGTGGTAGGACTATTCTGCAAAGTTCGTCTAGGTAGGTACCACCGCTTTGCCAGTTATTCTACCGCCAAGCAGTAGTGTGCAAGCACTACTGTGTTCCGGTTTGAAGAGCATTGTAGCTAGTGAAATTACTGGGCAAAAGAGACTTAAGAACTGATCTCACAGTCTAGAAATCCTTTTTAGACTGTGTGATGTCTCAGGATGACGTGCGCAGTGCAGTGTCACGCGAAACTTTATTGTTTTAAAGTTCCGAGTGTCACCGCAAATGTTATGGGCGGCCGTATTGCTTATCATCAAGTGAACGACTAGCTCATCACGTCATTCAATCTCATAAAAAAAAGTAATTTTTAATAATAGTTACACTAAGTAATATAATAATAATTATTGTATTGTATTGTTTTTTGTATTTATTTATTTTGTATTTACCACTTATTATTAAATTCATTTCAGTCAAGTATGCATGATAAAAACATTAAAAAATAAATAATTTAAATTATCAAAATAAAATTATATCATTAGTCTAACGAATGAAAAAATAAGCAATTTATTACAGCGCATAGCCATCACACACGACATCCAAATGTTAAAAAAATTTGTTCGCAGTTTCCTCAAATTGCTTTATTTTCTAATAATAAAAATATTGTTTTCTATGTATGATACTATTACATCGTTCAATGTCAAACCATGAGTTTGCAGCATTGTGTTAGGAAGTGCTAAGATAATTAATGTAATTAATAATAACTCAAAGAGTATCAAAGTTTTTATCGGTGACAAGTAAATCGTTCAGAAAATTTAAACATTTCAGGAAATTTGTATACAATTTTTACAACGTTGATGTAAAAAATAAAAACCGTACCGATATTTCGTGAAATTCACGTGCGCTAAATGCATTTTTAATATATTTAATTCTTATATCAGCTGCTGAAATACTAAAATATTATTATAACCCACGCGTGGTTATCATACACATCATGTAAGCGGTATTTAAATATTCATGACCAATGTAAAATATAATATTTTTATGTCCAGGTGGTTACTTGTTTCTCATAAACGCATTTGTACATTCGTTGAATACATTTAAAGAAGGATCTCTTGCCATATCAGGCTTAAGTCACTACATCGTGGATTAATTTAAAATCAATTTTACAGTGCAATGCAATATTTACTGCCAAAGATTTCAATTTAATGCTGCAACTTTCTTGGATTTACAAAGAGAAATGTTGCTCTATGTTTTAGTACGTCACTAAACATACATTTTAAGAGCTTGAATAAGTAAAATATTTGCTGCATTCTGTTTGAGCTAAGAGGTAATAATATAATTACTTATGATTAAAATAAATACATTTTTTTCTGAGAATTCAATAAGTAATATGTTAGTAGTGGGAATATTAATGTTGTTAGTTGATAGAAACATCCTTGTTGTAGTTGTCCTACATTTTATCACTAACTGGATGCGCTCTGCGGTTTCACGAGCGTATAAAAGTTCATCATCTTCATCGTCATCAACAGCCTGAAGACGTCCACTGCTGAACATAGGTCTCCCCACAGAGCATCACCTTAAGTAAATGCTCGCTTCATCCATCAGCTACCCGCGGTTTTCAACAAAATAAAAAAGTAAACTATCTGTTATTCCAGCTTTAAAGCTATCTCCATTCCAAATTTCGTTCAAATCCGTTCAGCCGTTGCAGCGTTAAGAAGGAACAAACACACACACAAACTTACATTTCTAATATTAGTCTGATGTGATAAAGAATTCAAATAAAACTGATTTAAATACAATTATCGTAAAATTTTCGTTATCTTCACAATATTTACCGATAGACACCATTATTAGCCCATATAAAGACACCTGTCGGGGCGTTGCCTGGCTACTCCCCCATTGCACGTGCATGATAATAATTACCGCTAGATGAGCAATTTGCCAAAGATTAGCCATTTTAATCTCGTCGGAGATTTTGGGGTGTTGAGATGATGATTAAGACGGGGCAAGCAATTTTATAGACACTCAAGCAACACTCAAGTTATAAGTTTGGTGTTAAGTGCTTTGTAGAGTTTCGAATATGATAGACCTGAACTAATAAAGTATTGAATATCACTGTAACTATAACAATAGATAAAAAGTATTAACACAGGTGGTGTACTGGTATGTGGTGATGGTACAAAATATTATCTACTTTAAGCCTGGCTTGTATTTCTTAGTTGACAAGGTCATTGCTATTATATTGTATTAGTTTCCTTGTAGACTCTATACCCAATCTTAAGAACGCACTATCCAAATAATAAAAAATGTAAAAAAGAACTTACATTTTTGAAATTTGTAGAAATAAAGTATAATGTTTTAGTGATGTGAGATTATGACCTAAAACGTTTTAGGTGAGGGTAAAATAACTCCACTCCGTAACCGTATACAGCCATCCCTCTAAGAACTTAATTAACTATATTGTATCGACATAATATTATGTACAATTTGTTTTGTCTCATATTTATTTTTATTTATTTATTTAATCAATTGCATTACACAGACTTATACTACTTAAAATAAAGTAATCTGAATCAATGAACTCTGACAAGAGTGTTGCAATATCGATTTAAAGCAGACAGTAACATAGGAATTAAACACTAACTTATGTAACTTTTGTATTTACATAGTATACTGCTGAGATTAAACATCAAGCAACATATTCTATACCTACACCACAGGAACTTGTCAGTAAGCACCACATTCATCCAGTTGCAGGCATTTTTTTAATTTCACACTCCGCCAACTCTGTATAGGTAATTTAGAGCTCAATTCGAGGTCTATTCACGTCGCTCGTACGAGTGAAGCACTCGGCGGTTGCTGAAACGTGGATACCTAATGGTGAATGCTCTTACTAAGGATTTTAAGTGTAGGTATGTAAAAATGAAATAACAATGGAACAGAGCTAAAAAGTACATATGGCAAAAAAAAAAATTGAAATAGTTGTAATTTTTACACTCGATCCACTTGGCTTAGATTTTGAAATTCATCTACAAATCATTACTTACTCTTAGTAGTGGCTTCTATGGCAATATCGTCAATGTCGTCTACTAAGAAACTTAGATCATCTACATTCTTTAACATCACATTACTTATATTCTAACTACTAGGTGGTAGGACTTTTCTGCAAAGTTCGTCTAAGTAGGTAATATTGAGTAGGTTGAAGGGCATAGTAGCTAGTGAAATTACTGGGCAAATGAGACTTTATGGCCTGATTTCACAGTCTAGTAATCTGATTACTAGACTGTGTGATGGATGTCTCAGGATGACGTGCGCAGTGCGCAGTGTCAAGCGAAACTTTAATTTAGAGTTCCGAGTGACACTGTAATCTATTATGGGCGGCCGTGACGCTTAACACCAGGTGAACGACTAGCTCGTCACGTCATTCGTTTATAGAAAAAAAAATGGAGCTGCTGAAATTGATTAATCATGGGTATAGGTGGAAATAGGATTTTTCCAAAAACATATCTGAACGAGACACATAGTTGCTCGTAAAACTAAAATCTGCTACGGGCGCGAGCCATCCCTCACCATTCAAATCCATTCCACCGTAACATCTTTCTATGCAGTAACCCCTGAATACATCTCTATTCGAATTTTTTATTAACACCCAATGACACTTGCTTCAAATTAGATGGTTCACACTGTTTCCCTTTTGTAAAGTTAGTGTTCTAATTAAAATTTTCCGCCATCCTGTCCTGGGTTTTATTTTTACATTGCATCATTACTTTTGTTTCTCACCTCTGAGGTGTGAATCAGTATTCGAGTGTCTTTTTTCTCTCCGTTTTTATTTTTAGCTTTGTTTGTAACCCCTTTTCTGATTTAATTAGTCGTTTTTTGTGTTTCGTTGTTTTATTCATCGGTTTTTAATTATAAAGTGTTGCTCTGTTTCAGTTTAATGAGATTTTGTTACAAATAGCAATGTCGGATACTTTTAATGATGCGAATCGTCTAATTTAGGTTACAAATGTAATAGTACTTTAGTTATACCATATTGAGAGAGTAGTGTAAAGCTTGACACATGACAAACACATTATTAATCGTCATAAATATATATTTTCTTTAGAAAAACAACATACAGCAGCTTAAAGAAGAAATCAAAGAGAAGCTACCACCATCAGAAAACCTGAAGCCTGTTCCGCCTCCCGTCGTCCCAACGCTGATGCCACCTGGCGGAGAAACCTTAAAGCGCAGCAAAAAGAACCGGCCTGCTCCTCAGCCGCCTAGACCTTCGGACTTGGAGATCAGAGCTCCATCAGAATTGATGGTGGGCGTGCCTGGGGCACTGAAAACTCAGTGGAAGCATCAGCCGTTTGTGCTGGTTACTGGGGCTGTGACATACGTAGCTAATGTAAGTTGTTATACATTTTAACAATTATTTTGTGTCTGGTTGTCGTGGGACCATCACATGGTCTTTGTAGTTTCTGGGTATAGGGAATCTTAGTTTGGGTCCAAGATCTATGTATGTGATCGTTGGGCGTTATTTATTTACTTAATTACTTTTCTATGTCTTTCTTAGTCTTCTTGAATTATAATAAAGCTTTTTTCAACAGTACTTAGGATCTACCGTAGTCAAAGAACTTCGAGGGACGGAATCCACAAAGAAGTCAATACAGAAGTTGAAAAAAACCACCAAAGAACCGCGTGACTCGCCCGACATCATTCTATCAATCAGCTATAGGGGTGTCAAGTTCCTCAATACTATCACTAGGGTAAGTTTCTTTATTTAGCATTTTGTATGTTTACTCTTGGAAAGGTCTGAGTAAGTAATTCTAATAAACTATTTTGAACACAGTACATTTTGGCATCTACTTAGGTAGGTACTTCTTTGATGTTCGTTCAAGTGTGCGGAGTGTAAACATCATTGGGCCATCAAAGGACTTTACTAAACAATACCTCCGACTTATCCCGTATAATTTTTAATTATAGATCATCGTTCACACTTGATCAAACCAGCGACCAATCCTGCCTTTGTGTTTCTTACAGAAGAAGGATTGTTTTTCTCCCCTTTTTATAAAAATATTTTTTGTTAACCTTTCATGGTTAGTTAGTTGGGATAATTAATGTTTCTGCTCCGCTTCCAGTTTTCTCTGATATAAAAAATTGTTTATACCTACTATGAAAAGTAGCCTTTGTTTATTTTTCACGAAAGAAAAGGGTAACGTTTTATATATATGACTTTTACGTAATTCACCACGTTATTATTGTTTCATTGCATTTTATGGTTTTTAGAGACTTTTACTACACCGAATGTCAAAGCTTTAGACCGCGGGAGTAGAAAGAGCTTTTGCCCTCCATTGGGACAAACCTAAAATACGAAAAAATAATAAATATAGAATAGAGTATTTTGTATCTATTATTATTATTTCGCAGTATACACGGTGACATTTAATTGGTTCTTTTCCTTAAATGTACGTACTCAGTCCATGCTATAGAACGCTCCTATATAACTAAAACTATGGATTTAAAACTTAAATCTAGGTATTATCAAATTACTGCGAATTCAAATTCTAAAGAAAAGCCCTGCGACATTGAACAAAAGCACGGAATAGTACAACGTAATAAAACGCCCGACCGAATACTGGCTCAAACAGCGACCGCCGCGCCGGCGCCGCCCGCGGTGACCAATAGCACAAAAAGAATACCCCGCTCCTTTCTTTTGTGCAGCGGATATGCGCGCGGGCCGCTTCCGAAAACAAGTACCAGTCTACCAGAAAATAGGTCAGTCGGTCAAAAACTTCCAGGGGCAAAACTTGTGTCCCGTTTACGCGCGCGCATCGCGATTTTGGACAATGGATTGACATTACAGTTATTCAAATGTTGGGTGGTTGGACATGGTGCGTTTTTATACGCTGTCAAGCTACAACTTAGCAGAGGCTAGGTGGATGTACGCACAGCCACAGCACTTGGACACTTTACGAGCACATGGCATCAGGGATCCACAAGTTCCTAACGTACCCTTTTGTTCGTAGCTGATTTTCTTAGTAGGTAAGTAATTCTGACGGTCCTAAGCCCCGTAAAAGTATGAAGGGAAAATTGGGAGTCTTTTTTAGCAAAGATAAGAGATAAGCCGCACTCGCGTTGTTTTTTGTCTGTGTGAGAGCGGGACGGGTAGCGCAGGTGTTTTTGTTTTATTACCTACCTACGAAACATTTACAAAGCGCTCAGCAGCCGGTGCCCGTGCTGTGTCGTAGCGTTAAATAGACATTTCGGCTGATATCCAGTTATGTAAAGAGGCATTAATTTTTTTTTATTTTTAATTGCACCTTGTACGATTATTCTATAGCATGGGCTGAGTACATACATTTAAGGAAAAGAACCAATTAAATGTCACCGTGTATAGACGAGATGAGAAAATGTTTTAATTAAGTTAATCCATGAATGGATTGTTAGTATCCTAATCATATAAAATTATAATTGATAATACATATTTACCTAGTATAGTATGTATTTAGTGGATTTAATTTATTTCATAATTATTTCCGACAGGAGTTGATCTGCGAACACGAGATTCGGAACATCCACTGTGCTTGTCAAGACGCTGACGACCTCACTCACTTTGCGTACATCACAAAAGACCACGCCACCAGAAGCCATTACTGTCATGTCTTCAGAGTCGCTACTATGGTAAGTTTTCCGTTTGTAATTTACTTGCTTAGGTATCTTCATTGATTTTTCTTTATGAAACCTTCAATAAAAACCTTCTTTTTTTTTCTACATCAAGGTATTTACAATCAGTATGTGCTTATTTACAGGATCAGGCGACCGAAGTCATCCTCACATTAGGCGAAGCGTTTGAAGTGGCCTACCAAATGGCACTAAGAGAGCAATCTAACAGAACTCGAGTTACGCAATCATTGGCCAAAACGCCTACTCATGATCCTATGACTACTAGCAATAAGGAGAAACCTAATGTTAACCATGGGAGATCACATTCCATAACCGAGATCAAACTAAATGGCCATCAACTCAAAATAGCTCCACTACCTGCTTCGTTATCTAATGAAGACTTTCAAGCTTCTACAAGAAACTCTGATGGATCTAGAAGTCCAAGAACTCCACTTCTCAAAGCTCCTATAGCATCTACTGAAGAATTGTGAAAGGTAATGCTCACGAAGCCTATGAAAACTTGTCGTATGAACAACGATGTCGTCAATGTAGAGATAATAAAGATTGATAATGAAATTGAATTGAAATGAAATCGTAAATTTATTGTGACGTTAAAATAATTGTCAAGTCAAAATTGAATTGCAAATACAAAGTTACGGGCCTACATAGCCTTAAGTCTTCCGACATGAAGCGATACTTCCATTCTAGGATTTGTACGAATCCTTATATTAGGTCAAAGTTTGTAAAAGCGTAACGTTTTTCTCGAATCTTTTTTAATTGCATTGACGATAATGTAGTCGTCTGTATTCAAATAATAATAACTATAGTTATGAGTGTTAGCGTTACGCTGATATATATAAGCCAGATACCATATCTCTGGCCTATTCTATGTTAATAATTATTAAGATTTCGACACAGCTTTTGAAAACCATAAACCTTATTTATATGAATGTATGATAGTTAGTTAAATGAGCAGTTTTACTATTGAATAGTAAAATTTTAGGGGCTGTTATATTTATTGTAAGTTTTGTTAATTGTATATTTTTGTTTGATGTTAGTGTGTATGTGTGATTTTTTTTTAGAAATATTGTGTTAAAATTGGAATAGTAATGATTTAGTAAGATATTTTTTTCTGGACGTCCGTTGAAACATACCTGCTTATAAAAATTAGAAATGGCTTTTATGTTTACTTTATCATTGTGAAACTAAATTAAATATTAATTAATAAATGATGTGCAACTAAAATTTTAATCTTAATAAACAATTAAAATCCATTCTATGATTATGCGGTTAATGAAGTAAAATGACTATTGCTTTAAACATATTACAAAAAATATTGATAAAGTAGTTATGCTTTGTATCATTTTACGCGTTTTGAACATCGTAATGATATTTTAATAGGCCTAAAATACTATAATCTCGATATTAGATATTAGGTGAACTACAATAAAATACGTTACCAGTTTTTCGGTGTCGTATATTGTGTATGAATATTGTATTGTGTATAAATATTGTTTCAGTGAAGTACATAAATAGTTATAGTTTATTACTATTATGAGTCGTTACAACACACATCTTATGATAAACGAAAGCAAATGCATCTTAAACATATAGTACATAAAACATATCAACCAAAAGAAAAAATATATGGTTTAATGGCTAAGCTAACCAGTTCTCTTTAAAGTATTTCAATCGCATTCATCCATAAAGGAGAGACCTTGTTATATTGGTCTTTTAATAGGAAGGTAATTTTAAAAATTATTCGTGAGCTTCCGATGTTAATTTTGCATATAGTTATTGAAAACAATCATTTTGTCTTAGACATGAACAATATTTAGGAAATATTTGGGTGTTTAATTCAATTATGGCAACTGTTTGCTCAAGCCAGTGGCGTTTTATTGTATATCAAAATTATTGTTCAATATGTTCATGCATGTATGTCATTATTGTTGTAATCGGCCTTATGTTTTCATGTGTAACATTTTAGAAGTCTGATTTAATTAATTGAGATTTCTTGTAATCCTTGTGATATAATTTGAAAGTAAAAGTATTCAAATCATTTTTATTTCTTTCATTTAGCATATTTATCCTTGTTGCTTGTGCTTATATTTATATATAGAAAGTTTATGTATGTTTATATGTATTTCTCAGCTTTTTATATGAAATGTTATTGTTAAAACGAGCTAGATAATATACACATAAACGTACCATAGAAATGTTTAAAAAATATTGGCTTATCTGTAGGTAGATGTGTATTTATAGGATTGGAATAAAAATATGAATATTTACAGTTTAGATCCACCAATATAATGGATTGTGCCAAAATGCAATAATACAGGAAATAAAAGCCAATATTAAATCCGCGATTAAAAGATTTGATATTATTGCTCAGTGAATATAGTTTTTTATACAATAAGCTCGATAATAGGCGTCCATTTAATAAGTAGCATTTGATACACTGTTTCTAGAGCTTATGCCTTTCTCTGCTCATTAAACACAAAAACTACAACTTATTTTATCTGTCAACAAACTTTGACTTTAACATATTCTAGAAAGTACTTACCTACTTGCTTTAACTGCTGCACAAGTCACAATGTCATTAAAAGCGTTATACATATATTAAAATGTTAATGATAAATTCAGATTGAGAGATATGATATATTTAGTGCACACATTCATTATAATGAAAACGAGACCATTATTGGTTTTATTTTTGTTAATTTTCAAGTCACAGGACCCAAATAAGTACATAGGTGTATAAAAACAATTGATGAAATATTAATATCACTGAAAGTATACCAAAGATACTTCTATAATTATATTAATCGTACCGTAATAAAATATTAGCTATGATAATTATAATAATATAATTATAAACTTACAACGTATATTTATTCTCAATGATTAAGAAAATATATAATTGAGGCATTAGCAGAGGCCAATTTAAAACTGTTATACATCATATTAATAATTTAGAAACGTATTATTATGTTATTTAAAAATGCATCAACGCATAATAATGATTCAGAATGTTATTATTGCATAATATAGTTTTTTAATCATACAGTTAATAGATAAAAAAATAAGAGCGTAAATATATATTATAAAAAGTAAATTAAAATGAATTTAATAATAATCACTGCCGAGGATAAACGAAATGTTTTATATACTTTTATAGTTTTATATATTCAGGTTGCTTATTTCTATAAACACACTTATTTATGTTATAAATATCATTTTTATTATGCTTTTATAAAGAATTATCTAGAAATAATAAGTTATAAATTAGTGTTTATTCCAACGACGTATCTTCTATGCTTTAATAAATCTTACTAAATACCTATCTATCTCTATAATAATTATACTATACTATTATTATTAGTAAAATATTCTGCTTTCTATGAGACTTTAAATTTTTATGAATCTGTGAGTGTATATTATGATGATAAAAGAAATTTAATTTGATTTACAAGAACGTGGGAATATTCCCAATAATATTATTATTATAATTTTGTAGAGTAAAAATGGCCCTAATAAGTAATGGCCCAGGAAACAATAAAACGTCAAATGTGATTTTATTATTGACTGGCCTGATAGCTCAGTTGGTAGTTGGTCTGCCTTCTGAACTAGAAGTTGTGGGTTCGATTCTCACCCGGGACATATTATACATTTGTGTGAGGAACGTAGGTCTTGGTTCTGTGTCTGGATGTTATATTGTATTCTATGTATGTATTTACAAACAAAAAAGTATCTAAACTGGTGTAAATACTGCTATAGCGTATTTTATTCAGCTGTAAGTGCTGTAACGTTTTATCTGCCTATACTACTGGTAGAATAAATGTAGGTGCTACGAACTATTGGTTGTCTCCCTTACTCACATAATTAATATACTGGGTGTTGTTTTGCATCCTCTCCATATTTGTAGGGTTTATTGTAATGTATACACTGAATCACCTAATAATGTCATGCAATGTAAGAGCTGTTCAACCGAATACCAGCATCGCGGTTTTATAACCGCACAGCTCGTCACCGTTAAAAAGCTCATCCACACCTCGTGGACCCATGGAAGTCTCGCACAGTCCGTTTCACGAGGTCATTTCTGCCACATACTTGCAAGATGTGAAATGAGCTATTCTCTGAGGTGTTTCCGCTGAGATACAACATGGGGCACTTCAAGCGACGGGTAAACAGAGTTTTAAAAGGTTGGCAACGCATGGGCAACGCCTCTGGTGTTGCAGGTGTCTATAGGCGACGGTAACTGCTTACCATTAGGCAGGCCGTCAGCTTGTTTACGTGTCCGTGTTATATAAAAATATATGTTATTCTAATTCCAGACTTAATTAGTAGCCGAATATTTATTAAATCACTTATAAGATGAACCACAAGTAGCCCCGTAGGACGCCTTTGTGTGGGTGTGTGGTGCAGAAAGGAACGCCTTAGACAAGGTGATTTCACTATTTTCACAAAAAATCATCTTGTTTCAAATGAGCTCTCACACACGTACGGTTTTAATATTAGAGAATAATTTTTTTATAAAGTTTAGTTTGTAGGTATTAATTTTTCTATTGATTCTTGTTCTATAAGTGCAGTAGATCAACCTCTGTAAATATTGCAGGTTTGCACAACAACACCCAGTGTACTTACGTGTAACCTGACCGTTGGAAAAATAACACTACTTACTATTCCTGGACATAGCTTGACAAGTAATTATTCTTGAGTGACCTAAATCATCATATACATGCCAGATTCATATACTATATATTTATATATCAGTAGAAAAATATCGGTTGTGTATACTTATCTTTTATTTACACATAGTAAAATTATATAATATGACCTAAATATAATAATATAAATAATATTGTAGCTGAGAATATTCATATATATATATAATTATTATTGTAAATACCTATGCGTAATTACATTAAATTTCAATAAACAGTGACCTATATTTACTGCTGTATTATTTATTTATTTACAGCCAAACTTTCTTCAATGTTTAGTTCTTAAAAAGGCTTGTTTTTACGTTACTTACTTAATAATTGTATATAGGTTTAGTACAGTTACTAAACTGTATAGTTACATACGTACACACCTAAGTATCTACTTATTCATACTTCCATATAAGTATACCTACTAATCGAGTGGCGACCACACGCCGGCGGGGTAATTACGTAAAATTTGCAACAGCAATGCGACAGCAGTAGCGAAGCATACATTCTCGAAACCACTAATGTGTATGACAGCAATCACCGCGAAATTTACGCCTGTCGCAAACCTGTTGCGAATTAGGTAATTAGGGGCGGATGACGCAGCGTACGCCGCCACTCGGTGAACCAGTTATCTGTACAAAACCGCAGGGAGCCGGTGGATGCAGGAGGCAAGCAGCCGCTTAAAGTGGAAGCCTATGTTCAGCAGTGGACGTCTTCAGGCTGATGATGATATATCTACTATATAAATGCTAAAGGTGATAGTGCCTATCTAAAGATTGGAGCAATGATGCCTGACGGAAACGAAACATTAATGAATAAGATTTCGAAGTTCGAAAGACAGCATTTTTTTGCTACCCTTCCCGGGGGCAATCCATGTGGGGGCAACTGGTAATATAAAGAAGAAATGGAGCTGACGCAACGCAGGTCCTAACACCACTACAGAATAATACTTTTGACTGGCCTGATAGCTCAGTTGGTAGTAGCTCTGCCTTCTGAACTGGTGGTTGTGGGTTCGATTCCTACCCAGCAAAATCATTTGTGTGATGAACATACGTGTTTGTTCTGTGTCTGGGTGGTGTTGTAATCTATGTATGTATTTACAAACAAAATGTATTTAAGTATTGTATTATCAGTCATCTGGTTCTCATCGCTCAAGCTTTGCTTAGTTTGGGGCTAGATAGCGCCGTGTGAAACGTCTACACACATATTAATATTAATAGTAATAGATGATTATAATGGAAGTACTATTTAGTAATAGACAGCTAATTCCTATTACCAACAGAACACTCTGAATTGACAAGCAGAAATGGCAATGGTTAGGCCATAATCACTCGCAGAACTGACAACTGATGGGGAAGAAAGGTTCTCGAGTGGCGACCACGAACTGAAAGACGCAGCGCACCCCACACTAGGTGGACCGACGACCTACCCAAAACCGCGACCAGCCGTTGGATGCAAGAGGCAAGCTGCTGCTCAAGGATGCTCTATGGGGGATGCCCTATGCGCAGCAATGGATGTCTTGGACTTCCTGTGATAGTTACCTATTTAACGTAGCAGTGCTAGGCTAGGCTAGGTAAAATTGGTAGTTGCAACCAAGTTGGTAATGATAGCGGCTGTTACAAAATTATGCGTAGTGTAAGGTTTTCGTCGTCAATATTTGATGCATAGCTTTAATGTCTATACTTAGCCATTATATGAAAAATACCCTTCGTTTCACCTTCTTCGATAATGACAGGCGAATTTTAGGTAACTTACCTATTTATTTAGTAATCATCATTCTCCTGGTGTTCGTTTTGGCAAACACACAGAGACCCGATTTGAGAGCTCTAATTTGCAATTTACTGTGTAACGTAAGTCTTCGAACTAAATTATACTCCACTAAATACATCCCGCACTTCCATATTGACAGAAAAGATTTGTGATTTTAACTTTTCAAGTAATTACAAAAATATTAAATTAAATTTGATTTTTATTGACAAAGGCTTCAACAAAAGTTCTAATATCTCCGGATTTTTATCTAACATCGACAAAATATTGTTACCAAAACAAAACTTTATTTCATAATTTTTTTAAACTACTGCAAATTATTTCATAATTTTAAATAATGCTCTTATTTATATATCAATAAATGAAACTAGATATATTTGGTCAAACCAACGGACGCTGCAAGCTCGGTACCGCGCGCGCGGTGCTGAGCTCACCAAAATGTAATAGCCACCTTATCAGATTTCCTATCCTCATAGGTAGGACTGGAAAACATACGCCTACATTGGGGAATTTTACCACTGCACCCACCACGTGAGGCTAAGGGTGGGTGTTTTGACCCGTAGTTAAAGTAATTAATGGTCAAAAATGCTTACAAATTCTAACCCATGGTCAACACTTGTTAGAGTTTTTAACCATTGGTTACCTTAACTGCGGATCAAAAAACCTGCCCAATCACGCATACTTAAATATAATCTTATCAGACAACTCACAGATAATAAATAATAAGTAGGTATTCTAGAAATTTTTCCCCAATCATTTTTCGATTACCTATCAATAGGGCACTTTTTTTTATCAAACTATAGGCTAACATTTGACCACGGTCTCACCTGATGGTAAGTGACGACGCGGTCGGCGATGGAGCATGCTGGCCTAGAAGATACCGGTTCACTCTAGCCTTAAAAACTCCCAGAGTTGTATTTGTCAGGAAACAACCAACTTTTACTAAAAAACTTTACATTATTTAAAAATAGCACTTACCTATCCACAAAACACCTATGTCTTAGAGATTATATCCGCATTAAACCACAGCTTATACGCGAGCTATCAACAAAATCCAATAATAAATTCAACTCCACATTAAGGGTGGATTTGACCAAACTTAGAGTTATGCGCGAGTAACTATACCAGAATAAATCTATTCCACGATCTTAAACTAGAATAACTCATTAGTCGTTTTACCATGCAATACAAAGTATAGAATACTTATACGCGAATAGCGGAGTGAACGATGAACGAAACTATTACCCAGGTAACAATTATTGTTCTACAACGCCAAGGTATTAAAGTTTATGTCATAGCAACTCAATTTTGTCGTATTATAGTGCAGGAAAGTAAATGTTGGAATTATATGACGCGCTGCCGCCATTAAAATATTCTCGGAATAGTTTATTATTCCACCAAAAACGGTAGTATAAGTTGTTATTCTCGAATAGGCTTGAGCGTAGATGGTAAAATGTGAAATTGGTTTACTCTCGGATAACTGGCGATTTATTCTAAGTATAACCCTTACTCTCGTTTGGTCGAATCCACCCTAAGCGTCGTAAAAAGGCGTCTAATTATGTAAGGGTCATTAGGTTAGCCGAAAAAAGGCTAAATTTTAAGCATCATTTATTAATCTCGGTTTGGCACGCTAGATTAGCCGTAAAGGATGGATCGACGCTGATCCGGGGTGGTTGGATACTTTACTTGAAATATATATAGTAGGTATTTAGGTTTAGTGATTAACTCCGAAGCAGTCATTAGGTTAAAAAATAGCGGCTATTTGGCAAAGGAGTTATATCCTTTCCAATGACTAATAAAATAAATAAATAAATTTGTAGACATTTAGAGATAGGAAATCCTTAGCTAGGGGTCTACAGTCATCATCATCCTCTTTGCCTTTTTCCCATTTGTTAGTGGAGTTGGCTCCCAATCTAACCTGTAGCGGCGAGCTACCAAAATTACACGAGCGACTGCCTTCTGACCTCGCAACCCATAAGGAACCAGTAACAGGGATGGTTAGATCAGGTGTCAGATTCTATCAGGCGTCTGACTACCCTTAACGATTGCCATAGATGTTCTTATGACAACTGGGACCGACGGCTTAAAGTGCTCTCCGAGGCACGGAGCGGTGGCATCGAAAACTGCACATAACTTACTAGATAAGTCATTGGTGCAGGGCCGAGGATCGAACCCGGTGTCGTAAGATTGCGCACATGCTACTGCTCGCCCACCATCGCTCGGGTCTATACTACTTATTTATTTTATTATCTGTGCTGTCCTGGATATATAATATATGTGATCGTTGGGCGTTATTATTTATTATATCATAACGGAGAAAATTTAACTACATTTTGAATTTATAAACACACAACTTTGTTTTCTTTACGTTTTTTATGATCACCTAAATGTATTATGTCGGCAAGATATAGTTACATTTTATAAAAAGAATTCAATCATAATCATATTAATTATTATTGTCCATCGGAGTGTATGTAAACTCAACGAATGGTATCAATTTCAACAACCGCAGTGGCATTGGAGTGTAAACACCCAATTACACTCTTATTCCTTTCAACAATTCAAATTACTATTGAGTGGGGTCCATTATAATCGCCACTTGCGATAAGTACTGCATTATTGGACAAATGCTATAATTTTGACCACATGTTATTTTTGACAAAGCAATAGGAGGTTTTCTGACAGCCAAATTAAAAATAAAATTAGTTCTTAAAAATCCGTTAGATGGCGTTGACGAGACATGGCGTGAATAATTATCACTACCATGTCTGTGGTTCTGAAGATTTTATGCCACAGATTAGAGAAGAAAACAATACTGGAATTTATGTGTAGGCCATAGTAGTGACACTGCGCTATGAAAGAGGGCACAGCCACCTTGTAAAAAAAAATTGCCATGTCCGCCATGTCTCGTCAGTGCCATCTTTGGCTGTAGAACTACGTTCCGTCCAGCTGTCAGAAAATCCCCTATTATGTTGCTCAAAATGGCGCTCTGCGGGGGAGGCCTATGTTCAGCCGTGGACATCTTCAGGCTCATCATCATCAGCCAGTATCAGTCCACTGCTGGACATAGGCCTCACCACTAAGCCCGATTCTCGGCTTATCTCATCCAGCTGCCGCCAGCCACTCTGAATATATATATCGTCGCTCCACTCAAGAACACGTCTACCCCAGCGGTCGTCGGTTCTGAGGCAAATGTGACCAGCCCACTGCCACTTCAGTTTGCTAAGTTCTCAGTTTGCATCTTCAGGCTGTTGATGATGAATTATGGAAAGACGGTTCCTTCCTAGTTTTAATGGAATTGTGAACCTATGAAAAACCAAACTTACGTAAGTTTGAATAATGTAGCTTGGGTTTGGGAAAATGCTATGAAAGAAGTGTTGCGATGGAAGCTAAAAACAGGAAATATAGAAAAGAATAAAACGTGGTGTTAAAACTACGTATTAGGTAGGTACCTGAAACTGTTTGCTCTAATGGTTGTGTGGTAGGTAGGTAATTGAAAGTTTATTAGACTAGTACTCGCCTGTACTAAGGTTTGTCAAATCTTAAGTCCGCACTTATCTCTTTAGGAAGTACCTTACTCAAATGCGTTGCAATAGGTACGTCATAGAGGGGAACAAGTACGAACTTAGGAGATGTGCAACTTTATTACCTACAGACGGACATAAGAGCCATAGTTAGGGTTGCCATCTCCAAATTTTGAAACCCAGGATATGAAGGTAGAGAAACCAGGACATTTTGGTATAAAACCAGTACGCATTATAAGAGCAGTACTGCACTGAAAATAGCGTCGAAAACAACTAATAGCAATCACATTTTTTGACCAAGTGAACGTAGTGAGCAAAATCTCAGCTTCAAATCACGAAAATTGCTGAGGTAAATTAAGTGCGGAACTACGAGCACGAGTGTGAGCAAGTGATATATTATGGTGAAACGTGGTTTTCGTGTTCAAAATTCCATAGAAGCCTCTAGTAATGTTGCCATCACTTTACTAGAGCTTAGGCTAGGCTTAGACTGGACTATGATGACCCAGACTGTGACTAAGACATGATTTTGCGTGAAATATTCTTTAACACGATGAAAAATTACAATACTTGACACTGGCTAAATACAAGTGTGGAGCCCAAATATAAGAAAAAAAGAATAATTCTGTTTAGGCCACAGATTAGAGAAAAAAACAATTGGTTACACTGTGCCTCTGTGGCTTAGGCAAATAAATTATGTATCCGTCGAGGGTATGAGATAATAATGTACCGCAACAAGGTATCGGGCTATCAGCACTGCAATTATGATGCACCGACCGGCTTGATCACACGACTGAACCGATCTGTCGATGATGAGAAATTTGCCGCTTTGCCTCGCGGAAATATTACGGTGCTTCGGCTAGAGGTTATTGGAAATTACGGATCTAGATTAGATTTCCGGGTTAGGGGCAGATTGGGAAATCTGGATCACATGCTAGATTTTCCAATCTGTCAAATACCGGTCATAGGGTAACATTCTGCATGCGTGTTACTGTTAATCGATCCTTACTAGACATGGAAAAAAGTACCGACAGATCTTTCTGGAGGTCAGGTGGAAGAAACACGATCAAAGTAACTAGTATATCTAGTATTACGAAGAATTTTTCCTCTGGTTTCGTACGCGCAGCATAAGGGAATAAAATAATAATCTGGCTCTACTTTTTATGGTTATAGTTTGCTGTAACAGTATTTTTATAATTATAGTTTTGAAAATAATTATCATAAAATAATTAACGACTCGCCCGTCACGTCATTATATTAAATTAACAAAAAAAACATTATAAGGCTTTTCCATTTGGTAAATTGTGACAGCCTATAGAAAATTGTGGGGTAACTTTGTCCTAGCGTCTTGAAAATAAAATCCATACAAATAAATACACATATTTAGCATTACCTCTTTACAAGGCTACGTCGCTCGGAAAAAATTGAGGGATGTGATGAGTAGAAAAAATGTAATATCGATTGATCGTGAGTGGTGGTCAGTTAATCGAATGAAAGTTTACCGTAACTTCCTTGGTTTGCTATGTATAGCCCGAAAACATCGTATCTTTGGTGTCAATGTTAACAAGATGACTGCGTTTTAATTCTACAAAATTATATTAATAAAATGTTAATAAGAAAAACGGTGAGTGACGTTATAAATATCATATTAATTATAAAATATTTATAATGTACTTTTGTTAATTATTTACTAACAATAAATAAATAAAATCGGTACCTAATATTTTATTTGTTATTCGAGGCTTTTAGTAATCGATTTCGATTGTAACATCATTTTAATATTTTCATGCAATCACTAGTTCAATCTGTCTAGAATACAATAACATAGTGGAAAGAGTGTAGTCCTCGCCAAATAACAAACAGCATTCAACATACGTTCCACATTAAGATTCACGTTGAAAATCGCGACACTCGAGTACGTTCACGTCGCCGTACGTTAATTACGCACGCGCGCGTGACTCACGTAATTAGCACGTAATTACGACACTACGGTGGATATGATGACGTATTTTGTTGGAGAGACTTCACTGCTTAGTGCTTACTGGCGTCTCTATGAAGACGATAAATAAATAATTTGAATTTCTACTATTTTATTCATGTGGTTTTATGATAGCATTTGTGACCATTTGTATGATCATAATTCTAATATCGTTTTAATGTCATGTTAATCAACTTTACTTGCTGACGTTTGTCTTTTCAACAGTATATTTATACAATATTTTCATAAAAGTAAGAAGTGTTAAGTGTTGAATGTTTTAGATTAAAAAATGTAGCCTTAAGTATATGATGTCAAATAGGGTTGACACTGATAATTATCATGTAAGCGTAAACACTGCAACAACACTGCAATGAACCACTGCGCTGGCTGAATGAGAAACACGATTATCGAAACACAATTTTTTATCGATAATTCGTCATTTATGTTACTTATAACTTTACTAGCAGCGCCCAGCGGTTCCACCCGCGTTCCTACAGGAACCGTTCCCGTTTTCGGGATAAAATAAGCTACTTCCATACCAAATTTCATCCAAATCCGTCCAGCTGTTACAGCGTGCAAGAGTAACAAACATACACACATATGCACAAATTTTCGCCTTTATAATATTAGTGTGATACACATAAAGCCATAAAGCCCTATAAAACCAATCTTATTAGACTAATTAAAACTCAATTAATTTTGTAATAAAACTCACGTTAAAAACTCGAATTTACGAGCACCCTACACCATAACGCCACGTATTGGGGTCGTATTAACGTAATTAAGTTTATTGCGACACCGCGGGGGGAAAGGGGGTTGTAGGAGAAGGGGGGAGCTCTTTGACTTTACATCTTGAAAATTGTATTACTCACTTAGGGTTTCGGTAGAAATTTTATTAAAACGATTGTGGTTAGGATTCTGTGTGTTTTAATTTGGATTTACATTTATAATGTCCAGTATTTTATGTATTTACCGTTGTCGTATTTTTATATCTGAAAGGTGACTCAGCAATAAAACGTAAAATAGACGAATGCTTTTTTGTTGTTATTGGCTTTGTTGGTGACAACCGATGGGGAAGAAAGGTTTTCGAGTGTCGACTACGAACCGGAAAACGCAACGTAAGCCGGCCCCCCACTAGGTGGGCTGACGATCTGGTTAAAACTGCGGGGAGCCGATGGATGCAGGAGGCATGCAACTGCTCAAAATGGTGCTCTAGGGGAGGTCTATGTTCAGCAGTGGACGTCTTGAGGCTGAAGATGATAGGCTTTGATAAGCATTGTTTGACTACATCACGCCTGAGCAGTAGAGACATGTTTATTTAGAAGATAAAGCTTTCTTCTAAATGACGCGTACACACTTTCGTTTTTGAAACTTCCAGAGAATATAATTAAAGTTCTTAAAGGCTTGCAAAGAGGTCCACTCGAATAAATAATTACATGGCTGTGATTCTATTTTTTAGTCATGATGCTGATGTTGTTGAATCATCATCATCATCATCATCATCATCAACAGCCTGAAGACGTCCACTACATCCATCGGCTCCCCGTAGTTTTCACCAGGTCGTCGGTCCACCGAGTGGGGGTCCGGCCTACGCTGCGTCTTCCGGTTCGTGGTCGCCACTCGAGAACCTTTCTTCCCCATCGGTTGTCACTATGATAGCGTAAGAAGCCTAAAGTTTTTCAGAGTAAGCTACTTCCTTTTACAAGTAGGCTTTTATAAACTATTCCCTAAAATGCTCAAGATCATGTCTCGAAAATATACCAATTTCTACCAAACTTTTACCGCGCGGTTTTACGGTAAAACCTTTGTCCTGTTCACGCGACCCGCCTCCCAATGCGGCTATTGTGCGCGGATTAAATTATATTTCTAAGCGAATATACCGAGATCCTGTCGCCGAGGAAATTGTTTCTGCGGTCTAGAAGAGTTTGGAGTTGGTGAATTTTTTGGAGTGTTACTTTATATGTAGGTATCTTCTCGTGTAGGCAAGAGGTTGGCCCTGGTGTCAGAAGGCCTAAAAATTCTAACTTGGCTTAACGACTATTGTCTTACGACAACAGCCGGGACTGAGAATGGGCAGCAGCGGTCTCCTCGGTACATTAAAATCTTCTGATAGCTAATAGCTCAGTCGGTAGTTGCTCTGCTTTCTGAACTGTAGGCTGTGGGTTCGATTCCTACCCAGGACAAACATTTGTGTGATGAACATAGGTGTTTGTTCTGTGTCTGGGTGTTATATAGTATTCTATGTATGTATTTACAAACAAAAAGTAGGTATTTAAGTATTGTATCAGTTATCTGGTTCTCATAGTACAAGCTTTGCTTAGTTTGGGGCTAGATGGCGCTGTGTGAAACGTCCACACATATCTATTCATTTATTTATTTTCTGCGATCACCAAGCTGCCTTTCAAGCATGGTGATTGTGGGGAAGCTTCCTATGATGGCACCCAAAGTGGCATTTTATGGGGACTTACTTGTTACGTTGTGTGGTCTACGTATATCAGTCAGGTCCATAGTGTACGTCATTTTATCGGAAAGGCTGGTTACGAAGAAATGAGGTTCTGATTTCGTGTGGATGGTTGATTTGATCGCAATTCTCTTCACGCTACGCCGATCATTATTTTTTCCACGTAGTAGATATTATAAGCCTTAAATGGAATTTAGTTTTAGAAATTCGGATATAGACTGGTTTTGACAGTTTTATTATTGTGTTACGTCGTATTATAATCATATTGAATAAGTTTTTTTTTATATTTAACCAATAGACAGAAAAGAATATACATTTAGATATTTCAGTCCTAAACAATTAGGTATATACTAGGAATAAATCTATAATAAGCTGCATAATATAAAAAGATTCTGCTGAGACACTAAAAAGACGCAAATACTGTAACCTTGATAGCGGTTTTATATTTGCGCCTTTTGGAGTTGAGACGCTTAGGCCTTGAGGACCGAGTACTCACGAAATTTTCAAGACTCTTCTCAAATATACCTATAGTTAAATAAATATATAACGCCCAATGACCAGATCCTGGACCCTAACTAAGATTTCCTGTATCTAAAGACCCACGAACTATGTGGATCATGGTCTCACGAGACCCGAACACAGAACAATGTATCTGCGCTTTTTTCCTTATGCATGTCTTTTAGTTCTGTCGCGGGAATCAAAGAGGAGACCTATGTTCAGCAGTGGGCATAAAAAAGGCTAAATATGATGATGTGATTTGTTTATCATCATCATCATCATCATCATCAGCCCACTCTAGTCCACTGCTGGACATAGGCCTCTCCTAAAGCACGCCACTGAGCACGATCTTCAGCTCTTCTCTGCCAGTGTTTGTTATCAGTTTACAAACTACATAAACAAAGAAGTGTTTTTAACTCCCGACGCTTCTGGCGCAAATTACGTTCAACCCTTTACGATTACTACGAAGTAAGAACCTTCAAAAAGCTACCAAACTGACACGCAAGTTTCAATACGAGTTATCTCAATACGCTGGTACCGGGTGAATCAAAATGGCAAGCGTGTAACTCGCCGAGCTCGCCCTGCGCGGAGTCGTCACGTTCGCGCCTCGCCGCCCGCCTCGCTGCGTTTATACGATTTGATTTCAGATAACTCTGTATGGAGATGATGATACCAGAAATGTTATGTGCCTAATAGGTGCATTAATAAACTCAAAGTCGCGCAGCTATAGAGAGCGTATGCTCGGAGTTTCCTTGCGAGATAAGATCCGAAACGAGATCCGTGGTGATTTTAGACTTAGCAAGTGGGCAGACCACATCACTCGCAGAACCGACAACCGATGGAGAAGAAAGGTTCTCTAGTGGCGCCTATGAACCGGAAGACGCTGCGTACCGACCCCCCAATGGATGCAGAAGGCAAGCAGCCACTCAGTGGCGCTTTATGGCGGAAGCCTATGTTCAGCAGTGGACTTCTTCAGACTAATGATGAATAGGGGCCTCCTGTGGACGTATTCATTCCTTATTGGTCTTATATAAGCCGCAACCGTAAATGCCGTGCTTATAGTTCATATTACAGACTCTGCTTATATATCATCTCTTTAGATAACTGATCACAACTGTACAACGTAAAATCCACACCGCTGGACCTAGAGGCTTCAAGGGTTAACCCCTGGCCCTTATGTCCTATAGGTCTAAACGATATAATTTACCTACTAAGAAGGTCACATGGTACATAGCACTGAGCTCTTCTCATGCAAACCTGATCATTAATACCTCTATTTTTTTAAAAGTTATATATTTTGTTGTATCACCAGTACATAGATTTACATTCGGAGGTATCAAACATGTATGAGCTAGGCTCAAGCAAGGGTCCCGTCACGTCATTGAACCTTGCGGTCTCACCGCGTTCAAACTGGCTCAGAGGTTAACGTACTCGTCAAATGAAAAAAAAATGAAAAATGGTTTTAAGGTGGAACGTTTCACTATCGCGGCAAATTCAAATTTTCTTGGGTTCTTTTGCCAAAAATAGCTTAATTACTCTACGTGATTACATGAAAACTAATTTTGCGGAGATAAACAGAATGTATCAACAAATTACAATTAAAAATATCACCTAGATATTGGTCATAACGGTTGGTTGGGGGTTGGTGGTATTGGGTATTGGTCATTGGTTTAGCAACAAATGGCAATAAACAAATTTCGTCATGGCCTTTCAGTCTATTGCCATTTGTTGCTAAACCGATGATATCTACGTGATACTTTTAATTGTAATTTATTGATACATTATATTTATTTGCGCAAAATTAGTTTTCATGTAATCACGTTGAGTAATTTTAAGCTATTATTGGCAAAAGACATACATGTACATATTTTAACACAACAGCTTATATACATAAAACAATTACACTTTATGCCCGCATACCTATACAAATAAGACGAGGGTAAGAATTACCATTAGTACATAATTTGCTGACCTATTTTATCAAGTGATATAATATTATCCGTCAGTTTCCTCACTAGGCAAGCCTGTATCGAGGAATCCTGAAGCCAGCGTGTCTTCCATTTTGTTTGATTCTCAGTTGACGGAAAATTAGATGGGTGTTATATTAAGTGTAAGTTTATTTACATATTATTATGTGAAACCCTGTTTATTTAGTTTATCTATTCCAAAACAAAAAAAAATAAATGACGTGACATGTATATTACTTTTTTTTATATATTTATAGGAATGTTAATAATTTATTTCAGGTTGACTGTATATGTATTGATTAAGTATTGACGCTATATAGCATTGAAATTATATTAGATACCTACCTAATCACACTAATATTATCACACTTCACATCACACTAATCACACTAATATTATAAAGCTGAAAGTTTGTATGTGTGTATGTATGTTTGTGTGTATGTGTGTATGTTTGTTACTCCTTCACGCTCAAACGGCTGGACGGATTTGGATGAAACTTGAAATATAGATAGCTTATATACTGGATTAACACATAGGCTACTTTTTATCCGCGGGAGAAACCGCGAAGCGCAGCTAGTTAACAATAATTATTATAATCTATTTATTTTCGTGTTATACCTAACTAGCTGCGCTGTGCGATAAAAAGTAGCCTATGTGTTAATCCAGTACATAAGCTATCTATATTCCAAGTTTCATCCAAATCCGTCCAGCCGTTTGAGCGTGAAGGAGTAACAAACATACACACATACACACAAACACACATACACATATACAAACTTTCAGCTGTATAATATTAGTGTGATGATAGTGTGATAATTAGGCTGACTTACGCTATCAAAGTGGGCAGGCCTGTAACGATAGTTGTAATTTGAATAAATAAATTAAATAAATAAATGTATCACCTCTATATAGTTCCTCGTGAGGTATTTCACATACGGAGGTATCAAACGTGCGTCAGTCAGGATCAGGCGAGGGTTCCACCGCATCAGTGAACCCTGCGGTCTCACCGCGCTTGAACTGGCTCAGGGTTTCTTCAGTTCGTCTCACGGAACCCTGTTTATTACTTCCTTCGATTTGCATTTAAGTTGTTAATGGAAATAAGATAAGTTGAGTTTCTTAATGTGCTAATTGGTCGCTTTTAAAAGTAGAAAAAGGTGGTTATTTAGGTTATTTAAAATGAAGCTGAATATGTGGGTAGGTTAAGATATTACGATTAATATTGCTGGTTTTAGGATAAAGAAGTATTCTATAAATTAAAGTAAGAGGAAGTTTTTTTAAAAAAAATACTGTAATCATCATCATCATCATCAGCCTGAAGACGTCCACTACTGAACATAGGCCTTTCCCAACGAGCGCCACTTTGAGCGGCTGCTTGCCACTTGCATCCATCCGCTCCCCACGGTTCTGACCAGGTTGTCAGTCCACCTACGCTGTGTCTTCCGGTTCATGGTCGCCACTCGAGAACGTTTCTTCCCCATCGGTTGTCAATTCTACGAGCGATGCGGCTTGCCCACTGCCACTTCAACTTGTTAATTCTCAAAGCTATATCGGCGACTTTAGTTCTCTTGCGGAAAAAATACTGTAATGGTATGAAATCCAACATAAAAAAAAACCAGATATTGTTTAATGATAATACTATTATTGTTATATAAAGTAAAATCAGACACAAACAACAACAAAAAAGAAGTCACAAAGCGCTTTCAAGGAGTTTTCGCAATCCTTTAACAAATCTTCATAATTCGATCAGCGCACGCGCAGTCAAGCGTGGTTTCGTAGCACACAGTACTTGATAACAGTATGGGCTTTTCTTACCAGATACCGTTGATGCAACAATTTTGGCATGCTTTCGAATCTTTATGGCACTTTTCATATAATCCATTAAAAAACTATATGCAAAGTGTTGCATAATTATTATGATTTTTTTATTTTGTTTTTTTTTTACAAAGAGGTCTCACAATATTGGACCGGAAAAAAAGTCAAATCACTCTCACAACGGAGAAAGAGAACATCGTGAGGAAACCGGCTTATCATTTTAAAGTGTCTTAGCAAGGAGCCGAGGGATGCAGGAGGCACGCAGCTGCTCTTAGTGGCACTCAGTGTGGGAAGCCTATGTTCAGCAGTGGTCTTCTCCAGGCTGCTGATGTACATGTACAAATTATACCTTATTTCAATAATAAATTGTTCTTAACTATTGTAGTGCCCATACTACTAACAATTTGCACTGTGCGCGTCGCGCCGCCACCGTAGCTGCTACGTCGACCGAGAAAATACCGAACGACGACGTAGCGTCTCATAGCCGTGATCGTAGACGCGTAGCAAGATTGACGCTATAAATAATATTAATATATTGTATTAATGTATATTAATATTATTAATATTATAGTACTTATTATTCTGTACTTGCGATTTGTTAAGCTTTTTAAAGGAAAAATGTTCATAATGTATCATTGTAATAATTAAGAGATCATAAAGAAGTTTACGTCCGGCCCCCCACTCGGTGGACCGACGACCTGGTGAAAGCCGCGGGGAGCCGATGGATGCAGGAGGCGAGCAGCCGCTCAAGGTGGCGTGCTCTGGGGGAGGCCTATGTTCAGCAGTGGACGTCTTCAGGCTGTTGATGATGAAAGAAGTTTACGTAAATAGAGAAAATAGTACGTAGGTATTGTGAATTTATTTTTAAAGTGATACCAAATAATAATGGCTACGGAAAAAGCTACATCGGCTTAATTCCCCCATCCCCTTTTTACCATCGTACAACTAGAAGAACGGAAACACGGCATCCGTATTTGTAGAAATTCCTCGAATACGTACAAAGCATTTTGATTCCTCATTTATAATTCGGACAGCAAAGGAATGGAACACCTTATCAGCGTCATACCTGACAAATATAATCTGGGAATTTTTAAGGCTAGATTGAACCGGTATCTTCTAGGCAAGCGTGCTCCATCGTCGACCGCGTCGTCACTTACAATCAGAGACCATGGTCAAATGTTAGCCTATCGTTAAAAAAAACATCACTCAGTATTAAATCGGTAAACGTAGTGTAGGACGCCCTGCGACTCGATGGAGCGACGATATACGTAAGGTGGCTGGTAATGACTGGAAGAGAAGAGCTGAAGATCGTGCTCAGTGGCGTGCTTTGGGAGAGGCCTATGTTCAGCAGTGGACTAGAGTGGGCTGATGATGATGATGAGTATTAAATAAAAAAAGCCTCGACGCTTCAACCAAGTTATATTGTATATTGGCCGTGGTCACGGGGACTGGAGTAGAAAGTGCCAGTGTCGTGCATGCCTGGTGTTGTCACCAACTACCCGCATTCAGTCTTGTAATTCTTCACTTTCAATATCCCGACCGCGGACATACAATACTAATAATATCCGCAGCAACCCGATAAAAGAAAACACATTTTTTTAAATGTAAATGAATGACGGGCGAGCGCCACAAAAGAAATGAATGTATTTTCTTTTATTTCGTTTTTTGTTTCGTTTATGTGTGTTGTGTTTTGTTTTCTTTTTTTTTGTAATGTGTGTTTGTGTTTTTTGTGTTGTATTTTTGTGTTTATTTCATTTTCATCATCATCATCGTTATTTTCATCATGTTCGCCTGATGTTAAGTATCACGGCTGCCCGTGACAGATTGCAGTATCACTCGGAACGCAAACACAAATTATTCATAACAATTACTAAGCCCGAATTTGAAATTTGAAAGTCAATAGTCACATTTCTTACACAGATGGCCTTCTTAGTTATGAACATCATAATATGCTAAGTTGTCTCTTATTCCGTTAATTCCATCAGACGGGTTGGAATGGAACGCGGGAACAATTAGAAATTCAGATTAGAATTTGGAATTTTCCACGTTCGTTGTAATACGACCCGTTAATGAAATTTAAATATTGTTTTATTAATTTCACTGTTTTAAGATTTGTTTTGAAAGGTCGCGGGAACTGTTGATTTTTGACATTTAAATATTAAATGTTTAATGAACAAGCACATTAAATGTTTGGACGGAGTATTTTTGGCAAATTAGCTACGACCGGTCAGAACTCTTGCATGTAAATATTTAAAAATCTTGCCCTGATTTTCTCGCGTGGACTCATCTGGAATGAAAATTGTCCTGCGTTACTCCAGAACATTATATATAACTACATCTATATATCAAATTTCATCAAAATATGTACATAAAGCCATTTCAGATGAACATACATTTAAAATTAAGAGCTTTCATGTAATCTCAAACGATACCTAAAGTGTGGATGTGTATTCTGCGCCTCTAGTAACACTTCTTGTCCATTCCCTGGAGTGTTTATTCCCTTAGGGTCAATTCAGACAGAGCAGCAAAATGCTCGAGCACTTTTTTAAGCGGCTTTGTATAAATGGATTAAGGTTGATATTCCAATAGCACTTAAAAAGTGCTCGAGCATTTTGCTGTTCTGTCTGAATTGACCCTTAGCCGTCTCTTACGGGACCGACGGGAAGAGATGGAATGAATCTGCTATTCAAACTCTGAAGCCAGATGGTAATGTACAGTTCAGCTCACATGGAGTTTTATTTAACGTTGCCACCTTAACATGACAATAATGATCAATACCACTTGAGTATACTCCAGTTTTAGGTGCCCACATCAATATGCAAATACCATACAAAATCAATTATTTCCAACAGACAATGGCTGCGATAGCCGTGAAAACATCCTGTTCTGTTTGATAGCAGGCTGCGCGTGATAGACGTTGATTAATGTTCTAGCTGGATTAAAAAAAAGTTTGTGTTTCAGTGGCGGCTGGAGACAGAAGTGGGATGGAGACGACTACTATGATATTTTTTGCATGATGGTTAATGATGCTCTGAAAAGCGGAATGGTGTATCGAGAATAAGATCCAATAATTGGATTAAATTAGTTTAAAGAACCTGAAAACAGACCACAGAGCCCGAAAACGAAGGTTTTCAATCAGTGTGTGTTGCCAGTGATGACTTATGGAGCTGAGACATCTGAGGTGTCTTACTGCTGGCCTCATTAGCAAGCTCGAAAGTCGCGCAGTGAGCAATGGAAAGAGCTACGCTCGGTGTTTCCT
This sequence comes from Ennomos quercinarius, assembly GCA_910589525.2. Lineage (NCBI taxonomy): Eukaryota > Metazoa > Arthropoda > Insecta > Lepidoptera > Geometridae > Ennomos > Ennomos quercinarius. The sequence continues at coordinate 8,544,281 of OU342505.1, read as the reverse complement.
TGCGAGATAAGCTCCGAAACGAGGAAGTCCACAGGAGAACTAAAGTGACCGATATAGCTCTTAGAATTAACAAGTTGAAATGGCAATGGGCAGGCCACATCGCTCGTAGAACTGACAACCGATAGGGAAGAAAGGTTCTCGAGTGGCGACAACGAACCGGAAGACACAGCGTAGGCCGGTCCCCACTCGGTGGACCGACGATCTGGTGAAAGCCGCGGGGAGCCGATGGATGCTGGAGGCGAGCAGCCGCTCAAGGTGGCGCGCTCTGGGGGAGGCAGTGGACGTCTTCAGGCTGTTGTTGATGATGATGATGATGATGAGTTTAAGGACCAAGACATTTTGACCGTTAAAAAAAATCTTGTTTTCCAGATATATTCTGCTGCCAAGTATGCAAGCACTAGGTAGGTACTACTGTATATAAAATTAATGCGTGCGTCAGTGAAACTGGGCATAATATGAGACCCCCCCCCCCCCCCCCCCCCCCCCTCCGATTCCGAACCTATAGAAACTGTTTTGATTCGATATCTACACTTTCCGTCTCCTTCATCCTGAATGTAGATGAAGAAGATGGAGAGAGTAAATTTCGAATTGAAATTTTTTGTATCAAATCAAATCAAATCAAATTGTTTATTTCAGATTCAGATCCATACTATTACACACATTCCTATTACTATTATTATTATACCGCACTATGATGATTATGATGGATTGGGAATCAGGATTCAGAAAGCATACACTGAGAAAAATGACTTCGGTACTTCATTAAATGTTAACATGAAGAATAATATTTTATTCTGACGCCTACAATATTATCATGAACATGATGAAATATAAGTCAGTCAAATCAATTTACGCTTCATCACTACTAGTTTAAGGGAATTTAATGATTAGTTATCATTATTGTTTATCATTTAAAACTTAAGTTACATAATATTGAATTGTCGGTTCTAACTTGGTATTTTATCGAGAAGATCACGACAATTTAAAAGTTTGACCTGATAGATATGTAAGCACGACAATTTATAAATAAATTACCTTGCATGAATTCGTAAGTTAATAGAAAATATCATTTTTCATGATAAACAATCGTGACAGTGTGATTTCATGATAAACTTTCGTGACAGGCACAATAGAATACATTTTAACGGATTTTTACGGGAAAAGAAATTTGTTAAGTGCATAATAGTCATTATCAACAGCATGAAGTCGTCCACTGCTGAACATAGGCCTCTCCCACGCCACTTTGAGTGGCTGCTTGCTTCGTGCATTCACCGACTCCCCAGGGTTTTAACCAGATCGCCGGTCCACCTAGCAGGGGCCGGCCTACGCTGAGTCTTCCGGTTCGTGGTCGCCACTCGAGAACCTTTCTTCCCCATCAGTTGTAAGTTTTACCTGCCCATTTACCATTTCAACTTGTTAATTCTAAGGGCTATTTTAGTAATATAGAACAGTATCGAAGTATTTATTTGAGGCTGTGTAAACTAGATGGCGTTAGTAGAAAAGTTAGCACGCGGTGGTGTTTTGTTCGTAGCAATTAAGTAGGTTTTGTTAAATGCACAGTTTTATTTGAGTTTTCGGTATCTTAGAATTCACAGTTATCATTACGATACCAACAAACTATTATAGATGTTCATTGCATCATATGAGTTTCCCATGAGTAATATATGAGGAAGCTCGTTAAACTGCAATGACCGTAATGAAAGATATTTTTAAGTTTCCTTTAACGTTATTAGGAAATATCTTCATACTATTGTGATGTACAGACCAATTTAACATTGAAATAATGACTCCATACCATTACTTCTCCAATTTCTATCATTCCCATCATGATGTCTCGTCATTACCGTTTGAAGTGTTCAAAGAGTTCGTCATGATAATTTGTCATGACGCGTAACGATAAAACATGAGTATACAGCACTTAGTAATATCGTGCTGTTTTCTGATGTTTAATGGTGACGTCTGTTCATGATAGTTTTTTATGATTTACGTACAAAATGTTAGTAAGAACTCTTGGTCCCTTTTTGTCAGGAATACGGATATAAGTGCCGGAATTCCTTTCAAATTGTTCGTAATTCATGAAAGTATTTTTCTCAGTGTATAATCTTGTAGTTCCACGGACTTTCTCGCACAGTTCATCAAGTACCTAACTTTTTCCAAAACCAAATTAAATCCGCAATCTTCATTTCAAACACTCACTAGGCATAAAGGCTTTAATAGAGGCTCTGTTTATCAAACTACCTTTTTATTAGACGATTTCATCATCATAATCACCCAGAAGATGTTTATATTCTATTTTATACTGTCACTGAGCGCTAGAGTAAAGATGTGTAGCTAGTCTATTTTATTTACCTTAGGGCATAAAAACAAATAAATTAAGTACATAATAAGTACCAGGTCGTCTCTACATATTTTTGTTCCAACGACATTTGATTTCAGTGACATCTGGTGGAAGTAATGGATTTTTTCAGTTAGCTGAAGGTGAAAATTTAATCTATGATGATAAGTGACGACCGAAAAAAAATTTAACTGGCAAAAAATTGCGTGATTTGACTATTATATTGTTTGATATTACTTTGTACAACTACTAATACCTGTCAATTAATATTTATTTGGTTTCGTTTCACTAGCCTAATGTACAATAAGTGAGTACACAGGTATCAATGACTCTGCGAGTATAAAAAGCGATGCAGAACCAACTGCAATGATGGATCATAATAAGTAGGTATTCAAAATTCGAATAGTATAAAATATGCCCGCAATAATTTTCATAATATTTAAATATCCTATAACGCTAAGTACAAGAATGAAACTCAACGACGAAGTTTTGCGGCGACACTAACGCACCCCTTGCATCTTGTCTGACTGTCGTCAACTTCCCTATATTGCGGGAAATCTTAGACAACTGCCAAGAGGCGAGGCTGAGGAATTCCGGTCCCTATTCTAAAGCTATTCTAACATAAGGGTCCTGCCTGGCTAGTACGAGCGGTAGAGAAAATTGTCCTTCCCCGTTTTGTCTTTCCCCATTTTGTCACTTTCTTCATATTTGCGTAAGCAAGTATGAAGCAAGTGACATAAAACGGGGAAAGTCCATTTTCTCTACCGCTCGTACTAAGCTAGTTTTAGGGCTGTAGGTATTCCTAGATACCCTATCTCGCTCGCGCATTGCGATTTTTTGATGACTTTAAATGTATTAATGAAACTTAAAGTAGAGCTACGTCAATGCTACATGTCCATAGTCCTACTGATAGTACAATAGACAAAACAATTTGTCCGTGGTACATAGAATTATGTAGTAAGACCACGCACAAAGAATCATAAAAACAGGATATAGAAAGAAATAAACTTAAATTCTATTTTTGTGTGAAAACATTTGTGGTTTTTTTTAAACATTTTTAATGTCATTCTATCGATCTACCTACTTAGGTACTTCATATCACATTACATGGTCAATCTTTTTGCGTCCACTGCTGAACATGGGCTTCCCCCATTAGGGTGGTTGCCATGATCACTACGCACCTAACATTCTTTCCTCCGTACGATGACGTTTACAAAATGTATGACACCTCCACCAAGACCTTACAGTACCTATCATAATTGACAAAAAAAAAACATTGAGCATATCTGTCTATCTAGCTACATATTACTGATCTGTGCTATAGACCTCAATGTTGTGGTTGTAGGCATGCCCACTGTATCTAAAACACAGATAACCCCCAATAGATACCGCATGAAAGACGATGACCGCGCACCACGCATTGGCGTAAATGGTTCTATATAAACAGCCACTTCGCAGCACGGCCTTAGTTTCGACCAATTATTAGAGTTCATTATTAGGGCGTCACTCGAAACAGCCAATAATAGCGCATTGGCTCCAGTCCCCGCAACCCGCGCCTTCCGCAAGTTTTGGTGAGCTAGGATCCGAACAAAAATCCCGTAATGCGGTATCTATTGGGGGTTATCTGTGATCTAAAATAATGGATCCGCGCCTAACTCCAATTAACTTTATATATTACATCAAACATTTAACAAGTCCCGGTCCCGGTCAAGTCTGTGTTCCAGTTTGAAGGGCATTGTAGCTAGTGAAATTACTGGGCAAATGGAACTTTATGATCTGATCACTCAGTGTAGTAATCTGATTACTAGACTGTGTGATGTCTCAGGATGATGTGCGCAGTGCAGTGTCACGCGAAATTTTATTGTTTAAAGTTCCGAGTGACACTGCAACTGTTATGGACGGCCGTGTTGCTTAACATCAGGTGAACGACTAGCTCGTCACGTCATTCAATCGCATAAAAAAAAGGCATTCGTCAACATAACGAGTGACTACAAAATAGGTAACCTGCTTTGGTCGCGTCACAGTTCGCAAGTCGCGCTGTATATACCTTAACTATTCGCAAACTGCTCTTTGATGACTTCTTGTTGGCTCCGGTTGTAAGCAGTTCGAGAAAAATGGATATTTTAATCGGGTTTGTCTTTTACTTTGAATAAATAAAATGAAGAGTCAAGTAGTAAAAAAAAATGTCATGTATGTATTATTGTGTAACATTATTTCTAAATAATGATGGAAAATACGCAAAAAGCGAAAAGAATTAGTTCCAGTTTTTTTCAGGACTCTAAGCTGAATAAAGAACCGGAAAGTATTTTGTCTCCAAAAAAATTAGCGATGTACCACGCAGCGGGTGAAAACAGGACGTCTGCAGTTCCAAAATATCAATATCGATCAATAATAAAAACAAAAAAAAAAAATACCTAGGTATAATATACCTAGTAGGTATATTGTATATACATAAAATATTTGAAAGAAGCGCGTTTCAATATTTCGAGTACCCATCTCCACTCGCGCGTCTAACGCGTAAATACCAGACAATTTCTCATTCAACTCATGCGCACACACGTAGTTTTCAGGTCGACTGCAAATTTAAGCTTCAGTGCAAATCGGGCCCTCCAAATCTGTATAAAAGGGAGCCAGAGATAGAACTGAAATCAGTAACGTTCTAGAGTTTCGTGATGTGGGTTTCTAAGCGGTTATTTTCTCTATGGGGTCTAGATATTGTGAAGTGGTAATTGCGAAAAAGAAATCAAGATGGAAATAAGGTTAGTAACTCACACATAAAAACTATTTAGTCACAAAAGAGGAAATTAAATTGACGCAGTTTATGAGCGTATATACCTACATACTATGACTAATTTTAAATTAAGGTGGAACGTTTCACTAGCGCAGCAAATTCAAATTTTCTTGCGTTCTTTTGCCAATAATAGCTTAATTACTAAACGTGATTACATGAAAACTAATTTAACGTAAAGAAATAGAATGTATCAACAAATTACGATTAAAAGTATGTCATAGAAATATCATCAGTTTAGCGACAAATGGCAATAAACAAATCTCGTCTTAGTTTTTCAGTCTATTGCCATTTGTCGCTAAACCAATGATATGTAGGTAATACTTTTAATTGTAATTTATTGATACATTCTATTTATCTGCGCAAAATTAGTTTTCATGTAATCACGTTGAGTAATTAACCTATTATTGGCAAAAGAACGCAAGAAAACTTGAATTTTCCGCGCTAGTGACACGTTCCACCTTAAGAAGAATATTTTTCCCTTTGATTTTATTATAAAAGTAATGTGACCACTCTCAGCTTACATCTAGAGTAATCTATGGCTCACATCATACAGTATTCGAATTACTTACGCATCATCATCATCAGCGTGAAGACGTCCACTGCTGAATATCAGGCTCTCCATAGAATGGCTGCTTGCCTCCTGCATGAAACGGCTCCCCACGTGCTTGGATTTCTATTTACGGGAAAACATGAAAAACACCGCTGTGTTCTGTGGCTTTTTTTTATACCACGAGTCAAGAAAATCACACTCACGATTTTTATATAAAAAGTAGTGGTCCGCCCCGGCTTCGCACGGGTATAATAGTTTTCACAGCACACGAAGTATAAAAAGTATTTATTTGCTTAAATGTCGGTATATAAGGTTTTCGGTACATAATTAGTGCCAGATACATTTTGCCACCAGCGCCAGCATGCAAATATTGTAAACATAACAATTAGATACATAATTGAATGAATTTAACAGTTATTATTATTAATGTAAGTATTAGAATAAAAATAAAAATTATGCAATGTCAAAATTAATAAAAATGTCAAAACCATCCATATACATATTATAAACATTACCCCTAAAAATATCTGTCATGTGAAACAAAAGTACTAAAATGTCAAGCTTAGATAAAATTAGGTAACATTATGCATTCATTTAATCAATTCATTTACAGAATAGAAACAGTTTACCAGTAGCCACATTTTAAATTTCTTATTAAATGTAAAGATGTAAAGAATGTTTTGGGCAACTTTTTTACACCTTGGGTCACATTATTGGAGTTTTAATGAGGATCCCTAATTTTTTTGGAAATATAATATAGCCTATGTCACCCGGGGATAGTGTAGTTTCCCAATAGTGAGAGATTTTTTTAAATCGGTTCAGTAGTTTCGGATCCTATTCAATGCAAACAAACAAACAATCAAATCTTTCCTTTTTATAATATTGGTGTAGATAAATTAGTTATAAACAATAATTTTATTGCTTACTTTAATTGTATATTTAGCTTAGTGTATATTTATGTCTTTTCCATTGAATAAATCAAGTTACAATGAAAAAAAATCTAAATAAAGTTTTAAAAACTGTCACTAATTTTGTACCTAAACATAATAATAAGTAAAATATTCTGAATTTGCTTTCACCGCATTCACTGTAACATATATAGAAACATACAGATAGAGATTGCGTGGGACAGAGGTAGAGCTATTCATTTCGCTAAAGTCACGTAGGGTAATGTATATTCTAATATATTTGCCGGGAACGACTTTTCGTGTGTACCGGCCCGTGCGGTCTGCGGCCGGCTGACTAGTGATGAGGTAAAATTGTTGCTCATCGCAACGCGATTAGGAGAGCGGATTGATTTATTTATACTATTTATACCAATTTCGCTAGTTTTTTGGCAACTCTCTTATATACCGGCTAACGGTAATAAAAATGAATAGTTTTATTTATTTTTTAATGTTAGTTATTAAAAGCATAGGAGGAAAAGTCGCTACATAAAGTACACTACACAAGCATAGTGTAGGTATTAAAAATATGTTCTGATTTTTGGTTTAATTAGCTTAAGCACCTCAGTAACTCAGTATCTAAAGCTTGACTACTGGACAGGTACTGAAAAAAAATCCAAGGCAAATTAAAAGAATGTAGCCCGATCGTTGCGAAACGGAATAATTATGCTAATACATTTTTAAAGCTAAAAATAACTTTATCGATATCCTAGGCATAAAATCTTATCTCTATTTGACCCCGTATTTACTCTGCACCTCGCCAGTTCATCTTCATTTTTTATCTCTTTCACCGGAAAAAGGGCAAAAAAACCAGGAAACCGCTCCAGTAATGAGTGTAAAAAAATATGCGAATATCTTTTCCGTTTTCAAACCCTGCGTTATTCCCTTTTGCCCTATAAAATGTTGGAGCTCTATGCGTTTCAGAGGACTAAAAGTCTCATTTGCTGCGGCTATTCTAATTTTAACTTTACAGGTTTTAGCTTTTTTATAATGCCAATTATTTTTAAAAGGACCTGCAAATTATGATCAAATTCCATTAAAATCGCGATATTCAACATTTTAAGTGCATTTATGCTATAATGCTCTCTAGTTATTTAATGTTTACGGATATCCCTTTGTTTTCTAATAAAATGTTATCAGCCGATCTTTCTATATATATAGTCAGATAATGTTCTAATTCTAACGTTAAAAAGGGTTTTAAACTAACCTTTTCAATTTATCCTCTAATTGAAATAACACAGATTTTTTTATATACTGGCTACTGTTAATAAAACAGTTAATCCATGACAAATCCTGCTATTTCTCAAAATCAATTAACATATTTTAACTGCTTTGTGCAATATATATATATTGTTAGGTGATCATGTAACATAATTGCACCAACTGAAACATAGAAGAGTTTGACAAGTTCAGTACGCAGTTTATGTGTAAAATAAATACGTTATTTTTTTAATTGAAATCTTACCTCTCAACAAACGCCATTAGCCAAGAGTCAAAATTTCATTGCAATCAAAGTAACGTTACGATTACCGCGCATGTTTAATAAAATTATTATCTATTGCCAACTTAGAGTGTGTAACTAAAGCATACCAAACCAATGTCCAATACCATCTCTCATACCTAGTCATACCAGATATTAGTAATATCTGAAATACATTAATTATAATACGAAACAGATACTATGTCCAAAATAACCACAATTTGAACAGACGTAATTGGATAGAGACCAAAACGATTCGTCCAATACGAGACAATCCTTGTTTCTAAATTGGCGCTCCCTCTTAGCGGAATACCTTGTAAATTGGAGGATAAGGGCCGGGCCCTGTGGCCCTTAATTTGATTTAAATGCCGAAACATGTGTGTAGGGATAGGTATCTTTCATAAGAATTCTGCGTCTTTAATCGTCTATATAATGGTGTATATATTTGATTTATCTCACACTACCTACCGCCTATTGTTACACAAGTTTGGACGATTTATTTTATTCCTGCATTTAATTTATATAACGTCATTTTTTTCTTTTTTTATGGACATTTCACACAGCGCCACCTAGTCTCAAACTAAGCATAGCTTGTACTATGGGAACCAGATAACTGATACAATACTTAGATACTTTTTGTTCGTAAATATATACTTACACATTCTGTGTCTGGGTGTTATATTGCATTCTGTGTATGTATTTACAAACAAAAAAGTATCTATCTATAAGTAGTATTCTATCAGTTATCTGGATCCCACAGTATAAGCTAGCCAGATGGCACTGTGTGAAATGTCCATACATATTTATTTATTTATTATTTATTTATAATACAATATAACACCAGACACACAACAAATACCCAAGTTTATCCCACAAATGTTATTCCTGGGCGGGAATCGAACCCACAGCCTACAGTTCAGAAGGCAGAGCTACTACCAACTAAGCAGGCCAGTCCACATGTCATTTTGTCAGACAATCTCTATACTTATTTGTCTTATGTAACAAGTATGTAATAAGCTGCCTGATGATGTGAAACATACAAATCATATACTGAAGTCTATATATTAAGTTCAGTATGAAATGTCGACGGAGCTCACTTGGTATTTCCAAATAACGTACAAATATCATATGCCCGGAGTGACGTGACGCGTGAGGTATGTCGCAGTAAATTCTCACGGCCTGTTAGCCAGTTTAATTAATTCCCAAATACTGGGCACGAAATGTACGTGTGTTTTCCAAATAAATATCACGGAGAAATGTTCTTTTTTGGTTGAACTTTTAAATAAATGGCTATGGATTAACTTGTAAGTTAATAATAATAATAATAATGTCCCGATAGTCGTTTCGGCGAACGACCTTATAGCGAAGAGCCTCGATCAACACCTCGAGAGGCTCTCGCTAGACGGTTGGATCAAGGGTCAGATTCAGAAGGCAGTACTCCTTGACACGGCACGTATTGTCAGGAGGTTCCTCACTCCGAAACAAATAATTTACATGGTAAAATATCCTGTTAATAAACAATATTTGAGTAACATAAGTTAGTTGTTATTCTTGACATTCATTTTAATTATAATCCCTAGGTTTTCATAAAAACTTGATAGGATAAATCTGTTGTAGGTACATTTTGTTTCGTCCCGTTTTCACGTTTTAAGTTTCTCGTTATAAAAAAGAGAACACCTTATTTGTATAAAAATTATGAATAGAAGGTTCAAAAAAATAGCGTAAAAATAGTTTGTAAGGTTTTTTTGTCTGTTTGTCTGTCTGTCGGTCGATACGTCTGTCTGTCGGTCCCTTTGAACACGCATCATGCTGGAACTACTGAACGGCTTTTGCTGAAATTTGGTATGGTTACCGCAAATTTTTCAGAATTCGAGTTAGAAACTTTTTGTTTTCTATAACGGCCATGTGTGGGTTGCACGAAGAAACATGTATGTAATTTTTAAACAAGATTTTTTATGTTTCTATTTTTTATTTTTTTATTTATACTAACCCTGTAACGATACTCTCGAAGTTGTCGACAAGTATGTCTACCTAGGACAGATTTTTCAATTAGGTAGGTCCAACTTCGACAAAGAGGTGACGCGAAGAATCCAACTCGGCTGGGCAGCGTTCGGGAAGCTTCGTCCTATCTTTTCGTCCAAAATACCGCAGAGCCTGAAAACGAAAGTTTTCAATCAGTGTGTGTTGCCAGTGATGACTTATGGAACTGAGACATGGTCTCTTACTGTTGGCCTCATTAGTAAGCTCAAAGTCGCGCAGCGAGCTATGGAGCGAGCTATGCTCGGTGTTTCTCTGCGGGATAAGCTCCGGAACGAGGAGATCCGCAGGAGAACTAAAGTGACCGATATAGCTCTTAGAGTTAGTAAGTTGAAGTGGCAATAGGCAGGCCACATCGCTCGTAGATCTGACAACCGATGGGGAAGAAAGGTTCTCGAGTGGCGACCACGAACCGGAAGACGCAGCGTAGGCCGGCCCCCCACTCGGTGGACCGACGACCTGGTGAAAGCCGCGGGGAGCCGATAGATGCAGGAGGCGAGCAGCCGCTCAAGGTGGCGTGCTCTGGGGGAAGCTTATGTTCAGCAGTGGACAGCTCTTCAGGCGTTAATGATGATGATGAACCCTGTCGAAGGGAAGACGGAAACGAAAGGGAAAAAGATAGAGGAAAAGCATGAATGGATGGGACGGTAATAACTTCCTTCGCCGGCCCTATTATTTTGCCCTATCTTTTCCCTTTCACTTCGCCCTTACCCATAAATAGGGTTAAGGCGTAAAACTAAACCCGTGCGAAGCCAGGGCGGGTCCCTAGTTCTATTATAAAAGTTTCTATAACATATTACTTTTTAAACTTATCGTGCAGTCATTACAGAATGTAAACTACCCCACTAGGGTAGGGCAGGCAAATCGCGCCTGCAACCAACGGCAAGACATTCGGCCATGATTTATAGCTAACTCTGTTATCGACACGGCACAGCCCTGCGCACCCTTCTCTCCTATCGGAACAAAACTATGGAGTAGGCCGTACGCATGTTTGTACTAAGAAAATACATAGTACAACGGTTTTTTATTTATTTACACTGTGCTAGTTAGTTTTTGATGGTTTTCTACAATATCATTGCTTTTGACTGAATGATTTTTGAGTTATAGGTAACTGGCAAGAGACAATAACATTTTGGATAATGTAATATAGACTGTTCAGCAATGTTTTCAATTTAAATTAATTATTGTTTTAGTAAAATTAGTTAAATAAAACACATGATACGCTATTTGACACTTACATGTTTTGCATAGTTAATTTTTTAAAATCACTAATTATATACCTATTATGAAGGAAATAAAATACATTTACTTACGGGATCTTTACCGAGATTACAAACATTTTGGAGTTCCCAGTTCCTATCACAGTAAGTACCAATTCAACGTAGTAAACAACTGACTTTACAAAAATGTAAAATTTCTCTTAAATGTCCTCTCTACCCCACTTCTGATATGTCAGGCCGGCGACTCCACTAGCGCGTGAATATCGGGACTCGCGATTTTTTGTAAGATTTTCCGCGAGAGTGCGCGCGCGCACGCACCGCTGTTGATTAATCGACTATTGATTGGTGCCGACAGGAGGGGATAGTTTGGATATCCTGGCTTTTAAGTTTTAACTCGTTCGGGTTTTTTTATGAGTTGTTCTGTAACTTGTAGGCTTGTGGCTTGTGGGGCTTTGATGTAGGTGCTTTGTTCCATCATCATCATCATCATCATCATCATCATAAACATCAGCAGCAGCAAGAGGACGTCCACTCTCAACATAGGCCTCCCACTCAAGTTTCAATTTGAAAGGCTACTTGCCGTTTGCATCCAACGGCCATGATGACCATGGTTAAAACTGCGGGGAGCCCGTTGGATGCAATAGGATGATCTGCAAATGGTCATTTTGCCTAAGGAGGGCTAGCTCGCGCTGCGGCGTCTTCCAGTTCTGAAGATAACAAAATATCCATCAACTGTATAGTATTATACACATAGCTGCTACACACAGTTTCAACTACTTCAATTGATCGAATAACATGTTTTCAAACAATAGCTTTTCTACTAATTTCAGAACTGAATTACGGGAATTCCCAGGATTGCGTTCGGAAACTCAGTGATGCGAAAGCACCATGTCAACTGCATAACGTCAAATGCATTTACTGCGTGTTTTGGACGCATCTCCGCTAATTATGGGGTAGTTGTATCGTTTAGGGACGTTTTGTAAACAGGGGTGGTTTGGTTAAATTAAGATATAAGTAGAAGTAAAAATTTATGACAGCGTTTTGTTCCATCGTCATAAGCTCACAATTTTACAAAATTGGAAGGCTCACACTAAATTCTATCTATCTCTCTCTGATTTCTCCTTATTCGTTCTTCCTTGCCTAGTAATTGTAAAATGTGGAACAATCACCCATTCACGATCTTTCCTCAGGGTTACAACATGGATTACTCCAAAATTGTTTGTATTGTTTGATTTGGTTGTAATTTGATTGGATACTTAAGGGTAACAATACATCATCAAGGTCTTTAGAGTTGCAAATGTCTTAAAGCTACAGTGGTCACTTACCATCAGTCGGACCCGAGGGCTTGTTCCACGAAAAAAAATTAACAAATTAAGTATAAAAAATTGTTCAAATTATATTTTTTTCGAAGAAATTGGGCCAAAATCCCATCAAGAGCCAATAAGCAAGGGCCAAGGACCAAAAGTCTAATTTCAAAGGCCAAAATAAGCACCTAAAAGCTAATGAAAACTAAATAAACATCACGTAGCAGTATATGATAATAATATAACTAATATAAGGTACAGCGTACACCTGTCTTTCAAATAACACGCACATCACATCAAATAACCGGTACGTCGCAAGCCGCAAACCGCCAATTTGGAAGCTGCGATCAAAGATGGCTGCTCCACCTGCCAATATATAGCAGGAAAGAGACCGGTTACACCACTCTTTGTTAACTGGAGACCTGGAGATTTGATATTAATGATTACTTATAAGTAATATTAAGTGATATTGATATACGTAATAATTAAATCAGTGATGTAATTTTTAGCTACATACACTGAGATGCAAATCATCAAAGCGCGACAACACTGAGACGCGAATCACTACGGTTCGAAATAACGCTAATTTGACACACGCTAGTGCGAAAGAGTTCGACACCACTCCAGTGCGACATCGCGTTAGTTCGACACCATCATGCACTATGTTAGTCTTAGTTACACTTATGTAATTATAGATTATCTGTGCTTGGAGAGAGGTGGTGGAGACAGGCCATCTTAATGAAGATATGTTGCCGAGAGTGCGGTAAAACTAAATTCACGTTAATATTACTTGTAGTTTACATATTCATAAGCTTCGTAGTAAGCTGCCGGAACACATCTATGAAGTAACTTATTACGTGTTACGTTAATCGGCAAGGGGTTGCCACATTAAGTTTTAGTAATTTTGAACTTACATCATTTGGTACTCGTAGGGGATTTTCTGGTGCTCGTCCGGATAGCACCAAAACATAATAATTTTAGGGTTAGATTGAAAATGGATCAAACAGCATCAATATTGTACAGTTTTTTTTTTCTTATAGTTTGGCTCCACACATAGTGTATTTAGCCAGTGTCAAGTATTGTAGTTTTTCATCGTATTATTAAATATTTCATATAAAGTCAAGTCTTAGTCACAGTCAGTCAGGTAGTCATAATCCAGTCTAAGTCATGCCCTAGTAAAGTAGTGGCAACTTTACTAGAGGCTTCTATGGAATTTTGGAAGCAACACGAAAAACCACGTTTCACTACATTATATCACTTGCCCACACTTATACTCGTAATTCAGCACTTAATGCGTAAAATGCCACTAATTTTAAACATTATAACACTAGAAAAAGCATAAGTTTTGTGAAATAATACAATGCAACGACGTGAACTTTTTCACGTTCCCGCCAAAACTCTATTGTACAGTTATAGTAATAAAACGTATTAAAACAAAATAACCGGCTCTTTCTTATTTCCAGCAATTTCTTTCTGACATTACTGGTGCGGGGAAAATCAAAATAAATCGCTCAAAATAATCACTAATTAATCTCGCTCGCGTAGTCTGCTAGTGCGTTGTACCACAGATAAGAGAAAAAAACAATGTGTGTTGCGTGTGTTGTACCTATAGTCAATAGTTTTTTTCTCTAATCTGTGGGTCCGACCTAACAATATGAATCGGGCGATTTTTCTTATTAATCTAATTTATATACTATACAAGCGCTACATACTCTTATGTCTTATGTTACGTCTCATAAATTTAGACGAGGTACTTTATCAGGGACCTTCCTTAAAAACCATTTTATTCCTGGTGTTTCTTTTTTGGTGTCCGTTTTACTCCTATATCATTATAAATTAATATCCTTACTAATTACAATACAGTAAAATATTCTCTGTTTGTTGTGCCAAGTGCCAACGGTTAATCTGATTTTCCTCTTCTCAAAGAAGAAGAAGGAGAGAAGAAGAAGGTTAATTTAATAAAGAACATACACCGCAAATAAACCGATCAAATGCGTATTAGCTAGGTATTAGATGTTCAGCATTTCCTTAATTGAATGCCAGTGGTCGTTAAGTCTAGTGCCACATTGATGGAGCATCACATAGAGAGTTGCTCAAGCATCTATAATACAGTCAATAGGCAAGGCCTATAATAGGCAAGTTCTTGAGGTCTAATTTTATTGGTTGTAAATTCTATACGGCTCCTACCAATTTTATATTTTTGCTAATTCTGAAAACAAAATGGAAGAGCTATGGTAAAATGTAACAAGTTTAAACGCATTTCGGAGAAGCGTAGTGAACCCGGAAGACGCAGCGTAGACCGGCCCCCCACTAGGTGGACCGACGACCTGGTCAGAACTGCGGGGAGCCGATGGATGCAGGAGGCAAGCAGCCGCTCAAAGTGGCGCTCTTTGGGGGAGGCCTATGTTCAGCAGTGAACGTCTTCAGGCTGATGATGATGATGATGATGATGATGATGATGTAGTGAACCCATGTTCAAAACTGATGTGTCTCTGCTGGATCGAATTCGAAACGAAGTCCAGAGAGCTAAAGATAGCGACATAGCTCAGTGAATAAGGAAACTGTTGCGGCAGTGGGCTGCTCATATCTGCCGAAGAACCAATAACCGTTGGGGTAGACGTGTTCTGGAGTGGAGACCGCGAATCAGCGGTGAAGGACGCCCTGTGGCAAGATGGAGCGATGACATACGTAAGGTAGTTGGCAGCACCTGGAACAGTAGAGTCGAAGACCGGACCCAGTGGCGTGCCTTATGAGAGGCTTACGTCCACAGCAGTGGACTAGCATAAGCTGATGAAGATGATGATGATGATTATGGAAAATGTAGGTTTCCCCAAGAAGATTTTCTTCACCGCTGTAAAAGCAAGTGAAAGCCTGCAAAGTCCATTTGTCCAACGCTGAGTGGGATTTGAACAGGGTGCGTCGATTCGGAAGTCGCACGGGCTACCACTAAGATACACACATTCACATATTCCATCGTTATGATTCATATTCCACTGCGAAATTCCTACATCAATATTTCACCCAAACATTGCACTAGTGCAGCACTGCGTGCAGATATTCGTAAACAGCCATATCGAGAGGCCGAGTCTACACAATGCAGGCCTCTTGTGAGTGCAGCGCGGCTCGGACACGTGTTTTGTGGTCTGGGCGGGATGCAGACTCAATATGGACTAGAATTGAACGGAATTTAATAAGTAAATTATATTCGTGATAGGCTATACATACATACATACATACATAGGTATCTAAATAGCAGTTGTTTGGTGTTGGACAAATTCTGGATTGGACAGATTTGAAATTCGGCAGATTCGTAGATTGGGCAGATTCTTGGGTTGGAAGGATTCGCTATACGACAGAAATGGTACAATTGTGCACACAAGTACAAATCAATATTTTTACTTAAACTATTTTTCGATATAATTGTATTCCGTAGCATATGGATCAAAATGTGTCATTTTATGTTAAGCAAAGAATCCGCCCTACACGCTAAGAACACACTTGATGAAGTTTAGTAATTTTTGAAATAAGCCTTGAAGAAAAAAAGGTTTAATCACCTTAATTTCATTTTGGGAAGTAGGTTCATGGATGGTTTCAACCAATGAGAACCTTAAGTTGAGTTAGATATATATGCGGAATCGCCAAAAAAAATTTATATTCTATTCTTTCTCACGTATCAAAATACCACCTGTAATCCAAAAACTAAGGAAGTAGGTAACATTGCGTAGCGGAGAATAGTTATTTTAAGTTTTATCTCTCTCAATGGGATAAAAAACTGACTTTTGCTCACTTCAGATGGCACTATTACTGGATATCTGTTATCCTCCATAATAATTTTGTAAACAAATAAAAATAACTCAATTTATTTCATTAATATGACGTTGTGCTCAGCTTTGGATTGCAAAAAGACGGGAGTCCATGTATTCCCTAAAGATATCAAAAGGAGAAAACAATGGATAAAAGCTTTACGAAGAAAAAATTGGGAGTCAACTAAATATTCGAGGTTATGTGCTTTTTTCCAGTATTAGATGCTTTTCTATTCCGCAACTGTTTTTTTAACTGCCTAACACTCCATGTCGAATACATTTTTGTAGTATTAGGATCGAATTCGCTGGTAAACACAAAGAATCAAAAACGCAATATGGCGGCGATTAGGATCACTCAACAGGTGCGCCACCTACGATTAGCTTTCAGTTTTTAACCCCATTCTGTTTAAAATAGTAATAAAATAGGTATAGATAAAACAAGACAAAACACTGAGTAGCCATTGTTACACAGTGTTTTTCAGGGAATATAATTTTCCTGTCTAAACATTTCCAAGATTTACTACACTGGCTTGATTCATTTCGTAGGCATAGCATGTCGATGGAAGCAGCCGTCACAGGCAAGCACTAGTGCTTTTCTATAGTTGTTCGACGTGGAGGCGTAAGGTGTTTTGTATGGAAATGTGGATGACAATTCAAATTCTTTAGTACCAAAACTTTTTAACATTAGGTATTCACAATTTTAACTTCATATACACTGAAAACAAAGATATTATAGTTCTTAAAATTTTTAGCAACCAGCGGGAATCAATCCATGACACTGAAAACAAACATGCAAATATGCAAATATTTATGGACTAATAAATAAATAATAAATAAATATGTGTGGACATTTCACACAGCGCCATCTAGCCCCAAACTAAGCATAGCTTGTACTATGGAAACCAGATAACAGATAGAATACTTATATACTTTTGTTTTGTAAATACATACATAGAATACAATATGACACCCAGACACAGATAATACCTACTAATATCATTATAAATCATTATAGTGCTCCAGTTTCTTTTTTTCTGCTCTTATATTAATTAGTACTTCTCATTTTATTTATAGTTATTTATGATATAAGGGCGGTAAGTTGGTTGTTGGTTGGAGTTTGTAGAAACCAATTTCCGCACGTGTATCATACAACGTTTTTCAACACATTCGCGAGAAAACAGTACAATAGGTAAAGCACAAACTTTCGTTTATTAGTGGGAAAGTCGCAACAAACAACCCTTGACGTTCCTTATCTAACTAATATGAAAATGGCCTAAAATGGCATTTACAATGCAAATGGCGCCACGTGCGTGTTGTGAAAATTAGAACTACATCTTTAGTTTCATTTTCTCTTTAGTATTAAAGTGAGACCAACGTATTGAGCAAAATCACTTCCAAGGAGTTTCGATCATTCAGCTTATTTATTCTCGTACTGTGAAACTCCTTGGTGAAATCCTTTTATATGTTTTATTGAAATTAAAAAAAAAACCGTAAAGGTTACGCACGGCGCTATAAAAGGAATGATGCAGTAAAATAGGTACTTAGGTGAGAGTGCCTATTTTACCGCACGCTTCGTTATATGGTGCGTAATGTTTAACTTTCGAACAAACGAACGAACAATTCGGCTTTGTAAATGCATTTTTTGAGCAAATGTGTTGAAAAGGTTTTTTTATTTAATAAATTCGAAGTATTCGTTTGTCATAAGTAACCGGTTTCATGACAATACATCTATACCTACCTCTTACCTTTATAAATGTTTAAATAAATAAACGATCACCATAGATCTAGGACCCCAACCAGGGTTCCCTATATCTAGGGATCCAGGGACTACGGGGACCATGGTCCCACAACATCCATACAAAGAACAAATTTCCACTTTTCCCTGTGCACAGATACCTCCTTATTGTCGCGGCGTTCAAACCCGCCGCGTAAAGTTTGAAGATAGTTTGAAGCAAGAGCAAAAGGAATGCTGATGATGCCACCATATTCATTCCTCAAAATAACCTTACCAACTCTGATTTTGAAAAAGAAGTTAACGTTGCATTAAGTTTAGTTACAGATTGGTTGGCATCCATTAACCTGAAAGTAAATACTGAAAAAACGAATATCATGCAATTCAAAAACTATAAAACTCATCCGCTCAATATTAACATTTATAATAAAGGACACAAAGTCAATGAAATAAAAGAAACAAATTTCTTAGGTGTTACTCTGGACTGTCACCTTAACTGGAAAGCCCACATTAGTAAAGTTAATAACAAACTCACTTCATATTGTTACGCTTTATCTGTGTTAAGTGGCGCTGCATCCAAATCTGTGGCAGTAAGTGCTTACTATGGCTATGTTTACCCTCAGTTGAGCTATGGTATAATTTTTTGGGGTAATTCTGTAAATATACAATCAACATTCTTGCTACAGAAACGATGCTTGCGAAGTATCTATAACATGGAGAATACTGAATCACTCCGTGATATCTTCAAAATTAATAAATTTTTAACGCTCACCTGTCTCTACATACTAGAGTTGTGTGTTTTTGTAAAAAACAATGAAAATACTTATTTTAACTCACAGTCGAGTCGTGCTGGTAACTTGCGCAGTAAATACAGATATAATATGTGTATCCCGCAGGTTAATAATACAATGTATCATAAGAGCTCTTTTATAAACGGTATTAAAATCTTTAACCACTTACCCACTCATCTTAAACTTTTGACTGGAAATACATTTAAACGCAGTCTAAAGGAATGGCTAATTGATAAGGCCTATTACAATATAAATGAGTACTTTAATAATTAAGTCATTAGCATTACCCTGTCTAGGTTACCTACGTAATTCATCCTCAGTCAATACGAATATTTCCCGATTTTTTTATGTAAACCTTTCATGTTCTTTATTTTTGATTGTGTATAATTATTGTAATTTTTCTTGTGTTGGTACTGTCGGTGTACCTATATTATATTGTCATTAATATAAATTTCTTATTTAGTTGTTAAAATATTGTACGTTCGAAATGGACAAAACTGTTGGAACATTATACTACCTTAAGACCATATTGTACACAGTTTAACAATAAAAAATATTCTATTCTATTCTATTCTAATCAGTTCACATAGTACCTAGGATAATTTTTCTGCAAATAATGTAACATGGGTTAGGTATACCTACCTACCATTTAGGTAGGTATTACAATTTACAGTTTATATATAGCCGGCCGTCCGTCGGTACCCGGGTAAGCATGATTTTCACGCTACCGTAACTCGCTCAGGGGGTAAAATTTTATATGTGGGTACTCCATTTTATTTTTACTCGGCATACACGGAAAAATATTTTTAAAGGCGTGGGCTTTCTATTGTTGAAACAGTGTAGTAGCATAATGTTTAAAACTTTGCTGGTTGAAGTAAATATTATTCCCAAATTAACGTAGATATAGATATAGGTATATTTGGTGTATACTTAATTAGAAATATAAGTACTAGTTATGGTTTTTATGATTCACATTTTCATTAAAATGTCTCAGTTGAAAAAAGTAGGTACTAACCCAGTTATTTGAGAAGTATAGCAATATTAATGAGTTAAAAAAATAAATTTTCATAGTATTAGGTAGGTACCTATATTTACATGGGTACATAGCTATCAGCAAAACGTCCTAGTTTTAGAGACACATACATTAATAATATCTTCTATCTCCCTACTTCCACCTTCAGAGTCATCGAGAAACTTTATGAGTACTGCTCAGTACCTACTCACGTCAGTTCCTATACGTTTATTAATCTTGATATACATTATACATAATGTGATCTCAATTTGAAACAACCTCCGAAATACTCATAACAATACTCGAAAACATCACCAAATTACACCCCATACAACATGTATGAGCCTCTTTAATTGGGTATTCTCTAGTCCGGCGAAATTATACATTCACGCCCCGAGCGAGCCGCGGTCGGCATAACTAGTGGTAGCTTGATACAAAGCAAACATTAGCCCGGCCATGCATTATTGTCAAGCACAGAGCACGACCTGGTTTGCATTAGGCATGGATCGTTTCATAAGGAGCAGGTGAAAAATCATATGATTTTATTTCTCATAAATCACTGTGCTACTTTTTGTCAAACACTCTGCTACAATTTTTTTTTTTTTTTTTTCTATGTGATTGAATGACGTGACGAGCAAGTCGTTCACCTGATGTTAAGTGACACGGCCGCCCATAACAGTTGCAGTGTCACCCGGAACTTTAAAATAATAAAGTTTCGCGTGACACTCCACTGCGCACGTCATCCTGAGACATCACCCAGTCTAGTAATCAGATTACTAGACTGAGTGATCAGATCATAAAGTCTCATTTGCCCAGTAATTTCACTAGCTACAATGCCCTTCAAACCGGAACACAGCAGTGCTTGCACACTACTGCTTGGCGGCAGAATAACTGGCAAAGCGGTGGTACCTACCTAGACGAACTTTGCAGAAAAGTCCTACCACCTAGTACAATAATGAAGCATGGCTTCGGATTTCATAATACGAGAGTAGCACATCAGCGGTGAATATCAAAACGTATAGTTTTGTTTATGCTTCAGTAAGACTGCAAACTAAGACCAGCAGAGTATAATTTTATAAACACTGTGCTTGTAGCACTGTGCTTGTGAACTTTGATCTAGAGAGTACCTAGCGTTAGAGTTCTTACTAATCATTTGTAGCAGGTCGCAACTTCGCTAGATTGCTCCTAAATCACTTCTCTGTTCCATTTCATAAAGACCGCCAATCACCATCCATCATAAATTCGTTAGGCATATGAAAAATCACAGGCGAAATCGCAGTGACCAAAATATATATGATGAAATGACAATGATTTTAAAGTAGCAATAATTTCCATGCCTAGTTTGCATATACATATATGTACCTAAAATTTAAAACCTAACATGCAATTTTAATCCTTACACCTAACGCCTGAAAGTTTGAAATAGCAATGCAGTAATCAGAAGTATGTTATGTTTTACAACTAGGCGCTTTTGTACATGCATCGAGTTGGCAAGTCCAACACGCGTCGATGGTTAGAGTCGACTGTGACAAAGATTGGAGGCAGCCATGGTTGGCTTTATTAATAACAGTGAGTTTTCCGGTTCTGTGGGCCTGCCGTTGGAAATTGCGACGTTGTCAGTCGAGCTTTGATTTGGGATGACGAGTTGACGAGTGGATGCTGGTTTAGTTTGGGAATTCATCCTAGTGCACACGTCATGTACGTACCTACTTAACATGTATGTAATTATCGTAGTGACCGTGATAATTATGGCCTTAAGTGAAAGAAAAATTGTCAGTTTTGTTTGATTAATTGATCTTTAATTATTTAGTGAGTCATTTTCTTCATTACGATATCAGTATTTTTTACCAGTACCTAGGTAATAATAGGTAGGTAATATAGGTTAAGTACTACAATGTTTAACTTAATAGTAGTGGCTTATACCACTTCTATTAAGTTAAACATTGAGGAATAAAACGTAGTATTTTGACCTTTTCCAAATTTAGTTCCTAGCCTTTACCAAATTTTCGAACATATATGGGAATCAAACATTTGAATTAAACAACAGCTTAGACCCCTAGGTATAGCGTAGCTACCTAGTTCTCATATAACTGGGTGATCCCGTAACGACGCTTTCATAAATATTGCGTTAAAGTGGCATTCCAACTTCCTAAGTACCTAGGTAACTCTAAAAGCTCACTTCCCAAAATCCACTCTAAAACTTCTCGCATCCCGTTCAAATTACTCCTATTTTTACGCCGGTTTCCTGGTCATTTTCCCAGCCGGTGGACAATTACACGCCACGTAAGCATACCTAAGGCCGGTGCAGGTGATCACTCGCTCGTCAAGTTTTGCACTTTCCGCCAATTAGGCCTATCTGAACTGGCCCTTTGTCCTGCCGTTGACTTTGATGAAGTATTTTTGTATATTGGCTTACTTTAAACTAAGTAAAGGAGGAAATATTTTTAATTTTATTTCAGACGTTAAGGTGTGTCTGGGTTTTTGACGTTATTTTACCTGACGTTACCTAATGTCAACACGCTGGAAATAGATTGAAAAATGCAATAAAATGAATGGTGACTACAAAATGTATAAGGAGGACCAACATGGCTTTCGAAAATGTTATTGCCATCGCTCTGATATCAGATCTGATCAAAATCATCACATTAAGGGCTAGAATAACGTTGGCGCTTTTTTTGTGGACAATCACCCCCTACCCCTACCCCTCCCTCTCCATATTGTCCATACAAAAACCTACTGAACATAGATCTCTCCCATGGTATGTCACTGAGCTAAGAGCAGGTACATAATGTGTCAGCTGACGTAATGAACTAACTACACAGATTTTCTATCACAAAGGCTGTCGGTACCTACGTACTTAGGCTGTATTCAGTTTGGAAAATATTTTTTTTCATGTATTAGGTATTTTTACTGTCTAAAATACCTCAAAGCCTGAAAACGAAAGTTTTCGAGCTGTGTGTGTTGCCAGTGATGACTTATGGCACTGAGACGTGGTCTCGTACTGGTGTCCTTGCGAGATAAGATCCGAAATGAGGAGATCCGCAAGAGAATTAAAGTCACCGATATAGCTTTGAGTATTACCAGGGTGAAGTGGCAGTGGGCAGGCGACATATCGCTCGTAGAACTGACAACTGATGGGGAAGAAAGGTTCTCGAGTAGCGACCACGAACCGGATAACGCAGCGTAGACTGGCCCCCCACTAGGTGGATCGAAGACCTGGTCAGAAGCTTGGGGAGCCGATGGATGCAGGAGGTAAGCAGCCACTCAAAGTGGCGCTCTTTGGGGGCGGTTGAACATAGTTCAGCAGTGGACGTATTCAGGCTGATTTCATGAGGTATTTTTATAAGTAGGTACCTTCAGTAGTACCTAACTAAATATAAGAATAATTAGGTACAGGAAAGCGTCAAAATCGTAGGAAAAAAACTCGACTTTCATTTCATCCAGACATTGAAACATCAAGTTTAACAACTAGCCCGTTCCTTGCATATCTAGCTAATCCGCAATTGAATCCATCGGAATATTGCCTGCATCACGCTCCGCCGTCAGCGTGCAAATCCAATCAGTGGGCCGAAGAGACGGCACCGATGTAGCACGTACCTAGTACAACGTACCTACGTGTGTTGCTCGCATGCCGGATGCATTGATGCATCGCGGCAATAGGGCTGCCGGCTGCTACTCTAACAGTGACAGAATTGTAAAACGTTTTTTAGCAACGTACAGCAACTTTAATCGAGTGAAGCATTCGCCAGCCTCCGTGGCGTAGTGGTTGAGCAGGTCGGCTCATAACCCGGAGGCGTCGGGTTCGATTCCAGCGACAGGACACGTATAAATGCACAGGAAAAAAGCGCAAATACTTGTTCTGCATCTGGGTATTGTGGGACCATGGTCCTTGTAGTTCCTGGGTCCCTAGGTACAGGGAATCCTAGTTAGGAGGGGGAGAGGGTTAGGGGGATCTATTTACGTGATCGTTAAAAAAAAGTACATGTCACCGATGATTTTTTGTTTAACAAATATATAAAGAAAGCATGTACTTATTCGTACTGTGAAAGTTGTATAAATAGCGTGGCGTGTGACTATGACAGCCAGTCGCAGGCAGTTGCTATAAATACCATCTTCTAACGATAAATCAAACCATATTTTATTTATTAAGTACGTAGGTACCTAGTATGGAAGTTGGAACCACGCCTATATGACAATGACAGACAACCCACAGACATGTGCCTGTAGTTTGCGGCCAATTCCATAGAATTCCTTAGAGGCTTCTATTACTGATGACGATAATGATAATGATACTATCAGGGTTAGTGCAGTAGGCTGCCTGTACAGTACAGGTCCAAATGATTCACTACATAAAAACATTTCATTGATTACCGACTATTTGCTAAAACGTAACAAAGATTCAGCCTCACAGCAGCAGCGCTGTGCGCTGAATTTTAGAAATCGTAGAGCTGCAGAGGCAACCCTATCAGAGAGCGAGGCAGTGCCGTGCCGAGGTCATTAGCAGTAATGGCTGATCCACTCGGCTTCAGGTTTAGTGCGGTTGGCCGTATGTACTTGTACCCCCTACCACTTCTGTTTACATATTAGTAGGCATAGGTAGTATTAATGTACAACAGCCGGAAAAGGGAAGGAAAGACCAAATTGAGAGGTTTACTGGTCCTTGTATTGAATCCCATGAAAAATTTAATACGAAAAAAATACAAAACGTACAATTCTTAAGCGCACTCTTCTAAATGGATTCTATTGAAGATGGACAGACAAGCGATTTTACGGCAGTGTTTGAAACTTAACGGCTTTAAAACTACCAGCTTTTCTGACTTTCGGCATAAGAATAGAACCACCCCATCTCTTCCTATACCTATGTGTGTGGTAAGAGCTGGCCGAGGAAATATATAGGGAATGGGCAGCAGCATTCTCCTTAGTTTGCATTATAGTCTACTGCGATTCATAAGACCCCCTCCAAACATGGTGACTATGGCAAACACTCCTCTAATGAAGGAGGCCTATGTTCAACATAGACGTTTTCCGGCTGATGAAGAAACTGAAACATGGCAGCGTTGCTTTATGGGTAGTAATTCTAACCAACACTGCAAAGCCCCTAACTAATTTCAAATGGCGGCTAACCGCGCTGTCAATGGACAAGGTACAGTGGAGGATATAATAGTGCGTTGGAACCATTACCGGTAATGAGGCTGCATTCACTCCACAATGATGCGACCTGAGTGTACCACAAGGTGCCATTACCGAGATTGGTTTGTTGTATACAGTGCCTATTGCTTCCATAGCTCTCAGCTTATGTATATTATTACCTACAATTGCGCTTCTCTAACCTTTTTACATCATCATCATCATCATCATCATCATCATCAACAGCCTGAAGATATCCGTGTGACTTCAAGACATAGATATACCCAAATATGTTGCAGTAGCTACTAGCTACATCATAGATGGGTAAATGCAAACTTAAAAGCTGTCAAACATTAGTGCAGATGGCCCTTAACTATAAGGTTCAGTAATATCGTATTTTCAATTTTTTTTAATTTTTTTTTTAATGTAATTGAATGACGTGACGAGCTAGTCGTTCACCTGATGTTAAGCGTCACGGCTGCCCATAACAGATTGCAGTATCATTCGGAACTCTAAATTAATATAGTTCCGCGTGACACTGCACTGCGCACATCATCCTGAGACATCGCACAGTCCAGTAATAAGATTACTAGACTATGTGATCAGATCATAAAGTCTCATTTGCCCAGTAATTTCACTAGCTACAATGCCCTTCAAACCGGAACACAGTAGTGCTTGCACACTACTGCTTGGCGGCAGAATAACTGGCAAAGCGGTGGTACCTACCTAGACGAACTTCGCAGAAAAGTCCTACCACATATATACAAGGTGAATTTGAATTGGTATGTTATTCCGAAAGGCGGTGGACTGAGACCATGAGAGCCCACAAGTTGGGAGAGCCTTACTTGAAACTGCGTGTTTCCAAACCTCCAGACGAAAAAACAAATCCACTCACAAAATTGCACGCGCGATCGCTACGACAGTTAACAAGATACTATAAATTCATTTGAAACGCAGGTCATTAAACTCGTTTAAGTGAATTCGGTCAAGGACGATGTTCCCCAGGAACCACCCAGCTGCGCTAGGGTTATCTTCGAACGTAAACTTTACATGGCATTTCTTCAATGAAGAACTATTCATTGAGAAAAGTCGTAGAAGAAACATTGTCTACCTTGGGGAGTAGATTTACCCCCCCTTTCGGGATAATATACCAATTCAAACTCAGATAGTATAGAGAGTATGACGTCTATATATGTAATCTATCTGTAAGGTACTTACCTATTTTGTTTGGTATAGAGGCGGGGGAGATATTATACTTCGAAGTATTATTGTGTTGCTCCCTAGAAAAATCATTACAACATAGCGTCAACCTTTAGTAAGTATACTTATAGCAGATATTCAAAACAATACGGTTTAAGAGGGTTCAAATCTCCATACTATCCCTTTTTTAACTGCTTAGGGGAGAGTTGGGCAACTGCGGCCATAATCGTATTTCACCCGCGTCATAAAAACTAAGAAACATTCTGCCGCAAAAGTATTATAATAAGACTTTGTAAGGGAACCCATCCTTTGGAGAAATGCTTGGATGAAAATATTTTAAGGTTAGGTTTATTTTGGTCTTGAACATCAAAAAAATATTTACAGCATTATGTACATATTAAACATTTACTTAATTGATTATTTTTATAAATACTAACGAATAGATTTAACTTTCCGCCATAATAAAAAAAAACATCCCTTACGCAAATTTTCAAATTGCTCGAATTTGCAATATTTGAAACCATTAAAAGGATCACCACAAAACACAAAACGAAACGCCACAATAAAAATAATATACACAGTTTATTAAAAAAAAATTCGAATATTCATTGATAGGTATAGGAATATTCTTACGGAAATAAATATAGCCTAGGTAGGTGACGTGCGCAGTGCAGTGTCACGCGAAACTTTATTGTTTTAAAGATCCGAGTGATACTGCAACTGTTATGGGCGGCTGTGTTGCTTAACATCAGGTGAACGACTAGCTCGTCACGTCATTCAATCGCATAAAAAAGAGGTACTGTCAATAAAATTAATTGTTAAAAAACGCCATTTGTATGCTATCAGCTACCAACAATAAATAACCCACAGTACACCTTTACATCCAAAATAGTCGAAAATATTCACTTAATCTCCCCAAACCCTCCCCACATGCAAATCGACCGCACCCCTGTACACCCCAGTCTCCCCTCTAGGATCGTTATAAAGAATGTGAGACGGATTCCTTGGGAGGATAGTTTCTAACTTTAGGTATAAGTAACATATTATAATACGATTTGGAGCCAATTTTAAAGGCTGATCTAAAACTCTTAAAACTGTTGCTGTTCTTGTCAAATAGACGGCGAAGTAAAAGACAGATATATATTTACAGTATATTTATATTTAGGACTGTCAACAAAAGTCTTCAAAATTAGGCCTATACAATCTGAGTTTGAATTGGTATATTATCCCGAAAGAGGGTAAATCTACTCCCCAAGGTAGACAATGTTTCTTCTACGACTCTTCTGAATTAATAGTTTTTCATTGAAGAAATGCCATGTAAAGTTTACGTTATAATTTTACCCAAACGCTTCGAAGATAGCCCTAGCGCAGCTGGGTGTAGTTGAACTTCGTCCTTGACCGAATGCACTTAAATGAGTTCGACGACCTGTGTTTAGAAACTCTCGTAGCGATCGCGCGTGCAATTTTGTGAGTGGATTTTTTTTTAGTATGGAGGTTTGGAAACTGGCAGTTTCAAGTAAGGCTCTCACAACGTGTGGGCTATCATGGTCCCAGTCCCCCTTTCGGGATAACACACCAATTCAAAATTTCAAACTCACCTTGTATAGTGTTTTGTGCTATTACCTATATAAGTAGAAAACAGTTTCTGATTATCTTACCAAAGGGTGATTTAGGGTCCAATAGATTCACAAGTCGAAATGTCCAAATGGTTGATTGTATCATGGACAAAACGTGAAAGCGTCAAAACGTCTAAACGTCTATTATTATAGGCTTTCCAAAATAAGTAGGTACCTACTGTGCACTGTGAAAAAACAGTAAGCTAGTACTTTTCTTTTCTTTACTCATCTTGGAAAAGATTTCTAAGCATAAACCACTTCAAGGATATCTATGAAGACCGTTTTAAAGATTTAGTATATACAGGATATCTATACACTTAGACTTTATACGTACCCCAGTAGGTAGATATTATACTTACCTATATGAACCCACGGTCGTCTAAATCTAGGTGAATTTTTCGACTCAACTAATCAAGGTATAACGGATCACATATATAAACTGAAGTCAATAAACATGCAGTATAAAAGCCTTACTTATGAGCTGGCATTGCATCTAAAAAGTTCTTTAAGTTATTTTGTAATTACAATATTTCTGCATGCGTAAAATTGTGCTATACTGTTTTTTTTTATATTATATTTTTAACTTTTAATACTCACTTCTCAGGTGTTTTCTGATATCATCTGAGACTCGCCATAGTTATGATAGTTATGTAAGCAGTCTGCGCCTATAATTGCGATGACATTAGCCATGTTACTCTTAGTATTTAGTCACATTGAATAGTAATTATGTACATTGTGTTGGTGTCCAATAAATAAATAAAACGCCTCTAAGGTCCAGGGGGGGGGGGGGGGGGGGGGGATGTCCATAGGCTTTGGTTACCGCTTTCCCGTTTTCCATCAGGCGAGCTGTATGCTTTTTTAACACTTAAAAACATAGAACTTATTTTTCAAATTATTCTGTCATCGTTGAAGCATACATCAGTGGAAATAATTCCACGAAACTCACGCTCGTTGCGCTAAACTTTTCACATATTTCTCGTTACGACATCAATTTCTGCACAACCAATCATAAATAACCATCTGATTTACATAACAACACATTGTTAGCCCCGAATCCTTATATATCCTGACATTGTCATCTCATATAATCTACCAACTATCTTAAAGAAAACTCGCAGCCGTCCCTCTCTAATTTATACACCCATTCTATTCTAACATCAGTCGAAACCTATCCAAGCGGTCCGATGGGCGGAGCTTCAAACAAAACCAGTAAAGTTAGAGCTCGGAAAATTTATACATTACCTCGGAGTTGTTCCGTTTTTAGTTGGTGCAGATTTGTGCGGTAGGTCTAGGTGGGTGGTTGGTCTAGAAAACGCCTGAGTGCACATTGGCTGATTCAGACCACGCCTTCCTGGAAAATGCATTTTCAAGATTGCTATGCAGATGGCATTCAGTAGAAAGGACTGTAGGAAGTTTCTTGGATTGTGCGAATTTTGAAATGCCTCT
This sequence comes from Ennomos quercinarius, assembly GCA_910589525.2. Lineage (NCBI taxonomy): Eukaryota > Metazoa > Arthropoda > Insecta > Lepidoptera > Geometridae > Ennomos > Ennomos quercinarius. The sequence continues at coordinate 8,514,893 of OU342505.1, read as the reverse complement.
TTTTAGGGTAATAGCTCTTCTTGTTTGGAGTTTTGAAACTCTTGAATGGGATGCGGTCTTAGGGAACGAAATATTTCTATTTCTATAGAGGAACTTCGCAGACATCATATAATTAACCGTTTCCAAGAGAACGCAGTTTTTAAGTAGCCTTCTCAACTAGGATTTTAAAAATCAGTTTTAGTAGTTTAATAGATATTTGTATTGTGTGAGATTTTATTGTGAGAGATGGTTATAAATAGAAACGTCATCAGGAATTAGCACAGGTATTAGGGACCTATTGTTTTTAATTTGACGTATCTACCGGTCTTCCTGAAAGAGCGTATACAATACCTACTGAGTACATATTAAACTGTAATATGGGGTGTCAAATATATTGATTATTTGCACTCATCTACCAAATAGCTTTGTACACCCATACGCACCTTCATTTGTTCCGGCGTAGAGGCATTAACCCATCCCGAGCTTTGAGGAGCAATAAATACAAAGATTGCCTTGTGACTCTCAGCCATAAGCTGTCAAAGTCGGAAAGGTCCGTCTTTATAATGGGCCCTTCGATCTACAATAGATTACCAAAAAATGTACTGGATGCACCTTCCACCCACCAGCTCTTTCAGGGCCCGTTTAAAAACGTTTCTTTTGGAGCACGTCTTTTACGGTTTGGAGGAGTATTATCAATTGCCAGAATGGACTATTAAATTTATGTGACATGTAACTTTGGGGTTATAAATAAATTATTTGTATTTGTATTTTGTATTTGCAACATCTTAACCAAATAACCACCCTGCATCTTGCTGAGCTATGGGCCATATTTATAGAGGTTATTTAAATTTAATCAATGCATACGATGCCGTCTCGTTTTCGCTTTGGGAAGTTTTATGCTATCCAGAAGTTGACACGGCGTTTTAAGCATGATTATGTTAAGAAGTGACTAGTGTAAGTTTATGTATAGTAATAGGTAATTGGTAATAGGCAGTAGTTATGAAATACCCAGATATTATAGTATCTGGATATTTTAATGATTTTTTCTTCCTCTTTGTTTATTATTTTACTTACGGTGTATTTTTAAATTGATTTATTTGAACCAAATAATAATTATTTTCTATTTTTAATTTACTGTTTTAGTACATTTACTGAGTAATATTTGTATATGTGCGTCCGTGATGTCATGCGGGTAGGCCCCGACTGAAAACCAGTAACTGAGGTAGTATTTTGCAGCCTCAGTTGTATGCCGAGTCGGAGCCTATTCCTGACCTCGTTCGTCTTTTTTTTTCAAATTATATATATAATTAATCAAGGGCGTAGTGGGGAAATTAGATAACTAACACTTTTTGCGAAATCGACTTTTTGGCATGACGATAAAGCCCAAATCACGACGCATCTTTTGGTCTTACCCTAGCTCGGATATATTATTCCGTGCCAAAATTATTCCAAAATAGGTATTTTTGTGACAGAATTGAACCTTCAATAATAGCTGTAAAACTTGAGAAAAAGAAGTGAATAACTGACCAAATAATGTATAATTTCACAGTATCACCATTTTGTCGTCACATAAAATGTATAAAGCTCGTAATTCAGTTTTAACTCGTAGCTCGTAGGTTTTCCAGATTTTTAAAAAAATTATTTACAGAGTTGCGGCATCCATGATGAACTCAAAAGTTGTATACTGAGCCATTACAACATACAAAAACGCCCACGGTAATATCGCTCTTAGAAATTTTATTATTGCTAAATTTGTCGAAAACAAAACACTAAATCGTTGTTTTCTCGCGATAATGCTTTTGTTAGTTATCTAATTTCCCCACTACGCCCTCGAATTTTGTTTAGTTTTGTTTTTGGAATAAATGTATTTTCATTCTTTCTTTCTTTTCTAGTTCTCCTGCATCCGAATTAAAGTATTTTACTATAGATATTGATTTAATCAGTCATCAGAATGTACCACAGATTGCGCAATACTTTGTACAACACATCAATAAGGGGCTTGCTGGCGTGCGTAGCGAAGTGTGGACGCAAATCGCATCAGCACATTGTACTGTGGCGCGCATCTGCTCGGCTTATGAACTATGGTGGACTATATAATTCTGTACGTATTGGTATGGAATTGAAACGATTATAACATAGAGAAAATTGGTTTGAAATTGAATTACGATAGTGCGGCTACTATCTACGCACCAAGAAGACCGGTGACCAGATCAAGGGTCATATCAAAGTGTCATATGGCCCTGCAAAAACTAGCGGAGAACTACAGAACAATAGTAAAATGGACAAAGAGCCATGGCTCGTGTCAGGGTAATATTACGGCTGACACTCTTGCTAAAGGAGCTAAAAGAACGACAGATGATGGCCTAATGGGGCTATGCAAACCATCAGCGGTGGAGGTGCGAGCCTTATTGAGCCGTCACACTGAAAAAGAACAACAAAAGCTATGGGATGGGAGAACTGACTGCAGACACGCAAGGGCGGCATTTCCTACCCTCAATAGGAAAATAACAGACAACTTATTAAAATTAACACGGCAGGACTTTCGCCTACTCATAGGCCTCATTACGGGTCACTGCAACTTAAATTATCATTTGCATAAAACTGGAGCGACAGACAGTCCGCTCTGTCAGGGCTGCAGGAGAACGAGACCGTGGAGCATGTGATGTTTCACTGTGAGGCCACGGAAGAAATAAGACTTAAAACCGGAATGCGTGAAAGAGCGCAAAAACTTAGCACCCACTCATCATAATCATTGTCAATATCTGCGACACCAACACTGGAGCAGTTGTCCCCACACCCCAAAGCCGCCCTCCGTTACTTCAAGGAGCTGGGATGGCTTGGGTAGATGCTGGCAGGGGGAAATGCACAATACACCCCAAGCGGGACGTCAGTGCAGGCCTTACCGCCCCCACCTCAAATTAGAATTAGATTAGAATTAGAGACAGCTCCAACATGCAGTGACGTCACTTTTGCTCCTTCATAGTACCTCATTACTAAGTTGCCAGTTTATCGGTTTTTTATAGACTGCATTTTGAAGAGTGTGCGAAGGAATTACACGATCTTATTCCTCTATCTCTCCTTTCACCGGACATCAAGGCGCACAAAAATACGGCGCCCATATATGGTTGAAATTCCATCAACCCGCACTAAGCGTTTTGCTAAGCACTTTATAGTGCGAACAGCCAATGAGTGGAACACCTTCCAGCGTCCTTGTTTCCAGCTAACTATGATCTGGGTGTCTTCAAGTGGAGAGTGAACACGAACAGGTATCTTCTAGGCAAGCTTGCACTATCGTAGACTGCGTCATCACTTTCCATCAGGTGAGACAGTGGTCTAATGCTGTGCCTATCAACAATAAAAAAAACTGTGGGGAAGATCCTGTTTTGCGAAAAAGGGACAGGCGATCCAGAAACTTTAAAAGCTTATAACTCTTTGATTTATTTACCGATTTTACTTATTATTTCATTTATTGCATTCATTTTTAACCTAGTTTATGAAAATAATATTTACTTGTACATTTATAATAGCAGGCAACTATATAGCCTATTAAATATCTACATAAGACAAGACAATCAGATACCTTCTTCCATTTCACACTCCATCCCGCAATACTCCTCAAACAACAGCACCCGAGATTAATGTATAAGAAAAAAAATTGTACAAGAAATCTTTTCATTTCCCGCAATGCTCGCTGAATGGGAGTAAAAACGGGCAATGGCAGATGGGATTGAAGTTCAGCGGAGCGAGCAGAGCCGCGTGATGAGCATTGTATAGGTATTGTATGTATTGTTATTGAGATTAAGGGAATTGAGGATGTGGTTACGGGGGACTCGTTGAGTACGTAATTTCGTATCTGAGATTGGTATGATGCTAGCATTCTTCATAACTTATCTAAAATTAGGTAGGTACCTAATTAAGTAAAATAAATATCTATAGATACTACAAGTACCAAAATATTCAACACTCATGGGTTATACATAATGTAATAGGTGCTTTTGTTAAATAGTTACAATCCCTAATCATTAAAGTATCAAATTGTATAAATTTGTACGGACGTTTAGGCTAGCTTACCTTTATGATTATTCTTTTATTACCTTTTTATAGAGATTATTATATTATTGTTATATTACTTTATATTTATTCTTGCAAACAAGCAAATGATTTGATTTGATTTATTTAAATTACAATACTTAATTTTCGCTTAGCATATTAAGTCAATTTTTAAATGTGCTGATGTTTTAAATGTCCGACTACAGAACAGAACTCTAGATAGAGTCGATAGAGGCACGCGCCCTTCGGAAACGTCGGACGGACGCAATCTATTACACGCCTATCGGACTCTACATCTCATTGTGCAGTTTGAAATATGGACTTCTGTTGGTAGAGCTTATTGTAGAGTTTGAATTATAGAGTCCGGTCGTGTCAAAATTCATACATAACTTGAACTAATATTAACCTTTTTGTTCTTTGCGGTAGGCAATAGTGTAGCTAGTAGTTTTTAGTATAATTATAGTAATAGTTTTTGTTGGTTTAAAAAATAAAGGCATATTACCCAAAAAAAAATTTAGTCGTGCTTTTTTTCTGTAAATGATAACGTGACGAGCTAGTCGTTCGCCTGATGTTAAGCGTCACGGCTGCCCAAAACAGATTGCAGTATCATTCGGAACTCTAAATTAATATAGTTTTGCGTAACACTGCACTGCGCACGTCATCCTGAGAATTCACACAGTATAGCAATAAGATTACTAGACTGTGTTATCAGATCATAAAGTCTCAATCTCAGCTTTAATTTTTTAAATAATTTATGGGCAAAGCATAAAATTTGACCACTATCTCAATAGCAATAGTGTGCGCTGAAATCGACATTACTATATATTCTCTCGAGAAAGCGGTTGACCAATGACCGATCACGTGAACCACGTCATAAACCTTTTGTTGCGTTTTCAATGGTCACCCGTGATGATGGTAAGCGACGAAGCGGCCCACAGTGGTGCATGCTTGCCAAGAAGATGATAATACTGAAAAATAATACTGAAAAACTATTAAACTAGCTACACTATCTACTACAAAGAACACTTGAACTGTATACTAGCCGCGATGGCCTATAGACAGTCCAAATGCTCCAGCCCACTACCGGTAGGTAGCGTACCCAACATGCTGGCAGCATTGCCTCGTTGAATTGCAATGCTGATTCGTTGAGCCAAATAAGTGCCAGCATTTTGGTCACAACGTAACTAAATAGTTCAAAGTGAATATCCAGAGTTTGATTGTGTAGATATGTGGTGGCGCTAATATTCAAATATTTAGAATATAATTCATATACTTAAATATTTCGTAGATATAATAATATGAACACTACTGTGTTCCGGGTTGAAGGGCATTGTAGCTAGTGAAATTACTGGGCAAATGAGACTTTATGATCTGATCACTCAGTCTAGTAATCTGATTATTAGACTGGGTGATGTCTCAGGATGACGTGCGCAGTGCAGTGTCGCGCGAAACTATTGTTTTAAAGTTCCGGGTGACACTGCAACTGTTATGGGCGGCCGTGTCACTTAACATCAGGTGAACGACTAGCTCGTCACGTCATTCAATCACATAAAAAAAAAAAAAAAAAATATGTAGTGTACTGTTTTAGTAACAAATTGATTCATATTTACACAAGCTTTCGCATTTATAAAGTAGAAAAGGACAAATGTTTGATAACAATAAATACCTACCTAGTACAGTTATAGAAATAACTACCGATTTGATGTCCTCATCAATTCCGCCATCCGGAAACGCATCACCATAAAAACCATACATTTCACCCCCACTTCCAAATTTTAAAGTCCCGCCACGGGATGGAACCCCCTACGGTATTGTCATTCAAATTACCGGCGGCACAGCCAGACATGGGCAATTTAAATAACAATATACTCAATATTGTTATACATAGTATTGTTAGTATTTTTTCACCCAATTATAACTAACGAAGAAATCGTGATACACTAGGCTTAATTTGAATTATACGTTGGCAAGGTACAATAATCAACCAGTAAATAAGGTGGTAGGACTTTTCTGCAAAGTTCGTCTAAGTAGGTACCACCGCTTTGCCAGTTATTCTGCCGCCAAGCAGTGCTGTGTTCCGGTTTGAAGGGCATTGTAGCTAGTGAAATTACTGGGCAAATGAGACTTTATGATCTGATCACTCAGTCTAGTAATCTGATTACTTGACTGGGTGATGTCTCAGGATGACGTGCGCAGTGCAGTGTCACGCGAAACTTTATTGTTTTAAAGTTCCGGGTGACACTGCAACTGTTATGGGCGGCCGTGTCACTTAACATCAGGTGAACGACTTGCTCGTCACGTCATTCAATCACATAAAAAAAAAAACATTTTTTTATTCATAAGAAAAACCTGCTGTTGTTGTAGTAATCCCCGTAGATATTTTTGTTTAACAGTTTTAATGTTATTCGTGATAATATAGTTTAGACAGATTTTGGGTGAGTAAATTTAGTTATCTAATATCTTCAAAAATGTCGCAATGTTGAGCGAGATAGTGGATCTGCGTATACAGCAACCTTAACAGAGTATTGACGTAACGCCATCTATCGGACATTACATCAAAACTATGGAAGTAATAAAATACCCTCTTACTAATTTCGGTAATATTGTGTAGAAGAGAATAGAAAGAATAGTTAACTTCTGATAAATAGAAAAATATTATTTCTATTTATCAGAAATACGCAAAGATAAAACAAGAGAACACGCTGAGTATCTATTCTACCTAAAACAATATTTATTAATAATGTTTTAATTTTCGTAATTAATGCCAAATACATTTTTATAATAGTTACTTTATCATCACCACTTCATACAACAAAGAACCATGAATATTAATAGCGCTTTAAAAAATAATAAAATAACGCAACAAAACGGACCCCATTGTAAACGTCACATAATGGCACAACTCAAAATATGTATTTTATATCAATATGAATGATATGACACTTTGAAGGCGTTACGAATTATTTTACTGCAAAATACCAACATAAATTCACTTTTAAAAAGTTACTCTTGCACAAAATGACCTTTACTACTACAAGAATAAAGATTCGACTAAAATTATTAACTTTTCGTCCATAGTAGCTAGATTTTGGCGGCGTGTATTATATCTTATTGTGTTTTTAACACTTCGCCCTTGTTGAAGTGTGGGGTGTAGGTAGGGGTAGTTTGCACCCTCACTGATTAGCGTTCTTAAGCTATGGGGGAGTTTAGAATGTTGCTATGTAAGAGGTAGACATGAGTTTTTAATACTTATAGTTGGTAATACAAAGAAAAACGAGTTTGTTACAAAAGTTTCTGTCAATAAAATACTTATAGCAGCTGTCAACTAAGAGCTGCTTTATCAACGCAGCAGTTGTAAATTTGTTTGTATTTGTATTTAAAATACACACACTGAATTTTCGACGCTTTACCTACCATAGACCCAACCGCCAGGAACCACCAGGAATTATCTATTTGAAATATTATCTAAATAATATTTATTATGGTTTGTACATATAATTTCGTTTGTCCTTGTCATTTTAAAGGAACGTAGAGTAATTAACCTTTTTTTTTCATTCGAAAAGACTAGGTTAAAAACATGCCCGCATGTTGCATAACACCATCCAGTTATTCAATAATATTTCGTATGTTTATTTAACATCTTAAATAGTTGCTTAATGAACAGCCGCGGGGCAAACTTTAGCTTATTTGTTGACATGTTCATCTCATTATGTCACTGGTTGTGCAACTTTTGAACTATTTTATAACATGTGTTATAGTTGCTAAATAAATACGGCCGAGATCTGTCGTGACTGGTGATGGTCTAAATTTAAATAGTTTTACATTTCATTTTAATTTTGTCTCTTTATACCTCTAATCAGAGTCGCGCAGCGAGCTATGGAGAGAGCTGTGCTCGGTGTTTCCCTACAAGATAAGATCCGAAATGAGGAGATCCGCAAGAGAACTAAACTCACCGATATAGCTTTGAGAATTAACAAGTTGAAGTGACAGTGGGCAGGCCACATTGCTCGTAGAACTGACAACCGATGGGGAAGAAAGGTTCTCGAGTGGCGACCACGAACAGACGAAGCGTGGCTGGCCCCCGACTAGGTGACCGTCGACCTGGTCAGAACCGCGGGGAGCCGATGGATGCAGGAGGCAAGAGGCCGCTCAAAGTGGCGCTCTTTCGGGGCGGCCTATGTTCAGCAGTGGACGTTTTCAGGCTGATGATGATGATGATACCTCTAATACCTATAGTGCAAAGTTAAACTCGCATAGCATTTTAGAAATTCATTTAAATGGGTGCCTACTGCATACATAGGTACCACGGATCAGATGGTACCTATATTAAGAAACTTAACCACTTTTAGGTACTCTATCATCATTACCAGCCTGAAGACGTCCACTGCTGCACATAGGCCTCCCCCAGAGTGCGCCACCTTGAGCGGCTGCTCGCCTCTTGCATCCATCGGCTCCCCGCGGCTTTCACCAGATCGTCGGTCCACCGAGTGGGGGGCTGGCCTACCCTGCGTCTTCTGGTTCGTGGTTGCCACTCCAGAACCTTTCTTCCCTATCGGTTTTCAGTTCTACGAGCGATATGGCCTGCCCATTGCCATTTCAACTTACTAATTCTAAAAGCTATATCGGTCACTTTAGTTCTCCTGCGGATCTCCTCGTTCCGGATCTTATCTCGCAGGGAAACAACGAGCATAGCTCTCTCCATAGCTCGCTGCGCGACTTTGAGCTTATTAATGAGGCCAACAGTAAGAGACCACGTCTTAGTTCCATAAGTCACTCTACACTACTCTATAATGACCGTGAGGTACTCTATAATGACCGTTAAACCCAACCCATAGAGGACATTAAAAGAACGTTCTCACAATCGTTTTGTCTCAACTTTCGTCACGTGTCTACCAAACAAACATATTCGGCTATTGTCCCATAAATACGCATCTATTGTAACACTTAACTTCCTGCACACGTAACCGCAATATTTTCAAAATCCTCGCCAAATCGCGTTCGGATGTGCTCGCGACATTAGGCGGGCGGCGCGCGCGCCGGATGTGGACGCTATTCATTGTGGGCGGCGGGGGTACTTCCTGTTTGAATAGGTGTAATAGCTTTGCAGATCTGTGTTTAAGTAATAGTGTGACTTAATGTCAATTTAACATGTAATAAAAACAATATAATGGGACACCGGTGTTTTGTGGCACAGCGAAAAGAGCCATTTCAAACTAGGTAGGTACGATGACTTTCACAATTAAATTTTAATTAGGTATATATTTTATTGATTATTTATTTGTTTATACATCGTACACTAAAGTATCAAACTATATCTACCTAAAATAACTAAACTACTATTAAACTAAAACTATAAAATGTACAATGTTTTTAGTACAAAATAACTATAATTGTGGCTTGCGTGATTTTTAGTTGCCATTTCACTTAACAGTAAACGTTATCATTGTCCATTAAAAGCAAGTAAGTTACAGAAATATTTATTTAAATCATCAACTATATTTATCTGTTTTTTTTATGACAATGTGTGACTGTATTCAATAATTCACCAAAAATCAACCTGCTATAAATTCTAAGGTTTAGTCGATATTCGACCTATTTGCAAAACGGCTTACTCTTAAAATTAAGACCTATTTGCCAAATGACTAACATCAATCGATTCTGTTAATAAACATAACTATACTATTCATTAACTACACACAACAATGCGATCTCGACTCAATTCGACGCGGCTAGAGAAATTCGATTCATCGTTCGAAATTGTAAAAACCACGCATTCGACACGCACCGATCGCGTAGCACCCACGACTTGAACAAGTGCAAAAATTACGTCATTACTTCAACCATACACTATAATCAAAATGATTTCTTAAATTAAAGGGATAGGGTCTGAATTTGTGCGTAAATAAAATCGGTTAAAGTGCGGTGTATGAATTTAAAAATAATAATACGTCATCGCACAATCCCTCTGTCTTTTTGACGCAGCGTTGCGTGGAACACGTTACGGTCGTATGTTGATTTTGATGGGTAGGTTGGGTGGTTTGTTTCCATTGTATGACAGTGTATGTACAAAAGACGAGCGAGATTTAACTGTGTATGTAGGTACATCAACATAGCCTTACAATTTCACTTAGTTTATTTCCAAATTCTGGTTAACAGCTCTTAGCGATAGCAAAAAACCACGGATTTTTAAATTAAATATAATGTTTGCAATAAGTAAAACAGGTGAATACAACTAGTATTGCTTACCGTTTTTGCCTTGATATAATCGCTCAAGTTTATCGCATTCTGTGTAAGTACAACGCACTCAATTTGCAGTGCAAAAGACAGACATGGCAATAGTAACACGCGTCTCGTGCGACAAGAAGACCGTGACGCAGACTGGACATTTTTTGACTAAGCAAAATGACAGAGAATGACAGACAGAATGATGTAGAAGTGTCCCATGATTGGCAAGTTGTACCGTTCTGCTACCGTTTTCTGCTGTTGGTACTGCATCGCACTCAATATAATCGCCTTCTTTTTACGGATGACACACATACATAGTTAAATTAAAAATCTTCTACATTATCTTATTTTTAAATAAGATAATGTGTGTGTGTGTTTTTTTTTTCTAGTTTTGACTTGTAAAAGTGCTAAAAATAGCCTATTTGCAATAGATAGATAGATAGATAGAAGATGCTTTATTGCACAAACAACAAATGTAGGTACATAGGCGAACTTAATGCTAGAGAGCATTATCTTCCAGTTAACCTGGGTGTAACATGGAAATTTATGTGGCAGTACAATGCAGCTTACATATTCAAAGTATATAGTAGTATATAGTATATATTTTTACACGTTAATAAACTAAGAGTTATAAATATATATATTACATTATCTTTACCATAAATATTAATAATACATTTATATTTAAATATATAATTATATTATATACATATATAATACATATTCATGATAATGGACTTACTATATTTTTGCTCAGTTGTTGTCTTTATTTTGCAATAAAAAAAAATTATTTGATTTGATTTGATTCTTACGTCGTATGACAATGGGAACCCACCGTAACACAACGTCCACATCCACGCGTAAATTTAAACCTCGCCTCGGGTGTTAGGAAACTGTGATTTGTGGTTATTTACCGCGGTTGTTAACTTTCCATTTTCGAAAGCCACTCGTGCGGAATCCGCGACGATTTCGATTCGAATTGCGTTTTTAATTTACAGAATACGTACGTGGGTAGCTAAACGGTGCAACAATAGGGCTTGTTGCGGGGAATTCGCATGTGAATCGCGGCATAATTGTGGTTGTTCGTTACTTTACATTGTTTAGTGGCCGACGAAGTCAGCCTGACGTTACTCAGTTGACACAATCTGGGGAGAATTTGAATTTAATTTACATACCTAGGGACTATACATAGTAACTAAAAATTTGTAAATAAAATGTTCAACATGATTCTGTAATGGTTGCAAAGTATATGTAGGTTTTCTACTTATTTTGTGTTTTAATTTAACAAATCGAACGCTGACATTTTACAGGGTAGGTCCCAACGGATCTCATGAAATGGATCCCAGCTATTATTTTTTGCAACTGATACCACAAAATATTATTTTGAGCTCCCATCTGATCCCAATCAAAAAGTTGGACGTAAAACAAACGATAAACGCTGTCAGAATACGTTTTTTTGAGGTTGAAGATATTGTCGATGACAAAAGTGTTTAAGGGGGAACGTTTTTTCAGCGCGACAAATTCAATTTTTCTAGTGTTCTTTTGCCAATAATAGCTTAATTACTCAACGTGATAACATGAAAACAGATTTTGCGGAAATAAATAGAATGTATCAATAAATTACAATTAAAAGTATCTGCTAGATATCAATGGTTTAGCGACAAATGGCAATAAACCATTTTCTTCTTAGTTTTTTAGTCTATTGCCATGTGTCGCTAAACCAATAATAAGTAGGTGATACTTTTAATTGTAATTTATTGATACATTATATTTATTTGCGCAAAATTAGTTTTCATGTAATCACGCTCAGTAGTTAAGCTATTATTGGCAAAAGAGTGCAAAAAAATTTGAATTTGCCGCGCTAGTGTAACGTTTCACCTTAAGCAAATAAAGAGCAACCTCCTACGAGCTACTGCTCTGTTAGTACCTATGTGAGTAGTTTGATTAACAATTAGGTAAATGATGTATGCGTATTCGCACATGGATTAAACTAAACACTACACAAACAGAAAATAATCACACTTATTTATTTATTATGTTTTAGAAGATTATCCACTATTATAAGCTAAAGCTTCAGAGCGCCTGGTCGATGCGACGCGTGACCAAAATGCTGGCACTTATTTGGCCCAACGCATTAGCATTGCAATTCAACGTGGCAATGCGGCCAGCATGTTGGGTACGCTACCTACCTGTAGTGGGCTGGAGCACTTGGACTGTCTATAGGCCATCGCGGCTATTATACAGTCCATAAGTGTTCTTTGTAGTAGGTAGTGTAGCTAGTTTAGTTTAGTTTAGTTTTTATTATTGTAGTAGTTAGCATGAGTAATAAAGGCAATTTGCCCGTTAAAAAAAAAACTAAAATACACAATGAATTTGGATAATAAATAAAAAGGATTTATGTTTATGGATGACGTGATGAGCACGTTCACCTGATGTTAAGACACGGCCGCTCATAACAGCTGCAGTGTCTGTCGGAACTCTATTCATTTAATTAATTTTTGTAATATTGTTTATATCATTAAAATATTTTTGTTTATCAATCAGGGTGAGAAACAAATCTGCCCAACAAACTTACGAAAGTAATATTTATGTAAAACCCAAGCCTTTCGCACTTCAACTCAATTAACAAATTCGCCAAAACGCTTAACGCGATCTCGAGAACTAATTCCAAAATTGAATAATCCAATCAAGAACTCCAACGAGTTTTCGTATTTTGGGGCAAGAAATGGGAAGGATTGCGCAAAAAACCCTTTTGTCCAAATAAAGCGAAGCGAGCGAATGTCACGGGGTGAAGCCTGCTGTGACATCCTCATTGGGAATTCTGCCTCGTCTGTCGGAAAACTCACAGGGAATATTAAACGACGCGTTTTTTAATTTTTGCTTTCCTACTAGGTTAATAGGTATGTATTGTTGTTCCGCAGAAGAACTAAAGAGACGGATATAGGTAGCTCTTAGAATTAGTTAAGTTGAAATGACAATGCAGGCCATATCGCTCGTAGAACTGACAACCGAAGGGAAAGAAAGGTTTTCGAGTGGTGACCATGAACCGGAAGTCACAGCGTAGGCCAGCCCTACTTAAAGACCGATGACATGGTTAAAACGGCAGGGAGCCAATGGATGCAGGAGGCAAACAGCCGCTCAAAGTGGCACTCTGTGGGGGAGGCCTATGTTCAGCCAGTGGACGTCTTCAGGTTGTTGATGATGGTGTATGTATGTTTGTTACCCCTGCTCTATGAAACGACTGAACCTGTTTTGATGTGGTATGCATATTCTTTCGGACCTAGAATAGGATCAAAAATTTAATAAGACTGTGTTATTAACGGGGCCCACAGTAGACGCAGCAGTTTCCCAACGTAGTGGGTTGAGCTACTGAAGTAAAATTTGCATAGAGCGCCCCAAGAAACCGGCGGAGACTTTAAATCTAGTAAATTTACTAAATCTAGGCTTGAACTGATTCAACGTTGGTTCCAGACGGCATCCGTGGTCAAAGATTAAAAGAAAAGAGATTATTAAAATAAGAGGTTAAAATTATATAATTGTAATAAAAGGAAATACGAAGATGGAGTTGCTTTTTACGATTACCTATTACATTTAAATAAACTACCGACTTTGAAACGAGATTTACATTAAAGCTTCAAACTCTTTATAAAAAGAAGACGCAAAGGAAAAATAAAGAAGAAAAAAGATAAGCGCAAATACTTGTTCTGTGTCTGGGTGGGTTGTGGGACCATGGTCCTCACAGTCCCTGGGTCTCTATATACGGGGAATCCTATTAGTTAAGGTCTCGGAACTATGCGCCTATGTAATTGTTGGGCGTTACTAATTTATTAATTTTTAATTAAATTTAAATAAAGATTAGGTATATGTTTTAATAACTTACGGTTCTTTTTTCAAAAACTTGTTGAGAGAAGCGTCCTGGTTTTTGAAAATATTATTGCCGTCGCTCTGCTCTTCACACGTATGTGATATGTAAAGACAATAGTGCCCATGAGCGAATTTACCTACATTTTAAATTTTTTTTTTGATTGTTTATAAGCAAAGCCTTTGACCACTGTCTCACCTGATGGAAATTGATGACGCAGTCTACGATGGTGCATGATTTCGGGCGCCAACGGCTTTCACCCTCTAAAACTTCACAAAATCTGGTGATTTTGGTGTTAATCATTTGTACAGATTATTTAATAATATAGGCTTGTACGTCTTGATCGTTTAGAAAGTATGTTTCATGTTCAGTTACAAGTACCTACTGTTCTTCGTTATAATTTTGTCGCCGAAAATTCGTAAGGTGGCTATTAGCTTTAGGGCCTTTAGGTGGCTATATATACGAAGATATTGTACAAACTTAAAAAAAGAAGACGTGCGAGCATATTTTTACTGGGCAGGAACCGTCAAAATCCGATAACATCTAGAGGTGGAAAAGCATTGGCACTTTTTTGTATGGACAAGAGCCCCTCTTGTCTTGTCTTGTCTTGTCTTGGGGGTATACGCTTATTTTAAGTTTATAGAAGTCGCCAGTTTACTTGTACCTACCTAAATTTAAAAAGTTATGTGTACTTTCTGTCTGCTTGTGCTTACTCTTTGTAAGCTTAAAGCATTTTACCTGAATATTTGCTCTATTGAGGCAGTAGACATATTGATTTAAGAATTCGATTTGTATTTGATGAGTAGTCAACGCATCTCGCTGTTGAAATAGCAGCTCTTGCAATTTTACAAATACTATCAATAATTTATTTTTGTTGAGCTTCATTTGCTATGACTAATGTAAAAGTAGAGTAGACAAAATTATTTATCCTACCTACGTAGTAATAGGTCCGTTCTTTTAACAGTTAAATAATGTTCTTATTCAATTTTATTCAGTATCTTATTCAGTTTTAAAGAGTTTCTATGGATTAGTTAACTGATAAGATAACATGAATGGTACTAACACTAAGATATCCCCAGGACCCTAATTCTGTATGACCACTTTACGATTCTTTACTTGGAAACCACGCGAATTCCTTGTCTTACATAAGAAATCTGCAATAATCTATTCGAATTTGGAATTGATGTGATTGGAACTGTCAAAAACCATAATGTTCCACTGAGACGCGTTCCGAAACATCAACACGGCAAAAGTGACCACCACTTATGGTCAATATTTATTCAAAATAAAAATAACTTTAATGTAAAGTAAATATATCTCTAATGCTGTGACACGATTTGAACAAGACACGATAACCAAGTGGTTTCGTATCGTGTGGAATCTGTGTTTTCATAGAGAATTATGGCCCTGGTTGTAATAAGTGGAAACATGATAAAAATACATTAAATTAATTTGCAAGAGCAACCTTATGCTAATAAAGTACTAGGTTACCATCACATAAGAAACAGTTCAGGCTCCATCTACTTCTCATGAAACCTGAAGTTCTTCTTAATTAATGATACCCTGTTACATGATACCCTGTTACATGATACCCTGTTACATGATACCCTGTTACATGATACCCTGTTACATGATACCCTGTTACATGATACCCTGTTACATGATACCCTGTTACATGATACCCTGTTACATCACTAGCAAAGATTACTTGCTTACTTTTTGCTGTACCCTTGGCTTTGAAGTACCAGGACAACATCAATTAAGAAAGGTTTAATCTCCATCGTAGGCTTCAGAGCTGCCCCTAAGAAGAGATTTTTTTCGTCAAGAATCATGCTCTTGTCTAATGGCTATATAATACAGGTATTATTTCGATGCTATATTATCTAAATATGCATAGCCTACAATAATTAATATTAATTTTTGTAGGTACATTTTTCGTAGGTCTTTATATATTCTGTGGCAAATGTACACCAACCCTTTGTTTTGTGTATGGTTCAATTATTTTTTTGAGTTGTGCTGTCTAGCTGTTATTTTGTTACTATGTAAATTAGCATTTTAATAATGTAAGCTATATATTTTTAATGTAAAACCGATTTTATTTGCAGGAACGGGTGGACTTACCGCTACGAGCAATATCTTACATCTCCTACCATCATCATCATCAGCCTGAAGACGTCCACTGCTGAACATAGGCCTCCCTGCCGAGAGAGGCGCCACTTTAAGCGGCTGTTTGCCTTCTGCATCCATCGGCTCCCTACGGTTTTGACCAGGCCGTCGATTCATCTAGTGGGGGGCCTATGGATGAACAATTGAACAGTAATAGTATGGATATTCGGCAGTCTTAGCGAAATTTAAAATCTTGCTGATTTGCCCACATATATAAGGTATATTACACAAAGCGTATCGCTCAGTATATCAATTCATATTCCTCAACTGAATATGACATTAATAAAGTTACAATAAACCCCAAAATAATAAAAGTTATCCAGCTTCAGGGGCTCGCAATCAGTCCTACAAATGGGATCAAAATAGAAATCAAATTATATCGTTGCATAAAGGGACTAACGGACCCTTGTGTTAGGGTCCTGCTAATTATAATCGCTTGTAAGTATGTTTGCTGGTTCTTGTATTTGAGAAGTTGTAAGTTTAATTTTGGGGATAAAATACTTCAGTAATGAATATCGAAAATGCTTAGATCTTTTTTTTTATAGGACTTGTGCTGTTAATATTTTGAGTATATTTTATCCTTTATCGCAAAATTCAGTGTCAATAATAAGCTTTCGCTACCAATAACTTTATCAGTTTTACACCCAGTTGCAGAAACGAACATTAACTTTTAAAGTCGACATTAAACCTTAATCTGTCATTAAACTGTTGCACAAAACAAAATTTTATCCGATTTTAATGCTCCTTTAAGTTTATCTAATGAAACGTCAGATTATCCATTAAATGGTGTTTTACGTTGCACAAAGCGCCATCAACAGTATTGCGAGTTAGCGCTCGTCACACTTTGTGCAACGTCATTAGTTTAAGGACTTCATTAGCACTAATGCCGCCATTAGCTAATGAAGTGATAATGAAGAGTTTTGTGCAACGGGCTGTTAGTTTAGTTTTATGTAATTAAGAATTTAAGTAGTTAAGACAATAATTACACTTCTCTACTTATTTTTATATCGGAAAAGTACCAAAAAATGACTAGTAATAAAATCTAAAAATTAAACATTTAAGAGTAATTTTTTTTAAGCAGTGGTGGCCGAGTGTCAGCGTTTTCGCTTCGCAACCTTACGGCACCGGGTTTGATCCTCGGCCCAGCACATGACTTATCTAGTAAGTTATTTGCAGTTTTCGATGCCATCGCTCCGTGTCTCGGAGAGCACGTTAAGCCGTCGGTCCTGGTTGTCATAAGAACATCAATGGCAATCGTTACGGCTAGTCAGACGCCTGACGCCCGATCTAACCATGTTACTGGTTCCTTATGGGTTGCGAAGTCAGATGGCAGTCGCTCGTGTAATTCTGATATCTCGCTGCTACAGGTATAGATTGGCAGCCGACTCCAATAACAGATGGGAAAAGGCAAAAGAGGATGGAATTATAATATTTTTTCTTTATCCTCCAATAAACCACGATTGAAGAATTTCTTTGTTGAATTTTGTTGTTTCCCAAATGCAAAATAAATTATTACTATTATTTGGAATAAAAAGCAAAATAAATCATACGCCACTACCGCCGCAACGAAATCGAATTACCAAAACGCATGCCCGCCCAAGCCGCTCGAATATAATGAATTTATATAGAAATCTGTTGGGTTACGAGTAGTCACAGATGTAAAATAGAATAGGTAGTAAATTCTGGAAAACTACTTAAAACCCTGTTTTAATGTACCTAAATAATAAACATGAAAAGCTGTTTAACTGCTTTGCTTGAGGTTTAATGCTATGTTACGTACCTATTTTTTATCGAATGGGAACCAAAACAATTATATTATTATTCCCGTATCATGCATTTATTTATTTTACTAGGCCTAAATGAATTTTAAATCGGACAGGTCCTGTCCTATTTATACTGGCATAGGTATACACTTACATACACTGAGAAAAAAAATAGGTTACGGTTACGTTTTGTCGAACAACGTAACATATTAGGTAAACACAACCGAGTGCACTTGTTAATACAGATTTTGTGATTTTACTAACTCATTAGGTTATTTTAACCTTTTACCCAGTTAGGTGATTAACTAACTGGGTGCACTTGTTAATACAGATTTTGTGATTTTACTAACTCATTAGGTTATTTTAACCTTTTACCCAGTTAGTTAATCACCTAACTGGGTAAAAGGTTAAAATAACCTAATTATTTTAACCTTTTGCCCAGTTAGTTAATCACCTAACTGGGTAAAAGGTTAAAATAACCTAATGAGTTAGTAAAATCACAAAATCTGTATTAACAAGTGCACTCGGTTGTGTTTACCTAATATGTTACGTTGTCCGACAAAACGTAACCGTAACCTATTTTTTTCTCAGTGTACCTAGCTAAAGGTATATAAGTATTATTTTTTCTCTTACCACTTCCAGCTAGCCAACCCAAGTCCACCCTCAGTGAGGGGAGGCAAAGACAATGTGGAACTAGCAGTTGTAATCAGGTTAGCGAACAATTTGCGTCTCTGCCCATGCGTGGGATATGCCGTCGGCGCCCGCAATTGATTTTTTGAGCTGCAGTATGGAATTTAAATTGTTTTGATTGTTTTGCTCTTGCTGTGGTTTTAATAGGTATTTTAATGGGAAAATAGTGTAGTTGTGGAATTAAATTATATTTATGTTGATATATTTTTATATACCTATACTTAGGTACCTATGTATTCTATATAATATGCATTATAGCTAACTTTATGTATAGTTGGTTTAGTCGATATTAGACCTGTTCGCAAAACGGCTTACCTACCCTTAAAACGAAGACCTATTCACTGAATGACTTATTCCTAAAAAGGCCTTACTGCTAAGCCGATATAAGAGAGAGTTAAATACCAATACAGAGTAAAAATGTACCCCTTTATTTAAATACATTATCAACATCATCATCAGCTAGAAGACGTCCGCTCCTGAAAGTAAAATATAATAATCTCCCCCATTTTTATTGTTTATAAGCAATAAGCAAAGCGTTTAATCACTGTCTCACCAGACGAAATAGATTTTATTGACACTACGTTAAATATATATTTAAAAACTGCATTTACATAATAGAGAAGAGAACTAAAGTGACAGATATAGCTCTTAGAATTGGTGTGTTGAAATGGCAATGGGCAGGCCACATCACTCGTAGAACTGACAACCGATGGGGAAGAAAGGTTCTCGAGTGGTGACCACGAACTGGAAGACGCAGCGTAGGCTGGCCCTCCACTAGGTGGACCGACGATCTGGTGAAAGCCGCGGGGAGCCGATGGATGCTGGGGGCGACCAGCCGCTCAAAGTGGCGCTCTCTGGGGGAGGCCTATGTTCAGCAGTGGATGTCTTTAGGCTGTTGATGATGATGATGATGATGATGATTCTGTATAAAAAAGAAAAGGTTTGGAATTCGCGAATTGAACATAAGTCTACTCCAACCAGAACGCACATGCAAATAGCATGGGTAGCGCTCCTCACTGAATTCATAGCGAAAAACTTCTTTACTTATCATTGGTACTTACTTGCTTCTGAAATAAAAATCAATATCGTACCATAACATATACTGATGCGACAAAGTGTGCCCGGAATGCTAGTACCAGAATAGGGGGCGTACCGTGAGCTCTTAGCGCGATTCAAAACCGAGCTTATATTGGATCGCTTTGTTTTTTTTTTGTATGGGGATTTTGACAAGCGATTTGATAGGCTCTGTTTTGAATCGCGCTAAGAGCTCACGGTACGCACCCAGGTTTGCTATGTTTGGTTCAACCAAACCCTTTAAATTTGTATGTTACAACAGTATTTTAGCGGCACCACCTTTGCCTATATTTGCCACTGGCAGATGGAGTCCAAAGGATTTAGTGATAGTAACTGAGGTACTAGACCCTAATTCTGCAGGAAAACGCAGATTTCACGCGATACAAAACCATGTCGTTATCGCGTCTTGTTCAAATTGTGTTACAGAATTAGAAATACCTTCACTTTACATTAAAGTTATTTTTATTTTGAATAAATAATATTGTCTTAAGTGATGGTAACTTTAGACGTGTTGATGTTTCGGAACGCATCGCAGTGAACATTATGATTTTTGACAGTTCAAATCGCGCCAATTCCAAATTCATTTCGCGCGGTTTTGTTTTCCTTTCATAGAGATTTTTGCAGATTTCTTATGTAAGACAAGGAATTCTAGTGGTTTCTAAGTAAGGAATCGTAAATTGGTCATACAGAATTGGGGTCCTAAATTCATTGCGATGCAAAACTTCTCTCATTAACTACCCCCTAAAATTGTAACTGACAACAGAATAAAAAGGCAATGTCATACCTCATTACCATCAGAGAAGTGCGACAAATCCTCTGCGATTGAGTCGTAAAGTCGTAACCTCCTTGCTAGCCCTGCGACCAATCGCACTGATCCGCGACGCGTGGCGGCCGCGTGCGTCGCGCGTCTGCCGCTGACGCACACCATCGTTCATTATACCAACGTAATGAGTTTGTATTTTTGTTGCGTTTGAGTAAAATTGAGGAAGAGATGGTGGTTCACAGGATTTGAAGATAGGTAATGCTTAATCTACGTTATTATGTTTACACATAGGTATGCCCGCATGCACTAAATATTGACAGATCTTATGTTCACACTTATTTCTCTAGGACGTATAGTAGGTCCGACATAAAGGGGTACCTAAGTGCGAACTTAAGAGATCTCAAACTTTAGTGCAGTCGCACATTGGTGTTTACGCTTACGCTAAATGCAATTAAGCATTATTTACCTAGTTTACCTATAATCTCTCGCATTATGTGATTGGTCATCTCTACTTATAAGTGAATTACTTGATCGCTCGTAGAACTGACAACCGATGAAGAAAGGTTCTCGAGTGGCGACCACGAACCGGAAGAAGCAGCGTAGGCTGGACTTCCATTATAGGTGGACCGACGATCGGGTCAGAACCTCGGGGAACCGATGTATGCAGGAGGCAAGCAGCAGCAGAATAATATGATAACTTCTGATACACACATAAGGGTGGATTTGACCAAACTTAGATTTATGCGCGAGTAACTATACCAGAATAAATCTATTCCACGATCTTAAACTAGAATAATTCATTAGTCGTTTTACCATGCAATACAAAGTATAGTATACTTATACGCGAATAGCGGAATGAACGATGAACGAAACTATTACCCAGGTAACAATTATTGTTCTACAACGCCACGGTATTCAAGCTTAAGTCATATCAACTCAACTTTGTCGTATTATAGTGCAGGTAAGTAAAAGTTGGAATTATATGGCGCGCTGCCGCCATTAAAATATTCTCGGAATAGTTTATTATTCCACCAAAAACGGTAGTATAAGTTATTATTCTCGGATAGGCTTGAGTGTAGATGGTAAAATGTGAAGTTGGTTTACTCTCGGATAACTGGCGATTTATTCTGAGTATAACCCTTACTCTTGTTTGGTCGAATCCACCCTAAAAGAGTTACCACTAATCTCTAACCGTTAGTCTATATAATATTCTGGCATCATCGTAAATTTACTGGGGTTCTGTAGGTAGTTATTCGAAGGTAGTTGTGGTATATTTTTGTAGGCGCCTCATAAAGACGATAATAACGCACTCTTATAAAATAATCATAAACAAACTAACTCAATTAATCCCCGAAATCATTTCCCTAAGGCCCATTCACACAATCACAACAATTTCTCACATAAAAAACTAACATTCATCCACAATAGTTTTATTGTACGTATCAAATATTATATTCTCGACACGTGACTCATAATGGGTTAATATGTGTATTAACTGACAAAGAAAAAACTCGTGATATTTTTATGCCGGGCATAAAAATCCCAGTGTCGATGGGTGGGTGCTGTTGATATATCATAATCAAAATATGAAATGATATCTGGGGTGCAATACACTTGATAGGGATTAGCGTCTCGCCCCTGTTTGTTTTTAATGATTTTATGGAATTGATCGTTCATATTGTTTGTATTGTTAGGCTTATGACGGATCTAAAGTGTGATCATTACTTTACAATAAAAAACAAAACGTTCTATTTAAAGGTAAGTAGGTAATAAGGAAAACTACATAAAGTGCCTACGTAGGTTTTTAATAGGTACCTACCTACACTGACAAGATCTGGTCCAAATACTGCCCAGCGATGAGAGTCCTTACATTACGTTCCTTACATCTATTTATAACTACACGTCAAATATTTTCGAAATCTATCCATGAGTTTTTTTTTTAAATTAATTTTTAATATTGAATTTGGTATTATGGGACCTTACCCGACACTTAAGTATTAGGATAATAAATATTTATCTCACCATCATCATCATCATCATCACCGTCATCAACAGCCTGAAGACGACCACTGCTGAACATAGGCATCCCTCAGAGAGCGAAAATGATACTCGTTTCTCTGGGCAGTATTTGGACTAAAGCCCATACTAAGAGTGTCAATGTCCTTTATTTGATTTACTATCATAGTTATTTATTAAATAATGTGTATTCATTTTTAATTACCTGTGATGTGGTGTTTCAATAAAGAGCTTATCTATCTATCTATAGTACCTGCAGTAAGAAAGTTAATAAAACCTTTTAGGCAATACGAATCTTTTAATTTTTTAAAACGAATAAGTTTCAGAAAATATACTGATAAGAATTTTCTACTCTCCCACAATAAAGACCGGCCATTGTGCGGCCCAGTCGCCACCAGACGCCACTTCTGTTCGCACGGCGAAATAAAAATTCGATAAAAAACGCAGTTCTAACACGTGCCGAGGCATTATTCGATAACCGTTGGGGGCGGTATTAAACTATTGAGGGCAACCCTAATTTTATAAACACACAACATTTAACAAAATCAACTCAAAACTCACAGAAATATGAACGAAATTCGAACGCACGCATCTCAAAAAATTACTGGTAATTGCCATGAGCCAATGTGTTTCTTAATTTAGGTGATGTAAGGTTTGAATTCGTTCAAAAGTGTATCAAAGCTTCACAAAACAGGGTTGTCAAGACTATTTATTGGTGGGAACAGCCGCGTGTCAGATCTAACACTAGTTTTAATATTTCGCGTCGCGTGTGCGCCACGCGCTCGCCTTTGGTAAAAAACTGGACCAGCGTAATTCGCGTTTTATTGCGACATTCTTCTTGTTAAATGTTATGACGATTTTTTGTCGCAGGTCTGCGGTCGCGTGTTGTGGACGCGCGCTTATCTGTCATTAGCTGTAATGACTGGTGCTGATGAATGGAAAATTGTGGGACAATGGTTTTGAAATCGGTTGAAATGTAAATAAGTATAAGCACTTATTTAGAAAACTCTTATCCTCTATTCATTGAGGATTAGGAGAGTTAAAATGAAATAAATGTAACTACCAAATGAGCCGAACCAGAAGGCGCAACGTAGGCTGGCCCTTCACTAGGTGGACCGACGATCTGGTGAAAGCTGCGGGGAGCCGATGGATGCAGGAGGTGAGCAGCCGCTTAAAGTGGCGCTGTCTGGGGGAGGCCTATGTTCAGCAGTGGACGTCTTCAGGCTGTTGATGATGATGATAATGACCAAATTAGCTACATAGTACCTAGGTAAATATAAATAGGCTTTACTTTGATATTTAGACTGCATTTGACTAGCATTTCGTTCACACCACATTGTATTTTTCTCTAATCTGTGGTTCACACACACACACACACTGGGTTACTTTATATAAATTTAAAAATTCTCAGACTTCATGACTGTCAAGAGTGTGTTTTAATAATGGCAGGAAATCTTGGATGATTCATTCAAGAGTATATAGGTAGATAGATGGATAGATAGAAAATGCTTTATTGCACAAACAACCTGTAGGTACATAGGCGAACTTAATGCTAGAAAGCATTATCTTCCAGTTAACGTACTTATATCAGTCTTCGCAGAAAATTCCCACCACCGCTTTTACCTTTTTTAATTAACTAGCGAATGTGTTCTATAAAAACCTAATAAAATTAGAAATTTATATATTTAATTGCTCTTTGGGGGAGGCCTATGTTCAGCAATGGACGTCTTCAGGCTGATGATGATGATATTAATTATGCCATAATAGGTAAAGCTAACCTAAATGAAACATTCCCAAAAATGTTTATGCAACTGATGTAACACCCAGCGCCATCTATTGAGGAGTAGCGTTACTACTCACAGGATTCTACAAGATCCACTTTTCAGTCACGAAGCTAATTCATATAATAAATTACCACAAAAGATTTTTGAAAAATTTGGCAAGCAAGTTGAAAATAAAAAGGATTTGCTCTTGATGTTTACCTAAGGTACTGTGTACCAGTTAACCAGTCAACCATAAGAGTTATTTCCTAATTTTTAAACATCATGGGGTTCCCCTAAAAGAATAGTACTATTTAAAAGCCTTAGATATCACATTCCTATAACCTTGTGTCTCTCATAAAACTTTACAGAATTTATAATGAAATTATTATGTTAAGTCTGAAATTAGGTATAAGATTTCTATGAGGCTATTTCATGTTTTTGAAAGGTCCATCGACAAGATTTAGCTCTACAACTAACGCTCTCCCTAAACTCACTATTATAGGCCGGCGATTTTAACCACGACCCAATTTTAAAGAGATTTCTAGTGTCGGTTAGGACAAATTCGTTCAATTTCCGCATCATTTAGTGAAGTTTAAAAACGGTTTTTCATAATCTTATTATGAAGAACAACCACTAAGTAGGTAGTATTATAAATTATTGGTTTTTTATATATGAAAAATCGTATTATGGATACACCTCCCGCCATCTATCGTCGGTTTTCCGCAACAGGCCTACCCCTAAAACGCACCCCGGCAGCTAAAGGGCCTATTTCCGCCCACGTGCCGTTACAATACAGGGGCACGATAACGATATGACGCATGTCATCATGATGACGTCATAATAGCGGATTATTTACGTTCAACAGGAAATTGCTATTTTTGCGAATTTTGTGTTGGTGGATTTTTGGAGAAGATAGTTGATTGATAATAACAATTGTAAAAACTACCATCGCTCCGGTAATAAAACGTTAGATATGTTAGCCTACAGATTATAATTTTAAGAAAAAATTTAAATCACGAACACGATTATGAACGGGAACGGGAAATCCTAGTAGTCTTATAGAACGAAACGAATATAGGAAAAAAATTAAGTAGGTGGTAGTTTATCTATTACCCGATGTTAAATGAAAAACAATATTTATGGGATCTACTCAAAATAATGGATAATATGCATACAATAAAGAACATTGTAGGTAGGGACTATGAAGCCGCTGTTAACTTTTGAATTTTGATATGTTGTGAGGACCACGGACCTAGAATTTTTCGTACATCCTAAGTCTATGGTTAGAACCACAGACACCTAATACTACAGTAAGCAGACCTAACATTATCTTCACTGCTACAGAGACGAGAATAAAATTAAATGATATATCCATTACTTTCGCTCTTATTAAAATTTTATAACTTTATCTCTTTCCTTTTTGCTGTTGCAACACTTAGGACAAAAAGGAACGCGTGCCCAAAACGCAATCTCGTTACCATGGAAACATGTCTAAACAGACAACGTGCGGCCTGTTTTTTTTTGCAATATTTTTGTGTTATAATTGATATTAAGTGCTACAAACACTAAAATATGCAGTGCACCATTGTGCGGCATTGTTTCATATAGGAAAACACCTGAATTATCAACTCACCAGTATGTTTTGATGTGCATGTTTGTGTGTGTGTGTATGTTGTAAAAAGTGGCACGTATGTTAAGGTGGAACGTTTCACTAACGCGGCAAATTCAAATTTTCTTGGGTTCTTTTGCCAATAATATCTTAATTACTCAATTTGATTTTATGAGAACCAATTCTGCGCAAATAAATAGAATGTATGAATAAATTACAATTAAAAGTATCACCTACTTATCATTGGTTTAGCGACAAATGGCAATAGACTGAAAAACTAAGACGAAATTTGTTTATTGCCATTTGTCGCTAAACCAATGATATCTTGAAGATTCTTTTAAACGTAATTTGTTGACACATTCTATTTATTTACGTTAAATCAATTTTAATGTAATCACGTTTAGTAATTACGCTAAAATCTGAATTTGCCGCGCTAGTGAAACGTTCCGCCGTAGGTGTGCTTACTGTATTAGTATTAGATGTCTGTGGTTAGGTGGTAGTTTACAACCCTAGTTTGCTACCCTGAAAATTCTGTGCTACTCCCGTGGTGCTCCAAAAACGACGAAATGGAATTTGTTAAAAACTGCCCTATGGAAGCGTTTCTCCTATGTTTTTACTCCACATCACTTTTGTAAAGAAAACTTTTGCTAATACAATTTGAGCTGAATTTGAACTCTCTAGGCACATTAATTTGTAGCGCTCATAGCGAAGCACGACTAGCCGTTTCTAACCAATCGGTAAAGCTAAGCAACGTTCGCTGCGGTCACTACTCTGATGGGTGACCGCTATAGCTAAATGTGTTTTTTTTTGGGCGGCCTAAAAATTCTGACACCAGGACTGACCACTTGCCTACACGAGAAGAAGAAGAAGAAGAATTAGTTGCGGAGATAGGTACAGCTAGCCATAAATGGCGAATTATTTCCAAAAAGTGAAGTTTAGGCAAGCATGCTCCATCGTCGACCGCGTCGTCACTTATCATCAAGTGAAACCGTGGTCAAATGTCAGCTTATCGTTGATAAAAAATAAATAAAAAACCTACTCTTAATTTGTATATTCGTAGTTCTATAAGGACTTAGAGTGAACGTTTTTCAAAGCTTGAATTTGACTTTCAATTTTCAATTTCCAATTATATTTATTTTTCATCAAAATTAATACATGTTGAACATTTCTAGTGTACGTATAAATCCTAGAAGCGACAAAACATTAAATAAATATCTAGTATTTGTTTTGCAAGCTAGGACGCTTATATAAAACAATTAGCTGGGGATTAATCTTATATTAATGAACGTGATTATTAATTTAACTGCGTCGTATACCATTTGTTAGAGTAGTTACGAAATCTTTAGTGCAAGCATTACGTTTATAAATTCAGAATAAACACAATAAGTAGCCGAATGGCGGTAGGTGTAGGTAACGAACGCAAACTACGAGGCGTACAGTGACAGTAAGCAACAAGAATAAGTATCCACCACGCAAGCGCGCGCTGCTCGCCGCATATCGCGCCGCGCCACACCCATTCTCATATCAAGACTTTTTTCAATACTATCTAAACACGAGCTAATTGAAGACTTGCATGTTACTCCTATTTTAGTTCTATAAGTCTTGGCAGGTTCTAGGAAGGTTATATTTATTTTGGCCCAGGATTTATCATTTTATCTTGTAAAAATTACTCTTATTTTAGTTCTATAAGTCTTGGCAGGTTCTAGGGAGGTTATATTTATTTTGGCCCAGGATTTATCATTTTATCTTGTAAAAATTACTCTTATTTTAGTTCTATAAGTCTTGGCAGGTTCTAGGAAGGTTATATTTATTTTAGTCCTGAGATTTTTCATTTTATTTTGTAAAAATTACTCCCATTTTAGGATAAGTCTTGGCAGGTTCTAGGAAGGTTATATTTATTTTGGCCCAGGATTTATCATTTTATCTTGTAAAAATTACTCCTATTTTAGTTCTATGAGTCTTGGCAGGTTCTAGGAAGGTTAAATTTATTTTGGTTTTGGGATTTTTCATATTATTTTGTAAAAATCACTCCTATTTTAGGATAAGTCTTGGCAGGTTCTAGGAAGGTTATATTTATTTTGGTTTTGTAATTTTTCATTTTATCTTGTAAAAACTATAACGCTATGCAGAGGTTTCTGTAGACCAGGCTTTTTATACTAGAATACGCAATAAAAAGGTTATAATGACTATTCAGTCAGTCGTACGTTGTCTTAGAAAGGTTCTAAGACCGGTTTAAAACCTCAAGCAATAGATACTCTCAGTAAAAAATAAAACAAAATAATATATTTTCCATGTATTTAAACAAACATAATATTTCAAGGCAAGCAAAACCACAGATATCTACTATACTAGTCAAAGAAGCAAAACAGTCACGCAGCACAATACAATACTGTCTTCGAAGTTAAATCTTCAGTGCTACTTATAAGTATTCTTTCTCGTAGTGCCTCCAAATTTCCTACAAAATTGTAAAATAAAATTAATAAAATAAAAACCAACCTCATTATCACTTAACTTCAGGGAAATTCGTACAGCTACATGTCATCCATTTATGCACGATTAGCCGTTTCTAACCGATCGGTAAAGTTAAGCAACGTTCGCTGCGGTTACTACTTTAATGGGTGACCGCTACAGTAAAAAGTGGTATTTACAACTGAGCGCTACCGTGCTTCGGAGGGCACCTTAAGCCGTCGGTCCCGGCTGTTGTCGCAAGACAACAGTCGTTAAGCCAAGTCAAAAGCCTTTGGGCGGCATAAAAATTCTGACGCCAGGGCTGACCACTTGCCTACACGCGAAGAAGAAGAAGAAGGTTGATACTCCATCGATTCGCACAAAGCGGTTTTACTCGACATTTATAATCCGAGCAGCGAAGGAATGGAACACTTTACCAGCGTCTTTGTTTCCCGACAAGTACAACCTGGAGCTCTTCAAATCGCGAGTAAATAGGGATCTTCTAAGCAAGCATGTACCATCGTAGACCATGTCGTCACTTCACATCAGGTGAGACTGCGGTGAAATGCAGGCCTATTTAGTTATAAGAAAGTAGGTCAAACATAAGCCTATTTGATGTAAAGTTATGGGATAAGATATACTTTAACAAACGGATGAAATTTTTCAATCAAAAATTTAAAATTTCATCAGAATTTTGGTTCGGCCATAGATTTATATCCACAGATTATGGCACAAACAATATAGGTCCATGTTTAAATATCTTTTAGCCGCTATGCGTGACAAACAACAATCAAACAACGTCAAACGTTACTTATATAAAAAAAGGAAATAGGGGTGCAGCTCTTGGGTTTTAGAATAGGACTGGTTCATCATCCGTCAATCTCATAAGAGCTCACTATCGGGATTCACTAGGGTAATACTTTTTTTTTTTCTTACATTTTGGCTCTACACATAGTGTATTTAGCCAGTGTCAAGTTTTGTAATTTTTCATCGTATTATGGAAATTTTCACTTAAAGTCAAGTCATAGTCATAGTCTAGTCTAAGTCATAGTCATAGTCTAGTCTAAGTCATAATCCAGTCTAAGGCATGCCCTAGTAAAGTGGTGGCAACTTTACTAGAGGCTTCTATGGAATTTTGGAAGCAACACGAAAAACCATGTTTCACTACATTATATCAATTGCCCACACTCATGCTCGTAATTCAGCACTTAATGCGTAAAACACCACCAATTTTAAACATTAACACTGGAAAAAGCATAAGTTTTGAAAAATAATACAATGCAACGACGTGAACTTTTCCGCGTTCCCGCCAAAACACTCAGGGTAATACTTACCACCTACCACTACAACGTCAAACGTCAAACAACGTCAAACGTCACTTATATAAAAAAGGAAATAGGGATGCAGGTTGGGGTGGGTTTTAGAATAGGACTGCTTCAAACACGTACGGTATAATTTTCTGATAATTATTTTTATACAGTATAATACCGATGGGGAAGAAAGGTTCTCGAGTGGTGACCACGAACCGGAAGACGCAGCGTAGGCCGGCCCCCCACTCGGTGGACCGACGATCTGGTCAAAGCCATGGGGAGCCTATGGATGCAGGAGGCGAACAGCCGCTGAAAGTGGCGCTCTCTGAAGGAGACCTATGTTCAGCAGTGGATGTTTTCAGGCTGACGATGATGATGATGATGCTAATACCAATATTTTTTAAATATTTCTTTTTTATTGATTTTTGTGTGCAGTAGATTAACCTATGTAAATATTGCAAATGCATATCAACAGTCAGTAGGTAAATAGAAGGTATATCTGAGATATTTCTCAAAGTAGTACCTACTTAATAAAAATGTATAATAGAATCCACTATACTCACGCCTTCCAGCATCTCGAAGAAATAATCGGAATACAGGCCCATCGTACGATCTTCCATACTCTCTCTCTTGTCTGAATTCGCATGATCCTTCGTGAAATCCGTTCTCATATTGAAAAACGATTGGAATGCTTTTTCCTTTGTTTTGTTATGGATGCTCTGTACTGTTGATCTAGAGTGCCAGAAATGGTGCTCACTGTACATTGTGTCAGTATATAACTTCAAAGCCTTCTCCACGTTTGATCGGTTCTTGATGTTATTTCTATTGACAAGATTAATCCCTTTTTCTATAAGTGGCTGAAAAATACAAGAAGCATATTTAGCTATGTTTATAATTATATATATATAAACAATACAATACACAATTATTATTAATATTATTATGTTTTATTTTACATGTTAAAATTAAATTATTGTACATACTAGTATTATAATATCTGTGGTAGATACTAAGCATGATTATAGGTAACAATATAAAGTGGGTTTTTTGGCGGGAACGCGGAAAAGTTCACGGCGTTGCATTGTATTATTTTGCAAAACTTATGCTTTTACTAGTGTTAATGTTTAAAATTGGTGGCGTTTTATGCATTAAGTGCTGAATTACGAGCATGAGTATGGACAAGTGATATAATGTAGTACTGGGGTATGATTTAGACTGGACTATTACTACCTGACTTAGACTCGACTATGACTGTGACTAAGACTTGACATTACGTGAAATATTCTATAGCACGATGAAAATTACAATAATTGACACTGGCTAAATACACTATGTGAGGAGCCAAAATACAAGAAAAAAAAGTGCTTAATGTCAAATATTATCTAGCAAGCCTAGTGCCTATCACAATATGTGAGTTTGAAAAAAAGTGTTCTCTTTCCCAAGTACCAACAACTGGACAACTTCACCCACTCGTTTAGTTAGTACGACAGGATTCTGTGTCTGTGGTCAGGCTACATCAAACCTAAGATATTTGGCGTACCTAGAAACATACGCAAATACACTTATAATAAGCACCACTTACCACAATTAGATTTCCCATGATATCTTTACAATCTTCATAAAAAAACTTCAAAGAAAATAGTTTAGTTGCATAGTCATTCTTATGGCTCTCAAATCGAGATATTTCATAGGGCTGGTATTTTTCCAACACGTGCTTAACGCCACCATACACCGTATCTTCCATAAACAAATTATGGCAGCAAAAGTTATCTCCTAAACATTTATTTATGTAAGTATCATACTCGTGCGCCGCTGCAGCTATAGCGGACTTGTTCTTCCTGTTATTCAACTCGTTAAGCTCTGTAAAGCTGTTCGAGATCATCTGCAATTGCAAAGGTTAAAATTAGAAAGAAAAAAAGAAAATACATATATTCAGGACATCACACAAAATTACATTACTAACATACAACATAAATATAAAACAACTAGCTGCGCCCCGCGGTTTCCCCCGCAAATAAAAAGTGGCCTATGTTTTAACCCAGTATATAAGCTATCTATATTCCAAATTTCATCCAAATCCGTTCAGCCGTTTGAGCGTGAAGGAGTAACAAACATACACACATACACACAAACACACAATCTTTCGCCTTTATAATATTAGTGTGATAAAGAACAAAAAATAATAGGTACACGTACGTACAAAATGTAATGTTGCGTGACGTCATGATAAAGGTCCCGACTCAGCATGTAATCAAGGTCGTAAGACCTCAATAACTGGTTTTTAGTCGGAACCCATCATCATGACAGCACGAACAATCACACTAATATTATAAAGCTGAAAGTTTGTATGTGTGTATGTGTGTTTGTGTGTATGTGTGTATGTTTGTTCACGCTCAAACGGCTGGACGGATTTGGATGAAACTTGGAATATAGATAGCTTATGTACTGGATTAACACATAGGCTACTTTTTATCCGCGGGTGAAACCGCGGGGCGCAGCTAGTATATAAATAAATTAATACTATACAAATAATACAAACAATAAAAAATATTAGAGAAAAACAATTTATCAATATTATCAGACCACGGACACTGTGTGAACTGGTGAGTTCATGTCACTCAAATTGTCAATGACATGACAGTTTGCATTCACAGATTTACTGATGGCCACATAATTCCCACTAGAAAAAAATTAGTGATGTGTTATGACACAAGTGTGCTAGATTGATCATTGTACTCTAGACGGTATAATGGAATAGCTAATCTTTGTTTTATCATTGCTCATATCGAATTACATAACTTAACATAATCATTTATTTTCTCAATCACAAACAAGTTAATAATGCTAAAGTAACGTTACTGTAAACCTACTTTGTGAGAGACTGATGCCTGTCGTAGGTTTAGAAAAACCTGCCGGGCTACCGTCTAAGTCAATCTTAATCGATGAATGGGCTTCATTTCATCATTTCCGGCAAGTTGGCATTGTGTAACATCTCCATCCATTAGTATTATCTCACTATTTCTCATTATTATAGTTAATCAATGTTTTGTCTATTCAGTTCTTCACCTAAGGGACCATAATATCGATGGATGAGGATTTTACACAACCGGAAATGACCAAATGAAGCCCATCGATTACGATTGAGTTACATAATACGGGGGCTGTACCTACTACAGATCACCAGAATCACACTCCGCGGATATTTACCCACTTATGTTTAAATTAGGTAATAAAGTATTTTTTTTACTTTAAAGATGGTACGTACAAGCACTAAAATTAAATAGAAAAAAATAAATAAATATTTCGAAATATCCCTTCTGTTTTATAAATATAAAACAGGAAAATCAATTAACAATGATAATAATTATTATTTTTTTTTATATTTTTAAATTTCAAAGTTATTTAACTGAATCTTCGTAACAGGTGTAGGTGGCACCTGCCTGCATTTGTCGTCTCATCCATTCATCCTTTCCTCCTATTTCTTTCCCTTCTTCTTTTCAACAGGGCTAGGACATACCTAAATGACTTAAAAAAAATACGCCATAGGCAATTTGCAAGTTGGACATTGTTTTTAGGCAATTTGCTTTTTAGGCATTTTGCTATGTAGGCAGTCTCATCATAAAGGAAACTAACCTGCTCCCGATTGCCTGTTCGAACCCAGGAACAGCAGTACAACTATAAAAATAATTTGTGGAAAGCATAAGGTGGAGGGAAATGGCTGTGTATTCCGGTGGTGTGAGAAAGGACCACCCTATCTCCCGTAGGTGCCGTAAGAGCCAGCTAAGGGAGTATCCAGGGAATGGGCAGCAGAATTCTCCTCGGTACATTAAAATGTTCTGCGATCATCAAGCCAACCGTGCGGTGGTTATGCTATTGATGATGATGATTTTGTATTTGTGTAAGTGTATAAGAAATTTGGCAGAAAGGAGCTTGTTTCAATAAAATTGATAAATTAAGTTCGAAGGCATAATTATGGAAAAAAATCTGTTAAAGGGATACTGAGACCTTGGGGGAAGAGTGGAACTACACCACTCGTTCAAGTGCGGTACGAAATAATATAACGGTTTCATTTTCCCAAATGGCAAACATACCAAAAGAGTTTTGGCGGGAACGTGAAAAAGTTCACGTCGTTGCATTGTATTATTTCACAAAACTTATGCTTTTTCTAGTGTTAATGTTTAAAATTAGTGGCATTTTACGCATTAAGTGCTGAATTACGAGTATAAGTGTGGGCAAGTGATATAATGTAGCGAAACGTGGTTTTTCGTGTTGCTTCCAAAATTCCATAGAAGCTTCTAGTAAAGTTGCCACTACTTTACTAGGGCATGACTTAGACTGGATTATGACTACCTGACTTAGACTGGACTATGACTACCCTGACTGACTGTGACTAATACTTGACTTTACATGAAATATTTCATAATATGATGAAAAACTACAATACTTGACACTGGCTAAATACACTATGTGTGGAGCCAAACTTTAAGAAAGAACATACCAAAACCATGGCCCTCCCAAAGAAGTCTATTGAGAAGTATTAGTACAGAGCAGAAAGGGACAGAGTCATGCTCGGTAGAAATTGTTTATCGGCAGGGCAAGAATGTACACAGGCTGTTCGATTTGAATGACGAGAAGAACGTAGGGCTGATTCTAGATATCAAACGACACGGAGGCGAGGATCGCATGCACCTTTTCAAGACTGCTCGAAATAGAGACAAAGGGAAACTTGCTTACATATCCAAAATTGGTAATGAAAAGGCATAATGATGATTATAACGCTTATGTGATGTTGCCTTTTAACGCCGAATTACCTTTATCAATTTATCCTCGTAGACGTCTTCAAAAAGAGGAGTGGACAGAAAATCTTCTGAAGACTCTTCGCTGGGTTTGCTTCGCATTGCGTTAAGTTGCTCGAATGCTTGCCGTTTTTCGTCATTATGTTCACGCGTAAACTTTTCTTCAGATTGTAAAACAATAGATTCGATTTTGCTCATCATGCGCTTTACGTACTTCAGGTGTACCTGTGACACCGCTAAATCGTTGTTCCGTTGGTTTGGCTGCTCCAGCATCGTCGCCTGGCTTGTATTTAGGCTCTGCAATATCAAATAAAAGATAATTTTATTATTGTCCATCTTATACTTCTAATAAAAGAGTGGATTCAAATCCCGTTAATGTTTCGATTGTAGGACTTTTCTGCAACTTTCGTCTTGGTTAGGTACCACCGCTTTGCCAGTTATTCTGCCGCCAAGCAGCAAGCAGTGTGCAAACACTACTGTGTTCGGGTTTGAAGGGAATTGTAGCTAGTGAAGTTACTGGGCAAATGAGACTATGATCTGATCACACAGTCTAGTAATCTTATTACTATACTGTGTGAAGTCTCAGAGTGACGTGCGCAGTGCAGTGTCACGCAGAACTATATTAATTTAGAGTTCCGAGTGATACAGCAATCTGTTATATCAGGTGAACGACTGGCTTGTCACGTCATTCATTTACATAAAAAAAGACTACATTTAAAACTAATCTGTTCATTACGCTAAAGCAGGCAATGCTGTAACAAATCAAAAATCTTTAGATTTGGGAGCAGTCATCTTTACAGCATTGTGTTGATGTAACTTGACCATGCTGGTTGGGGTGATTCTCAAGAATCTCTCAATACATGGCGGTACCAACCCGTAAGTTGGTTGTAAAAGGTAAAGGATGAAATTGGGATATGAGATCACTTGTCACGACTTCAGTAAAGCAGGCTGGCTTTAGGGACAGATGGATGCGTTAGTACACAAAGAAGTTTTGAGCAGGACAATAAACATATTACGCACTATTATAAATTCTGTTCGTTTTTCATCATCTTTGGTGGTGATTCTCTTCCTGCCTTCGTCGAATGTTTTGAGAGCAGCATCTAACCCAGCTCTGTGAACGACGTTAAGGTGCGCAGGGTGCACACACAGTGTCTCTATTTTGCCGAAGATTTGTACTCCCTTCTCGTAAGATTCGTTAGCTTTCTTAATCAGAGTCTGGGTTTTAGCGAGGTTATCTTGCTCGAACTGAGGCAGCCACTTCTCTAAATCCTGAAAAAAGGCCTAACTGTCATGATAAACTGGCATATATTCAAGCGTAGAGTCTTTAACCCGTTTCAAACCTTGAGGACCTTAAATCATAAATATACCATAGATAGACAGTTTCTATGAAAATCAAACCTCAAAAGTGTCCCCGCGCCAATGCTTACTTAGACAGATATATATACCGCTCCAGCTAATATAAAACAGTCAGTAAACGGTTGGTTCATTTGAATAATGAACCATAGCACCGTGTTAAATAGCCTTGTAAAACAATAATATGCGAGTTATGTGAGTTAGATCACTTTCATTATAGGCGTGGGTCACACGCGACTGAGAGCAAAAACAAGGCATAGGTATGCCTTGTTTAAACGGTGCAAAAACGCCTTGTTACTCTAAATATAGTCAATGTTAACAACTCTTCTCCTTATATCCTTTACTTTCAGTAGAACACCGTCTTCTTGGAAAGTAGCCTTTTTTATCGATGACAGGCTAACATTTGGCCACGGTATCACCAAGTGACGACGTGGTCGACGATGGAGCATGCTTGCCTAGAAGATAAACCACCACCCAATCCTAATTATCTATCCAATTCCTTAGAAGGGTGATCGACCTGACCCATCGAATTATAGGCCTAGTGCAATTGCTCTCGAAGGTAATGAAGCGAGTGATTAACACTCATCTCTTGAAGTACCTAGAAGATCATCAGCTGCTAAACGTTTGGCATCATTATTTCTGACATGGCAGGTCACCCACCTCACACACGGATGAACAGAAGCTATTGAGAGCAAAAGTGGGGCTCCGGCTGCAAACCTCGATATCCCAAAGGCGTTTGATCAGGTCTGGCATAAGGCACTTCTTTCGAAGTTACCATTATAAGGACTATCTGAGGGGTTGATAATAACGCATCAGGTAGCGCCCTTGGTGCTGCGGGTGGTTATAATTGCCAACAGGGGTGTCAGCTTGTTTTTCCATCCTTGCTATACAAAAGTCACTAAATTATACCCGTATTAAGTCTTCGTCGGCAAACAGCTTGAATTATATAGACTTTTATTTATTTATATATAGGTACACAAAACAAATTACAAATTAAAGACTCAGCTCGATCTACATATAAAACGAAACAAAGAATAGTAGTTCGGTACCAACCATCATTAATTGATCCAGATATTTGTCAGCATCTTGTTTAGTACCCATTTTTTTCTTAGACGTGAATGTTTTGCGAGCTAAGTCGGAATATTTCAAGTGCAAAACGTGTACATCGTCCGCAGGCATACTGCGATGCTTGGGTCCGCATTCCGACTCCATCCCTGTTTTGTAGACTTCGCTGGCTTCATTCATAATAGACAGTAGATTTGCATTTACCATCGCCTGCAGTATAAATTGACCATTAAATAATTACATAACATTTAATAATAAAATGAGAGAAGGAGGAATTTTATGCGTTAAGCTAAAATCGGTCCGTGCGAAATATTTATGATTGACATTTAATTTGATGTCAATTTTAGGCATGTGTTGAATAAAATAATGATTTGTTCAGATACCTAGAGAGATCCCACTCCCGTGCGCTGAGTACGAAACTGGTGTCTCATTAGAAGCTCACTACTGCGAGCAGTAGTGGTGATACAATGTTCTGTTAGCTTCAATGATTCATTATTCATTGCGATATTAGATCTCGATGTTCGAATAGTCGTTAGTAAAGATTGAGCATTGTAAACTGCTTACATACAATACCGCGACTACCGTTCGCCCACATGAATATTGCTGCGACACTGACCCCGCCCTGTTTTCATATCTCGCTTTACTTTCTGAGATCTGTGGTTTTTCTATTCTATGTCTATTCTATTCTATAAGGCACGGTTTTTCAATAACCAGATAAAATATTTAATTGGATAAAACACAATACTATAGTGAAAATAAAAAGCTATTTTTATTAAAGGAACATTGAAAAAATAATGTTATTTTAATTTAGTCAGTTTTGTAATTTATTAGTCGAATAACCTTTATCCAGCCATTGAAAAATCACCCCTAAGAAAAACAAAACACAATATTAAAAGTAGGTACTTAAAAACTTGATTAAGTCACCTGATATACGCTTGTTAGAGTTGGAATCTCATTACTTTTGAATACAGTCATGTAAGTCTTGAAATAGTTAAACAGATCACGTGGCTTCATTTGTTCTCCGTTAATAGTTTTAGGCATCAGCTTCTCGGAGCTAAACAGAGACGTCACCAGGTCTATCACAGACGTTCTGAACTCTTTCCTCATAGCTGTAATGATGACCATGGTGATCATGCAACACACGTAATTTCAATATTATTTTTTTAAAATTCATTATGGTATAGATTATTATATTTTATTCATAAACTGCGTATAGTCTGTTAAAAATAAAAATTTCTGTTTCTATTGGTTGCAGTCAAGTTACGGGATTGCCTAGCACTCACACTAATATTATAAAGGCGAAAGTTTGTGTGTATGTGTGTATGTTTGTTACTCTTTCACGCTCTAACAGCTGTACGGATTTGGATGAAATTTGGTATGGAGGTAGCTTATACCCTGGATTAAAACATAGGCTACATTTTATCCCAATAACGGGAACGGTTCCTGTAGGAACGCGGGTGGAACCACGGGGCGCTGCTAGTAATTAATAATTTGAGATTAATTAATATTTTCTAGTCGTTCTGGGTATATGTTATCTATCTAAGTAAGGCACTCAATATAACTGTATTTAACAGGCCCATTTCTGCACAATTACCTAACATATTCAGAAATAAAAAAAATGCAAGCCATTCTATTATTGATACTGAAGCCAAAACTGTATTCATGTCTGTCCATCTATTTGTCTGTCCATCCGCCTGTATTTTGGCTGAGCTTCAAGCTGAAATTGCGGAATAAATCCAAAATGAAACCTGACATGATTTGAGTTCATACTACGAGGTAGGACATTGGATGCTTTGTATCCCAAAACCCAGTAAGGTTCCCTTGAAAGAGGAAATGTAAAACAAAATGTGTCGGTATAAAGACAGTTGTATTCATTAACGTAGATAAATTTAATTGTTTTACTTTGTAAGCAAGGTACTTTATAAATTCTCCCTTCAATTTTAGTTAAGAAACTACAGAAACCACAACTCACTCTGTTAGGTCCAGATAAATAATTTGTAGGGATTTTTGAACAAACGGCGTACGGCTCATCTTAAGCCAGCGTCACACTATATATATCGTATAGGCCTATTACCAAAGTCAGATCACTCAGGAGTTAGAAATTACCGAAAAATTACGAAGTTTTATAATTTCTTACATAATACGGCTTGCCTTCGCAGTGCAGAGCTAGTGTTAATAATATGAGAACTAATTTGTATTGGATGTCCGTACCGGAAATGTTTCCTTTGTGGTCAGGGTCAAATATTTCGTACCCAGGATGAGGCATTAGGAAGCAGAATACTTTTTCAAAGCTGGAACGTATATTTCTCCGCAAGTCTTGCATATCTTTAGATTGATTTGGGAGGACCTGAAACATTAACCGTAAGTCTCCACCTTGGACGAATCATTGTCTCCACCAACTAAACATATAAAAAGCATCTAATACGAGTTATAAGTTAGCATTCCCACTGGCATGCATACGATATACTGCACGGGTGGCCAAAGCGTCAACCGCGGGCGACTGGCGAACCGCGGAGGCCTGCTATGTCACCTATGTTATGATATGACCAAAAAGTGTCATTGTCAATACCTACTCGTATTCTCGGGTTCTCCCTAGTGGTCAAATTAAAGATTATCTTGCACTACGTGAAAGAACAGAGAAAAGTTCAGAAAACTCATGAACTGATCCATGATTCCCATGTCAAATGATCACAAAACAAAGTGACCTAACCTGATGGGCGATATTTTCATATTTGTTTGTAAAAAAAAAAACTAAAAGAGCTTTTGTCGAATGGAGGCTATGGAGATGTTTAGAATCTAGATAACAGAAATATCGGAACGCTCAGAACTCGAGTCTTACTTGTTTCTTGTCCCCCCTTTTTTTTTTCAAACGTGTCGTTGCATGTATATAATATATTGTATACATGCCACGAAACATGTTTGAACACGGTTAAGATGACACGGGTGTCACTATTTAAATGAAAGCTTCCAACTTCTTCCTAGTTTCCTTCCACACTGTATCAGTACCTACCTACATAGTTACAACCTTAGTGACAAAAACATGACAAAAATATTAATTTGATATTCACGCACCTCGAGTTTCTGTTCCAATACCTGTTCCCCTCCGACAGCTCCGAAAGGATGTTCCCAAGGATACTGCCAGTCCCTCACGAGGAACTGTAGTACTTGGAACGCCTTTGAATCTTGGTCTTTCACCATTCTGCCGTAATCCGTGAACAGCTGAAACAGAACCGGATACATTGTACAATATAATAATATTATATAGATGAGCGCAGTTTAGTCCTTTGCTGATTATTTTAATTGTACTGGCTACAAGAAGCGATACTTATTGACCAATGGTAAATGTAAAAAAATCAAACCTGAAGAAATTGTAGATTGTCTTCATGAATGTCCATGAAGAGGTTATAAATTTGAACCGAAGATATGAGAGTGGAGAGAGCGAAGATGGTAGAGCAATCATTGACTGTACTGGTGTTGTCGAAGGTACCTTGCGTGTCTAGCAGGAATACAGCCACCTGACGTAGATAAACATAAGTTTTAACATTATAGCTCCGTGTGACATATCAAAATCGATTGGTTCGATGTAGCTGCCAATATTACAGTAGGTACTTAAAATTGGCATGATCATAATTTTGTATATTTTATGTCACTTTTTATGATAATTTCTCACATTGAATATTTAGATTATAGACATACAAAGTTGGAAAAGCTCTAAATGCTTACGGTAGAATTACGTTATTGATAGTTAGTAATATTATAAATTGTAGTGTATTTATCCATCAAAATATATTATGTGGAAGATACATTTAAAGCAGATAGATCTTCACTAAATCACATTGTAAAGTTTTGACTTCACGCAGCCTTTATAGCTCTTAGAATTGGCAAGTTGAAATGGCAATGGGCAGGGCACATTGCTCGTAGAACTGACAACCGATGGGGAAGAAAGGTTCTCGAGTGGCGACCACGAACCGGAAGACGCAGCGTAGGCCCCACTCAGTGGACCCACGATCTGGTGAAAACCACGGAGAGCCGAAGGATGTAGGAGGCAAGCAGTCGCTTAAAATGGTGCTGTGGGGGAGGCCTATGTGCAGCAGTGGACGTCTTCAGGCTGTTGATGATGATGATGATGAGCCTTTTGATGATAAGCGCTCTTAATTGTACAGTTATTTTAGAATTAGAAACCAAGTCTTCCA
This sequence comes from Ennomos quercinarius, assembly GCA_910589525.2. Lineage (NCBI taxonomy): Eukaryota > Metazoa > Arthropoda > Insecta > Lepidoptera > Geometridae > Ennomos > Ennomos quercinarius. The sequence goes on along the minus strand of OU342505.1, from coordinate 8,473,768 downwards.
GGAATATGGTTGAACACCTTTCTATGGGCAGTGAGAAAAACTTAACTATTTTCTTTAAATACGCAACCTTTTCTCCAGAAGGCCGCGTAAGAATGAACGGCTCGGACCACAAGAGAATGCCCAAAGTGGTTCTTTTGCTACCACTGCGCCACTTGAACCCAACCAGAGGTGCACTCTCCTCGCCCAGCCACGAACCATCATCACGAGCTGATTGCTGGAATATTTTAATATATTTCATGCATTTATCTAAGTACAATAAACCTCTTTTATAAGTTCCAAAATATTATTTGACTATAGATTAATGCCTGTCTACACACATCAAACAAAAAGGGCCGCTGTGCGGCCTAGTTGCAGAAAACAGCCCGCGCACCAAGTACCAAGTGCCCGTCTGCACTAAAGTCTATTGAAATAGTAGTTTAGCAACACTTTCTCCGGATTCTCGCAGGTTTGTTTCTGTGCGTCAACTTGGCGCCAAATAGGTATACGATACCTTGACGACACTATACGAAAAATCTAGGGAAACTTCAGACAGACGGGCATAATGAGTTTAAAGAGGTACATAAGAGGTTCTGAACTTCTTTGACCCGTAATTCTAGGTAGTGTTTGAGCAGCATACCCTTGAGACTGTAATATTGTATTAAAAAGAGTACTTATCTCACCATTCTTCATACAAAATGTTCCAATAATTTTCTACCTCTAAATGTTATCCGATTTCGATGTTTTTTTATGTTTAATAATTGTGTTGTTTACACAGTAAAAAACAGTGCTCGTAAGTTTAAATTATAATTATAATCTATTATATAAAAGGTTTTGTCCTGACTGACTGACAGACAACGCACAGCCCAAACCGCTAAATGTAAAGACTTGAAATTTGGAGGGTGCCTTTCTTTTATGACGTAAGCGCGTGCTAAGAAAGGATTTTTGAAAATTCAGCCCCTAAGTGGGCGAAAAGAGTAAAAAACGGTTGTATGAAAAACCTACATTCCGTGATGTATTTTTTTGAAACTTAACGCTTACAAACAAGTATAAAAATAAAAGAAATGGTACCTTTTAGTTTTTCGAAATTCAACACTTATAGGGGTTAAAAAATTGTTGAAGTTAGTATGAAAATTCCAAAAAAAATTACCATATCATACTGAAATTTAGAATGTGTAAAGAACATATAAAATAAATAGATATGGGTCTCAGGAATTTTTGAATTTCATCCTTTAAGAGGGCAAAAATACAGAAAAAGGTCCCGTCGTAAGACGTTCGCACAGGCAAAATCGCTACTGCTATAATCTTCAAATTCGAAGATACATTGATTCTATGACGTAGGGTTGTATTACGAAAGAGTTTTTGAAAATACATCCCCCAATGGAATGAACGGGTAAAAAGTATTTGTATGATAAACTTACATTTCTTACTGTATTGCTTTGAAACTTGGCACATACAAACAAGTATAAAATAAATGAAATGGTACTTTATAGTTTTTTGAAACTCAACCCTTAAACGGGTTAAATAAGTAGTTAAGGTTTATGTGTCAAAAAAAAAATATGATCGTAAGTATTCCGTCGGATAGTTCATTCAAAGTAACAAATAGTATTTACAATATTTTTTGCCAGGGATGACATCACACATCAGCTGGAAGACATTCACTACTGAACACAGGAATGCTTGAAACGTCACTTTGGACGCTTATCATAGGGGAAGATTTGCCATAATCACCACGCTTAGCAGGCGGCTTGGTGAGAATCGCAGAAGGATTTTTTTTTTTATGAGATGAGTGTGGCAAACAAGCAGGCGACCCACCTGCTGGTAAGTGGTCACCGCCGCCTATGGACATCTGCAACACCTAAGGCATTGCCGGTGCGTTGCCTACCCTTAGAGAGGACTCTTTTAACACTTTTCTTGAAGCTCCCCATACTGTAGTTATGCGGAAAAACCTCAGGGGGAAGATCGGATTTAATATACCGAGGAATTCTCCTCGGCTGCTGCCCATTCCCTGGATATTCATTTTGCCGGCTTTTACGGCACCCGCGGGAAGAGATAGTGGTGGCCCTATTCGCAAAGCGGGATCATACGGCCAAGGAATAACATTTTGAAATGGTTAAGGGGTTGAAATCGTTTTTTTTTAAACTCTGTTAGATTATCACGGGCATTTGAACATTTTTTTCATGTTAGTGTCAAAGTATACATAAAACATTAAAGAAATTATTAGCAGAGATATAAAAAAACTTATTTCCTCCCTACCTCTTACTACAATGTCATCCATGAGAGGTCACTGTGCATGAGGCTACTTTAAAAAGATGAATAAGTAACCTCTTTATTCATGACGCTTTTTACACGGTTCTCAAAATAAGAGGCTAAGTTAATTTTATCCTGAAAAATAAACGGTTTCTTAAGGGGTAGTCCACGCGGGTGAAGCTGCGTGGGTACAAGCTGGTAAGAAATATAATAATATGTATGAATGTTAAATGTCCTTACCAGAGCCGTGAGGTATCTGAGGAAGAAGTTGAGTATGAAGGACTTGCCACTGCGGGTGGCGCCAGCGATGCTCACCACCACCATCGGAAGGTCCTTGATCTCCTCCTTCATCAGAATTTGTTGTAGTGCATGTTCATCCAGCTCATATGAGTGAGTCTCTGTAATCTTCACAACTTGTACACCGTGTCCTGAATGAGTTTTAGTGACTTTCACATCTTCAGCAGCATCATTTCCGGAGTTGGCGTTTGTTGGTTTGTTAGCTTGGTTATCTTTTGTGGCTTTGACATCTTGAGCACCGATATCTGAGTGCGTCTTAGTTACTTTCACATCTTTAGCACCATTGTTTGCTGAGTTGGCGTTTGTTGGTTTGTTGGCTTGGTTATCCTTTGTGAATTTGACATCTTGAGCACCGATTTCTGAGTGCGTCTCAGTTACTTTCACACCTTCAGCAGCATTGTTTCCTGAGTTGGCGTTTGTTGGTTTGTTGGCTTGGTTATCTTTTGTGACTTTGACATCTTGAGCACCGATTTCTGAGTGCGTCTCAGTTACTTTCACACCTTCAGCAGGATTGTTTCCTGAGTTGGCGTTTGTTGGTTTGTTGGCTGAATTATCATTTGTGGTTTTGACATCTTGAGCACCAATTTCTGAGTGCGTCTCAGTTTTTCTCACATTTTCTTCAGAAATTCTTCTTGAATTTATTTTGACGTCTTTATCTCCTGCGTTGTTCTTTATTATTTTTCCATTCTGAGAAGCATTTTCTGAGTATGCATCAGTTACTTTCATATTATCTTTAGCATCGTTTTCTGAGTCGACATGCATAGTTTTTACGTCATGGGCTTGGTTTGTATTTGTCGTGTGGATATTTTGAGTGATACTTTTTTCTTCACTCTTTGTTGTTTTGTTATCCTGTACACCACTTTTAGAATGCGTCTCAGTCAGTTTCACATCTTGAGAACCCGTTTCTGCGTTGGTCTTTCTTAGTTTGTCATTTTGAGCACCGTTTTCTGAGCCTGCAACAGTCACTTTCACATCTTTAGCACCATTTGCTGTTGCTTTGACGTCTTGAGCATCGTTTTCTTTCAAATTGTTTTGAGCTACGATTTCTGAATTGGTTTTTGTTTTCTCAACCCGAAGACCATTTTCAAACTCCCCTGTCTCAGCTATTTTGATATCTTTTCCATTGTTTTCTGAATGGTTTTCCTTTAATTTATGTCCAGGCTCCATCATAATGAATTCTAATAGATGAAAATACGAACTATCATGATATGACTATTCACTGACAAATTCTATTACTTTAGACAAAGTATTTATCACACTAAGGAATATTCATGTATTCATGTATTTTTACTTAATTTTAAATAACTGTTCTCATAGATTGTTAGAGTTTATTAACTTATTAAAGAAAGTTATTACCGAGCCTGTCGGTAGTACCACGGGCTAGAGTACACTTGGATCCACAGCTCCACTCGACATTTCAGATTGTGGATTCGAGAGGCATAGAAAAATTTGGTATTTTTGGATCCACTCATTTGTGAATCAAAGTGGTATATAAAAATAATGTTTATTCTTGAATCCACTCAGCGTGTATTTAAGAGGAGATACAAGTATCCGCGGATCCACATGTAGATCCGAGCTGTGGATCCATGAGGAGGGAGCCATTTTTAAGAGCAAATGAGTTCTATTAACATACCTACCTTCATCTAAATACGGTTTTTGTTAGCTCCCGAAATGTAAAAATATAATGCGACACGATCGTGACTTGTCTGGAGTGGTGGCGAAGATAGTTTTGAATATTGTAATAGCTCACTTACCGTATGGTTATGGAAATTACTAAAATACAAATTATGTGATATTATTTTGGAGCACGAGTGGTTGCTTACACGAAATCGGTCTTTTATTTATAATGACAAAAATGTAGATATTGGTGGGTATAGGTATGACAGCTTGTATCATTTTTTGTGGCTATACACGATATATTGATAATTAAATGCGGTCTATGATAAAATTTATCACAAACCGGAAACAATTATGTTTATATCTATAAAGTTCTAGATTCAACCACAAACACGTAGGTAAACTTGATAAAATTACCACTAAGACTGATAAACTTCGCAAACTTCGATAAACTTTTTTTTGATCGGGCTAATGCTGTTGGTCTCTACCGACCTTTACAGAGTCACCGGGCGGGAGGGCAGGCGCTTAAGGCGCCCAGCCGACAAAAGTGGGAGGCAACTAGCTCAAGGGCACCCCTGGGGTGCGAGCCTCGGCTTGGGCAGTTGCCGGGATAAGAGGATCGAGAAGGCTAGAACATCGCAAATATTTTAGCAACGGGAATTACTATAAGCCTCTGGTGGCTGTTTGTACAATCTATGGTGAACCGTATACACAGGATAGGTGTCTGTGTAGTACATCAATAAATACTTCCCGTTCCACTTTATACGAATATCTTGTTTGATAAAAACAGTAGTAAATGCGCTCATTGTAAAAGTTCCTTTATTAAAATAACAGTAACACTGTGTAAACTTAAAATAGTTTTGCTTATAGCTAAATCAAATAACTTCATTCTTCTTGACGGACAAAAAAAAATATTATTAAAAAAAATATTGTTAAATAAATATGTTGTTTAGTCCTAATCAGACAGCGGGATACCTTCCTGAAATAGAAACAAGCATGTTGGGTGTTGAACATAAGTAGATTATTACTTAAAGAAGCTATAGCACAGATGATTTATTGACCGAGTGAAGTCTTAGGAACATGAAAGTATTTGGGTTATGCTTAGGAACAACATACAACACTATTGTAGTCTATGAGAACAACTGACAAAGTTTGGTTTCACCTATCCGGGTTGTTTTTGGTAGGCTACAATTAGGTAAGCCCTACTTCGACAAAGAGGTTTCACGAAGAATCCAACTCGACTGGGTAGCGTTCGGGAAGCTTCGACCTATCTTTTCGTCTAAAATACTGCAAAACCTGAAAACTAAAGTTTTGAACCAGTGTGAGTGTCGCCAGTGAAATTGGCGCTATTTGGGGGAAGCCTATGTTCAGCAGTGGACGTCTTCAGGCTGATGGTGATGATGATGATAATGATGATGATTACTCATACAGGTATTATTTTTGAACGAATCTTGATGAAACTTAGTCTACAGAGGTTCTATAATGTTACATTTTTGTTATCGGTGATATTATTTGATAGAAAAGAGGAGTTTGCTCCAGTGCTATACCCAGACCATACCACACAATTTTATAATAGGTATTTGGCAGAAAATTTTGGTTCCTAAAAAAGGATTTCAAATTTAGCAAAATTGGTCACGAGGTTGTCAAGATAGCCGTGAGGACTTAATTGCGAGATTTTTTTTTTGTTCATAATAAATTCACTATCAGTATCCCCAAGTATATATCCATCGTGTATTGTAATTCCATCTTTATGGGGGTGACTGCCCTTAAAGATGGAATTATAATACACGATGCACAGGCTGAACACAATTACTGCAAAGTTGTGCTCGCGTGGTTCGCTCATCTTGTTTTACAAAAAAAAACGTTTTTCAGACTATGACAATAAAAATTTGTTATTTTTTGATACAAGTACTTACCTATGTTATGATTTTGGTATAAGCTCTATCTCTATCCGTTACAAACGGGGAAACAGATACCTACAGGAATATGCGTTTTTTTAACTCACCTCGAATTTTCCGATGAAAATATCCGAGTCATCAGAAGGCGGAGGCTCATCAACGTTATCAACCGCCGTGATTTGAGGACCTGTAAAATCAAACTTGCTTAAAATCAGCCTTATGTAGGTACCAGAATCTAGTGATGGTAATAGCTACAATTTCGCCTGATGTTAAACGTCACGGCTGCCCATAACAGATTGCAGTATCACTCGAAACTCTAAATTAATACAGTTTTGCGTGGCTCTGCACCGCGCACGTCATCCTGATCCTTCACACAGTCTAGTAATAAGATTACTAGAGTCTGAGATCAGTTCATAAAGTCTCATTTGCCCAGTGATTTCACTAGCTACAATGCCTTTCAAACTCAAACACAGTAGTGCTTGCACACTACTGCTTTGCGGCAGATTAATAATCTGAATAATAACTCCCGATTGTTATCGTTTTATAGGTATAAGGCAAATCAAGTCGGTAGAAAAAGAAATGTCTTACCTAACGGCATGCACTCCATAGGTTCAAACAGATCCATAGGGATCAAGTCCAGGGGCGGTGAAGGCGGGGACAAAGCGCAACTTGAAGATATACTTGAACCTATCAATGAAAATAACGGCATGTAAGTTATATTAAATTAGCCAGTCAATCGGAGTCAGGCTGAATCTGAGCTATGGTTGCAAGTGTTAACGGCTTCTGAAATTTCTTTGAACCGTCTAAGCATTTGATGGTCCACCCCAAAATTTCTAATTCATAATCGCTAGTAGATAAAGTTCCCGGGTTGACAATTCAAACCTTGCATTAGAATCATCTTAGAAGTTAGTTTTTTTCCCTAATAGTTGACGCTTCAAAACTTCAAACCTTGCTTTTGACTAATGATGACCAATCTTAGAAGAAAAAGTGTACTTTCTTCTCCTGATGTTGACGGTTCATAACGTTGCATTTGACTCATCTTAGAAGATAAGTTTCTTCCTCAGGAGGTGACGGTTCAAGTTTTTATTTTTTTATTTTTATGTAAATGCCCATTACAGATTGCAGTGTCACTCGGAAATCTAAATTAAAGTTTGCGTGACACTGCGCACTGCGCACGTCATCCTGAGACATCACACAGTCTAAAAAAGATTTCTAGACTGTGAGATCAGTTCTTAAGTCTCATTTGCCCAGTAATTTCACTAGCTACAATGCCCTTCAAAGCGGAACACAGTAGTGCTGGCGCACTACTGCTTGGCGGCAGAATAACTGGCAAAGCGGTGATACCTACCTAGACGAACTTTGCAGAAAAGTCCTACCACGTAGTGGAAGTCAAGTCTTGCATTAGACTAATTTTATCAAGAGCACCATCATCATTATCATCATCAATATCATCATCGTGACCATCAGCCTATAATAGTCTACTGCTGGACAAAACCTTATGGAAGGCTCTAAATAGCTGTTCAGTGTTTGGCGACATAACATTATTAACTTGAGGACAGAGTGGTAACCAGACGAGCACCTCCATCAACAATGTTATAACTTCACCAAGATACTTTACTTTAGCGGAAACTTAGGTTTCGAAATCACGACCCATATGGATTGCAAATAGAACTTACTGCCAAGTCAACAGAGTTTTCATTGGTTCCAAAGCGAATGATGTCAATACTGATAACTAATTTTATTTACATCAACCAAAGGTAATTAAATCCTAGTTAATTACGCCTTATAAGTTTCTAACCAGGTATAGCATAGTCCTTTGTATGGTTGGTGTTCAGCTCTATATAGCGTGATACGAGCTGCTTAGTAGCTGGCGGCCCTGGCTGGGCAAGATCACGGAGTGGCTTCAGAGAACATGGTTCCACGTTCACTTTCCGCACTGGAAACCACACGAAATAAAATTATTCTCCAAATTCGCGCCCGACGGGATCCATAATGAGCCTACTTCATTAATTTTATACTAATTCCACCTATATGTACACTATGGAAGCAAAATCTGAATCTGATTTAACGTAATAAAATTCGTTTACGATGATGACGATTGTGAGATAAGAAGATTATCAAAGGCGTCAAACATAACATCCCTCGTTTTACAAAATAATGAGGTAATGTAGATTGGCCATGTAGTCCGTGAGTGCCGTAAGAGCCGGCAAAGGGAATATTCAGGGAATGGACAGCAGCATTCTCCTCGGTACATTGAAATCTTCTGCGATCACCAAGCCGCTTGGCAAGCGTGGTGATTATGGCAAATCCCCCCTCCCTATGATAAGCGTCCAAAGGTGGTGTTTTATGGGGGGAGGCCTGTGTTCAGCAGTGGACGTCTTCCGGCTGATGAAGTGAAAGATAGATTAGTTTATAGGTAAACGAAAGTTTTCAATCAGTGTGTGTTGCCAGTGATGACTTATCGAACTGAGACATGGTCTCTTACTGATGGCCTCATTAATAAGCTCAAAGTCGCGCAACGAGCTATGGAGAGAGCTATGCTCGGTGTTTCTCTGCGAGATAAGCTCCGGAACGAGGAGATCTGTAGGAGAACTAAAGTGATCGATATAGCTCTTAGAATTAGCAAGTTGACATGGCAATGGGCAGGCCACATCGCTCATAGAACTGACAACCGATGGGGAAGAAAGGTTCTTGAGTGGCGATCACGAACCGAAAGACGCAGCGTAGGCCAGCCCCCCACTCGGTGGACCGACGGTCTGGTGAAAGCCGCGGGGAGCCGATGGATGCAGGAGGCGAGCAGCCGCTCAAGGTGGCGCGCTCTGGGGGAGGCCTATGTTTAGCAGTGGACGTCTTCAGGCTGTTAATGAATGATGATGGATGATGAATAGGTACTTCAAATAAAATATAAATAAGTATAACTTACAGTCAGCAGACATAGCCGTGTGATACGCGCGATGCGGTTCTTCAACGGTCAGAAGCAGTCTTCCTCCTGGCTTGATCGTAGGCACCACTGTCGCTACCACTGGAACTCGGATCTGAACGGTATTTTCCACGTCTACTGTCTCGTCTTCACCATCCTATCATTTTAAAGAAAATTTTTGAAGTTACTTGCTCCCAACCCAATAAACTACCCAATATTTCAATATACTCCAAAAATTTAGTAGGTGTTGGTCTCACGTGAGTGCCATTGTCTTCTTCTTCTTCTTTATTGACGACTATTTTCCCTCCACTTCTCAAATCTTCAGCTGTAGCCGGTACCAGCATCTAAACAATACCAAACACCTTTATTATTGTAACGGTGAAGCAGATAGTGGCTCAATTGTGTACCTACGTACATTTTTTAAATTGTTTGATTGGTCAACTAAGTTTAAACACCTGTTTTCCTCCAGGAAGCGAAGTATCAACCACCTTCACAAGGACCGGAGCTCCATCATCTGGCTTCAGCAGCGCGAAAGGAGTCTGCTTAGTTGCAACTGCCACTTCCATGTGATACGTCTTTATAGCATCTACTATCACTCCGCTAATCAAGTTTAGTGGTTCCGTGGAACCAGGGGACAGTTCCCACGACGAAGATCTGTTCCAAGATGGGCTTGTGTCTGACGGAAGGTAGGGCCCGACTGACGAACTCACCTCGCACGTTTCTATTTGGGGTCTGGAAATCGAGATATATTTATAGTGATGAAAAAGTCAATGTGGATTGAAAGATATATCTGGACAGCCTCCGTAAGTATAGCGATAATTATTATGGTGAGAATGGCAAAAAGCCTTTACCTTTATGTTACCATAATATTAATTGAACGCCACAATAAACAACTGTACCTGTTGATTAAAATTTAATACTACTACATAACCGATTATTGTAGCATTTAATGGGAGTATATATCTCATGCTTAGTTGACGTGTTCCAGATGATGATGTATGAAGAAAAGATATTTGAAACTGAAGTTACAAAATACAAAGAATGATATACTTTACTTTTGAAGTTCAGGCCAAGCTAGAACTAACGTAACCTACGCAGTTATCTACTGCGCAGATAACGCAAGCACATAAAACATTTCACCAATACTTATTTGTGTGGACAAGTCTTGGTGAAATATTCTATTAGTATTAATAAGGTAGGGGTACCTTATTAATACTTTACCTTGACTTTTCAGGCTTCGGTTCACCAGTAGGACGAGATATTATGCGAGTTAATATGTTTCTTCGGATTACATTGCCGTTGCTGTCTTCACAGTGGGCCTGGAACAAAAATCGATCCGCCCGTTAAAAATACCGTTTAAAACAATGCGCAAGTTAAGAAAACCATATTCATTTTTATAAAATAATTTCTTCTTTCTTCTTACCCTAATTTTAGAAAAGAGGAAAAAATAAAAGACACCACAAAGATAACGATCATTTCCATACCTGTATAATGACAAGCATATATAAAAAACATCGTCGAAAAATAAGATTACTAAACTGATGTGCAATAGCTTTTGATGTCTACTTACCATTAAACATTGCCTATATTTAATGATAAGCGGACATCAATCCATTTAGCATCAAAGCCAGCAGTTTAATCTAAGAAAACACCAACCTTATTCTTATGGCACACGAGGTTGGACTGCTGGTTGAACCCCTTATAACAGATGTTGCAGCGGTACGGACGCTCGTTGGTATGAGTGAAGAGATGGTTACGTAAATTTCCTGGTAGGAAGTTACAAACAGTTTAAATATCTTGCCTCGATCAGTAATACATGCAATCACTGATATGGAATTGGAAAGATACATAGAAGATACGATCAAAGACATCGCAAACATTACTTATACTAAAACATTCTTAATTGATAAAATTTCATTAACAGTTGAATTTGAGAGAAGCAAAGCTAAGTGAAATAGTATCATTGACCTAATTAGCTAATGTTAATTGGCTTTACACAAAGGGATGGTAATATTTAGTCATCACACGTGAAATAACTTTATTTTCTACATCAAGAATTTAAACTTATTCTTTGGTAAATAGTAAACATTGTCGAAAAAATCGGTCACTGACATACAGTTTGAATCATCATCCAAGGTAAATCTGATAGTAGTCAAACGCAAAGCTATGTTTGTTTGAAAAATGAACTTTCCAAACCCGATGATAGTATTTCATGATAAAAAGGTTAAGAGGAGAAAAGGAAAAGGAAACAAAACATCGGTAACCTTTCTGGTGAAATCCTTTAGGACACATGTGACACCTGTAAGGTTTTTCGTCGGAGTGAGTCTTGCGGTGGGAGATTAGAGTGGAGACGCGATTGAAGGTCTTGTTGCACACCTGGATGGGAAGGATATAGGAGCTGATGATGGTCATAGGTAAGAACTGAGGAGCGTAATATAAACACTGCGTATAACGGTGGTATAAAGCTTCAATATTTTTCTTGTTTTATCTTTGCTCATTTCCCAAACTTTCAAAAACATTTATTTGCGATTGCCATAGATGTTCTTATGACAACCGGGATCGACGGCTTAACGTGCTCTCGGACGCACGGCAGATTGTAATGATGTATTTTATTTATAGCGTAGGTCGGCCCCCCACTCAAGGTGGCGCGCTCTGGGGGAGGCCTATGTTCAGCAGTGGACGTCTTCAGGCTGTTGATGATGATGATGATGATTTTATTTATATCCTCATGATGATACATAAAAAGGTCCAGACACAAACCTCACAAGCATAAGGCCGATCAGCAGAATGTATAGCCTTGTGTTGGCTCAAGGTGGAAAGTTGGCGGAAACTCTTGCCGCAAGCCGTACAGTGGAAGTTCCGCTCGTCCGTGTGAGTCGGCAGGTGACGCATCAGGGTGTACTGATGCTGGAATTCACGACCACCTGGAGGTGAGAAAGACAGAAAGAAAATTCATTTATTCTAAAAACACACACACACACACACACACACACACACACACACAATATCATAAAACTAAAACTAATGTAATTAAAAAACAAGCAGAAGAAATGATGACGAACCACTCTGTAATACCCACGCCCTGAGGGTTTTCCTTGGTACCATAATCGTAAAACCTTACTAGATACAATAAATTGACTGTGATGATAATAACGTTTATTAACAATGAAGATCTAAAAACACCAATTAAAGTAAAAAAAAAACCTTAGATGACATGATGATGATGATGAAAGTGCTATTATAAAAAAGTTCCTTCACTTTCAGTTTTAGGAATTTATACCACGGATATCCAGTATACACTGCTTTAAAAGCCTGAAAACATCACGAATCAAAAGGCATACTTACAAATCCCACATTCCCATAGCTTGACAGTCCGTCCATGTCTCTTTACATATTTGACGAAGTGAAATCTCGAACGGGGATCAGCCTTATCGACCTTGCATGCCCCTTGGGAGTTTTTCGATTTGTCTAAAACTGAAGAAAATTGTTTAAGTGTAAGGAGTTTTTAATATTACGAGTAACAATAAGTAGATGGACCCACCTGGTGATTAGCGATTACGTAATATGTTATTTATCATTATCGTCGACCTAACCCCACTGCTGCATAATGGGCTCTCCCAAGCAAGTCACTGGGAATCGTGATTCCTCATGACCGTGACACACCAGCTAGGTTAGCACGGACGGTAGACAAAATTGTCTTTCCCCGATTTATGTCACTGTCTTCATACTTGCTTACTTGACAAGTGGAGTAAAACAGGGGAAAGACAACTTCGTCTGCCGTCCGTGCTAACCCAGCTGGCAGTGTCTTTTTGCGGTACCATGGGGTTTGACAGATTTGTAATTTTCAACAAGTGTGAAACTATAATATCTCCCGTAATACGGTCAGTTCAGACAGAGCAGCAAAATGCTCGAGCAGTTTTCAAGTGCTATTGGAATATCAACCTTATTTCATTAAGTCAAAGCTGAAAATAGTATGCAACATTATAATCTTACCTATTTTAATTGCATACTATTTTCAACTTTGTCTAAATGGATTAAGATTGATATTCCAATAGCACTTTAAAACTGCTCGAGCATTTTGCTGCTCTGTCTGAATTGACCCTTAACTTCCATTTAACAAATAATAAACACAGAATGATTTGCAACTACAAGATTATACACCGTGGAATTTAATTCGATATTTTTCTGAAATGTATGTACTCAGTCCTTGCTCTAGAATGTTTATTCAGAGCTAAATACAAAAATACCTATAATGTAAAACGTAAAACTAGATACTATAAAATTAGTCCAAATTCAAACTCTTAACAACAGGCCTACGACATGTAATAATTTGGCACTCCGGGACAGCGGGGAGGGCGGTGCAGGTGTTTTAGCTACCTACGAAACATTTGCCCGCAGCATGCAGTGTGAAATAGACATTTCGGCTAACGGCGAATTAATTTTTGGGAGATTTATTTTATTTTTATTTTTTTAATTTAAGGCTGTAATATTGTTCTATAGCATGGGCTGAGTACATACATTTAAGGAAAAGAACCAATTAAATTCCACCGTGTATACAAGCCTATTATACTGTACAAGAGTTTAAAAACGATAAGATAATGCGTAGGTAATGTATTTCGGATAATTTAAATTTTATTTATTTAAATGTAGAATATAATGTTAGTAAATTGAATAAACCAATTAGCATAATATAAATTAAATAAACTTGTGGATTGACTGTGGTATGTAGGTAGATATGATAATAGGTATAATGGTGGTGTGTAATCCTGCGCATGAAGGAATAGGGTGTGGATAGTAAATAATTAATGATAATCTTTTGAAATGCTTTGTAATCTCCTGACTAATAAGAATTTAATTATAATAATAGTAGTAATTAGAGTTGACGTAAATAATAAAATTAGAATTAAATAATAACAGCATTGACATGTACCAATAAACTTATATAATTGTAAAAACCACTCAAAATGTAAATGTAAATGTGCAGCGCCCTTACAGGGCACATATATTGATCCTGAAGACAACCTGACATGTACATCTAGTCTGTATTATTATATGTGAGCACAATAAATGAATATGAATATGAATATGAATATATTTCACCTTTAGTCTTATTTTAAGGAATATTAAGAGTTAATTGAGCAATAAATTGACAATTTGAATTTTAGAAAAAGCATACATCAACCGAAGAGGTCGCATACATAAATTGTAAGGTGGACCCTGTGGTCTTGCCTGTGCAAGAAAGTGCTCGTGGTCCACCCAGGTGAACCAATCGACCATGGACCGCAACCATGGGTGGACCATGGACAATAGCCAGAAGGAACGGGTCTTCGGATCTTCTCATCCAACTGGTGTCAGGCACTCAGCGTAAGTCAAAGAGGTGACTTAACGGCTTCGATAAAAGAAAACATCATGGTGAAACAAAACCTTAATGGTTTAGGGCAAAGCACTAGCCTAGTGACCGCGATTAAGTCAAGAATAAGAACTATTTGTAAGCCCTTAACGATTCTGACAACCTCCTCAGAGCCACTTAGTTCCCGATTCAGTGACAGCATTAGCAAATACCTGAGTTAGGATTTCCTGATGAAGTGGAACTGACGAGTTGGGATTCCCCAAACGATTTGCTCCGGTTTGTTGGTAGTACAGAACTGGACGTGTCAGCTTCCTGAAAATTAAACGAAGTTGTTTAGTTGTTACGATGAGGTACAGCGAACCAAAGATAGCCGTTGATTCTCGTGAACATAATTTCTCGTCCAAACACGACTCACTTGCGCGGGCAGAGGACGAGGTAACAAAGCGAGACAAAGTCATACGAAATCACAAAGAACAGAGCAGAATGGAACATAAGACATCTACGGGCTCCCTTGATTTATTAGAATTTCATAGTATTTATTAGAAATTAGTGGTTGAAATACATCACTAATTTTCGTATTAGGGGGAGTTGTATCATTGGTCAACTGGATTTATAGTCAATGCAGCAAACCAAACAGGAACAGGCACCGGTGCCAGGCCTGTCTCACTACCCGCTTTAGGTATGAAGCTACAAGTACCTGAGACCGGGCGTCTAGACGGGTCGGTCTGTTACGCGTCAGAAGAGCAGCGACATATCGATAGAACGAGAGGCAACTGCTTAAGGAAAACTTTTAGCTCTGTGCGAGCTGAACTACACTTTGTAGCGTTGGAACAAGGGTCGCTATTTATTTCAGCAACTTCGCAGAGTGAGCCTTCTGTACGTAGTACTATATATCTATTCTGTGCCGGTGCTAAATAATAACATGAAGAAGACAACGCTCTACGAACTCCCTGTGAGTGGCAGAGATAACACACTAGCAAGCCCATTACCTTGACGTTACTCCCGGTAGCTGTATATCGGTTTTATGAGTTTCTGTGTCTCGCTTGCGCATTGCTACATATTTAAAGATATAAAATAATTGAATTTGCTTACGAAAAATCTGGCTAAACTACGTTATCGTGAATAACATTACATATATTTAACAAAAATATCATGTTAATCCAAGCAAGATTTCATAAATACAACGGTATCAAAGTTTTTTTTCATTCCTTACCGTTTTTATGTATGAAAACTTGTTTGGATTAATATGATATTTTTGTTGAACATTTATAATATTATTCATGTATAGAGTATGTTTAGCCAGATTTTGCGTAAGTAATATCAGTTATTTTATATCTTCAAAAATGTCTCAATGCGCGAGCGAGATAGTGGATCTGCGTATACAGCAGCCTTAAAGCCAAAAGAGCAGGACACCGCTAGCCAAGGTCAAACAGAAACAAAACCATCATTCCACCTTTCACTGTTTTGGTGGTCTCTATAATAATATTAGGTATATTTTATCTCTCTTGTCGATCGATTCAATAGTTCAGTCTTTTTATTTACTGCTCTGAGCCTTTGAGAAAGAAAGAGAAGGACATAGTGAATAGAATAAGTACCTTCATCTCACTCTTCAATGCCGAATCAATTTGTTTTCCAAAAGTGGTCTGCCCTGTCGTTCCAAATCCAGGCTCAGAGACGAGTGAAGCGATATTGCCGTCTTCTTCTGTCCATGCAAACCTAGCTTGCTGTTCTGGACCTTCAGGGAAGAAGCCATCACGAAAGAGGGAACGGGAGACATCAAGCTAAAGAAGTAAGTACGTAAATATAAGCAGTTGATTATTACAGTCATTGACAAAATAATTTGAACCATAGACTTAGGATGTAAGTACAAGACCAACAATGGCTGTTTGAAAATGGGACAAAAAATTTAAGAAATTGTGTGTGAAAAAAACTGTTGTTATGATCAAGATCTTGCATATTGTAGTATTTACTGAATATTGAATTTACTAATAATATTTGTATTCTGTTTACAAAGTTCAGTTTTAGTTTACTGTGTTTTGTGTTATCTAATGAATAAACCGTGTATTTTTTCCCTTGTATTTTGGCTCCACACATATTGTATTTAGCCAGTGTCAAGTGTTGTATTTTTCAGCGTGCTATAGAATATTTCACGTAATGTCAAGTTTTAGTCAGTCTAATCGAGTCCAAGTCAGGTAGTTATAGTCCAGTCTAAGTCATGCCCCAGTCAAGTGGTGGCAACATTACTAGAAGCTTCTATGAAATTTTGGAAGCAACACGAAAAACCACGGTTCACTACATTATATCACTTGCCTACCCTCATGCTCGTAATTCAGCAATTAATGCGTAAAACGCCACCAATTTTAAACAATAACACTAGAAAAAGCACAAGTTTTGAAAAATAATACAATGAAACGACGTGAACTTTTCCGCGTTCCCGCCATAAACCATCCGTGTATTTAGTCATAAGTAGGTATATAGGTTGCTATCTAGTAGGCCACGGAAGAGGATAGGTATTAGGTGGGCTTGCTTATGTACTTAAATATACTCTAAGGGTGGTTTTAAAGTATTAGTTCTACCTATACCAGGTATCTACTTATTTTACTTTCTCTGTAGATAGATCATTTTAACCACTATGTAATATTACCCCACCAGTCATTCTATTTAAATGAAAAAAGGGTAAAACTTACGTCATTTTTGCTTGAACTCGGCAGCAAGTGAAGTCCCAAATCCTTCCTGTCATATTTGTCACTCAGACACACTTCCTGAATGCTAAAACAATAAAACTTCAATAAGATTTTGTTTCCAATAAAACACGAACGAACAAAATCGACGAGGCCACGCTTCAAGCGCTCATTTCTTTCCAAATAAGCGAACATCGATCACCTTATAATCTCATCTCCAGGCCTCATGAAGCCGCCTTCTTCTTTTATTTCTTCATCGGAAAACATTGTTTATTTTCAGCAATATTCAATTATTTTTATAACAAAAAACGTCGGTCGTCCTTTTTTGCGCGACGTTTTCTCTTGTTATTTTTGTTTCTATGACAATAACGCGTTCCAATTTTGAAAATTATTCGTTTTTATGACACCAACTGACAGTATTTACCGAATGAAGAAATAATACTGCAGATGATTACAAACTCCTTTGAGGTCAATGTGGTTTTACGCGCGCATTACGGCAAACTTTTTTTAATCCAGTGGCTTACGAATTGGTCTGTGATAAAAACATCGAGATTTTTACAAGGCAAATGAAATTATCTTTCTGGAAATGTTTTCTAGTGGTTTGTTACGTCTAAGTAGTCTGCTCATTTCGTTGTCGAGTCTCCTCAAGTATCTTGAGGATCCTCAGACTTTGCTTGGCGAATGTTGGAGGGAAATCTGCTTCTTTTTATTTTATTATAAATAGACTTTTTGAAAGTGAAACTCATTGGTTATAATTATCTTAGGTATGTATGCTTGCACTGTTACTCAAATCGTTTTTTCGCCCAATGACACTGTAAAGATCGGTAGACACCAACATCAAGCAAGTATTATTACCCCGTTAAAAAGAAAAAGACTCGAGTACTTATACCTATACTTTGTAAATACAAATCCGTGTAGGTATAACAATGAAAAAAGGATCGCAGATCCTAAACAGTTTTTCATACATTTCTTTCTTCGCTCGCCTTTGTTGTTGTCATTATTGGTCATTTGAATTAATATTCTAGGTCTGTGGCTTCAACTAATAGCGCGAGCACAGAGCGCAAGTTTTGAATATATCTCTGTGAGCGCGAATAATATAAAAGGAGAGGTTTTTTTCTTAAGTTTGGCTCCACAAGTCCACACATAGTGTATTTAGCCAGAGTCAAATATTGTAATTTTACATCGTGTTATAGGATATTTCACGAAAAGTCAAGTCTAGGTCACAGTCTGGGTAGGTAGTCTAAGTCATGCCCTAGTAAAGTGGTGGCAACTTTAGGTACTAGAAGCTTCGAAAAATAATAAAAATAATAAGAAAAATAATAGGTACAATGCAACGACGTAAACTTTTCCGCGTCCCGCCAAAACCCCCAAAGGTGGGGTTTCTGCCAGTTTAGTTCTCTCATCAAGTCATCATCAAAAGAAGATCAAAAGAGATGGCACTCGCGTATATTTTGGCATTTAGTAATTTTTAAATCATTATCAGTGACGTTCTTCGTTTAGCCAACGTAAATAGTTTTAAAAATACCAAATTAATCCTCTTTGGTCATACCACACTATAACGGTTTCCAAAACTGTCGCCAACGCCATCTAGCGAGATTAATTAAAGTATCATCCACATATTATGGATTACACTCTGTGATGGATGAATACGACATCTGTCGTAATTTAGTTATTCTAGTATTCAGCGCCATCTATGAAAAGTTGAGTATACTACGTGATTTAATACGCTGTGGACGCATTCACTTTGGCACTGAGCTGGGTCTTTAGATTAGTGACATCTAGCACAACTAAAGGGAACTTTTTGGATATTCTACTTTTGCAACAATAGATTTTTGTTTAATAAGAAGCACATAGGTGGCAGTTATATTATTAAAAACCTTTGCTATAACGTTTCTTGGAATCAACCATTTTGCAAAAGCTTTACATACATCATGTATTTTGTTTCGCATGAATAACATAGATGGCAGCTTTAACAATGGATGAAAATTACATTTTTCCTAGCCCTTCCCGAAGGTGTAGTGGAAGTGGATTGGCTTATGTCACGTATAGTATGGGTATGTATTATTTATAACCTCTTTTTAGCTATTTAATTTTGTTTAATATTTAGGGTTCTCGTTTTCGTCAGGTGTACAAATAATGATTAAGTTAGTTTTAAAGTTATTTAATTAAATTTTAAAATAAGAAGTTTAAATAGTAAGGCTATAGGTACATAATTATACCTACAAGTTTTCATACTTAAAGACAGGAAAGAACAAAAACCTTTTGATTCTATTTTAATGTAGGTACCTACCTATGTACTAATTAAATCATGTTAGGATGTTTTTGTTGAACATTTCTGATGTTATTCTTAAGATTTTTCTGGAGACAGATTTTTTTGTAAGTAAAGTCTACCATTTAAATACTTTCAAAAATATCGCAATGCAAGACTGAGCTAGAGTGTAGGTACACGAATACACGAGCCTCAAGTAGGTAGGTACATCTAGGATGCATGGATAAGTGTGTTCACACGCCGCTTATTGCATTCTTATTGAACCTACTACCAGTCTAGACAGTACTCGATCTTAGTCTATTTGACAGGACGCCAGCCAATAGATAATAAACGCGATCTTCTCTTAGATAATATAAATGCAGATTCATAATGTATTATTAGTTAAATATAGCTTTTGAATTGTTTATTATGTTAGAGGGATTTAAATGAGTAAGCAAATTTTAATTCAACCAACGTCGTAAAGCCTTGGATAAGCTTTAGAGGTTGTACAGATCAAGTAGAACTTTATTACATAGATTAATAACATTTTCTAATTTTGTATTTTTTTTTGTAATTTTGTAAGCGGTAGCATGTGCGCTTCGCAAACTTACGGCACCGGGGTCGATCCAGGCGCGGATACAGAAATTTCTTAAGGGGGGGGGGGCGCACAAATCATAGTAGGAGTCCAAGGGGAAAATTTGGGGATAACACATAAGTATACGATACAAGACCAATTTGTGCTCTTTTCATTAAATCATGAATTCCATGCACCTATATCTTGCTGGTAAATTAGCTAATTACCGCGCTTGGTACTGGACTGCCTGCTCCAAGGGTGGGGGGGGTGCAGGGGCTCTGTATCCACGCCTGGTTTAATCCTCGGCACCCCGTCGTCGCCGCCCAAGACACGTCTTGAGCGATCCGGATGATCCTATAGCAGCCGTTGTGTCGGCTGCGCTAGGATCACCGGATCAGTGTAGCCCTTCTGGCTCAGGTACCGCTTTCGGCACCGGCATAGGATACCAGCGTAACACAATCAGATACCGACCCCGCCGGCGAGGTTGACGTACCCCCCGTAGGTTAGCTAGAACGGTCGCGACTTTCCATAGGGTCCACTCTTCCAGTGGACGTAGCCTTCTCGATCCTCTTATCCCGGCAACGGCCCAAGCCGAGGCTCGCACCCCAGGGGTGCCCTTGTGCTAGTCGCCTCCCACTTTTGACGGTTGGGCGCCTTAAGCGCCTGCCCTGCCGCCCGGTGACGCTGTAAAGGTCGGTAGAGACCAACAGCATTAGCCCGTTCAAATTTTAAAAAAAAAACAAGAAAAGGTTCGATCCTCGGCCCTGCACCAATAACTTATCTAGTAAGTTATGTGCAGTTTGTGATGTCATCGCTCCGAGCCTCGGAGAACATGTTAAGCCGTCGGTCCCGGTTGTCATAAGAACATCTATGGCAATCGTTACGGGTAGTCAGACGCCTGATTGAATCTGACGCCTGATCTAACCATCCCTGTTACTGGTCCCTTATGGGTTGCGAGGTCAGATGGCAGTCGCTCGTGTAATTCTGGTAGCTTGCCGCTACAGGTTAGATCGGGAGCCGACCCCAATAACAAATGGGAAAAGGCAAAGAGGATGATGATGATGAATAATATTTTCTAATTTTGAACTTGCCGGAATATATAATATACTTTTTTTTATATAAGTAAGTAGCTATTTAACTTCACAGCCTATCATGACTGGCCCCATAGCTCAGTTGGTGGTAGCCCTGCTTTCTGAGTTATAGGTTGCGGGTTCGATTCTAGTCTAGTCGAAGTACCTAAAATAAGAGAAAAACAGCAGGAGTTTGTCAAGATATAAGGCTGTAAGCTGCTTCCTTGCGAGATAAGCTCCGGAGTGAGGAGATCCGCAGAAGAACTAAAGTGACCGATATAGCTCTTATAGAATTAGCAAGTTGAAATGCTAATGGGCAGGCCACATCGCTCGTAGAACTGACAACCGATGGGGTAGATTCTCGAGTGGCGACCACGAACTGGAAGACGCAGTGTAGGCCGGCCTCGATGGGTGCAGGAGGCAAGCAGCCGCTCAAGGTGGCGTTCTCTGGGGGAGGCCTATGTTCTGCAGTGGACGACTTCAGGTTGTTGATGACGAAGGCTGTAAGGTCTGAGCAGTATATATAGGTAATAAACATAGTACCATACCGTGTGGTCCCGGGGTGTGGGAATAGGACCACACCATCTCTTTCCATGGATGCCGTAAAAGGCTAAGTGGCATACTCAAAGAAAGGGCAGCAGTTTTCTCCGCGGTATCGATCACCAAGCGTGGTGATTAGGTATCACAGACCATAATTTCTCGTACAAATACGACTCACGTGCGCGGGCAGGGGACGAGGTAACAAAACGCTATACAAAATTACAAAGGACAGAGCAGGACGGAACAAAAGACATCAACGGGCTCCCGTAAACTGTATGAAAATAGTAGTGGAAATCAACTACTATTTTTCGCACGAGGGGAAGTTGTATCAATGGTCAACTGGATTTATAATCAATGGGTATGGCAAACCTTCCTTTATGATAAACATGGATTTATGGGGTAGGCCTGTGTTCAGCAGTGGACGTCTTCCAGCTGACAATGTGTATTGATGTGAATAGAAAAACTGTTGCTGTGTTGTGTGGTGCTGTTGCTGTGTGTTGTGTGTGTGTGTGTGTGTGTGTGTGTGTGTGTGCGCGCGTGTGTGTGTTGTGTGTGTGTGTGTGTGTTGTGTGTGTGTGTGTGTTGTGTGTGTGTGTGTGTGAGTTGTGTTGTTGCTGTGTTGTATTGTTGCAAAGACGTTTGTGCTCACGACGTCTCACCGTTCGCAGCTGTGTTGTATTGTTGCAAAAACGTTTGTGCTCGCGAGGTCTAACCGTTCGCAGACCTACTAGTTTAAAGATATTAGATACGGCGAGGTCCTCCAATCGGGTTACTCCCTGAGTACCCTGATTCCCTGGAGGACCCCGGTTTATTATTATCTTAATTCGTACCATACAAATGTCCCCACGTTACCCACGTATCTACACCTACCTACCTAACTACAATGATATTTTACCTGCGCTTTGCAATGACTGTAACTAGTAGTGGTAAGCGGCCGTGCTTTTACCCGCTTTTTACACCCATTTTCTTCTTTTTGTATATTATTAGGGATAATCTAAGCTTCCTCTTCGGTTTCACCCACGTAATTTTTAATTTAAGCCCTCCCCTCCCAAATAGGCTTCTTTGATTATACCTATCGACGTAACTATATTGCCGTTGGTACTTTAAATCGTATAAAATATCAATCGATTTTGCAATCTCAAGACAAAACTATACAGAAATTGATGCTCTCTTCATACTTATAAGAACGCTTGACAAATCAACCCGGGTCCATGTTCCCTGATGACGTCACGCAGCGATAATGCCTGTGATTGGCTCACACGTGACATTCGGTTTTGCGTGTACAGTGAGTTGCAAAAAATTAGCCTCAACGTCACATAAAATTATGAAAACTAAAATTAAAATTGTAGATTGTTTTTAAGAGGACCGTCCTAGTATTTGAAAATGTTATTGCCATCGCTCTGCTAACTACGACGATAATGCAAAAATTAAAAAAAATAAGGCGTACGAGCCTAGTTTTTTATTGTGTATGTAGATAACATATAAAAAATCATCGAAATCGGATAACATTTAACGGTGGAAAAGCGATGGCACTTTTTGTATAGGCAAGAGGGGGTATACCTACCCTTCTCTTTGGAACATCAATGAAAGGCCGAGGTTACAGGCTGACTGGTGGCCTATATTCAAATAAAGCACCTACCCATATACATTAAGATGAACTATAATAATACAAAACCTGACACTCTTAAGGATACAGTGAGGCTAGATTAAGAAAAAAAAAATGCCATGGAGTTGAATCTTTTTTATATAACTGTCAAACTGTCATTGTACAAGTTTAGGCTTCGCACGTTGCCATCGTAAATCTTTATTTACTTTGTTTTTTTTTTTTTAAATAATAACAGAAATACTGAATTAATACTAAATTACAGGATTATCTCAAAATCAGTACCTTGTTAAAATGACCTGTTGTCAACTGTGTACATCTTTTGCACTGCACTGCACTGCACCAAGTGAATGTCTGCAGGCCATGAGAAAGCGTCACATCGCATCCCATTATACTTATCCGACAATTCTGTTTCTATCATACGCGGAACAATTTACTCGATTTGTCCCTGCTCGTTTTATGGATGGGTTTATGCAAAAGTTCGCGGATGGGGGCTATTTCTTCTTTATTTTTTTAATTAAAGCTCTGTGGAAGTTTACATTGCGGGCTAGAGCCACGTATATTAAATATTGGGAAAAAGAGAAATGGGAATTTTAATGATTTAACCTTCAGTAGAATGTAAATTTATTCAAATCAATATTTGCTGAAAAGATGGGTTTAGTTAAGCTTCAGTTTAGTATAAGATCAACACATTTCCTATGCTTATTTAAAAATGCAAATGCAAATATTTAAAAGTAAGCTTTATTTGGGCTAACAATTATTTTTAATTACAGCAACAATCAAAAATTAAAACATAGTATTATGTGTTGCCCAATATGTATCGAAAAATATTATAATTAAAACAAGTAAAGTATTCATAAAATCGTTAAAATACCGATTGACATTGTTGTGTTAGTGTTGCCGTCTCGTGATTCACAGGTTTATACTTTTTTATAATGAGCCCCACTAAGTGGGAACAGTAACAGAAGAATACCTACCGTTTATATTCCTGAAATCAAATAGCCAATATGGAAAATTTAGTGGGGAAAAGGTCCTGACGTTAGCCCCGTTTATAAAAATTCTATAATCATCACTAGTGGTGCTAGATATTTTGGGATCATTAACCCCGTTATGTACTAGAACTTCTGGCTAAGTTAGAAATACAGGTCTGCTGTCGACAGCGTCTCACTTGCCTATTATTTATTAACTGGGCGTAAGTTTCGACTATATCGTTTGAAGTGAGCCAGTTATCGATACAAACTCAAGGTAGCGCTACTTTCAGGAGAATCTTTTCTGTGAGATATAAAAAAGCAAGCAAGCTTCATATAATTCTTGGTTCCCTTCTACATCACAACATCCTTATCTCGAATCAACAGCCAACCAATCTAGTTACGAATGTGATTGTCATATCGATTACCCCTCATTTTGTCCCACTATAATGTTTTGTCTCTATCACACTCACACATCACTTAATGATAATGAGTTGTGTGATTGAGACAAAACATAATATCAAGGCGAGATGTAAGTATTTTGCAAAAATAATCTCACGTCATAGGAGATTATAGAAATGGCGACAATCAGAGAAAATACAGATAAACCTATGTCTTGTCAGGTAATTGTTTAGTTGAGAACAAATTGTTCACAATTTCAGTTAAATCTTCCACACAATTTCGTGTATGATACCTAGTTATTGAAATTGGCTCTTTTACGTACAGGTGTATATTATAGGTACGCACCTACTTAAACTAATATAGGTAGGTATATCATACCTGCTAGACGATCACGTAACTTTATTTCAACTGATAGAAAATTAAGGTATGGATTTGACAGTTTCAATCTGCATTATCTGTAATTAGCTAATTAGTAATGAATACAGTTTACCTTTAGGTGGTTCCTCTGAAGCGGACAGTTCGAAATTAATAGGTACTACAGTTTTTCTGAGTTGTATACTCTTACTTTCTCTCTCTCTTCTTATATTCTTACTCTTCTACCAGTTTTCCAAGGCAGGTGTTTCTTGCTAAAATAAATAAGACAAATATATGTAATCATGGGTTGGGGGTACCTTCGCGGCGTTTGTGGAATGATGGCAAAAGAAGACCATATAGGACTCGATGAAGCATTTTATCCATGTAGGGCATTTCGGTTGAGTTTTATAAATTCAACAGAAGCCTCGAAAAAATTGTAGAGAATCTTCTACACTCCGCAAAAATACCGTTGGCCGATATAAAAAATCATTAAGTAGGTATGCGAGCTCTATCAAACTTTTAATTATTTATATAATGTATACACAATTACTTATCTGTAATTATAAAATAACAAACCATAAATCTCTCAAAGCTTCAAAAACAAAATCCATTATCCAAAGATTAACCATATTATACCATTCCAATACCGCCCAAACACGCACAAACGAAAAACAAATAGCTTTACGCATAATTAATTGTATTTGTTCTAAGCCGTCCAATCAGAGTAGGCATACAATTACAAATCAACCTCCCATGGCACAAGTTATTAAACATTACATTCTAAGCGCAAGTTTTACAGACAATTTAGTAGAACAAATTATAAGCGGGTGGTACAAGTTATAGGACTAAAGAGAATGTCGATTTCCGTCATAATGTATTTTTGACACATTACCACTATCAATTCATAACAATGTTTTTAAGTGTAATTATGCTGGTAGTGTTGGTTTTCAGCGGAATTACACTAGATAGTTCTATATCATTTTAAAGCAAGGTTATTTATAAAATGACACTTGACTTCAGTTATACTGTGACCAAAAAGATCTGTTTTACATTCTACAAACAAAAAAATTACACACGTGTAGGGTTTTCTTTGGCGTCTTTCTTTTAATGATTTATAGTTATAGCATTTGACTACTGTCTTGCTTGCTTTGAAGATACCTATTCACTTTTGACTTAAACACACCAAGGTTATAGATAGCTGGAAACAAGGACGTCGGTAAGGTGTTCCACTCATTTGCTGTACGTATGGGGAAGGTGGCAGATTGATGCAAGGGGTACATTGATACACCAGGCATATTTCATAATCGATTTAACTAATCTGAACGGTTCCATCACTAAAACTTGTCTATATAGGTGTCAGTGCAACAGTCGTTTTCGCGTATTCGCTCAGACAGCCGTTGGCTGTGTATGTGTGAGAACATGTTTTGAGTATCGCTAACTAAATTATTCCGCGAGATGGAAATTTGTGTTGGCGATCTTCGACGT
Organism: Ennomos quercinarius; assembly: GCA_910589525.2. Lineage (NCBI taxonomy): Eukaryota > Metazoa > Arthropoda > Insecta > Lepidoptera > Geometridae > Ennomos > Ennomos quercinarius. The sequence goes on along the minus strand of OU342505.1, from coordinate 8,447,535 downwards.
TGTTGACTGTGGTTTTATATTAATTTCAGGTATGTTTCAACATTCAAATTTTATGTTATTTAAGGTTTTTTATTATACACTTTTTTTCTTATAGCGTTTTTATGGTTTTTTGATCTCATCATCATCATCATCATCATTAACAGCCTGAAGACGTCCACTGCTGAACATAGGCCTCCCCCAGAGCACGCCACCTTGAGCGGCTGCTCGCCTCCTGCATCCATCGGCTCCCCGCGGCTTTCACCAGGTCGTCGGTCCACCGAGTGGGGGGCCGGCCCACGCTGCGTCTTCCGGTTCGTGGTCGCCACTCGAGAACCTTTCTTCCCCATCGGTTGTCAGTTCTACGAGCGATGTGGCCTGCCCATTGCCACTTCAACTTACTAACTCTAAGAGCTATATCGGTCACTTTAGTTCTCCTGCGGATCTCCTCGTTCCGGAGCTTATCTCGCAGGGAAACACCGAGCATAGCTCGCTCCATAGCTCGCTGCGCGACTTTGAGCTTACTAATGAGGCCAACAGTAAGAGACCATGTCTCAGTTCCATAAGTCATCACTGGCAACACACACTGATTGAAAACTTTCGTTTTCAGGCTCTGCGGTATTTTGGACGAAAAGATAGGACGAAGCTTCCCGAACGCTGCCCAGCCGAGTTGGATTCTTCGCGCCACCTCTTTGTCGAAGTTGGACCTACCTAATTGGACAATCTGTCCTAGGTAGACATACTTGTCGACAACTTCGAGAGTATCGTTCCCAACAATTACCGGTATAGGTGGAACATGAGCATTAGACATGATCTTTGTCTTGTCCATATTCATCTTAAGACCAACCTGCTGGGAGACTCTACTGAGGTCGTTGAGCATGGTGCTAAGGTCCTCGAGCGATTCCGCCATTATGACTATATCATCGGCAAAACGAAGGTTAGTGATGTACTCGCCATTTATGTTGATGCCAGATCTTTTCCACTCCAAGAGCTTGAAAACATCCTCCAATGCGTTTGTGAACAGTTTCGGAGAAATAACGTCTCCCTGTCTCACGCCTCTTTGCAATGGAATTTGTTCCGTATTCTGGTCCTGTAGTCGGACTGACATAGTGGCCTTACTGTACAAACACTTCAAAACTTCGATATACCTATAGTCAATTTGGCATCGCTGCAAGGACTGCAGCACCGCCCAAGTCTCAATTGAATCGAAGGCTTTCTCATAGTCCACAAACGCTAGGCATAACGGCCGATTATACTCTTCGGTCTTCTGTATAATCTGGCGCAGCGTATGGATGTGGTCTATGGTGCTAAAGCCTTTTCGGAAACCGGCTTGTTCGGGAGGCTGGAATTCATCAAACCTGCGTGCGAGACGATTCGTAATGACTCTCGAAAACAGCTTATACACATGACTCAAGAGCGAGATGGGCCTATAGTTCTTCAATAAGGTGTTATCGCCTTTTTTGAAGAAGAGCACCACCACGCTCTTGTGCCATGCCTCTGGCGTTGTACCTTCATGGATGACAGAATTAAATAACTTCTGGAGGACTAAAAGTACCGGTCTACCACCCGCTCTCAGAAGTTCAGTCGTAATTCCATCTTCACCTGGTGCCTTGTTGTTTTTAAGCTGTTTGAGGGCCATTCTAATCTCGTACAGGCTGACGTCCGGGATATCTTCGGTATAGTGTCGGACTAACTTGGCTCTGATGTCCTGAGCTGTGTTAGTAGCGGGCTTACGTGTCGAGGTGTATAACTGTCCATAGAAGTTCTCGATCTCTCTCAGAATCTCAGGCTTGGATGAAATGATGCTACCATTTTCGGTCTTCAGTTTTGTCATTTGGTGTTGCCCAATAGACGAATCCTTTGCGAACACTTTAGAGCCTTGGTTCCGCTCAATTGCGGCCTCAATACGTGAAGTACTAAGAGCACGCAAGTCGTGTCGCAAGGAACTCCAGATTCGTCTATTGAGTTCACCGTAGGCTGACATATCAACTGAAGACTGCAGCTTCATTTCGCTCCGGTCGGCCATTAGCTCAAGAGTTTTTTCTGAGAGCTTTTGAGTCTTCTTTCGGCGTTGGGTCTTAAAGAATTTCGATCCAACAGCTTGGACAGTTTCCACCAACCCGTCGTTTAGCTCGTCCACTGTGTTACAGTCGGCTAGGCACTGGAAGCGATTTTGGAGTTCCAGCTGAAAGCCTTCGGGGTTTTGGATTTGGACAGGATTTGGACGGAGCGTAGACTTCACCAGACGTGACCTTTCGAGCTTAACATTGATATTCAATGTGCCTCTAACAATACGGTGATCGCTACCGGTTTTCACCTTGCTGATCACAGAGACATCATCGAATATGTGCTTCTTGGTCGTCATGATGAAGTCTATCTCATTTTTAGTGGAACCGTCGGGACTTATCCACGTCCACTTCCTGGATGGCCGCTTCTCGTAGAAGGAGTTCATCATAAAGAGTTCCTCCTTCTCCATGAAGTCAGCCAGCCTCTGTCCTCGAGGGTTCCGCTGCCCGTATCCAAATGGCCCCACTCTCAGCTCATCGCTATTCCTTGTGCCCAACTTCGCATTGAAGTCTCCCATCACAACGGTGAAGTATGTTTCGGAAGTATGCATGGCTTCGGATATGTCCTCATACATAGCTTCTACTTCATCGTCTGAGTGTGCCGACGTCGGCGCGTATACCTGTATAACCTTCAACGAATACCGTTTGGTTATTCGGAGTACCAGGTACGCTACCCTGGCCGACACACTGTCGACTTTGACCACGTTGTTGACGAGAGACTTGCGGACGAGAAACCCGACACCTCCTTGGGAGAGTTGGTCTCCCTCCCGGTAGAAGAATAAGTTACCGGAATTTAGGATTATCGTGTCCTGTCCCTGTCTTCGGACTTCAGACAATCCCATTACATCCCAGCGTAACTTACCCATCTCCGCCTCTAGCTCGACCATCCTTTCGTCAGCCTTCAGTGTGCGCACGTTATGTGTTGCCAGGGCCAGGGGTCGTCGTTGGGGTTGGTAGCCGGGCGTCTGCCGGGGATTCTTCGCACCCCTTGCCCTGCCGTTACCGTGGCCGCTACCGTAGCCACGGGATAGCAGAGCTGCCGGGGACTGGGGGCCGTTTTTATTTGTGCTTGTCATTAGGGGGGGGGGGGGTTTGCCATAATCACCACGCTTGGCAGGCGGCTTGGTGATCGCAGTAGGTGAAGATTGATTGCCACCAAGACCGAGGGGAACGCTGCGACCCATTCCCTGGATATTCCCTTAGCCGCCTTCTACGGCACCCACGGGAAGAGATGGGGTGGTCCTATTCGTAACCGGGACCACACGGCACATTTTTTGATCTAAAATACCGCAAAGCCTGAAAACAAATGTTTTCAATCAGTGTGTATTGCCAGTGATGACTTATAGCACTGAGACGTGGTTTCTTACTATTGGCCTTATGAGCAAGCTCAAAGTGGTGCAGCGAGCTATGGGAGAGAGCTATGCTCATTCTCAGAGTTTCCTTGCGAGATAAGATCCGAAATGACGCGATCCCAAGAGAACTAAAGTCACCGATATATATCTTAAAATTAGCAGGTTGAAGTGGCAATGAGCAGGCCACATTGCTCGTAGAACTGACAACTAATTGGGAAGAAGGGTTCTCGAGTGGCGACCACGAGGCGAAAGATGGACTGCACTAGGTGGACTGACGACCTGGTCAAAACCGCGGGGAGCCGATACATGCAGGAGGCAATGAACCACATAAAGTGGTACTCTATGGCGAGGCCTATGTTCAGCAGTAGACGTCTTTAGGCTGATGATGATGATGATGATGATGATGATGAATTTGAATTCTTTCAATCTTGCCATAATATCTTTCAAATTGTTTGATCATGGTAAGATCTACCTACAATGATTATTTTGATATTTTAGTGCAACATTAATGTTGAGTAAAGTTGAGTATATCTAATAATAAGTTCGATCCCACTTCAATAAAAGAGTAATATCATTAAGATCCTTTTCACTTGACACTAATTTTATACAATTTTATCTATGTACCAAAGTGCCCCAAGCTAAGCATCTAAGTGCCCCGTAATAAAAACTTTATTGTAAGGATTGAGCGGTATTAATGATACACATTTTAAAGATCTTGAACCTAGCGATATGCTTAGCTTAAAAAACACTACATTAACATGTTTTATCATGTGATAACGGGTTTTGAATTTTTCTGCATCAATCTGCCCCCCCCCCCCCCCTCCTACTGTAAAGTTTGATGTGAAACGCTTAGTGGGCTGTAGGAATATTAACGATATAAGGATGCCGAGTTTCTGTGCGCCTTGTAGTTCGATGAAAGAATGGAGATGAAGGAATTAGTTAGTGTAACTCCATCGCACAATGTCCAAAATGCAGCCTATAAAATACCGATAAGCTGGCAACATTTCTTCGGTGCCCCAAGCTTTGGAGCTTAGCTTCGACCAACGCATCGAAGCGTCTCCGTTTTAACTTAGGCAAAAATGGCTGCGGTTTGATAGTTTGGTTTTCTTTTGTTGTATCAGATTTGGAAATTTTTCAAGAGATAACGTAGAAAATATCCAGACTCGCGAGGTCTGCCAGCTCACAGCGCCACTAGTATTATATTCTAGTAAAGCATAAACCGCGCTCGCTCATCCCCTTCACCACAGCACCCCCGACGCGCGTACGAAAACTCAGCGGGGCGCGATCCCGACAGTAACTGACACACGGTTAACCTTTGGATTGAGACGTGAACCATCATATAATGGCGTGGAGTATGTAACAACTTGTATGGGAATACCGCACCGTGACAATAATGTTGTGCTTCTATACCTTTACAGGCTTTACACACACACGCGAATATCACACATACAGACATGATATCGTGCAAGCAAGGGGCTCATTCCGGAGTAGAGGAATATACCTACCATTTTTTTAAAGCAGAGCCTTTAATCCAAAGATTATAAAGCCCGTTGATAGCTCGTGAACATAATTTCTCGTACAAACACGACTCACCTGCGCGGGCAGGGGACGAGGTAACAAAACGAGACAAAGTCATATCATAGATTTCTATGAAAATAGTAGTTGAAATAAACTACTAATTTTAGTATGAGGGGAAGTTGTATCATTGGTCAACTGGGTTTATAGTCAATGACTACAACAATACCAATAAACTAAATGCTACACTACCTAGTACCTACTACAAAAACATTTGGACTGCTTGTAAGATGTATGACTAAAGGGTGCGTTTTTTTATCTGTAGTTACGGTAACCAATGGTTAAAAACCCTAACAAATTTTGACCAATAGTTAAAAACTAACAATTTCTAACCAATGGTCAAAATTTGTTAGGGTTTTTAACCATTGGTTACCTTAACTATGGATCAAAAACCCACCCTAAGTACCTATATCTACTTGGGGTTAGTCTGCTTCAGATAAAAGCAAAAAAAAAATGAAAAGTTTACTTTCATTACACTTGAAAACAGCTATGGACAAAAGAGGACTGTGAGACTCATGTGAAGTTGGACCCTAACGGCTAGCAACCATTCGTTCGGCATTATTATTTATATAAGACGAAATAATGTATATTCTCAAGTATAGTGGGCGCTAATTACCTGAATAAATAAACTATTATTATTATTATTCAGTGACGAATGCCTATGTTCAGTGGAGTTCTTCTAGCTAGTGATGTCCCATCAAAATGTGGCAAAATAAGATGAGAATTGATTACAAAAAGTGCACCAACGCTCCGTCGCAAGTGAACTTTTTACGAGCGATATTATTATGTCTTGTAAATTAGCGTGGCCTGATTGTATTAGGGTGGGTCTAAGCGGCAATGACAGTAAGTTCTGGTGACCAACGCTGACTTAGTATAATGTCGGGCTACTTGTTTTGTGACTGACGATGACTCGATTGATTGAGTGCGCGACAACTGATGGGGAAGAAAGGTTTTCGAGTGGCGACCACGAACCGGAAGACGCAGCGTAGGCCGGCTGTCAATGGTGACGTCTACTGCTGAGGTTAATAGGCCTCCCCAATAGAGCGCCAAATTTGAGTGGCTGCTTGCATCCTGCACCCATTGGCTCCCCGCGGAGATCATCGGTCCACCGAGTCGGGAGCCGGCCTACACTGCGTCTTCCGATTCATGGTTAGCTACTCGAGAACCTTTGAGCTATGGAGCTATGCTTGGTGTTTCCCTGCGAAATGAAATCCGATATCTCTTAGAATTAGCAATGGCAATGGGCATGCCACATCGCTCGTAGAACTGACAACCGATAGGGAATAGTAGAGAAGCATCTGAAAATACTGCTCTTTATTCATTATTTTCCCATTCATTCACAATACAACTAATTAAAGACCGTTAAAGAACCTGTAAAAAACACCGCAACCCACAATTTCCAGCATTGTTTCAAATAACGGTCTTATAATTGGCAATACCTTTAAAAAGAGGCACTAAATTAGGGCACATCACAAACGAGTTTTTAAAATAAAGCAGCACGCAAACAATACGACACGATCAGTGTGGTTCCGGAATGAGAGTCTGGACAAACCTATGCGACCAGCGCGTCTGCGAAGTGACGATCTCACAAAGCCTAGACTGTTTGTAAACGAAACTGAGTTTCTAACTTTCTAAAACCTGGTGAATGGGGCGAAAGGTTGATTGGGAATTCATTAATCTGGATTATATTAATCGACAAATTCAACAGAACTTGACTGGCCTGTTAGCTCAGTTGGTATTGGTAGTAGCTCTGCCTTCTGAACTTATAGGCTGTGGGTTCGATTCTTACTCAGGACAAACATTTGTGTGATGAACATAGGTGTTTGTTCTGTGTCTGGGTGTTATATTGTATTCATGTATGTATTTACAAACACAAAGTATCTAAGTATTGTATCAGTTATCTGGTTCCCATAGTACAACCTATGCTTAGTTTGGCGCTAGATGGTGCTGGGTGAAATGTCCACAAATTATTTATTTATTTATTAGCATGAGTGAAATAAGGATACATTTTTTATCTTCAAGAATGACACTGTTAATAAATGAGCTAGTTATTCACCCGATGTTAAGCGATACGCCCACCCATAACAGTTGCAGTGTCACCCAGACTCTGACTTCGTATAAGTAGTCATTTTGTGAGATAAGAATGTGAATGACTTGATAGTCATTTTCATCTTGCAGTCAAGCTAGCCGTTTAGGTATGCTTTAGTATAAGAAGCGAGAAAAAGTCGATCTCGAAAGTATGACCCAAATAATTAGACCGGCTCGAAGAATAAATCATCTTTCGAGAAATATTTATGAAGCTATACAATCGGGTGGTCAAGTGAGCCTTAATCCAGTGAGCTACGCTATGGATTAATTTTTATCATAGTTAAGAATACAAAGATGCCCAACGCATCAGCATTGCAATTCAACGTGGCAATGCGGCCAGCATGTTGGGTACGCTACCTACCGGTAGTGGGCTGGAGCACTTGGACTGTCTATAGGCCATCGCGGCTATTATACAGTCCATAAGTGTTCTTTGTAGTAGGTAGTGTAGCTAGTTTAGTTTAGTTTAGCTTAGTTATGCTTAGTTTAGTTTAGTTTAGTTTAGTTTTTATTATTGTAGTAGTTAGCTTGAGTAATAAAGGCAATTTGCCCGTTAAAAAAAAAAAGAATACAAACATGTTTAATTTTTTTCTTAAATGTAGGTATTTGCTCTAAATGTTCAGCAAACTTACAGTAATTTAGATTCAGGGAAACAATACCTCGTAGTTATGGCAATGAAGATTTTTTTAGCTCCACCCCTCAGATTAGAGAAAACTCCATCCACAAAATTTGCCCTGTTGATTATTATAATACGTTTCATTTTCATTTTTTCCAAAGCGAAAAATGTAATCATAACCTTATATTAGTGGGATTACCTAAGTCATTTTGGGTTTCAGGCGTTACGGGTTTCCTTAAAAAATGATATTTTAGATTTGGGTATTTCGAGATTTATAACGAGCTGGATGCAGAAGAAGCAAAATGAACATGATGGAAAAGCTTTTTGCAAATAGGTAAACTTACGATTGGCGTCATTTCACCTGATGAAGGCAAAGAAGAGGAGACCTGATAAAGACATTGGTACTTATCTGGTCTCACCCGGCATAATAAAAATATCACCGAAGACCTGCCGCAGAGGTAGGTGATGATAATGTATCAATTTAAGTAATATTATAACTATTTAGGCCTTGTGGTCCCGACGTGATCTTTTCCCGTGCCGTAAGAGCTGCCTAAGGGAATATCCAGGGAATAGACAGCATTTTCCGCGGTCTTTATTATAATCTATACTGCGATCACCAAGCCGCCTGCCAAGCGTGGTGATTATAGCAACACCATGATAAGCGTTCAAAGAAGCTTTTTTGGGGGAGGCCGCACAACTGTCAGCAGTGGACGTCTTCCTTTTCTATATGTTGTGTGTGTGATAACTATTTACAGTTTAATATCCACAGGAGAACTAGAGCGATCGATATAGTTCTTAGAATTAGCAAGTTACAATGGCAATGGGCAGATCACATCGCTCGTAGAACTGACAACCGATGGGGAATAGCTATATATAGCTATCTTTTCAAGCATCTCCTTGCACTGTGATACGAGCTTTACATCGGCAGGTGGTGTTAATTTAAGCCTCAGAATGCGCAGGCGCAGGTACAATTTATAATCGCCGATTGGCTCGCCATTGTAGAATTCACCTTCTGCGGTTTGAGTCATTATACTTGTCCTTTTTTTTGTTGACGAGAGGGAAATCCTTTAAAGATAGGTTCCCGGCTGCAATGGGGCTGTAGCCGGGTTATGTGAGATTTCCAATCACTAAAACCCCTTCGGTGGCCTTCCTCGGTGCATAGCAGAGGGCTCCTGGAACTCCTACGGAACGCACCGGTGTACTTTGTCCTGCTTTAAGGTTGTACCTAGTACAAAGCTTTCTTATAGTTTGGACTATGCAATCTTCTAGCTCTGTCCCTGTCTTGCACTAGACATGACAGGGGATTTAGTCATAATATCAACAAAGATATATGTATAGTCACGGTATAGTATAGTTTCTACATTTTTTGTAATCAGCAGAGTTTGGTCCAACTCTCCGAATTAAACGCTCTCCCAACTGAGCTATGGTTGCATTCTCCAGTGGATGCGGAAATCTTTAGATCTATAAAAATGATGGAATTAAAGATAGAGGAGGGAAAAAACATTTATTAGGAGAAACCAATCAACTATCAATAGTAGTATTGTAAAAACTGCATACAATTGTTTGAATCTGAACTGTATTGTAATAAGAAATAAAGCACATTTTAAAAGGTATTAACAAAAACAAACAAATCTTCAACATGCAACAATGGAAGAAGGATTTGCGAGAGCCGCACATGTCGTAAGTTTCATTCATTCTTGGCATTCATTTGCAATTTGCATACAACGCGTTGGTACGTAGACTTAAAAATGTATAGAGGAGGAGGAGGAGGCATCAGGTGACCAGAATGCTAGCTTTTATTTTGCTTAAAAGATAAGCATTGCCATTCAGCGTGGTAACGCTGCCAGCGTTCTGGGCACTTTTCCCTCCGCCAACGGTTTATTTTAAGTTTTATATTTTAGTTTTAAAGTTTTTAGGTATAGTTTAGTTTTTAGGTCTAGTTTAGTTTAGTATAATACCTACATGTTATTTAAGTTTTTACATCCAATAAAAATGTATAGAGCTGAATAATGTGTCATGCACACACAGACCTAGAATTTTAAGGTTGATGATTACGTGATGTTACTTTTGAAGTTTGTCTATGGACAGATTTTTCGTAAGTAAATTGTACCATTTAATATGGGTTTCCAAAAATGTCGCATGCGCCAGTGAGATACATGCTCCGGTATATCTGAGTCTTAACTGTATAGTTCAGGAAGCTTCGACCTATCTTTTCGTCCAAAATACCGCAGAGCCTGAAAACAAAAGTTTTCAGTGTGTGTTGCCAGTGATGACTTATGGAACTGAAACCTGGTCTCTTACTGTTGGCCTCATTAGTAAGCTCAAAGTTGCGCAACGAGCTATGGAGAGAGCTATTATTTATTAGCTATTATTTCGCAGGGAAACACCGAGCGGTGTTTCCCTGCGAAATAAGATCCGAAACAAGGAGATCCGCAGGAGAACTAAAGTGACCGATATAGCTCTTAGAATAAGCAAGTTGAAATGGCAATGGGTAGGCCACATCGCTTATAGAACTGACCACCGATGGGGAAGAAAGGTTCTTTAGTGGTGACCATGAACCGGAAGACGCAGCGTAGACCAGCCCCCCACTCGGTGGACCGATGACCTGGTGAAAAACCGAGGGGAGCCGATCGATGCAGGCGGCAAGCAGCCGCTCAAAGTGGGGCTCTGTGTGGGAGGCCTATGTTTAGCAGTGGACGTCTTCGGGCTGTTGATGAGGGCATCGTTTATCCTAGTATCATGTTTAGTATATCCCAAATGTAGCGAATTGATAACGGCTGATTAATAAAATAAAGATACCTAATAACTTTGCCCAAAGATTCCCCTGACACGAAAGAATTTTTTTTTGGAACCAAAATCTATTCCATGTCGGACGCGTTTATTGCAAGAAAAACACAAAAAACCTATAATTATGTAACGTGAATAATTCTAGTATACAGGTATAGCAAGGTTGTCTGGAAGAGATCGCTGTATAGCGATAAGACCACCCATTGTACTAAGCTTCGTAATGTTTTTTCTGTTATTGTCTTTTATTTTTGATTTGGTGTGCAATAAAGAGTTATTGTATTGTATTGTATAGCAGCCCTTGCTCACTGGTCAGTGAAATTTTTTTTAAAACTAAAAGAACTTAATTTGACTGAAGTATTATCGCAATAGTTTGGCCCTATCTATAACTTATGATATCCTACCAATGTTGATTTAGGTAGGGTGTGAGCTGACAACACAGGCGATGTAATTTTGACTTGTTACGATCCTTGTTAATGTAGTTTATTGCAGGTAAAACAAACACAAGAGTGCTGGCAAAAACTTTATGGCTGGTCAGATCATTTTGAGATTACAACTGCAAAATGAGACTGCTTATCCATGATCAGCATCACCATTTACTAGGTGGCAGGACTTTTCTGCAAAGTTCGTCTTGGTAAGTACCACCGCTTTGCAAGTTATTCTGCCGCCAAGCAGTAGTGTGCAATACAAGCACTACTGTGTTTCGGTTTGAAGGGCGTTGTAGCTAGGAAAAATTAGTGGGCGAATGACGCTTTATGGATCTGATCTCACAGTCTAGAAATCTTATAAAGACTGTGTGATGTCTCAGGATGACGTGCGCAGTGCAGGATTACGCAAGACTTTAATTTAGAGTTCCGAGTTATGGGCCGCCGTGACGCTTAACACCAGGCAAACGACCAGCTTGTCACGTCATTCGTTTATATAAAAAACGTATTCATCAACAGGTCTACCTCGTCTCGCGGTCTAGATCTAGCTCATTTATTATTGTTTTATATTCCATCGGGGTCGTCACAAAGTAAGAATTTAATGTCGATTTGCTGCAATCTTAATATTTGAGCCTATTAACCGTGTTCTTAAACGTTACATAGGTTACCTAACTCTAATTTATTTGAAGTTTACTCAGAAAATAGTCTGCGATATGTATTATTTGCAGCTATCATAATTTGTGTAGGAGACTGCTGTTGACTCACTCACAGACTCACGGCTTCGCACACGCAGACTATAGGTACAGGCTATAAAAATTATCTTATTTCTTTACTTCCCCAAATTGCAAAACTAGACTAAGATATGATAATTTCATATGAATTCATACTTGATAAAGAAAAAAATAAGACAGAAAATCATCAGCATCCTCTATGTTGTAAACACCTGTTAAGGGTATATGTATCAGAATTAGATTAAGATATAATTCTCTACTGATAATATTAAATATATGTACTGTTGGTGTTTCTATAAATAAATAAATAAATAAATAAATATGCCTTTTCCCATTTGTTATCGGGGTCGGCTCCAAATCTAACCTGTAGCGGCAAGCTACCAGAATTACACGAGCGACTGCCATCTGACCTCGCAACCCATAAGGGACCAGTAACAGGGATGGTTAGACCAGGTGTCAGATTCTATCAGGCGTCTGACTATATATAGTCAGACGCCAACGGTTGCCATAGATATTCTTATGACAACCGGGACCGATGGCTTAAAGTGCTCTCCGAGGCACGGAACGATGGCATAAATAAATGTTGAAAATAGATTTCGTATGTCTGGAGGATTTCCGACTGTCTGGCTGTTCTCCACTACAAGTTTTTCTCAACCAATTTTCGTAAAATTTTGTGGGCAGGTTTGATAATCATCATCATCATCATTAACAGCCTGAAGACGTCCACTGCTGAACATAGGCCTCCCCCAGAGCACGCCACCTTGAGCGGCTGCTCGCCTCCTGCATCCATCGGCTCCCCGCGGCTTTCACCAGGTCCTCGGTCCACCGAGTGGTTTGATAATATACGGGTGGAAAACGTAAAAAATATAGTCTTTCAAGGACAGACTCGTGAGGTCTAAAGCTTATCATCATCAACAGCCTGAAGACGTCCACTGCTGAACATAGGCCTCCCCCAGAGCACGCCACCTTGAGCGGCTGCTCGCCTCCTGCATCCATCGGCTCCCCGCGGCTTTCACCAGGTCGTCGGTCCACCGAGTGGGGGGCCGGCCTACGCTGCGTCTTCCGGTTCGTGGTCGCCACTCGAGAACCTTTCTTCCCCATCGGTTGTCAGTTCTACGAGCGATGTGGCCTGCCCATTGCCACTTCAACTTACTAACTCTAAGAGCTATATCGGTCACTTTAGTTCTCCTGCGGATCTCCTCGTTCCGGAGCTTATCTCGCAGGGAAACACCGAGCATAGCTCGCTCCATAGCTCGCTGCGCGACTTTGAGCTTACTAATGAGGCCAACAGTAAGAGACCATGTCTCAGTTCCATAAGTCATCACTGGCAACACACACTGATTGAAAACTTTCGTTTTCAGGCTCTGCGGTATTTTGGACGAAAAGATAGGACGAAGCTTCCCGAACGCTGCCCAGCCGAGTTGGATTCTTCGCGCCACCTCTTTGTCGAAGTTGGACCTACCTAATTGGACAATCTGTCCTAGGTAGACATACTTGTCGACAACTTCGAGAGTATCGTTCCCAACAATTACCGGTATAGGTGGAACATGAGCATTAGACATGATCTTTGTCTTGTCCATATTCATCTTAAGACCAACCTGCTGGGAGACTCTACTGAGGTCGTTGAGCATGGTGCTAAGGTCCTCGAGCGATTCCGCCATTATGACTATATCATCGGCAAAACGAAGGTTAGTGATGTACTCGCCATTTATGTTGATGCCAGATCTTTTCCACTCCAAGAGCTCGAAAACATCCTCCAATGCGTTTGTGAACAGTTTCGGAGAAATAACGTCTCCCTGTCTCACGCCTCTTTGCAATGGAATTTGTTCCGTACTCTGGTCCTGTAGTCGGACTGACATAGTGGCCTTACTGTACAAACACTTCAAAACTTCGATATACCTATAGTCAATTTGGCATCGCTGCAAGGACTGCAGCACCGCCCAAGTCTCGATTGAATCGAAGGCTTTCTCATAGTCCACAAACGCTAGGCATAACGGCCGATTATACTCTTCGGTCTTCTGTATAATCTGGCGCAGCGTATGGATGTGGTCTATGGTGCTAAAGCCTTTTCGGAAACCGGCTTGTTCGGGAGGCTGGAATTCATCAAACCTGCGTGCGAGACGATTCGTAATGACTCTCGAAAACAGCTTATACACATGACTCAAGAGCGAGATGGGCCTATAGTTCTTCAATAAGGTGTTATCGCCTTTTTTGAAGAAGAGCACCACCACGCTCTTGTGCCATGCCTCTGGCGTTATACCTTCAAGGATGACAGAATTAAATAACTTCTGGAGGACTAAAAGTACCGGTCTACCACCCGCTCTCAGAAGTTCGGTCGTAATTCCATCAAAGCTTATAGAGCCATAATATTAATAGTTACCATAGTTATAAGTTATTATGATGATGACTTATGGAATAGAGACATGGTCTCTTACTGTTGGCCTCATTAGTAGGCTCAAAGTCGCGTAGTGAGCTATGAAAGGAGCTATGCTCGGTGTTTCCCTGCGAGATAAGCTCCGGAACGAGGAGATCCGCAGGAGAATTGAAGTGACCGATATAGCTCTTAGAATTAGCAAGTTGAAATGGCAATGGGCAGGCCACATCGCTCGTAGAACTGACAACCGATGAAGATAGGGAAGAAAGGAAAATTAACATACTTGACACTGGCTATATACACTATGTTTGGAGCCAAAATATAGGAAAAAAATGAATCTAGATTCATTTTGGCTTAAGTCGCGGGAAGCCGATGGATGCAAGAGGCAAGCAGCCGCTCAAAGTGGCGCTCTCTGGGGGAGGTCTATGTTCAGCAGTGGACGTCTTCAGGCTGTTCATGATGATGATGATGATGATTAAGGCTTGACGTTTGGAAAGATCCTTGAAAAGAAGCACTCGGTCGCCAAGGCCCAAGCGTCTCAAGTCTCAACTCCAAAAAGCGCAAATATAAAACCCCTATCATCAAGGATGTATTGGCCAAATTGCCTACTGGTAGTGGTTTGTTGGATTAGGTTTTGTTTTGTATAATGCAGCTTATAATAGATTTACTCCTTGCTTATTAACATTATTATCTTGACTCTGTAAATTATTAAGGCTTTAGTTAAATTAAACATAATCCCGTCCTATATAATATAGAAAGATACATTATGGAAGAATGACCACACGAATGTTCCCACACACTAACATTGTCACCACAAAGAAGAGGGAACAAAAACAGTTAACAGGTTAACACACAGTGCTGTAACACTATATCCAGTGCCTGTTGAAGCCCTAAGTACAGTCATTTACATAAATGATTATTTAAAATATAACCTTAAAAATAATTAAAGAGACGGATAAAGTTTTAAAATATTTTAAATGCAAATGGCAAATAGACGCGTAATGTCAAAATTTCTAAATAAAAATATTTATTAACATTTATTGGCCGCGAGAAGCCCTTTGCTCACCCCGTCGTCGTCGCCCAAGACGCGTCTTGAGCGACCTGGATGATCCTATAGCAGCCGTTGTTTCGGACCAGTCTATAGCCCTTCTGACTCAGGTACCGCTATCGGCACCGGTATAGGATACCAGCGTAACACAATCAGACACCGACCCCACCGGCGAGGTCAACGTACCCCCCGTAGGTTATAGTTAGAACGGTCGTGACTTCCCATAGGGTCCACTCTTTCAGTGGACGTAGCTTTCTCGAATCCTCTTATTCCGGCGACGGCCCAAGTCGAGGCTCGCACCCCAGGGGTGCCCTTGAGCTAGTTGCCTCCCACTTTTGACGACTAGGTGCCAGCGTCTGCCCTCACGCCCAGTGACGCTGTAAAGGTCGGTAGAGACCAACAGCATTAGCCCGTTCAAAAAAAAGATAAGCCCGTGAGTGTTCACCCCCCTGTTATAATTAACAACAAATAATGAATACAATTGAGAGTTGAATTTTTAAAAATACAGTCATACTCACACCTCTATACACACTATTGTGGTCAAATTTTTAGCCTATTGATGGAAAAAAACCCTCAAATTAATATGGAGTCTGACTACGTCGTCGAGCCGTTTGGGCTGTAAGGTGTCAATCAATCAGGCCAAAGTTTTTTATTTGTATTGATTGATTGATTGATAATCATGACTTTTGTAAGTTAATTAAGTAAACTATACTAATCTTTATCACAAACTACAATATTGTTTATGAAAAAAACTGATGTAGGCCATAATTGAAAACGATCCATTTTATCACGATCACAGCTAACTATGTACTAGTCAAGGAAGCACGATACTCAAAATTCCTTATAATAATTATAGTGAAAGTAAATTACATATAATTAGGTACGTGGCTAAAAACGCAAAATATCTTTTTTTTTTTATGCGATGGAATGACGTGACGAGCTAGTCGTTCAACAGATGTTAAGTGACATGGCCGCCCATAACAGTTGCAGTGTCACTCGGAACTTTAAAACAATAAAGTTTCGCGTGACACTGCACTGCGCACGTCATTCTGAGACATCACACAGTCAAGTAATCAGATTACTAGACTGAGTGATCGGATCATAAAGTCTCATTTGCCCAGTAATTTCACTAGCTACAATGCCCTTCAAACCGGAACACACTAGTGCTTGCACACTACTGCTTGGCGGCAGAATAACTGGCAAAGCGGTGGTACCTACCTAGACGAACTTTGCAGAAAAGTCCTACCACCTAGTGCATAATGTATTTTCATTGTGACTGTACCAAGTCTCATGTTTACTTTAAAATCTCATAACTATTTACTAAAGCTCTAAAATTAACTGTCCAATGTTGGGTGTTTCGTTAGTTATTATTGTTTTAACAATATAGCCACGTTATGTCCAACATTGTTTAAAGCGAATGGGAAATTAAAATAGACAATAAAATGTACGCTGATACTTCCGCGTCGAGTTGTGAAGCTTAAAATCTGTTACGTACACTCGGGGAATGAAAAAGTCGTTAGATTCAAAATTGATTCATGGTGAGCATATTTAAAGTTGACATATTAGTTACCTTTTAACAATGTCACAAAATAAATACATAATTGCATGGAAATTACAACTATTTGCTTCGACCTATCCTTTAGTCCGAAAATACCGCAGAGCCTGAAAACTAAGGTATTCAATCAAGAGCGAATGTTTGTGTGTATTTGTGTTTGTGTGTATGTTTGTTACTCCTTCACGCTCAAACGGCTGGACAGATTTGGATGATATGTGGAATAGAGATAGCTTATCCACTGTATTAACACATAGGCTACTTTTTATCCGTGGGTAAAACCACGGGGCGCAGCTAGTTAATTATAAAAAAATATTTATTGTTATAAAAAAATATGCTTACAGTTGGATGCATTGAAACAACTTATCACTATGATTTATTTCAATGGGGTGTCTTATTACAATGTAATTTTTTTTGCATTTGAATGATTTTTAGAGGTCATTTCACGATTTTTTTATCTATAAAACTTTTAGTAAGCGTGTATTGATTTCAACAGTTGGAAACAAAATATGATGAAGATTAACATACATTTTTTTCGATTATGTAAATGATATATATCTTGAGAAAGTTACATTCAAGTTAGGTCGATTGGGAGCCTTCAGCACCTTAACTATTTAACTTTACTTTCTCCATAACCCTCACAATTCGTAGCCCCCTAACCTCCATCTGTAAATACCTCGATTGTGCGCATCGGATGCCAATCGCAGTGATTTCCTCCCTCCGCCACAATCAACCTGACTCATTTGCTTCGATCAAGGAATTTCCGGAAACAGGCCTGTATTGTGGATGATTGACATGAGATTTTAAGGCCCGTATCACAGAACTCCACTCAGTCATGAATCTCTCCTCAAGACGAGATTTCATTCACAAAAAGATCAAATAGTGAATTAAATATCTACTTGAGCATCAATCGACGACTGAGCATGCTCACAGTCGACGTCACATTTTTTTTGGTGTTTGTATTGAACTTTTGCGGCGTTTGCCGGGAAGCGGCACTACCACAGATAGGTAGGTCAGGGGTGGGAAATAAAAGTAGCCTTTAATGTTACACAGCCGCACTGCCCGCACTCGGCACTTTATTGAGGGAAAGGGTCACTGGCCTTGCACTCGCTGCCTAATATAGTACGGCCCGTTCTTCCTCCGTGTTCCAGATGTGGATGGCTTCCAAGTCGCGGGGGGTAGATTAGGTACCCGCGTAGGTAGGCCTGCCGACTATAGGTACTTCGTTAGGGTAGGGAAGAATCCTGGAAGAGAGCCGGGTGTTAAGCTCATTCCATATAGGCTACCACCGTTCTGCCAAGCCACATCTAAAAGGTTGCGCGAGTACAAGCATCGTCCAGTGACTAGCAGTAGAAGGAATAACTAAATAACTAGGTAGGCCGGGTGAAGTTTTAAGCGAGGCAGAACAGCTTTATAGTTGAAATAGGCGCAGAAAACACGATTAGCAAAGTTATTACATTGGTAACTCACCCTAGAGGGATTCCCAACACTAAAACGTAATTTTTATGTTAAATTTTATTCAGCAGAGCGGCATGACCGCGCTCTGAAGTAGCAAAATGCGTTCTGCCGATGCGCCAGCTAGACTGGGCTCGTGATTTCTTTCCGAAACAGGTTTTTGCGTTTAGGGATCCGCGCTGACCGCTCAAGCGCAGGCAGCGATGCACGAAACCATATCTCGAGCGCACTTAAAACACGGCGCGGCACGGGTTCCGCTTTATTAGAATATAAGTGTTTTAGATTATATTTATGTAGGATTTAGTTATTGTACAAATAGTTAGTAAATATTATTTATTTAGTGTTCTATGCTAGCCACAACGTTACACTTTCACTACTCGTACGAGCTCGTCGTACGAGCTAGCTCGGACAAGTAGAGCGCGGTCCGAGTCTACTCTGCTCGGATACCTACAATCGTCCTAGTGCGCTCGGAGTATCGGTGACAACGATACGAGTTGCGATCCGAGTCCACTCGGTCCGAGGAGACTCTGTATCAACTACGCCGGCGGTAGACTGATCATGAGGAGGTTTTTATAGTGGGTTCGAGTCCCATAATATATCCCCTGCCTCCACCCCCGCGTTGGCAGAGAAATTGTGTGGACATCCCCCCCCCCCCCCCCCCCCCCCCAAAAAAAAAGAGGTACCTATATTTTGCTAAAGTTAGCAAGACTGACTCTGCTTTAATGAAACGATGTTATTTGTTTATTACAATAATGTCGTCCTGAATCTATTTATGACTATTTAATCATCTATTTTAAAATTTGCCAGTTTAGTTTTTGAAATGATGGAATCATCCAATCATTAGTTCAAAATAGTAGTAAATCTATTTAAGGTGGAACGTTACACTAGCGCGGCAAATTTAAATTTTCTTGCGTTCTTTTGCCAATAATAGCTTAATTACTCAACGTGATTACATGAAAACTAATTTTGCGGAAATAAATAGAATGTATCAACAAATTACGATTAAAAGTATCACCTACTTATCATTGGTTTAGCGACAAATGGCAATAAAGACTGAAAAACTAAGAAGAAAATTGTTTATTGCCATTTGTCGCTAAACCAATGATATCTAGGAGATACTTTTAATCGTAATTTGTTGATATATTCTATTTATTTCCGCAAAATTAGTTTTCATGTAATCACGTTGAGTAATTAAGCTATTATTGGCAAAAGAACGCAAGAAAATTTAAATTTGCCGCGCTGAGGAAACGTTCCCCTTTAGATAAAATAGCTAATATTTTATTTTCTGTCATTGCATTGTGTTTCTCTACATCAGTATTCACACGAGCTAAGTAATAATAAGTTTGTGTCATGGCCTGAGGCCCGGATAAATCAGCAGGACTGGTTGTCGATGGACTAACGGAAAACGGTCTGCTAGAGTGTGTTTACGTTGTACCAGCTACTAAACCAAGCTACCACAATATTACTTATTAATCAAGCGAGGCTATAGGTATTTGAATGAACTGATGCGACTATAAAAAGGACACTTTCAAAGTGACTAGTTTTCCTATAAACAAAACATTGGTAGGGTTTTTTTCTTTCTTTATATTTTGGCTCCACACATAGTGTATTTAGCCAGTGTCAAGTTTTGTAATTTTTCATCGTAATATGGAAATTTTCACTTAAAGTCAAGTCATAGTCACAGTCAGAGTAGTCATAGTCTAGTCTAAGTCATAATCCAGTCTAAGGCATGCCCTGTAAAGTGGTGGCCACTTTACTAGAGGCTTCTATGGGATTTTGGAAGCAATACAAAAAACCACGTTTCACTACATTATATCACTTGCCCACACTCATGCTCGTAATTCAGCACTTAATGCGTAAAACACCACCAATTTTAAACATTAACACTGGAAAAAGCATAAGTTTTGTAAAATAATACAATGCACCGACGTGAACTTTTCCGCGTTCCCGCCAAAACTCCCATTAGTAAGGTTTTATCACAAAAACATAAACAAAGACTTAAACAGACGTCAAACGTGTACAAAACTAACAGTACAAAAGAGGTTATAAGACCACTTGTCCAAGGCTTGCATGTTTTGTGATTTGACCTTAGGTATAATATATGTAGGTAGTAATTACTGTAGGTGTGTCGGTTATTAAAATTTTATGGTGTTGGTATAATTGAGAGGTGAGACTGCAACTGTTATGGGCGGCCGTGTCACTTAACATCAGGTGAACGACTAGCTCGTCACGTCATTCAATCACAACAAAAAAAAAAATTGGCAACCCCTATATCGTCCCTGTTCAAAGCAATATTTTAGCTTGAAGTAATGCTTACTCATCCCATTATGAAAAAGCAAATCAAATTAACAAGATTCGAGACAAACCAAAGATTCAAGTGTCAATCACACAAAGTTAAGAATTTTGTAATATTTAAACGCACCTCATGTGAGTGTCAAAAAACAGTGATGTCTTATAAACGGTAAAATACGACGACAAAAATAAGATATATTATGTAGGTATAGAAGTTGCACATTTTTTGTTTAGTAGGCAAGCCACTGGCGAGTAGAGAACTTAGTCTGTCGTAGCAACAGCACTTGGTTCCAGTGCATTAAATCTCAGAACTACTACCAGGTGGTAGGACTTTTCTGCAAAGTTCGTCTAGGTAGGTACCACCGCTTTGCCAGTTATTCTGCCGCCAAGCAGTAGAGTGCCAGCACTTCTGTGTTCCTGTTTGAAGGGCATTGTAGCTAGTGAAATTACTGGGCAAACGAGACTTTATGATCTGATCACTCAGTCTAGTAATCTGATTACTAGACTGTGTGATGTCTCAGGATGACGTGCGCAGTGCAGTGTCACGCGAAACTTTATTGTTTTAAAGTTCCGAGTGATACTGCAACTATTATGGGCGGCCGTGTTGCTTAACATCAGGCGAACGAAGCTCGTCACGTCATTCAATCACATAAAAAAAACTATCCCGTGAACTGTGCCGGTTCTAAACATAGCACAGCTTAAGTAGCAGGTAAGCCGTCGATGATGAGTAGGACTCAAGTCATTGTGGCAAGGTATGTCCTGGTTCCAGCTAAGCTGCTTATGTATTGTTGTCTCTCATGTTGTGGTGCCTAAACCTGTTGTTGTAGCAGGTTTCATAAAATATTATGTTAGGTAGCTGCATTTATGTGACGTCTACTTTGATGTTATTTACATTTGAAACAGAAATGTTGATTTCAAAACCTCGCAAAACTATTTTTAAAAGCTATAGTTACTCGAATAGAGCTAGTTACCGACGTTGAGCTTATTACCTATGTTACCTACAGAGAGTTAATTACCTACGTAGTGCTATATAGTTACCTAAGTAGAGCTATTATAGTTACCTACGTAGAGCTGATTGCCTATAAAGAGCTAGTTACCTACATAGAACTAGTTATCTACGTAGAGCTAGCTACCTACGTAGTGCTATATAGTTACCTACGTAGAGCTGATTGCCTATATAGAGCTAGTTACCTACGTAGACCTAGTTATCTACGTAGAGCTAGTTACCTACATAGAACTAGTTATCTACGTAGAGCTAGTTACCTACGTAGTGCTATATAGTTACCTAAGTTGAGCTATTATAGTTACCTACGTAGAGCTGATTGCCTATAGAGAGCTAGTTACCTACGTACACCTAGTTATCTACGTAGACCTAGTTATCTACGTAGAGCTAGTTACCTACGTAGAGCTAGTTACCTACATAGAACTAGTTATCTACGTAGAGCTAGTTACCTACGTAGTGCTATATAGTTACCTAAGTAGAGCTATTATAGTTACCTACGAAGAGCTGATTGCCTATATAGAGCTAGTTACCTACGTAGACCTAGTTATCTACGTAGACCTAGTTATCTACGTAGAGCTAGTTACCTACGTAGTGCTATATAGTTACCTAAGTAGAGCTATTATAGTTACCTACGTAGAGCTGATTGCCTATATAGAGCTAGTTACCTACGTAGACCTAGTTATCTACGTAGAGCTAGTTACCTACATAGAACTAGTTATCTACGTAGAGCTAGTTACCTACGTAGTGCTATATAGTTACCTAAGTAGAGCTATTATAGTTACCTACGTAGAGCTGATTGCCTATATAGAGCTAGTTACCTACGTAGACCTAGTTATCTACGTAGACCTAGTTATCTATCTCCGCAGAGCTACACTCTTAGAATTAGCAAGTTGATTTTTTTTATGCGATTGAATGACGTGACGAGCTAGTCGTTCACCTGATGTTAAGCAACACGGCCGCCCATAACAGTTGCAGTGTCACTCGGAACTTTAAAACAATAAAGTTTCGCGTGACACTACACTGCGCACGTCATCCTGAGACATCACACAGTCCAGTAATCAGATTACTAGACAGAGTGATCAGATCATAAAGTCTCATTTGCCCAGTAATTTCACTTGCTGCAATGCTCTTCAAACCGGAACAAAGTAGTGCTTGCGTATTACTGCTTGGCGGCAGAATAACTGGCAAATCGGTGGTACCTACCTAGGCGAACTTGGCAGAAAAGTCTTACCACCTAGTGAAATGGCAATGGGCAGGACACATCACTCGTAGAACTGACAACCGATGGAAAAGAAAGGTTCTCGAGTGGCGACCACGAACCGGAAGACGCAGCGTAGGCCGGCCCTTCACTCGGTGGACGCGACGATCTGGTGAAAGCCGCGGGGAGCCGATGGATGCAAGAGGCGAGCAGCCACTCAAGCCATCAGTCAGCATTTAACTATAATAGCGAAAATGGAAAGTCGAGTGTGGTATTCACTCGAGAGTAAGTGATATATATCGTTCCATGGTTTAAAAAAAGAAAGAATAAAAGCATTTTCTGTCATGGTAGCTGCAGTAACAAAACCTGTGGGTAGTTATTTATCAATGGGAACTACATTTGAAAAAGAAATGTTGATTTCAAAACCTCGCAAAACTATTTTTAAAAGCTATAGTTACTCGAATAGAGCTAGTTACCGACGTTGAGCTTATTACCTATGTTACCTACAGAGAGTTAATTACCTACGTAGTGCTATATAGTTACCTAAGTAGAGCTATTATAGTTACCTACGTAGACCTAGTTATCTACGTAGAGCTAGTTACCTACATAGAACTAGTTATCTACGTAGAGCTAGTTACCTACGTAGTGCTATATAGTTACCTAAGTAGAGCTATTATAGTTACCTACGTAGAGCTGATTGCCTATATAGAGCTAGTTACCTACGTAGACCTAGTTATCTACGTAGAGCTAGTTACCTACGTAGTGCTATATAGTTACCTAAGTAGAGCTATTATAGTTACCTACGTAGAGCTGATTGCCTATATAGAGCTAGTTACCTACGTAGACCTAGTTATCTACGTAGAGCTAGTTACCTACATAGAACTAGTTATCTACGTAGAGCTAGTTACCTACGTAGTGCTATATAGTTACCTAAGTAGAGCTATTATAGTTACCTACGTAGAGCTGATTGCCTATATAGAGCTAGTTACCTACGTAGACCTAGTTATCTACGTAGACCTAGTTATCTACGTAGAGCTAGTTACCTACGTAGTGCTATATAGTTACCTAAGTAGAGCTATTATAGTTACCTACGTAGACCTAGTTATCTACGTAGAGCTAGTTACCTACATAGAACTAGTTATCTACGTAGAGCTAGTTACCTACGTAGTGCTATATAGTTACCTAAGTAGAGCTATTATAGTTACCTACGTAGAGCTGATTGCCTATATAGAGCTAGTTACCTACGTAGACCTAGTTATCTACGTAGAGCTAGTTACCTACGTAGTGCTATATAGTTACCTAAGTAGAGCTATTATAGTTACCTACGTAGAGCTGATTGCCTATATAGAGCTAGTTACCTACGTAGACCTAGTTATCTACGTAGAGCTAGTTACCTACATAGAACTAGTTATCTACGTAGAGCTAGTTACCTACGTAGTGCTATATAGTTACCTAAGTAGAGCTATTATAGTTACCTACGTAGAGCTGATTGCCTATATAGAGCTAGTTACCTACGTAGACCTAGTTATCTACGTAGACCTAGTTATCTACGTAGAGCTAGTTACCTACGTAGTGCTATATAGTTACCTAAGTAGAGCTATTATAGTTACCTACGTAGAGCTGATTGCCTATATAGAGCTAGTTACCTACGTAGATCTAGTTATCTACGTAGAGCTAGTTACCTACATAGAACTAGTTATCTACGTAGAGCTAGTTACCTACGTAGTGCTATATAGTTACCTAAGTAGAGCTATTATAGTTAACTACGTAGAGCTGATTGCCTATATAGAGCTAGTTACCTACGTACACCTAGTTATCTACGTAGAGCTAGTTACCTACATAGAACTAGTTATCTACGTAGGGCTAGTTACCTGCATAGAACTAGACCTATTAGTTGCCTACATAGAACTTTAGAGCTGGTTGCCTTCGTAGAACTAATTGCCCGTCTGGAGCTAGACCTATCTAGAACTACTTATTCTAAACTTACGCAAAGTGCAAAGAACTTCTCTGTCTATTATTTTATTTTTGTAGGTAAAAAAATAATGAGGTCAGCAAGATATTTTTTTTTATTATTATTTTTATATATTTATTAAATTACCACATTACATTTGCAGTAATTGTACATTGTGCATTCAACTATATTATTAAATTTATTATGCCTATTATAATACTGTTACGAGAATAAATGTACCATACAATGTTTTAAGGATAAAGAAGGCTGTTGAAAGCTTTTCTCTCTCACTTATTTACGAATGTAATACTTTCTAAATTGGCATTTCAACACATTTTGTATCAACAATCGATTTCCTTTATTTCCGAAACAGAATTGCTGTGACGGCGAGGGGAAAACGCAATTGACATTATTTTGTATCGCAGACCTTTTCATTGACTTATGGTTTTATTGACAAGCTATTTTTGGGAGTATTTCCCACTTTGATGGGCGGGGCAGTAAAGTAATTGATGTTGGAGAGAGATTTCCAGTGGTATTAATATTTACATGTTTAACCAATGATATTTTACTTGTGGATACTGGATAGGTTGTTCCCGCATTATAATTGACTAGACGCATTCAAGGTATTTTGCCGTGATCGCTACCAGGCTTTATCAGTCTGGCACTGCAAGTGTCCGGCTAATTTGTTTCAACTCACTGGGCTTAACACGCCACAGTCATGACTGTAAGTCTATAGGTATCTACATAATATAATAGTAAAGTTAAAAATAGTAGATGTAGAAGGGACCAAAATAATGTATTAAAGGCGAGTGAAGTGAAGGATTCTAGAGTAGAATCCTAACCGAAGCGAGGGATTCAAAGTACCTACGTTGCTCGAGGTTAAATAATTTAGGTACCGTGTGGGCACACTCGGCTTCGGCCCCTCTATGAGAAAACTCATTTTGTTAGTGTATTAAGTGCGCCTAAATAACCCATTTTAGGCGCACTTGTCGAGGAACCCTTTGCCTCTTTTCGAAAAGATGGGATGAAAAGTATTTTGATGTATTCTTTTAAATGTACCTTTAAGCTCAAAATGTATGCGAAACCTTCTGCCAATTAAAATATTATTATGTAATCCTAAAATACGCATTGAAATTATTGGACTATCATAGCTTATGTTCAGCAGTAGACGTCTTCAGGATGATGATGATGATGATGATGATGATGATGATTCTAACTATTTGTTAATAACGTGAACGCAACGAGCTATGGAGAGAGCTACAGTTGGTGTTTCTCTGCAAGAAACGCTCCGGAATGACGTCCTCGATCGCTTTAGTTCTCCGCAGAGCTACACTCTTAGAATTAGCAAATTGATTTTTTTTATGCGATTGAATGACGTGACGAGCTAGTCGTTCACCTGATGTTAAGCAACACGGCCACCCATAACAGTTGCAGTATCACTCGGAACTTTAAAACAATAAAGTTTCGCGTGACACTGCACTGCGCACGTCATCCTGAGACATCACACAGTCCAGTAATCAGATTACTAGACAGAGTGATCAGATCATAAAGTCTCATTTGCCCAGTAATTTCACTTGCTGCAATGCTCTTCAAACCGGAACACAGTAGTGCTTGCGTACTACTGCTTGGCGGCAGAATGACTGGCAAAGCGGGGGTACCTACGAATTTTGCAGAAAAGTCCTACCACCTAGTGAAATGGCAATGGGCAGGACACATCACTCGTAGAACTGACAACCGATGGAGAAGAAAGGTTCTCGAGTGGCGACCACGAACCGGAAGACGCAGCGTAGGCCGGCCCTTCACTCGGTGGACGCGACGATCTGGTGAAAGCCGCGGGGAGCCGATGGATGCATGAGGCGAGCAGCCACTCAAGCCATCAGTCAGCATTTAACTATAATAGCGAAAATGGAAAGTCGCGTGTGGTATTCACTCGATAGTAAGTGATATATTATTATATCGTTCCATGGTTTAAAAAAAGAAAGAATAAAAGCATTTTCTGTCATGGTAGCTGCAGTAACAAAACCTGTGGGTAGTTATTTATCAATGGGAACTAGTGATGGGCGTACAGTCGCGTTCATTATTCGCGTGCGAAAACAAAAACAAAATGGTGGGACGTCTCAGTGGCGACTTAATAGGGTTGCCTAGTCATTATACATTGAAGACTTTTTAGGTTATTGATTTTATTTATTGTAAAGCTCTAGATATTAAAGTAAGGTACACACTAGGTACTGATGTTATGATAGTAAGTAGCATAAGCGATCTTTCGCAGGCAAGCATGGTCAGTTGAAAACCGCGGGAGCCGATTGATGTAAGAAGCGCAGAGCAGACGCTCAAAGTGGCGTGCTGGGGGAGGCATTAGCAGCTGTTCAGCAGTGGACATTTTCAGGCTGTTGATGATGATGATGATGATGATGATGATTGTGATGATGATGATGGTGATGATGATGATGATGATGATGATCAGATGTGGAGATATAACATACAAACAAAAATTATTTTCTATCTTTTTTATTTAGTATAAGCTTACTAAATAAAAAAGATAGAAAATAATTTACCTGGTAAGCTAATAAGCTTACCAGGTAAAGACTGGCCTGATAGCTCAGTTGGTAGTACCCCTGCCTTCTGAACTGTAGGTTGTGGGTTCCCTTCCCACCCAGGATAAATGTTTGTGCGATGAACATAAGTGTTTGTTCTGTGTTTGGGCGTGATATTGTGTTCTACGTATGTATTTACGAACAAAAAAGTATGTATTCTATCAGTTATCTGGTTCCCATAGTACATGCTTTGCTAAGTTTGGGGCTAGATGGCGCTGTGTGTAATATCCACACATATTTATCATTAAAAAGAGAAAGAGAAGATAATCTTTTATAAAAGAAAACAACTTTGTCCCGGAAAAATATTAAGTAATGTTAACGATGCACCTTTGGAAATATTTTCAAAAATGAGGATTAATGTAGGTACCTACTAGGCCTATTCAGTTCAACCCTACAGGCATCATGAAGAGCAGCAATTAAAACAAGTTTAAAATCTCGTTTAGCTGACAAATTGCAATAAATAAGGATACTTAAATCTAAACCGTGCGTGATTGCACCAAAGTCTATTAAAATACAACTTAGGTAAGCAACACTTTCCCCCGGGTTCTCGTATGTTTGTTAAATTCGTGTGAGCTTGACACACCAAATACTGAACGGTCATTGATTGGTCTGTTGATCATCGGCTGTCTTCAACCAATGAGCGTATTGTATGTGATGTGTTGACTTGACACGAGTTTGACAAACGTATATAGGAGAGACTGGAGGCTAGAGAGATAAGTTCAAACTTGGGAGCTGTCAAATTTTAGTGCAGACGGGCATTATACTCAGTGCTATACTAACTACCTAATAATGAACATTACTTATCTAGAGAAAAATATTTTTGACCCCATAATTTGATGAAAAGCTAATATATTGCTGATAAAGCAAAAGCTCAGAAAATATATGAAAATTATTATAAAAAAATATAATACTATGTGTTTGTGCATTTAAATAATGTTTCACTTGGTTTAACATCGGTTTTTATACTTCGACTAAAAACAAGCAATTTTTGATGTTTAACAAAATAATGATATACCTATGGTTTTACTGGTGTTAGTTTCAAAACGTAAATTTAACTAAACTCTGTGCTACGCGGTTCTACCTACAGTAAACTTTGAAAACTTTGCATTTAGTTATTATTTAAGATTTGTAAAGTATAAATTTGAGCGTAAATGAGTATCAAAGAAAAAATACAAGTCCATGTTTATTGTTAGAAAACAATTACGTAGACTACATTAGTCAAACTAGCAATCTGCAACAGTTCTAACAGCGACAGTCACTTTAATAGGTACACACACTTTTATATTACGTAATCGTCACACATCTAGTCGGTCATCTAGCTAGTTAAAATGCCTTTTTACTGGTATAATTACAGTGTTTTTATAATAATAGAGTTCGCTATAAATAAAGTAATCAAGAACACCTTTACTGTTCAGTTAAGGTAACAATTAAAATGATAAACCTTCCGATATAAATTATCTGCAAGTGTGAAGATTACGCTCACGCAACGCTCACCTTGTTACAAATGCAATTGAATATAAATAAACATGGGATAACGAATATCACGCGATAAAATTAGATAGAAATGTTAATGTAATTGTAAAACTGTTAGGTACTTGGTAATAGTTATTTATGATATAAGGGCGGTAAGTTGGTTTTTACAAACGAGTAGACAAATGTAAGCCCGAGACGAAGTCGAGGGCTTACCATAGTCACGAGTTTGTAGAAACCAATTTCCACACGTGTGTCATACAACGTTTTTCAACACATTTGCGAGAAAACAGTACAATAGGTAATGAAACAAACTTTTGTTTATTAGTGGGAAAGTCGCAACAAACAATCTTTGACATTTCTAATCTAATATGAAAATTGGTTAAAATGGCGCGCATTTACAATTCAAATGGCGCCACGTGCGTGTGGTGAAAATTAGAACTAGATCTTTAGTTTCATTTTCTCTTTAGTATTAAAGTGAAACAAACGTATTGAACAAAAACGCTTCCAAGGAGTTTCGATCATCCAGCTTATTTATTCTCGTTATGTGAAACTCTTTGGTGGAACTCTCACATATTTTTAATGGAAATTAAGAAAAAACCGTAAAGGTTACGCACGGCGCTATACAAAAAAGGATGCGGTTTATCATTTCTCTTTTGACATGACGCTGGCAAAAATGTGAAAAACAATTGCCATTAAAAAAAAAAAAAAAAAAAAAAAAGGTACTTAGGTGAGAGTACCTATTTTTCCGAACGCTTCGTTGTATGGTGCGTAATGTTTAACTTTCGAACAATGTATACAGGCTTTGTGAATGCATTTTTTGAGCAAGTGTGTTGAAAAGGACATTTAATAACAACTTGCAGTAGAAAACGACAAGTGAAAAATTTTAATTAAATTACGTACATTATTGGATAAGGCAATTTGGTAGATAACATTTACAATAGTTTGAATACCTGGTACCCCTGGTAGTAAAATTCCATAGAAGCTTCCCTCACACGTCACTGAGAAGCTTCTTAAAGTTGCCAGCTACCACTTTACTAGAGCATGATTTTGACTGGAATATGACTACCTGACTTAGACTGGACTATGACTACCCAGACTGTGACTAAGACTAATTGAAATTACGTGAAATGTTCTAAAACACGATAAAAAATTAACATACTTGACACTGGCTAAATACACTATGTTTGGAGCCAAAATATAGGAAAAAAATTAATCTAGATTCATTTTGCTTGGCGGCAGAATAACTGGCAAAGCGGTGGTACCTACCTAGGAGAACTTTGCAGAAAAGTCCTACCACCTAGTGAAATGGCAATGGGCAGGACACATCACTCGTAGAACTGACAACCGATGCAGAAGAAAGGTTCTCGAGTGGCGACCACGAACCGGAAGACGCAGCGTAGGCCGGCCCCTCACTCGGTGGACCGACGATCTGGTGAAAGCCGTGGGGAGCCGATGGATGCAAGAGGCAAGCAGCCGCTCAAAGTGGCGCTCTCTGAGGGAGGCCTATGTTCAGCAGTGGACGTCTTCAGGCTGATGATGATGATGATGATGACCTAATGCTGTGGTTTGAAAAATGTTATTTGTAAATGATATTTATTATGTGCATTTATATTTTTACAGTATCAAGCCTAGGTTCAAATCTCTCTCGCCTGCATCAATGACTTTCAAGTTACGTGCGGAATTGTAGGTAATTCACCCTTACATCAGTGAAAAAAAAAACATCGTGAGGAAACTGGCACGTTCAACAATGACAAAAAATTCTACTTAAAGCATGTGCTATCGATCCACCAACCAGCATAGTAGATTATCTAACTTATAGGTGGTAGGACTTTTCTGCAAAGTTCGTCTAGGTAGGTACCACCGCTTTGCCAGTTATTCTGCCGCCAAGCAGTAGTGTGCAAGCACTACTATGTTCCGGTTTGAAGGGCATTGTAGCTAGTGAAATTACTAGACAAATGAGACTTTATGATCTGATCACTCAGTCTAGTAATCTGATTACTAGACTGTGTGATGTCTCAGGATGACGTACGCAGTGCTGTGTCACGCAAAACTTTATTGTTTTAAAGATCCGAGTGATACTGCAGCTGTTATGGGCGGCCGTGTTGCTTAACATCAAGTGAACGACTAGCTCGTCACGTCATTCAATCGCATAAAAAAATATGATCTAAATTCTATCTATGTGAGAAAAGGCTCCAGCAGGAACATCTTGTGCTGATGATGTGATGAATGACATAAACAGCGCTTTTGATTAAATCCTGATCAACCTTCCATTGTAAAAATATTACCCTGACATCAATAATCCTTCCGCAAACCTCATCAATTCACGTCCAAAACAAAAACTGGACACGTGGAACCGTATCAAACCAAAAATAAATCAAATCGACCCAAAAAATCTGCGCTTTCGGCAAATTTCGACCATTATCGGATCGGTTGTGCAAAAAGAACAATTTGGGCCACTTTAGGGCTGTCAAAAGGCCGTCGTCGGCCGTGTCGTTGAATATATTTTACAAAGTATCATTCGTTCACAGTCCCGTTCTGTCACAGTTTTGCAAACCTATACAAGTCCCGGTCGGTCACACTTTCAAAATAAATACATTTGTTCTATTTTACATATCTCCATTGTTTTACGATTCTGCCTGACCTTAATCAACCTAAAAGACTATGCTGTGTGTGACACTAATTAGCGTGAGACCTGAATTATTTGGATTTAGCAACATTCGTTATTTTAGTATATAATATATACATCGTCGTCGCCCTAAAAATTTAACTACAATTGACATGCCGAATTGTAGTTAAATTTTTAGGGACTTTGCTCATAGATTATAACATAATACAGGAATTTTTGCAATTTAAACAGTTAAGGCGCTGGGTAGGGCCAGATAAGCAGGTCGAAATCCGTTCAAAGAATCATCGACCTTCAGACTTAAATGTCAACTAAGTCTAAACTTTTTTTTGAATGGGCAATGTACCTTTATTACTCAAACTAACTACTGTAGTAGTATAATATATAAAGTAGTAATAATAAAAACTAAACAAAAGTAAACTAAACTAGTACACTACCTGCTACAAAAAACACTTATGGACACTGTATAATAGCCGCGCGATGGCCTATAGACAGTCCAAGTCTGAACTTCAATAGAAACTGACTAAAATTGGTACATTCAAGCTTATCGAGGGAGGTTTGCAATTTTTTCTATACTAAATTTATCTTGTATTTGCAATCATCAGAGCGAAATGAAACTGCAGTCTTCAGTTGATATGTCAGCCTACGGTGAACTCAATAGACGAATCTGGAGTTCCTTGCGACACGACTTGCGTGCTCTTACTACTTCACGTATTGAGGCCGCAATTGAGCGGAACCAAGGCTCTAAAGTGTTCGCAAAGGATTCGTCTATTGGGCAACACCAAATGACAAAACTGAAGACCGAAAATGGTAGCGTCATTTCATCCAAGCCTGAGATTCTGAGAGAGATCGAGAACTTCTATGGACAGTTATACACCTCGACACGTAAGCCCGCTACTAACACAGCTCAGGACATCAGAGCCAAGTTAGTCCGACACTATACCGAAGATATCCCGGACGTCAGCCTGTATGAGATTAGAATGGCCCTCAAACAGCTTAAAAACAACAAGGCACCAGGTGAAGATGGAATTACGACCGAACTTCTGAGAGCGGGTGGTAGACCGGTACTTTTAGTCCTCCAGAAGTTATTTAATCCTGTCATCCTTGAAGGTATAACGCCAGAGGCATGGCACAAGAGCGTGGTGGTGCTCTTCTTCAAAAAAGGCGATAACACCTTATTGAAGAACTATAGGCCCATCTCGCTCTTGAGTCATGTGTATAAGCTGTTTTCGAGAGTCATTACGAATCGTCTCGCACGCAGGTTTGATGAATTCCAGCCTCCCGAACAAGCCGGTTTCCGAAAAGGCTTTAGCACCATAGACCACATCCATACGCTGCGCCAGATTATACAGAAGACCGAAGAGTATAATCGGCCGTTATGCCTAGCGTTTGTGGACTATGAGAAAGCCTTCGATTCAATCGAGACTTGGGCGGTGCTGCAGTCCTTGCAGCGATGCCAAATTGACTATAGGTATATCGAAGTCTTGAAGTGTTTGTACAGTAAGGCCACTATGTCAGTCCGACTACAGGACCAGAGTACGGAACAAATTCCATTGCAAAGAGGCGTGAGACAGGGAGACGTTATTTCTCCGAAACTGTTCACAAACGCATTGGAGGATGTTTTCGAGCTCTTGGAGTGGAAAAGATCTGGCATCAACATAAATGGCGAGTACATCACTAACCTTCGTTTTGCCGATGATATAGTCATAATGGCGGAATCGCTCGAGGACCTTAGCACCATGCTCAACGACCTCAGTAGAGTCTCCCAGCAGGTTGGTCTTAAGATGAATATGGACAAGACAAAGATCATGTCTAATGCTCATGTTCCACCTATACCGGTAATTGTTGGGAACGATACTCTCGAAGTTGTCGACAAGTATGTCTACCTAGGACAGATTGTCCAATTAGGTAGGTCCAACTTCGACAAAGAGGTGGCGCGAAGAATCCAACTCGGCTGGGCAGCGTTCGGGAAGCTTCGTCCTATCTTTTCGTCCAAAATACCGCAGAGCCTGAAAACGAAAGTTTTCAATCAGTGTGTGTTGCCAGTGATGACTTATGGAACTGAGACATGGTCTCTTACTGTTGGCCTCATTAGTAAGCTCAAAGTCGCGCAGCGAGCTATGGAGCGAGCTATGCTCGGTGTTTCCCTGCGAGATAAGCTCCGGAACGAGGAGATCCGCAGGAGAACTAAAGTGACCGATATAGCTCTTAGAGTTAGTAAGTTGAAGTGGCAATGGGCAGGCCACATCGCTCGTAGGACTGACAACCGATGGGGAAGAAAGGTTCTCGAGTGGCGACCACGAACCGGAAGACGCAGCGTAGGCCGGCCCCCCACTCGGTGGACCGACGACCTGGTGAAAGCCGCGGGGAGCCGATGGATGCAGGAGGCGAGCAGCCGCTCAAGGTGGCGTGCTCTGGGGGAGGCCTATGTTCAGCAGTGGACGTCTTCAGGCTGTTGATGATGATGATGCAATCATCACGGCATACTGAAAGTATAGCTTACATGGTAATATATTATATTTAAAGCCACATACTCTATTTTCGCCAGGAAACATGCCAAAAAAACACCTTGTTCACCCTGCCTTTCGCCTTAACGTCTGGAATACCTGCATTTTCCATAACAGTAGAATAACAATGTATGCCGGCTCGATATCGAGCCACTGTGAGTCCAAGGGTTAGTGGATTGGTATAGAAAGTTGGCTTCGGTCCTATCCAAGTTTATATGCAAAGGCAGTTTCAATGGCTGTGACAACCCTAACAAGGCTTTAACGTATTTTTTCTCTAAAGTCCCGTAAGCTCGAACTTGTTGATTGTAATTGTTGCATTCATTGTTCTCGTGAAAGATAAAAGCCGCAACAAGCTTTTGTGTTTAATTAAAATTTTGCTCAGTTCATGGGAATTTTTCGAGGGTAATGATATAGGAAACATTTAATATGTGAGAGAAAAGCGGGCCGTGGGGTAACGTTCGTGAACTTTTTGGTGTAAGAGTTGCACGACCTTCGTGTTAAATAATTTACCCGACATCTTAGACCAGGCATGTCAAACCTGCAGCCCGCGGGCCGCATGCGGCCCCCAATGCATTTATTTGCAGCCCGATCTAATTTTAAGAACAGCCTCCTTTCAGAAAAACCAAGTGTCCCTATTTCAAATAACAAGTATATTATACCGATAAAATGACAAGACTTCAGGCAGAATACGAAATCTGTTTTCAAGATTTTAAGCTCCAAGGATATAATTTTTTACATCGTCGTTGTTTCATGTCGCTAGAGAAAATACCTGCGGGTCTTCGATGAAGTTCCCAATCGCTTGCAGATAGATACCATAGAAATTTAAAAAAAAATTGGGTTGTGCGGCCCACTGTTTCTACGGTCCATTATCCATGCGGCCCAACAATGACTTTCAGATTGATATGCTTGATTTAGACTTAGGGTGCATGAAGAAGGGAAAAGGGCAAATTATAAAAGTGTACTCACTCAAGTAGAATTCAATAGTTTGATGCTATAGAATAGTGAAAAGTTTTTTTGACATCATGGTCTAATATTGTACGATCAAGTACCTACGCTTTTCGTACTTAGGTAGTATAGGTAGGTACGGATTTGACTGTTTCAGTAGGGTAGGTGAAAATTATGCAGTTTGCGTCTATATTATAAATAAAATAATAATAAATAAATAAATATGTCTGGACATTTCACACAGCGCCATCTAGCCCCAAACTAAGCAAAGCTTGTACTATGGGAACCAGATAACTGATAGAATACATATATACTTTTTTTGTTTGTAAATACATACTTAGAATACCTACAGTATAACACCCAGACACAAAACAAACATCGATGTTCATCACACAAATGCTTATCCTGAGTGGGAATCGAACCCATAACCTACAGATCAGAACGCAGGGTTACTACCAACTAAGCTATCAGGCCAGTCAAATTATTATGATGTTGGACTTCTACTGGGTGGCGCAAAAGTAAAGACCCTATTTGGTTCAGCTATAACATTTTTTCTAAATTAGAAAACTAGATTTAGGTTTTTTTAAATGTATATTTGTGCCATTAAATTTCGTACCATTAGGATTTAAAGATGATGTCTTTTAAATGGTGACCTCCAGAGTTGATACACATTTGAGCCCTATTTATGACATTTTGCAAGATGATTTTCCTTCAAAATTGGTTATGAGTGACGAAGCGCATTTCCATCTCTCAGGGCATGTCAATAAGCAGAATACTCGGTTCTGGGGCACTGATAATCCGCGCATTATTCAAGAAACACCTCTACACCCACTAAAAGTTACTGTATGGTGTGGCATCTGTGTTGACAGAGTGATCGGACCCTATTTTTTCGAAGACGCTGGAGGCAATGCGATAACTGTCACTGGAGAACGCTACAGAACCATGTTACGTGAGTTTTTGATACCCAGTTTGGACGAATTGGGGCTGGAGCACATCTGGTTTCAACAAGACGGCGCTACGGCACACACAGCGCGCGACACTATGGACTTAGTGAGGGACGCTTTTCCAAGCCGAGTTATCTCTCGTTTTGGCGATTTGCCTTGGCCTGCAAGATCACCCGATCTGACCAGTCCAGACTTCTTTCTTTGGGGTTTTTTGAAATCTCGGGTGTATGTGAACAAGCCACAGACTCTCGCAGCTCTAAAAGAAAACATTCGTCAAGAAATAACGAACATATCGCAGGAAGTGTTACGGCAAGTTATGCAAAATGTCATAAATAGGGCTCAAATGTGTATCAACTCTGGAGGTCACCATTTAAAAGACATCATCTTTAAATCCTAATGGTACGAAATTTAATGGCACAAATATACATTTAAAAAAACCTAAATCTAGTTTTCTAATTTAGAAAAAATGTTATAGCTGAACCAAATAGGGTCTTTACTTTTGCGCCACCCAGTATAAAAGTTACGTGCGCGATCACCCTGCTAGATCTTGAACTAAGTAAGCAAATGTTACTTCTACCAGTGCAAAAAGAATTACCTACAACCGCAGAAGAATTAACCTACTACAACACTCTGATAGAAAAGTCTTTGACCAGTGCATCTTACCAGTTATGACTGAGTTATGATACTAAACAATACTGACGGTAAAATAGTCCACAAATTCAACTCTGCGAGTTGTAGAAAGAACTATAATATACTAGGTGTCTCTGCGGGATCGAATCTGTAAGGAAGTTTTCTTTTTTTTATGCGATTGAATGACGCGACGAGCTAGTCGTTCACCTGATGTTAAGCAACACGGCCGCCCATAACAGTTGCAGTGCCACTCGGAACTATTCGCTATTCGCTTCGCTATTCACTATTCTATTCGGAGTTATTCGCTAGTTAAAGTTATCATACACCTATAATCCACCACACGCTCCACACATCACCACATCGCTCGTAGAACTGACAACCGATGGGGAAGAAAGGTTCTCGAGTGGCGACCACGAACCGGAAGACGCAGCGTAAGTTGGTCTCCCACTGAGATCTGTCGAAAAATCTGAAAGATCTGGCGAATGCCGCGGGGAGCCAATGGATGCAGGAGGGGAGCATCCGCTTAAAGTGGCACTCTCTTGGAGAGGCTTATGTTCAGCACTGGACGTCTTCAGGCTGATGATGATGTTAATGATGATACCTATAATAGCTCAGAGAATTAGCAAGCTAAGAGGCGATAGGCTGGTCATATCTGCCAAAGACCCGATAACCATTGGGGTAGACATATCCTGGAGTGCAGACCTCAAATCGACAAACGTAGTGTATAGGACTCATGCGATAATATATATAAGAGACAGCTGGCAGTAACTGGAAGAATAGAGCTGAAGATTGTGCAGCTCAGTGGCGTGCCTTAGACGAGGATTATCTCCATAGTAGACTAGTATAAGCTGGTGATGATGATAATGAAATGTAAGTTCCTACCTAATTAACACTTGGTGGCCAATCAACTGAAAGTTGCTAAACAATGGGAGGAAAAATACATAAAAAAATCGGCTCATCTTTAGTTGTAATAGTTACTCTATGGTTCTTCTAACCGTTAGTCGCCCACTACCACCATTGTTATTAATTACTAACTAATTTGAGCCATGCATCTCTACTCTTTCCCAATCCACCCACCTTCATTAGCGTCATTCAAAACTAATTTAGTAATACGATAATGAGACATTACAAATCATTTTATCTATTTGTACAAAATGGTCCAACAGTTGTCGGTAGCGGCAACAGTCGCCGAAGGCGTTCGGTAATTGTCAGGAACACCCGAGCGTGCCCGAAGATGCCCGAGGCTTGGCTTGAGTCTTGATAGACGCTAATTGTTCAGCCAACGTAATTATAATGTGGTTGATTTGTTGGCATTATGTTGATGTGTAAAATGTGCCTTACCCTGTACTATTAACTTTTCCGTGCCCTACTAACTTTAAGAATAATTGCGGTTAAATAAATTTTATTTTAATGGTCTGCCGTAAGTTTTGACAAAAAAGTACCTACCCACATATCTTACAGTAGTACTTTTATCCATGTTTTCACATCTAAGAAAAACTATTAATGCAGTTTACTGTAAAAAAATTAACATCAATACGTAGAGTTATATTATTGTTTTTATATCCTGTCTGTTACCATAAGACGTTTCTGAACACGTCTTATGTAACAGACGGTTGTTCTCGCATTTATGAGTATAGATTTTATGTGAGATTAGTATCTGAGAATTGAAAGCGATATTGTTTCTGTTTTATTTTTCCCTGCGTCAGCCGTTTGAAATCAGCAATGATGCCGTTTATATAATCTGACCACACTCTCAACTGATCGATCACTTTAGTTATATATGTCTTCACAACATTCTTAGAATATTCTAAGAATATTGTGAATACAAATATAATTAAAGTGATCAGTTGAGAGTATGGTCAGATTATGTAAACGGCATCATTGCTGATTTCAAAAGGCTGATGCAGGGAAAAATAAAACAAAACAATATCGCTTTCAATTCTCAGATACTAATCTCACATAAAATCTATACTCATAAATGCGAGAACAACCGTCGAGAATAGAAAACTTACGATAAAATTACAATCGGAATTAAATTAAATGAATGTGACACACTGGTGAGTCAGCCTGTGTACTTGTTTGAGACTGAGAATCACCACTGGGCTGACACCATGCCACTTGCCTAGACGAGAAGGAGAAAAGAAAGTCAAGACAGCTGTTAATATGATCATCTACTGCTGAACATAGGCCTCCCCTACAGAGCGCCACTTTGAGCGGCTGACTGCTTCCTGCATCCATCGGCTCCCCGTGGCTTTCACTTGGAACATGGGCATTAGACATCATTTTTCCGGGATACCTTCGACAATGTGATGTGAGTACTAAATATATTTTTAATGTAAGTATTTATTTTAAGAATCTATGTTGGAATAGTGGCTCCTTTTTTTCTAAACGGGTCTTGTTCAGGAAAAAGGAGCCCCTATTCCTATAAGATAATTTTTATATGTCTTTATTTTTTCCTGCATTCTGCATGAGATCGCTTTAAGCGATAAGACCGCCCATTGTGACACTTAGTTATAAGATTTCCCTCTAAATGTTCGTGTAATATGATGTTTTCAATAAAGAGTTTATCTATCTATCTGTACTTTTTTTTTTTTTTTTTTTTCTATATTTAAAGAGCTTTTTCGCTTATGCGAATATACCGCTCTGTAGGGTACAGTTTATTACATACATCTATTAAAAATATAACTTACTGTCGGTTTTTTAGCCCAAACTTAACTAATGCTAAAATTACATTGATTTTTTCTGACATTGGGTAGGCCAAATATGAATTACACAATCCAATGGAACTGTCATCATTGTCGAAAACAAGCCGTCTAGGTCCTTCATTTCGGACACATTCCATTAAAATATGGTATGCATCCTCCTCTAAACCACACGCGTTGCACAATGGCGAATTCACTTTACGCATGAGGTAGGATCTATCTGTACTTCCTCATGTCAATGCTGGATTGTTAGTATTATATCTGGACTTTTCATACTTTTTATCACTTACAGGTAAAACTATAATAAAAGTTCCTTCAATACGTAGCTCTAAAATTAAATAGATCGTTGATTTCTATGCGAGAATTGATAGATTAAGGTGAATACAATGTGCCACCACAGAATTACAATGCTAAATGGTAATGGATAATGGAATAAAGGAGAAAAAAGTAGCGTCGAAATATCAGAACTACATAAAAAGATGTTCGGTAATTTATTTATTGGACACCGTCACAATGTACATAATTACTATTAAATGTGACTAAATACTAAGAGTAACATGGTTAATGTCATCGCAATTATAGGCGCAGACTGCTTACTATCTAACTATCATAACTATGGCGAGTCAAAGGTGATATCAGAAAACACCTGAGAAGCGAGTATTACAAGTTAAAAGTTAAAAATATTGTAGAAGATAAGAACAGTGCACAGCTGCGAAGAGTATAAAAGCGGGTGCAAGCAGGCGCCCGGTCTCTTTCCATAGGGTCCATCTTTCCATAGGGTCCACTCTTCCAGTGGACGTAGCCTTCTCGATCCTTTTATCCCGGCAACGGCCCAAGCCGAGGCTCGCACCCCAGGGGTGCCCTTGTGCTAGTTGCCTCCCACTTTTGACGGTTGGGCGCCTTAAGCGCCTGCCCTCCCGCCCGGTGACGCTGTAAAGGTCGGTAGAGACCAACAGCATTAGCCCGTTCAAAAAAAAAAAAAAGCGCCCGGTCTCTTTTTCGCTGCGAACCTTCGTCGAGGGAACATCGTCCCGCTCGTCATATCGTAATTTTTTTAATAAATTTTGTTGAAATTGCCAACAATATAATATACAAAAACAGTATAGAACAATTTAACGCATGCATAAATATTGTAATTACAATAGAACGTTATAGAATTTACTTTTAATCAACTTTGAATATAATTTACATTTTGGAATACGTAATTACAAAAAAATATGAATAAATAATGATAACAACCCGTAGACATAATAATGCATTTAATTTAAAGAAAGAAAGAAAGAAAAATAATTTATTTGTGACAATAAAACAATAAATAGTACACATACGATCAACAGCAAATTAAACACAGCAGTAAATTGCTATTTGCCACAAATCGGTCCCAACTCAGCTTAATGCTGGTCATGAGACCAGCGCTGGTCTTCCGTTGGGACCGGTTCAGTGTCGTCACGGTGCAGTGACATTACAGCTACGGATTTAACTTACTTATACTTAAATGTAACTAGTACTAAAAACTATAGGTACAGTGAAATGACAATGAAATGAAAATTTAAAAATATCCTAACAATCTACCAAACTAAAAGGAACAACACTATAGGTAAAGAGTTTCAAGAAAAGACTGAAGGATCCATTAAAACAAATACAAAATTATAATAAGGAACAAGGTAAGTTGGATTATGCTCTGACAAAGTTATAACTTTACACCAGGAAACAAAAAACAAAGAAGTGACATGAAAATATTAAACATAATACGCATTTTTAAAAATCATACTACGCATAAAGATTGTATGCTTTACATAAGTGTGTTGGGGTGTGAGTGTGCTTCGTTATTATATTGGCAATGGTAGTGTAAGAATGGGTGTGTGCATGTGTTTGTGCTCAAGCGTTTTTGGACACGCTTTGTGTTTTAGATGGCGCTTGTAATTTAGAATACAGTACAACATTTGTCGTCTTCGCATTGTTTCAACGTGTTATATTATCACCGAAAGATTAATCGATGGCTTGGTTATTTACGAAATATATTTTATAGCCTAACATAGGTAGGTACTCGCCAAACTAAGCATCCATGTGTCACAAAACTGCCGACAGAAGGTACCTAGTGTAAAGTATTAATTTTATTTGTCCTCAGGGCAGTTACCACTTCTCATAGACGATTAAAGCCGAGATGCACTTTAAGGTTCTTGAAGCCCTATTTTTAGGTTTATGACGTTGAGCCTGGTGAGCTATTTATAGGTTTTTAGATTTTACACTACTATTTTCCTTGTTATAATTGTGGATTTGATGTTAGAACAAAACACAGAGTGGAGTGGTCTATTATTATTTTATTTCGCTTATTTTTTTTATCAAACTGTTACCTTCGTGTTTCTCCAAACAAATACCAAGCTAAAATTATACTCTTTTTCCTATACTTTTTTTTTGTTTAGAATTAGTTCTTGACCTGGATACAAAGTCCTTCAGTCGCAATATTAAAAAGTCTACATAGTCTGCATTATATATATTATATTTCACTTAGTCATAGTCACAGTCATAGTCCAGTCCAAGTCAGGTAGTCATAGTCCAGTCAAAGGCATGCCCCAGTAAAGTGGTGGCAACTTTACTAGAGGCTTCTATGGAGTTTTGGAAGCAACACGAAAAACCACGTTTCACCACATTATATATCACTTGCCCACACTCATGCTCGTAATTCAGCACTTAATGCGTAAAGCACCACCAATTTCATTCATTAACACTGGATAAAACGCAAGTATTGAAAAATAATACAATGCAACGATGTGAACTTTTTCGCCTTCCCGCCAAAACTCTTTCCTATACTTAATTACTAATGGTTGACCTTCTTGATTCGTCCAAAATTTGCCCACATTAAAATATAAGCAAGCATCAGGCAAAACTGAGTCAAAATGTAAAAAAAAACAATCCCACATAATTTGAAAACTAAAGTACATACTCCATTATCCAAGTAATTTTAATCTCCCATTCCTTCAGTACCATTAAATCCCTAAAGTAAATATCACAAATAGCGCACATTGTCCTGACAAAAAGGGACACTAACGTATGCGGCAACCCTGTACGATTAGCCGGTAATTTTTCAAAATGACACATCGCATCCATCGTTTGGTTAAAACAAACAATGAAATATTGTCGGGAATTACCGGCGATTGTCGGTAAAAACTGGTAAACACTGGAATTTAATCTGAAGATGATAGCGGGTATATTAATTGTTGGTGACCGCGTTCTTAATTGGTTGAGGCAGCTTGGTAAGGTAGCTGGTATTCCTGGCGCAAATCTGAGATGCCTCAAAGTTCAGGTGATTTATTTTGTTTACAAAATAAAATAGGTAATTAAGAGCCAATACAACGCCAAATTGCTTAAAACGGCTTAGCTTGAGGCAGTATCCTGTCAACAATATTGCAACAATGACTTTAAAATTAATATATGGTAAAGTTCAGGACTAACGCTACTGCAAATGTATAGTGAAAACACGAATTAACAAAATTTTCTCGATAGAAAAAAATTACAAAGTTACAAATAAACAGCGATTATTCAATGAATACTTTAAATAAGATCATCAAACTTTGTGTAGTAGTTGAACTAAATATAATGGAGGGCTTATGTATAGCGGATTTTTAAAATACCCTGTATATTCAGTGTAATAATAAATTATCTAAACTATTGCGCGTTGGAACCAGTTTAACTTAGACCGCCCCTGCCGCTCGGCCCCTGGCTCATCCCCGCTTTGGCCTAGTACTATACATCTATTCTGTGGCTTTGTCTTGAATTCGCGCTGGCCTTGCACAAGCCCTTAACACACATAGCATCTTGTATGAATCTCCTTGGAGGTGCATTTGTTTTATTGGTTTTGTTGATTCTTTGAACCTGTATATTAGTGTTTGTAGCTCAAAGTCGCGCAACGAGCTATGGAGAGAGCTATGCTCGGCTCCGGAAGGAGAAGATCCGCAGGAGGACTAAAGTGACTGGAGATAGCTCTTAGAATAAACAAGTTGAAATGGCAATGGGCAGGCCACATCGCTCGTAGAGCTGATAACCGATGGGGAAGAAAGGTTTTCGAATGGTGACCACGAACCGGAAGACGCAGTGTAGGCCGGCCCCCCACTCGGGGGACCGACGATCTGGTGAAACTCGCAGGGAGTGGATACAGGAGGCAAACAGCCACTCAAAGTGACGCTCTCTAGGGGAGGCCTATGTCTTTGTTCAGCAGTGGATGTCTTCAAGCTGTTTATGATGATGATGATGATGATAATTACCTAGTGTTTGAAAATATGAATAGGAATTGAGAAATCAGTCCCCGTATTGTGTAACTCAATCGTAATCGATGAATGGGCTTCATTTGGTCATTTCCGGATGTGTAAAATCCTCATTCATTGGTATTATGGTCCCTTAGGCGGAGAACTGAATAGAAGAAACATTGATTAACTATAATAATGAGAAATAGTGAGAAAGTACCTACTAATGGACGGAGATGTTACACAATGCCAACTTGCCGGAAATGACGAAATGAAGCCCATTCATCGATTACGATTGGCTTAGACGGTAGCCCCGCAGTGTTGAATCTGTGTTTTTTGATACTAATAATATATAACTGACTGTGTTTTGTTTGTTTGTTGCTTACGTGATAGTGATCAACAATAAGATACCTTAAATTTTCATTTTATGCTATATGAAGCAAACATGACAAACATACGATCTATTTTACATTCTGTAACAATAATAAAAATGAAATTAACAATGTTGGTTCAAACACTAATACAATTACAACAACTATTATTTTTATCCACCAAAATTCGCATTTTCGAACTTCAGTACCAAAGTTTCGGACTCGAACCCGCCTTTTAAAAGGTTAGGAAATTGCGAGTTTTGTTGCGGGTCTGAAATCGAAACGTTGCTCGAGATAATGGCCATGTACAAGATACTCAAATTCAAAATTCGAACCAAATGACTGGCAATCAAGAAAAAACAAACAACGAAAGTTTTCTTTCGTTCCATAATTAAATCCTTAAAAAGTAAGCAAGATCGAACGACACTCACAAGAAGCGAAGTGGACATTACCAACCGCATTCTAACCCTGGCTGACACGGAACCGACCGCAACAACGGTTAACCAGCCTACCTGCTCGGCCACAATGGCATCTAGCATCGTATAAAAATATCAAGTCGCTTCACTGAGCCTTATATGCAGTACAATGGTCGACGTGCTTTGCGGGACAGGAGATCTAGAACGTAACTTGATAAGGTTCGCGGATAAGTTATTAAGTTTCACTGA
This sequence comes from Ennomos quercinarius, assembly GCA_910589525.2. Lineage (NCBI taxonomy): Eukaryota > Metazoa > Arthropoda > Insecta > Lepidoptera > Geometridae > Ennomos > Ennomos quercinarius. Next base: position 8,403,357 of record OU342505.1, on the reverse strand, counting down.
CTGAAAACTTTTTAAATGGTATAAACTCTTCTTCTTTGAGAGTTGAATTAGGTACATTAGCTGTGTCTTACATGTTTATAACACCCTTGTTTGGGATACTCAAGGATTTCATTTCTCTCTAAAGGAGTTGGTCAATTTTCAGGTACCAGCTCTTCAGGTAGATTTTTTCGGTATCTTTTCTTCCTATTTAAGATTTTATTAGTTAGGTACTTTCATCTAGCTGCATAATGTATTACTGTCAGCACTACACGCTGCAAAGCGCATAACCACGAAAAATCAACTGAATGTTCTTCTGAAACTTTTTCTGTTTTTAGGCTAGGTATTTATAAAGAATATAACCTCCTTTAAATCTCGAGAAATTATCCAATTTAATATCTTACAAATAATATGGTAATAATGATTTTTTTATGTTAAAGAGTGGAATTAACTGCTCTTGCTGTAGAACTCTTTTAACTCCTCTTCTAACTCCACTCCTTTTAAATTGCTCTATGTCATAAGCTCTGCGGAAAACCGCTGGCACTTTTTGTAGCTGTACAGTAATTGCATGAATTGAGTCATGTACGATTTCCACGAATTCGAAAAGATCTAATTTGATACATGCTGCGGACGGCACAATTTGCAAAATATTCGCAAAGCCTAACACTTTACGTTCTCTGGCATTGCGTGTTGCGCGGAGAAACGCGAAAATCACTATTTATTGTCTAAGTGACGAGCCATAAATCGATGGACAACCTGACGCTGCCCATTGTCCGCCATCTTGCTTTTATTGGTCGCAGTATATTGAATACCGCCTTCGCAATTGTAGGAATTACGCTTGCATGATGTTTCTGTGTATTTAAAATTCAATTTGTTCGTGTAGTACATCTGTGAAGGGAGGAGCTGCCACTCAAATGTAAAGATGTTGTTTACCACGTTTTGAATGGTTGCTAGTTTAACAATTGAAGGTAGTCATTAAAAGTTCCTGTACAAGGAGGTTATTGAGACAGGTTGAGAAATTCTTCGCGTGTGGTTCAAAAAAATTTATTTTTAGTTTTAATCATCGATGTAATTATGCACTCGATAGTTATTCCCAATTTATTTGATAGTTTGGTCTTGGCAAGGCTGACCAATAGTGCATCTCATCCATTGCTTAACTTGTGAAGGTATGTTTGGTGCCATGCGTTCGTGGCGTAAGAATAAGACCACCCCATACCCCCTAGCATGCGCACCACGAGAATACTTGTCGTCGCTGTTAGAGTGAGACACACTTAGGGCGCTACCATAGTCTTGTCACGGTCTCTCACGAGATAAAGTGTCGAGAAAATTTTGTCGTGGTGCGCATGCTAGCCGGACATATCTGCCCGTGGATGCCGTATAAGAGTAGGCTAAGTGAAAATCTAGGGAATGAGCGGCGGCATTCTCCTTGATCTGCATTATAATCTACTAGCTGCGCCCCGCGGTTTCACCCGCGGATAAAAAGTAGCCTATGTGTTAATCCAGTACATAAGCTATCTATATTCCGAGTTTCATCCAAATCTGTCCAGCCGTTCGAGCGTGAAGGAGTAACAAACATACACACATACACACAAACACACATACACACATACGAACTTTCAGCTTTATAATATTAGTGTGATGTGATGTGATGTGATAACTAAGACAATTAACAAGTTAAGAATAAGATTAACAAGTTGAAATGGCAATGGGTAGGCCACATCGCTCGTGGAACTGACAACTGATGGGGAAGAAAGCTTCTCGCCTTAAAGCGACCACGAACCGGAAGACGCAGCGTAGGCCGGGCCCCCACTTGCTGGACCGACGATCTGGTGAAAGGCGCGGCGAGCCGATGGATGTAGGAGTCAAGCAGCCACTCAAAGTGGCACTCTCTGGGGAGCCTATGTTCAGCAGTGGACATCTTAAGGCTGTTGTTGATGCTAACTAAGACGCCTGCCAAGCATGGTGACTATAGGAACCCCCCAGAGACCCCGCAGACAAAAGGAGAGCTCAAGATTGAGTTTAGTGGTATCTGGTAAGGGCATAGGCCTACGATGATTATTCAATAGGTTCCCACAGGAGAGAGTGTAGGCTTTAATCTGGCTGAGTGCGAGTTGGTGGTAGACAAATGTCCCTAATTTTGTGATACTTGAACATGACGGTTTGTTCATAATTTAGGATGTAGAAGACCACCAATGACAGTTTGAATATGGGACGAAAAATTTGAGAAACTGTGTGTGAAAAACTGTTGTTGTGATTAAGATCTTGAATATTTGCGACAACTGTAGTATTATTTAATAAATATTGAACCTACCTATAGGCCCGCATAGATTTTGAAATAAAATAGCAGGCATTTTATTTACTGAGATCCTTCAAAGTTTGGAGTGAAATTGCTAAATAATAAAAAACATAAACACTAAATATTGCAATATATCGGAAGGAACATTCCCTATCTAAAAAATGAACAGGCTTTACATCCAGGCACCACACAAAAATTAACAAAATATGATTATTAATAATGCAATAAAATTTGTCATAAATTTACTGTGATACGTGTATTGTTGGGCCAGGTTAGTATGTTTAGTAACATCACAGTAACTTATGGATTTAAAAGCCGCAAAAATAGTGTTTTGCACTTTTATAACGGAATTATGGTACATGATCAATATTGCTCTAGTACTCGCCCAAAATAATGACACATCCGCCATTGTTTCACTGTCTCTTTTCCTCTCGAGCACTGTGTTTTTGATTTGTACTTCTCGCTCCCACGCTTCCTGAGTCTTTTCACTATTGAGGGTAACGAAAAAGTTCTAGGTCTATGGCTAATGGCTACCACTGAGGTCCGATTTCACCAAACTAGAATAAATTTTATTCCAGTAGGGTTAGCACGGCTGGTAGACAAAACTGTGTTTCCCCTGTTTTACTCCAAGCAAGTATGAAGAAAGTGACGTAAAACGGGGAAAGACAATTTTGTCTACCGTCCATGCTAACCCCGCAGGTATAACTTTCCGAGAACAACCGAGTTACGCGAATATAGCCCTTATATCACCAATTTTGTGAAGGAATAAGACTTATTCCTTGGATACAATCAAAATGGCGTCTTTTTGTGTAATTTCATTTGTCAATTAGCTGTATCCAGGAGTAGGGAATAGCCGTATACTTGGAATAAACGTTGGTGAAATCGGGCCTTAGTCACACTGGCTTTGTAATCTGAAGTATGTTACAGTGATGAAGAAACCTTTTCTCACCTAACCATTATGTTGATATCTACACTATTCTACCAAACCCAGTTCTATGACATGTTTCAATTCACATGTAAATTCGTTTTGCAACAGTAAAGTTAAGTGCACGTACACGCTTAGGGTATGAAGCTACGAACATTGTTGCGAAATCACAAGTTATGTTAATCCGATGTATCTAGGTTTATAATAGGTATTGTGTTTGCAAATGAAACTTGAATGGGACGTTATAAGCTTGGTCGCATTCAGGAGTTAATTTTGGGGGCGAGCCTCTATTTTTTAGTGTATTTTACGGGTACCTATTTTCAAGTCTATACAGATATTCAGCATAGAACTTTTAGTATACGTGTAGCAAGAATTTCCAGACATGAATATTCCCAAAAATATTGTTACAGTTTTGGATTGCTGCTGGGTTGCACCATAATCTATTGCTTAAGTGATTTGCTACCTTTGTTTTGCACCACCATAATGATTTGTCAATAAGTACATGTTTAGAAAAATTTTCGATATTTTCTTTAATGTTAGACAAGTCTTTAACTTTAACCAACCAAACTTGCGTAGTTATATAGGTACTTACTGTTAAGTTATGAGGTCATATTTTTTATAATAGACACATTCCCGCTTAACTAAGGGCTTAACTGATATCAACTGTCCTTTTTTGGTTTCACTTTCACTCACAACACAGCATTAATTTTAAGCAAGCTGTACCAACGTAGAGTCTATTCAGTAAAAAAAAATACCCACGCAGTTCTTTTTAACCCACCAACCAAAGGTCATAACAGCTAATACCTACTAACCGAGATATAATTATTGTTGTCTAAAAGTTGAATAGGTAGAAGATAGTTCGATTTAGGGTCCAATTGGTTCATATGCCAAAATGTCGAAATAATTAATTGCATCATGATCAAAATGTGTAAGCGTCAAAACGTACAAATGTTAATTCTTCATTACATCTTCAGGGGGAAAGGCACCCCTGAAAACTGTCCTTACTACGCCCATGTCCTTTGAATCGGATAGAAGGCACTTTATAGACGGTATTTCCATAATAATCAGTCGTTGTTTTTATAGCCAATCCTAGTCCGCGTTTGATCTCGTGTTCTCAATACTATCTTTTATGAGAAGCTTAGAAATATCTGAAGGAAACTATACTCCATAACTTCGTATGATACGTGTAGGTATGTGAAATTACTGTTACTTTATCATGTAGAAAATTTTTAAGGCTGTGTGGTCCCGGTTTGCGAATAGGAGCACCCCATGTCTTCCAGTGGGAGCCGCTAAGGGAATATCTAGGGAACAGGCAGCATTTTCTTATTAAAATCTTCTGCGATTACCCAGCGGAGTGATTATGGCAAATCTTTCCTATGATAAGCGTCCAATGTAGCGTTTTATGGGGGATTTATTTGTTCAGCAGTGGACGCTCAATACATTCCCACTGCTGGTACATGCGCATTCTCTTACATGGAGAGTGCAGGCTGCTGCTCCACCCACCACGATAGCCAAATGCATGTTAATGTATGACACAGTCATGTTCTCGAAATTTATGATTCTTGTTCATGCCGGTTTCCTCATTATTCATCCTCATCACCACCAAGACCACCACCACCACCACCACCATCATCATCATCATCATCATCATTATTATGATCGTCTTCATCGCCATCATCATCATAATCATCGTCATCATCAACAACTTGAAGACGTCACTGCTGAACATAGGTCTTTCCCAAAAAGCGTCACTTGGCTGCTTGTCTCCTCCATCTTTGGCTCCCCGCGGTTTTGACCAGATGGCTTATGCACCGCGAGAAAACTTGTCGACGTTGTTAGAGTGAGACACACTTAGGCGCTACCACGGCGCTACCATACGGTATCTCACAAGATAAAGTGACGAGAAAATTTTGTCGCGGTGCGCGTACTAGCCGGGCATATCGTCGATCCACCTAGTGGTCTTCACCATTATTCTTTTGTATTTAAGAAAATGAATACCAGGAAGTTGTTTTGTCTAAATTTAGTGAGGTAGGTGGAATTTATTTTCTTTTAATTACTTAAGTACAGTGACACGCAAAAGTGTCTGGACTAAAAAGGGGTATTAAGATGCGAGCGAACAGCGAATAATTTTCATTATAGTTTTTATACCTACCTGAGTCCTTTTAAGGCCCTTGTCTGTATTGAGTGATTGCCTACATTGCTCAGAGAGAAAAAACAAACAAAAGTTTTCAGTGGTTTTAACGACTGTCCTCAGTTTTCTAAGAATGTTAACTATCATTGGAGTTGTTACTAAGGCTAGATAATTATGAATGTATAGGTACCTAACTAGTCAAAGATTATCAATCATCATCATCATCATCATTAATCTCATCATCCACGTATACGCATTTTTGTAGATAATTTCTTGCTGTTTCACAGGGCATTTACATTTATTTTTTACCATTGAATAGTACAAGCCTTAAGGGCTTGTGCAAGGCCAGCGCGAATTCAAGCCAAAGCCACAGAATAGATGTATATTACTAGGCCAAAGCGGGGATGAGCCAGGGGCCGAGCGGCAGGGGCGGTCTAAGTTAAACTGGTTCCAACGAGCAATAGTTTAGGTAATTTATTATTACACTGAATATAAAGAGTATTTTAAAAATATACATTTGCAGTAGCATTAGTCCTGAACTTTACCATATATTAATTTCAAAGTCATTGTTGCAATATTGTTGACAGGACACTGCCTCAAGCTAAGCCGTTTTAAGCAATTTGGCGTTGTATTGGCTCTTAACCACTCGCAAACTCGCAATATAATCCGCTTCCTGCTATGAGTCAGACCAATCTTTACAACCGCTCTATAAAACACTATTGTTTTGTCTCATTTGCGTAAACAGAATCCAGTAAAATAAATATCGTGACCTTTTTAATTAGGTAATTTAATGAGCTGTTTAAAAAACTGTATTTAATTTTTTCTTTTGCCTTTCTAAACATTGTTTATTTTGTTTAATTTGAATTAATGAAACGTCTCATGAAAGTCGAATTAAAGAAATAATGAAGGTTATTGCCTTTATTCTCATCGCCCCAAGAATCTAAAATGGTTTTAAATTTAGTAAATTTAGTGATAGACATTACATTACCACCACATTTGGAATTGCTAATGACACACTTAAAAATCTTACATCTTGTTCATGCCAGGTGAAAAGTTGTAGGTACCTATTTCTATGTACGTAAATAGTATGTATAACGCAATGCTACGCTATAACTTGTACTACATATCTAATTTTGTAAATACCTCATTTCGTTACTCAATGGAGCCCTTGAGCGTCTCCCCCTGAAGTTGTTGTTTTTGTCATCGCAAGCCTGACGCGTCCTTCTATAAATCTTCGTCTTGAGCTTAGAGTATAGACTAAAGCATAGAGAGAACTTGATTATGTGTCAAGCATACCACTTTTTGGATACTTTTTATATGATGTGGAATGAGTCTGACAGAATTGTATAGAAAAAACAGCTGACTCGAGTCAAAAAAAATGGTACGGTGCTTATCGCAAGCATAGCTAATTACTACATTATGTTTGTTTCTTTCCTTCGCCACTGACGTAGCGATACGTGTGAGCAGTATAAATATATTAGCGTTTTGATGATCTCTCAATGCTTTAGTCTATACTCTAAGGTCTTGAGTCATCATGACATGGTTGTCATCATGACAAACGTCATCGTTACAATACGTCATCATGATAAAACGTCATTATGACAACACTTCACGGCTTTACCTCCATCCAGCAGCTACGTGGTGCGTCAATAGAAGCGTATTTTACGGGAATGTTCTTCTTCCCAAGATTGATTAGTGATTACAGTCATGCTCTTTGGTACTCTCAATATTTAGATAGGTAGGTACTGGGAAGGCCGCAACATCAAAAGCTCCCCTTATATAGGAGGTTGTAAAAATCCTGAGAAGATCCAAATGGCTTATATTCCTGATACCTATATCACTTGAAAATGAAATTGTCAGACTATAAAATAATACATGGTGACTACCATAACCCCTGACAAAAGGCTACAGGCAAAAAACAAAGGGCCATAGTTAAGTGCAGGGCAGCAAGGGCAGAGCAATATGCTGGACAATGGCCAATTAACGCTGGCCACAATTAAATCAGACGAGCTGCAAAGGCTGCCTTCGAGTCTATAGAGTTGATAATACCACTTATGCGAGAATGAGTCGGCTTAATGATAAATTTTGCTATGTCATGTGTAAACTCCCTGATAAGATCTGAAATGACGAGATCCACAGAAGAACTAAGGTGATTGATATAGGTCTTAGAATTAGCAAGTGGCAATGGGCAGGCCTCATCGCTGGCAGAGCTGACAACCGATGGGGAAGACACTTTCTCGAGCAGAAACCATGAACCAGGAGACTTAACGTAGACGCCAGCCTACTTACTTACTCAGTCTACTTATAGTGGGCGCCACCGTACTATAAGTAGATTGGTGATCTGGAATCGAAGGGAGCCAATGGATGCAGGAGGCAAGCAGCTGTTCAAAGCCGTGCTCTATGGTAACGCCTATGTTCAGCGTGGACGTCTTCGGGCTGTTGATGATCATGATGATGATGATATTTGTTGATCCATTTTATCACACAGAGTTCCACAATAACTTGACACGTAATTAAGAACGTTACTTATTTATCATTACCAGGTATTACTTTATGCTAAAAGTCCGACTCTAGCTTTGAATTTTTTTTTTATAACATGGACGGACAAACAAGCTGACGGCCCGCCTGATGGGAAGCAGTCACCGTCGCCTATGGACACCTGCAGGGGCGCTACCGATGCGTTGTCTACCCTTTAAGACTCTTTTTACCCGCCTTTTGAAGTGCTCCATATTGTAACTCGGTGGAAAAACCTCAGCTGGAAGCTGATTCCACATCTTGCAGGTGTGTGGCAGAAATGACCTTGTAAAACGGACTGTGTGAGATTTCCATGTGTCAACAAGGTGTGGATGAGCCCTCTGGCGGTGACAAGCAGTTCGATGATAAAACCGCGATGCAGGTATGAGGTTGAACAGTTCTTCAGAGCATTCTCCGTAGTATATTTTGTAGAAAACACTATGTGAACCGATGTCTCGGCGTAAGCTTAGTGGTTCTAGGTTTTTAGTGAGCTTGGGATCGTCGGTGAGTCTAACGGCTCGTCGCTGTAAGGACTCTAGAGGCTGGAGCTGGTACTTCGGTGCACCGTTCCAAAGGTGGGAACAATACTCCATGTGGGGCCTAACCTGTGCTTTATAAAGCACAAGCCGCTGGCTTGACGTGAAGTACCTCTTGGCACGGTTGAGCACACCTAGCTTTTTAGAGGCAAGACCAGCCTTACTCTCCAGATGACTCCTAAACTGGACCTCGCTAGAGATATCCACTCCTAAAATCCCAAGGCTCGCTGAGGTGGTGAGGGGAATGCCCTGAAACTGTGGAGCCACAGTAAATGGAGTTTTCTTGGCTGTAAATGCGCAGACCTCATTCTAACCAACCATGCATGCGTGCCTTGGTGGGGTTAAATTCGATGAGATTTAATCGTCCCCACTCTGAGACCTGCTCTAAAGAGCACTAAATCGCAGACACAAGTCCTCTTCTACACTCCTCCACCTCCTGACGAGGAGCATTTGTGCGGCCTGTATACTGAGCATCACCGGTGCTGTCATCCGCATAACAATGAATATTGCTGATTTGCAACAGAATATTGATGTGCAGGATGAACAGAGTTGGCGATAGGACAGAGTCTTGTGGTACGCCAGCATTAATTGCCATGGTCTCGGAGCTAGAGCCGTTTACGACGGCTTTAATGCTCCAACCAGACAAGAAATCGGAAATCCACTTGCACAGCCCCTCGGAGAGACCGTAAGATGGTAGCTTCGAAAGAAGTGCCTTATGCCAGACCCGATCGAACGCCTTTGCGATATCAAGGCTTACGGCTAAAGCTTCATCCTTGCTCTCAATAGCCTCTGCCCATCGGTGTGTGAGGTAGACCAGAAGATCACCCGCTGACCTGCCGTGTCGGAATCGGAACCCATACTGACGATCGTTGATCAGCTGATGATCCTCTAGGTAGCTCAGGAGCTGAGTGTTGATCACTCTTTCCATCACCTTAGAGAGCAATGAGGTAATCGCAATAGGCCTGTAATTCGACGGGTTAGTTCGATCACGTCAAATACTTTGTACTCGCATGCAAGTCTTTCTTTCCGTTCTAGATTACGTCAGCTCTATACACTTCCCTTTAACCTGATACTATCCGCCTCCCACACGTATCCCCGAAGTATTGTTCAGCTCAATCGAGCCAACTTATTATTACAGATAATACCTTATTTATAAACAACAAGCTCAACTGCGAACAATGTACCTGAACGTTAATGAAATTTACCTCAATTGTCTTACCAGTGTGGCTGTTTAAGTGTGTAAACAGAATAAGGATAGAGCATCTGAATCAAATGAACATCATGTATCGCATCTGCGTACATTTTTGTTCAGCTTTTAGAAAGATAAAATGGGATACTACGACGTTGCTCGTCTAGACTGTTCAGCTTAGGTTCATCCCTGTTCTATCATAAACATTACCTCTAAGAATCGGACCCAAGATTGTCCTGATTATAATCACTTCAAGCTAATACTGATAATAAGGAAGGCATTACTTATCTCTTAGGATAAAAACTGTAATAGCTTCCAGCAAGCTGCGCCACTGAAAACCTGCCCTTTCTTTGAAACTAAAACATAGTCATAATAATTAAATTTTACAATGAGATATTCTTATCAAACGGGTGAAGCTACATGGACATCATTTTGCTGTAAGAAAATTTGCGACAGTCTTTAAACAAGGACATCTTTGACAACCATTGCTGTACGCTTCAACCAGTTGTCCTCAAATAGCCAGTGCAGTACATTCAATGAAGTTTGTCCATGTTCAAAGATGTCTGTAACTATGTATCGTGGTAGTGATGTAAGTGTCAGACTAAGAACCAGTTAGGCAAATTATCTACGAGGAATCAGTGAATACACCTGCCGACCTGTCTTTGCAGTGTGCATTAGGTGGTTGGCTTGCATTATTTTGTATGATGCATGAGTACGGGGAATATGACATTATGGAGAGGAAAAAACAGAGGCATTGTTCGTTCCAAGAAGATGAAAGCGCAAGATTTTTTATCTTGATATGCCTGATAGGATGGTTAGTTGCTTGCTGAAACTGAAACATTGTTTTAGTGAAAGTCATTCAACTGTCTATTAATACTCAGTCCCTAAACTGTTGATTTTCAATATTTGGGTAGGACCTAAATATTGAAAATCACCAAAAAGGGAAAAATATATGGGTACCAATATTATCTTTTTTGGCAGAGTTTTCTTATCACCCATAAACCATGCTTGCATCATCCCCTTTTGTGTCCATTCCTGAGACACGCGACTTCTCTCACAGAGAGAAACTGTAAATCATTAGTCGCCACGCTAGCTCAGTGCTAATTGGTGGGTCACATAAACATGTACTAGAATTTTGCGCTCCTAGAGATTTTCGATTTACTTATGATTTCCGCTTATAGTAAGGATAAACCAAATTCCGCAAGTACCTAACTGTCATTGGTACAGGTATTCGAACCATGGAGCTAAGGACTGAAAGTCAAACGATAAACCACTGAGCTACACTCGCTCACACGCTCAAACTTTGACAGTCACTTATAATTAGACAAAAAAGAAACGTTAATCAAGTAAATATTTGCTATAAACTTTATGGTAAGAAATAATTTCCAACTTTATTCAAAACAGCTATCAAATTTATCAATATTACATTTTTAATTCTCTAATTATACAAATAATCGGACAATAACAGATCCACCGGATACGAGAGGCGAACATAACCATACATTTTTAAAACAAACAATATATTAAGGCGAGCCTTTTCGGGAACTTTAGGTATTTTACGCTACCTTAAGCCGCACTATTTGACGGCACGACGTATTCATTTACGCGACCCAAAAGCTGTGTGCAATGCGCCGCGCCGCGCGCCGCGCGCACTTCTTTCGCCCGCGTCAGCCACGTTATGTAACTCAGTAGTGGAGATCAAGCCGCTTTGTTATTTAGGATAGAGTTAGCTTATGTTCTGGATTGATATATGATAAATGTGAACCTACCATTATTATTATAACAAATGCAATGAGGTGTACAACCGTGTTTTTATTGCTATTTTTGTTTTTTTTTTTATGTGATTGAACGACGTGACGAGCTAGTCGTTCACCTGATGTTAAGTGACACGGCCGCCCATAACAGTTGCAGTGTCACTCGGAACTTTACAACAATAAAGTTTCGCGTGACACTGCACTGCGCACGTCATCCTAAGGCTCAATTCAGACAGAGCAGCAAAATGCTCGAGCAGTTTTTAAGTGCTATATGAATATCAACCTTAATCTATTTAGACAAAGCTGAAAATAGTATGCAGCATTAAAATAGGTAAGATTTTAATGTTGCATACTATTTTCAGTTTTGTCTACATGAAATAAGGTTGATATTCCAATAGCACTTAAAAACTGCTCGAGCATTTTGCAGCTCTATCTGAATTTACCCTAAGACATCACCCAGTTTAGTAATCAGATTACTAAACTATATTATATATATATATAATAATATTATATTGGTTGTTATTATTATTGTAATACGTACCAAGTCCGGCTTGGTTCCATCCTCCCTGGTGGCGCTGCCCCCTTACCGGAGTCGATGGGAATAAAAGTGTCATCCTTCCTGGCAGCCTTAACAATAGCGCTCACCGGGGCCGATGGAATAGAAAATGGGTCATCTGCCCCGTTATAGTCGGATCGATGAATTCACCTTAGTGACAGCGGGGCCGATGGGAATTAAAGTCTCATCTGCAACCCCGGTACGGCAAGTGCTGGTGCTTTTAACGGAGAGGATTATACAAATCTAGTTTCATCAAGCCCAGCATAAACGGTAGGGTACTATAATATTTATAATAAGCAATTTGCCTAATTACACTAATCTATAATCACAATCAAACTGTAACAGAGTCAATTCTGTACCGTAAAGATATTTTGAAAAATTTTGTTGGAAGGTTCTCTACAATCAATACTAAAGCCAAAACTATAATGTTTTTCATTTTTGTCTGACTGTCTGTCTGTCTGTCTGTCACACGCCGAAACTACTAAATGGATTCAAATGAAACTTGCCATGATTTGAGTTCATATTACGAGGTAGGCTATAGGATACTTTTAATCCTGAAATTCAGCACGGTTCCCACGGGAGAGGGCATGAAAGTAAAAAAATTACTTATTTGTACATTTGACAGCGTCATTTGCACCATTAGTAAGTTGCAACCGGCACACTTGCACCTGCAAGTGTGCAGGTGCAAGTGTTAGTCGTGACTGTCCAATTATACCAATGACAGTAAACTAACTTGCTCATCACCGCATTTGGTAGGTTGGAAAAAATTTGACATATGACATCTTTAAAAAAAATTGACATTTGACATCTGCCAAAAGTTTGACATCAATCAAACTGACATCTGTCTACACTTGACAGCGGTATTAGAACAGTGCGCAGGTCGCAAGTGGCACGCTTGCACCAAGCGCGGGCCGCACTCGGCTCGCGCACGTTGCAAGTGTGCAGGTGCAAGTGTTAGTCGTGACTGTCCAATTATACCAATGACAGTAAACTAACTCGCTCATCGCCGCATTTGGTAGGTTGGAAAAAAAGTTGACATTTGACATATTCAATAAATTTGACATCTGTCAAAAAATTTGACATTTGATATCTGTCAAAAATTGACATTTGACATCAAGCAAACTGACATCTGTCTACACTTGACAGTGGTATTAGAACAGTGCGCAGTTCGCAAGTGGCACACTTGCACCGAGTGTGGGCCGCACGCGGCTCGCGCACGTTGCAAGTGTGCAGGTGCAAGTGTTAGTCGTGACTGTCCAATTATACTAATGACAGTAAACTAACTCACCCATCACCGCATTTGGTACGTTGGAAAAAATTTGACATATGACATCTTTAAAAAAAATTGACATTTGACATCAATCAAACTGACATCTGTCTACACTTGACAGCGGTATTAGAACAGTGCGCAGGTTGCAAGTCGCACACTTGCACCGAGCGCGGGCCGCACTCGGCTCGCGCACGTTGCAAGTGTGCTGGTGCAAGTGTTAGTCGTGACTGTCCAATTATACCAATGACAGTAAACTAACTCGCTACTAGATGTCAGTTTGATTGATGTCAAATGTCAAACTTTTGACAAATGTCAATTTTTTTGACAGATGTGAAATTTATTGACAGATGTCAAATGTCAATTTTTGACAGATGTCAAATGTCAGTTTTTTTGACAGATGTCAAATGTCAAATTTTTTTCAACCTACCAAATGCGGTGATGAGCGAGTTAATTTACTGTCATTGGTATAATTGGACAGTCACGACTAACACTTGCAACGTGCGCGAGCCGAGTGCGGCCCGCGCTCGGTGCAAGTGTGCAAGTACATGAGTTGGTCGTGACCGTCCACTTATACCAAATTACAGTATACTTGCTTCGCTCGTCGTTGTATTTGGTAGGTTGGAAAAAAAATTGACATTTGACCAAAAAATTTGACATCTGTCAAAATTTTGACGTTTGACATCTGTCACACTGACATCTGTCAAAATTACAACTATCTCAGCCCGAAACTGTAGTACCATAGGCAATAAAACGGAAAACAGCAATTTCGATAACAGTATGTATATACGGCGGCCATATTAAGAAATGACAGATGTCAAAATTTGACCAAACTATGTTGATCAGCATCCTTTGGGACCCCCAGATATCGATTTATATCCCGATCAGAGCACCTTTACTTTCAGACGCGGACCAATAGACCGCCGTTTTGAAAAAAGTACTTTTTCACTGTGTGCCCCTCTCAAAACTGTACAATATTAGAACAAATCCTCCTCACAAAAGTCTTATAGTTTCGGCGTTAATTGCAAATTAAAAATCCTTAAAAAGTGAAATTGAATGTTCGCAATTTTTCAAAATGGCGGAATCAAAAAAGTTTTTACACTTTCCTACCAAGTGTACCGTGGGATTTTCAGATATCGATTTTCATTCGGATCGGACAACTTTTACTATGAGTCGGTATGTCTACAGCCGCCATCTTGAAAAAAATCGGTTTTGCTGATATTGCATTTTGACCCTTATAGCATCTATACTCGATCCCCAGGAACGATTTTCCTTAAACGCTGGTATTGGAGGCGTAAAAAAGGAACTGATATTTCCATAAAAGTACCTTTGTATGACAGCCCCATTGAAAGTTGACACATGTTAAAATTTGATTTCAGAATGTTGATCAGCATCCTTGGGGACCCCCAGATATCGATTTTCATCCGGATCGGTGAAACTTTTTTTCCCGCCGCGGCCTAAATTTACGCCATTTTGAAGAAAAAAAAATTTGCCTTTCTTCCTCTCTGGCTTTCAAACAATATTAGTTCCAGCTCTTAATACTAAAGTGTCATAGTTTCGCCGTCATTTACGGTTAAAATTTGTATGGCGGATTTTTTTTTCTGCTATTTTGAATTTTTTTTGACATCACCAAAATCTTCCCAGGGTTTGCTATGACATTCCTTAAAACGCACATGACCTATCTCATATGGTTTGGCCAGGCCGTTGACTGTCCGAGTGACCGAAGGTCGGAAGACCAGGTCGCGAATTTTTTTGAAGACACCTCTGTCACCTGGACACAAAAGTCAACAAAGACATTCAAAATTTTCCATTGGTATCGAGAAACCATGCGTCAAAAATGGAAAAAAAAATTGTATGGCAGCCATCTTTAAAAATGGCGGAATCCAAATTTTTTTTCAAATTTCGAATCTGCGGCCCCGAAAACCCCCCCATGCGAAAAATCACCCTGATCGGACTAACTTTCAAAATGGCCGCCATTTTGAATCCGCCTCGCATCTTGGATTTTCATGACAACGATCTGACAGCCCCTGTCATCCTCTATGACATTTGGTCGAGCTCCACCCACATACCTCTTACCTCTTAAATATTATGGTACCCTACCTTCAATGCTGGACTTGATGAAACTGATTTGTGTAACCCTCCCCATTAAAAGCACCAGCACTGGCCGTACTGGGGTGGGGATGAGACTATTATTCCCATCTGCGCCGCTGTCACCGAGATGAATTCATTGATCCGACTATAACGGGGCAGATGACAATTTTTATGTTCCATCGGCCCCCATGAGCGCCGTTGTTGAGGCTCCGGGGGAGGATGGCACTTTTTTCCCTTTTTTCCCATCGACCCCGGTAACGGGGCAGCGCCGCCGGGGAGGATGGGATCAAGCCCCTACCCCATAGCTTTCTTTCACTTACCCAACCCGCCTATTTTTTGCCACACCACCCGCTCACCTGCCCATAGGTTTTGCACACTTGCCCACGCCTATCGACATTTGCTCGCACAAGCTGCCTGCTAGCCCCTGCCTGCTAACACGTTTCCATAATTGCCCACACCTGCCCACTTTTTCTCACACCAGCCGCTCAACTGGTAACACTAATTCATACCTGCCCGTACTTGCGCATGCCAGTTACGTATTATCTAGCACCATGTATCATCATCATCATCATCATCAGCAGCAGCAGCAGCAGCATCATCATCATCATCAGCCTGAAGACGTCCACTGCTGAACATAGGCCTCCCCAAAGAGCACCACTTTGAGCGGCTGCTCGCCTCCTGCATCCATTGGCTCCCCGCGGTGTGCTGCTTGACACCATGTATACGCAATGTATACTATGAAGCAAACATAACTGCTTGTGTATGAGATAAATAAATGAGTATGATGATTATTCACAGCCTCTGTGATGTGGGGGTTTAGCAGGTCGGCTCATAACCCGGAGGAGATGGGTTCGATTCGTGACATGAATTTGTGCACAAAAAAATAACACAAGTGTGGATTGTATGATTGAGTAAGGCGTGTGTATTGAGGCGTAGGGCAAGAAACTGTCCATGACGGTGAGCATAATGATAATTAGAAAGCATAGGTAAATTACATGGTAACTACCGATTTTCCTAATGCATAACTTAGAAAGAAAGAAAGAAAGAAAATACATTTATTCAGGACATCACACAACATTACATTCCTAACATACATCATGAAAATAAAACAATAAAAAACAAAAATAGGTAAAAGGTCTTGAGCAGTTTTTTTTCTTTTATTATATTTGTTACCCATTTTATTAAAATTCACGGCCAGTGTAGCTTCGCGTCGTGGAGCGCAAAAATTTGGCACACGTCCGGCGTCGACGGGCTCTGCGAGCGGACTGGCGGCCTCGAAAATGAGCTCGGATGCCATGAATTCAAGATATAATATTCATATAAAATTACCGTATTAACTTTTTAACATTTTTATTGATCATTTAAATTTTTTGATCAATACATGATTCATTAAAATATATTTAAATAATACGATTCGTTTAAAACAAGTCGAAAAGTCATTTCAAAAAATCTAAGATAGAGGTAACTTTGGATTTTTTTTCGATCGAGTGAAGTTATTCCTTTTATGTATAAGTATAATCATTTAACTTGAAGACATCCTTAAGAATAACATATATTTTTTTCATATCTAAAAGTGTGGTTTATCTCAGAGAAAAGACGATTCAAACAAGGGCGTTTTTGGGCCAGGCTCGCCTTAAGGCTTGTTACACACTCCACTCGCCTAAGACTTTTCAATCAGCCACACAGCATGATGCCTAATTAAAACTATATCTAACGAACTAGAAACACCAAGTTGTAATCGAATATGTTAAAAAATAAATGTTAAATTATAGTGATCACGGTATAATGGGCTGAATAATACATATCTAATTAATTGTAAGTTATTGGTTTTGTGAAATGCAATTGTATTGTGTTAGATTAAGTGGATTATGGCACGAACCTTTTAATATCATGTTATTTATTGTCTTCTCTATCGTTATTATAATAATATTAATTAGTTTTTTCTACTTAAGGTGGAACGTTTTACTAGCGCGGCAAATCCAAATTTTCTTGCGTTCTTTTGCCAATAATAGCTTAATTACTAAACGTATTAAAACTGATTTAACGTAAAGAAATGGAATATATCAACTAATTACGATTAAAAGTATCTCCTAGATATCATTGGTTTAGCGACAAATGACAATAAACAAATTTCGTCTTAGTTTTTCGGTCTATTGCCATTTGTCGCTAAACCAATCATATTGTAGGTGATACTTTTAATTGTAATTTATTGATACATTCTATTTATTTGCATAATATTAGTTTTCATGTAATCACGGTGTTGAGTAATTAAGCCATTATTGGCAAAAACGCAAGAAAATTTGAATTTGCCGCGCTAGTGAAACGTTCCACCTAAGATATGGAAGATATATATGTTTGATTTTAAATAAAGCTTTATATTCTACTTACTTAAGAAACCATGTAACCCAAAGTTATACTGAATAAAATAATTTAATTTAATTTAATTTATATTTAGTGGCTTCAGACTAATTTGTGAAGGACTTTATTTTACGTTTAGCAGGCAATAGTTTAAAGTTGAAATGGCAATGGGCAGGCCACATCACTCGTAGAACTGACAACCGATGGGGAAGAAAGTATCTCGAATAGCGACCACGAACCGAACGACGCAGCGTAAACCGGCACCCCACTCGGTGGACCGACGATCTGGTGAAAACCGCGGGGACACGATGGATGCGGGAGGCAAGCAGCCGCTCAAAATGGCGCTCTCTATAGGAGGCGTATGTTCAGCAGTGGACGTCTTCAGGCTGTTAATGATGATGATGATGAGGCAATAGTGCTATAGATATCATAAATTCTGTTGCTTCACCAAAAGCAGAACCTAGTAGGTAGGTATCTAAAAATATCGGTTAAAACCAATAATAATATTTAGTTGTTTTTTAAGGTGCTTTTTTTAGTTGGTTGAAATCTGTACTTATACTACTTATACCTACCGCATCAATCTAGTATTTATAACATAGAATTATATAAATAATGAATATTAATTATAACATTAATAATAATATCATCAACATCTCTGTCTTTCACTCACGATTTAACTTAACATTATTAATGAGCTTCACGTCATTATTATAATAACTTCATCGAAATTGATTCAGTCAGTTTCACTTAACAACCAACATCACGATCTAACTAATTTTTTTAATTGCCTTTATTACTTAAGCTAACTACTACAATAATTAAAACTAAACTAAACTAAACTAAACTAAGCTAAACTAAACTAGCTACACTACCTACTACAAAGAACACTTATGGACTGTATAATAGCCGCGATGGCCTATAGACAGTCCAAGTGCTCCAGCCCACTACCGGTAGGTAGCGTACCCAACATGCTGGCCGCATTGCCACGTTGAATTGCAATGCTGATGCGTTGGGCCAAATAAGTGCCAGCATTTTGGTCACGCGTCGCATTGACCAGGCGCTCTGATTGACTTTGGAAAACGCGATGAGCTCCCGGTCCCCACGGACCCAGGGTCTCAACACCAAACGGCTCAAATATGTAACCGCTACCGAGATTACTATATTTGCGCCATTTTAGCTGCTCAGCAGAATTAGCCGTGGCGCCGGCCCTAACGTGTGTCTCGGGAAGGTGTGACGGCGCCATAGTATCGACGCAAGTAGCGTCCCTCACTAAAGGCCGCCCCATCTTCCAGGGAACCAGAGTCATTCCGTCGGGTCTTTTACCATCGTCACGCATGAGACCATTCGGTTCGAGAATGGCTGCAACATTGGCGGTGGTAAAAGCCCGGCGAATGATGTCATTAAGACTAGCGTGGCGCGAAGTTCGCCCAGCGCTTTTTAAACACGAGAGACCGTGATGACCGAGCTGGTCAACTGCAGTACCGCACTGGCAGCACACTAATTTTTAATCTAAATTAATTACCTATGTTACAAAAGTTATGTAACGTAAGCTTATTTGATGTAAAAGAAGTTCTAATTACATTTACTATTTCTAAATATACATCACGTCATAGGAGATAAGCAGTACCACTTCTTGTTCTTAAGGCTGCTACATACGTGGATCCACTATCGCGCATTGCTACATATTTGAAGATATAAAATAATTGAATGTATTTGCGAAAAGTCTGGCTAAACTATGTTATTATGAATGGCATTACATATATTTAAGAAAAATATCATATTAATCCAAGCAAGATTTCAAAAATACAACGGTGTCAAAGTTTTATTTCATTCCTTACCGTTTTTATGTATGAAAACTTGTTAGGATTAATATGATATTTTTGCTGAACATTCCTAATGATACTCATGAGAGTATAGTTTAGCCAGATTTTGCGTAAGTGTATTCAGTTATTTTATTGCTCATCGCGTTTTCCAAAGTCTATCAGAGCGCCTGGTCGATGCGACGCGTGACCAAAATGCTGGCACTTATTTGGCCCAACGCATCAGCATTGCAATTCAACGTGGCAATGCGGCCAGCATGTTGGGTACGCTACCTACCGGTAGTGGGCTGGAGCACTTGGACTGTCTATAGGCCATCGCGGCTATTATACAGTCCATAAGTGTTCTTTGTAGTAGGTAGTGTAGCTAGTTTAGTTTAGTTTAGTTTAGTTTTTATTATTGTAGTAGTTAGCTTGAGTAATAAAGGCAATTTGCCCGTAAAAAAAAAAAAGTTATTTTATATTTTCAAAAATGTCGCAATGCGCGTGTGAGATAGTGGATCTGCGTATACAACAGCCTTAAATGAGCTCATTTCGTCATCCCTTTTCCATCATAGAATTATAAGGCTTGGCAACCGAGAACTGATTCTAATCGTGGTAAAGATCTTGTATGTACCTACTATTAAAAATGTAGTGAACAGTTGTGAGAGTTTCTACTTATCAATCATACAATTTTTTTTTCACTATTATTTTAATACTCTGTGGTAAACGGTGCTGGTGTCACATTAATTACTACTTACTTTATTTTATATTATTTCTAAGCTATTTGAGTGTGATACTGTTTGTTTACCCAAATAAATTTAAAAAAAAAAAATACAAATAAAATCTATATAATTTACCTACTATCATTCTTAAATGTTTAGGAGCTACAGCCAATAACCTCGAAATCGTTTGATTTACCAAACACAATTTGGTATATGTTCATTAAATTTTTGATGTTTTGTAATTAGCTGATCACGATGATTCAATTTCTCATAATGAAGTTTTGGGATTATGTAGATTTTAATATGTTTTAGCATAAGAAAGAATATTAAGTCATGAATATAAATTTTGTTCGAATACATAATAGGCGTGGGAAATAAGAGACGTGACAACAGGTTTGGTTGAGATTACTTCGGCTTTTCCTGTGTTTGTTTTTACACCTCTATCGAAACATTAATTACGAAAGAAACATCAATTACGTTCTATGTTAAAAATAAGAGAGTGTATGTTTGACTTTTGTTTGTATTGATTACACTAGGTATTAATAAAACATAATTATAAATAAGTAGTTGCAATTTTGAGAGGGCCTTATTAGGGAAGAGTTTTGTGACAACTTAACAGTTATTTAAAAATAGGTAGCATTTAATACCTACCAATATGTAGGTAACCTACTTAATAAATTAAAAACTTAAACTGCTAATGCTACTAGTTATTTAGATTAATTAAATTTTGTTATTTCAATTTAACTTAAGGCGTGGTATAAGCACAAAATCAACAAAAACACCTTTTTGACGTCGCGACGTGAATTGTCTAAATTTGAATAAAATGTGTCAAATAGAAAATAAATCGAAAGAAAGGAATAGCTGAACTAAACTTAAATCAAATCAAATCAAATCAAATCAAATATTTATTTGCTAGAACACAATTTACAGAAAAGATGTTAAAATAACATAATGAGGCATTTTGCGTTCAACCTGCATGCAAGCGTGCAAATATTAAATAATGTTTTTGTTACAACACAATTGAAATTCTTTAACACTATAAAATGTGTGTTGTAACAACCAGTCATGCAATGGTTTTTTGAATATATTGCCTGTTAGCATTTTTATATAATTTTTTTTTTTTTTTTACGGTCAAATTGCCTTTATTACTCAAGCTAACTACTACTAACTACAAGGAGGTTGATGCAGTAGGTTGACAAATTTGGCTCTTTTCTGTCGTTTAATAATTTCGCTGCGTTTATGGAAAAAAAGTGAATTGGCTTTAGTCAAAATACAAATTTCCTTGATGTAGATGCACGGCAGAGGAAGTATGTTACATTTTTTAAATAGTGGTTTACAGCTATCCAAAAACCAGGCAAACAAAGTACTTTAGATTTTCTAAAACAAAATCGTTGTAATGATCCCAAAAAATTCTATATGAACATATGTATAAATACTTCTCCAGTAAGGATAACAACACATATTTTTATAAATTAAATATTCAGACTGGTGTGTTGGTGTTGGTGGAATGGCCAGAAAAAAATAGTTGTTTGATATCCATTTGATTCCCGCGACAGGACAAGTACTTGTTTATTTATTATTTATTTATTTATTTATTCAGGTAATCCCACTTTTTGTGAACAGAAAAGAAAAGCTCAAACACTTGTTCTGTGTCTGGCGGTTGTGGGACCATGGTCCTCCGTACCTGGGTCCCTAGATACAGGAATTCCTAGTTAGGGTCCAGGATCTATGTATGTGATCGTTGGGCGTTAGTATTATTGTTATTTTACTTAATCTACAAAAAAAAACCCGCAATATTTTCACGCGGATCAGACCTAGTTTGTGAGACCCAGTCAAAAAAAAAAGGAAAGAGCTATGACAGGGCCTTAATAACACAACTGAATTAATGCACATATTACTAAGTAATATAGGTATGTTACTACGTACCCAATGAAATGTCTCGATTGATATCTAGCTGATAAAATTATATTTACATAAAAGCATAATAATTTATGTAAATTGAAGTTAAAGATGAGGGTCTAAAACCTGTCAACAATGCAAACCTTCATATTTTTTTTATTAAGAACCAGAACAAGCAGGTTTTAATACTTCAACAAAAACAAAGCAAGAGTGTTGTTCCATTTGAAAATGTAATAAAAGGCGCAAATGAAATCGCACACTTAACCGTATCTACGCGATGTGGACAGACAAAGTGGGAACTTAAAGGCGTGAGTACACGAAGCATTGTTTATTTATTATTAATGAGTCTCTTATAATTAGCAAGTTGAAGTGGCAATGGGCAGGCCACATCGCTCGTAGAACTGACAACCGATGGGGAAGAAAGGTTTTCGAGTGGTGACTACGAAACGGAAAACGCAGCGTAGGCCGGCCCCCTAGGTGGACTGACGATCTGGTGTAAATCGCGGGTAGCCGATGGTTGCAGGAGGCCAGCAGCTGCTCAAAGTGGCGCTCTGTGAGGGAGGCCTATTCAGCAGGCTGTTATAATGATGACGATGATGAAAGAGTTTCACGTGGTAGTGATTTCTTTGACTAAATTAACCATGGCTTTTTCGATCAAATCAATCTAGCTTTGCTGCATTGAACGCTATATCATTCAGGTAATATAGGACGTACAATTTGAAGTTCATTATCGAAGAAAGCGAGTTCAAAAGGTTTATTAATTTAAATACTTATTTTTTATCAATTATCAATGCTTTATGTTTACGACTCATCATAATTACACGATCACATAAAAGGTTGCACAAAAACTGGCCATGTGGTCTCAGCAGTATGAGAATAGGACCAGCCCTTCTCTTCCTGTGGGTGCCATAAGAGCCGGCTAAGGGAATATCTATATAGAGAACGGGAGGCAGCTTTCTCCTCGCCAACATGCCTGCCAAGTGTGGTGGTTACGGCAAAACCCTATGATAAACGTTCAAAGTGGTGCTTTATGGGGGGAACCTGTGTTCAGCAGTGAGCGTCTTTCGGCCGTTGATATATGATGTGCTGATGTGTGCTTATATATTAAAAACTAGTCCACGCGGAATGACGAGGGGCCTTTGATGGGGATCTGCCGCAGCCGCGTAGCAATCTTAATCCTTTAGACATCGCTGACCTGTATATAAACAACTCAAAAGAGTACTGTGTACATAGCAACCAAAGATTTAACATCAATACCAATCAAGCATGCTTATTTGTCAAAAAACAAAAGCTTATGTACACCAGCTTAGCATGAGATGTAAGAACAAGCATACAGTAATATTTGCGAATAATCCGCAAACAGGTAATACTATACGGGGAGTGGGAACAGTGCGCAGATAAAGAAAATATCAAGACTATTATAGCCCGTCGCACGCACGTCGCTCCGGCGATAAGGTTAGCGTGGATACGCCTTTATTATAATTGTAAAATTAATTAGTACCTACTTTAGTATGAAAATTGTCATTAAAATAACTTTACTGTAAAAGTCACATAAGTGATTTTTTAAATACCTGCTGTTATATACGCACGAATAGCGTGTCAATTTCTAGATTCATCATCATCACAGGCCTTATAACATCTATTTCAGATGATTAAAACAGCGTCAAGAGTTAGAGTGACACCTCCGCTCATGACTAAATAAGCCTATACGGGAGCCGCAGCAGCGACCGCACGATCGGCATACGAAATAAGAGTCTACGGGTGCTGAGTTGTTATTCAAGTTATGCCTACGTGCACGTTTTTGGGCCAGCACCTCCAACCATGCATCATCATGGGTTTTAGACCATTTCTAGATTAGCATTAGCATATCTGATGCTTTTCATTAGGTGAAATCACCTGAGATTGCGGTGGTAATTTTGTAAAGTGCAAGCACCCAATTGTAGTTCCCCATTTCGGTTTTCATCGATTTACCGGGAGAAAAAGGAGCCCATTTAGTTGTCTCGATTAGTATAGTTATAAATATCTTAATTAATATCCAGGTACGTAGCGTAGGTCAGACGCCATTGCACTAGGTTAGACCGACGATCTGTGGTTAAAACCGCGGAGAACCGATGGATTCAGGAGGAAAGTGGCCATACAAGGTGGCGCTCTGTGGGGGAGGCCTATGTCAACAGCCTGAAAACGTCCACTGCTGAACCAGTGGACGTTTTCAGGCTGTTGACGATGATTATGATAATCGCGATATCTTTCCTCAAATTCTATGAAGATCATTGCAGCTATTTATCCATAAAAAGGACAAAAACAATCATAATAATTATCGAATATGATGATCACAAAATTTCACAAGAATCAGTTGAGGAATGCGACCTGTAGTGGAAAACTGCCGAAAATCCGCCGGATACATAAAATAATTTTTTCCCAAGCTTAAACGGAGACGCTTTGCTCTCACTTGATCAATTGTGGCATTAAGTAGTTAGTATTAACAGTATAATCGTTAGCAGATATAGCTCTTAGAGTTAGCAAGCTGGAATGGCAATGGGCAGGCCACATCGCTCGTAGAACTGACAACTGATGGGGAAGAAAGGTTCTCGAGTGGCGACCACGAACTGGAAGATACAGCGTAGGCCAGCCCCCCACTAGGTAAACTGAACATCTAGTGAAAGCCGCGGGAGCCGATGGATGCAAGGGGCGAGCAGCCCCTTAAAGCGGCGCTCTCTGGGGGAGGTCTATGTTCAGCAGTGGACGTCTTCAGTATGTTGAGGCTGTTGATGAATCATTAGCACTGCTATTTCAGACTAGCATATTAAAAACTTCGTCGTATCCACAGCTTCCTCTCGTCACATCTCACAGTATCTTTTGTAGTATCGCATCCAGCGAGCTGTCATACCGCAGGCCTTAGCGAATTAACACCAGAGTTAAGTTAGTCGCGTTATGCGGAGGCTTTGTGGAGCCGCCACCAAGCCGTTACGTGTGTATGGGTATTATTCTTGTAATTATTGTGGACTTTGCTACGAAATGAGATGGGATCTATTACGGTGTTAAATAAACACACATACACATTGTTGCAATTTCTACAGCCTTGCCATTCAGAAATGATGTGTATTGATGAACACTACTACGATGCGACAGCCTGTGGTGTGGTGGTTGAGCAGGTCGGCTCATAAACTGGAGGCGGCAGGTTCGATTGGCGCGACAGGACAAGTATTTGTGCACGTGAAAAAGCGCAAATAGGTACGAGTTCTGTGTCTGGGTGTTGTGGGACCATGATCCTCGTAATTCCTGGGTCCCTAGATACAGGGAATCCTAGTTAGGATCCAGGACCTATGTGTGTGATCGTTGGGCGTTATTATTTATTTTTATTTACTACCTATTACCTAATCCCATCTGCACTAAAGTTTGACAGCCCCTAAGTTCGAACTTATCTCTCTAGCTTCCGGTTTCTCGTCAAACTCGTGTCAAGTCAACGCACCAAATATTGTACGCTCATTGGTTGAAAACAGCCGATGATCAACATGTTGTGGTAACCATTAAGCGTTCAGTATTTGATGTACCAAGTTGATGCGAATTTAACAAACATACGAGTGCAGTGAAGGCAAGTGCTAAGAAGCTAAAAGCTTAGCTACGTTGTATTTTAATACATTTTATTGCAGACGCATTATTTTGTATAATACATCTCTATTATAGTAATGATCCAGAAATATATAACGTTTCTGTTTGATTGTGGCTTTCACGCCAAAATGAATACATAAATTTAGATAAAATTTTGTACACCGATTGCTTATTCTACCGAAATGAACATAAAATAATTTTTATCTCATAAATTAGAAATGGAAAATTAGTAATTTGTGGGTGAAACTTTAGACACTATCTTAGAGTAACGCTCATAGCGAAGCACGACTAACCATTTCTAACCGATCGCTAAAGATAAGCAACTTTCGCTGCGGTCGCTACTATGATGGGTGACCGCTAAAGCAAAAAGTGGTAGTTACAACTGAGCACTACCGTGCTTCGGAGGGCACGTTAACCCGTCGGTCCCAGCTGTTGTCGTAAGACAATAGTCGTTGACTCAACTCAGAAACCTTTGGGGGCCCTAAAAATTCTGACACCAGGGCTGACTTACCTACACGAGAAGAAGAAGAAGCTTAGAATAAATAGTTAGTCTGAATGACATCCTCTTAGAATTTTCACATTTTCCATGGCGCTCTAATTCTTGTCGTAACAGTAGTTCGTGTTCTAATATGCTCGAATAAACCATTATAGAGTTGGCATGCAGCCGCGAACCAGGATAATGTAAGCTGCATTGTAGAAAACATGTTTTAAGTGGTGTACGAGCTAATAGGTGGAAAGTTAACCTTTTGACGGGCAAGTTAAACCACTTTACAAGTCTTGTGAAAGTGTTTTATTTCGTTGTAACAGTTTTCTTATGTTTAATTAAAATGCGGTTATTTCACTCAACATTTCAACACTAAGTGTGGGTTTTTGATTCATAGTTAAGGTAACCAACCAATGGTTAAAAATGCTAACAAACTCCAACCAACGGTCAAAATTTGTATGAAGTTTTAACCATTGGTTACCTTAACTACGGATTAAAAAAACCCACCCTTAGTACGAGCCAACAGAAAATGGAATTAGACGTACCTATCTGTCTACTAAAATTATTTTATTTTCATAGATTTTTGTAAGGTATAGCGCAAACATTTTGGAATATCTCACTCACATTACCGATTTCATGTAGATAGGTAAGTACTGTGGGTATAAGCACATATAATTAAAATTATTTTATATTTATGGTTCATTATTTTTTTAAAACTATAGAAAAAACTACAACATTGACTTAATGGAGGAGTTGGGTTGCAAGGTTTTCCCTTTCAAATATAGTCACAAGTCAAATCGAGAAATAAAACAGTTTACAAGACTTGTAATTTTGGACAAACGGACTCACTCTGTAGACGCACGTGATAGAGTTCTGATGGATATCTTAGATAAAAGGTAGCTCATATTATCTGAGAATGGTTTGATGTTGAATTAATTTTATGGGGTTTGGTGAAAGCACCTGTCTGTGTTAAATATTTAGTGTATTTAACCTAAATACTTTGGACGTAAATACAAAACTATGGTAAGTTCATATTTGCCTATTATAAATAATCATATTATAATATAATATACTACACCAACCGACAAAAGTATGGTTATGGTGGGACTGGGTGAAGAGGTTGCATTGACTCCAAGTCACCAATTAGCATAATAGGTGTAATGCGACTATACTTTACCTACTGTCTCTTTAGGTATTTAAAAGTTTATTAAGATTTACTTATGCTACTGTTTAATGCCTGCGAGATAAGCTCCGGAACGAGGAGATCCGCAGGAGAACTAAAGTGACGGATATAGCTCTTAGAATTAGTAAGTAGAAGTAGCAATGGGCGGGCCACATCGCTCGTAGAACTGACAACCGATGGGGAAGAAAGATTCTCGAGTGGCAACCATGAACTGGAAGACGCAGCGTAGACTCGGTGGACCAACGATCTGGTGAAAGCCGCTGGGAGCCGATGGATGCAGGAGGTGAGCAGCCGCTCAAGGTGGCGCACTCTGGGGTCGGCCTATGTTCAGCAGTGGACGACATCAGGCTGTTGATGATGATGACTGTTGAATGGCAGTTGATGAGAATGGTGCCGGTAGATTTAGTTTTATGTTACGAAGACTGAGTCCTCTACATGAGCAACGAAT
Source organism: Ennomos quercinarius (assembly GCA_910589525.2). NCBI lineage: Eukaryota > Metazoa > Arthropoda > Insecta > Lepidoptera > Geometridae > Ennomos > Ennomos quercinarius. Next base: position 8,375,620 of record OU342505.1, on the reverse strand, counting down.
TTTTGTGCTGGAAACTTAAAAATTTGCTTTTCGTCCTAAAACTTACCAAAATATATTATAGGAAACAGATTAAGAATTTATAAGCTTTTATTTAAAAAACTCAGAATCTCGGAGCCGTCGAATTAAAACAATTAACCTCCGACCAGTGCACAGTGATGGCAGACCGACTAATGAGTTGTTAGAGCCGCGGCGTGGTCGACGGCATACGAGGTAGGGATGGGATTGTATATACTATAAGTATTTATCGATGTTTTCTGTAGTTATATCCTTCATTTTCATCATCATCAACAGCCTGAAGACGTCCACTGCTGAACATAGGCCTCCCCCAGAGCACGCCACCTTGAGCGGCTGCTCGCCTCCTGCATCCATCGGCTCCCCGCGGCTTTCACCAGGTCGTCGGTCCACCGAGTGGGGGGCCGGCCTACGCTGCGTCTTCCGGTTCGTGGTCGCCACTCCTTTCTTCCCCATCGGTTGTCAGTTCTCCGAGCGATGTGGCCTGCCCATTGCCATTTCAACTTACTAACTCTAAGAGCTATATCGGTCACTTTAGTTCTCCTGCGGATCTCCTCGTTCCGGAGCTTATCTCGCAGGGAAACACCGAGCATAGCTCGCTCCACAGCTCGCTGCGCGTCTTTGAGCTTAATAATGAGGCCAACAGTAAGAGACCATGTCTCAGTTCCATAAGTCATCACTGGCAACACACACTGATTGAAAACTTTCGTTTTCAGGCTCTGCGGTATTTTGGACGAAAAGATAGGACGAAGCTTCCCGAACGCTGCCCAGCCGAGTTGGATTCTTCGCGCCACCTCTTTGTCGAAGTTGGACCTACCTAATTGGACAATCTGTCCTAGGTAGACATACTTGTCGACAACTTCGAGAGTATCGTTCCCAACAATTACCGGTATAGGTGGAACATGAGCATTAGACATGATCTTTGTCTTGTCCATATTCATCTTAAGACCAACCTGCTGGGAGACTCTACTGAGGTCGTTGAGCATGGTGCTAAGGTCCTCGAGCGATTCCGCCATTATGACTATATCATCGGCAAAACGAAGGTTAGTGATGTACTCGCCATTTATGTTGATGCCAGATCTTTTCCACTCCAAGAGCTTGAAAACATCCTCCAATGCGTTTGTGAACAGTTTCGGAGAAATAACGTCTCCCTGTCTCACGCCTCTTTGCAATGGAATTTGTTCCGTACTCTGGTCCTGTAGTCGGACTGACATAGTGGCCTTACTGTACAAACACTTCAAAACTTCGATATACCTATAGTCAATTTGGCATCGCTGCAAGGACTGCAGCACCGCCCAAGTCTCGATTGAATCGAAGGCTTTCTCATAGTCCACAAACGCTAGGCATAACGGCCGATTATACTCTTCGGTCTTCTGTATAATCTGGCGCAGCGTATGGATGTGGTCTATGGTGCTAAAGCCTCTTCGGAAACCGGCTTGTTCGGGAGGCTGGAATTCATCAAACCTGCGTGCGAGACGATTCGTAATGACTCTCGAAAACAGCTTATACACATGACTCAAGAGCGAGATGGGCCTATAGTTCTTCAATAAGGTGTTATCGCCTTTTTTGAAGAAGAGCACCACCACGCTCTTATGCCATGCCTCTGGCGTTATACCTTCAAGGATGACAGAATTAAATAACTTCTGGAGGACTAAAAGTACCGGTCTACCACCCGCTCTCAGAAGTTCGGTCGTAATTCCATCTTCACCTGGTGCCTTGTTGTTTTTAAGCTGTTTGAGGGCCATTCTAATCTCGTACAGGCTGACGTCCGGGATATCTTCGGTATAGTGTCGGACTAACTTGGCTCTGATGTCCTGAGCTGTGTTAGTAGCGGGCTTACGTGTCGAGGTGTATAACTGTCCATAGAAGTTCTCGATCTCTCTCAGAATCTCAGGCTTGGATGAAATGACGCTACCATTTTCGGTCTTCAGTTTTGTCATTTGGTGTTGCCCAATAGACGAATCCTTTGCGAACACTTTAGAGCCTTGGTTCCGCTCAATTGCGGCCTCAATACGTGAAGTACTAAGAGCACGCAAGTCGTGTCGCAAGGAACTCCAGATTCGTCTATTGAGTTCACCGTAGGCTGACATATCAACTGAAGACTGCAGCTTCATTTCGCTCCGGTCGGCCATTAGCTCAAGAGTTTTTTCTGAGAGCTTTTGAGTCTTCTTTCGGCGTTGGGTCTTAAAGAATTTCGATCCAACAGCTTGGACAGTTTCCACCAACCCGTCGTTTAGCTTGTCCACTGTGTTACAGTCGGCTAGGCACTGGAAGCGATTTTGGAGTTCCAGCTGAAAGCCTTCGGGGTTTTGGATTTGGACAGGATTTGGACGGAGCGTAGACTTCACCAGACGTGACCTTTCGAGCTTAACATTGATATTCAATGTGCCTCTAACAATACGGTGATCGCTACCGGTTTTCACCTTGCTGATCACAGAGACATCATCGAATATGTGCTTCTTGGTCGTCATGATGAAGTCTATTTCATTTTTAGTGGAACCGTCGGGACTTATCCACGTCCACTTCCTGGATGGCCGCTTCTCGTAGAAGGAGTTCATCATAAAGAGTTCCTCCTTCTCCATGAAGTCAGCCAGCCTCTGTCCTCCTTCATCTTATATTCGATTATTCCTTAATTTCATCACCAACACCGTCTACACTCATACAATGCTCTTTTAACTTAAAACAATAAAATTTAAACAGTTGTATAAAATTTGAAATATTCAAGTTATGAAAATATTATGAATCCAATCGAATTCTCATAGACAAGCACAGACAATGACTAAACGAAGTTAAATTATTTTTGGGATGATTTACTTCCATCAAGATTGGGGTTTTAAAAAAACGAGGTGTTGATAATTAACAGTCATAGCAAACAGGCCTGAAATAATAGTAAAAATATTATGTTTTAGAACATAACTGTACACAAAATTGTATGTTGGTAGTAGATGGATGGAAAACCAAAAGATTATTATCGGAGACACACCAAGCTTCTAAGTAGTTATTATTTATTAGGATAGTCTCAAGCCAGCAAAAATCTTATACAAGGTGCAATTCAGTTCATTAGCATAAATTGAGTGCATGATAGTACATCATGTATTGATGATTATTAAACAGTAAAGAGTGCAAATGAAAATGTTTTTTTGTTAAAAGTTATGAAGATATTTTGATGCACGCCTACATCTCTCTTTCTCAAACTATGTGTGGAATGACTGGCAGAAAATGCTTTAGCATTAAGTCCTCCTTTTGTACTCTTTTAGTGCAATAAAGAATTCAATAAATAAATAAATAAGATTGCCGCAGCACCCAACATAGTCGGCACAATTGATTTTGATACTTTTAAAAGTTTTTATACCTTGTATGTAAGTGCCGTGTGTTGTGTGTTGCCTTGTGTGTTGTATAACTCATAATTAACAGCAGTATTTAATTATATTAATTTAATTTTGTGCTGTAGCAGTTGGTTAAGTAAATTATTCCATTTTGTAGAGCTGTTATCAATACCAAAACGATGCATTAGATTGCATAAATTTTGATCCACACGTGACCGGTGTCACGAGTAGGTACCTAGTTTCAAAGGATGCTAATGAATTCAATTACACCTAGTATAATCTTCAATATACTTATTTTCTATCGATAACAATTAATTGAGAACGGTACCATCACTACGAGTCCGTGCGGCGAGTGGTCGGATGCGTAGACCACAACGTCCACCGGTAATTGGTTTGCTCTACCATCCGATTTTTATCTCCAATTATTGAGTTTTCGCGCCAATTAAATATTATCCAGCTTCCGGTGGAAAACCGGTTAGCTTCGATACAATCGTTTCGGACTAGAAATGGACGATGGTTCTCTTAATAGAGCCTAATATGTAGAAGTTAAGTTAATTGCAATGCTCATTTGTTCTCAAAGCGGCTTTGATGTGCCGCCTTTTAATTATTACGAATTTGGATTTTCAATTAAGATGTTGAGATAATAGTATGATGGAGGTGTGCGAATGCATAGTTGCAAAGTTCGTCTGATCTCAATCTAAATAATTATCATCTTTAAATGTTTTATCAACAATAATTGGAAGCAAAATGTCTTTACTTTTTGTTTGGTTTCTTCATATAAGGCCATTCCTATTAGGTAATAATGTACATATTGTGCTTAATGAGATTAATATGAGAATTTTTAATGATATACTTAGTAGCGATGTAATATGTATTAGGTTCAAACTCTGTAATGAGCTTTTAGTTAATAAAATATTAATACATTATTTACACTCATCATCCTCTTTGCCTTTTCCCATTTGTTATTGGGGTCGGCTCTCAAACTAACCTGTAGCGGCGAGCTACCAGAATTACACGAGCGACTGCCATTTGACCTCGCAACCCATAAGGAACTAGTAACAGGGATGGTTAGATCAGGCGTCAGATTCTATCAGGCTTCGGACTACCTGTAACGATTGCCATAGATGTTGTTATGACAACCGGGACGCATAGCTTCACGTGCTCTCCGAGACACGGAGCGATGACATCGAAAACTGCACATAACTTACTAGATAAGTCATTGGTGCAGGACAGAGGATCGATCCCGATGCCGTAAGATTGCGATGCGCACATGCTACTACTTGGCCACCATCGCTCCCCATCGGTCACCGTAGAGATTGTAATACGTATTAGGTTCGAATCCTGCAATGAGCTTGAGTTTTTAAGTTAATAAAAACATGCAGATGAAACTAAAACTGTCAACGAGCACTTTAAACCTGCAAACGCCGAAAAACAAAATAATATTCATGTTAATATACCAACTAAAGGAAAAACTATTATTTACACTGCAGAAGGGTGATTTTAATACGACAGTCATAATACTTAGTTATTGTAATCTCGTTTTAATCAAAATAATTATTAGTTTTTTTTCAAATTAGGGGATTGGGACCCCCTCTGAAACTAAGGTTGAAACTGAAACTACTATTTTTGTCATTTTTCTGCAAGACGCAATTCCAAGATACTTCTCATTTAACAAAATACAATTTTTGAGATAGTAACCTGAACTTAAACTTTGTACATTACTACATTACTAATTTACCTATGTTCAGCAGTGGACGTCGTCAGGCTGATGATGATGATGATGATGATGATGATGATGATGATGACATTACTAATTATTAAAACAAAACAATGCTTCCGTCAAACAACAAAACCTGGATTATATCGAAGCGGCGCAGTAACACGCTTCGTTCAAATATTCGCTTCGTGTACTGAAAGTACCGATACAATCGGATGAATATTCTGAATATCGAACGCGAAATGTACTACTATTAGTTCTAGAATCAATAGTGGACTGCTTTGAATCACTTGAAAATGCCCATGCGGATCTATGTAAATTGGTATTTAATTCATTGCAATTCTCTTATCAACTACCCTCATTTGCAAAACTAAATGTGAATATACAATTATAGCAGTCAGTGACTGTAGGTGTTATTTATAGTAATATTTGTATTTCTAATCTCTTATCTAAAGCTGTACCCATTCTATTATTTCTGATTACACAACCATGTGAAAAAATATATTGTCCCGTACCTCAAACGCATAAAGTCACAACTAAATCCCCATTACAAACACTAAAATCTCTCACCTGAACATTCACGGCGTAATTATCACACAAACGATCCATTTTTCTCCCATCAACACGTTTTATCGAGTCGCCCGTGAAAAAGTACGCAGTTTGATTTTACGATCGGGAGAGGATCGAGAAACAGAAGTATCGATTAAACGTTGGGACATTCGAAGCTCGCGTGAACGATGCCATCGCCTTGGAGTGGAATCGAATACATTATCTGTGGAAGAATTCACGGTCGCATAATTTGTACCAATATCCGTGGATTAGGTGATAAAAGACTGTATTGGAGAAAGCTTTAGGAACAAAAGCTTTTAAACATAAATTCACAGTTGTTTGATTTTATTTGACGAGACACTAATGTTATTTCTGTGTTTACGTCAAAACTTAGATTCAAAATAAGTAAATTCACCGAAGTCATTTTATTCGGAAACGTAATAAAATATTTTTATTGAAAAGGATAAAACCTGACTCTATTATATTTTCTCTACTTCCACTAAGTATGTCCTTTTACCTGTTCACCTTAACCTTTAGTGGTTCCGATTCCAATATCAATTCTTCGTATTCGCGAGAATCGATTCATGTTTACGATTATGCATTTGATATTCAATCAAGGAATGAACAACTGAACAAAGAGCGAGCGGGTGGGAACGTTAGATCTTTCGCAATCCTTTCTATTGCTTTTCAAAACATATTTCCCTCTGTAATATCAACTGTCTGTCTTTAGCATAGAAGTTTTAACCTTCATATCGATTTGAATGTGGAGAATTGACAAAGTTTATAGTGATGTTGTCATAAAGAGTGATGTCAATGGAAACTGCGAGTTAGATGCTTTATAATATCTTGCCATTGAAGTTTAACAACAGCTTTTATATTTAATTGCAAATAAGTTTTTTGTGTGGGAAGACGAACCTTTATGTTAGTGCGAAATAGCTAGTTGCGGTAGCATATTATAACAATACTTTATGGATATTGCACTACGTACGTATGTCAATCATAAAGTGCTAAAAGCGAATACCAATACTAAAATTTAATAATGTGTATATGGGGACAGATAAATAAAAGTAGCTTTATGAAAATATTTGTTGTTATTTCTGTATGTAATGAACTGTTATTTACGTAGTTCGTACTTCTCTAGAAATAGGGACTCATAATCATATTTGTTTAAAGTACTCTTTATTTTTTTAGGGAAATGTTTCGCCTGCGGCGTTTTATGTAAAGGTAATCAGTTGGTACCTACTTATTATTTGAGTAGGTATCCTAATAATAATAAATATTGTGTGTTAATAACTTATGGACGCACTTAGATAATTTATGTCGCAAGGGCTAAAGTGGCATATACCTTATTCTATTAAAAAAAGTTTCGTTCACATTCTACATAGATTTGCATTAATATCATTATTCATTTAAACCTAACTCCAATCATTGTTTTTTTCTCTATCTGTGAGTATTTCTACATATTTCTATTAAGTATTATAATTTACTCTTTAATTTCTATCCTATTTCTGATCCCTAACGTAGTTACTTTGTGTGTGAGTTCACGAGAGGTTTTCTAATAGATTTTTTCCCATCTGTTTCGAAAATGATCCAATTTCCTATTTAAATATATATAATCTATACCTTCGATACGTACAAGTTTCATTTAGGCACACGGCTTCTTTTTGCTAGGCTGAAAATGCATAGGATCTGCCATTCTCCTTTATTTTTTTCTAAATAGTATCCAATCAAATCTTCAGCTTTGTAGTTATATTATATGTGTTATATTTATATACAACAATAAAACATACAAAAAAAGCAAAAGATTTAGTGTCCAATAAATGTCACGTAACATAAACTACTTTACTAGATTTCTACTTTAAAAGATTACGCCGTAAAAACCAAAGCATCACAAAGTCACATGACGTGGAAAATTCATTTGACGTTCACGCTTCTACATTGAAATCTAATCTACGTGTCAGACCCGAATTACAATGCTATCTTAACGGGTTACCCACAATCTTTTCAATCGAATGAATCGAAATAAACACCTCTTAATGCATCGATTTTATTGTATGGCTATCGATATTCCGTTTCACATTCCTAATTTTAAAGAAATCTTTGAACTTATACTTAGCTTGATTTTATTATCTATCATTTTACTCTTAAAATAAAATACTATTAAAATTAAACGCATATCACATTTAGGTAATTCTTTAATGCTTTAAAAGTAAATAGTAAAGAAGAAATTTTCAAAAATGTACAATAAAAAAAATATCGGTTTTAAATCGAATGAAATGCATAATAAGGTATTTTTTAAAGCACTACTCTATCAATAAAATTCATTTAAATCTCGTTAATTGAATTTTATTCGTTTCTCTAAAAATAAAATAGCAGAATTTACAAGAAAACTCACTCCAAACCCAATGGTTTCAGGAAATGTACCTAATTTAGAATATTTATAAAACCAAACTTAATTGAAATTTACATAATCACCTTTTAAGTGAGTTTACATGAAAGACCGCGAATGCCCCGTGTTTACAATATCAATCTGTATTAGATTTACATACATTACAATATTAATTCTATTTACAATTATTATGATAATTATTGTAACTCTTCCAGTGGACGTAGCTCGTAGTCTCCCAATCTTCTTCCAGTAACTTACTAACTTATGTGTGGACATTCCACACAGCGCCATCTAGCCCCAAACTAAGCATAGCTTGTACTATGGAAACCAGATAACTGATACAATACTTAGATACTTTTTGTTTGTAAATACATACATGGAATACAATATAACACCCCAGACACATAACAAACACCTATGTTCATCACACAAATGTTTGTCCTGGGTGGGAATCGAACCCACAGCCTACAGTTCAGAAGGCAGAGCTACTGCCAACTGAGCTATCGGACCAGTAACAGTCAAAGTGGAGCATCGCTAGACTTAATTTGCTTCCTTTTTGATGGAGTCGTCTATGCGAGCTGTTGCTGTAAAATTTAAAGGAAGAAATACTAACACCTTAAAAAATAAAATGAATCTTTAGTCTAAAACGTATTATTATACCTACACTGGTATTCTAATTTAAAACGTAATTAATTAATACAATTCTCGAAAGGTTCTCGAGTGGCGACCACTAACTGGAAGACGCAGCGTAGGCCGGCCCTCCACTAGGTGAACCGACGATCTGGTGAAAACCGCGGGGAGCCGATGGATGCAGGAAGTATTAAGTCACTCAAATTGGCAATCTCTAGGGGTGCCTATGTTCAACAGTGGACGTTTTCAGACCGTTGATGATGATGATGATGATGATGATGAAATAATAAAATTCTAATAAGCTATTTATTCTGCAGCAGTACTGTCTTAGATTTACTTACATATATATCTACTAGATAGATTTACTACAAGACTTAGATTTACATTATCTATCTAATAGATATGTATGTAGGTATATGTAAATCTAAGAAATGAAACGAAATCTATACATATAATAAAACTGTAACTGGGCTACACATGTACAATGAATATTTTTTTTAAATTTTGATTGCATTACACTTCTTTATCGATATAGAAAAGGAAACAAACTCTTTTTTAATTTTTTGTCTGTCTGTCTGTCTTTTTGAACACGCATCACGCAAGAACTACAGAACGGATTTCGCTGAAATTTAGTACAGTTATAGCTATTTTTTTAGTATAACATTTAAAATACTTTTTGTTTTCTAAAACGGCCAAGTGCGGGTTGCACGAAGAAACAAGGATGTAATTTTATGCATGTTTTTTGTATGTATATTAATTTTTTATTTACCTGTTTATTTATCCTCACCCTGTCAAAGGGAAGACAGAAGAGAAAGGGGGGGAAATAGGGAACAAGGATGAATGGATGAGGCGTCAATAGAAGCGAGGCAGGCGAAGCCTTCATAATTGTAAGAGTAGAGAGAAAATCCCGAACATAACTTGAAGAGTCATTATACCATAAATCTACAGAATTTACTCACATTGTCGTATTGCTACTTAATTTTAGCTTATTGGATAATTCAGAATACTTCCTTACTTAAAAGGATATTAAAATATCCAAACACAAATTCCGAATTTTATAAAAGCACAGATTAAATATTTAAAAGACCAACCGCCGAGAAGACACCCGTTCAATCTTCCCAGTTGATTGATGACGTAAAGACCGAATGGATGACCGAATGAATGACCGAATGAAATCGATTTAGTGAGCAATGGCTCTATTTGCATATGTATGGAGGATAAAATGAGACTCTTTGTAAAGAGAATTGGTGAATTTTACTTTGGTTGTCGACTTCTTGTCGTTTAAAAAACATTTATCATGTTTTAGAAGGTCTATACGATATGCCTACACGTATTTTAAAAGGTAGTACCTATTTTTGCACACCTTAAAATCTATTCCACGATTTTGAAAATTCCTTTTTAATATTAAATCCTTAAACTTCCTTTTATGCGTTATGTTTTTTAGAATACTATTTGATGTTATTATAGTTATTACATTAAACTAGCAAAATTAAAAAGAAACGGTCTCAAACATCCACGATCAAACAGCTGTTTATTTAAAAATAGATTAGGCTTCAATCGGAACATTTCTATCTTTCAAAGAACATAATTTTGCATGAGCAAGCAAATTGCTTGTCCAAACAATAGAGTTTCTGCGTAATTCAGTCGCGTATACACAATCATGCAGGTGCTGGACAATAGCAATAGCTCAGCTCTGTAGGCAAGCGGTCACGCGCGTCCGGTGATCATAACCATTATGTGAGACACCCACTGCGTTCGATTCAGCTGCTATAATTTGACTGGCCTCATATTTTAGTTTACACTAGATAGACCAGATAGATAGATTGAAAATGCTTTATTGCACACAATACACACTCACACATTCATCACACATACCTATGCGCCGTGGGATTGAATACGATATTTTCTTGACATGTATATGTAATCAGGACATGCTATAGATCTATATTACAGCGTTAAATTAAAAAATCAAAATAAACTAATGCTTCAAAAAATAATTTGCCGTTAGCCGAAATGCCTATTTCGCACTACATGCTTCTCAGTAGACCCCGATCCTCAATGTTTGTGTGGAGCAGTTCAAACCATGGCCCATTTTATAAAGTGCCCTGCGTGTCCTGCCAATTGCTCAAAACAGGACCTTATGGAGGCCACAAATAACGCAGTAGACGTGGCTAGGTTCTGGGCAGCAAGTATAGAAAAATTTTGCCATCGACACTCTAAGAAGAAGACTACATGCTGCAGGCGGCAAATGCTTCGTAAGTAGCTAAAACAGGTGCACTGCCCTCCCCGCTGTCCCGGAGTGTCAAATTATTACATGTCGTAGGCCTTTTGTTAAGAATTTGATTTTGGGCTAATTTTATAGTACCTAGTTTTACGTTTAACATTATAGGTATTTTTGTGTTTCCGTGCTTAAACATTCTAAAGCATGGACCAAGTACATACATTTCAGGAAAATATCGAATTCAATTCCACGGTGTATTGCATACATAGGCGAACTTAATAAAGAGGTTAACTTAATCTTCCAGTTAACCTGGGTGCGTGTTGATCAAATTTTCTGGATTTTTTAAGTATTCTACACATAGGTGGTCCATTTTGGAACGCCTCCTTTTAGTTTGGCAGTGTAACTTAATAATTTTACACTTGTAAGCTATAAAAAATATAATATTGTAGTAGCAATGCGTTGTATAGGTTCTGGGTTGGATTCCCAATTTCTCACCCAGGACAATTTTTTTTGTGAAGAACACAAATGTTTGTTTCTATCACCGTAATCATACTGATAAAGTTACTTAAATAAATACGACTCTTCATCGTCATCATCAACAGTCTGAAGTCGTCCACATGCTGAACATAGGCCTCCCCCAGAGAGTGCCACTTTGAGCGGCTGCTTGCCTCCTGCACCCATCGGCTACGCGCAGTTTTCACCAGTTCGTCGGTCCACCGACAATATGACTCTTACTACACACCAATAAAGCTCGCCCAGCGCTAAAAGCCTACCTACCCTAAAAAGGTATTTTTCAGCTGCTATGGCTCTCGTCTTACGCGTAATCTCAGCTTTACGCGTATGAGCGACCCTGACATCGGGGCCGATCCTAGAGTGCACCGTTTGATGTTATTTTTTGTCTAAGCTTAATAATGTGTCCATCTATAACATAATTCTTCTAGGATCGTATCCAATAAGATCGGATACAGTGCGTGTACAACCATTATTGAGATTGCCCTTCGATTTTACTGCGTGTGGCCTGCGATTGTTTACATATACTGGTTATTGTAGACACGGTTTATGAAGTAAACCTGTCCTGGGATAGATTGGAGTTTGTCCTCTTTGCGACATTAGGTAAACAGTGGCAAAATTACTTCTGTGACTTGGCGGTACCTTGTATTTTATTTTTTAATTGGCTTATAATGGTTATTTTAATAAGTGAGTTGAAAGAGACAAAATGCAATGGAATATCATCACCATGGAGCCGAAGCCGAAGGTCTTGGCGTAGAATGACCACCCCATCTCTCGTGGGTGCAAAAAGAGGCAGCCAAAGGAACATCTAAGGAATGATGGGGTTGCATGAAATGGAGAGCAGTGGATACATAAAGGCTGACGATTTGATGTCTGATGGAGGCTTATTCGTGATTCCAATCTTGGATGTTGGCTTCTTCCCTACCTCTTGCATTCCCGGCGGTCTTCAGCCAGCCAGCGGTGCGGTGGCGGTGTAGCCAGCTATTGGCTTCCATGTCTTCTAATATCATCCACCTATCGCTGTCGTAGTCGGCCTTGTCACTTGTACCGGTACTGAGTCTTCATTCAAGTACTCTTCTCTTTCAACGACTTGTCTCCATTCTTGTAAATGTCTTATCCATGCCCACTCTTTCTCCCGCAACCGAATATACCTGAATATTATAAAAAATATCAATTTAATTTTAATACAATAGTTGTGTCTTTTTTTTTCAATCAGTGTGTGTTGCCAGTGATGACTTATGGAACTGAGACATGGTCTCTTACTGTTAGCCTCATTAGTAAGCTCAAAGTCGCGCAGCGAGTTATGGAGCGAGCTATGCTCGGTGTTTCCCTGCGAGATAAGCTCCGGAACGAGGAGATCCGCAGGAGAACTAAAGTTACCGATATAGCTCTTAGAGTTAGTAAGTTGAAGTGGCAATGGGCAGGCCACATCGCTCGTAGAACTGACAACCGATGGGGAAGAAAGGTTCTCGAGTGGCGACCACGAACCGGAAGACGCAGCGTAGGCCGGCCCCCCACTCGGTGGACCGACGACCTGGTGAAAGCCGCGGGGAGCCGATGGATGCAGGAGGCGAGCAGCCGCTCAAGGTGGTGTGCTCTGGGGGAGGCCTATGTTCAGCAGTGGACGTCTTCAGGCTGTCAATGATGATGAATGAGTTTTGCCATTCAACGTGGTAATGTTGCCAGCATTTTGAACACTTTGCCACTGGTAGTGGTTTGTTGTATTAGTTTTATATTATATTATTAATTTTATAGTTTTAGTTTGGTAGTAGTTTAGGATTTATATATCTAATGGTAATGTTTGAAATAAATAAAAGCCCAATATTAATACAATTACAAAACAGTTCATGATTTTTGACGTTCGGATTAACAAAATGTTTACGAAAGGTCTAGTGATATTCAAACTTAAACGGCATCGTAAAAGTTTAAGATATCACAGTATCTACCTATCTACGCGATAATTTTGTAGTCCGACCCCAGGAAATAGCTATGCTTTCATTACAATAATCAACGGCACTTTCAATCCCAACTTTCCAGACACTAATTTATATAATACCATAGAATTTATTAATCAAACAGGTCGGTACAACAACTGCTACCATAAAATTGTATCGAAGAAAGTTAAACAAGCAAAACTCGTCGATAATTATTGTATACATACATACACAACTACTTATTGCTGTAAATATAGTTGCCTTAGATTATAGAAGTAAGCAGATAAGTTATCATAGTCGAGTTTAGTAACCATAATATCATATCAAGTAATGCTATTTACTTTACTCCAAATACATTTTTTTTACAACGAAATAGGCCCGCATTTAACCGTAATCTCACCTGATGGGAAATGACGATGCGATCTACGACGGTACATGCTTGCCTAGAAGATACCTATTCATTCGCGACTTGAAGTGCTCCAGATTGTACTTATCGGGAAACAAAGACGCTGGTAAAGTATGCCATTCCTTGGTCTTGTCATGGTCCATCAGTGGCACAAAATGAGTCCTGGCATCCAACGCGAAAAAGGTCATTATTCTCTGTCTATAATAGTGTGTCCTCTCACTAGCTCTCGCAGTTCTTCAACTTATTTATCATAGGACGTCCAACAGGCCTTTGATCAATTTATGGAATAATGCTGGAAATTTCTGGTGGCTGGTTTGTACAAGAAGCATTGTCCAGGTTACACGGACGACTAGCTAACGCGATACATTGCGTATTTGAAAAGAAACTGCTGGCCATGCCAGTAGTCTAAGTAAAGCTGGCGTGTGAAGGCGCCATCTCACACACACTCTCACCTTTTCTTATACACAAACACACCCCATCACCTTCTCTTACGCACAAACGCGGTACTCCCTCTCTTTCTCGCAGATCCACACAGGCGTCTGAGGTGATAGTTAATTATCAATGTTTCTTTATAGCCAACACCAACAAGGCAAAGAGAATATCTGCTTCATTTCTTTGATCTGTGCCAGTTTCACATCGGAATAGAACTGGTCGCCACGACACTTGTCCATTGACAATCTAATTGCGATCGATTATGTTTATAGAGCTGTTAATACACGTATCCGGTGGCGCAGATGAAATATGTGGAATGTGACCAGCGACGATTCGAAAGATAATGCTAAAGCTTAATTAGAAAATAATATTAATAGGTGTTTTTATAGAATAACCATTGGTAAATAGTGTCATCAACTGAAAAACCTTTTTTTTTTAAATAAATATGTGTGCACATTTTACACAGCGCCGTCTAGCCCCAAACTAAGCATAGCTTTGTACTATGGGAAACAGATAAGTGATACTTAGATACTTTTTTGTTTGTAAATACATACATAGAATACAATACAAACACAGACACAGAACAAATATCGATGTTCATTGATCATCACACAAATGTTTGTCCTGGATGGGAATGGAACCCACAACCTTTAGCTCAGAAGGCGGAGCTACTACCAACGGTGATTTGTAGATAATTTGAAGTTCTTTTGAAGAACAAGGCTTAGGTATATCAAATCAAACCAAATCAAATCAAAAATTTTATTGCAAATAGGCTATTTTAGCACTTTTACAACTTATATAAAAGGTTAATACTTATATGGTTTCAATTTTCACGATTCCAATTTTTTCGTATTAACAAAGTACACTGTGATACCATTTCTACTGTAATGAGAAGGCAAGAGCCCTATCTAATGCCTGAAGAGCTGGAGGAGCCTGCTCTAAAGGTGACCCAGGTTCTGATGACGATTAAAAGATGATTGTTGATATATGTAGAACTGGAGTATATTTTGAGGTGACTGCATGGTGAAAGGTATGAGCTTGTACTAAAAAGATGTCCTTATATGAAGTAGTACGGAACGATGAGGATGTTTTAATGAAATGTAGCAGTGCAAGTCCGAATTCATACACTGTACTACCATATTCCCATAACATGTGAAATGGATCTTTCAGTTAAAGTCTCCCTATTTCTACAATTACAGGTGTTACAACACATGAGTCAGACAACAGGAGCCTTTTATGTGATATGACTTCCGACCACCCGCCCTGGGCGACGTGGTTTCGTATCGTGTGGAATCTGTGTTTTCATACAGAATTAGGACCTTCTAAATACGAAACCACGTCGTTATCCTGTTTTATTTAAATCGTGTCACAGCATTAGAAAAATACCTTCACTTTAAAGTTATTTTTATTTTGAATAAACATTGACATAAGTGGTGGTAACTTATGACGTGTTGATGTTTTAAAACCCGTCTCAGTAGAACTGTATGATTTTTGACTGTTCGAATCGCGCAAATTCTTAATTCAATTCGCGGGGTTTCGGTTTCATGGAGAATAGATTTTTGAAGATTTCTTAAGTAAGACAAGGAATTCGCGTGGTTTCGAAGTAAGGAATCGTAAAGTGGTAATACATACTTTAGGGTCCTGGCTGGCTCTTGGCGTTATATTTGTGAGAGCTCCTTAGAGCTCTTTATTAACAAACAAAATGTGTAAATGTGTAATTATTAGGGTGGTAGTCAACAGCTCTATGTAAATACAAAGTTGTGTACAATGTACACGCAACCAGCGATTACCCCTGCCGGTAGGACAACTGACAAATAAACAGGATCCTGCCAGTAGTTACGTAATTTATTATTCACCATCTTGCCTCTTGTTCTGGAGGAAATTGTAGTGTGGATGAACTTTTATTACCGGTTGTAAAAATAGATTTGATTGGTATGTTTTAATTTCTGTTTTATACGTTCGGTGTTGTAAATATGGTAGGATGTAGAAACGGAGTCGAGTAAGGCCCGAAAGTAGTATGGAGAAGTTTAGATACGAAAATATGAAGGTCAATTTTGTTGAAACGAATAAGGTATGAGTATAAACGGTACTCAATTCTAAACAAGGATTTTGAATTATAAACAAAATCGGTCGTACTGAGATAAAGGTCGAGATCGCAGTTATGAGATTTTCCGTAATGAAGTGACTATTTTAAGCTTAAATAATATTAAATTAACAGGATCCCCACGCAGTTCCCGTCTCGAGATGGCATGATGCACAATTACGCAGACTTGTACATAATGGGGATTACTCTTTTTTATGTCCATTTCAAACTGCACCAAAACACATTGAATCAATAAATAAATAAAATAAATAAATTTGTGGACATTTCACACAGCGCCATCTAGTCCCAAACTAAGCAAAGCTTGTACTATGGGAACCAGATAACTGATAGAATACATAGATACTACACACATTGAGTAACAGTTTTTATTTTGTAGAGGCAATGGCCCTAAATTGTTGTTAGCCAAATATAACGTCATCATGCACGGGAAATAACCTAATTTTGAGCGGCTGCTTGCCTCCTGCATCCATCGGCTCCCCGCGGTTCTGACCAGGTCGTCGGTCTACTTGGAGGGCCGGCCTACGCTGCGTCTTCCGGTTCGTGGTCTCCACTCGAGAACCTTTCTTCCCCATCGGTTGTCAGTTCTACGAGTGGTGTGGCATGTCCGACTTGCTTTATTATATTAAGACCTAAAATCTACAAAAAATAATTTAAAATAGGTATTACATCAACATCAACTCTTATTAGTTGAAATAATAAATCAGTTTAATGTTTACTATCCGACGTTATAATGAATTCAATCATCTTTGAAGAACCGTGACAAAACTATAAAATTGAAGAGGGTGTAACAACCACTCTATGACCACGACCACGAGCGTGCAAAACCTGTCGCA
Source organism: Ennomos quercinarius (assembly GCA_910589525.2). Taxonomy (NCBI): domain Eukaryota; kingdom Metazoa; phylum Arthropoda; class Insecta; order Lepidoptera; family Geometridae; genus Ennomos; species Ennomos quercinarius. The sequence continues at coordinate 8,358,557 of OU342505.1, read as the reverse complement.
CGACGGGCACAATAATTTAATCTGAATGTAGGAAAACTGGCGCCGCTGCTTTGTCATTTTACTTATACACGAATGATAGATACATTTGTTATTGGTAGGTGTTTTACATACCAATGGACTTCTTTACTATTCTTTAGGGGTACGCTCTACATCCAAATCTATACAGGCCTTTGATGAGGGAGTAATAAGGATCCGGCACAAAAAGCTATCTATAAAAAACTCGCCTTGCGGCACAACCGCCATGTTGTGGTGATATGGCGAGCACCAAAGAGTATATAAGATTTCTCGTTCTTTTAGTGTAATCAAGTTGAGGTTTGTATGCATAGTGGGCGGTACCGCCGCCATATTGTAGTGAGAAACTGCTGCAAGTCACGTGACATATTTCTGATCCTCTTACTTCCCTTATCAAAGATAACAGGCCCCTATTTCATAAAGTGAATAATCATAAGTGAATCATAATAACCCTACGTCAGTCAATATGACTGACAATCGTCAGTCACGATGAAACCTTAGAGTTTAGACTAAAAGCATAGAGAGAACTCCATTATGTGTCAAGCGTACCACTTTATAGGGCACTTTTTACATGAAGTGGACACTTTGATGTAAATGAATCTGATAGATTTGTATAGAAAAAACAGTTGACTCGAGTCGAAAAAATGGTACTGTGACTTTTCGCAAGGGTAGCTAATTAATATATGTTTGTTTCTTTCCTTCACCACTGACGTAGCGATACGTGTGAGCAGTACGAACATAATATCGTTTTGATGATCTCCCTATGCTTTTAGTCTATACTCTAAGGATTATACAGGTTTGGCGTATTCGACTGTCATTTGTAGGATTATTGTGATTTGTCGCTTTATGAAATAGGGGGTTACACGGTCTTGAATATTTGGCCGATCCGCGGAGACTGTTGGATGCAGGAGGCAAGCCGCCGCTCATAGTGGTGCTCTATGGGGATGGGGGAGGCCCAGGTTCAGCAGTGAACGTCTTCCGGTTGATGATAAAGCCCAATGAAAAATCTCTAGAGTTCTGTGAGTCTATGCTAAAGTGATAATTTGAATTCGACAGTTCACGAATAGGACACAAACCGATACCTATTCGTTTCTCTAAGTTTTCCAAGGCTAGTTTATAAAAATTTCTTCAGAAAGTACTATTCCAGGGTTTTTTTTATTTGGTGATCTCAGAAAAATATTACTTTTCTGTAAAATATCTGCTAGAACTGAGGCTAGTTCAAAAATGTTTCATCTACTCTATAAAACGAGGTGGTATTATCATCTCTATAAACATCCCACCTGTCCAGTTGTGCTGCTCAACTAAACAGTAGTCTGTTGTTATTACATACCGCGTACTTACGACGGTGCGTTGACTCCTTTTAATAGTATATTGCGTACCAGTGGATTAGCTCGTTGGCTTACATGGTGCGATAAATACTCAAGATCGTGTGTGTTTTACTAGGTGGTAGGACTTTCCTGCAAAGTTCGTCTAGGTAGGTACCACTGCTTTGCCAGTTATTCTGTCGCAAAGCAGAAGTGTGCAAGCACTACTGTGTTCCGGTTTGAAGGGCATTGTAGCTAGTGAAATTACTGGGCAAATGAGACTTTATGATCTGATCTCAGAACCACTTGCGCAGTGCAGTGCCACGCAAAACTATATTAATTTAGAATTCTGAGTGATACTGCTGCAATCTGTTATGGGCAGCCGGGACGCTTAACATCAGGTGAACGACTAGCTCGTCACGTCATTCATTGACATTAAAAAAAGATCCACTTTAATAGTGGCTAGGTATCATTCCAAGACAGCGTTTGATAAAAATATATTACTTACACTACAATTTCAATGCAAGTGAGGTGAGTTAGCCCTTTACAAGTGCTCTACGCTACTAATAAATTTTGTTCTGGGTACATAGATGTAAATATTAGGAGGAAGATAAAGCTTAGTTTCTGGAAAGTGGTCCGTCGAAGTTAGGTGCAACACACGCACAAATTGCTGTGCATAGAAAAAGATCTAGACCCAAACATAGCAAAGCTTATACCATGACAACCAATAACTGATAGAATACTTGATAATATTTACTATTTTGTAAGTTTAGACGTGTTACATTACCTAAGTGTTACTTACTAACAATACAATATAACCTTGCCGTGTGGTCCCAGTTTGCAAATAGGACCACCCTATCTCTTCCCGTGGGTGCCGTAAGAGCCGGCAAAGGGAATATCCAAAGAATGGAAGGCAGCATTCTCCTTGGTACATTAAAATCTTCTGCGATCACCAAGCCGCCTGCCAAGCGTGGTGATTATGGAATAAGCGTCCAAAGAGACGTTTTATGGGGGAAGACTGTATTCAGCAGAGGATGCCTTCCAGCTGATGAAGAATACAATATAAAATACCAAAAACAATAATTATTGAAAAAAAGATAATAATCGATCCAAGGGCCAGTATGTAGTGGACGCTTTAAAATGGACTTCTTCGCTGTTGGTCTCTACCAACCTTTACGATGTCATCGGATCAGTTCAAATGGCTTATAAAAACACATTGTTTATCCAGTCTTAAAAAAAATCAGACGGCTAAATGATATGTCTAGAACACCTAGCGATCTAGCGTCATGTAACCCCAGCGCAATAAGGAAAAGATTGGCACATCTCGGCTACCGTTGCCCCAGGCTCCGTCTTAGGTAATCTCACTTATTATGTATGTATTACCTTACGTATAGTCTGCATCGGACGAGTAAGGACCATATCGCTTTGAAAATAGATCGATCTCCTTTACCAAACTTCATATTTCAAGGCTGTCTTTATACTATCCTTACTTTTCTAATACATCATAAAAATTATAGATATCGACCTATAACTTCGTTAGAAATAAGTGATAAATGATACTTACTACCATAGACATAATAAGAAAAGAAACTACGTAAACCAGTCTACCAGCCCTAATACAAAATTGTAAACGCAACAATTTGTGTGGTTGCCTGTATATGTATGCAGGACTGTATGTACTTATCTTTGATTCCGCTAAGCGCTGTAATGGCTTAACGAATTTTGATGAATTTTGCCATATTGATACTTTAGGTCCTGGAATATAAGATACTTTTTACGACAAAAACTTGTACATTTTTGGGGGACGCAGCTAATAGGTGTAAGAGGGAAACCTTGTCTCTATGTCCATTTATAATGACTTGATACCAAAACGGCTGAGCTGACTTAAATGCAATTTTGCATGAAGACTACTGACTGATAACTAATTATGAGTATTATACGCCTATTATGTGATAGATCTTACAAAGGGTTTACTGGTACAATCTTAACCTAGATAAACTCAATCTGGATCAACAATGCAGGCTGTTTAGATTGTCGTAATGATCTAGCATGGTGTTTCTCAAACTTTTCTCAAAAATGTCAAAATAAATTCAGGGCTGTCGAACCAGTTGAATGAATAACCATGGTCCCAACCTAAGAAAGGGGAAGAAAGGGTCAAATTAAGAGGTTTACTGGTCTTAGTAAACCATGATAAATTTAAAACGAAATTTAAAAAAAGCACATTTCCTAAGCACACTCTTCGAATGGATTCTATTGAAGGTGGACAGACAAGCGACTTTACGGCAGTGTTCAAAACTTAACTTCAATGCAGCTTTTCTGTCTTTCGGAGTAACCATAGGACCACTCCATCTCTTTCCATGGGTGCCGTAAGAACCGGCTTAAAGAATATTCAGGGAATGACAGCATTGTCCTCGGTCTTTGTTATAATCTACTGCTATTATCAAGCCAGCTGCCAAGCGTAGTGATTATGTAAAAAATATAATTGACACTGACCTCGCCGTTACGACTAAGTTATTACATATTTAATTGGTCGTGGACACGGTAGAGACTGGAGTGGAGAGTATCAGCAAATTGCAATTGAAGTTTACCTAAAGCTAATAGTTACATTACAATACTAACTAAACCAAACACTACCAACTAGCTACCATTAACTGAACTAAAGTCACTGATATAGCTTTGAGAGTTAGTAAGTTGAAGTGGCAATGGGCAGGCCACATCGCTCGTAGAACTGATAACCGATGGGGAAGAAACGTTGTCGAGTGGCGACCACGAACCGGAAGACGCAGCGTAGGCTGGCCCCCCACTATGTGGACCGACGACCTGGTCAGAACCATAGGGGAGCCGACGCATGCAGGAGGCCTATGTTGATTAGTGAACGTCTTCAGGCTGATGATGACGATGTTGATGACATTACAATTTGTTCCGTAGCGATTCACTTTAGGTCTTTTATCTGAGTCGCGCTACCCAGGTAGCAAAACGTCGTCACTGACGAAAAAAAGACGTCATTTTAAGGTCCTTTTAGGGTCGGTACGGAGTTCGGCGTATGTGTACGTCATAATGTCGTCATTTTAAGGACTTCTAAGGACGTGCGGAACTCGTCGCATGTGTACATCGCAATGTCGTCATTTTAAGGTCATTTAAGTTTATTGTTAAACATGCCACCTAGTTTCAAATGATGGAACTATCCACAAAACAACTAGATGGCGCCAGCATGCAAGTTAACACACGCAAGTGTTTCACGCACGCAAATCGACTCATTGCTGTAGTCTCAATGCCAATACCACCAGGCAGGCAGGAGGCCTGCAGGAACTTTACGTTCTCTGTAAACCAAAGTAAATCCATACTAATTCGAAATCGAATATAGAGATTTACTTACGATTACAAAGTAAGTAACATTCCTTCCTGCCTATTGCATCCCCCCTCTCCCCTTAAATGGGATCCTCTGGTCTTTGTGGAAATGTCATAATAACAATAGTATGAAATTATCATCATTCAGTATTCGTTGTTTTTAAGTCCTGATATGACGACCACAGCACGTCTTTTAGGAACGTTGAAAACACGACATGTGAAGACATTGAAGACATTGAAGGCATTGAAGACGGACTGATGATGAAGACATCATCAGTCCGTCTTCAATAGTCGTCATTTTCACGTCCTAAGATGACGTCTTGAGGCTGTGACAAATGTACGTACTTTTCTGGTACTCCCAGACGTCATTGTAGGACGTCGTTACGTCTCAGAATGACCTGATAAAGACGTCTTTATGACGAAGATTTGCTACCTGGGTAAAGAGGTCACGGTAGGCTCCCAGGCTGAGCATCGTCAAAGGGATTATCTAAATTGCGTGTTTGCGAATTATTGTACACAAATGATACCAAACACTTAAAAACTACACATAAAACACACACAAACACACACACACACACACACACACCCCCACACACTCAATAGCACACTTAATGGGCGGACAACAGTTTATGAAACGATGTATACGTAAACATTTTACTTCGAAACCAAAACGAAATGATCTCCACTATAACCTATCCTATTCATATTGGGATTACGTAAACAGCTTTGTCTCAGATTAGAGCTCAATATTATATAGAATATTGCACTACTTGTTACAGCCAGCGTTTAGCCACAGTAAAATTAGACAGCAGTAGCTGTACCTGTTATAAATATGACAAAATACTTGTTTAGAGTTGAGTGGTAATGCTTCAGCCAAATATTATCAAAATTGACCGGTGAATGACACCACAGCACCCCGCTTTTTCGGGAAAGTGGACTTTCAATCAAAAATCACCGACGCCAAAAAATCTATGAAATTGTAGAAGCTGCAGACATTGAAAAACTCGACTGGAACACCAATACCAAAATACCTCCGAACAGATGACAGCGAATTTCGCTAGTTGAAGCAAAGCTTCAGTCGCTTTACTCGCGCGAAAGCATGCTTGGTCTTTCGAACAAGCTCAATTCCGGTTTATGTCCAGACATATCATCTTAGTCAGTAGTTTTTTTAAATATGAAAGTAGATGACCTATTATGTAAGGTATCTTACCCTAATCTATCCACTTGAGAATCCATCCAGTTGCGAATCCGTCCAGCTGAGATTTTCCTTTTACAGTAACTTACATTTTTCGTCCAACTTTACCTACAGACACAAACTGTGGTTTCATAACGCAATCGACGCAGATAATGAATGAGAATCAGTGTGAATGAACCTTGCATAAAACTGGCTCTATGAATGAAGTAAGCCTTCCAACCGTTAATCAATGCTAGGGCTTGATGCAAAAAGAAAAAACTTTGTGTTAGGCTACACCTGCTGATTTTTGCTGTGATCTTACCTTGGTTATTTTTGCTGAAGCACAGAAACTGATGCAGAAATAAGTGAGTGAACTATGGTGCAACAATCATAGTAGTTCTGGTAATATCACTCATCAGTCGTATTACTCTTCTGTTGCTGATCTCTCAGTCTTATCTCCAGCTCAACCACTGCACTAATTTTTTTCTTCGGTTTTTCATCTCTTTTTTTATCATCATCATTATCAGCCTAAAGACGTTCACTGTTGAACATAGGCCTCCCCCAAGAGCATCACATTGAGCGGCTGCTTCCCTCTTGCATCGATCGGTTCCCGGCGATTCTCACCAAGTCGTCGGCCCATCTAGTGAGGGGCAGGCTTACGCTGCGTCGGTTCATGGTCGCCACTCGAGAACCATTCTTTCCCTTCGGTTATCGGTTCAGCGAGCAATGTAGCCTGCCCACTTCAACTTCTTGATTCTAAGAGCTTCTCATTGTTACTTGTAAACATATCAATCAAGGGCAACATTATCTGTTTGAAAATTAGTTTCATTTTACCTAAAAGACTATGAAATATATATTTTCAAAGTCAGTCAACATATACTCTATTATTTACTCGCTACGCACTGCGGTTGTACCAGTAGGTAAAAATATCTATTATACCAAATTTCATACCAAATTTCATTCAAATCCGTTCCGCCCTTGCGACGTAACGGAAATAACAAACACACATAGAAACTTTCGCATTTATAATATTAGTTTGAAAGAGAGATTAGTGTAATTCTGTGATCAGTAGCATTCATATTTAATCACCAATTTAGCTCAATTAAGACGGTAGAACTACAGTTGATAAACCGATGAGCATACGTACATAAAAAATACATACAGACGAATATAGGACTTCCTTCTTTTCCGGAAAAAATTAAACCACGTCGTTTCAAAAATGCGACCAACACGTTCGATCCTGTGAAAGGTTTTAAACAATCTTTTATAGAAGCTCATACATCAAGCATCATTAAGAAAATCAGAAGTAAGATTATAAAGCACGTCGGATGGCCAGATGGCGAGATAAGACGGGTAACGCTGCAGCTCGTTACTTACGATCGCCTGGGGTGAGACCGTTTCGTGTTGATTCCTTTGTACGCATAAATCGAGAACTAACTTACTGTATGAGTCTTCACACTAGAAGAATATATTGAAGAAATGAATCTCTAAAAGGAATATGATATCTTAAAATCAATCACACGTCGAATCACGTATGTGGTTCATCTAGACTCTTTTTATCAGCTTGAAGATGGCCACTGCTGAACATAGGCATCCCTCATAAAGCGCTACTTTGGACGCTTATCATACGTGTTTGTCATTATCACCACGCTTGATAGGTAGGTTGGTGATTGTAAAAGATTTTGATTGACTGAGGAGAATGCTGCCAGTTCTCTTGGAATTCCTTTTGCTGGCTCTACAGTGCCCACGGGAAGAGATTCATCAAACGTTGCTTCAAAATATCCGGCCGGAGTTAATTTTCTAAAATGATAAAAGAATAGAGTAATTCCTGAAAAAAATGGAGTTAATATTAGACTTCAGTTTAACGGTTTTTGGTAATAATTTCACTTTGTCTACCTATTAAAGATTTAATGTATAGAGAAAATTTATTTTTTTCTATAGCCAGGGAAATAAAAGCTTTGAGGGTTAAATAAATGTCTAAATAAAATAGCAGAACTGTAATACAATTACAATTTATGTAAAAACATAAAGGAAAATGAATCTATTTTTGTAAATGTTTGGGTGCATTTTTAGTCAGTAACCCAATTATAATTATAATCATTATCATTAAAACGCGGTTTTTTATTTATAAGTTTAGTTTTCGTTTTAGATAAGTACCTACTTAGTTCATATTTAATTTAGTTTTAGTAATTGTACTTTGTATTTTATTGAATAAATAGCTAATGTATTAAAAAAAAAGTCTTACTGTTCTTATCTCTCTTTTTGGGGAAACCACCGTCCATATATTTTTACGTTATTCCTTTCCGTGCAAGGTTGTCTGGAAGAGATCGCTTTGAGCGATAAGACCGCCCATTGTTACACTTTTGTTTGTTATTTTGTTCACTTAGTTTTTAATGATTTGTGTGTTTCAATAAAGAGTTTATCTATGTATCTATCTATCTATCTCTCTTTCTCTACATCCAATTAATATATTAGCCGTCATCTCTTTAACAAATTACACCAAGGGTCATACAGATCTTTTATAATTAAACATTCTTTTGTCTAATTACATTTTCTTACGAAAAAAAATATCATCATCATCAACAGCCTGAAGACGTCCACTGCGGAGCATAGGCCTCCCCCAGAGAGCGGCTGCTCGCCTCCTGCATCCATCAGCTCCCCGCGGCTTTTACCAGATTACCGGTCCACCTAGTCCTGACCTACGCTGCGTCACCACTCGAGAACCTTTCTTCCCATCGGTTGCCAGTTCTACGAGCAATGTGGCCTGCCCATTACCATTTCAACTTGCTAATTCTAAAAGCTATATCGGTTACTTTAGTTCTCCTGCAGATCTCCTCATTCCGGAGCTTATCTCGCAGGGAAACACCGAGCATAGCTCTCTCCATAGCTCGTTGCATGACTTTGAGCTTACTAATGAGGCCAACAGTAAGAGACTATGTCAACCAAAAAATATACCTGATTTTAATTGTTGCCCAAATACACAAATAATATGATACTCTACAGCGTCGTGCCACCTTCTTAAACTTGCTTTCATTTATCACACGTACTCCCGTTGTATTGACACTTACCAACAAAATATTAATTGAAGTATTCTTAACGCCTTGTACCTAAGTACCTGCCCGCCAGTAATTTATAGAAGTAAAAAAATGTTGACCTAACTGGTATTAATGTACAGTAAAAATCAATAAATTCTACAGTCGTGATTACTTTTTTATGTCCCTATTATTCAAAAGTTGAAAACCTGTTATTCAATTCAAATAGTAATTATTTATTCACATCTTAAAACTTAACTGCTAGAAGAATGGAGTACCGTGCGAACAGGTGGTTTTATAAAGCTACTTATCGACTGCTGTCTACGTCTACGATTACCCAGGCACTATAAAGCTGCACTAGCAATAGTGTCGCAGGAAATGTTTTTTTTTCTTCTGCACTAACTGGCCAGTAGTATTTTACAAGCGATTATTTTTGCGTTCTTACTTGATTCATATAGTCCAATTTATTAGATGAGTGCTAGACAATCAGGCGGGTCACCTGATGGTACCTAAGTGATCATTGGTCACCCATGATATTTGCAACACCGATGTCATTACTGGTGCATTGCCTCCCTCTTAATAAGGTAGAGAGGATTCTTTTTGCTTTTTTCTAACTAAATTAGTTCTGTAATCATTTGCTATAGTCGTGGATCAACCTATCAATATTTTCACTGTTTTCTTTCACTCAACGAAGGCAAAGCAATACAGTCATAATTATTTTTTCATGTCTTTAGCTAGAGACTTTTTTTATGTTGGCGACACCAAGAAAAATGGCAGCCTATTGGGCGGTTGACAGCTGACGTTTTTGAACGAAATCTTGAGTCTGTGGCGCTTAGGTCGCCATCGACTTATTAATCGTTGATTCATTTCAGTGGTCATTGGTGATTCACTTTAGCTCGAGCCCCAGGAAAGACGGTTATTGTATGCGTGTTCAATTGTGTCATTTTAATTAGTAATTTGTTGAATTTTTAATTGTCTGTTAAACTTATTAAGTTAATTTTTTCTTGTAACGCTTATACTATTTAAACAAGTATACAACATATTTCAGGTCAAAGTGACCACTGTGCTACGTGGTCATAGTCAGTAGTCGGATACCGGCTTAAAAATTGTAATCGAACCATCTGTGAATTCACTTTGCGAGTTTTACTGCCAATTAAACGGTTAATTTCTTTTTCATTGTATAATTATGGAATAATTTATTACCTCGATTTGTATGATTTGTGATTTCTAGCTATACATTTGCTGTCGATTCGGGAAAGCGCGGTCGTCAATTTTAATGGCTTTGTCACCATTTTTAACTGTTTCCTTCATGACAAACTAATGCTATAACTTTATTTTTTGTGTTACCGAAAATTATTTCTTATTTAGGTACATGTTTTAATTTCAGGAGTCATAATTTTTCCTTACACAAATTTACTGGTAGTACCTACGTATCATTTTTAGCTTATCTATACTTATAATAAAACAATACTTTATCAATAAATGAGTATTTGAGTATTTGAGTATTTAATAAAACTGTAACAGGTCCCATTCTATACATTGAAGATATTTTTTGTTAAGTTTTTTTGGAGGGCTCCCTATTATCGGTGTTGAAGCCAAAACTATATTTTTTTCATTTTTGTTTGTCTGTTTGTCTGTCTGTATCTTGGCTGAGCATCACGCCGAAACTACTGAATGGATTTAAATGCAACTTAGCATGATTTGATTTCATACTCCAAGGTAGGCTATAGGATACTTTTTATCCCGAAATACAGCAAAGTTCTCGCGGGAGAGGGGATGAAAGTTAAAATGTGTACTTATTTTTAATTCATCAACGCGTGGTCCGATTTTATTTTTTCCTTTTTTGTTAGAAAGGGGGTACTTTAAATATTGTCCCGGAAATATTTCAAGGCCATCGGTTTTGTGTTTCAGAAGTTACAAACATCCAACCTTCAGTATTAGGTCTAATCTTGTACTATGGGAAAGAAAGAAGGGAGCGGAAAAACATAAGGAAAAAGGCCCTCCACCACCCCTCCTCTCCTCCCTCCCTTTCTTCTTCCTTCCCTCTTCCTTTAGACTGAGATAAGGCTTAAAACTAATAAATCCATGCGAAGCCGGGCGGGTCAACTATTTTTATATTTATTTTTTTATTTTTTAGAAATGACAGACATCCAACCTTCATTTTCCCTTATCTTTTTCACTCTTCCTTCTCTCTTCCTTTAGACTGAGATAAGACATAAAACTAATCAACCCGCGCGAAGCCGGAGCGGGTCAGCTAGTTATAAATAATCATAAGCTTTCAATGAAGCTTTCAATTTCTTCCAAAATGCTCATACTATTATACATATAGGTGGAGGGATGTATACCTATACCTACGTATAGATGTAATAATTGGCAATTTGCAGTTATTTGTCGACGAGAACATGCACCTGTTTTTAAATCGTACAAGCTTATGAGACAGTATGTCGTTTTCATTAAGTTACTACGGGTTTTAGAAGTTATTTATATTTTTCATTATATTTAATTTATATGTTCACGTAAGTTTCCTGGCAGTTCCACCACGTTGTTTCATCTGATAATCTTTAACTCTCAAACCTCTATAGGTAAGCCCAAAACCGTAAAATTTTCCGAAAATCTTGTCATAATAGGAAGAGATATTCCAAAGAATATCGGTTAAATTGGCTGGCTGGAGTGCGTCCTAAGCACTGACAGTACGTTGGACTTCATACTGACCAGTATTGACTGAAGGCTTTTGATTTACGCCATTTTGGTGCTGACTGCTAAGAGTGACATAGTGAGTGTCCTCGGAACTAATTAAACCAACCAATCAACGCGATGGGTTTTCAAATTATAGTTTCCAGGACACTCGGAGCGGCGGTTGAAATCGGAACAAAAAAATCTCAATTTTTGTACGACATGGTCTATTCAGCGAACTTATAAGATCAATGGTGCTAAACCACGTTCGCCAAGTTAACTCTCCACTCCGGTATACATCAAAGAATAAAAAGTCATAGTGGTATATCAGCAACAATGATTTTATCGTGGATTTTCATTTAGTTTTAAGACCATAATAAGGCTTATGGTCTTAAAGCCAAATATAAATCTGGCAATAGGTATGGCATGAGTAGAGGGAGGCGTTGGCTGCAAGAGGCAAGCAGCCGCTCAAAGTGGCTCTCTATGGGGTAGGGCCTATGCTTTGCCGTGGACATCTTCAAGCTGATGAGGATGATGATGAAGGCCATGGGTGAAATGCCCACTTTAGAGTATTCTACATCTCACGCACGGCTGCCACAGATAACGTCACCAGGCAGCGCTGCAAGCCACGCCAGCTTATTGCAACTTTGATGATAGGAATACTTAGGAATAGCTATACTTTTTATTTATTTACCTACAAGTTTTGTCATGGTATAAAATACAAATTTAAATAAAAGCCTCTAAAACAGTATTGTAACTCGAAACATTTTCGAACTCACTTTGAGTCCACTCCGTGGTCAATAGTACCCCCAATAAAGCCAGCGCATGCCCGCGGCTCCAGATCGAAAATAACAATAATTTGCCAAATTTATTCCGATGATCGCCCTTTTGTTTCAGCGGAATGAGTGGTTACACCGGCCGAATTTAAAATGCCATTACGTCCATGAAGAGAAATTTAGTGCTTGCCACTTATTATCGTTCGAGAACTTACGATCGAGTCGAGACAATTACGAGAACACTCTATAATTTGTAATAATGAACCAGTACATATTTTACTGATATTTTTAAATAATATTAAATTTTTTATGTAAACACGTGACGTGACGTTCGCCTTTTGTTATTCGTCACGCCCACCAATAACAGATGCAGTGTCACTCGGAACTCTGAATTAATGTTTCTAACACTGCACTGCGCTCGTCATCCTGAGACATTCATCGCGCAGTATAGTAGTAAGATTTCTAGACTGCGAGATCATAAAGTCTCATTTTAACCCAGTAATTTCACTAGCTACAATGCCCTTTAAACCAGAACACAATTTAGTGCTGTATCACACTTTTGGCCACAATAGTGGCACACTGTTTAGCATTGCATGGCGGCAGAATAACTGGCAAAGCAGTGGTACCTATATAAGTATATACCTAGAAGAACTTAGCAGAAAAGTTTTACCACCTTACACTAGGTGGTAAAACTTTTCTGCTAATATTAAAATAACCAGACATCATCATTAGGTATACCTAATGATGATGTCTGGTTATTTTAATATCATCGAATAGTTTAATGAACGATAACGCTTAAATCAATTTATAACTTTTCCTCCCAATGATCAGGTTTTCTCTTAACACTTTAACGGACAAACCGTCGAGAGCCGTAAAAATGTTTGATTTGACACCACGTCGGTGGCTGGTGAATTTTAAAACACCAAAACTGCCTCTCCGTCGACTGCCGTTTAATTCCCGTGCAATTGTCTGGAGCCACGTGATCCAGTGCTATTTATTGTTAAGTATACAGTTCTCTAGTGTCACAGCAAAAACTCCCAGTGTGATGTTTTTGGAGGTCCCCCACTAATTGATGTGTATGATAGGTCAGTCCGTCCATTGACGATATCGCCGCGTGCTCATCGATGCGTACATTGGAACATTACGTCGACAGGCGGGAAGTAAAATGTATGGGACTAATCAGTGACATTTTGCGCTTTTTTGAGGTGGACACGTGTCCGTCAAAGGGTTCATTAAGTTCGCTTGATTGTTATCTGAAAACGATAAGGTTATGTTACTATTGAATTTTTCATCGTATGTATACTGATTTTTTTATTGACATTTATCTTATCATACCAGTAATTTATATATCCCTCTGAGATTAGTATGCTCCTCTATAACATTTTATATTTATAGCTTATATAATAATTTATCTGATGATTATTAAAAATGTGTAGTTAAACAAACCGCTATGTTTTTATTCATCTATCTTCCAACGTCTTTCGATTCCCACAGCGGTCCTGAATAAAGACACCGTTAAAAGTCTCTAAATGCCCGACATGTTCTATTACAATGTACCAGATATAAATTACCATCTTAACATTGTGAACATGATCGAATAGACCCCCATAAACTTTATATAGGTCCATCATCTTAACGGTGAATCTAAAACGAACACAATTAAACAATTTTCATTCGATTAACTTAATAATAGGTTTATAAATAACAATTATTATGTTACTAATCCAAAAAAACGTATCCATTAGAGTATTTTACGCATAAATTGCAATTATAAGACAATATCGTAAAGAAGGCGTTGATTTTTAATAATGGGAATTAATTTAGTTTCGTATAATAAAATGTTATTATAGGATGGGATGGGTTCGAAATCTTGATGCCTTTGAAATAGAAATAGCAGGTATAGGTTGGATATGAAGCTGACCACTTAATATGGAGAGTTTAGCAAAATATTTCTTCTGTCAAATAATTTAAATATTTGACTTAAAAATCATCACTCAGAGCTGATAAAATGTGGTCTGGGTTTGCGAATAAATAAGACCACCCCATCTCTTCCCGTGGGTGCCGTAAGAGCCAGCAAAGGGAATATCCAAGGAATGGGCAGCAGCATTCTCCTCGGTACATAAATCTTCTGCGATCACCAAGCCGCCTGCCAAGCGTGGTGATTATGGCAAATCCTCCCCTATGATAAGCGTCCAAAGTGACGTTTTTTGGGGGAGGCCTGTGTTTAGCAGTGGGCGTGTTCTGGCTGATGAAGTGAAGAAGCTGATAAATTATGCATCTAATTTCATTCAGATTTCCAATTAAGGCGCATGATAAAAGTTATTGCAAATAAAAACTATACCTATTCTTTGAAATACATTGTCCACAAAATTACCCTTGTACTCCATAATATAGCAACTATCCCTGGGTCGGCACATGTGCGGCGAATACAAATGTTTATTATGGCGCAGGAAAAAGTAGCGGGCATTGTGGCTCGCCCGGGGCGGTGCGGTGAAGAAGCCGACGAGACGGAGATTTAGGGAGGGGGTGGAGTCGCTGTTCGTTTTGCTTTTTATGTAGCTAATGAAAAGAATTTGTTTATTTACACACACCATCAGCCAGAAGACGACCACTGCTGAACATAGGCCTCCCCCATAAAACTCCACTTTTGACGCTTATTATAGGGGTGCGTCTCGGTGATCGCAACAGATTTAAATGTACCGAGAAGAATTGGGTAGTTCCCATCTATTCTAGTAGTTGTTCTACCAGTAGAACAAACGAAAAAAAATCACGTCTGTTCTGCTGCCTGTTTTCTGGATATCCCCTTAGCCGGCTCTTACGGCACTCACGGGAAGAGATGGGGTGGTGTTTTATTCTTATACTGCGGCCACTAAGTAGGTACTGATCACTATACATAAACATAAACATAATTTAATTCACAATAATATACAATCACAATTACATGTCACAGGTCACAAAACCAAGCTATAGCTTGTAAATAGTACGCTATTATATTGACGTGTATAACCTACACTGAGAAATCAATCGTATCGTAGGTTTAGGCATACCCTTAAATATTGCATTTAGCTGTAGCTCACATCACTCAAGCACAAAGGCAACGGTGAGAAATTTATTTATATTTATATTTTACTAGCAGCGCCCCGCGGTTCCACCCGCGTTCCTACAGGAACCGTTCCCGTTTTCGGGATAAAAAGTAGCCTATGTTTTAATCCAGGGTCTAAGCTACCTCTATACCAAATTTCATCCAAATCTGTCCAGTTGTTACTGCGTGAAAGAGTAACAAACATACACACATACACACATACGCACAAACTTTCGCCTTTATAATATTATATAGTGTGATGTGATACTCATTGTTTATCGTAGTAGAGTTGTTAAACTATTCTGTAAGTAAAAGTAGAACAAAACTTCGACTCTACGCCATCCCCTGTTCACCTGTCGCCTCTTGCGCTTTGGGCGAGCATTGTCCAGTACAAATGTGATCAAATTATAAAGAGTGGCGTTTGCCCGCGGCTCCGCTCCCGCTTCGGCGTCCAGGCGCAAATAATCTCGATCCAGTGCACGTATTATTGAGTATTATCTGGTAATGTCCGGTTTGAACCTGATATTACTGATATTTGAGATGGAATGTACACAAATCTAAAGGTAAGTAATGCATTAAAATAAGGACAAATTATAACTGGAATGGATCAGATGCATCATTATTGTAATTGAATACACGTATCGACTCTGAAGAGTATTATCTGATAATTATATGGTTTTATTAAGTATCTCACTACGTGCATGATGTTTTGCTATGCAGGCTGATTCTTCTATGAGCACTCGCTGGTTAGAGCTTAACAAACGGGGGCGGTGTAAGTAATACGTGAGATTCTACCCCACATTCATGTTGTAGAGTTTTGATTTGCGATCACCCAGCCGCCTGCTAAGCGTGGTGATTATGGTAAACCCTCCTATGGTAAGCGTTCAAAGTGGCGTTTTATGAGGGAGGCCTGTGTTCAGCAGTGGACGTCTTCCGGCTGATGATAAGGGGAGGCTCAAGTCCAGTACGTACTGAAGTTGGTGGATAGCTGCTAAGTTCACATGCTGTTCAGCCTTCGTGTAGGTATAGTGTCTGTGAGGCAGCCGCCTCACGCCGTTTCGTCTAAATTTTGATCAGCTTGAATCCCCTAGCATCCATGCTGATTTCCAGGTTCTTCCCATAAATGCACTTCCAGGTTTCCAGGTTTTTCTTTTATAGGTCGTAAGGAGGGTCGAAGACGAGGTACAGGTATGTCTTGCAGATTCCTGGCTGCGTAGTAGGCCTGGATTTTGAATAGGTTCATTTGTTTTTAGATGAAACAACTCTTTAAAACATACAGGCAGTAATCAAAAACATCTTCTTTGCACAGTGTGTGTCCACCTATGGCCGCAAAACAGTCGATACGACCTGACAATGATGTATTGTAGCCGAGAGTCAAAGGTTTGCTTCTATTAACATACAGTAATTTGTTTTACACGGTGTATGTGAAGTTATACTGCCCGCTTAGCGTTCTTGACTTGACTCATTTTTCAAAACGTAACAGTTTTATTATCTGTTGTAAATTTACATAACACACATTTTTTTTCTTTTTTTTTTAGTACTGTTAATGCCTGCTCAGGTTAAATTAGGAATACGCTTTCTTGATTAGTCCCTCCCTATAGATCTTAATAAAAGTGGGACGATCAGACACTAGCTTCTCAGGCGTGGTCTGCATAAAACAGCTTAGAGCTTATTGCCTAAAATGAAAGATGCCACTGGCTGGCTTTTGTATGGCATGTACTTAGAGTACAGTCCTTGGAAGTTTTCTTAATAGGCAGCCACAATGCCTTCTATGCTTTCTTGAGGTGTAGCAAAAAACTCAAGAACTAAATATAAAAAACGCTTCTTTTTAGTTCTTGGGCTTTTTTTTTACAACTAATCTAGGCCCGCTTTTGACCGCAATCTTACCTGATGGGAAGTGACGATGCGATCTACGATGGACCATGCTTGCCTAGAAGATATAAGATTTGCATTAAAAGTATATAAAAACAATACATCGTTTTATAATCCGCTTACAAGAATGTGTCGTCTTTATAATGAGTTGGCATTAAAGAACAAAATCATAGACATATTTGACCCCAATCTTGGGAGGTTTGTAAAGTGTATTAGGGCAATACAGTTTTCTCATCTGAATGTAAATCATACTTAACAATTTTATTAGCATTATTTTTTTCTTCACTGTATGTACATAATTATTTTAAATGAAACAAAAAAAAACATAGATTTCCTGTTAAAATAATAATATAAAACTACATAGTGCTGTTGTATTCACATAATTTAGGGTTACAATCTAGCTCCGAACTATTTGTAAGTATGAAACTATTGTTGTGATAAGTGTTTGTAATCTGCTTTGTGATTAATAAAATAAAATAAATAAATAAGATACCTATTCACTCGCGACTTGAAGAGCTTCAGATTGTACTTATCGAGAAACAAAGACTCATTCATTTCATTTACAATCTTCCCCTATTATGTATTCTGCAGTGTATCGCCCTATATACCATTGCAAACTATTGTTTTAGAATTTCAATTTAGCTCAATAACCTCAACGTCTGGAAATTTTAACCAAAAGCTGTAATTGGTTTTGATCTTGACTCGACTTGATTTGACAGGTTTTTGAGAGTCATATCTCTAATGTAGGTATTATTTCAATAGACACATCAGCTTCAGCTGTTTGAGTTAGCTTAATATACCTATTATCTAGCTTATACTCAAACTGCTTCCTACATATCTTTTCCAAAACTCCTATGAAATCTTTCGGAGTTCCTACACCGTAATCAACTTCTATATTATTGGGTACACTTGTATTAACTTGCTTCTGTAAGTATTGAATGAACTCATCCAAGGACTAGTAGTACTTGAAAGTAACATATAACATTTATCATACAAGAATCGTTTAATAAAGACATTGCAAGGCGGCAGACTTGAAACACGGGAGCTCAACAAAAAATAATCGATTTAGAATCCCGATACAAGACGGTCGTTTTAATCGATTCGTTAAACAATTTAATCGAGAAACGTTCGAGTTGCAAATGCAGATGGGACTTTCATTTATGAATAGGTGGAAGAAATATTACTCAAGAACAGGACATTGAAAATGTTAGACATAAGAAAAATACTTTTGCTATGATGACTAACCAGTCAGGTCAGGTTAAGCCATCTATAGTTAACTTAAAACTACGGTCAAAGCGGCAGTTAATATTTTAGTTAAATTAATACATTTGACTATGGCGTAAACGTATTAGTAACATCTCCAGTGCGACAGAAGTCCATAGGTTACGGTGACCACTTCCCATCACAGATCACATACATCAACACCTGGAAGAAAAATCACATAGAAAAGCTAGAGCTATGGTAGACCCCCTGAAATCCCTCCCCTACCCAATACTAACAATCATTGCCATAAAAGAACTAAAAAAAACAATCAAAACAATCCTGGTCGTTTTCCATCATATTGCTACGAGTGGCGCTCGGTAGCGGCCGCGTTTAATTGGTCCCCGATATTTATTGTTGAGATGAACATATCAACGACCGACGGGGACATAAGTCAGCTCCCGTGCATCGACGGCACTATATTTTGTATCGAGTGGGATGATAACTGGGACAGCAATAGGTATAGAGTCGAAAAATTTACAAAATAATAGAAAAATACTCGCAGCTGTTATTATATTATTTTCTGGTATTTATAGTATACCTACATCTTACGATGAAATAGAAAATCTAGATATGATGAGAAATTTCAAAAATATTTCGTGAAATGTTTTTAATGAATTTACCTAATAATCATATAAGGGTACAACAGAGATCCCAACAGAAGTAACGGGATTTAAATCCGTGCATGCCAACTCACCGGATTGGTATTCAGCCAACTAACTTATGATCATATTCTCCATTGGTTGAAAAAATATTAAAGACCATAATTTTATTAGTCTCTTTTAAATCTATGAGGTTTTATTATATAGGCACTAAAAAGTCCAAAAAATCTAAAATCTTAATATTACGATAATTTTCGAAATCCATTTCATGATACGTACCAATACATTTACAACCAACGCGGCTCTATCACAGAACAGAGTTGTAGATAGCAATTTAACGAAGCCGCATCAGAGCGACGTCTTCATTTATATGAGAAACAAAAGCAACACGACTCGAAAGGATTACAATATCAATTTAGGAAAGTGAACCAAATGATTTATTGTTATGTAACATGTAAATATAACTGATTTGTTTCTTTTGCGAGCGCTAATTACATCGGGCAGATGAGAGGTATAGTAAATCAAGAAATAATACATATGGAGCTCAAGAGGAAGGGAGATAATTGGCTATTAGATTTGGCTTGGCTAAAGTGACTGATATAGCTCTTAGAATTATTTGCAAGTTGAAATGGCAATGGGCAGGCCACGTCACTCGTAGAACTGATAATTGATGGGGAAGAAAGGTTCTCAAGTGGCGACCACGAACCGGAAGACGTAGCGTAGGCCGGTCCCCCTCTATAGGGAACCGACGGTCTGGTTAAAACCACGAGGAGCCGATGGAGGTGAACAGCAGCTCAAAGTAGCGCAGGGGAGGCCTGTGTTTGATGAAAAGAGGGAGATACGTAATCAGGTAGTGTCGACTTTGTATAGCGCCGTCTCTATCACTTGGTACACTATATGACGTTCCGCTTCTCTAGTGCTTCGTGTGGCAGAGAGGAGCGATGCTCTACCTATACAGCCAAATCTCATCAAAATCATCATCATCATCAACAACCTGAAGACGTCCACTGCTGTGGCCTTATGGCCTCCCCCGAAGAACGCCACTTTGAGCGGCTGCTCGCCTTCTGCATCCGTCGGCTCCCCGCGGTTTTTACCAGATCATCGGTCCACCTAAGCGAGGAGCCGGCCTATGCTGCATCTTCCGGTTCCTGGTCGCCCCTCGAGAGTAAATATATTTACTAGTCTATTTAGGAAACTGAATTGATAAACAATCTCCTTCATACGAGTTGGCGAAACGGTCTAATGTACTTGTAGCACTTACTTAAAACGTTTTTAATTGATATTGTTAAAATGCTTTAACGATAACTTTTGAAAAAACTGTTTTAATTGTAAAATGGTGATGCAAATGTAATTATATGCTCTTGCGAAATAATCTGGTGTTAAATACTTAATTACGGTTTTATTTCTTTTTTATCTTTATGTTTATGCATCTTGGGGGCCGAAACAAGAATTTGGTGTCGGTGTAAGCCATAAAATTATCTAATGTTTTATTTAAATAAATGAAAATACCATTTTAATTCAATTTTTTAACATCACAAGAAACCGATTATTACCCTGTCATCACTATTTTGGGTAATGGGGCGTTTCACTCCGCACTGCGTTCACACCGCGTTGTGAATCGCCCTCTCTAAATGAATAGGCGGTTTCGCACAGCGGTGTGAATCGCCCTCTGCTATTAAAACACTTGGGCGATTCACACCGCGGTGTGAACCACCCATGTATTTATTTTCTTTTGGCTCATTCGCACCGCTATTGAAAGAAGAAAAAAACAGTGTAAAACTGTACAGGCAGGTAGAAAAACGTTAACTCATAAAAACAATGATTTAATTTTTGACTGGCCTGATAGCTCAGTTGGTAGTAGCTCTGCTTTATCTGAATTATTATTACAATAAACCACGGACATAGCTCTTAATATACTTATATCTATAATAACTATGGAAATTCAAAGATATCTATGAATCAATCAAGAGACCTCTTTTTTTAAGCT
Source organism: Ennomos quercinarius (assembly GCA_910589525.2). Lineage (NCBI taxonomy): Eukaryota > Metazoa > Arthropoda > Insecta > Lepidoptera > Geometridae > Ennomos > Ennomos quercinarius. The sequence continues at coordinate 8,337,435 of OU342505.1, read as the reverse complement.
ATCTAAATATACTTGCTATATTTATTGACATTAAGGACTTGTGTTGCCAGTAGTATTTAGTAGTAGTTGTTATTATTGTAATAGTTAGATAGGAGAATAACGGCATTTAGGCTATGGCTATAAAAAAATTTAAGAATTCTGATTTTGACTTTTAATGAACCTATTTGTAATACATTATTTGAAATTGCATTTCAATATAGGTATTAATCTTCGTCCCGAGTGACTGACAGACAACACACAACCGAAACCGCTGGACGCAGAATCGATATTTGCATGCTCTCTTCTTTTTATGGCGTAAAGATATGTACCCACTAAGAAAGGATTTTCGAAGGAGATCAAAACTAAATCAGTGTCAAAGATTGTAGGAAGAAACGTAGGCGGAATCGCGGGCCTCTAGTTTGTTAGGAAAACAATATTTACTAGACTGCATTCCGTTCAAAGTCGTTCTGATTCAACGGTATGTAATTGAAACTATTTTTGCACAGACTGCGTTAGTTTGCCGCTCTGCGCTACTGGTTTATGTTTGGTACATATTGTAAATGGAAGCGATTCAGCTATTTTACTCTAAGAGCACAAAATGAATAATACTTGGTAAGAGCCAGATAATATAACTTACCAATGTGCTATCACATTATTTATTGTAGATAAATGCTTTTACATATCATTTATCTTATTAGTTTTAACAAACTTAGTGTATAATTCACATTGTTGACTTTTAAAATCTCCAACCGAAATTTGTAGTATTATTTAGATTTAGGTACTTGCGCTTTCCATTCATGATCATTCATAATTTATCAACCAACCTGCTTTTATATCACTCTGTATTTTTTTTAAGATCTTCTTAGTTTTGGCAAGCGCAGAAGACGATGAAACTTGAAATTTAAATGTAAAATAAAATTGATAAGGCAAGAAAATCGCAAGACAAGAGGATTGCTGGGCCGAGGCTCGAGAGAGAAGCTCGTGACCTGACGAAAACAAATAAGAAAATGTATAAAAAGTAAAGTTTGAGCGGATTGCCAAAGATTACTTGTCTTGAATTGACTATCCCACAAAAAAGGCAGACACCAGAGCAGTGCGTATATTTTGTTGTGATCTAGTGGTGACGTACCGTCGTCGCTGCAGAACTATGCCTGAAACCTTATAAAACCCTATAAGGAAATGGTTGTATAACTTATCCAGACTTATCTTCACCCCAACGTTCCAAATTAGCTCTCCTCAAGCATAAATACTAAAATCCTCCATAGTCCCCGTCGTTTTCCCTACTGCAGTGCAAAAGACATTTTCATTTAATTATAGAGTCGAATTAATATCTGTTTTATATTTATTTCCTTTGATTTAAGGTAGGAACCACCCCAGGGCCCACATAGGCTGATTGGTAGTGTGGTGAAACGACCCCTCCAGGTCCTTTCAACGTTATTACGAAATGTTCAACGTTTCATTACGATAACTTCAATTGCACTGATCGTTGTCTCTTTCTAACTTGTTTTCTAATAACGCTCTCACTTATAGCTTGTCCAGTTAACAAACGAACAGTCAGTCATCGCATAGATCAGGTGGTCCGGTATGCGGGTCGTTGCACCGTCGCGTTTGGCAATACGCGACATTTCGAGCCAGTCTAGTGTAATTGGTGAAGACCTAGAATAGACCTAGGATCTAGATTATGTATTGCTTTATTACGTTTGTCGGGTACTGACGGGATATTGCGCAATGAAAGATTAGAGTATGATTTCGAAATTGAATTAATAGCAGTGCGATACTTAAGTAAGTTATGTGCAGTTTTCGATGCCAACGCTCTGTGCCTCGGAGAGCACGTTAAGCCGTCGGTCCCGGTTGTCATAAGAACATCTATGGCAATCGTTACGGGTAGTCAGACGCCTAATAGAATCTGACACCTGGTCTAACCATCCCTGTTACTGGTTCCTTATGGGTTGTGAGGTCAAATAGATGGCAGTCATTCTGGTAGCTCGCCGCTGCAGATTATATTGGGAGACGACCCTAATAACAAATGGGAAAAGGTAAAGAGGATGATGAGCAGTGTGATACTTATTACTGATATTAAATAACGATTAAATTGTTGTCATTTGTATTATGTACTTAGGCTCCTAATTAGCTGCAATTGATGGATAAAGCGTGCACAATGTAATGGTAAACTTAATGCAATGAATCGAAGCACTGTGATATTTTTATCTACATAATATATTTTGTAATGTTTCAGAATTAAGACAGTCTAAAAATTTAATTATTTCAAGACAATTAGTTGGTCAATATTGTATTATATATATCATATATTATACAATATAAGTAGACAAAGTTTTGTCACATCAAAAGAAAACTTAGCAGAATACATTTTTAATGCATTACTTGCTCATCGGAATACTGTAGATAAATCTAAAGCTGGACGTTGAATCAGCCAGCATCGAAACACATTACATTGATCAATGATTCAATATATGGATTCCAAAATAAAACGATTTCTCCATTAGCACAGCATCCAAAACAAACCCACCAGGCCATCACGGACAATACCCATTTCAGGAGCCAAACTTTTAAAAGCTTTCGATCATGCGGCACTTTCAAAAGACTTTTAAAAGAACAATATCTCTTTTGACTCACGAACGCAATCAACGGTCACGGAACGAGGACGGGTAAGATAAACTTTATAAAGACTTAAAAGAATACAGGCCATAAAAAAATGCGCATAATTAATATTGCTGCGAAGGCTACCAGACAGCAGAAAAATAGATTTTATCACATCGATTTTTATGAAACTACATCTACATTAAAAGCCTAAAATTTTTATTGCATTCTAATAGCTTTTTTACGGTTCGGATTATTCTTTGTTGAAACCTCGCCGCGTGGGTGTAAGTCTACACAAGTAGGTACACAATCAGATCTAGATTATTTGTAAAGTTAGTTAGTTAGTTCTATCAAAAGGTTAAACGCTGAACAAAAGAGTACATAATATAGGATGTCTCAGTAAGAATGCACTTTTTCATTTAAAAAAAAACGCGTATTTTTTTAAATAGTTGTGATTTTTTTATTATATTGTAAAGAAGACGTGTTCTTATTAAGTATGGAATAAAATATCCGTCAAATGGCCCCCACGGCTCTGATGACAGGCCATTACTCTTTTCATGACATTTTCCATGACTTTTTCACAGAGATGTGGCTGTATCTCACCGATGACGCGTTGGATCTCGAATTCGAGCTCAGGTATTGTTTCTGGTTTATTACAAAACACGTTATGTATAGCGGTCACAACAATATTGCCTAGAACTTTTATTTAATTCTAACAGCCTTAACAATATAACTAAACAATTTAATCGTATCGCGTCCAAGTGTTAAATTGAGGCGATTGTCATGCTGATTGCCCGGTGGCTGTCTTCTAAAGAACTCTGCATCCTTTAATTGCATTCAGTGCTCACTGACTCATACATAAACTGTGAGTTTGAAATATAGTATCTGCCGTCTCGGACGTAGAAACTGTGGTGTAAGTTATGGCGCAAGTGATAGTAGCTGTGTTCTGTGGTCAGGACGGGAGCTTGCGTGATCAGCCTGACACGCCATTAATAACTGACTGACCGCTTTGTCTTAGATTAGAAACACGATTTGCTAAACAGAGATAAAATATGGTCGTCTGAAAAACAAATGAAACAAGGTGACTCTTGCATTCAAATTTGCAGTAAGTATATTTTTTAAAGCAATATGTACCACTCGTAAGTCCATAACTCACGTAGTAACCATCTACTTAGTAACGGTGGTACTCATTTTGCCATAAAATATGCTAACACAAAGGACGTAATGATCTCCCAAAGGAACTAGGGGACACAGGAACAGGGGACACTGGGGCAAATATAGACAATGGAACGAAATTACTCCCGGCCAATTGAGTCGATGTAAACTTGATCCCCCTTATTGTGTCCGTAGTTGATACGCAGGAAGCTGGAAAGGGTTTGATACTTGGTATTAAGTACTTGGTAGTAGGTATTTTTTTTACTTTTGGGAAATTAGTTCTTAGCAATGAATGTAACTCAACAATATAATAAAATTGTTTCGTAAAAGTCCAGTCTTATTAAAAACATGTCTTATTTGTTAAGGGTAAAAGAAAAGCCTGCTGGGAATTCATAAATCATACTTTCTGTAAGTTTCTTGGTCATCATCATCATCAACAGCCTAAAGACGTCCACTGCTGAACATAGACCACCCCCAGAAAGCGCCACTTTGAGCAGCTACTCGCCTCCTGCATCCATCGGCTCCCCACGGCTTTTACCAGATCGTCGGTCCACCGAGTGGGAGGCCAGCCTACGCTACATCTTCCGGTTCGTGGTCGCCACTCGAGAACCTTTCGCAGGAGAACTAAAGTGATCGATATAGCTCTTAGAATAAGCAAGTTGAAATGGCAATGGGCAGGCCACATTGCTTGTAGAACTGAGAACCCATGGGGAAGAAAGGTTCTCGAGTGGCGACCACGAATAATAAAGCAAACTAAAATAATAATTATAAGTACTCAATCTAATTTTTAATACAGCAAGTATCAAAAACCCTTGCTCTCACTACATAAGTGCGATACTCGTCAATTTGTTCGCGTCGACGCGGTCCTATTTAGTACACCGTTTGTTCCGTGAGACTCTTCCCTCCTCTAATGATGGTATTGTGTCATCAATAAATTGGATTGATTTATGTAAACAGAACCTCTCTCCTACTGAAAGAAGGTTCTTGTCCCAGCAGTGGGAATGTGTTGGCCCGATGATGATTTATCGGGTTACTCCCCGAATACCACAATCCCTGACGCCCCCTTCTCAAATTCTTATTAAGTAACTCATCATCAACAGCCAAAAGACTTCCACTGCTGAACATAGGCCTCCCTTAGAGAGCGCCACTTTAAGCGGATACTCGCCTCCTGCATCCATCGGCTCCCCGCGGCTTTCACCAGATTGTCGGTCTACCGAGTGGGGGGCCAGCCTACGCTGCGTCTTCCGGTTCCTAGTCGCTACTCGACAATTTTTCTTCCCCATCGGTTCTCAGTACTACGAGTGACGTGACCTGCCCATTGCCATTTCATCTTGCTAAATCTAAAAGCTATATCGAGCACTTTTGTTTTCCTGCGGATCTCCTCGTTCCGGAGCTTATCCTGCAGCGAAACACCGAGCATAGCTCTCTCCATAGCTCGTTCCGCGACTTTGAGCTTACTAATGAAGCCAACAGTAAGAGACCATGTCTCAGATCCATAAGTCATCACTGGCAGATTGAGAACCTTCTAGGTAGTAACCTATCCGTCAATAGTATTACCGATTTCAACTCATAGTTATTTCTTTACACAGTTGTCGGACTAAAATATTTATATTTACCTCGATGGTTCAACCAAGTTGCATTGGCCGTGGTCGCGAGTAGACTATGGATGATATATTTATGTGTCATACTATGATTATCTATATAATATGTGTCATATTTCTATGGCAGTATTTAGCAATTATGATAAAATCATAGCAATTTGACTTCTACCCACAATTTATCTGTCCTATCAGTTAATAACATGTTAAAGCAGGAAAAGTAACAGTTTTCACTCTATCACACCTTGTCCAGATACTGTGATTACAGTATTACAACCGTTTATAAGGATATATCTCTCATATGTGCGTAATTTCACTTCTGGCTATTAGCTATGTTTGAGTACAGTCGTAGCCACCAGTGGCACACAACTTTTACCTACACACTTAGCATTTTGGTTAAAGAAACTTTTACACAATTCACACTATAGTAAAATGTTATATTTAACGGAAAAACAACAACAAAAAGGTAGTAGATAATGAAGACGAATCAATTTCAAACAGGATAACACTTGCTTTTACGCGTTCAAATTAAAAAGCTTACATAGTTGTAAAGATTATCCCCCTTACTAATAAACACTGTATAACAGTGGATTAGTTCCGTGTTCTATCTTGTTTTATCTTTGCCCGTTTCAAATTTGATAGAGAGAAACAAAACACTAAATAAAAATTCTTCCGCTCCACAGTATTTATTAGTAAGAGGGTCATGCTTTAAGCAGCCAGCAACATATTGTACCGAGAACCGAATTACCCACGATAACCCGTTGCAAAAGCTGCTCGTCATTCAAATTGTTCCTTTACAATAAAATTTTCCTGAAGGTTACATCATAGTCGTTTTACTTATAAATTATACTTACTTGTGACTAACTATCATCATCATCAAGGTCGTCTAGGTTCTGTTGATGACAGAGGTGGTTAGTAGTATCTACTGGAGTATATTAGAGACGTCTACATGGTGCAAGATGTGAGCTTCTGCTAAAGGGTTCTCCTTAGAGGTAGTTCAGGCTTCGGAGTTTGGATGCATGTCATGGGCTCATACTCCGGAGGCGTCGGGTTTAATTTCCGCGGCAGTACAAGTATTTGGTTTGAGTCAAGGTGTTGTGTGATCATGGTCCCCGTAATTTCTGGGTCCCTACAGGGAATCCTAGTTAGGGTCCAGGTTCTATTAGATGTGATCATTGGGCGGTTATATATTTATTAATTTATGGAATGTAGCGGTGCAGCAAATCCAAATTATTGCTATAGTAGGTATTCTATTTGATGAATACACTTTTTATCCGACTGTACAAGTAAGTAACGTGTCACATAATCCAGTTTTCTATTTAAATGTTACTTTCCAATCTCCTCATTTGTCTACTAGGTCTGAGTCGCCGTTCGTTTCCAATTGTGACAGTTTATTCTATTAAGTATGTATAGTGTCTTCATATGGATGATTTTATTTGAATAATCTATTAGATAAAGATCTTGTGGAGTAACATTTTCAATTTATAATGGGGACTTTTAGCCGGTTATACTCGTTAAATCTAATCTAGTCATGGTGTACATCTGAGTTATGGACATACAGAACTTTTTAGGAAGTCGATTATTATCATTAGCTACTATAACTGTCATCAGCTGGTTCTTATAAAATGATGTTATGAAATCATAAATTTAGTTTATTCATAGTTACTATTTAAAATTCTAAAATTCCGACTTTGCGGTATGGTCAATTAAAAAAACATACCCCAAATTTTTGGAGGAACTTCGAATGAAAACTTTAATTTCGGATGTAAAAGTTCGAATATTTGGATGAACGAAACTCGCTCAAACTTCTCCCTGACACAGATCTCCTGGAGTTCATCCCAAATGCCGCACTTTTATTTATTGAAAACTTTATTCTACAAGAGGTGGTACGATTTCCACCCACATATTTTCATTTCCAATGCCTATACAGAATTACATATAACCTTCTTACAGCTTCACTCCAATTGTCGACACAGCTGTATATTTCAGCTCCACTAATGAACCTACACTTTCGATCTCACTATTAACCAGCAGCGACATGATAAATCCCTAAGATTGACAATCACCGCAGTTGAAACAAGGCTTTACAGCGTTAACACAATTGCTGGTACTAATTTACCTCGCGGTGCCTTATACAGTGTGGTGAGTGCTAAGAATCCCCACTTGATAGGCGTTTGTATGAGTGTAAGTTAAGTGTGCGCCGGCTTTGACGAACGCGAGTTGACACCAAATAGGGCTGCGTGGTGAAAAATTTGCTCTTCAACCCTCGTAATTGGGTGTCGCGTTGTTTTAGGTAAGGGGATTACAGTTAGGGAGTTTGGCGAACCAAGTTGGCTTGCGTAGCAACTCGTCACGACTTACAAATTTACTGGTCATCAAGGTGGAAGATAAGTAGATGTCAGCATTATATGTATGCATCTAAAAGCTTGCTCTTATCGGTCTTGCGCTTCGCTATTGCCATGCAAATTATGAGACAGTTGACGCAGTAAATTCCAGAATATTGTTTGCAAATTGGCCGGAGTAGGTGATTATATAATTGAAAATTGCGTTATACAGCGCAGAGAAACTTTAATGCAAACCTTGTCTTATATTGTTCATCAACTTTTGCTTTTGTAGTGACATAATTCCCTTCCACCCCAGTTTACCTAAAAGAACGTTTCAAATTTTTTCACCAATCCCACTCCCGCTCCTTACGTAGTTCTGATAACCTGTTACTTAAACCTCCCATCCACACGTCACAATTCTATCACAAATCCTTTTCCGTACAGGCTGTTATGCTGTGGAATGAGCTCCCGGTGTCAATCAGGCAAGCAAAATCATTGACAATATTTAAAACTATGTTGAAGACACATTACCTCTCCAACTACAGCTAGTATTATGATAATATTTATGTAAGTATATTTATTTATTTAATAGTAAGTAAGTTTATGCTATGTGTCATAAAAGTTGAGGTAAGTTTATGCTATGTATATGCTATTTATAGTATGTATGTGTATTCGTAATTTATGATTATATAGATAGTAAGTATTTAGTGTCATACTCCGTAAGTGTCCGTATCTCTCGTAATCCGTATATTTACTGTGCACCTCTGGCCTCTCTAGTTTATCTGTATTTCTGTCCATTCAAAGGTTGTCTGGAAGAGATCGCTTTAAGCGATAAGACCGCCCATTGTACTACCTTTTGGAAATATTTTTGTTTGTTAGGTACTTACTTGTGTAGTATCTTTTGTGTATAGTTATTTTGGTGTGCAATAAAGTATTATTCTATTCTATTCTATTCTAATTGCCTGCCTGGAAATTTGCCATTCAGTGCCACAATATAAATTCAACCAACATAACTTCAGTATTTTAGTGAAGTTATGTTGTTTTGTCACAGTTGGTTGGATCATAAACATATTTTAATAAATGGTTAATTAATAAATGTTGTGAGGCTGAAGGGACTGACTGAACTAATGCCAGTATCACTACAAGCACTTTAAATAAATATGTATCCGACTGTTACTCACGAATAGTGTGTCAATTTCTCGACCAGGTTTCGAGCATATCCGATGCTCATGATCACACTCATGAGAATTTTAATACTACAAGCACTACTGTGTTCCGGTTTGAAGGACATTGTAGCTAGTGAAATTACTGGGCAAATGAGACTTAAGAACTGTCTCACAGTCTAGAAATCTTTTTTAGATTGTGTGATGTCTCAGGATGACGTGCGCAGTGCGCAGTGTCACGCGAAACTTTAATTTAGATTTCCGAGTGACACTGCAATCTGTAATGGGAAGCCGTGACGCTTGACACCAGGTGAACGACTAGCTCGTCATGTCATTCGTTTACGTAAAAAAAACTATGTCTGAGTATCAAAATAACCAGGCCAACTCGTTCAGTCAACGGCTTACCTACCTTATCGTCCGTGTGTCTAACATTAAAACAGGGTTGTCACTGATTTGTTGTCTCAACGTTTCTTTTAACGTTGATGCTGATTGGGATGTATGAGGTGTTTGTGCGTACATTTTTGTATTCTTTTTGTCGCTAATGAGTGTTTGTTAGGGTTGTCGATGAAGGTTTATTGAAATTTCGAAACTTGCGCTTCTAGAATTCTAGATAATGATGTGATCAAGGTCAATTTATCGTTATTTGCAACCTGTTTAATATAAGTTGGTGATGCACGACCCAAATAGTGTTTCTGTTAAATATAGTAGTACTTATACCATGATGATAACAAGATAACTAATTGTAAAAGTTGCAATATAATGGCGTGGCCTGACCTGACGCACTAATTCGACCGCATCATCACTTCCCATCAGGTGAGATTGTGGTCAAACGCTAGCCTAGTCAAATATATAAAAAAAAAAAAAAAAATTGATTGTGACTGGCCTGTTAGCTCAGTTGGTAGTAGCTCTGCCTTCTGAACTATGGGTTCGATTCCTACTTAGGACAAACATTTGTGTGATGAGCATAGGTGTTTGTTCTGTGTCTGGGTGTTATATTGTATTCTATGGTTGCATTTACGAACAATAAGTATCTAAGTATTGTATCAGTATGTTGTTATCTGGTTCCCATAGTACAAGCTATGCATAGTTTGGGGCTAGACTGTGTGAAACTTCCACACATATATTTTTTGTAATGATAATATCTACTGTAAAAAAGGATAATTACATCAGTTTTCTACTAGCTAAGCACCTTCTAGTTGTAGTAGAGCCTATGTTTAACGGTGGACGAAGGTGGGTTTATCGGCTGATGAAGTGTGCGTCTTCTGCTTGGTTTACGTTGTAAACTTTGATAAAAACAAACGCACTGCAACGGGCAAAAAAAGCAACATATTCCAACAGAGATTTATCATAAAAGGTATTTTTAAAAGGGCAGCATTAAATATGTATTAAATAGTCCAGTTTTATATCTAGGCTTTAAGAACTGGTCTGAGGCAGACTTAAAGTAGGATTAAAGTGACGAGATAATGGACAGTCCCTGTCCCTTTTTAATTTGCTGGACTTAAGATAATAATTCTACCGCAAAGTAGTACATAAATGTGTTAACTAAAGAAAAGAAAATGGTATTTATTAGTCATCCTAAAATATGTGGGAGTTAGTTCTCTTCGATTAACTGGTTAAAAGACATTTTAAGAAAATCTATGAAAAGTTGTTATTATCAGCCAATTTCAGTCCACTTTTTTACACAGGCCTCTCCCAAGTTACGCTACTGGTCACAAATTTATTTAGTTTATTTCTTCATAATCTAGTCAATAGAATTATATCAGCTCTTCTACGTATAATCATCGCTCCATCAAGCAACAGGGGGTCCTACTTTATAGGTACTATTCTAGTTCGTGGTCTCAACTCAAATAACGTTTTTTCGACCACGCTGACTACTAAGTGCAAGTGCAATTGCAGTAGAATTTGGCATAATATACCAAGTGGTTTATGCAAAATTCCAAGTCATCGTCACCAACCTGACGACGCCCTCTGCTGAACATAGGTCTCCTCCATAGAACGCCACTTTAAGCATCTGCTTGCCTCCTGCATCCATCAGCTCTGCAATTCAGACCAGGTCGTCGGTCTACCTAGTGAGGGCCCCAACGAACAGAAAGGTGCAGGAAGACACAGACCTTTCTTCACTATCGGTTGTCGGTTCTGCGAGCAATAGCCGTACCGCCTGCCCACTGCCACAAAAAACTGCAAATTCCAAGCATATCTGAGAACATAAATCAGGGTTCAATTATTGATTTTAAATATGGAATATTTTCTTCATGCTTAATCTTATCTCCTTGAACCTTGAAAACAACAAAATCGTTGCTTAGTGCGCGGCATTTGCCATCAGCATCTCAACCACGCTGGTCACTCAGGTTTTGCTAGATTCAAACAGATTAAACTGCTAGTCCTCATTTTAACACGATCGATCGTGCAGTTTCACACAAGCCGCAGGAAGCCACGTCAGCCGTATGACCGATATGTTCCGGCCACGGTTGAGTTGAGCTGTTGACCTGCCATGACGTATCTTAGATAGAAATAGTGTTCAAATGTTATCAGTTGTAAGTAAATGGCGTTAATTTGCTATGTATTTACTTTGTATAAAGCAGAGCGAGTCTGGCTCAGCGGTAGCCTGGGCGACTTTCAAATCGACCGACGCACCCTGGGTTGAATCCCGCTCTGTCCTGCACCAATGACTTGTCAAGTATACATGTGCGGAATTTACATTATTTATTTATTTATTTTATTTTATTTCGCTCTTACGATGGTGAACGAAAATTTGCGAAAATCTATTCTCTATGAAATGAAAACGAAACCGCGGGAACGCGAAATTTTAGAGTATAGACTAAACATAGAGACAACTTGACATTGTGTCAAGCGCACCACTTTTTTAGACACTTTTTATATTACGTGGGCACTTTGATGTGAATGAGTCTGACAGATTTGTATAGAAAAAACAAATGACTCGAGTCGAAAAAAATGGTACGGTGCGTATCGCAAGCGTAGCTAATTAATTACTATATTATTATATTTGTTTCTTTCCTTCGCTACTGACGTAGCGATACGTGTGAGCAGTAGAAATATAATATCGTTTTGATGATCTCTCTATGCTTTAGTGTAAGTATACTCTAAGCGCGAAATAAATGTGGAATTGACGCGATTTGAACTGTCAAAAATCATAATGTTCCACTGAGACGCGTTCCGATACATTAACACGTTAAAAGTTACCACCACTTATGTGTCAATATTTATTCAAAATAAAAATAACTTTATTGTAAAGTGAAGGTATTTTTAAGGCTGTGATTTGAACAAGACACGATAACGACGTGGTTTCGTATCGTGTGGAATCTGTGTTGTCATAGAGAATTGGGGCCCAGGTTAGCTGAAAGAGAATGCTTTCTTAGCATTAAGTTCGTTTATGTACCGACATTAATTTGTTGTTTGTGCAATAAAGCATTTACTATCTATCTATGCTTACAGAATACAACAAAAATAATAGTATCCAGATCCATACAAGCGGATCCAATTTTCTCGAGTGGCATAGACCTAACAAAGTTATAAACTAGACAGAGGCATGCTAACCGATTTGCCAGCTCATCTTCATACGTTACAGAGCAGCCATTGTATATCATTGTCTACTCTAGTACGAAAATAAACAAGAGAAAGCTTTAGACTAGGGTTGTCGAGTCTATGGTCAAAGTACCTCTTAGTACTATGTTTGGTATTTACTAGCAAGTGCAACTACTAGCAACGCTATGGCCCTCATCATCATCATCATCATCATCATCATCAACAGCCTTAAGATGTCCACAAAACATAGGTCTCCCCCAGAGAGCGCCACTTTGAGCGGCTGCTCGCCTCCTGTATCCATCGGCTCCCCCAGTTTTAACCAAATCGTCACCCACGGTACCCATCACATTGGAAGAGACGGGGTAGTCCTATTTGCACACCGGGAGCACACGGTTCGCGACACTTACCAAATAACAAGTGCGAGTCGGACCCGCGCACGAAGGGTTCCGCACCATTATTTATCCCTGCCATCTAGTGTTGAGTAGCAGTGTTATTTAAAGCAGTGCCACCTATAACTCATCTGGTAAACAAGCAACATTATCTATCCCTGCCATCTAGTGTTGAGTAGCAGTACTATTTAAAGTACCGCCATTTATGATTCCTCTGATAAACGAGCAAAAAAATCACATTTGTTGTATGGGACCCTCCTTAAATATTTAAGGGGGCACTAAAAAAACAAATGATGATTTAGGGAGATGATGTATTTCAACTGTCTAAATATCACGGTTCATGAGATACAGCCTGGTGACAGATGGACAGACAGACAGACAGACAGGCAGACAGACAGCGGAGCCTTAGTGATACCGTTTCACCCTTTGGGTACGGAACCCTAAAAAACAATCACGTGAACCCTCATCTGGGTCATCAGTAAATTCTTCAATTACGTAAGGATTGTATGTGGCGCGAATAATGTGTGTATTCACCAAACGCAGGCCTTTTGATTCACTGTCGTAGCCGGCTGTGACGTCACTTAATCAAGTTCATAAACAAGTCACCCAACTCATCACCCAGGTGCCGTTTGTGTGACATTGTGATCGAGTTGGTTATCGTGATCACTGTGGTTTCAGAATCGCAGATAGAAGTTATTGATACGAAGAAGAAGTTAAGAAGAAGAAGTTAAGAAGAAGAAGAAGTTAGTTGAGAAGTTATTGTTGTTGGTGTTTGAAGTTGTTGGTTGTTAGTTGTTGTTCGTGCTAGCACGCTTCGAATTTACAACCTCAGTTGCAAATATTGGCGCATTTAAAACTACATCAAATAGGAGACTATTAATACTAGAAGCTTACAAAGAATTGTATTGGGTTCGACAAACACAGTCATACAAAAAAGAGTGAATGCTACGGTAAATAGTCTACGAAATGCTTCGATCAGGGTTGATCGAAGACGAAATGCTACACAAAGCGCTCTTCACTAATATACTCATTCAAACTCAGATAGTAGATAAAGCAACCAAAATACAATAGCATTTTTAAAGCAGCAATGCGCTCAACTTGTTCAACTTTACTCAATGACTTTGATACTGTTCTAAGTTAAGTTCTAAGTTAAATTGAACGGTTACATTGCGATCCTTGTTGTTTCGGCCTATTAGTGCAAGGGAGGCAACATAAAATTTAACTTAGAACTTCACACTGCAAAACTAGCTTCAAAATAAAGTATTTGCGGTCTATAATCTAATTTAACTGAATTCCCCAGATATAACTAAAATAACATAACGGAGTTGCCTTAACTATATAAATAGTCCAGCTATTGGTAACCATGCAGTACATTCTAAATTCGTGAAATAATAGACGTGGCATATGTAAATGTCCGTTCGGATCTCCATACATCGATCTCCGACGTTGCCCGATACTGTGAAAGGGGCACGACATTGTGATTTTCCAATATACCACGATATTTGAAAAAGTATATAGAAAAAATAAGTAAACTTACAGCACATAGTAAAAAAAAAGCACCTGAAGATAAGAACAAAGAAAAAACACCTGAATTAAAAAAAAACTTAGATCATTGAAGAAAACTGCTAAGTCAGCTTTCATCAACCTCATAATCGACTCATTAAATAGGAGCTACAAAATCACAGATAAGGTACTTACGTAGATACACATACGCACGTTAAACTTAAAAAAGATAGGTTAAAAAGCACTAGATTTGTACATAAACTGGTTTAAATAGCAGTCTACTAATGGAACACGCTTACCAGGAATTATAACTTTTAAACTTGAAGACTCATAGCAGGAAATGATTCATCTTCAAGTCGACCTCATCTTCACTTTCCTTCAGGTGAAATGTAGTTAAACGCAAATCTAAATTCGTGGATCCCCTATTTGTCTCGTGCATTGCGACATTTGTGAAGATATAAAGTAATAGATTTTTCGTAAGTAAATTTACTTACGAAAAATCTGACTAAACTATGGCCTCATGAATACATTACAAATGTTCAACTAACATGTCATATTAATCCGAACAAATTTTCATACATAAAAACAGGATTGAATGAAAAAAACTTTGATTCTGTTGTATTTACAACATCTTATTTGGATGAATATAATAAATAGTATTTTAGGTATTTTTAGGTACAGGGCTCTTAAATGTAAAAAAAAAACTTAAATTTGCTGTTTGCATGATAAAAATTGTAGCATGTCTGACGCGTGTTAGAACCGTAATCAATATCGCCGTACAATGGAAACGCCCCAACATTGTATGTGGGAATGTCCCCAGCAACGTCTTCTCAACTTGTTTTGAATAAGGCACGCCGGTGGTCAGATCTGGTCTAGTTTTTGTTATCTGCTCAATTTGGCTTGTCTTTGTACCTCTTATTTCCTAGGTTGCATCTCGGCTGTGGCTTGTGGAAGCGGAGACCTGAACATTATTTATAAGGGCGTGCAGTTTTTGTATGACAATTGCGTAGAACTATTTGTGATGCGTTAAATGCGAAGTGTACAATCATTTGTTTCATACATTGTAGCTAATGGCAAACGTAATAGTTTACAAAAATGTGATGCTTGCAAACAATGCCTGCGTTCTGTTTGTGCTTTACCGTAGCAAAATAGGTTACCGCTAAGTGGGTTTTTCGTGCGCACTTTATGCCACCGTTCTCCGGTACAATGTTTTTTTTTTTATATTTAAATAACCCCGCATTTGACTGCAATCTCACCTGATGGAAGTGATAACGTGATCTACGATGGTACATGTCTGCCTAGAATATACCTATTCACTCGTGACTTGAAGAGCTCCAGGTGGTACTTATCGGGAAGCAAAGACGCTGGTAAAGTGTTTAATTCCTTCGCTGCTCGGATTATAAATGCTGAGTCAAACCAAGCGGTTTCCATGTGAGAATTAAAGGCATATTACTCGGCTATTTGATAATGGATAGCATTATCTACAAGCTTGCATGATGGTGACGAATAATCTTCGACCCTTATTTAAAGAAACACAAAAAAAACGTTTATTTAAATAGAACATTTACAAGTTATAATTAGATTAACTATAATATATAACTATACCTACCTGAAAACTAAAAATTGATAAGACTAGGATGTAAACCAAACATTATAAAGCCCGTTGATAGCTCGTGAACATAATTTCTCGTACACACACGACTCACCTGCGCGGGCAGGGGGCGAGGTAACAAAACGAGACAAAGTCATGCGGAATTACAAAGAACAGAGCAGGATGGAACAAAAGACATCAACGGGTTCCCGTGATTTATAAGAAATTCATAGTATTTATTAGAAATTAGTGGTTGAAATACACCACTAATTTTCGTGTGAGGGGAAGTTGTATCATTGGTCAAACTGGATTTATAGTCAATGATGTAAACCTTAAAACCCGTTGGTGGTGTGAAAAGTACCCAAAATGAAGAATTACCACGTTGAATAGCAATGCAAAATAATAGCCAGCAGTTTGCTCACCTGACGCCTCCACCAAACGTTTGGCCAAGTCCCTGTTTGTTTCCACGGCGGCCGGCTCCCGCAGACTATGGTCTCCAGATGGCCTAGCATGCGCACCACGAAAAAACTTGTCGTCGCTGTGAGAGTGTAGGCGCTACCATAGTCTTGTACCGATCATAAAATGTCGAGAAAATTTAGACGCGGTGCGCATGCTAGCCGGGCAGGTCTCCACCCGTAACGGCACAAATAGGTCCCTATTCAGGAGTACTTGTGCCGTTTTAGGCTTTGATGGCAGCTGAGCCAGTTTGAATAGTGCTCAAAGGAAGACGGGACAGAGCCAAGCATTAGTGTCTTAAGTGTCTACACACGGTTGCATCCCACACTGGAGGTGGTTCCATCTACCAAGGGATGAAGGTCACCCCGTCGTCATAAATAAAATAATTTACTAATTAATATTAGATACATTGGTATTTCTGAACAAAATCAACCTCAATTCCAAAACATCGTTTGGTCTTACATTCCATGTTAAGGATGTAGGTAGGTAGAACCACTTTTATACACCTTGCATTGATTATATTAACCCACAGATTTCAATAATCACAAATAAATCTAAGCGAAGACATCTTAATTATGTTATCAAAGAAAAAAATGTGTTTCCTATGAGCATTTTGTCGGCTATGTTTCAACAGAAGTCATTAAAAACACGTATCTAAATATCTTACGAAATCTATCGTATGTAGAAGTAATGTGTGTAATTAATTTTGTTTTAAATTCAACAAAAAATTCAAGGCATTCGCAAGTTCAGTCTGTTGAACAGATGACGATATTTATGCAGAGATGTTAATACCGCTTTCGGAGCAACCTAACCAAATTACAAAATAAAGAAGATCCATTGTATTTTCTCTGGTCTCTTTAACTGTTGGCCTTGTTAGTAAGCTCAAAGTTGTGCAACGAGCTATGGAGCTATGCTCGGTGTTTCCCTGCGAGATAAGATCCGAACTAAAATTACCGATATAGCTCTCAGAATTAGCAAGTTGAAATGGCAAATTGGCAGGCCACATAAAACTGACAACCGATGGGGAAGAAACGTTCTCGAGTGGCGACCACGAACTGGAAAACGCAGACGAACCCCACTAGATGGACCGATGATCTGGTGAAAACCGCAAGGTAGCCGATGAATGCAGCCGCTCAAAATGGCGCTCTGTAGGGAGGCCTATGTTTAGCAATGGACGGCTGATGATGATGGTTATGTTTTTATTTATGGCATCAATGCTTAGCCAGAAGGGCTAGACTGGTCCGGTGATCCTAGCGCATCCGAAACAACGGCTGCTATAGGATCATCCGGGTCGCTCAAGACGTGTCTTGGGCGGCGACGACGGGGTGGCCGTTGAATGCAAGTCTTAGCGTAGCGTTATATACTCTTTGGATGCAAGAGGCATGCAACAGCTCAGGGTGCTCTATGGGTCTATGTTCAACAGGGATGTCTTCAGTTTGGGCATAGAAAAGTTCTTCTGACTTTTTATTTAACACATTACAGACTAGTAAGTTCTATTAGCACCCCACTACAACTGTCATGCTGAAATAATTGATTTCAAAAGTTTTAATTTCTTTGTGACAGCTCTATAAACTTCCAACCAAGTAACATTGTTTCGGGTTAACTCGTCCGTAATGATCATTTTTTCATCAGATCTCATCTGACATCGGTGTTTATTTATCAAACCCTCCACCTTACGTTTATAAGCCGGCCAATTTAATAATGAAACGATTATTCAGAGTTTATCGCGTCGGCATCTCACCCGAGGCGCTGTTTACTGTTACGCATCGGAATATAAAAGGCTTGTCAAAATTCTTTCTTTATCGGTGGGTTGGAATGAGGGAATCGGGCTGACTTGGACCTGACGCTGAAGATTGTACTCAAATTTACATAATTTCTTGATACATTTTACAAGTGTAGTATTTGAAAGCCAAATTAAACTGGATATTTATGGTTGATGTAACAATATTTGGCAAATCGCTTACTAGATGGTTGGACTGTTCTGCTATTATAAGCAGCCGTGAATTTTAACATCCAGCAAACAACCAGCTCGTCAAGTCTTTTCAATCACATTAAAAATGATAAACCAACATGATAGGTAGATCATAATTATTCAGGATATGTAGAACCGATACTTAATGTAGATGATGGTGACAATATTCGCAACGAAAATGTGTACTACTTTTGCGTAGTGACTACATGGTTTTTCCTTTACTTTTTTACAATTGCCTTTACACTGAAATAATGATGTCCAAGAGCGTATTAATGTCCAAAATATAAAAACTCCCATTCGGAAAACCGTCCAAGTATAGAGGCTTCCAACTGAAACACTCCTTTACTTAAACTGACAATTCCAGTGTTGCTTGTGAATTACCAAACAAGTTTGTGACGATTATTGCTGAAAGTGGCACTAAACTTTCAAATACAAAAATGTAAACCTTTCAGAGAAGTTAAAAGCTTCCACTAATTATTCATCATCATCATCATCATCATCAGCCTGAAGACGTCTACTGCTGAACATAGGCCTCCCCACTGGGTGGTTGCCACTTGAGTACCTTTCTTCCCCGTCGGTTGTCAGTTCTACGAGCGATGTGGCCTGCCCATTGCCATTTCAACAACACTACACTAATCACTAATGAGTAATGCTAATGACATAAAGGCAAATCTACTGCAGAGCCGTAATATTATCCAAGACAGAAGCTACTGATACTTGTTCTAGACTAAATAATAAATAATACGAGTTACATAACAGGTTTCATTAAGGCGGTACTAAATCAGGCTACCTGAGATGCGCTGGCGCAATGCAACATTATGGCGTACAGACAGCAGAAATGTCATGACGATTTTTTATTGAACTTATCGAAACTTCTATATAACGAATCTTCTATAGAATTTAAATTAAAATAGAAAATAAATGGTAGTGTAAGGCAACAGAGACCATTTTTATTAATTCTAATTTTCAGGTTTCATGTTTTTTGTTGACTTTTACAACTTTTTTTAGTTTGTAGTAGACTTTGAAAAACAAGTGCTGCGTATATTACAAACATTTACCTAATATATTTTTTATTTTTTTAGTCATTATATTTTGTGTTAGGAATTATTAATCTTATGCTATTTAAGTTGTTGAGAATAAATACCCTCCTTAAAAAAATCCAAGACGAAATATCATGAACTTCATAATTTTTAATTCGATTAGGTTATGATATAATTTATGTAATGTGCCATATTTCTGGTTGACTGATTAAAATCTCAGTCAAACATCTAAAAACAAAATTTCTCTAGAACGGAGGAAATTTGATCCACTCGCTTTTAACGACAAACTTCCTTTATTACCGCAATTAATACGCCTAAGATATTCTCTCTGTGGTCTTGCAGGAGTAATCAACAACTCGTTATTGTAATCTTGTTAGAACTTACTCTATACTGATCCTTTAGAAAGTTACAGAGTTTAAAATGCTTTCATTTAAGTCATAAAGTACAGTCAATTTTATTATGTGCTATTAGAGATTTTAAATGGTTTCAATTTTTTAAATCAATAACAGCAAGTCTATTAAAAATTATTTATTGAAAAAAAGCCGTAACTTATTTGAGCAATAATAGATCACGTGATGCGATACATAGATAGACATATATAGATAGATAAATTCTTTATTAAAACACCACATCACAATGAATTAAAAACTGAACAAACTTATTGATAGTGTAACTATAGGCGGTCTTATCCTTCAAAGCGATCTCTTCCAGACAACCTTATACTGAACTGTACCGTCGTAGTGTACCGATTTGTACCGTCTTGTCTCGAACCGTCTTGTCCCGTCCCACCCCGTCCCGTCTCGTCCATTCTCTTTTCGTCCCGTTCCGTACCGTACTGTACCGCAAGCGTGGTGATAATGTTAAACCCTCCTCAAGTTGGTGGCCTCGAGGATCGGGTAGGTACTCAGGCAATAACCCATGAAAAGCATCCAAAGTGGCAATTTATGTGGTAGGCCTAATGTGTTCAGCAGCAGGCGTATTCCGGCTGTTGATATGATTATGCACATACTGAACATAATTATTATTGCAAAAACGATTGCGCTTGCGAGGTCTACCGTTCGCAGAGCTACTAGCTGTATTGTTATCATAGAAGGCACACATGAAGCTAGTGCCTAGGTTGATGGTGGCAGGCGATCCCATTCAAGTGATATAAAATAAGATTCACTTTATTTTGCTAAATAAACTCAAAGGAGAGAAAGCAACTTTGGGTGGCAGGACTTTTCTGCAAAGTTCGTCGTAGGTACCACCGCTTTGCCAGTTATTCTGCCGCCAAGCAGTAGTGTGCAAGCACTACTGTGTTCCGGTTTGAAGGGCATTGTAGCTAATAAAACTACTGGGCAAATGAGACTTAAGAACTGATCTCACAGTCTAGAAGTCTTTTCAGACTGTGTGATGTCTCAGGATGACGTGCGCAGTGCGCAGTGTCACGCGAAACTTTAATTTAGATTTCTGAGTGACGCTGCAATCTGTAATGGGCGGCCATGACGCTTAACACCAGGCAAACGAATAGCTCGTCACGTCATTCATTTACATAAAAAAAAACTGAAATGCCTGCCAGGCCTGCCAATGCTAATAAAAATTGATAGCTCTTAAACACACCTTGCAGTAGGTACGTCATAAAAGGATAAGTGCAACCTTAGGCCCTGTATGACTTTAGTGCAGACGGGCAAGCTTTTTTTGCACTCTGTACACGTTGTCTAATCATTTTTGCTATTTGTGTAGCACAGTTGAAGATGGCAATTAAAAGAATATATCCTCACGGTTCGCCTGAGGCGCCTTGCATCCTTCCAGTCTTGGATTACCTTCATCATGTCTCTTCATTATGAAAATACCTCGTAATAACATACCAGACTGGAGACATAACGTATTTGCCACGGGTCAATGTGACGTCACAAATCGTAAGCACAATTATCACAAACTTTTCTTCACGATTTTTTCCTTCACCATTGTAAGAGCGAGTACACTCCACACATAACTTTGAACAGTCATTCGTGTACGGTAGAAAGAGATTTGAACCACGGTTTATTGGGTTGAAAACAGCAAGCAATTTTTCTAGGTGGACTCTTCTGCAAAGTTCGTCTAGGTAGTGTAACAACCGTGTATTTGCCTTTTTAATAATACTAATACATTACTGAATCAAATCTCCGAGTTATTATAAATTAATTATATGACGCTAAAAAAGTGACCGAAGTTGATTGAATATTTTGGACTACCTATTAATGTTTATGGCCTTGTGAATCGTCTCCTATAAATGGTAGAACCGTACGTTGTGGTTGTGTAGTAATCCAAATCCTTTTAAAGTAATGAGACAATACCTAACTAACATCTAACCTATTCAATAAGTTTAAATTAATTTAAAATATTCATCGTCCTACAAATAATTGCTGTTTAATCCCCTGATGAACACTATTCCTATACTCTGAGTAACCGAACTGAAATTTCCACATAAAATCATATTATGCACCAATCAATATATTTCCTACTATATTTTCGAAAGGTTTCAATTGTAGGAATGAATAATCTTTTCCTGCAAAAAATTGAACATTATAATTCCTAGTCATAAACAAAACTGAAAGTAAATTAAAGCTTCATGACGAACGTATGTTGAAATTAACAAGATAGGAAAGTGAAACATAGATAAAACGTAAGTAAGTATATTGCTAACTGAGTTTGAGTTGGTTATATAGCAAAGTCATAGTAAACTCTATTTGTTTATCATAACTCTGGCATAGGAGCCCCGCCACCGCTCCAATGCTGTGGGTCTCGACTACCTGGCTGGTTAACCCTCCACTATTTAGTGCTTGAAATTTCCCACACGGAGGTACCGTGTGTGAAATTCCCCCACACTAAGAGACATTTGATTTTACTAAATTTTGTTCTATTTATCCCAAGTCAGTACGTCAGGTACCCCATCTACCTATTCTTATCTACTTATCTAGTTTGGACTCCAAAAGGTGCAAGGGACAAGAGGACATTATTTTTTTCCAAATCCTAACAAAATAGACATCACCTTAGTTAATTGTGAGTCTATCTAATACGTACTACATTCGGTATAAGACAGACTCTAAAAATAGCTCAACTTTCAAATCTCCTAGTTTTCGTCTAAAGATTATCAATATTATCGTAGATTCTATATCAACAGCATGCAGTGGACTAAACAGTAGTATTAATTTTAACTGTAAATATTTATTTGAATTCAATGATCTGTTAGTGATATTCAGGTTGTCTCTATTTTCCAGAACTTGTATTGAAAAGTAATCTAAAACCCGTTTATATAACTTAGGCATTATATTTCACCATTATGAAATACGATAAGGACATGTTTCCTTCAAATAATATTATAGATTATTGATGCTATTTCCTAACAACAAGATATTCTCATTCGAATCTTTAAATTAGCTACCCCTATCCGTTTGGTAAGGAGATCACTAACAGGTACTACTGTGCTTGACCCAAGACACGAAGGACAATTTCTTATCACTAGTACATTAAATGTTTTTATAGAATAAATAGTAAAATTCTTATTGAAAAATCAATCAAACAAACCCAACTCTGAATTCCACTAAATTGATCTATAAACAAACACGAATAACCCTAAACTATGAATAAATTCCCGGTAGTTATTTAACTATCGCACAAGCAAAGCATTATGTATTTCCATACTAGAGTGAAACTCAATTACGATTTTATTTAAGTTACTCGCGAATGATTTCAAACAGAGAGTAAATTCCCAATAGTTATCTAAGTAAAAGGAATAATTCCCAGTCGTTACTAATTCCCGGTAGTTTCCTAACTATCGTTCAAACATTACCTATTTTGCAACTAGAAACAAAACGTTCGTTTCTTTGCAGGAATATGATCCTTCCAGCCTTCCTAAGTAAAATTCCGCCTAGAATCCGCTAAGAAAATACCTATCTATTTATGCATATTGTAGTAACCGTGTAGGGATAGGACCTTTCTCATATCCTCCGTAGAACATCGCAAAACCAGCTAAAGAAATACCTTCCTATACCACAGAATAGATATATAGTACAACGTTCTCTTACCACATTCTTGGATTATATTTTTATAGTTTTGATAATTTACGTATTGTATTTATTAGTACTTTTATTTATTAGTATTTTATTATGATGAATTTGTCTTTAAATGTATTTTATGCCGTTTTAAATTTATTTATTTATTTATTGAATTTTATCTATATTTTAACCCTAACTTTCCCCTCCTACGTGTGTATTCCTCGACTTATAGCTTTTCCCTATACATTAGTGTGTACCCCCAAACACTAGAGATTGCTACAAATCTCACATTTACTTTTAAACGTGCATGTCTGTTCTCGGTGTGTGCAATGAGAACATACCTGATCTAACCCTATGAGAGAACGAGCTGTGACAAAAGCTCTCCAAAGCTAAAACCTGTTGCCACCTAATTTTTATCTTGCATGCGGGACCGGAGTCCATGGGCAGCATACAAGACAAAACCCTAACACTTGGGACAGTTCAGCTTAATTTGCATTTAGGATCCGGGTATCGTATACACGAAGACGGGACAGTTAATCTTTTCAGCCCTCCTTTCAGCCAGAATGCAAACCAAACCAAAAAGGTGGATCCAGATCCTATAACGGAGGCAAAATCTGGTGCAGGTCTCCACATAACACGCGAACTGCATGCCCTAAGCAAAATAAGGGAAGACAAACTTCGTTGCAATGTTTCAACTTATCTCTTACTGAGTTCCTGGACCCGAGGCATACTTCCCCCCAGATCCAGAATTAATTGAGAGGGCGAATTTATCTAAGAAGTTAACCGAAAATTTTATGTGCATTTTTATTACCAGGTTTCGACTTGCGAACCCCGTGAATGATTTTATAACTGACCGTGTTTGACAGCTTGACAGATGTCAAAATCCTATTATATATCAAAAACACTTTAAAGGTAGAAAGGTAAAAAAGTAAAACTAAATATAAAGAAGGTTTGATTTCTTTTACTGTTACCTTATTTTACCACGGATAACCACTTTTACACCTATCTCTACATTTTCTCTATCAGTTAATGCGATGCCAACGACTATTTCCTTTATTATTGGACTATTCTTTAAGCATAAATTGCTTCAATGAAATTATTTCAGTATTTTTATAATTTAGGTAAAATTTATAATATTTGTGACGTCACGAGACAGCCTGTATCGTTACAATCGCCCCTAAAATATTTGCGCAGGCGTTTTAAATTTAAAGCCGAAGTAAAATTTTATTCTTTAAAATACATTCACAAATATTAGCAAAACTATAATAAAAATAATTTAAATAATAATTATAACTCTACCACCCCACTTAAGCAATTATAATTTGTTAACGTTTGGCTCCAAACTTAAAATGTATTTATAGTTCTGTAGTGTTCCTAACCGTTAAATTTAATTCAAGAGAGCACCTAAAAATAATCAACCCGATAGCAAGTATTTTGCAAAACAAAATACACTTGTATTTTCAATTTGTTTAATATGCAGTATACTGCGTATTAATTTGTTATTCGTTTGAAAAATATTAAATATTACTAATATTAAGTAATTTATTTTCGAAAGTTTAATGTTGTCAATGATAATATTTTTATTTTTAATATACTATTGAATCCATCCTTGAAAACAACCGTAATTACTATTCTATTTTAAGCGCCCTCTTAAGCCGTAACAACAGTGAATTACTTTATGAGTCAATATCCAAAATTTCATCGCATCAATCATACCCAAAAATCACTTATCCCAAGGCTAACCTAGCCACCAAAAGAAACCAGGTTGTGAGGCTGGTCAGTCCTAATAACTTTAAGTAGAAGGTACCCCTAAGAACCATGTTTTCGTTCCGAGCTGCCTCCCACAAAACCCTTCGATAACCAGGTCAACTTTAATAGTTCAAAATATAGATTTGTCTATGACTTCAGCAATATTTCGCATATATTTCCCACTCCGTAATTCGCTATTATTTCGGATGTAGAGTGTAGCAGATCGGATGTTCCTACCTTGTAGAGTACGGGGTTGTTATAACAGTTTTGTTTAAACTTAGGCTTTCTCTTTTAACCTAGCACCTAGCCTTAAATTATATCAACCCATTTGTTGAGTCGTGTAAATCCAAAGCCACCCGTCAACAAATCCCTTAAACCGTAGATCTTGCTAAGCCACTAAGATCCTCTTGCACTGTTAATACCTCTGACCATGTCCATGCAATGATACTTGCTTACATAAAGTCAAATCCCTTTCTTAAGCAAAAACAACAACATAACAATTCATTAATCCACATTTGACCCCTGTCAACTAACTTATTCGCTATCTTAACGGCTAGCAATTCCCAATAGATTTAAGGCTTCATTGAAGTTATTGCTTAATACGTATCGTGATATTAAAATGAAATCTATAATTTTATTTCAATTTCATTTCTACAACAAAATTATATGTGTTGATAGATTTCGTTTGAAATTTTATTTAATGTCAATGCTGAAACCATTTATTCATTATAGGTAAGTTATAACCACAATAATTAATAAATATTAATTTTCGCGAACTGAACTAAACTCTACTAAAAATAATTTATTTTGTTCCGTTTTAAATATAATATCGTTATTAAAGTATGAATTTTAAAACGCAATATTTTATTTGAAAATTTAATCAATAAGTATAATATTCACTCTCAAAAATCCCGCACTTGAGGTAGAATTACGCGCAAAATTACCAAACAAGCTAACCGAAATAGTTTTTAAATACAACTATTTTGAAATTGTAATAATTTATTTTAAATATTTTTATGTTATTTAGATTATTGTGTATCATACAATAGCCATTGAATCGGAACTTAGTCTATACACCGTATCAACTACCACTGATAAAACTATTAAATATCTTGAACTGTAAAACGCCCCCTATAGTTTTATAATTTTTGCCAACTTCGAACCTTTCCTAGTTCCAACCATAGGAAAGAAATGTAAATTATTTACTTACTCTAATATTTCCGAATTATTTATGAAAACTGGCTATGTCGTTTTTCCTGAATTGGATGATGATAAATTCCCCACGTACGTCCTAAATGAAAGCTCAACCTTATTATGTGCTTCAATAAATTTTGAAATTAATCAAACAGATGAATACGTACCTATCTGATTAATAAACTACAACTCCTTTCCAACCTACTACAACAAATTTCCATGATCGTAATGAAACATTCTAATGTTGAATTTATTCAAATTCCGTTGAGTTTATTGCAACGCGGCCTATTTTATATTTGTACCCATTTAATGTCAATCCTAATATTCGTAAATGAAATAACCCAATGTTTGCATAAATAGTGCGAATCCCGTTTATCTATTCATCATCTTCATCATCTAATTAATCCATCTTCTGCGATAATCTAACGATGATATCCTGAACGTTATAGCCCCAAAAATTGAAAATAACTAATTAAGTAACGATTGAAACTCTCAAAAGATTGAATCTTTGGTTAAACTAATTTTCATTTAATTTATTGAAATCTAAAACCGCCCCTACATATTGTCTCGAAACCTTTCCTTTTCCACGGACAGCAAATTGTGCGATAGTAAATAAATACCATCGCTACTTAAAATAATATCAATCCAAAACAATCAACATCTTCATTCTAATCCAAAACTATCGCTAATATAAATCTCTAAAATAAATCAACCTGATAACGAAAGTAACGCACGATAATCCTAGTCAAGTAAAATTCTGGTCATTTGAGATCCTGGTCAATTGAAATTCTGGGCAATTAAGATACTGGTCAATTGAGATCCTGGTCATTTGAGATCCTAGTCAAATGTCAATCCTGGTCACGTAAAATTCTGGTCATTTGAGATCCTGGTCAATTGAGATCCTGGTCAATTGAGATCCTGGTCATTTGAGATCCTAGTCAAATGTCAATCCTGGTCAATTGCAATTCTGGGCAATTAAGATACTGGTCAATTGAGATGCTGGTCAATTGAGATCCTAGTCAAATGTCAATCCTGGTCACGGCACCAAATTGTAACAACACCCTATATTTAACTCTTTAATAATAATAAATAATTAATTAAATTCACCGGAAATTCTAAAACTAATCATACGTTAAAAATTATCAAAGTTGATTGTATATTTTAGATTTCCTATTTTAATGTTTATGGCCTTGTGAATCGTCTCCTATAAATGGTAGAACCGTACGTTGTGGTTGTGTAGTAATCCAAATCCTTTTAAAGTAATGAGACAATACCTAACTAACATCTAACCTATTCAATAAGTTTAAATTAATTTAAAATATTCATCGTCCTACAAATAATTGCTGTTTAATCCCCTGATGAACACTATTCCTATACTCTGAGTAACCGAACTGAAATTTCCACATAAAATCATATTATGCACCAATCAATATATTTCCTACTATATTTTCGAAAGGTTTCAATTGTAGGAATGAATAATCTTTTCCTGCAAAAAATTGAACATTATAATTCCTAGTCATAAACAAAACTGAAAGTAAATTAAAGCTTCATGACGAACGTATGTTGAAATTAACAAGATAGGAAAGTGAAACATAGATAAAACGTAAGTAAGTATATTGCTAACTGAGTTTGAGTTGGTTATATAGCAAAGTCATAGTAAACTCTATTTGTTTATCATAACTCTGGCATAGGAGCCCCGCCACCGCTCCAATGCTGTGGGTCTCGACTACCTGGCTGGTTAACCCTCCACTATTTAGTGCTTGAAATTTCCCACACGGAGGTACCGTGTGTGAAATTCCCCCACACTAAGAGACATTTGATTTTACTAAATTTTGTTCTATTTATCCCAAGTCAGTACGTCAGGTACCCCATCTACCTATTCTTATCTACTTATCTAGTTTGGACTCCAAAAGGTGCAAGGGACAAGAGGACATTATTTTTTTCCAAATCCTAACAAAATAGACATCACCTTAGTTAATTGTGAGTCTATCTAATACGTACTACATTCGGTATAAGACAGACTCTAAAAATAGCTCAACTTTCAAATCTCCTAGTTTTCGTCTAAAGATTATCAATATTATCGTAGATTCTATATCAACAGCATGCAGTGGACTAAACAGTAGTATTAATTTTAACTGTAAATATTTATTTGAATTCAATGATCTGTTAGTGATATTCAGGTTGTCTCTATTTTCCAGAACTTGTATTGAAAAGTAATCTAAAACCCGTTTATATAACTTAGGCATTATATTTCACCATTATGAAATACGATAAGGACATGTTTCCTTCAAATAATATTATAGATTATTGATGCTATTTCCTAACAACAAGATATTCTCATTCGAATCTTTAAATTAGCTACCCCTATCCGTTTGGTAAGGAGATCACTAACAGGTACTACTGTGCTTGACCCAAGACACGAAGGACAATTTCTTATCACTAGTACATTAAATGTTTTTATAGAATAAATAGTAAAATTCTTATTGAAAAATCAATCAAACAAACCCAACTCTGAATTCCACTAAATTGATCTATAAACAAACACGAATAACCCTAAACTATGAATAAATTCCCGGTAGTTATTTAACTATCGCACAAGCAAAGCATTATGTATTTCCATACTAGAGTGAAACTCAATTACGATTTTATTTAAGTTACTCGCGAATGATTTCAAACAGAGAGTAAATTCCCAATAGTTATCTAAGTAAAAGGAATAATTCCCAGTCGTTACTAATTCCCGGTAGTTTCCTAACTATCGTTCAAACATTACCTATTTTGCAACTAGAAACAAAACGTTCGTTTCTTTGCAGGAATATGATCCTTCCAGCCTTCCTAAGTAAAATTCCGCCTAGAATCCGCTAAGAAAATACCTATCTATTTATGCATATTGTAGTAACCGTGTAGGGATAGGACCTTTCTCATATCCTCCGTAGAACATCGCAAAACCAGCTAAAGAAATACCTTCCTATACCACAGAATAGATATATAGTACAACGTTCTCTTACCACATTCTTGGATTATATTTTTATAGTTTTGATAATTTACGTATTGTATTTATTAGTACTTTTATTTATTAGTATTTTATTATGATGAATTTGTCTTTAAATGTATTTTATGCCGTTTTAAATTTATTTATTTATTTATTGAATTTTATCTATATTTTAACCCTAACTTTCCCCTCCTACGTGTGTATTCCTCGACTTATAGCTTTTCCCTATACATTAGTGTGTACCCCCAAACACTAGAGATTGCTACAAATCTCACATTTACTTTTAAACGTGCATGTCTGTTCTCGGTGTGTGCAATGAGAACATACCTGATCTAACCCTATGAGAGAACGAGCTGTGACAAAAGCTCTCCAAAGCTAAAACCTGTTGCCACCTAATTTTTATCTTGCATGCGGGACCGGAGTCCATGGGCAGCATACAAGACAAAACCCTAACACTTGGGACAGTTCAGCTTAATTTGCATTTAGGATCCGGGTATCGTATACACGAAGACGGGACAGTTAATCTTTTCAGCCCTCCTTTCAGCCAGAATGCAAACCAAACCAAAAAGGTGGATCCAGATCCTATAACGGAGGCAAAATCTGGTGCAGGTCTCCACATAACACGCGAACTGCATGCCCTAAGCAAAATAAGGGAAGACAAACTTCGTTGCAATGTTTCAACTTATCTCTTACTGAGTTCCTGGACCCGAGGCATACTTCCCCCCAGATCCAGAATTAATTGAGAGGGCGAATTTATCTAAGAAGTTAACCGAAAATTTTATGTGCATTTTTATTACCAGGTTTCGACTTGCGAACCCCGTGAATGATTTTATAACTGACCGTGTTTGACAGCTTGACAGATGTCAAAATCCTATTATATATCAAAAACACTTTAAAGGTAGAAAGGTAAAAAAGTAAAACTAAATATAAAGAAGGTTTGATTTCTTTTACTGTTACCTTATTTTACCACGGATAACCACTTTTACACCTATCTCTACATTTTCTCTATCAGTTAATGCGATGCCAACGACTATTTCCTTTATTATTGGACTATTCTTTAAGCATAAATTGCTTCAATGAAATTATTTCAGTATTTTTATAATTTAGGTAAAATTTATAATATTTGTGACGTCACGAGACAGCCTGTATCGTTACAGTAGGTACCACCGCTTTGCCAGTTATTTTGCCGCCAAGCAAAAAACAACCAAACTTTGCTTGCTTTGCTTTTTTTTATTTACATTTTTTTTTGTTTTGTTTTTGTACTGTGTTCCGGTTTGAAGGGCATTGTAGCTAGTAAAATTACTGGGCAAATGAGAACTGATCTCACAGTCTAGAAGTCTTTTTTAGACTGTGTGATGTCTCAGGATGACAGTGTGCAGTGCAGTGTCACGCGAAACATTATTGTTTTAAAGTTCCGAGTGACACTGTGAGCTATGACATTACCTGCGGAAACCTTTTCCGCAGGTAATGTCATAGCTAATGTCATTCCCATACATTTTGAGTTATCGTTTAGCGTTAACGCTAACGGAAAGGGATCTTTGCTAGACCCCCAAGGCTGACCACTAGCCCACCTACATGATAAGAAGAAGAAGAAGAAGAAGAATAGTATAAGTATCATAATATCTAATCTTTGTCAAGCTTCGTATTTCAATAAAGCAGCTACCACATTTTAATCCTATCATGCAACAAGCGGCTACCCTATTCTTTCTACATAAATTACCCAAAGCATAAATCAAGACAAACAGCGCCATCTCTGGACCGTGTCGAGAAACAATAAATAATAATGTTAGCGGGATCACGTGACCTCACGTCTCGCGACCCCGGAAGGGTTAATCTTGTAGGGGTTGTCGTATATCATGTTTCAGAGAGTTTAGGGTTGGCGATTTGGTGTGTATTTGGAAAATCTTTGCGGCGGTGCTTTATTATTATACTTATTAGTACGTTTATAATGTCTATTAAAATAGGTAACTGACATGTATTGAAAAGACAAAGTAGCTATCTCATTTTTCAGCACATTTAATGAGTATTCTGTTATTTAAAGTAGGTATTTGGTAAACAAATGAATACCAAATTTTAAATATTCACTAAAAGTAGCTAAATGCAAGCCTAATTTCTGTAATTCTTCATTAAAAGTTCTAAAATTATTGTTAGCTAACCTAATAGAAAAAACAGTATAAACAAAATATATTTAAAAACTTTCGTGTGTCAACCCTAACCCATAATAACTCATTCAGTTGACACAGATGGCGCTGGCGTACGTCAAAACGGCCACAGTATTGCCATCTCACATGATTTATACGCGTCAAATATTTGTATGCAAAATACTTTGTGTTACCCTGTATTTAGCATAAAAGTTTTTATAATATAAATACCTACTATTGTTGTAGACGCTATGTTTCATAAAATGGACAGGTTAATTAATTTTATTACAATTTTGATAGAGTCGGTTGATTGACACAAAATGTGTAAGAACCTAAATATATAATAGAATAATTTTATTGGCCTTATAACAAACACGTTACACTAGGCAAGTCAAATATACAATGTTTTAAAAAATTAATTAAAAAATCAAGCAATAAATACGCAAAATAATTCAACATTTGATTGATAAATAAATAATTTAAGAAAAATGTAAACAGGTAGCAAACACGCAAAATAATTAACATTTGATTGATCTATAAATAAATTAAGTAGAAGAACGTTACAAGCAGCAAATACGCAAAATAATTAAAGATTTGATTGGTAAATAATAAATAAACTAAGTTAAAGAATATGAAGAACGCAAAATAATTAAAAATTTGATTGACAAATAAATAGAATCAAATAGCAATCCAATCAAATCAATTCATTTTTTTTAAATTTTTTATAAGAAATTAAAAAAGTAGTAAATACTTAAATACTTAAAATAATTAAACATTTGACTGACAATTAAATAGGATCATGCCAACAGTTTGGTAATAAATGAATCTACTCACTCACACAAATGAAGATTGAGTCAGACGCTATTTTATCATCGTTAAAACTTACATGAAAAGATTGTAGTTCCTAGATAAAAGGATCCTTATCCTTATTCTCTTTTCTTATGGGGGTTATCCTTATCTCAGAAATGAAAGCGTAACTTCGATGATTTAAATATCTGTGTGTAAGTGTAAGTGTCTGATGTCACTGTCACAGACTACGTAGCAATACCTATTAACTCCCAATCGATATTGCCATTCGATAAAAATACGAAATACAGACTATCCGAGCGGTAGCATGTGCGCTTCGCAATCTTACGGCACCGGGTTCGATCCTCGGCCCTGCACCAATGACTTATCTATTAAGCTATGGACAGTTTTCGATGCCATCGCTCGGTGCCTCGGGTAGCACGTTAAGCCGTTGGTCCCGGTTGTCACAAGAACATCTATGGCAATCGTTACGGGTAGTCAGAAGCCTGATAGAATCTGACACCTTGTCTAACCATCCCTGTTACTGGTCCCTTATGGGTTGCGACGTCAGATGGCAGTCGCTCGTGTAATTTTGGTAGCTCACCGCTACAGGTTAGATTGGGAGCCGACCTCAATAACAAATGAGAAAAGGCAAAGAGGAGACT
Source organism: Ennomos quercinarius (assembly GCA_910589525.2). NCBI lineage: Eukaryota > Metazoa > Arthropoda > Insecta > Lepidoptera > Geometridae > Ennomos > Ennomos quercinarius. The sequence continues at coordinate 8,304,584 of OU342505.1, read as the reverse complement.
ATCCAATATTAGTTAGCCTAACATATACACAATAATTGAATTCATTGAATTCGATATTTTTCTGAAATGTATGTACTCAGTCCATGCTATAAAACAATATTACAGCATTAAATTAAAAAAAAAAAAACTGCCCAAAAAATATTTTGCCGTTAGCCGAAATGTCTATTTCACACTACATACTGCGGGCAAATGTTTCGTAGGTAGCTAGAACACCTGCACCACCCTCCCCGCTATCCCGGAGTGCCAATATATTACATGTCATAGTCATAATTTGAATTTGGAGAAAATAGAAAAATAAAAAAGAACCAAAGAAATAGTACCTATTTAGTTTCGGTGTACCTATAAGTGGGTTCTAAATTTCTCCCAATGGCACATACACCTATTAAAAACTGCCCATAATTAGGTAGCTGAACAGTGGACGTCTTGAGGCTGTTGATGATGATGATGATGAGGTAACTGAAACCGCGTGGCCTAAAATTGACGCTACCGATTCAAGAGATCACTACCCGTAGGTATACAGATAACCCAAAAATCACTCACAAATACCATCAGACATGCCCCATCTAATAATAAATTCCCCATTCCACATAGGGGTTGCTTCGCCGCAATAATTCATAATTTGAGCCGATTAATTGATATCGTAGAAGGGTTAAGCCCCCGATGTTTGTTTTGACAAATGTATGACGATCTTGAACAAGGGGCGGGGTTTGATGGATATCCGGATGATCACGATTTCATTGCAGGACAGGTGTTAAAGCTGAGTTGGTAGTTTTTAATATGTAAGAAACATATTTTTTTAATAGTTACGTGAAATTATTAATTTTTTCCTGACTTTCAAGTAGGTAATATTAGAAACTAGGTTAGGTGAATTGTTTTTTTCTGGTTGGCAACACTGACTGGCGCCTGATTGGACAGGTGCATGAGTCAGACAGAACGACCAGTCTCGTAGTCTTTGGTTTATACGATGTTTATTGAAGAATGAAGAATAAACAGAAGTTAAACTGGTGTTCCTCGTTTTATTTACAACTGCGTTGATCTGTCGGCTTAATTCACACTGGTTAATTAGTTTTACGCCTAAAGGAAGAGGGAAAAAGATAAAGGAAAAGATGAATGGATGAAATACTATCAGGTCTTATACCGTTGGTGTTGATCTCGTCACTGTCAGAGTTACGGCAACGAGCTAAGAGCTATGTTAGGGTTTCCATTCGTGATAAAATCCAGAATGAGGAAATCAGTACGAAAACTAAACCAGACATGGCTCAATGGCTCTCAAAGTTAATAGTAGTTACCATTTTTTCTTGTAAAAGTACTAAAATAGCCTATAGGCTAAGTTTGATTGTAGCTTTTCCTCGTGATGTTTTTCTTGACCGTTGTAAAAGCGAGTTCAAATTCCATAGATAACTTAAACCTGAACCTGGGTGCATCGGTGCAAAAATCACACTGGTTAATGTAGTATTATTTAACACAGCAAAGGAATTAAATTCAAATTGTATATTGTAATTTTGCTTTCACTTTTAATACATTTATGTTTTAGAAATAATACCAACTGATGCCCTCTCTCCACGACGACTTTCCTGAATAATTAAACACTCACTTTGTTAAATCAAAACTGGATTAAAACAAGCAAATTAGACATAATGCCCTATCTGATGCTTAACGGATAGGGTCACAAAATAGCTGTTTAATAATGCAACTCATTATTTAAGGGTAACTTTTGCTTCAATAGAAGTTCAATCTTGAATCCTGGATGGTAAGATTTATTATCGCAAAGCAGATTAAATAGAAAATTTGTTGTTGTGTCGTTGTAAACTAGTGCATATTAACATGGTGATAAGCTTGGTTATCGTAAGAAAAGTTAGCTATTATTAAGTCCCACGGTAGCAGGCTCGTCTTTTGCCATGTGCTACGACATCAGTTTAATTTGATTGTACCGTTTGAAATTTTAGCTCCTGGGTCCTGATAGATACTTACCTATTTGGGATGATACCATCATCTACGTTCGGAGACATGGTGAATACGAGTATTATTATGAATAAACTTTTGTTCAGATAATCATTTTCTAGTAACTAATCATAACCACTTTTAAAGTACCTAACCTTCATACAAATGCAAATATTTCTGTGTAGGATAAATTTGTTACTGTTATGTACAGAAGCGCCATTACGTTTTTTTTATGTAAACTAAAGGCCGTTACGAGCTAGTCGTTCACCTGGTGTTAAGCGTCACGGCCGCCTATTACAGATTGCAGTGTCACTCGGAAATCTAAATTAAAGTTTGCGTGACACTGCGCACTGCGCACATAATCCTGAGACATCACACAGTCTAAAAAAGGTTTCTAGACTGTGCGATCAGTTCTTAAGTCTAATTTGCCCAGTAATTTCACTAGCTACAATGCTCTTCAAACCGGAACACAGTAGTACTTGGACACTACTGTTTGGCGGCAGAATAATTGGCAAAGCGGTGGTACCTACCTAGACGAACTTTGCAGAAAAGTCCTACCACCTAGTACGTACTTGAGGTCCAGGAATAACACTCTAATAACAATAATATCTACTTTTTTATCCCGGAAATGGTGTATACGTGGTTGACCAGTGACTAGGTACACGTATATACCACGTACATACTCAGAAGTTTATAAATACTGTGGTGAGAGACCGGGGCGTAAATCCGTTTAGCGTGTAAAACTTACTGTCCAATAAACATCTACAAATATAAACGGTTAGTTCATGATTACACAGTGTATTTATAAACTAGCATTATGTGAAATAACCCAATAACGTTTGTACATAATGCAATTAATTATGTACACATCGATATTAGTGTATTACTGAGTTGTCATATTTTTACATTTGTACCTTATTGAAGTATTTGTATTTACTGCTTAAATGCCAATGAGTATGAAACATATTTTTGAAATAGTCCCAAAATTCTCGCCTTTCCTTTAAGATCCGAGTGAGTCTTGATTTTTTCCCAGAGACTCGTATTAAGTATAATGAAACTGAAACCCCTATTGACAATCTTTATACAAATACTGTCGGTACATTGCCGTCGCCTGCAGAGCAAACTAACTAAAGAATAACGACACGTAAATCACTGTGGTGTCCGACATAAGTTTTATAAAGTAACTGGCTGGAATTTTCACGTCAGGTGCCATGCCAAAGCGAGAGAAATGTTTTCCCTGTGAGTGTTACAAGGCAGGCCACGCTCGGGATACCATTACGATAACATGACTGCATCACGCAGTGAATTTAAAGCCGTGTATAAACATGTACTTAACTTACTTTTTTAGACTGTGTGATGTCTCAGGATGGCGTGCGCAGTGCGTAGTGTTACTCGAAACTTTAGTTTGGAGTTCCGAGTGGCACTGCAATTTGTTATGGGCGGCCGTGTCGCTTAACACCAGGCGAACGACTAGCTCGTCACGTCATTCGTTTAAATAAAAAAAATAAAATAAAAAAACCAGGATAGAATAAAAATGGATGTTTTGGCCAGACATCGAGCGAACAGTAATTTTGTGGAATTTTGGAAGGAGACGAAAGAATTGGATCACAAAAGTAGCATTGATATAATATATCGAGGGCGTAGTGTAGAAATTAGATAACTAACACTTTATGCGAAATCGACTTTTTGGCATGACGATAAAGCCCAAATCACGACGCCTCTTTTGGTCTTACCCTAGCTCGAATATATTATTCCGTGCCAAAATTATTCCAAAAAAGGTATTTTTGTAACAGAAATGTACCTTCAATAGTAGCTGTATAACTTGAGAGGAAGAAGTGAATAACTGACCAAATAATGTATAATTTCACTTTCTTTTATTGCTAAATTTGTCGAAAACAAACACTAAATCGTTGTTTTCTCGCGATTATGGTTTTGTTAGTTATCTAATTTACCCACTACGCCCTTGATATATACTATCTGAATTTGAATTGGGGTATCATCCCCAAAGGGGGGGACTGGGACCATGATAGCCCACAAGTTGTGAGAGCCTTACTTGAAACTGCGTGTTTCCAAACCTCCATACTAAAAAATAAATCCACTCACAAAATTGCACGTGCGATGACTACGAGAGTTCACAAGATACTATAAATTTACTTCTAAACACAGGTCGTTAAACTCATTAAAACGCATTTGGTCAAGGACCAAGTTCAACCACCCATAGGGCTATCTTCAAACGTAATCTTTAAATGGCATTTCTTCAATGAAAAACTATTAATTTAGAAAAGTCGTAGAAGAAACATTGTCTACCTTGGGGAGTAGATTTACCCCTTTAGGGATAATACCCCAATTCAAACCCACCTTGTATAACCCACTATAACCCATCTAACTCTGTGGAGCCATATTCGTTATTGCCAACATGACAGTACTAGCAAAAATGTATCTCTCAAGCCCACAGATTAGAGAAAAATACAATCTCAAGCCCAACTTTGCCTATACCCAAATTAGAAAAGCAAACTAAGTTATCAATCACACTCGTGCAGTCAATCGACGCTGCCTTAATGTCGATTCACAGTTGATTAGTGTTTTATGTTTCGGCTTAAAATGGTGGTTCTTGTGCACCATTATTTTGCCTTAAAAAGCCTGGAGCCTGCAGTCTGAATATAACGATTGAACTGTTTTAGAATTTGCCGTAGAGTTACAAAGATATGTTGCAGACAGGGTGGAATTTGGGGTTGCCAGTTGAGCTACTCTGAATCGCTATAACACGCCAATATTATGTTAGCATTTTATCTAAATTCTAGCTGGAAGATTTAATAAACTATTTTTTGTTTGTTTGTTAGAGCTAAACGCGACTTTTCTTATTAACCCTTTTACTATTTCACATCACTTTCCAATCATATGTAATTGTAATTAATATTTTAAATGTTTAACTAATTTAATGTTGATTCCGGTAAGCTCCGGAACGAGGAGATCCGCAGGAGAACTAAAGTGACCGATATAGCTCTTAGAGTTAGTAAGTTGAAGTGGCAATGGGCAGGCCACATCGCTCGTAGAACTGAGAACCGATGGGGAAGAAAGGTTCTCGAGTGGCGACCACGAACCGGAAGACGCAGCGCAGGCCGGCCCCCCACTCGGTGGACCGACGACCTGGTGAAAGCCGCGGGGAGCCGATGGATGCAGGAGGCGAGCAGCCACTCAAGGTGGCGTGCTCTGGGGGAGGCCTATGTTCAGCAGTGGACGTCTTCAGGCTGTTAGTGATAATGATGATGATGACTGCATTTTTGGTTATAAACGGTTGTAATGACATAAATAAAGCTGCCACTGTAGAATGTAAGAATTACATTAAAACATTATAAATAACAGTTTTAAAAACCTGCATAAATAATAAACTAGTGATTTTTATAAAATACAGTACTTTATGCAGTACTAGAGTTCCTACTCATCCCGGTCAAGTTTTTCACTGCAAATATCCCAAAAACCGCTAACTGCCAACATCGCTGTCCAACACTGGCAATACCAACCAAATTATGCAAGCCAATTTTACCGATGCCACAACCGTGTAACTCAACAACTCGGCAAGTAAGTGCGTAACATGTCTTGTCGTTGTAAGTTGCGACTAAGCACATGTTAGTCAGCGTATTTGCATGAAATATTTTCAAGTGCTGGTGTAACACTACCTTAGTTAGAATAAAAATAGTAACTTAGAAAGTTGAGAGATTATTATTTTACAACAAAATATCAACCACTTACCTACTAGACTAGAAAATAATAAAGTTAGGTACTTTGGCTTTTGTACATCAGGTAAAAATAACAATTTAATAATTATAATTGATTTATTAATAAATATTTGAAAGAAATCTTAAATTAATACGCAATTATTTTATCGACTATTATAAAGGATAATACTAATGTAGTAGGTACTAAGTTAGTGGGTAGCAGAGTTTCAACTATGTATCTTCAAGATAATCAGCTCTAAAAGTTTTCAAAGCCAGCGGCCTTTCCTTGAAATGCAACCAATCAGGAAGCTCTCACATGTCAATCACCAATTACAGCGCACTTTGTCCACCGTCACTTGGCGCTGACCAATCGGCTGTCTGCATTTAAATCATTGTTCGGAATTCGAATTGTTTCCCGCGGGGTAGGGCTCGATACCTTGATTGTTTATCTTTTTGACGCATGAAACTACAAATAATTTATCATATGAAAAGAAATACTTAAAAATATTTATGTATTTAAAAATTATATGATAGTAAAGATAATGAAGTTGTAATAATAACATATTATTTTTAGCTAAAAACAATGTAAATTATGCAGTTGAAATTGGCATTTTGAAAGATAAACTTTTATTTTAAATCTTGAGTACAATTTTTTTGCTCACGAGAATAAACATTCGTCTGGCAATGACAATACCTGATGAAGTAGATAATAACGAGTAAAATTCAGTGAATTCTTAGTCCAGCATAAAATTAACTTTTTCCGGATTTAAGATCATTTTGGTTGTACCTATAGGTTAGCTCAGCCTGGCTAAACTTTATTTATCAAATTGGCAATCTATAAAATGTATTCTAATAGTAAAACTACAACAATAAAACTAGGTATTCTATAAAACTAAACTAAAACTATAAAATTAACAATATAATACAAAACTAATCTAACAAACCACTACCAGTAGGCAAAGTGCCCAAAATGCAGGCAGCATTGCCACGTTGAATGGCAATGCTCAACCTTTGGCCCAAATAGAGGCCAGCGTTTTGGTCACGCGTTGCTTCAACCAGACGCTTACAAAGTTCTTTAAAGATTTTGTGTGCACTTGGTCCCCATATAATATATATATATATATATATATATATATATATACTTTTTCCTCATATAAAAATTCGCACTAACATGATTTAAATACACGGTATCTGTTGTAACTTTGCTTACAAACATGACTAATTAATTTCCTTTAAAACTACAAGAAAGTGAGTGTCCACATTGACACACCTGTTACCAACCTAATAGGTTCGGTATTGCCAACATAAAATGCTAATTATGTATTAAATGGGCAATGCTTCCTTTTAACGCTCTTTATATGAACCGACCGGTTCTTTTTTTGAATAAGGCTGGCTATAACAATGTGCTAATTACCGGCATTTTTAAAATTGCATTTATTTTGCTTGTTTAGTGTCAGTTGTTACGTCATTTTATTTGGTGCGTTTGGATTATAAAGTGGATATTTGTTTTAATTAGAAACTTTGGAGTTCTTTTTTTTAATTAATTTTTGTTATTGACAAACTCACAAGCTTGGTTAGCACCGTTTGCGGTCATTAATTCAAAGGAATTGAAAAACCAGTATCTACAAATCAAAATTCCATGTACCGTTCTTACTTTCAGTATTAATAATAATTAAATATAGAATAAAATACGGTAACTTATTTCATAAAAAATTGCCAATTTCATAGATAAAGACCTAATATTGAGAAAAGTTGACAACAGCTTGATGAAAGAAGCAAATAATATGACCAACCTAAGGAAAAATATATTGGACTGTAACTGTTGTCGGGTAACGATAATTGTATGATAAAATTGATATTGTATTAATTAGACTTCCCTATAATTATAAAGTTTTGTCCATAGTACCATTTGTAGACATTAAAGGTGACCAATACAAAATCAAGAAAGCCGCAGATTTATAAACTGTATTGAATTCCACTATTAAATAAGTAGGTTCTCAATACACTTGCCTTCCTGTTAGGGCTGCCAATAATTACCAACTATTTCTATTCCAATACAAACTTGCCTTTGCTTAACTAACAGCCAAACTGAACTTTATCCGAGTCACATAAGGTCGACTTTTTAGATTAGGAGTAAAATAAAGTTGGTACTTTGTAATGAGAAGCGGTTCATCTCATCCATCAAGCGATGCCAATTACAAGCGATCACGCGTTGGGCGCTAGTGGCAACCCTATTTCGCGTCTAGAGTTTTTTTGTCGCTGCGAATCGACCAAGATATTAAGTAATTATAAAAAAGCGGATTAAAAAATATTACCTCTGGCATCTAAACATTTAACCTATAGAAAGCATTAATTTAAAAGTAAAACAATTATTTACGATAACATTTTAAACTAAACGCATCTCAATGTTATGGCGTTCCCTTCCCATTAATTACTTATATAACTTCCACCCCACTGGACAATAATAAGTCTCTTCCATCTTAGGTGACTCGGACGATCCTATCGCAGCCGTCGTATCGGCTGTGCTATGTAGAATCACTCAAGCCGGTGTGACACGATCAGAGTCTCCTCGGGCCGAGTGGACTCGTAGGAGTAAGCTTCGTATGAGTGTCCTAGGATATCGGTTGACATTATCATAGTTCACTCAGATCGTTTTCTTCATACTTTCATTGTTTTCAACTTTCACTACTCGTATACGAGCTAGCTCGGACAAATAGAGCGTAGTCTGAATCTACTCTGCTCGGATACAATGGTCCAAATGCGCTCGGATTATTGGCACAAAATACTACAGAAGTCAATCACATGTATGTACTTCACTTTTTATACCTACGCTCGGCGCTCACGCTAGGGTTGGCGGCGGCTGCGCGGGCGGCCGGCTCGACGCGCCGTGCAGTAGGTTACCTACTTATCATAACTATAATGCGGAAGATTCCCGTATTTTATTTATCATCCATACGTAAACATACATACATAGACTGCTAAAACCATAACCTTTCCTTTGATATCGAGATAATTTTTTCGCAGTTATTAATATAATTAGATAAACTTTTTTTTTTGAAGGCTAAAAAATGCGGTTTTGTTACATTTACATCTTCCTCATTAGATTATTGAAAATAAGCAAACCCTACCTATTTACCTCTCTGAAACAACTGGTAGCTTAAAAAAACGACAATTCGCCGTTTAATGTTGAATTTAAACAACCGTCCACTGTTACAGTTATAATAACTATTTTTAGTTGCTCCATTTTTTTACAAGAATGTTCACAGACGCGTGTCTCAAGTGGGTGGCGCTCGCGCTCGCACTACTCCGAAAGACTCCGAGACATCGTGTCGGTGAGCGGTGTCTATGTGTGCGTTGCTCGAGCGCACTTACTATGTTGATTGATTTCTGTAGTATTTTGTGTTATTGGTGTCAACGAAGTTGCGTCCGAGTAGCTATCCGAGTCCACTCGGTCCGAGGAGACTGATGTCACTGCCGCTTCAACAATCTAGCCCCTCTAGTGGAAACAGGTGCCATTTTTGGCACCGGTATAGCCCCAGCACCGTAACCCAAGCTTAGTTACACTTGAGGTACCCCCCCCCCCTGGGTTACCTCTTATTTTTGACGGTTGTTATCTTTTGTTGTATATCTTACCATTTTTAAACATTTATGATTTCTTCTTAGATTTTGTTTACTTCATAACAACAGCTGGGAGACGTCCACTGCTGTACATTAGGCCTCCCCCATAAAACGCCACTTTGGACGCTTATCGTAAGGAAGAATTTGCCATAACCATCACGCTTGCCAAGCGGCTTGGTGATCGCAGAAGATTATAATGTACCGAGGAGAATGCTGCTGCTCATTCCTTAGATATTCCTTTAGCCGTTTCGATTATTTGACTTCTTACAACTAATTTTACTTCCAGTTGAAGAACTATGCTTTAGCCGTGATCATACCTACTACAAGCTCAATAAATCAGTTGTAATACATAAGTTCGATATGACTAATGCAATAAATCTGTTGAAACATTAAGTCTGTCACTTAAATAGATAACAATTGTGATAAAATAAACTTTGACGGTGGATCCGATGGCTTATGACCCTGGGGAAAACAAGGTGATAAGAGAAGCGATCGCGGAGCGATAAAGTGATAAATCGTTATTTAGTTTGTTTGGGTAAATAAATAATAGTTATTTGTTATACTAGGCTGCAAAGTTGGTTTTTGGCGCGAGTACTTGAATTGAAACCTGAGCAAGCGAAGGATTCTAGGATCAAACAACACTTAAAAAAAGTTTTAAAAACACTTTCCACGCTAGCGATCAAAATGCGTTTTTGCGCCCAGATTTTGAATGACAAAGAGAACCTTTCCAAGCTAGTGAGGTAAAAAATATTATTGCGTTCCAATTTCAAAAAACGACTTTTTAACATGTTGCAAAAATGTTGAACTTAGTATGGAACTCAATGGAAGAAACTCAAACTGTGTTTTGGGTTGTGGGCTGATTAATTCGATATTAATCAGTTCAAAACGCTATTTTATTTTGATTTATGTAAAGATCAATTGAGGATCTTTTTGAACAGGCTAATGCTGTTGATCTCTATCGACCTTTAGTGTCACCGAGCACGCGCAGCGGTCAAAAGTGGGAGGCAGCAACCAAGAACCTCCTAGACTTTCATCATCATCATGAACAGCAAGAAGACGTCCACTGCTGAACATAGGCCTCGCCCTAGAGAGCACCACATTGAGCAACTGCTCGCCTCCTCTATCCATCGGCTCCCCGCGGTTGTCACCAGATCGTCGGTCCACCTAGTGGAGGGCCGGCCTATTTTACGTCTTTCGGTTCGTGGTCGCCACTCGAGAACCTTTCTAGACTTCCTAGACTCTAGAACGTATAGAAAGTCCGTTCCGTTCCACGTTCCATTGAAAAGACTACGCCCACTATAATGCACTGCCACGGCCATTTCTTACTAAACCTTATAAAGAAATAATACTAAAAGGGCCTCTATAGTTCCTTCAATTTATAGATGTCTCTGATATCAATCTGTTTTGTCAACTATTGCGATTCATTTAAACTTTTCTGCCCTTTCGGCGACTGTAAAGTAGAGTAGTAGTCCGTAGAAACCAATTCAGCAAGTTAACAAGAGATAATTATTATTATCGCTTTATTTTTCATATAAAAAGCGCCAACGTTTTTCTACCTCATATTTAAATGTTACCTGATTTCTATTTTTTTTATTATGTTTTCTAAACTGTGAAAAAGGCACGTACGAGTATGAATACAAGACGCTTTTCCTCATTCACTGAGCTCACTCTCTAATCTCAGTGTGAAAACATAACTAAACTTATGAGGTTCGAAGGTCGGCTCATGTTTTTTTTTTTTTTTTTTTTTTATGTGATTGAATGACGTGACGAGCAAGTCGTTCACCTGATGTTAAGTGATACGGCCGCCCATAACAGTTGCAGTTAGCATGTGAATGCTGTATTGATAAATTGATATACGAATACGACTCATTTGACATTATTATTCGTACAAACATCGCAGTCGTGAGAAAATCGATTTTATTAGTAAATTATTCAAATGGTGTACTAGAATCGAGATACACTAGAGATAGCCGTAATATTGAAACGGCTCGGGCTTTGGAGTAAGTTAATTGTGGATTATATTATTATTTATTAAGTTTCACATTTTATAAGGTATGAAATTGAGTTAATAGATTGTTGATAAGACAAGTTTTGTGATATCTTGATAAGCATAAAGTGCTATGACTCACGTTGAATTCTAGGACTCATGGCCCAACACCACCATCGGGGTCAATAGCCAGCATCAGTAGAACTAGGTACTAATGTCTTCCATTAGTTAGGGACATTACTATTCCTTCTCGTGTAATATTTTAAACAACTGTTGTCTTACGACAACAATCGTGAGCTTAACGAAATGAGCTGCAGCACGATTTAAATGAAAAGAGATGAACGACTAACGAAGGTGAACTATTTTGCCTATGCCAGAATAATTACACAAGCGACTGCCATCTGACCACGCAACCCTTAAGGCACCAGTAACAGGGATGGTTAGTTAGATCTGGTGTCAGATTCTATCAGGCTTCTGACTACCCGTAACGATTGCCATAGACGTTCTTATGACAACCGGAACCGACGGCTTAACGTGCCCTCCGAGGCACGGAGCGATAGCATCGAAAACTGCACATAACTTACCAGATAAGTCATTGGTGCAGGGCCGAAGATCGAACCCGGTGCCGTAACATTACGAAGCACACATGCTACCGCTCGGCCACCATCGCTCAGCGTTACTTAAGTCATCCCAACAATAATTATTAAATGTATGCAATAAGTAGAGAGTACATGTAATACAACAATAATTCCACAAAAGAATAATCTATTGAATTCTTACTAACAATCAATTACAAAGCGAACCTGTCAACGCGAAAGCACCCCAAGGAAAACAGGTAAAACACAAACATAAAACTCCGAGAACAAAACATTGATTAATGACGAAATGCACTCGAAAACAAACTGTCGAACTTCTTCAAATTCCCGATACAAAACCCCTCGAAAAATAATGGTTTCCTTTACAACTACTTAACATAACCACCACAAACCGATCACATGAAATTCTACGCTAACGTTACAGCTTCACATTTGAAAATCGATTGAAGCATCGAGAAGTAAGAGTTCCGAAAAGTTGACACAAGATTTTCCTTCGCCTTACACGGTTTTGTTGGTTTTTTTTTGTTGTAAGGAAAAGGAAGTGGCGCAAAGGGACGTGTGCTTCCTCTTTTTTTGTTGGGAAATTGTTTCGGTGCCATTAAGCCGTTGACAGATCGCCGCTTGAGTAATGTGTGCGATTGTTTGCGGCGAAGGGGAGCTACAATAGAAGATATATGAAAACGATTAGAGGCTTAAATGTTTTGTGAGGTACGTGGAGGAAACCCTTGGCGTTTTAGCTTATTTTATCTCTGAAAAATGTGCTAAAAACTTGATTTTATTAATTGACTTCTTAGCACATTACTATTGCTTGATTACTCTGTAGGTATTATTTTTTTTATTAAATGGTCATAATTTTGTGTCTTGATTTACATAAATCGTACAATATTCTAACGAGATATTTATGTCATGATATTATTATATATTATTTCGAGCTTATCGCGTTTTCTAAAGTTTATCAGAGCGTAAGTTGGTTAATGCGACGCGTGACAAAAATGCTGGACTTAGTTGGCTCAACGATTCAGCACTGCAGTTCAACGAGGCAATGCTGCCAGCATGGTGGGTACGCTACCTAACGTTAGTGAGCGTTTGGACTGTCTAACCAGACCATCGCGGCTAGTATACAGTCCAAATGTTCTTTGTAGTAGATAGTGTAGCTAGTTTATTAGTTTTGATTATTGTAGTAGTTAGTTTAAAGAAAAAAGCCACATTGCCCGTATAACACATATACATTATTATATATTATACAGATATAAGGATAAACTATCTCTACTTGTACTTATATATCTATCCCTAGAAGTATATAAAAATGAAACATTGTCATCTTGATTGGTGTATCTAACTAAAACGGCTAACTAAACTGGTTGGGTGATTATTTTTTGCATCAACAACAGTTATTTGTTATACAAGGCTGCAAAGTTGGTTTTTGGCGCGAGTACTTGAATTGAAACCTGAGCGTAGCGAAGGTTTCAAAGGTACGAGACGCTGAAAAACTTTGCTGCCGAGTGCAACACACAACTTTTCACCTCACTACAGCGGGGAAAATACAAGAAAAACAGCTAAAAGGCTAAGAAAAGATTAGTTTTTAGCTTATTAAATTAATAAGCTAAAAACTAATCATTAATAAGCTAAAAACTAATCTTTTCTTAGCGTTATGGGTGGCGGTAACACTTAACATCAGGTAAACGACTAGATCGTCACGTCACTCATTGAAAATTAAAGAAAAATTGTTTTTCATTCATTTTTCATGCAGTCGCGTTGCTGGATAACGTATTGGTTATATACTCTTTGGTGCTAGACAGTGCGATTATCCTAAAATGAGGTTGGCGATTAAGAAAAAGAAGAAGTATTAATGGTATCTTTTAGTTGGTAGTCTGTGGTATTCATTAATTTTCAGTGGACTGGCAATATCATGAAGGTTAAATTCGGGCAGATCTATTTATTGTTAAATCCTCAATTCTTGACGAGAAAATTATTGTATAGAAAGGTTCGAATTTTAAAAACACTTTCCACGCTAGCGATTAAAATCCGTTTTTGCGCCCAGATTTCGAATGACAAAGAGAATCTTGCCGAGCTAGTGAGGTGAAAAATATATTATTTTACATCGGAAAAATGAGAATTTTTAACTATTGGTTACCGTAACTACGGATCAAAAACCTCACCCTAAGTCCTTGAATCTTTGTCGGAACTTCTAAAGCCACCTTCAAAGCCTAGCACAATTTCCTTCCATCCTTTACAAAAATAAGTACTTTCTAGCATCTATCCGAAGTTATTACAACCTGGACGCAAGCCATTGCTTTGACTTCAGCTCCAAAGGCTGGTATGAGAGATTTTCTATATCCGCCCGCTTTCCTTTATGCCACGTGCAATTTTATCCGGAGCTACGGTTATGAAGTTGCAATGATAATGTTAGTAGGGATAAGACTTTAGCTTTAACAATGCATTAGCCGTTGTTATATTATATCTAACGGTAAATGATGACGTAGTTGATGACAGAAACATTCTATACTTTAGAAGTTTAGACTATAATACCTATGTTTCTGTCATCAATTACTACTGTCACACCGTCTGTACTGCACTATCTGTGTACTGTCTAGAAGTAGGACAGTATATACCTGCGGTCACTGTTGTACAATATTTATTTTAGTATGAATTATTTTAATAATTTTGAGTTTTAAAAATGGTTTTATGAAAAATGGTCAGACAAATTAAGTCTTGCCCAATTTCGTAAGAATAGAAAATGACCTCCTGCATCCATCGGCTCCCCGCGCTTTTGACCAGATCATCGGTCCACCTAGTGGGGAGACGGCCTAAGCTGCGTCTTCCGGTTCGTGGTCATCACTCGAGAATCTTTCTTCCACATTCCCCATTACCTGATTTCTAGTTTTCTAGTGAACACTACTTATTTGTTATCAAACACATAAACTTATTGATGAATTATTTCAAAGGATGAAAATTAGAGTCCTATCCATACTACAATGTCACCTGATCGGACATCATTTCCTTGGCTCCTTTAAGAAAATGCAGCTGACTCAAAGACTCATATAACATTATCCATTAAATACACTCTTATTTTATTAATATCTGATGAGGGTTCTTTTTACTGTTGGACAAAAAGATCCTTTCCTTTAAAAAAGGGTTAAATTGACTTCAATCGCCTTAATTCTTTCGTACTAAGAAGTATTTGGATGACATATTTTTCAATTATTTTGATTTTTAAACCAAATTACTGAACCAATTTTGTTGAACCCCAGAAACAAAGAGCATTTAATTTTTCCAAATTGACATATAAATGACGGATTCCAGAGGCAAACAGAAAAAACTGAATTGAGAACAATCTTTTATTGAAAGTCGGTTGAAAATCAGACGATAACGGCCTTATCGCCAAAAACAAAATTATTTTTGAAAAATTTAGTAACGAAAAAGTGTTTTCTCACTCAAAGAGGTTTGAAAAGTATGAGATTAAAAAATTACTAATTGTTCAGAAACTTAATGAGTTGCAAAATAGATGATAAGCGTCCTTATGGACGCTATGCTGAACATAACCCTTCTCATAAAACGACAATAGTGTCGTTTATGTGATGTATGTTATTTTATTAATTAAGTCAGTACATAATTTGGGGTTTTCTGGTCGTTGACTAGCATTATATTTTCATTTCCGTTCTTGTGTTGTTATCTACCATTATTTATTTGTTTTCATTTTTTGGAAGTCTTTTACTAATGAATTGTGCGTAATATAAGTAAACCATTTCCGGGAAGCTTTTTAATATTTTATTCTTTTATTTACATCTATGGTAAAGTAGCTGTTGTATACTGCAAACTTCACTGTGCATCATAGCATCCAATTTAATGCCTAAAATAGGATTTTTCTCTAAATCATTTTAATAAGCCAGCTACTGGATCCAGTTCTACACCCAGAGACCAATAAATTGTGAAACTTACACCAGCCGCGTGGGAAGTCCAATTTAATTTGACACTTCGCTTAACGAAGTGATATTCTCGTCATGCTCTCTTAGGAAATGGATCTGTTGATTTATTGATAGGTTTTGTACAAGACCTTCATGATTAGTGAATCCTGAAATCCCTGTAATACTTATAGATTCGATGGTTCACTTATTTAAGGAATTTATGAACACTAAATCCGCAAATCCCCAATAGGTAAAGTCAATGAATATTAATCGACTATACCCATACCTAAAGTACTTACTCATCATCAGCAGCTAAACATAGGCCTCCCCCGCAGTGCACCACTTTGAGCGGCTGCTTGCATCCGTCGGCTTCTTCTCGGATCTGACCAGGTCGTCAGACGACATGGTGGAGGGCCAGCTTACGCTACGTCTTCCGGTTCGTGGTCGCCACTCGAGAACCTTTCTTCCCCAACGGTTGTTAGTTCTACAAGCGATGTGGCCTGCCCATTGCCATTTGTTACTAATTTTAAGAGCACAAAGTAAGTACTCGTAATATTTATATTGGGTTAAAAAATAGGGCAAGAGATACTTTTTCTCTTTTTAACCAAACAATGATTTAATGTGACTAAAATAGTATACAGCATTGTACTTATGCATCTTGTCAAAATGCATAAACTGGTTTTAATATGTCTAATGATGTGAAATGACAAAATGTCTACTTTTAAATTGCTGATTAGCTTGTATTATTCTCAGTGGACAAAACAATTTTTTCGTCTATAGCTTTTGGTAGCTGTTGCGATATAAAAAAATCAAAATCTAAAAACTTATTAGAGTAGTATTTTGAAATAAACTATGTGCTAACTACCTATTAATATCGTGCTAACTACCTATTAATATCGTGCTAACTACCTATTAATATCAGGCTAACTACCTATTAATATCAGGCTAACTACCTATTAATATCAGGCGAACTACCTATTAATATCAGGCTAACTACCTATTAATATCAGGCTAACTACCTATTAATATCGTGCTAACTACCTATTAATATTGTGCTAACTACTTAATAATATCGTGCTAACTACCTTTTAATATTGTGCTAACTACTTAATAATATCGTGCTAACTACCTATTAATATCGTGCTAACTACCTATTAATATCAGGCTAACTACCTATTAATATCAGGCTAACTACCTATTAATATCAGGCTAACTACCTATTAATATCGTGCTAACTACCTATTAATATTGTGCTAACTACTTAATAATATCGTGCTAACTACCTATTAATATTGTGCTAACTACTTAATAATATCGTGCTAACTACCTATTAATATCGTGCTAACTACCTATAAATATTGTGCTAACTACTTAATAATATCGTGCTAACTACCTACTACTATTGTGCTTAAATACTAATGTAGAAAGTAAGCAGTACCTGTCTATTTTAAAATAAGTCTTATTAACCCAATCATTTCATTAAAACCAACATAACTACAGACACAGGCAACAAATCACATAATTATTGCTCGAGCTGTATTACAGTTATTTTAAATCTTCAAAACCATTAAATTAAGCAGAGCATCGCAAACGAATTTGACGACCTCCCCTGAGTTGACCCCTAAAACCTATCACCTAATACTCACCATTCTGCTTTAAAAATCAATACCATTCGATTATGGACTGTGTAATGGCCAAACCAATAGTTATAAAGAAGAAAAATGCCACCATACATATTTATACGACCTGTAGGTTAAGTTCAACACACTTACAGCCCAAGCGCCATCTATTACCGTATCATTTAAACAAATAACGTTCGAATAACTCCATAAATAATTTTAAAGAAGCGTGCAATGGGTTTGATTGCGGACTGTGGAACCAGCTTCACACGCGATGAGATTCTGATTCTTAGATCATTTATATTATAGGTACCTGTACCTACCTTGGTATGGTAGGTAGCTTTTGCGCTTAATTCTTTATGTACACTTGTACCATAAATAAAATATGGTCATTTTGGAATCTTTTGAATGTGTCTTCAGTCACGTTCGACATTCAAGGGAAAAAAGTTTATAAGAGCGCCTGGTCGATGCAACGCGTGACCAAAATGCTGGCACTTGTTTGGCTCAACGAATCAGCATTGCAGTTCAACGAGTCAATGCTGCCAGCATGTTGGGTACGCTACCTACCGGTAGTGGGCTGGATCATTTGGACTGTCTATAGGCCATCGCGGGTAGTCATCAGTCCAAATGTTCTTTGTAGTAGCTAGTGTAGGTAGTAGCTTTTAGTACATAGTCTAAGATAGTATATAGTTTTTATTATTGTATTAGTTAAGTAGTTTAAAGAATAAAGGTACTAAGACGAAAAAAAATACATTTTGAAAAAATTGGCCCGCATTTGACTTTAAGTTTGGTGGTTATGCCAAATCCATTGCACGCACTACTTCTTGGCAGCTGAATATCTGGTACGTATACCCATAGGTAGGCTAAACAAACCTTTGCAGATACGTCAAACTAGCTACTTCACAATTTTTAAATTTCATAATTTGGTACTGGTTGCGAACTGAGAATTTATTTCTTCTACTGCAATGTAGGGATATGTTGTTGTGTCGTTACAAATAACCTTACCTTACCTACAAATAACCTTATCTCGAACAGTGCTCTTAGATCAAGTGGCTCAGCGGTGGACCGTGCGACATGCAAACTGACGCAACCTGGTTCAAATCTGGCTCGGCCCTGCATCAATGATTTTTCAAATGCACTCGCTCTTACAAGTGCAGGAAAACGTCATGAAAGAACCCCCATGTTTGTACTCCAACCTGCACTTGGCCAGGATCATGGATTATAGCTTACACACTCTCTCTCTCTCTCTCTCTCTCTCTGTGTGTGTGTGTGTGTGTGTGTGTGTGTGTTTTTTTTTTTATGCTAATGAATGACGTGACGAGCTAGTCGTTCACCAGATGTTAAGCAACACGGCCGCCCATAACAGTTGCAGTGTTACTCGAAACTTTAAAATAATAAATTTTCGCGCGACTGCACTGCGCATGTCATCCTGAGACATCACACAGTCTAGTAATCAGATTACTAGACTATGTGATCGGATCATAAAGTCTCATTTGCCCAGTAATTTCACTAGCTACAATGCCCTTCAAACCGGAACACAGCAGTGCTTGCACACTACTGCTTGGCGGCAGAATAACTGGCAAAGCGGTGGTACCTACCTAGACGAACTTTGCAGAAAAGTCCTACCACCTAGTAAAAAGTAGTAAGTAGTGTGTGTGTGTGCGTGTGTGTGTGTGTGTGTGTGTGTGTGTGTGTGTGAAAGAGAGAGAGAGAGAGAGAGAAGGCATATAGATGACGATGACGATGTGCTTACGTCACCCACCATGAGTAAACCAACATCAGCACCATTCTAAAGCTACATTAGTATAGATAGCACAAAGATAAACGGCCACATTTTTCATAAATAAATTTAAATATCCCATTGCGTACATGTAAATCTTGTGGCAGGGTTTTGCAGTAGCGGCGTGAGCACGCGAGCTAATTAATATGGAGTGAGCTTCGATTTATGAGCCCTAGAGTTCGAGTACAAGGTGTAAGGTTTTGTATTACAAGGGCAAGATGATTTGTCGAGCTTTATTATAGAAATAGTGGTAAACGGTATAAATGTGGGATTATTACGTTTATATGGAAATTTTGCGGCTTCTATTTGTAGTGAGACTCTTTTTTAAACGTTTATAGGTTTGTTGTTTTGGTTTTATGGGTTTGTTGTGTATTTGCACACAACATTTCTGCTTAAATTTGGCTAGTATGTTAGCCAAATTCAAGATGCAATATTTACTAACATTGCACTGACAGTTGAATCGGCTGATTTTTAGGGTTGTCACCAGGAAATCAGAATTACGATGATTTTACCTATAAATTCTATCAGTTTGTCACAATTTTCAATAGTTACGTCAATACTATGAAAAATCCAACTACTTGAATTTAAAAATCTTCAATAGGTGATCAGAAATGAAGATTAAAATCACCAGAGATTTATCAGTGCTAACTATAATGAATCTCAGTTTTGACATCCTGGGTAGAAAAAAATTGATTACTTTTGACTATGATCCGTTGCCCCTAGCAACCAAGAGGTTCACTATGAAGCTGGTATGAAAACTTTTTCACGGGCGAGTACACCATAGTCAAAAATGTTTATAATCCCTGCTATCAGCTGATTTTACTGTCAGTGCAAAGTTAGTAAATATTGTATCTTGAATTTGGGTTAATCGTAATTTCTTGATACATTCTATTTCCTTACGTTAAATTAGTTTAAATGTAATCACGTTGAGTAATTAAGCTATTATTGGCAAAAGAACGCAAGAGAATTTGAATTTGCCGCGCTAGTGAACGTTCCACCTTAACACTTAATTTCGAAGACCGAGTACCTATGATGATATTTGGTATAGCTACGCCATACCAGTACAAAAGTATACGATGTATCAGTTTAAAAATTAAGATGTCATTTGACAGTTTCAAAACAACCACAGATTAGAGAAAGAAACAGTTACTCTGTGAATACAACACATCCAACTAGACAATTACATAGTTACTATGGAAAAAGGATTTTGATTTATAATTTTTATTTTACTACCTAAAGATATTTTTTGTTGATTACGCTAAGGAGGCGATATTTCTATAAATCATAAATCTTTAGGATTTCGCCGGTTGCATTGCGATTAAAGTTACGACAGTCCTGTTTTCATTTGGCAACTTTTTTGTCTAACCTTTTGTACCTACCGTTCACAACAATTAATTATATCAATTTCATCTAACTTTTACCATAAACTTCAATTCTGGTAATCTTTCCTCTGAATCCTCTCAACACAACGTGTGTAATAATTACAAGCAGGAACGTTTCAAGTTACTCGCTTGTCAAAGGACATAGACCATGGTCGTTGGGCTTGGGTGAGGGCATACATTTCAGAGATACCATCTAGCGGTAGTTCTTGTACCTACAAGTAACCGATACTTTGGCACTTCATTATGTTTAGAAATGTCGTGTAGTGGGTTAATGAGCAATGATAATTTTGATATGTTTTTTGCTTCGTTTTGTCTAACTTTTACTAGGTGGTAGGACTTTTCTGTAAAGTTCGTCTAGGTAGGTACTTTGCCCAGTTATTCTGCTGCCAAGCAGTAGTGTGCAATAACTACTGTGTTCCGGTTTGAAAGGCATTGTAGCTAGAGAAATTATTGGGCAAATGAGACTTTATGACTTGATTACACAGTCTAGTAATCTGATTACTAGACTGTGTGATGTCTCAGGATGACGTGCGCACTGCGCAGTGCAGTGTCACGCGAAACTTTATTATTTTAAAGTTCCAAGTGACACTGCAACTGTTATGGGTGGTCCTGTCGCTTCACATCAGGGGAACAACTAGCTCGTCACGTCATTCATTCGCGAGGAGGGTGGAGGCGCGGGTTCATTTTAACGTTTAGCCAACGAATCATACTCACGATAGATTTTAAAATAAAATATTATACTGGCAACAATAATAAGCCTTATAACAATCATAATTTAAACCAGCTTCCTTTATTACTTTAAATTATTTAAAAATGTTCCGCCCACATCTATAGTACGTATTCTAGAGTATTCCCACAATAGAAACGCGCTGCTATCTCGCAATTGCAGACAGACAGATAAACAAAACAACATTATCTAAATAGGCGTAGCGTAGAAAGCCACTTTAGCACACTGTCGTTCAATCTGAGATAATATGTAGATCAGGGACCAGCTTTTCGTTGCGATTTTGCATATACACAACAATAATGTGAAATTCAATTGACTCAAACGTGAAATTGCGGCAGTTCGTCTCGAAAAATGTGTGTAACCTGTGGTTCTGAGTAATTTTGTGTAATTCCGTGATTCTGTGTGTATTTACGAGCCAAATAATGTTTTGTTTATTTTTTAAGCGGAATTACACTAGATGTACCTATATATGTCCGTACATTTTTTATTTAACAATAAAAGGCTCATAAAAAAATTGTAATGCATATGATTATTGATATTATTATGGCATACATGGTGATTTTAAGACTATGCTTAGAATTCCCTTGAGTGATAATATCCGAAATGAAGACATTCGTAGGAGACCAAAGTTACCCGATACTGCCTTTAAAATTAGCAGATTGATAGCAATGGGCAGGCTTCATCGCTCGCAGAACCGATAACTGCTCGAGTGGGACCATGAACTAGAAAACATAGCATAGGCCAGCCCCTATAGGATAAGGGATCTGGTCAAAACCGCGGGGAGTCGTGGGATGCTGTATGGTTTGCTATATCATCATCATCCACCTTGTAACCTCTTTTCATTTCACAATTTTCATTTAACCTCATTATATTACTGTAATAGTACCCTACAACTTTTATGTTTCGAACTCTATCAGATGGCAGCACCGACATTTTGTGCTTCTGCAAGTGAGTCTTGCAAAGAGTATATAATACCTATTTCAGGAGAGTCTTGGAAAAGCCTTCGAAATAATCAGACAGATGTAAATAACTGAAATAAAATTACAGTTTAGAAGATGTTTTGAAGATGAACTTATATATCTAAATTACGGTGTTGAGGGCAACAGAAGAAGTCGAAGGCTGTGACTAAAATTGCGGTCAGCGAAGACATCGTATTCCAGTCCGATCCAATCAACTGCAGCAGCATCGTTAGATAGATAGAAAATTCTTTATTGCACAAACAACAATAGTAGGTACATAGGCGAACTTAATGCTATAGAGCATTATCTTCCAGTTAACCACGGTGTATTGTGGAATTGTTTATTGCGGTAGTACAATACTGAAGAAATGTAAGACAAGAAAAAACAACAACTTAATTATTTCTCTAAACTGATGAAAGTATAAATAACACAATAAATACATAAAATTAAATACACACAATAATACTATACCTACAAATATAATACACATCGTTGTCGTCGTACTTTGGTGTATGCTCTGGAAAACACCTCTTTGATCCAGGATCCTCGGTTCTGTATTTTCATTCGGCCTATATATTTTTCTTGTTCTCTATTCTTCCCCTCCGCAACGCATGTGAAGAATTACATTTCTAAAGAACTCTTAAGTATCTGTAGCATTTTTGTGATCATATTGTGATATCAAATTTAATAGTCTCTTGTGAGGCATCCTTCTGTTCTCTCTCTCTCTAGTAACTGTAATGTCCGTAATAGGCTCTAGGGTCTTAGGTAGGAGTTACCTGATAGTAAACGACCCTTGGAGACCGTTGCGTGACAATGCAAGAGGCAAGTTAGCCAGTCAGTGGCGCTCTATGGGCGATGCCTATGTCACAGATAATATAATACTATATGCTAGTACCTATGTTCAGTAGTGAACGACTTCTAGCTGATCATGATAATGATGTATTTACCTACAAAAACAGTAGTAATTTTATTCTCTACCGTGAATGTTCTAGTTAAAATATATTTTTAAAGGAAAATAACAGGCCTGGTGTTTATGTTAATTAAACCCGCCAAAGCCATACTGTGCGAAACTAGCCAAGAGGTCGGTTCTACAACATATCTAATCTGTTGATTAACTTACAAAGTAACTAAGTGGTTAGTATGAAACTAGATTTCATGCTATTATCATAATTATTGTCAATAGGAAGATGTCTGCTACTGAAAATGTAGGCCGCTTGCATTCGAATGGGTGCTCACTTAGACAAACTTCAAAACAGCGACTAAACTCTCTAAGGTTTTCCATCCACCACGATTGGCAGGCGTTTTGGTAATTGGAGTGGTTGGTGATGATTGATAAGAAAGGGAAACGTTAATTATTGTTTATAATAGGCTCTTTTGATGCAGTAGATAACTTTGATACTTCAATACAAAGACTTCTATGTATACACCAGACAGGACATCTCTAACTTGCATTGTCAACCACTGCAAATATGCCAATGAGCATCTTCTCGCTCATACGATGCTCAGCTCTCAAAGCGACTGCACGTGCAGCAGTGAATAGCAGTAAACATTATGATCCGAATGTGCCATGGCACTAGCACTGCGTGTTGCGATCGTTGGTTAGACGATTTAATCTCGTAAAGCGCTGTAGCGGATTTTAGTTTAATTTTACAAAAAATGACAACTATTTGTGCTTTGAATAGCTTCTCTAGTACGTAGTACATATACCTCTTTGCTTCAATATAGATTAATTTACTGAAGCAAACAAAACCACGAATATCAGGACATTTATCATTTTATTATTGGATTTCATGTATTGTCTTAGTTAAATATTTATATCATAAATTTGTATTATAAGTGAATGACTTTAAAAATGTAATCAATTATGAATGTTAGTCATATCTAGGATAAAATAATGAACACTAGATCATGTACTTGTATTTTATCATGATGAATAAAGATTTTTGAAATTGAAAATATAGATTAGGTAATAATTTACCTAGTGTAGTTTTTGCCAAGACCACGACTAAAGAACATCTGTGGTGTGGTGGTTGAGCAGATCGGGTCATAACCCAGACGTGGCGGGTTCGATTCCCGCGAGAGAACAAGTTTTTTCGCACATGTAAAAAAGCGCAAATACTTGTTCTGTGTCTGGGTGTTACAGGACCATGGTCGTCGTAGTTTCTGGGTCCCTAGAGATACAGGGAATCCCAGTTAGGGTCCAGGATCTATATATTATGTGATAGTTAGGCGTTATTATTATTTTTATCTTTTTTTGTTATCAAAAAAATTATTAATCATCCGTTAGCACTAAACTTCACAATTAAACTAATATGGTAGAACCGTCCTAAGAACTAGGGGCAAATCTTCGTAACCCCAGCAGGACTAATGTTCGCGCCGGGCGTTGCTCGCCTCATTGTACTTTATTTGTATTCGCTAATGTATACAATCTCTAATTACACGCAACGCCTTCTTAATAGGGTTGGCAGCAATTTATTCTTGAAATTATTATTTTTTTAAACGGGCAATGTGCCTTTATTACTCAAGCTAACTACTACAATAATAAAAACTAAACTAAACTAATTAAGAAATTAATTAAGTAGGTACCTACCTAAAAAAGTTATAGATGAAAAACTTTTTATGAAATCTGAATACGCGTTTTATTTTTCGTGCTTTTTTTTTTTTTTTTTTTTTTTTTTTTAATGTGATTGAATGACGTGACGAGCAAGTCGTTCACCTGATGTTAAGTGACACGGCCGCCCATAACAGTTGCAGTGTCACCCGGAACTTTAAAACAATAAAGTTTCGCGTGACACTGCACTGCGCACGTCATCCTGAGACATCACCCAGTCTAGCAATCAGATTACTAGACTGAGTGATCAGATCATAAAGTCTCATTTGCCCAGTAATTTCACTAGCTACAATGCCCTTCAAACCGGAACACAGTAGTGCTTGCACACTACTGCTTGGCGGCAGAATAACTGGCAAAGCGGTGGAGCTTGGATGGGTGATGCAACTCTTCCATGATAAAATCACATCCACATCAAGTTACTTGTCACCGTGTTGTTATAACCGATAAGTCAATCGTCATAAAATAGGCTAGTGTCCTGCTATTTTCTTATTGCATAAATGAATAATATTCCCCAAAAAAATAAACAGCCGTGAAAACAACAATATTAAAAAAAATGACAAAGTTACAAGCATTTTAAAATACAGGAATAGAAAGAGACAGCTCAAACATGCAGTGACGTCTGTCTTGCTCATTCATAGTACCTCATTACTAAGCTGTGGTAGCTTTACATACAGCCTCTGGCATGTGATTTCACAATGTAGAAAAAAAAAAAAGCAAAAAAAAAAAAAAAGTAAATGAAAAATGAAAAAAAAAATGAAAAAAATGAAGGAAAAAAACAAAAAAAAAATGAATGAAAATGATGATGATGATGATGAATGATGATGTGTTGATGATGTTTCATAGTAAATGTAGAGCATCTCCCTCCAGAAATTTAAAAGCTTATTACTGCTTGATTTATTTACTGCTTTTACTGATTTTTTTCAATTATTGTATTCATTTTTAACCTACTTTATGAAAATAATATTTACTTGTTAATTTTTAATAGCTGGCAACTATTAGAGGATCCCTTCGAGTATAGTCTAGGATCCACCCACACCAATGGTGGATCACAATGAACACCAAAGTGGTATTTAATCCACTGGGGGATCCAGTTAATGAATTGTGGGGAACTTGCTAAATTAGAATAGAAAATACCACTTGCTTATTATCTAAGACCAGACTAACCTTATCCTAAAGTAATTTATTTGGCAAACTTGCCACAATACAAAATAAGGCTTACTAAAATGTCAATAAGGTTAGTAATTGAAAATCTTGATTCCAGGATCCACTCAAACTTATTGAATGTGATCATCTTCAGTGGAGGTTAACTACATCTTTCTGGTTCTGCGGCCCCACGTCTGGTAAACTTTTATAGTAAATTGTATGAATTTGCATGCAACAACGTTGTAATAAGTATTCTACATGCATAATAAAAGTTTAATTAATCGAAATGATTGACTCTTTGGTTATGATTAGATTTCCGAACGCTATGATGCATGTGTGACGTATGACTTCATCATAAACAGCCTGAAGACGTCTACTGCTGAACACAGGTCTCCCCCAGAGCGCGCCACCATGAGCGGCTGCTCGCTACCTGCATCCTTCGGCTCCCCGCGGCTTTCGCCAGATCGTCGGTCCACCGAGTGGGGGCCGCCCTACGCTGCGTCTTCCAGTTCGTGGTCGCCACTCCAGAACTTTTCTTCCCCATAGGCTATCAGTTCTACGAGCGATGTGGCCTGCCCATTTCCATTTCAACTTACTAATTCTAAGAACTATATCGGTCACTTTAGTTCTCCTGCGGATCTCCTCATTCCGGAGCTTATCACGCAGAGAAACGCCGAGCATATAGCTCTCTCCATAGCTCGTTGCGCGACTTTGAGCTTACTAATGAGGCCAACAGTAAGAGACCATGTCTCAGTTCCATAAGTCGTCACTGGCAACACACACTGATTGAAAACTTTCGTTTTCAGGTTCTGCGGTATTTTGGACGAAAAAATAGGTCGAAGCTTCCCGAACGCTGCCCACCCGAGTTGGATTCTTCGTGCGACCTCTTTGTCGAAGTTGGCTCTACCTAATTGGACAGTCTGTCCTAGGTAGACATATTTGTCGACAACTTCGAGAGTATCGTTCCCAACAATTACCGGTATAGGTGGAACATGAGCGTTAGACACGATTTTCATCTTTTATTTATTAAAATAAGAACGGCAATATGCCAATTATATTTATTATCTATTTCTATACTATCAAGGCAATACAAGTGACAACCCTACAAGATTTAACGCCAAGGTGTTGCGAGCGTCTCCCAGGCGTTGTTCCCACTCCTAATTAGGGACACTTAGGTGTTGGAATCCTTGTTTCTTTCTATTCTGGAACGTGTGCGGCTTTTGTTGGACTAGCCTTACTCGTGGTATTGAATAATTAATTCAATTGTATTTACGGTATCAAAACAGCATTTTGTTTAAACCGACTCTAAAATTCTGACTGGCCTGTTAGCTCAGTTGGTAGTAGCTCTGCCTTCTGGCTGTGGGTTCGATTCCCACTCAGGGCAAACGTTTGTGTGATGTTTTTTCTGTGTCTGGGTATTATATTGTACTCTATGTATGTATTTACAAACAAAAAGTATCTAAGTATATTGTACCAGTTATCTGGTTCCCATAGTACAAGCTATGCTTAGTTTGGAGCCAGATGGCGCTGTGTGAAATGTCCACACATATTTATTTATTTATTTTAATAGGAGGTTTACAAATAGTTTATTTTGTTTTATTTTTTTATAATTCAGTGTTTTCCTTCTTTGTCATTACTCCCATACGTTTCCACTTCTAGTCGTTTTGTCACATTAATAGTGTTGGACATAACCCCCCATCCGACCAAATATTAATTATGTTCTCGAATTATGTGATTCTTGAACACACCGGTTTCCTCACGAAGTTTTCCTTCACCTTTGTAAGAGCAAATTCCGAACATAACTTGAAGCCATTAGTGCAGAGTCGAGTGAAAAAAGTGTTTAAGTATAAAAAGTTAAAGGTTTTTATACATCGAGGGCGTAGTGGGGAAATTAGATAACTAACACTTTTTGCGAAATCGACTTTTTGGCATGATGATAAAGCCCAAATCACGACGCATCTTTTGGTCTTACCCTAGCTCGAATATATTATTCCGTGCCAAAATTATTCCAAAAAAGGTATTTTTGTAACAGGAATGTACCTTCAATAATAGCTGTAAAACTTGAGAGGAAGAAGTGAATAACTGATCAAATAATGTATGATTTCACAGTATCACCATTTTGTCGTCACATAAAATGTATAAAGCTCGTAATTCAGTTTTACCTCATAACTTAACTTACCATTTTTGCCTCACTGAGGCAAAAATGGATGAGGTTTTCCAGATTATTAAAAAAATTATGTAAAGAGCTGCGGCATCTACGATGAACTCAAAAGTTGTATACTGAGCCATTACATAACGCCTATGCTCTTACAAAAAAAAATATTGCTAAATTTGTCGAAAAAAATCACTAAATCGTTGTTTTCTCGCGATAATGGTTTTGTTAGTTATCTAACTTTCCCACTACGCCCTCGATTTTTAAACACATACAGCAAGTCACCAGACTCGTAGTACTTACTCCCTTCATTTTATTTGAAAACTTCATGTAACAATAGCGAAGGTAAAACAATTATAATACCATGTATGTAATTTTTTATTCACACAGTTTTTACATAATAACAACGATAAAATAAAATAAATGACTTGAATGACACACCATTTGGACACAAAGGCGAGCCACATCAAATTATCACAAATTAGAACCATTTAGAATCGTAGACTCGTGCGCAGACCAGCGTGACGAATTTTTTATTATCCTATTGTTTTTCAAATACGCGGCTCTGATTGGTCGTAATATGAAAAGGAGGCGTTAGAAGTCATGTCATTGGTCAACGCGAAATGAATGCGAAATGATGATGGCTGCTCCATTGGCGACAATAGGTGTAGAATAAATTAGTCGTGCCGTGCTGTTTTGATTTGTAGTTAACTTGATAAGTTAACGTGATTGTAGAAATATATAAATTATAGTAAATAGATATTGTAACCCGTGTTTCACCACTTAAAAGTAAAAACTATTTTCAAAACTTGATGTCTGGTTTGCTAACATTTCACTAGTTATGTTTTTTATGGATGACAAGAGCCCAAAACTAACAATGCAGATTTTAGATTACGTTGTCTGTGTGGCCTTGGTGCTAGAATGGGATCCTTCATCTTCCCACGGTTAGGCTGACCCCACTTTGGGCAGTAGCGATCCTCAAGCGACTTCGCGTGATATTGCGATATCGCGGCGAGACACGCCGCACGATGGTAAAATATCGCGGCGATCACGCAGTGATATCGCTACCGCCTAATGTGGGGGCAGCCTTACGGTGAGAGCCGGCTAAGGGAATATCCAGGGAATGGGCATTGGGCAGCAGCATTCTCCTTGGTCTGCATTATAATATACTTATCGTAGCGTTACATACTCTTTGATACTTAGGTACCTACTGCGTTTTTTTGTTTTTCTTTGTGTAGTGGTTATGGCACTTCCCCCTCCTCTGTCAAAATTCGACAGAAGTAGCAAAAAGGCTGATCATGATGTGTACGTATGATGTCTGGGGGCGTACTGTGAGCTCTTAGCTCGATTCAAAACAGAGCCTATATTGAATTGCTTTGTTTTTTTTGTAGGTATGAGGATTTTGACAAGCGATCCAGTATAGGGTCTGTGTTGAATCGTGCTAAGAGTTCACAGCACGACCCCTGCTGCCCTAGCACGGACGGTCGACAAAATTGTCTTTCCCCTGTTTACTCCCAAGTAAGTATGAAGAAAGTGACATAAAACGGGGAAAGACAATCTTGTCTACGTCCGTGCTAGGGCAATTGGTTTAAAATTAAAGTTTAGAACAAACTGGTTCGCACCGGTAATCTCGTCGTATACCTACTGGTTTGTTCCAACCCATGGTAGCTCTGTACTTTGTACTGTACCTACCTTTATCTCACATGCATGTCGTCCGTTCGTAGTTAGCCCTCGCCGCAGGTTACCACTAAGCTACCGCTTAAATACCATTAATTTATTTACCGTTGCACTAGACTGTAGAGAGTATGACTGTAGACCATTCAATCACGCGCATGCGTATAATCGCGCAAGTATGTTCCCACGTGAGGCGGTGCGTTGGGATTGCTGGAAGAGAATGCTAAGCGATATGCTTTAATAGCTTCTTGAATCATCATCATCGTTATCAATCAGTCTAAAGACGTCGACTGCTAAACATATGGCGGGAGCGACACTTTGAGCGGCTGCTTACCTCTTGCATCCAACGGCTCCATAGTTTTGATCAGATTCGAGCGTCACCAATCATCATCAGTCTACCTGAGTATTTGAGTTGAGGGCCCTCATGGTCGCCACTCAAGAACCTTTCCTCCTTACCGGTTGACATATCTGCATTAACATTTTAAAGGTAGTCCTGATGCGGATGTCAAAATTTTGGATCTTATCTCGCAAGGAAACCTTGCACATAGCTTTCTCCATAGCTCGTTGCAGATTTTCGCCGAGCACTTGAAAAGTCGAGTGTGCCACATTCTATAGTTATTACTAACAGTGGATTCATGCCTCAACATTAAAGATGGCGGACGGCTAATGCTAATGTCTATTGCTATGATATATCGACGGCAATAGACGCACAGCGACAATTTCTACACGGTGCGGTGTGTTTTCGTATGAGTTAGTGCGTAAGGAGCATGTTATTATTTCGCAGTTTGACGTTTGGCTTGAAGGCTGATGTGGCTTCTAGTTACCATTCTATATAATTAGTGTGATATTGTTATTCTCTGTATTAAAAAGGGGTGAATTGTAAAATAACCCAATTATTAACCTAATTGACTGTTAAGGGTTTTCTGTAAGGTTCGCGAAGGTTCTTGAGTGGCGATCACACACCGGAACACGTAGCTTAGGCCATCTCAGCTCCCCACTAAGTAGACCGACGACCTGGTCGAAACCAAGGGGAGCCGTTGGATGCAGGAGGCAAGCAGCTGCAGCTCAGCAGTAGACATCTTCGGGATGATGATGATGATGAGTAGGTTTAGTTTTTATTTTAAAAAATATTCGGAATCACACATGTGTGTATGTTTGTTACTCCTTCACGCTCAAACGGCTGGACGGATTTAGATGAAACTTGGAACTTAAATAGCTTATGTGCTGGATTAACACCAGAGGCTACTTTTATCCGCGGGTGAAACCGCGGGGCGCAGCTAGTACTGCATACTTCCTTACAAGTAAGAATATTCAAACCTAAGGTTGTTGAAAAACAGTTTAATGATAGCATCTGATATATTACTGGGGTTATTACTTTATTTTTTTTTATTATTTATTATTATTGAGGTATACTTTCGCCTGGTAAATAAACGGTTTTATTGTAAAGAGCACCAGACAAGGGCCGTTTATCCGTACGAATATGTAAAAGCGAAACTTTATCTGTTTGTATGTGTATTTGCGGCTTATATGGCTGATCTCACAGTCTGGACGTCTTTTTTAGACTGTGTAATCTCTCAGGATGACGTGCGCAGTGCGCGGTGTCACACGAAATTTTAATTTAGAGTTCCAAGTGACACTGCAATCTGTTATGGGCAGCCGTGGCGCTTAAACCTAGGCGAACGGCTAGTTTGTCAGGTTTTTCGTTTACATAAAAAACCAGAACCGTTTTAGATGAAATTTTGGTTTCTTACCCGTGGAACATCTACGTAGTTCACCTAGGTGTTCCACGGGTACAAAAAGGTAATGGTGGAACACCCAGGTGTACCATATTGATTGGGCAAACGGGTACTACGGGTACTTACCCGTAGTACACCCGTTGTTAACTTCCATTTATCTATCTAGAAAGCATCCATCTTTTACATAAAATACTGTAAACACATTAAAATTTTCACACACAATATCGACATCATTAGTGGGATCAGAAAACGTAGTTCCAACCAAAGACTTCTATGTATACACCAGACAGGACATCTCTAACTTGCATTGTCAACCACTGCAAATATGCCAATGAGCATCTTCTCGCTCATACGATGCTCAGCTCTCAAAGCGACTGCACGTGCAGCAGTGAATAGCAGTAAAAATTATGATCCGAATGTGCCATGGCACTAGCACTGCGTGTTGTGATCGTTGCTTAGACGATTTAATCTCGTAAAGCGCTGTAGCGGATTTTAGTTTAATTATACAAAAAATGACAACTATTTGTGCTTCGAATAGCTTCTCTAGTACGTAGTACATATACCTCTTTGGTTCCAACGAATAATTCGCCGGTGAAAGGTAATTAAACAATCATTTCACTGTCAATGGATTTCTCAGAACTTCCTCAGTCTTTCAGAACTCAAAGGTCACAAGTCTCAGTATGACCTTACAACCAGTATGCAATTATTGACAATTCAATTCTAAGTGATATCTGATCGTTCCTACGTGCCTAGCTCTAGTGGCTCTGGCGCTAATTAATTTGTTTCTGTAATTATTAGTTAGCTCTGAGATTAGTAGTTACGATTAATTGGTTTGGTGGGTGTTAACGTATTGAGAACTTTGTTGGAATAAGTATTATGTATTTTAGCTAAAACAAAATAATAATATTATTTGGTACATACTGCACTCAGTAATCTATGTAGCTTCATTTGCTTGTGCTATTAGATTTTATGCGATACTTATAGCGTTAAGCTCGGAGTTTTACTAGGTGGTAGAACTTTTCTGCAAATTTCGTCTAGGTAGGTACCACCGCTTTGGTAGTCATTCTGCCACCAAGCAGTAGTGTGCAAGCACTACTGTGTTCCGGTTTCAAAGGCATTTTAGCTAGTAAAATTACTAAGCAAATGGGACTTTATGATCTAATCACACAGTCTGGTAATCTGATTACTAGACTGTGTGATGTCACAGGATGGAGTGCAGTGTCACGCGAAAATTTATTATTTTAAAGTTCTGAGTGACACTGCAACTGTTATGGGCAGCCGTGTCGCTTAACATCAGGTGAACGACTAGCTCGAAAGATCATTCAAACTAGCAAGTTAAAATGGCAATGAACAGGCAATATTGCTCGCAGAACCTATATAAGACTTTAAACTTCCAACATAATTATATGGTACATATCCAGTTAATAATGAATATTTTAGTAATTACAAGGATAATATGACAGAATCTAGTGGTTACTAAATGTCTTTAGGCAATGACTTTCCTTTGGCTATGCCCAGCAGTAGACTATATGCTGATGATGATGATTAGCTCTCCACCAGCTATACTGGCTTATCTACTAGATACCTACATCTAATCATAAAAAATTTTAGGCATAAGACTTATTATCCACCAAGATTTCCTACCTCTAACATCAACACCCTCTAACATCTTAAGCATCCACAGAACTCCCACGAATTCTGTGTAGGCATCACAACTCTAACACTTCACCAGCCAAGTTTTCTCAAAGAGGTATTATGTAGGTATAATACATAGAGGTCTTTACTTTTTCTACGCAAACGAGCCAAACAAATCCATCAAGCATCCGCGTCGGGCGTCAGACGCTAATCGCTCCACATGACCGATCGCGACCATTTCCACGCATCCGACGCGCTCAGCCGGTCGGACGTTGTAATTATTTTATTTATGTTACAAATCGTTTCCTTTATGACCGTGACAGTCATGAAGTAAATAAGTAGCGACTGGTAAGCGTGTTTCTCGTAACAATGCAATGGAGAAGACTCACACGATTTACTACGATTTTCCATACAAATTACGTCCAAACGTATTTCCTTATTTCTTTCCTGAATTATGCCCCTCGACTATTTTTTTTCTTCGTAAAATCTAGGTCTACTGTAGGAATGTCACTATCACTTGATTTTTCTCCGATTTTTTTATGTAAACGAATGACGTGACGAGCCAGTCGTTCGCCTGGTGCGACATGGCCGCCCATAACAGATTGCAGTGTCACTCGGAACTCAAAATTTAAGTCTCGCGTGACACTGCGCACTGCGCACGTCATCCTGAGACATCACACAGTCTAAAAAAGTTTTTACAAAAATCAAAAAAGTTTACTACAAAAGGAAATGATTATGACCATCCAAATATGCCAAAATATGCCCCGTTTTTACCACCGTCATCAAAAGACTTCCAAAGAAAATTAAAAGATTTTGACATTTAAAAAAATTAGAGGAACCTAGTCATACTCATCCTTTAAATTTTAATGCAAAAATTAATTGAATCAGTTAAGTTTTAGAGGAGGTAACAGGGGAATACGAAACATTGATTTCATCAATATTTTTGTAGATATCATACTTTACGGGGCAAACGTGACGCAGTATGTGACCTGTTGAGTGGAAAAATATCAAAATACTTAGGCAATTTTTTTTAAATTAAGTTTTGTATTAAGTTTCAGGGATTTTAGAGTTTTGTATTCGCTACGATGACATGACGCAACAGTTGGACGGCAAAATATAACAATTGACTATTGGCGAACTGTTCCAAGTTTGAATATATTATGGTGGATGGAAAAAAATAACCTAATCTGATTAGCCACTCCCATGCTGTGTCCCCTAAACTGTTTCAAATGTCAAACTTAAATTGAGTAGTGATTACCAGTAAGTTAACCTTTAAAATGGGGAAGGTCTATGCAGTGGACGTCTTCAGACGATGACCTATGATAACCTATACACTAAAACTATCGTGTTTTTGGCGACAGAGGAAAATCGACATAAGCAGTCAAGTGGATTATTTAATTGGTGACAGTGTAAGAAAGTTGATAGTGATTTGATTGCTTCGTGTAAGCTAAGTGAGTTAAGACAGCTTTTAAGAAAATTATGTGGCGTTGCGATGTTCAGAGAGATTTGTAAGGGCTCTTAGGTTTTCCGTTTTATAATTATTATTATATTATAGACTTGGGGTAAAGCCCGTAGAGGCCTACATCTCAGTTATACGTTTAAATTGGCTTTTCGAAATATATAAATCCCTATTGTACTTTTATCACAAAAAAATGCTGGGATTCTTCTAAATCTTTGAGAAAGTAATCAATAGGAGACTTGTTAACTACCTTGAAACGAATAATTTGCTATCGCCCAACCAACATGGCTTTCGTAGAGGCAAATCCACCTCTGAAGCGGTGAATAAACTAACGGATTTCATCTCCAAAAATCTTGACGCAAAAAAGAAAACTCTAGCTATCTTCCTCGATCTGGCTAAAGCTTTTGATAGCGTATCTATCCCGATCCTGCTTAAAAAGTTAGAAAAGCTTGGAATCAGAGGCATGCAGCACAAACTGATCGCAGACTACATGAGTGGCCGGACACAAAGTGTAAAAATCGGTGATCATGTCAGTAGCCCTATTCCAGTGAGTTACGGCGTCCCACAAGGAAGCATATTGGGCCCAACTCTCTTTCTCGTGTATATTAACGACCTTTGTGAAATGTCCTTAAGACGCTGTAGCATATTAACGTATGCCGATGACACTGCTGTCATGGTACAGGGAGATAGCTGGGAGGAAACCTATGAATTAGCACAGTTTGCTTTTAACGAGATTTCGTCTTGGCTTAGAAATAATCTACTCAGCCTTAATGTTGATAAAACTAAATATATAACCTTTGCTATTCGGGACCCTCCGAACAACGAATTACTCTCTCTGGTTGCTCATGAAGCAGGATCATGCTCAAGAACACCATCTCTGTGTAACTGTTCGGTCTTAGAAAAAGTGTGCACAATTAAATATCTGGGTATCGTTATTGATGATAGACTTTCCTTTGTACCCCACATAACTCAACTTACAAAACGATTACGCAAGCTAACAGCGGTTTTTAAAAGTATACGAGACAGTGCAGGCTGGGATGTAATACGACTGCTTTACTTCTCGATCTGTCAATCTATCACTACGTACTGCATAACATCCTGGGGCGGGGCGTACAAAACTCACATGTTGCCACTCGAAAGAGCGCAGCGAGGTTTACTCAAGTGCAGTACAAGCCGATCCTACAGATACCCTACGGTTAGTTTGTACCGAGAGTGCCAGGTTCTGACAGTTAGGCAGCTATTCATCCAACACACTGTTCTTCAACAACACACCCTGATAAAATTTGCCCCCTCAACTGCGAAAAAACGTACGACACACAATGTATGTTCTGTTCCTCATGTTAAAACGGCATTTGCGGGCAAGTTTATGTCCTTTATTGGGCCTTTCCTCTATAACAAGCTAAGTATAGACATTAACATTAAATCTCTAAGTGTTTTTGAACTAAGAAAAACTCTGTTTACTAAGCTAAATAGTATGAGCTACGAAGAATCGGAAGATTTACTTGTTGCGTTAAAATAATAAAAATATTATTACATATATATTATTCTAAAAGTACATTTAATAACTGTATTTTATTTTCTAAATATATATATATATATATATATATATACTTATGATACATATATAAATTACATTAACATATCTTGCATACACTCATACGCACGCCCCTACACATATTTTCCTGCCAATCACTTAAACCTCAGGTAGATTAATATTCTAGCATGTGAATATTAATTAGACAAGATTACATTTAATTTAATTTAAGTTGAATAATTTTTGTAACCTAGCTTAGGCATTGGCGATATTGTTTCCGGCGAAGGAGGCCTGGACCTCATAATACGGGCCCTGAGCCTAGTTTGGGATCCAGGGTTTCCACCTAAATATAATTGTTCCCTATATGCCTTGTACAAAATAAATGTATTTTTCATTTTTTTTCATTTTTTCATTTTCATTCTATATTTACATTATTTTGCGTGATGATACGAAAACGGCATACCATTACTATCCTAGTCCCTGTAGTTAATTTTTTAGTCTAATCTGACCATGACTGCAGGGAGTAGGTAGACTTTTTGCGAATCAGGCTTTTTTTCTACCTACACTTTCTGCGTTAAGTATATTTTACGATGAAGTCATTATATGGATCTAGGCGTTTTAGTGATGTGGATTTTAAGAACTAGTCATATAAAGATGTAGTCATTTTGCGATTTCGCCTCTCGGCGATGAAGTACACCTACAACGTAGTCGCTACGCGATGTGGTCGTTTTGCGATCTAACCAATCTAATTCTAACCCGTTATTACAGTTGTACGGCTTTGTAGCCAAAACAAAGTTTGCTCGGCTCGCACAGGTTAAAGAATTGCCAGGATTCTCCAGCCTTCTAAATTTAAATTTATTTTGCGTGATGCTACGAAAACGGCATACCATCCCAGTAGTTATTACCAGCCAGTACGTCTTTGTAGCCATAACAAATAATGAGATTGCTTGGCTTGCAGATGCACAGGTAAAAGAATTACCAGAATTCTCCAGCCTTCTAAATTCAAATTTATTTTGCGTGATGCTACGAAAACGGCATACCATCCCAGTAGTTATTACCAGCCAGTACGTCTTTGTAGCCATAACAATGAATGAGATTGCTCGGCACGCAGATGCACAGGTAAAAGAATTACCAGAATTCTCCAGCCTTCTAAATTCAAAGTTGTTTTGCGTGATGCTACGAAAACGGCATACCATCCCAGTAGTTATTACCAGCCAGTACGTCTTTGTAGCCATAACAATGAATGAGTTCGCGCGTCGCTCCGGGCGCGCACCTGTATCTTACTGCACGCGATGTAAAGACGCGTGCACTGTGGACTCTAGTTGTATCAACATATCGATGACTCTTAAGTAGACTATCATATGTTGAGAATGGCGATTTTCATGTTTTGGGGGATTTGTAAATAAATTGTATATTATCGTTTTTTTGGATTCCAAAAACGAAAAAATAAAACAGTTAAAAGATGAAGATTTTTTTACACGTATATAAATGATCGTATCGTATATTATCAACGTACCGTAAACTAACGTATAGTCTAATGTAAGAGATAACTCGGGGGTGCGATGCGGTGCGGGCGCAAGTAGGTGCCGCTTGTTATTTTTTTACTAGTTTGGCTCAATATATTTTATTGATTTTTGCCAAGTATCTTATGTTTAAGTTTTATATGTTGAAAAAGACGATGCTAGTCCAGCAAAGTTGGTAATAAAAGCTCTTG
This sequence comes from Ennomos quercinarius, assembly GCA_910589525.2. NCBI lineage: Eukaryota > Metazoa > Arthropoda > Insecta > Lepidoptera > Geometridae > Ennomos > Ennomos quercinarius. The sequence continues at coordinate 8,266,696 of OU342505.1, read as the reverse complement.
TAATCACCAACAGGCTGAAGACGTCCACTACTGAGCGCCACTTTGCGCCGCCGCCACTTTTTACATTTTGGATCTATTACCTATCTATACAGCAGATCTAAACACAGCTTTAGACGTTGCACTTCGCCTGCATGTGATTACCCGCGAACGGCCTCCGCTTAACCGATTCCTTTTTTAAAACTCGACGTTCCTGTTTCAAAAACCTGCACCATTATTCCCGCGTCTTCCTCATTTTGAATTTGGAATGAACAATGCCAGCGGCTTTGCGCGCACTTATTTTTGTCTTACTTCTTTTCAGCCAGATACCAAATTGGGCCAGTTAAGTCATGCAAGCGGTTTGTCACTGTGAAGACCAGTAGTCGGGAATCAAACCTCTTTTGTCAAAAGCTCTTTGTGTTTTCCAAATATGGAGGAAGAGAACAATTCGTTACCGCGTTTGACTTTTAAATATTTAAGTATTTTTATTTTTCCGTTGGCAAATTGAGAAAAATGGAGAGACGGTTGCTAATTCTTTCGGCCACTTTGTTCGGTAAAAGGTCTTTCAAATTGATAAGTATTATCTCATTTGGTGGGTTTGTACGGCAGGTTGTAAATTAAATAGATTATACGGTCCGCAAAAGCACGGGAACCGGTTTTTTATTGTCTTCGGTTGTATAATTTGAGATTGCATTTTTGCCATTTTTTGCCACCCACGGGCTTCTGTAATCAAATTCGTTCATGTCATCAAAAACCAAGTTTATTGCTAATATAAAAATGTACCTGTTTTTCGGTTCTAATGTGCAAAATTAGGCAATGGGCTTCACAAAGAAAATTAGGTACCGAACGTACGTTATACGTTTTGTTGCTTTAATTTTGAAGCCGCTTTGTACTTATACTTTATTACCAAACTAGCTTATGCCCGCGGTTTCGCCCACGTGGACTACCCCTCAGGAGTCGTTTATTTTTCCGGGATAAATATACCTTACCCCTGTTTCTTGGAAGCCGTTTTAAATAGCACTATAATTATGCACTATGTTATAAAATAAAAATACAAACGCTTTTTACCCATTTCACCCCCTTAAGAGCTGAATATTCATGAATTCCCATTTCAATGCACTCCTACACTGTGTCATAAATGCATCTTTGAAATTTTAAGATTTTAGCTAAAATTGTCGACACTGCTATGTTTTTATATAAGTAGGTATGTTCATTCCACATTCCAAATTTCATTATGATACGGTCACAATTTTTGAAATTTCCATACAATATTTAACTACCAAGTTCACCCCTTTAGGGGTTGATTTAAAAACTAAAAGTACCATTTCATTTATTTTTATACTGCATAGAAGATGGAATAATCACCGTCATCAGCCTAAATACGTTCACTGCTGAACACAGGCTTCCTCTATAAAGCGCTACTTTAAGCGGCTGCTTGCCTCGTGGACCTAACGGCTCACCGCGGGTTTGACCAGGCGGGTTCCACCTAGCGGGGGGACTAGAAAAATCATTAATAATAAAATAAGAATAACATGATTTGGAAATACTTATTATTTTGAAATATTACAATAATTACGTAGTTTATTGCATGAACGTTCATAAAGATCCCATTTTCAGTTACGAATTCCAAAGAATCTGAACCGTCATACATAAGAAATCCATGTACGGTACAAAGACTCTACAATCATTTAAAGCCATTTAATTTCCTCGTTATGTCCACTAAGATTTTGGCATAGATAATCAAAATTACTAATCGTGCCAAATTCCGAAATAAAGCTGGCTAAGGCCCAGAAGGCTTTGATAAGAATCAAACTTAATCGACCAGACCACCGACACAGGAGCGAAATTTAACGACTCAACTCAAAACAAAGCGTTCGACGACTCGATTACAATCTCCCAGCGGTTTTTCATAAACAATAGCCATTTTAATAACAGCAAAAAGTCGAAAGCATACGCTATTGATAATACAAAAAATGCAATAATAAATTATGGAGTGTGTAATAAACAGCGATTTGCTCCGGGCGACTCGGCTGGCTACCAGTGCCGTGATGCGAGCGACTGAAGCGAGCGAAAAAAACGAGCGTAAAAAATAATACGCTTAATATCAAAGAAGGTGTACTTCGTTAATGCATTCACTGCCTTAAGGCTTTAAGTCGGTTTGGACATTGTTTTCTGGAATGCTAAAAGTACTTTTTTTGGGACAGGCTTTTGAGTGGAAGAATTCAAATGGTTTTCTTGTCTTTTAATTGATACATATTTCAAAGACAAAGGAGTAATGTTAAGAATTCACATCGCATCATGAGCCGAAAGATGTCCACTGCTGAAAATTAGCAGGCCTATTGGCCCCCTACCCCCTCATTTGGTGGGGGAGGTTACAAAAAATATGGTTTATTGTGTTTTGGTTAAATCACTAACTTTTATAACTTTAGAAATGCTTTCGGCTCAGTCAAACATTCATCATTTTCGTTTTCTTTGCCTTTTCCCATTTGTTATTGGGGTTGGCTCCCAATCTAATTTGTACGGCAAGCTACCAGAATTACACAAGCAACTGCAATCTGACCTCGCAACCCAGAAGGAACCAGTAACTGGGATGGTTAGACCAGGTGTCCAGGTGTCTATCAAGCGTCCGACTACCCGTAACAATTGCCATAGATGTTCTTCTCTGAGGCTCAGAGCGAAGGCATCTAAAATTGCACATAACTTACTAGATAAGTCATTGGTGCAGGGCCGAGGATCGAACCCGGTGTCATATGGTTGCGAAGCGCACATGCTACCTCTCGGCCACCACCGCTCGGTTCAGTCAAAATAATGATTGTGAATTTAAATTTTTATTTGGTATTATACGTTTTAATTGAAATGTAATAACTTTTCTTCATCCTACACTCAGATAATACAAATTCCCCAATTTTGCCACATAATAACTTCCATTCCCACACCTACTCGACCAATTAACAAAGCTAAGGGCCGCGATACACCGAGGTCGCCAAGTCGCCGGTCGCGGCGATTTGTCGCCGGTAACGAGCAACAATGCACGCGTTTCGGCCACGGACCCCCGCCAGCAAACATTTGTAAGTGGTCAGTTAGAGCAGTGATCACACTGAGGCCTTAATAATTTTATTATGAGAGATTATTTAGGAATTATAATGTCTTGTGTGTCAGTTTATTAATATCGCGAGATTTCTTTTTCGATGCTGTTAGTGTATTACTGATTAATTTACGTCGCCGACTCTTATGGCACCTAGCCGTCAAAACTACAGACAAAGCTTCGGGCAGGGTGCGAATTTCAGCTTGGTTACCAAGAGAAGATGATCGAAAGACGTAACTAACTATACCTGAAAAATACGCAAACATTCTAGAACGTAGTAGTACTCTCAGCTACCCATCATAAAGTTATTAAGCCTATTTATGAAATTCACAACAAATATTTCAATACGTGCCTTGCCTTTTACGATTTTGATGTTTACAAGTCAAGTGGTACAAATTCACAGACGTTCCAATTTTTGCAATGGCTATTAACAAGATACTGGTGTATTTGATAGAAATCGTAATCGCCACACGGGTTAACTAGTAAAATAGAATTGTGTTATAGTCATCAATTTGCGAAATAAAACAACATAAAAATGTTAAAACTAAGCCAATGATTGAAATCTAAGTATTAATAAACGTAAGGTTAGTGACACACAGAACTTGTGGCAATTTATTGCTGGTCACGCGTGTTATGGCCAAGAACCCCCGCTACGAATTATTTGTAGTGAGCTGAGAGTAGTCTCGTTGGATTTGATTTATGTTTTAGGCATAAATTGAAATGTTGTGTATATGCTGCTAAGATTAATTGTACAGCACTTTTTATTTATTAAGTATTGTTATTTATCTATCACGAATCATAATTCATTTAAATATCGGTGCAGTTGAAAAAAGGGTAAAGAAGAAAATGTTTTCAGTATTACGAACATAATAAATGATTTCAACGAAACTACGTAATTTCTGTTATGAATTCTGTTACTAAATTCGCCACTCTAAGGCTAAATACAGTTTTTACTGTAGCGATTCCCTTTAGGCCTTCATTTGAATCGGGGAAGAGTTGACGGTAATACCCAGACGCTGGTGACGATGGCTGCGCAGTAGCATTTTTTCATACAATTCTAATAAACGTTATGGCTGGTACATGCGCAACTGTAGGAGAGCCTAACACCATGCAGGTTTCAGCAATTATATAAAAATAAAACATCTGAATATCAGTAACAACGATTTTTAAATCTGATTATTTACTTTAAAATGATTACAGTATTTTAAACACTAATTCCCTCTTTAAATAAACAAACTAAACTCTCAGTGTACTCAACACCTTACCAAACTTCTACAGGCTGCGCAGGCGCGTGCGTCGTTGCACCTAACTAAGCAACTAACTATCGGTTATCCATTACTGTATTGTGTTTTCATTGACAAATGTTTCTGAGTCCTACTCGGAAATAATATTAAAGCCTACTTTACTTGTAACAATTTGATACAAGTTTTTGAGTTCCAACATAATCATTTGTCTTAAACATAAAAGTTATAATATATAACGCTTAATATATTAAGATTAAAGTTTGTTCCTAAAGTAGCCTGTTTGCTTTTTCAGGAAAGAAACAATATGAAGAGTTGAAACTTTTAGTACCTACCTAACTGAAGACTTGGAAAGCAAGTAAGAAAACAGACCGCGGGAAGATGGATGCACAGTTTAAATAATACCTAGTAACTACATCAGTACAGAAGATTTGCTCTGAAAAGACATTTTTAATTAATACCGACTCTAGCGATTACGCAATAAGGTGCGATTTACCTCGCCTGTAACCCTAAAATTCTTAAGACACCTATTCTCTTTCATTAATATATCTCATCTCTTCGTAACTTTTCTAATGCTTTAACTACGTTTAATCCAAGTAATGTCGAACGAACGGCTGCCAATACACTTTGTTACTCAATTATTAACACAAAAAGTCTGCATTCGACTAGTTAACACCTATTCCCTTGATAAGAGATGGCTCAAGGTAGCAGAAATATTTAGTACGTAAGTATACTTTTAACCAACCAGCTAGGCGATCATGTAACTCGATTGCAACCGATAGAAACACAAATTAAATTTGTATAGATTTGACAGTTGCAATACACAGATTATGTTCATAGTTAATGTGGAAACTTTCAACATAGGGATTTAATTTCTCTCACCCCACAGAAGAGAGTACGCGCCTAATGCAAGTTCTGAACAAGATGTTAAGTTTTATTGCCATCATCATTCCTATTGGTAACGTAGTGATGAAAAAAAACTATGCCCTTGTCACGTAGATGCAAATACGAACGCAAATTAGCATAAAATGCCCACAGTATACTTATTAGTAGGTAGTCAGATTGGGACGGCCGCAGGACGACTTTTTAAAAAACACAAAAATTCCGAATTGAAGTGTCGTTTATTCGACGGATCGCTTAAGACTAACTTAATTCTACTAAGACAAAATACTGTTGGGACGATCGCCCACGCCATCCGCACATCGTCCGAGCTTCTACGAATACTCCTTATCTCTGCTGACTAAGGGCGTACAGAGAAAGTTACTGCACGGGACTCGGGTCGCATGACGTCTCCCTCCTGAGATTCGAGATCATCCGAAGGATTCGGATGATTTCGAATATTACATTTATAGCCTAATTTCGCTAACCTAACATATAAAACTATCACCCCGCAGACTGCAATAATTAAGTATAACACAATTGTCCAAACACTGACACTATAGATTTTTACCTCACTGATATCACTTTCATGGTCACCTTTTAATTGAATTGAATTGATACTTGATTGAATGTTCTTCAAATCTATATCTTCCAGTTCTACAGGTTCTCTGTCTTCAATCCTGATATGACTTATATGCGGCAAGCTGATGATTGGTAGTCTGTCGTAATTTAGTTTCTCTAGCTGATGTGGCCGAAGTTTAAGTATGAATCTATCTATTTTTACTGCACAATCTATATCTTCCAATGTGATTATATATGTTCCCCGGACATTTTGCTGCTGCACTTCGTTCGAGCAAATCTTCTGAATGAGTGTACTTGACTTGGAGTACAGGATCCACCGGTTTGGTCGTATACGTTGAACCATGACGTTTTGAAGTGTTACTGGAATTAGGGCACAGGAACTCATGTTCTTAGAGAATTTCATCAAGTCTGAAATACACGGGTCATCAATATATTGGGCAGTGCTGTCCTCAAAACAGATAAAGCTGGAATCGCCGGTCATCTCGCATGGCTGGGCTAACGGCTCAGATGTTAGTCCCTTCACTATGAGGTAAGGATACTTAGGGAGGATGATGTAAGTTTTATGATCATGGGTAATAGGGATAGGGTACAGTCTATAGTATATGTAGGTCTCTTTACCAATTAGCGGAATCTCTAATATGAATGTTAACTGACTTTCTTTGAGGAATGATTTTATACCGATATTCTGCTCAATCCTTACAAGATTTTCAAGGCAAGCTGGAAATACTAGCCTTTCTGTTTTTTCAATATTTTTTAGTATTAATAAGAAATGGCTGGAATCAATTATCGATTGATGCAGAGTATTCAGTCTACTGAACGCTATTGCAGTTTCAACTTCATTCAATTTAATATAAATACTTTGAAAATTGTGTAAAATCATGGAATATACGTTAATTATAATATCATTTGAGTAATGAACATTTTCTAATTGTTTTGTCTTGTCTAACTTGTTACGAAGATCTTTGAATTTCTTGTCAAGTTGTCGTACATTATTATTAATGGACTGTGTTACATTATAAAAACCTTTCATGGCTTCGGAGATCAGGGTTACCTTTTTGTTAGCGTATGCCTGTTTTGACTCAATGGTTTCAATTAGCTTATCGTATCTAGATGCATCCTCACTATCCAAGTTCCCCGTAATTATCTTAATAATAGAGCCCAAAGGGTTAATAAGGCCTCTCTTCATCCTATATTTAGGAAGTAACTGCCTATGCTTATTAATAGTTAGATTCATTATATATTCTGCTTGGACTCTAAAGTCCGAGAAAACTAAGTTCCTATATGTTATATTATAATTAGCACTAACAATCTTATTTAAATCATTAAATCTAATACTATTTAGTGTTAAGTCTTCAGAAATGAGACTTAAGTCAAGTCTTTTAAGTATTGTCCATTTTTCATAACTGATGACCGCTGTTCTTTCTTTTAAAGGTAATACTCCTGGGTTACCCTCAAGTGGCTGCAGTTGAAGGGCCTGGAGTTGGGTCGCTGCCATCAGGACCAGCACCATGATTCGGACGTCTCTGTGGAGGACGTTTGATGTCTTTAATGGGAATTCTAATGTCACGGTTCTTTGTTGTTATGGTCACCACATTTTTATCAGCCTCACCTATCACTACGCCCTTGTCGTACCGGGGCTTATCTTTACTTCGCCTAACGTTTGTCCCCTTAAAGAATATAGTATCATCCGTATTTATATCAAAGTCAGTTTCACCTCCTCTTTTATCTCTAGCAACTTCCTTTACTTTTATCATTTTGTCTGTTAGATTTTTATACAAGAATTTTGTTCGTTTTTTATGATCGCGCATTAGTACCTGCATGTATTCTTTGTCCAGATTAACATTAAAAACATTTTTTGATTCCGTGTGACCAAACACTACTTCAAAAGGGGTCAACCCTGTAACTGAGTGGATGCTGTGGTTGTAGGCCATAATGGCAAAAGTCATTACCGTTGAAGCGTCCGTTAATTTTCGTTCATATTTAGCAAGTCTGTAAGTCTCTAAAATTGTCGAATGGAACCTCTCTATCAGACCCATCGAGTTTGGATTGTTCGGTGTACCTAAATGCAGTTCGATTTTGTAGAAGTCCAGCAATTCTTTAATGAGTGCGTTATTGAATTCTGAGCCTGAATCAGAGCTGATTCTCTTGGGTGTACCGTAAAAAGAAAAGTATTTAATCAGAGCCCTTACTACTTCTGGTGCTGATTGGTTGGATACTTCAAACGCCTGACCAAGCTTGCTGAAAGCATCTATGATCGTTAGGTAGGATTTCCCCTGTATCTTGAATATGTCCATGAATAGTTCTTCGAAAGGCCTGTTTTGCGTCTGCGTTAATTGTAATGTGGGCTTAAGAGGTTTTCTGTCATACTTTAACTTCTTGCATGGCTCGCATGTGTTTATAACGGCGGCCACGGTGACGTCTAAGTTATGCCAGAAATAGGTGCGTTTTATGTGTGCTACCGTTTCTTTAATACCACGATGACAATTTTTACCAATATGGTACTTGTTAATAATGGCTCTTTGTTCATCCTCATTTTCTACATATACTACCCTTTCTGTACATTCTAAGATGTTGACCGTTCCTCTCTTAAACAGTGCTATAACGGCCTCTGTAAACCCGGTTCTATGTTGTTGGTCCTCAAAATATATAAAATATTTAATTTTAGTACGGATGTATTTCTTTAGAAAGTCTTTTATTAAGTCGGGTCTGTTTAGTGGCATATGAACCTCCAGTATTTTTTGCTTTTTGTTGGATATGTCTTTGATAGCTGTTTCATCTCTAAACCACGTATACACTAATATCTGGTTTGGTTTTGTGTCGACTGCCTCGTTTAAAATGGGAATACCGGCAGAATCTGTGTTACGTGTTGAGTGTACAGTTTCTGATCCTACATTTGATTCTGACTCTGATGCCGTAATAGTATCGCTAGATGGTACTGGTATTGAATAAGGTGAATGCTGTCGGTTCTCGTCCGGGTCACTAGCACTTAGCGTACTTTCAGAATCCAATATAATGGTTTTTTCTGAATCTGATGAGATCGTGATCGGGCTTTTAGGTCTACCTTTCGCTTTGCCTCCCTTGTTGCCTAACTCTGCTATCTCTCTTGCAATTTTTTCACAATGTCTTTGTAATTCTAGTTCCCTTTCATCTAAGTTTACTTGCATTGAACTGCTGTCCTTATCGTTCTTGCCTATTGCGTTCACCTTTACTCTTGACAGAGCGTCAGCGTTTGTATTTTGACGTCCGTTCTTATAAATTACGTCATAGTCGTATTCGGCCAGTCTCAATCGCCAGCGAGTGATTTTACTACTCGGTTCTTCAAATGAATGCAACCAAGACAGTGGTCTGTGATCGGTATAGATCGTAAACTTTTTACCGTACAGGTATGGTCGAAAATGTTTAATGGCCCAAATAATAGCCAGTGCCTCCTTTTCTATAGTGCTGTACCTGCTTTCAGGATCGTTAAGTGTTCGCGATGCATATGCAACGGGACGATCACTACCTACCGTACCTTGTGACAAGACGGCGCCTATGGCATAATCTGAGGCATCTGTGGTTAAAATAAAGGGCTTTTCAAAATCCGGAAATTGCAAAAGAGGTGCGTTTGTTAGCAACTCCTTGCACCTTTCGAAGGCTTCAATAAACTCCCTATCAATCACAATCTTATGGTTCTTTTTGAGGCATACCGTCAATGGTCTGGTCAATTTTGCGAAGTCTTTAATAAACTTCCTATAATAGCCCACCAAGCCTAAGAAGCTTTTAATTTCTGTTTGCGACCTAGGAAGAGGGAACTTGAGGACCGCGTCGATCTTGTCATTATTGGGCTTAAGGCCGTCCTTGGTTATCGAATGACCTAGGTAAAGAACTTCTTTACGAAGAAATTCTGACTTGTCAAGCTGCACTTTTAGATTGGTTTGTCTCAGTCGTTCAAAGATGTTACGGAGTTTCTCGACGTGCTCCTGTAGGCTAGATGAAAAGATAATAATGTCATCTAAGTACACTAAACAGTGTATTCCTTGTAGACCACGTAGAATACTGTCCATGGCTCGCTGGAAAGTGGCTGGAGCCGTTTTTAGGCCAAACGGCATGCGTAAAAATTCAAAATGTCCCGCCTGGGAACTGAATGCGGTCTTTTGTCGGTCTGCTTTATTTATCTCAATTTGGTGGTATCCGCTGGCTAAATCTAAGGTCGTAAAGTAATTGGACTTACCCAATTTATCAAATATATCTGATATATTAGGCAGCGGATATTTATCGTCAGTCGTCGTGTCATTCAAACGTCGGTAGTCAACCACCATCCTGTACTTCTTTTCTCCCGAAGCATCCAGCTTCTTTGGTACGAGATGTACTGGGAAGTTCCAGGGAGAGAAAGACTCCTGGATCACGTTGTCTTTAAGTAGTTTGTCGACTTGTCTGTTTATTTCTTCATTTACCGCTTGTGGCTGTCTGTATGGTTTTATATAAATCGGGTCCTCGTTCTGGGTTTTAATGTGGTGCTTGACCTTGTTTGTGAAGGTCAAGGGCAACTTGTCACAGTAAAAGATGTCTCTAAATTCGTAACATAAGGCACTGATTGCGTTTTTTTCTTCAGTGTTCATGTGGTCAAGTCTTAACTTTTCTAAATTGTCAATCAGGTAGTCGTCAATATCAAGGTCATTATCAGATATTATATTTGTCTCACAAGCTTGGGGTTCGTACTGAGTAACATTAACAAGTCGATGGATTTTTAATGTTATTGGATTATCTAGGGTGTTTTGGATAACTGTATGTGCTTGTCCGTTAACACAGTTAACAAGTGCACAAGGCATTCTTACGCCAGGCTTAAACTCACAGTATTCTAATATACCTATACCGTCTTGTAGGTCAGTTGGTAAGGTCACTCGGGTTTCAGATCGTGGTTCGAGTCGAATATTAGTTTGTGGGTTATAGACGAACGGAATTTCGGTATCTCGGGTCCGTAGTACCTGATTTTTCATATCAATGTTTGCGCCAAGTTGCGATAGAAGGTCAGAACCTATCAAGCCGTCGTAATCTTTATCTACCTCGTATATGTAGAAAGTGTGTGTATCCCTACATCTGAAAGTTTCTAGCAGGGGAATATGAATCGCTTCATCATGACAGCTTTTGCCATGAGTGCTGATGACCTCGAACGGGACAGAATATTTAAACTGCTGGAAGAATTCATTTGCTTTTCTTGGGCTGATAAAAGACCGTGAGCTACCGGTGTCTATCATAAACTTGGATTCTATTTCTGGCAAGTATATATAAGGTAGTTTCGCAAAATTGTCACAATTCAAATTTATTAACTCGGTGGGTTCGTGTCCGAGGCTAGTTTGTAAAAATTTGGCCCTTGGTAAGTCGCCTCATCATACATTTCATTAAATTCCTGCGCGTAACCTTGTTCGTCGTATGCATTGTCTTCGTTATAAGTCATTTCATTTACGTAGTCATAATTTTCGTCAGTCGAATAAAGTTGCAGCTCGTTATGGTGGACCTGATTGGGGCGAGCTGGTAATGCTGTGCGCATAGATACATCAGTGTCTAAATAACCACTGGGTTTATTTGGGTTTGATTGCTGAATGCCAAATTTGAATTGATTTGTCGGTGGCTGGTTAAACGCCTGTCTAGGGGCTGTTTGACCAAATGATGGTCTGTACCCTTGTGGGGCATATTGTGGTGAACCGAATCTGTGACCTTGATTGTTGGGGATTCCGAATCTAAAATTTTGTTGTGGCTGTTGCGCCCTAAATCCGTTTGCATGCGGAATGCCAAATTTAAATTGAGATGCTTGCTGGTTACCAAAATTGGAATTGTACGGAACATTTGGTCGAACTTGGTTTGGAACACCAAATCGGAAACCTCCCTGATTTGGTGGATTAGCGTTAGTCGTGAAATATGGCTTTAACCCGAATTTCTCAACATATGGATTGTGTGATGCCGGAGGTTGTAATTTATTTGTCAATCCCGGTCGTAACATTTTGTTTCGCGAATTGTACTGGAATTGAAAGTTAACTTCTTCCAGCACAATGCTAAGTGCCTGCTCTAATGTGCCACTACCCTTAAGTCTCACTATGCGGATGAGGTCCTCTGGAAGATTATAGAGGAACACGTTCATGGCCATGTTATCGTAAATTGTGATTTTACTGCGCCTAACATGGTCGTCTCGTGTAAGGTTGACCTTGGCAATCAATGTACTCTTAACTTGTTGGATTCGGTTGCAGAAATCGAGATACGATTCACCTTGATTAATTTTTAACGTTTCTAGCTGTATGGCAATGCATTCTTCGGAACGCGGATCTCCGAAGTGCTGGGTCAAAACAGATTTTAATTCGGCCCAAGACTCTATGTCTGGTCTTTCGCTTATAAGGTGAGCGGCTTTGCCGACTAACTTACTTGACACTACATGGAACAGATATATTTCTTGTGCCGGATTATTCTCTCTCTTATAACAATTAATAACATACTCGCATTTCTTAATATATAGGTTAAGCAATTTTTCATCTCCGTCAAACTTTGGTATAATAGAGGATATCTCACTAGGAATGGCATCAACCGTATTCTGAGCCATTTTTAGGATCACAGTATAAACACAGATACAAATATAGTACACACAACCCTATAAAATAGTTTAACTTCAATACTTAACGTGCTAAGCACGAATCTTTCAAGAATGAAAATATGGTTAATCTTAAGTCACTTATTAACTATACACATATATACTAAAGTAGTATAATTACCGATGTCTGGTGTAATTATACAGAAAATCAGTTAACTCATTATCCAACGTAAAGTTTAGACCTCAGACAATTTATAACAGTTTAAAAATGGAATAGATATTAGGAACAAGGAATAGTGAAGTGAACTACTCACAAGCCCGCCATTATCCTCCTTGAGCCAGCAGTTGATCCTTCGTCCTGTATTGCGCGTCGCGGGAGACTTATTTGTTTGGTTCGTATGGATACCCGCACTACAATTTGCCGAACTTTACACACCACAAAACCGATTTCGGGGCTCTGTCAAGGCGATAGCACGGCAGTAGGACTTAGGGGCATCCTACCGGCTGCGCCAGTCAGATTGGGACGGCCGCAGGACGACTTTTTAAAAAACACAAAAATTCCGAATTGAAGTGTCGTTTATTCGACGGATCGCTTAAGACTAACTTAATTCTACTAAGACAAAATACTGTTGGGACGATCGCCCACGCCATCCGCACATCGTCCGAGCTTCTACGAATACTCCTTATCTCTGCTGACTAAGGGCGTACAGAGAAAGTTACTGCACGGGACTCGGGTCGCATGACGAGGTACAGATACCTTCCAACAGAACTTTGCATAATAAAACAAAAAACAAACGGCTCTCGGAGTAGAAACTTCAGCTTACCGATTTCCGCTTCAATTTTCATACAAAACAACAATGACGCTGCAAATCGTAGGATTCAAATGACGTGAAATAGAATGATCGCTGGCATTAGCATCGGATTCCTATTTGCGTCACGTGCGATCCGCGATCGCATCGGATCGCGTCGCGGCGCCAATGAATAGATCGTCCACCTCTATTGTAAGTTAATGTTTGGGGACGAGATGCGTGATACTCACGGGTGACAAAATTGGCGAACTAATTTGTGTAAAAATGCAAAAAGTAGTTTGTTAGATTTCCGTTCAAGTTTTCCTGAAAAAGAGGTTTTAAATGATCGACAGAGGTTAGAAGTGCAAAAACGCATTGATAAATACTTTTAGATTTGGATAGTGAGAGATTGTGAGATTTGTGACTATTTCATAGGGCCATTTGTTATTTTGGTTAAGCCAAGAGAAATAATAATAAGCCATAGCAGGATTAAAATTGATAGACATAATATTGTTTTAATCTTATTCATTTCAATTCAATTAATTTATTCCTGTAGGTACACAACACATTATATAGGTACAGTTATGAGAGTCGGAAGGTTACAGTAATAATTGTTTATGTAGATATAAGTACACATTTCCCAATTCAAATAAATTATGAACATGTCAATCAGATCAAAATAAAATTACAGAGAGATAGTTTTCCATGATCTTTTGTCCGCGAGGGTGTCGTCAATTTTATAATAAGCTTTACGCACAAGAATATTTTTAACATTATTTTTAAAAGCATTTCCGTTCAAATTTTTAATGTTATTAGGTAAAATGTTGTAAAACCTTGCACAATTTGGGACGAAAGATTTGTTAACTTTTGTTAGTCTAGTAGTTGGTACAATGAGCATATCTCTATTTCTGATATTATAACTATGGGAATCCCCACTGGTCTTCCCTTTTGGTTTGGTTTCAACAGTTGAAACTCAAACCCTAAGAAAATTGTGGCTTAACTAAACTGAATGTTTCAAAATTTTATGCACCTAGATGTGACTGATGAAATGTAGAATAATGCAATCCTGTATCTAAACTAAATGTACCGTGTGTGTGTGTGTGTGTGTGTGTGTGTGTACTAAATGTTGTTTCAATTTTATTTATAAAAATTACATTTGTCCAAAATGTTTGACAAACATGCTCTTCTCGAAGCTGGCCAAACTTACCAACCGAGTGTCCCCAAGCAAGTCGCTTCACAAGAATGGTGATGCAGGTCCAACAGGAAGCCTTCAGCTTTTGTTCTCCACTCGAAATGATAAAAACGTCAAGCAAGTCCGCGCAGCGAGCATTGTCTTCCAACCGGCTCCAGATTTTTTTTTATTTTACTTTATATTGTGTGTTTATTGTTGCATGAGGTGGACCACCGGCCATTGTATGAAGTTATTATAACCAAACAATTTTTTGCAATTAAAAACAATGTTTCATACATGAATTTCATATCAAATTGCCTTTTTGCTGACAGCAATATATTGTGGCCGTTGCTCCGTTGTTATTAATAATTTATTGGTCATTTATGTGGTCTTAAATTAAGTTGTAGGTGAAGGGAGTGGAAGTATATTTTTGAGAGTTTATTGTTTCGAGATGAAAATTCAACTTTGATGGTTATTTCGAAGTGTAAATAATGGTAATGGCGACCAAGTTTATTGACTGCAAATTGTAGCGCGATTAACTTTGTATATTGTATTTCGCAAGAAACATCAAAACAACAAAAGAAACAAAGAAGTTTGAAGTGCAATTTAGAACAAAAAGACAAAAGTATGACTAAACAGGGTTCTTTTAGGCAAATGATGTGCTTCTCTGTCAATATGCTGTGCTTCACTGTCTAAAAGCTGTGCCTTACTGTCAACCAAGTGTAAAGTGATCCACACGTTCACATCCCATTTCTGCGGCTGCACGACTATTTTCCTTCCTCTGCCCTATAGTGTAATACGAACTGTGAAGTTAGATATCCACAAGTTCACAACTATACCGCGACTGACTTCATGACGACGTAGTCAAACTCATCTACTATCAAACGTTATCAAACTACACAGTATAGCATTTATGCATACAGCTCTATAAACCACCTGTGAACTTACCCGCAATTTCACAATTTTTTCGTGTCCAACTTCAGTAGAAGACGACGCGCGACGCAGTCAGACTCCACTCATTTAGGTACTATCAAAATTTACTCAGTAGCAACTACACAGCATACGTCACTATATAAGCCACTTGTGAAGTTATCCACAAGTTCACAATTTTACTGCTACCAATTTCAAGAGTAGAAGCAGTCAAACTCATTTAGTTACTATATCAAACTTTAGCAAACTACACAATATTACGTATGCATATGTCTCTATGCTACCACCTGTGAAGTGGTCCTCACGTCCGCTCTGCAGTCCACCGTCCGCTGGCGCTGCGGCTGCACGCTGATTGCCACATTGTACCGCTCACAATAACTCGATTAGACCCCGGTCGGCCGCCGGACTTGCCATCCGATGAGCATTTTATGGATACACCTTGAAACTAGAGGCTAAACGTTTCAGTTACTCATGGGAACTATTTATCGGGGATAAAAACATAACAGAATATGTGGATGCAGGAGGCAAGCAGCCGCTCAAAGTGGCGAGGCCTATGTTCAGGAGTGGACGTCGTGGATGCTGTTGACGATGATGATGGTGATGGGATAAAAACGTATCCAATGAAGATCTAAGTTAATGAACAACGAATAATTTCAATATCTGAACCGAATGATGAAATTATAAGATTATAAGTGGAGTACGGCTGTTTCGTTTATTCCTGAAATCAGTCGTGATGAAACGTATCCTAAGAAGATTGGAGTCAGTATTAGGTATGCACAATAAAAAAATCACCTAAATCGGTACTATCCACAATAAATATTAAACAAATAATAGATAACGCCCGAAGATCAGATACATATATCCTGGACCCTTAACTAGGATTCCCTGTATCTAGGGACCCAGGAACTACGAGGACCATGGTCCCACAACACCCAGAAACAGAACAAGTATTTGAGCTTTTATCTAGGTGCACAAATACTTATCCTGTCACGGGAACCGAACCAGCCGCCTCCGGGTTATGAGCAGACCTGCTCAACCACCACGCCACAGAGGTTGTAATAATAATTGCACTTGTTTATAATAATATGTGGCAATACTTACTTACTACGTATAAGTAGAATAGTTTGTTGGTAATCAAATCTAATTAATATCTTTTCTTTTATCTTTTCAGATTTACGGAAGACAACAAATGGCATGACGTAAAAAAAGCATACTGTCAAAAATGGAAAAAATAATATTAAAAGCCCATTACCTTATCCATACTATGCCACCCCCATCCACTCCCAATTAGACTTGCCCGGTGCTACCATAGCACAAAGGCAAAGATAATGGTCAGCTAACTTAGTTCCGAAGATAGTTCACTTAGAACTTAACTTTATCAAGTTGCAATTAAGTTCGCCTTCTTAATTGAATATTCTCACGGCCCATATCACAATTACAACCTCCTGAACTGGACGGTATCGATCGGCACTCTCTCGGTGCTGTGCTAAGTGTGTTGGGTAACGTGTGCCATTAGACTTAGGTACTTAGAAACTATATGTATACGGCACGGGTAGCATGAATCAAAAGTCGACTACAAAATATGATAAAATACTTTCAAAACGACTTATAATGCCCATGGGCTTCCATATTCGGTATTTCTTTTAATTTGCACGCGTTGAATAAGTTCCACCACGCAAGATGGCATTTTCTGGTATGTTTTAACAAGCACGCCAAAGTAACGACTGATTTTGATTTTGACAACTGAAAATTGCACTACTAGCACGAAATACGAAAAAAGTAAAGCAAACACGTTATAGTATTTGCTTACCTTTTTGTTATTTGTTATAGTTATAAACAGTTGACTATTTTGTCTTACATTTTTTCGTATTAAGGGTCTGGACGCTAAGTTTATGATGTCCAGAAGTGGACGTCTTCAGGCTGCTGATGATAATGAAAATTTCTTTTCAAACTCCCTGACCTGAGTAAGAAATCAAGGAGATTGAATTCGCTAATTCTTTTTTCAAAATGTTCATTATTAATGAATATAAAAGACTAAACTTCTTATTTTAATCAGTATAAAGTTGGATGAATCAACACCGATTCCCGAAATATATTCCGTATTCAGTACACAACTGAATAATATCGACATTTTATCACTTCATCGCACGTTTTATTACTATGTAACTTTAACTTTTATTGTTTCAAGGCTCGTTTCGTATTATTTTATTCGATCGAACATTCTCTTTCTTATTATACTTAATAATCTATTTTGGAGATTACATCAATGGGATACACCTTTTACTAGGTGGTAGAACTTTTCTGCAAATTTCGTCTAGATAAGTACCAGCGCTTTGCCAGTTATTCTGCCGCCAAGCAGTAGTGTGCAAGCACTACTGTGATCCTGTTTGAAGGGCATTGTTGCTAGTGAAATTACTGGGCAAATGACCCTAGTAATCTGATTATAAGACTGTGCTGTTGTGTCAGGGGCCTTATTTGCTATGCCACGTGAGATTCCTTGCCAATAACGCGTTTTAAGGCGCCACGACATGGAGTGAAAAAATTGTATTGTTCTGTATGGCACACATTAGGTTGATTGTGGCCAGTGTTTTCTATGTTTTGACGTGCGTATAACGAGCCTAGTTGCATTTGTCAAATTTGACAACGGCATACAGAATAGCATTTTAAAACCCAAAACCATTCCACGAAGATAACGTATGGCGTCGCGCTACGTGTCTAGATGGTCATAGCGAATCAGGGCTTGGATGAAACGCAGTTCTTTATAAATACAAAGACTGCATTTGGAACCAACAATTTCAGAATTACAAGTCTCTGCTTCATCCATTACGAATGGCCTGTTCCTAAATGGTCTTTATCATTGAAATGGCCAACCATTAAGCATTTTTCACAGCCTCCCACATACGCTAAGTACATGCCAATCTGTCAGTTTACCTGTCCCTTCGTTTGTGCATGGATAATGCAACAAATTGGCACTATTGCCATGTTCAAGGGTTTAACTGAAAGCCGCATCGATAACAGATTGGTTTAAATTGTGAGAGACAGCGAGTTTGGTTATAGGGATGTAAAAATGCCACCAATTTTCCTGAAGCAAACGCGCCTATTAAGCAAGTATTTTATTTTTGTTAGTTATATTATAGTCACCTACTTTTATGGTAAGTAGTCTTTCAGTCAATCTTACCAACAAAAATAATGGTAAAAGGCCACCAAATCGTAAGGCATTGCCTTACGATTTGGTGCTTTTTGGTGTTATTTTTTTTTACTTCATAACTTCCCGAATGAGTTTTGAAAACATTATGCTGACCGTGATTATCCTTCTACATCTACGCGGCAGTGCAAAAAGCGTAAATCTACGTTCTATCAGTCAAAAAACATAACTATTTCTGTTGATCAAAAAAGCGTGTAAAATAACTTCAGTCAGTAAAAAAAACTTTATTAGTTTACACAGGTAGTAAGGGAGGCACATCAACTTGTAGTATATTAAAAAAAAAATTGGTTTGCGTAAGGTTAAAGGTTAAAGTTATTGTGTATTTACAAACAATGTACCTCAGTCGAAGCACTGTCCCTCACACTAGGTAGAACCTGTATAGTGAGGTCACAGGAATCTCCTTCGGAGACAAGATTGTATACACACAACATATTATTATAGCAACTGGTGTTGTTCCAAATAACACGTAAAATCTAATATCTAACTAAGTGCAGAAAATGTTTATACTTAATCATAAAAAAAGTAACAGATTAGACTATAATGTCTGTAAAAATACTTGTATTAGTTAAATTTATTTGTTTTTTGCTCTCTTGTATAGATTTGTTTTTGTGTGTATGTTTTAGACAATTATATAATTATAAAATTATAGTATTACATATAATGTAAGCACCCCACTGCGGGGTGATCATGTAACTTTGATAGCAATGCAACAAAAGAAATTTCAATCCAAATTTGAAAATTTCCATAGTAACTCTGTACATAAGCTGCGTACTGCAACTGTCAAATCCATACATTTTTGTGTTTCTATCGGTTGCCAACAAGTTACATGATCGCCTAGGACTACACACGAGCGACTGTCATCTCACCTTGCAACGCATAAGGAACCAGTAACAGGGATGGTTAGACCAGATGTCAGATTCTATCAGGCGTCAGACTACCCGTAACGATTGCTCCAGATATTCTTATGACAACCAGGACCGATGACTTAACGAGTTCTCCGAGACATGGAGCGATGGCCTTGAAAACTGCACATAACTTACTAGTCTTTAGTGCAGGGCCTAGGATCGAATCCAGTGCCATAACATTGCAAAGTGCACATGCTACCGCTCGGCCACCATCGCCTTTCGTTAAAATGCATTAAATTCTCTTGTATCTTACACCATACTGTTGTCGGCGCGGCTTGTACACAAGAAAGGGCCCATATCGAAGGGTGCGACAACACCTGTTCGTCAGCCCTTTGCCTCCGCCGACCGATTGTCAAACCATGTCAACGAATAGACGCGAGTATGTTCAGGCAATAACTTTTTGTACTGTAATATGCATTTTATTGTTGGCTTTACACAGCTTTCATTTACAAAGTTTCATTAAGGGGTTAGATTGGTTTATTCAGGAGAAAAAAGGTCTATTTTCAACAACTTTTTTTTACTTATATAAAAAATAAAATATTTTATTCAAACTTTTTATTGTCATAAAAATTTACATTTAAAAAAGGATTTCTGAAATTTTCATAGGAAAATATTGAAAACTCCGCCATTGTGACGCCATTTCCCGTGACCCCTCCGATAAAAGGTGTTCAAAGAAATTGCATAAGCGCTGTTGACTTTTGAAAAATTAGTTTTATTTATTTTGCCATTACGTAAGAGATATTGAATTTTTTCGTTCGAGTAATGAATTCAACGCAAGATACTGTATGTCGGTTCATTGGTTGATATCTCATCTTAAACATAAAATTAAATGTCGTTGCCTTAGGACAATAGTCGCTAAGCCAAGTCAGAAAAGCCTTTGGGTGGCCTGAAAATTCTGACACTGTGGCTGACCAATTGCCTATAACACAAGAGGAGAAGAAGAATCAATGTATATACTTAGATACCTGTAGTATATTGCATCTATAGACAAGTCTGAAAGATGACTAGACCACATTGTACTACATTAATTAATTAAATTGTCACATTAAAATAGCATTATAAGTACGACTTCAAAACTTATAATTAAAAAATGCATTAACAAAACAGATAACACTGGCCACATGAAACTCTATCCAGAAAAAGAATGACGCACCAACGTTTTTAAAAATTTCAAATATAGCTTAAAAAAACAAATTTAAAAAAGGAATCTAATCGTGCGCTGTCATCGACGCCGAGAAATAACGAGAGATATGAACCGAGGGTCTAATGAACAAAGGTTAATGAGAATAACAATGGATGCAGTAAAATATTGGATTTATATGCAGTGGACAGTGGGGCCGATGGTCTGATAACGCGGCAAATGTCGGGTTAAGGTGCGGTGACTCGGTTATCTTAGAAACTTTTTATGTGACACTGGTTTCATTTTTTTTACGCGCACTAAAATGTATTTGTAGAACTAAAATAGATATTTAATTTTCACTTGTTTTTATTTTCATGGTTACATACATAGAATTAAAAAAATAGCAGGAAGGAATTTTGATTGACATCGAACTGACGCACAGCAATGGCGGATACATAAATATGTGTGACTGTTCAAAGAATTGCCATGTTGTGAAGAAAATTACCCGAATCCGACAAAAACAAAAGTTCTGAAATTGGTGTGACTTTTTGTATGACCAAAAATTACCTTTTTTTATTAGGTCCATGCTCCATATTGGTTTAAAAAATTTCATGAAGATCGAATCAGAAAGGTATACAAACAACCAGATAATAGAATGAGAAAGTGACTTCTGAATTTATAAATATAACCAGCAGGATTATATTGTATGATTTAGCCTGCCCTTAACAGAAACCATCGTCTCCGCCACAATGATCAAATTTCGTTTTTATTGTTAATCCCGACCACTAAATGAACCACCGCATATTGAGTTCACAAAACAACACCACTGTGTTCGAGAAAAAATAATAAAAACAAAACAAAACGAGTAAAACAAAACAATAACGAGTAAAAATACTCCTGGGATTCCAGGATCTTGAGCACATTTTGTTCAAGACTCATCACCTTAAAGATTTTATTAAATGTTCGACAGTCTTTTATTTTTCTTTTAGGATTTAATGAAATGATAGCGATTTTGTTTTCGTTTCGTATTAAACTGAGTATTTCGGAAGGTTTGGAGCGGATTTACAATAAAGTAAATATTTATTTTAAGTTTAACTTTACGTCACCTCTAATTATACAGGGTGTAATTTAATTTATTGACATCTTTCTTCAAAATATTTTCATTTGCACTTTTTACTCTTTAATAATCAACAATAAATGATGTACTATCTATCATGTACTCTAATGAATTCAATTGCATCCTGTATATGCAATTATAATTATAATTATGTTCTGACTCTACATTGTCTTTGAAACTATGATCTTTCAGGCTGCCAAAGAGATGACTGCTGATCGAATAGGAAGGTTCGTAGGTGTTGAGAAGTAAATTGTCATTCTTGAATAAAATATTGCTGTCTCACTCTTTTCTATGATATTTTTTTTACTTCTTTATCACGCGAATGCTAAAAGAGTACGGCCCCCTTATTAACTAACTCGCAACAGATTTGCAACAGGCGTAAATCTCGCGGTGATTGCTGTCATACATCATTAGTGGTGTCGAGCATGTATGCTTCGCTACTGCCGTTGCTTTGCTACTGCTGTCGCATTGCTGTTGCAAATTTTACGTAATTACCCCACCGGTGCTATGATGTGTCCGTCGTGGTATAGGTAATTAGCGTTGAGTCTAGAAATAATTTCGTGTAAGATTGATAAATTGAGTGTCTCAATAATTTTAGAAGATTTTAAAACCGTATTTTAGGTACTTTTTAAAATCAGCCGTAGTTCGGCCTAGATTATGTTTTACCTTAGAGCAATATTTTTTGAGTCTGTCTCACTTCGGAAGGTCAGTCCTTCCGTATTCTGTGGTCATTCCAAACTAACCCAAAGTGAACTGTCTAATTACTTTTCCTAGATGTCTTCTATGAAAATGACCTGGGACTGGCAAAAGTTTGTTATTTATGATTTGTTCATCATGCATGTCACTTCCAGATGCGCTTATTCTGTGAGCGTAATCAGACTGCTATCCGAATCTGCGTCATACGCGACGATGACTAGGCACAGGTTCGAAGCAAGCGAAAAATAATTTAATTTATACCTACATTCTAGATGTAAAGAAATAATGAACTTGGTAGGTAATTATTATAAAGTTATCTTTTGCTTTATAATGTATTCACTATTTTATTAATGTACTGTACGGTATTATTCTAGCGCAAACATATTTTTAGCCAGTTTGTTCTAATGTAAGTGAATTTGATTCTTATGAGAATGAAATATCTTAAACCAGAAACCAGAAAATGTGGCGTGAAATTGAAATCATAGACACATTACTATGATATAGATCTATGCGTGGAATACCGTATGTGTATGTAGATATGTATTGTATGTATGTATGCATGTACATAATATAGATCGTTGCATCCGTTTATTCATTTGTCAGTGGCAATCTGTGCCATTAGTG
This sequence comes from Ennomos quercinarius, assembly GCA_910589525.2. Classification (NCBI taxonomy): domain Eukaryota; kingdom Metazoa; phylum Arthropoda; class Insecta; order Lepidoptera; family Geometridae; genus Ennomos; species Ennomos quercinarius. The sequence continues at coordinate 8,243,821 of OU342505.1, read as the reverse complement.
GTAATTACTGACTACGGTCACTGATATAGCCAGGGTTGTCTCACTTTGATGGGCGAATGGTCGGATGCGACCACCTAATGAACATAATGTATCTACATAATTTTTTCAACCGAATGTATTATCATCAAATAATATCTATAGCCTGCGACTTATATTTCGATTTCTCAGATTTTTTTAGATCTTATTCATATCTCTAAAACAATTTTACTAAAATTATACTTTTGATCTTATCATAGGCAAATTGAAAGAGTACTGTGATTGCTAGAAGAGTTATTTTCTACAACAGTGTTATTTTATATTCATAGGGAATTTAAGGACATTTTATGCACAAGTATGATAAAAGTAGCTTTAAAATAAATACGCAAATAACCGGCCAAGTGCGAGTCGGACTGGCGCACGAAGGGTTCCGTAGTATTTTCTATAACGAACGGCAAAAATCACGTTTGTTGTATGGGAGCCCCTTAAATATTTATTTTATTGTTTTTTAGTATTTTTTGTTATAGCGGCAACAGAAATACATCATCTGTGAAAATATCAACTGTCTATCACGGTTTATGAGTTACAGCCTGGTGACAGACGGACAGATATACAGATGAACGGACAGTGGAACCTTAGTAATGGGGTCCGTTTTACCCTTTGGATACAAATATAGCGTTATTCATATAACTCCAAGGAAAAGCCTAAACTTTAAAAGAACCACACGGACAACTTCACTTCGTGCAGTTGGAGTGAGATCGGCATTATGCTTCAAATTGTTTCTTTTAAGGTTTTGATTAGTTCAGGTTAAACTCAACGTGGGGTAGCCCTACTTATCGGCCCGTGTAATACTGGTAAAGTTATGGGCTGCATCGAATCGATCCAGTTTAGAGACGCTACCACTTCGCCATCATTCGTTCCGTTAAAAATGGAGGCTATTTCAGACTCCGATAATAGGTTGTTAGATAAAAACTTGCTGTTTTATTGATACAGAGTAGTTTTTAAATTTATTAGTTGTTATTTAAACATTCAAGATTACTTAAAACATCAGGCGTAGGTATGCCCTACCTCTATGATCATCATTTGGCAGCCTCTGTGGTGTGGTGGTGTAGCAGATCGGCTCATAATCCGGGGGCGGTGGGTTCGGTTACCGTGATGGGACAAGTATTTGTGCGTGTGAAAGAAAAGCGCTAGTACTTGTTCTGTGTCTGGGTGTTGTGGGATCATGGTCCTTGAAATTCTTGGGTCCCTAGATACAGGGCATCCTAGTTAGGGTCCAAGATCTATGTATGTGATCATTGGGCGGTATTTATTTATTTTATTATCATCAAATAAATAACGCCCAATGATCACATACATAGATCTTGGATCCTAACTAGGATGCCCGTATCTAGGGACCCAGGAACTACGAGGACCATGGTTCCACAGCACCCAGATACAGAACAAATTGCGCTTTTTTTCCTATGCACAAATACTTGTTCTGTGACTGGAATCGAACCCGCTACCTCCGGGTTACGAGCCGACTGGCTCAACCACCACACTGCAGAGGCTGTCAAACGGTATCAAAATAACATAATAGCACTCCATGGTGAGGTCTACGTCTCCCGGTAGATAAGCTGACCCTAACATGCCATAGGATCCACTCTTTTAGTAGACGTAGGTACCAGTCGTCTTGATCTTCTTTCCCAGCAAAGACCTGAACCGAGGATCACCTCAAAATTGCTTTCACCTTTGATGGCTGGGCACCTTATACGGCCACCTCTATCATCTGAAGGTCTAGCAAAGATCCCTTTCCATTACATTACCTGTAGAAATCGCTTTTCCGCAGGTAATGTCATTCTCACACATTTGGAGTTATCGTTTGGCGTTAACGCTAATGGAAAGGCCACCGCTAGACCCCCTGATGACATTACAAACACAAACCCTAAATGCAAACATACCCTTTAAAATATATTAAATAGATCATCATTCGTCCATTCAAAATCCTTTGATTCTTTCAAATCATTCTGCAGCTCACCCGGCAGTAGAATTATTTATATGCATAATAGTCTTAAAGAATCGCGTCTCCACTGAAGATATCTTCTACCCTAGCCTAGTCAATAACAAATTCCTACACTTACCCCCGGTTTCTCATACGTTTGTTAAAGTTAAACTCATGTCAACTTAAAAATACAGAACGCTCATTGGTTGCCCATTGATCAGTGGCTGTCATTAACCAATAAAATAAAATATAAAAATATGTGTGGACATTCCACCCAGCACCATCTAGCCCCAAGCTAAGCATAGCTTGTACTATTGGAACCAGATAACTGATAGAATACTTAGATACGTTTTTGTTTGTAAATACATAGAATACAATATAACACCCAGACACAGAAAAAACATTGATGTTCATCACACAAATGTTTGTCCTGGGTGGGAATCGAACCCACAGCCTATAGTTCGGCAGGCAGAGCTACTACCAACTGAGCTATCAGGCCAGTCAGTCAATGAGTGTTCAGTATTTTTTCAGTTGTCACGAGTTTAACTTTAACAAACGTACAAGAAACTGGGGGTTAATACATGAGTCTTTTCCCCCATTTACTTAGCAAAAGAACTAAAGACGTCAGCCAATTGTCACCGGGACTGTGGACGGTAATGACAGCGGCCACTGCATTGCAAGCGTGTGACTGAACAATGTGATGTTGTATTTCACATTAACATTATGTTCACAAGGTGAACGTTGTCCGCTATTGTCCACTTATGTTTGGGATTGGATTGGGGCAATGTTACATGCTATGTAGAATTTTTCTGATTTTCTGAGGTTTACTAAGCAAAAATCTCAATCATCACCATTCTAGATTGTTTAGCCCTATAATGTTTTTAATTACAATGAAACAAACTTCGCACAGCGAGCTTTAGAGAGAGTTATGCTCGGAGTTTCCTTGCGAGATAAGATTCGATTTTCTGAGGTTTACTAAACAAAAATCCTAATCATCAAAATTCTAGTTTTTTTATGCCCTATAGTGTTTTTAATTATAATGAAACAAACTTCGCACAGCGAGCTTTAGAGAGAGTTATGCTCGGAGTTTCCTTGCGAGATAAGATTCGAAATGTGGAGATCTGCAAGAGAACTAAAGTTACTGATACAGCTCTTAGAATTGGGAAGTGCTCACAGTGGGCAGATCACAATTGACCATAACCGATGAGTAAGAAAGGCTCTCCAGTGGCGACTACGAACCGGAAGACGAAGCATTGGCTGACTCCCCCACTATGTCGACTGACGACCTGCTGGGTTAGCATGGACGGTAGACAAAATTGTCTTTCCCCGTCTTACGTTACTTTTTTCATACTTGCTCGAAGTAAAACAGGGGAAAGACAATTTTGTCTACCGGCCGTGCTAACCCCACTGGTCAGAACCACAGAGAACTTCTGCCAAGTAGACACGTCCTACGTCACATTATAAATCGTATTTGATATGCACCTGTTAATTTCAATTTACAATAGAGAAAAAAATGACCTAATCTAACATCTATAAATATGCCTTGTCCATTTAGCAGTTTAGTTAACAGTTTCAATTCAATCTAAAGAAACTCCCAGCGAAATAACTTCCCACAATCATGCAGCCTCCTCCTTACACCTTTCATTGTGGCGGCATTGCCCATTGAAAGCGCTACCTATTGTTGTTTCAGTTTAATATAAAACAATAGCACTGCGTTCTACTTCTTTATTTTATCCCGCTCTTTGTAGTTTGCCGCGGCGGCGTTTTTATCTCTACGCAACTCATTAAGGGCATCTTTTTGCTGTCAGTGCTCATCGGATGGCCTTTTTGTACTTAGATGGATAACCGTCGGGTGACATTTCCATAGTTGGTGATGGATAAAATAGGAGAAGAACTGATATGGTGGAAAAGGCATGGGATTTTTAATTAGTTCATTAATTAACGTTAACTTTAGCTATTTAGCTGCTTTAATATAAAATTCCTACAAGAAGCTGAAAATAGTATAGAAACTGCAGAGTACGTTTAATTTGAAACCAAAAGGTACGCTATTGGTCAATATATAAACATACGAATAGACTTCAACAAAACCAACGCTATTATTTTACAAAATATAATTTGAACCCAAATCAAATGGCTATAATAAAATCTGAATTCAAAAACCATGGGAACTGTTACTGTTAACTTTTCTTTTGTGCAAATACCTCCACAACAAGAGGCAACTAATACATATTCATGTATCCAAAGACATTTCAATCCATTATGAAATGTAACTCAATACTTCGGGAAAACGAACAAGAGCATCTTATCGGGCTGCTGACTATAAGTTGACGATATCTCGGACCATAACAAAAGGTAAGTGCAGAAGTAGAAGCCGCAAAGTAACTCTATACTTATCTAAATAGTATGTAAGATTGTGCTGTTTTGGTGGAACAAGAATGTGCTACGATCGAGCGCTAATAAATGACACAACGCAAATAATATTGATAGGAAAGCTGGAAATGTTGCACTGTTGCAAGAAAGAAATGAAAGATACAACTGAGCGAAAATTTTATGAAAAATTTCACGTTTATTTACACGTTTCTATTTCATTAAATCAAAATAGCTACCTACCACAGTTTTAGATCGTTAAGTTAGTGGTTAATTAAGAGAATATAAGATGTACCTAAATATTATAGAGGGCACTACAGCTGGTCGAAAGAAGTTTGCAAACACAAGGGGCAACGCAAACAATTTTCCGTTCGAAAAAGCAATACGCGTCTTGAGCGATGAATAAAGCGAGCCCCTGTCATTTTGGGGCCAGGGTCAGTATTTGATTTTGCAATGTGAGGCGTACAGTTTTCATCTTCATCTTTACATCTTCGACTGAGAGACTGAATTTGATAGTAAATAAACAAAACCATTTTAAATGGGACCAATACAAAATCAAGTGATTTGTTGCCAGCGTCAAGTGCGTGAAAATGAGGTAACGGCAGTAACTTAGCTACTGTATTCCGCTGTACCGAAGTGGTAGCAATTTGCATATAAAGTGGGGAAGACTTGGAACCGTGAGTTTTAAGATGATAATGTTCGTAAGTTATGATTTGATGACGATCTTTGACAAGAAAGAACGGTGGCTACGCCTGTCAACATGAATTTAGGTAGAATATTTTTGTTTCGGGCTTCGGTTAAATAACTTTAAATTACGTTTATTAATTTAATAAGAATGTGTCGTTAAGATGAAAATGCGCCGACGCAACGGTTTGTTGATATGGACCCTAACCTGAGAACAATAAGATTGTAGTTTCTGAATTCAACGAGGATTTTTAAAGTTTTACTCCGAACTAGAGTTAAATAATTAAGAAAATCTACTATGGCAACCCTCTTGTAATGGGGAGGTCTATATTCAACAATGGACGTCTTTCAGCTGATTATGTATGTATTTTATAAACAGGGCTTATACGAAAGCTTAATATTTTATGTGTTCGTTTCGTTTTTAGGGTTAAAAAGGACCCTAATACTAAGGCTCCGCTGTCTGTCTGTCTGTCTGTCTGTCTGTCCGTCCGTCTGTCACCAGACTGTACCTCATGAACCATGATAGTTAGACAGTTGAAATTTTCACAGATGATGTATTTCTGTTGCCGCTATAACAACAAATACTAAAAAACAGAATAAAATAAATATTTAAGGGGGCTTCCATACAAAAAACATGATTTTTTTGCTCGTTTACCAGATGAGTCATAGATGGCGCTGCTTCTAATAGTACTGCTATTCAACACTTGCAGGGATGAATAATAGTACGGAACCTTTCGTGCGTGAGTCCGACTCGCACTTGGCAGGTTTTTATTTATAACTACGAATGTCAAGATTTCCACCTGTACCTTCATTTCAACAATCCCGGTCTATGTATTTCTATGGAAAAATACACTACAAAAACAATGGTTCTAGGAACCCTAGAACCTAATTTTCCAGATGTTGCCATTAGGTTAGGTAAATCATTTTATTGCATCCTAATCAGGTAAATACTCTGGAAACAATACGAATCACGATACATTCTCGTATATTTTTTTTTTCAATAAATCAGTAAAAGACATATTGCCTAAAGATAGGATTATAAGAGCTAATACAAAGGTTTATCTTAGTAACGACGTGGTTCAATAAAAAGTGCGATGAACCGACTCGGTATAACCTATATGAGGAACAACGGCGTGAGGATGTATATAGAGTTCCTAATACAACCGATCATCATCATCATCAACAGCCTGAAGGCGTCCACTGCTGAACATAGGTCTCCCCTTTGAGCGTCTGCTAGGGTCTTGCGTACATCACCTCCCCGTGGCTTTTTACATGCCTATAATAATCACTAAAAGCTGTAATTTGGTTACGGAAATATGTTATATAAGCCTGATAAAAGTTATGGGTCACGAAATAGTGGTTTGCTTTTTTCAGAGGTATTTACAATACATATTCATATTTATTGAAACAACTCCGTCATATACCTACATAACATATACCTTCTATTAAGTCTTGCTATAGCTATCCATGCTAAAATAAAATATGTTAATTTTAATATTGAATAGAGCAGTTTAATTGCAACGATTAATTGAAATAAAACAAAATAATTGCATTGAGTGCAGCTGAGTCTGGTTGAGTGTTATGTTACTTTAGTTTATGTTTTAAAACTTCTTCTACTAACTACCCCCTTACTATTTGATATTGTGTAGAAGAGGAATAGTTATTTCATGTTTTGTTTCTCTTTATAGAGTTTGAAATTGCCAAAAAGAAAACGCTGAGTGGCTATTCCACAGTTATGCAGTGTTTATTATAAGGGGACTAATGTTTAACAACATAAAAATATTATAAGCGTTTTATCACCTCTATAGTATATCCAAAATGAGTCCTCTGAAGTACGCCGTCCCGCTTGTAGCCGATAATACGGGGACAAATACAAATTGATAAACAAAAAGAAACGCATTACTTTCGTACTTATACATTTTATATTTATATACCTTGTAATCGAGTATAGCCGAGTCAGGAGTCGAGAATACTTAACATTGTTGGAAACTTGTTATGGCTGGGATCTCAGCAGACTGAAAAATATTTAATACATAAGAAATTAAAAGACACACATTGTATTGTTTAGATTCTACTAGAGGGCGCCCTGTTTACTCGTTTCCCTGCGGAAACTCTAAATTTTCCGGAATAAAAAGTATCCTATGTAGCCCTTGGTAGTATAAGAAACCCGTGTGCAATATTATTTACAAATCCGTACGGCCGTTTTGGCATGCAAGCCGTACAAACAAACAAACAGACAAAGTTTTACTTTTTGAATATAGTAGAGATTAAGTGTAATGCACTTAAGTATTCTCGATTAACAGTCCTCAATGCTAAGGGTAAGCGCTAAGATAGAGCATAATTATCTCACTCGCGTTAAGGTTTGACTGAAACAAAAGCATTTCATTTCTAACTTTGGCGGATTATTTTCACAAACATTTCCCGCGACCCCATGTTATTAAAAGACCATGAGACAGGCTAGTGTGGGGGCTACTAGTTCTATTGGAAATGTAAAATGTACTGTAATATAAAGAGTGCAAACACAAAATAGTATTCTATTTTGTGGGCAAACAAGCATACGGTTCACTACCAAGCACCTGATAGGAAGTAGTCAACGTAGCCTATAGACATTTGTAACACTGGTGTCACTAATGCGTAACTTACCCTATTGGAGTCTTTTAACCCTCTTTTTAAAGTACTTCATGTTGTAGCTCCCCCACTAGGTGAACCGCCGACCTGGTCAGAACCGCGGGGAGCCGATGGATGCAGGAAGCAAGCAGCCGCTCAAAGTAGAGCTCTATGGAGGAGGCCTATATATATAATCCATTTATTTACAACAACCACTTAAACAGTTGCCGCTGACTAAGGTGAAACTGACACCACCGTTACTGATGGACACACAAACACTTCCACACCCAATTACTACTAAATAATCTATCACCTCAGAACCCTAGTTAGTACTGAATGGTCATAGGGTAGACCCATTGTGGGACTACTTGGCTATCCCTATTTGCACTTGACTACCTAATACTTTATCCTTATTTCAAGAGTAGTAGAGACCAAGATCCATTGGTTTTTAGTTTGACAGTAAATTTTTTGGTTGTTCTTGGAAGACTGAAAGACGGATCAATGGAAGGTACTAACTAGGAGCTGTGAAACTTACAAAACGGTACGTGGAATGCAAGATGGCCGAGCAGATTGGTTTCGGTTGGCCTGTCATATTGTGGCTATTGTATTTGTTGCTAAGTAACCCTAACTGTTTACGAAACAGTTAAATATAAGTATGGGCCTATTTGGTAGAAGAAGATCGCTAAGAGTAACCTTATGGAATATCGCTACTTTCCTAGTTAACCTACGTAGGATACATCGACTTCACCGGTGATGTCGGTGTCTGATTAAGTCACACTGGTGTCATGTATTGGTGCCGAAAACTTTACCTTAGCCTGAAGGTCTAGCCCTCGTCTGATGATCTAGCGCTAACCATACTATGGTTGCTATGGTTAGGATGAGATCGGTCTCAGTCGCCCAAAAAAGTGTCTCAGGTGGCAACGACGAGTAGAGGTCATCATGGAAAAGGCATTTCAAGAAGCGGGTATAATATAGAAGAGTAGTAAGTAACACATAGAACCCCGTGAGAAGGCGGGCGAAACACATCTGAATATAATTTGCATCAGTTTACTGTTGAATTTTTCCGAAGTAGGTAGCTACTTCGGAGCTAGGGTAAGACCAAAAGATGCGTCGTAATTTGAGCTTTATAGCCATGCCAAAAAGTCGATTTCACAATAAGTGTTAGTTATCTAATTTGCTTTACGCCCTCGATATTTGAATTTTTAAGTACTCATTTCAAGACATTTTACATAACAAATAGCTCTAAGTACCAAAAAGAATGCAGGTACCAGTATACACCAACATGTCTCGATTTATAAGTGCCTATACTATCACTGGTTTAGTCCAAATTGCTACAAGTAATTACCAATTACACACGGTCAATACGGTCATACGGCATATAAATTGATTACATATGTGTATGCTATTATGTGCTGTAAAGGTGATTGACAGCACGTGTCGATTTTTGTCTATAATTATTTTTTCTTACTATGCTGCCAGAGTGAAACGTAAAATGTTTTGTTTGTCTGTTTGCTATAGAATAAAGGGTGTACACATTGTAACTGGATACGTGTATGATTGATATGAGGAGTATGAATATGAAGGTGACTGAATGTGAAAGGTTCTGACTAAAAGATTAAAAGAAGAAAAAAAATAGATGAAATGAGGAATTAACTTATATGAATATAATGGTAGACTATGTGTAAAAGATTTTGATTGGATAATCTTCCAAAGAGAAGGAAAAAGATGATTAGGTGATACAATTATGTAAAAGTTTGAAACTGCATACAAAAGATCCTAACTAAATCATTAGAGGAGCAAAAAAGATTATAAATGGCATTGGACCTAAAAGTGCGGAAATGAAAGCTGATAATAAAAAAAAAACCATATCAAATCTGTTTAAAAATTCTGAAGCAGAATGGAGGCATTTTATTTTTAAAAAGTTGTAATTTTTGTAAAATAGAATAGAATAGAAGTGAGAGCAAGGGGAATAGTGAACTTTGACTATTCAACCTAAGAAGGAGGAATAAAAAAATAACGTGGCTGAAGTCGCAAGGAATAGCTAGTTTATTCTACGTTAGTACAAATTATCTATCCTTGGATATTATTGAAATGTTAGTAGACCGATCACCCTGAGGCAGTATCGGTTTTACTGCCCAAAATTATTGTACTTATTAGACAATGCGCAATCTTTAAAATGCCTACAATGCGGCTTACCTATATTTACAACAATGACGTGAAGCTAAAGCTTTTTTTTTGTACTTTAGCAGTTTCTGATTTTGCTGATATATAATAATTATGCAAGCTTATAACATAATGAATAAAATTGGGTAACTTCATAAAAATGCTTTTGTTTGTCGGCACCAAAACACATTCATTGAATTTAATTGTAACACAAGTTTACAGAGAATATACAGCAACACATCTAAATATCGTTTTCTTTGTATATTACCCGATCTTGGGATCCAGATTCAGTATTAAGACTCTGAATCATGATGAATTGATGCCGTTTAAAAGCACTGAAAAAAAAACTAACCACCTCCTATTATTGGCAACAAACAAAACACTACTCCTAAACACGCAGTGTGTCAGCCAAATGGACTAAAAATAGGTGATGAAAGGTTGCCGTAAACTTTTCCGAGGCGATTGGAGAATGCTGATATCCATTCCCTGGATATTTCCTTAGACGGTTCTTATACTATTTAAGAAATTCATTTACTTAACCATAAGGGAGGTCATGCTCACTGGCCATCAACAAAGTGGCACGAGCTACAAAATTAGGTGCAAACTGTATAAAATTTTCAGGCCAATTAGGCCCGGTACACCCTAACGCGTTCCATTCAAAAATCAGCGGCTTTCCGCTACAGCGCATGTGGTATTTGCACCCAATGCCTAAACAGTTACACCTTATATGTTTTGAAATAGAGTTTAAAGTCACGTACATTTCGTTTGCTTGGTTTTGCGTGCGAAGTTTATTGTCTACTTTCAGTATCATCGTGCTTGTACTTTATACGATTGGGTATAGAGTTGAAAATTGAAAGATCGACTTTACTGGGTTTGAAATGGTTGTAATTTTATAGTGCCGAGCACGACTTAGGTTTTTTATTAACAATTACGGGGTTAACAGGGCATGTAATGGCAATGATTGTTGCTGATTGGTCGGACAAAAAGTGTTGTTTGTGTAAATTAGACGTGTTTATGTTTACGTTGAGTTCGCGTTACGGTGTTGGGCTTTTCTGATTAATGTAGACTTGTTACTTGTTATTAAGTCGTAAGGCGTGTTTTGTTTATTAAGTCGTAACACTTTTTAATGTGTTTTAAATTGTGTTTTTGCAGGATTACTTAGTCAGTTTTTATTCTTTATTTAAACACTGTTTTGTTCGGTTACTTTTTGAGCGTGTATGCAAAATGTAGAGTATTTTTATTTGATCTAGAAAGCAGTCGTTTTGGGGGCGGTAAGTGAGTCATCGGAATACCTGTAAAATGTATGTATACCTATAATAGTAATAATGATTAGGAATACATAAAGACCGCATAACGATCTACGTTACATTCTTATTACATTTTCATCTTACCTTTTCTCATGCTTCTCAATTCTACCCTCATTTAGATTCCATTCAATATTGACAATATTCAATCTAACATGTGTTGCCATACAAAAACCCGGGCGGCACTATTGAAACGACTTTTTGCGCATGCAACATTGAATGCGACATGCGACACTGCGACAGCGACAATACGTCGAGCGACACGACAAGTGCCGCCGGCTCCCCTGTCTTGCCACTTGTCGGTTTAATTGGGTGCGGATGGTCGATGCTACGGTAGGTTCACCACTGACAATTATACTTACGACTGGACTGCCGTTTCTCTGAGCTAAATACACGTTGCTTAACTAGCCATACTTATCATTGTTATGTATTTCATCAATCAAAACTCAAAATTCCATAGGTATGGCACGTTGACAACTGACTGTCGCATTCGATTGCAGGAGTTGCCAACTGAAAGGCGATCACGTAACTTTATTGCAACCGATAGAAACACAAAAATGTATGGATTTGACAGTTTCAACACGCACATTATGTGCATAGTTACTGTGGAAATTTTCAAATTTGTTATGGAATTTCTCCTGTTGCACTGCAATCAAAGTTCCGCGATCAACTGATCACCCCGCTGATTCCACAAAATATTATTATGATGTCCATGTGATCTCAATCAAAATATTGTAATTAAAACAAACGATAGGTTACATACTTCCAGAACAGGTTTTTTTGAATATATTTTTGACTGCAAAAGTGTTTAAGAACATAAACAATAACTTCCTACAAGTTTCTTCTTTTCTAAGTGTAGAACAACCCTAAAGAAAGAAAAGAAAAGTAGCAGGCACGAACGGTTATCGTTGACCAATCACATGACTTATTTTCCTGCTGTAATAATAGGGGATTTTCTGACAGCTGGGTGAAACGTAGTTCTACAGCCAAAGATAGATGGTTCTGACGAGACATGACGAACATGGAATTTTTTTTTTACAAGTTGGCTTTGCCTTCTTTCATAGTGCAGTGTCACTTTCACGTGGTCTACGCATAAATCACAGCATTGTTTTTTCTCTAATCTGTGGCATAATATAAATCTATAGAACCACAACATGGTAGTGATAATTATTCACGCCATGTCTCATCAACGACATCTAACGGATTTATAAGAACTTTTTTTTTTTAAATTTGGCTTTCAGAAAACTTATTGGAAATGCATCAATCGAATGACAGTCATAAGCTCATTTTTCACCTGTCCTGAATAATAAGTTATGTTTTAAGTCTATGATCACTAGTACTCCATTGATTTTCCACTCTATGGTTTGTGCCGCTACCGTTTCAGATACTAACCCATTGAGTGTTTGTAGTGACGATTTTGTACTTTTTTTTATTGTGATAAGTATTTGTAATCTAGCCAGCCATTATCTAGTTTGCAGGTCAAACCTGGCCTTGCACTACTTTCGACTATTATAGTAGCATATTCGATTGACATTATAATATCTCTTTGACCACATAAATGCCAACCTACTTAATACTTAAGTATTTAAAAATGAAGGTGTTTATTTTTGTAATTTGAAAGTGATTTTTTATATATGATGAGTTATCAAGTCATCATACGCTATCCCATCAATAAAATTAAAAATTAGCTTGTATTTACTTTTGCTTAAACTAAAATAATATATACATATAAATGAAACGATGATTTTATGTGAGCTTCGGAAATATAACTGGCCACTGAAATTACGTTACGAGGCTTTTATAACAATAAAAAACAAATCGATAGCCAAATTAAAAAATAGAGCTTAAAAGCTATTCGTTGTTCCAATCACAATTCGAATTTGGAATAGTGTTGACGCTATAAAAGCTCCGTGTTTTTGACTTTCACCGTCATTTCGTTGCCGTCTTCCCACGATGTTACTTGTTTAGTAGGCAACAATTAGACAATTGTCGGCCGTTTTAACGATCACCCATAAAATCGGGTTTCAGTCTCTCATTAACCGCATTCTTGTGATACTTCCGCTTTTATAGTTTTACTAATCAACGCTCTCGGATTAATACGGTCCCGTAGATCACTGATTCTCAATCTTTTTTAAATCACATTGATAAACCTCTTCACAATAAAAAATGTGTACTTTTGTGTCAATATTATGACTAAAATAAAATATCAATAGCTCAACGCTTTGACAGAGAAGAAGAATATATTAAAATTACACATGAGTAAAGAAAATAAAGTAGCCTCATTATCATTACTCATTACTCAAGTCGCTTTGTTTCACGCATAGATTTAAAAGGTTAAAATAACTTGTGCCTTTATAATTATTATATTGATCATGAAGAATCTATCGTAAATCACTTAACAGTATGCTAGCAGTTTGACTTGAAATCCAGTTCCTAATCCAGGGGGCGTACCGTGAGCTCTTAGCGCGATTCAAAACAGAGCCTATATTGGATCGTTTTGTTTTTTTTGTATGGGGATTTTGACAAGCAATCCAGTATAGGCTCTGTTTTGAATCGCGCTAAGAGCTCACGGTACGCCCCCAGATTCCTAGCACGCGCACCGTGAGAAAACTTGTCGTCGCTGTTAGAGTGAGACACAGTTATGCGCTACGATAGCCTTGTCGCGGTCTCTCATAAGAAAAACTGTCGAGATAATTTTATCTGCAGGTTTAGCATGGATGACGCCATCATTGGCCGTAATATTACTGTCATTTAACTTCGGGTGAATTTTTTTTTTTTTTTTTTTATTGTGATTGAATGACGTGACGAGCAAGTCGTTCCCCTGATGTTAAGTGACACGGCCGCCCATAACAGTTGCAGTGTCACCCGGAACTTTAAAACAATAATGTTTCGCGTGACACTGCACTGCGCACGTCATCCTGAGACATCACCCAGTCTAGTAATCAGATTACTAGACTGAGTGATCAGATCATAAAGTCTCAATTGAATTGTGACCAAACACCACATTTTGTATCCCGTTTGATACAAAATGTGGTCATTTACAGCACACACCATTTCAACTGACCCATCAGCTAGCCATATAAACACAGAAGTTTATTAGAAGTATTTACAACATGGTTTATCTTTCTTTTTTTGAAGGAGCTTACTGCTGTTGTGGCACTGGTTGTGAATGCAAATTTCTGCCACTTGTACTAAGTACACAATTATGTTGCAGTCAGGAGATCCGCAGTGAACACACAAGGGGTCGCGGATCAAAGTTTGAAAATCTCTGCCACAGGTAATGGTGTCGGTTGTGTACAGATTAATTTTATTGGCCCCAGCTTCGGACAATTGGTCGTATAGATAATTGAGTTTCGGTCGGCGGCGCTTTTTTCAAACTTTGTTTACTGTTAAGCCACTTTACTAACTTATCTATCAACTAGCGGCAACCAACAGCACGTAATGCGTTTATTAAGATTAAAAAAACTAACTTTAGAAACGGTAAGTATAACTTTAAGTACAAAATCTGAGAATTTACGATTGTACAAGCATAAAAGTGGAACTTAGTTGTCGTGAATGTAAAATTTACTAATAAAAATGTCATTTGCGGTATTTAATTTGAATACAACTCGGTTGACGTTTTAATAAACGCTAAAATTGGATTTGATACTTTTTGATTACAATCTTCATAAAATATTGTGTACAATGTATTTTAAGATCATTTTGTAGTTATTTTAGCGACACCCTGTGGCTACGTGCCGCTTTTCCTGTTATTTCTGTGTTGTCTGCGAGACTTTTTTCAGCATCTAATAGTCTTGTTGAGTTGACAGCCTCTGTGGTGTGATGGTTGAGCAGGTTAGCTCATAACTACGAGGCGGCGGGTTCGATTCTCGCGACGAACTTTGCAGGAAAGTTCTACCACCTATAAAAATTTCAAGCATAGTGATTTTTTAGGTAGGCTGTCGCTTAACCATTAAAAATACTTTCATCATCAACAGCCTGAAGACGTCCACTGCTGACCATAGGCTTCCCCCAGAGAGCGCCACTTTAAACGGCTGCTCGCCTCCTGCATTCATCGGCTCCCCGCGGCTTTCACCAGGTCGTCGGTCCACCTACTGGGGAGCTGACCTACGCTGCGTCTTCCGGTCCGTGGTCGCCACTCGAGAACCTTTCTTCCCCATCGGTTGTCAGTTCTACAAGCGATGTGGCCTGCGAATTGCCATTTCAATTTGCTAATTCTAATGGCTGTATCGGTTACAAAAATACCTTGCTTGACTATTATTATCCTATTTTAGTATTTCCTGGTCAGCACAGTTAACACGGACGGTAAACATATTGTCTTTCCCCTGTTTTACTCCACTTAACAAGTAAGCAAGTATAAAGAAAGTGGCATAATACGAGGAAAGACAATTTTGTCTACAGTCCGTGCTAACCCAGCAGGATCATTATTACTAGGGTTAAAATTTTCTATATTTTTCCTAAACTCCAATCAAAACTGAACAGTAGGTGGTCCATAAACTATTGGTTTATAAATCGACAGTTAAGATACGATCTTTTTAATTACGAACTCCGGGTAATTTCGTGTAATTGTGTTTTCGTTGATTTATGCGATTGATTCCGTTATACAGAGCGGAGATCAGTAGGTCAACTTTACACAAATGAACTTCTGTTATTTGTTTCGTAGTTTGGTAATGCGTTTCTTCAAGAATTTTTTTGCAATGCTTCACAAAGTGACTGAGGACTAAAGTTAAATCACTGACATACTTGTGTGCTTGTGTCGCTTAACATCTGGTGAACGACTAGCTCGTCACGTCATTCAATAGCATAAAAAAAAAAAACTTTTTTTTACAAAATTATGTCTGCTGCTGAAACTATGTTTTAGAATTCCGAATGACATCATAACATAACTGTTATAGGAGGCTGAGACATTAACATCAAGTCAACGAGATGCTCATCACATTATTAATTAACATAAAAAAAATCCAAATTAGAGTGCCAGTGTTAATTACTGATACCTACTGTCGGTTAGATGTTGCAATTACAATCAATTTAAACATTTTCTATTGATTTGACATCATCATCATCATAATTATCATCATCATCAGCCTGAAGACGTCCACTGTTGAACATATGCCTCATTCAACAAGCGCCACTTTGAGCGGCTGCTGGCCACGTGCATACATCGGCATTTCGGGATTTGACACAGTTACTGTTAATAAATATCGTGCCTAGATCAATACGACCGGGCTTTGTCGAGAGATGAGATACTCTTTTTCTTCAGTATAGGGTTGTCAAGTGGGCTGAACACCGTAATTTCATTGTTTTCAACTTACCACCCGTAACGGTATAAAAAGCAGGTTGTACGAAAGTGTTGCGAAAAACGTGAACGGGTTCACTTTGATAGGAGGTAGATATCCGTTCATTGCAAGCCTTTAAAAAACCGTAGAACAAAGGGCTATAAAATAACTCTTGGTGAAATTTAAAAATGATAAAAGCCTATTTTTCAACTTTGGTGGGTAAAACTTAACTTAAAAAAACATTAACCTTTTAACTAGACTACGCGGCCAGTAGCTGAAACTCTCTATTGATCTAATGTTTTTATGCCGAATGAGCTTGTCGTTCGTATGAAGTAAAGCGTCACCGGCCACCTATAAAAGTTGCTGTGCTAACAGAACTCTAAAATAAAAAGTTTTGCGTGACACTGCACTGCGTAGTGCATAGAGATAGTCATCCTGAGACATCAGCACAGTCTAGTAGGTACCTAATAAGTTTTCTAGACTGAGAGATCAGGTCATAAAGTCTCATTTGCCAAGTAACTTCACTAGCTACAGTAAGGTTCAAACCGGAACACAGTATATCCTGATATCCGCCAAGTAGTAGTGTGCAAATACTTGCACACTACTTGGCGGCTGAATATCAGAGGGTCTAACAAAGATTTCAGCGTGAGGCGCTAACGTCTCACGCTAACCCCAAAATGTATGGGAATGACAGTTCCTGTGCGGATAACTTTTCCGCAGCTAATGCCATTCCCATACATTTTGGAGGTAGCGTGAGGCGATAACGTTTCACCCTGGGATCTTTGCTAGACCCCCTGGCATATTCTTAATTTTTTTGTGTTATAATAAAGTCTACTGTATAGTTTACTTTGCTTACCTTAACTAATAATAAAACCAGTATACTTTACCTTTAGCACGATGTTTTTGTTCAACTGATTTGTAGAGAACTAACAGAGATCCGGTGTTAACCGTAAACAGCTATCCGTATTTGACTTTATTGACATTAAAAATCCTCGTATACACCTAACACTGAGCAAAACATTGTTGTAACGACGCGTTGACCGCATGAGGAGATGAGTCAAGAGCCTCTTAGTGATGTTCCGACAGCTTGGATACTAATTGTTTATTGGAAATTTACGGATTTTTTATTTAATTTAATTTTGTTAAAATTACTGACTAGCTAGACAATTAACACTATATATTACTATTAAATATAATGACCTTGATAGTTAAATCAAAGTTGTTTATGACCATTCAATTAATTTAGCCTTTCCGTTCAAATCTCAATAAAACTGAGTTTTCATTACGTTTAGCGCAACATTTGGAGACTCCAATTTTCATGTCTTGTAGCAAAATTTACAGATTATCTCTACGGTAAACAAATTTGTTGTATATTTTATCGTAAATTGTAATAAGATACCTACCGGTACCTACCTACGGAATTTTCTAGGTGGTAGGACTTTTCTGCAAAGTTCGTCTAAGTAGGTACCACCGCTTTGCCAGTTATTCTGCTGCCAAGCAGTAGTGTGCAAGCATTACGTGTTCCGGTTTGAAAGGCACTGTAGCTAGTGAAATTACTGGGCAAATGAGACTTTACGAACTGATCTCACAGTCTAGAAAACCTTTTAGACTGTGTGATGTCTCAGGATAACGTGCATAGTGCGCAGTGTCACGCGAAACTTTAATTTATATTTCCGAGTGAAACTGCAATCTGTTATGAGCAGCCGTGTCGCTTAACACCAGGCGAACGACTGACTCGTCACGTCATTCGTTTACGTAAAAAAAACCATAACCACAACTAAAATACCAAAATCATCATCATCAAACTATAAAGGCAAAAGTTTGTATGTGTGTACATTTGCTACTATTTATGCACGCTCAAATAACTGGGCGGATTTGGATGAAATTTTGAACAAAGATAGCTTATATACTGGATTACCACATAGGCCACTTTAAAAAAAGTAAAACCGAGGGGCGTAGATAGTAATTAACATCTAAAACATAGCGATATTTTGTGCATTTAACTCCACCGTAAAGATGAAATCCTTAATGAATCCGGGATCACTGACAGGCCGTAAAAAAAAAAAAAAAAAAAAAAAAAAAAAAAAAAAAAAAAAAAAAAAAAAAAAAATAAAAAAAAAAAAAAAAAAAAAAAAAAAAAAAAAAAAAAAAAAAAAAAAAAAAAAAAAAAAATGGCATAAAATAGGGATGGGAATCCCTATTTTATGCCATTTGGTAAAGTCCAGTTTTTATGGCATGGCTCTTGTGGCGCAATCCGCATTGTATTACAAATTATAATATTCCCCTTGTTAGGCTCTGTTTGTTTAAATGTGAACAGATCAGACATTTCGTTTTTTAGTTATGACTGAAGAAAAAGGGTAATATAAATGTATACTTAGTGTTAAAAGAAAACTTGGAGTACACGCTTTAAAGAACAGAAACACTTTGATATAAAAAAATTATAAGTAAAAAGAAACATTTGTTAAAATCAATAGCGAATTTTAACATAAAAATCTTTTAATAAGGTAAACAAATTAATACATAACACTTAAACACGTTAGTTAAATTTAATCTCTGCTATAAAGTGACCTGTTTCGTTTTCGCTTCTGACATTTTACGTCAGCGAAAAGTTGATTGGACATTTTAAGTACTGATCAAATTTGACTAACATTAATTAAGATAGTAGTTATAATGTGACACAATGTGGTTGTGTAAAATATAAATTATTTAAGCGAAAAAAAAATCTTGCATTATTAAAGGGTACATAATGATTAGGTGGTAGGGCTTTTCTGCAAGAGTTGGTCTAGGTAGGTACCTACCACAGCTTTGCTAAATAGTCTACCACGAAGCAGTAGTGTGCCAGCACAGGTATCTAGGTATTCTAGACAAGAGTGTTACATCCTAGACCGCATCGTCACTTCCCATCAGGTGAGATAGTGGTCAAACGCAAGCCTATCAATCAATAAAAAAAACTATTATACCATTACGATATATTTAAAACCTGATCTCAGACTCTAGAAAATCTTATTGCTAAGTAGACGTGCTTTTTTTAGACTTTTTAATCTGATCACTCAGATAATCTGATTACTAGACTGTGTGATGTCTCAGAATGACGTGCCTAGTGCACTAGGCACAGCAGGCAGGCTGCAGCGTCACGAGAAACTTTATAATTTAGAGCCTCGAGTGGCATTGCTACCGTTATGGGCGGCCGTGACGTAGCATCAGGAGAACTACACAAATATGAGTTTTTTTAATGCTATTGAATGACGTGACGAGCTAGCCGATGCACCTGATGTTAAGCGACACGGCCGCCCATAACAGTTGCAGTGTCACTTAAGACTTTAAAACAATAAAGTTTCGCGTGACGCTGCACTGCGCACGTCATCCTGAGACATCACACAGTCTAGTAATCAGATTATCTGAGTGATCAGATTAAAAAGTCTAATATGCCCAGTAATTTCACTAGCTACAATGCCCTTCAAACCGGAACACAGTAGTGCTTGCAGACTACTGCTTGGCGGCAAAATAACTGGCAAAGCGGTGGTACCTACCTAGACGAACTTTGCAGAAAAATCCTACCGCTAGTAGTAGTAGTAGTTATGCTGGTTATAGTAAGTTTAATAGTTATCTTATTAGTCATTATTAAAATCGACCTACTAGACTTTGACCATCCGTCAAACAGGTTTATACGCAAACATTAAAGTTGCATTTCATTGTATGACAATAAATAGGAGCGCCGATGAAAAGTAGGTGGGGGTCAGTCAGTACTCATAGATTACTCCACTACAATATACAGGTAGTTTAGTAAAAGTTTTTTGAAACTTAAGATTTTTCTGTAGCTGTCACATTCATCGAGCTTCTGTGGTCTTGGATGGGTGACCACTAAGCTATGTAAACAACGATCTGGTGAAAACCGCGGGGAGCCGTTGGATGCAGGAGACGAGCAGCCGCTCAATGTGTAGCGCTCTCTGGGGGAGGCCTATGATCAGCAGTGGACGTCTTCAGGCTGATGATGATGATGATGATGAAGTAATCTCATTTTGAATTATGATAGTACTAAAAATGGCCTATTTACAATGAAATCATTGACCTTGACTTGGCATTTTCAACTGAATGCTACCGTGCTTCAGAGGGCACGTTAAGCCATCGGTCTCAGGGTCGTAAAACAATAGTTGTTAAGCCAAGTCAGAAGCCTTTGGGGGCCTTTTTTCCAAGTTCTGACGCCTGGGCCGACCACTTGCTTATACGACAAATGGCAATAAACAAATTTCGTCTTAGTTTTTCAGTCTACTGCCATTTGTCGCTAAACCAATCATATGTAGGTGATACTTTTAATTGTAATTTATTGATACATTCTATTTATTTGCGCAAAATTAGTTTTCATGTAATCACGTTGAGTAATTAACCTATTATTGGCAAAAGAACGCAAGAAAATTTGAATTTGCCGCGCTAGTGAAACGTTACACCATAAGCTCTGGCAGGCGGGCGTAAGTACCTCAACTTAATATTTCCCGCTATCATATTACAATAGATACGAATCCTCTAACCACTTAGTCTTAAGCCTAACATTTTATTTGTATAGTATAAGTGAGAGAATTATTCGCATGGAATACACAATGAGGCAGACGAGCCACTTGCATCGCTGGTCAAACTGGGAGGAGTTGTTGTTGCATAATCATTACTAAAATAGCTTTGGATATTTGTTTAACCTTAGATTCGATGATAACCTGTTGAAATTGAGAAGTGTCTGTTTTATAGAGATTATCGTATAGTCAGTAGTCTAATCAATTTGTTTGTGATAATTGTTATCGCACACATACAACACATCATCAGCTGGAAGGCGTTTAGGATGACAAGTGAAAAGTATTGTAGGAATTTCACCATGATAACGTAATATATTTCACTTGTCATCCCAACCGTCTTCCGGCTGACAGGAACTATACCATGATAACGTAATGATGTCGCATAGAGTACTTTTGAGCCACGTTGACACGCGGCAGTTGTTAGTGGTTTAACATTTGGCTGAACACGTCAACACAATGGGAGACAAGTGAAATGTATTGTAGGAACTTCACCATGATAACGTAATATACTTCACTTGTCATCCTAAACGTCTTCCGTCTGACAGGAACTTTACCATGATAACGTAATGATGTCCCATAGAGTACCTTTGACCCACGTTCACTCGCGGCAGTTGTTAGTGGTTTATCATTTGGCTGAACACTTCAACACAATGGAGAGAGAATGGGAGACAAGTGAAATGTATTTCAGGAACTTCACCATGATAACGTAATATTTTTCACTTGTCATCCTAAACGTCTTCCAGCTGACAGGAACTTCACCGTGATAACGTAATGATATCGCATAGAATACTTTTGAGCCACGTTCCCTCGCGTCAGTTGTTAGTGGTTTAACATTTGGCTGAACGCGTCAACGGACGGATCCTTATACCTTACAGGTAGGTAGGTAGATGCTGTCACTATCTCTGGACAATGCCATTGCAGTTATATGAATAGCAGTGGATTGTTTTGGGATATCATGCCAAAGTAGACCTATAATTCGTAGTGACAGTAACAAAAGGTAAAAACAAAATTCTGGAATTCTGGATACAGCTACACAGCACAAGACAGACAACAACAACACAGAGTATAATCTGGAGCTCTTCAAGTCGCGAGTGAATAGGTATCTTCTAGGCAAGCATGTACCATTGTAGACAGCGTGTCGTCACTTTCCATCAGGGCCCTAATTCTGTATGAAAACACAGATTCCACACGATACGAAACCACGTCGTTATCGTGTCTTGTTCAAAACGTGTCACAGCATTAGAAATACCTTCACTTTACATTATGTTATTTTTATTTTGAATAAATATTGATATATTAAGTGGTGGTAACTTTTGACGTGTTGATGTTTCGGAACGTGTCTCAGTGGAACATTATGATTTTTGACAGTTCAAATCGCGTCATTTCCAAATTCATTTCGCGCGGTTTTGTTTCCATTTCATAGAAAATAGATTTTTGCAGATTTCTTATATAAGACAAGGAATTCGCGTAGTTTCGAAGTAAGGAATCGTAAAGTGGTCATACAGAATTAGGGTCCTGGTGAGTTTGCGGTCAAACGCGGGCCTATTTAGTTATTAAAAAAAACTTTTAAGCGTAAAACCCTTTTCAGCACAGTAAAACTGATTTACTGAAGTTAATGGTTGTATAAGCTCTCGTTCGGTAGTAAGTTTTTTTAGTAAAAACCAATACTTTTCCAATGAAGCCACTTTAGTAAGTGAAATTTTTGTAAGACCTCTACTAGGAAGCTTTTCTTTTAGGTAAAAACGCACAAAAATAGGCTTCATTATTTAAACATAAATGGTTTATACTATCGACATATTTATTGACTGGTATCATTATACAATAGTCGTTAAGCCAAGTCAGAAGCCTTTGGGTGGCCTAAACATTCTGACATCAGGGCTGACACTTGCCTACACGAGAAGAAGGAGAAGTATACATACTTTATTAAAGCCATAGCCTTTGATAAAAAGTGAGTAAGTATCGAATAGGAGCCCATTTCTCTACCATCTCAAAAAGGCATACTTTCGCATGAACTCCTAACAGTTACACCAAGCTTCAATTTTTTCCACTAACACTACATAAACTATGTCAAGACGTCGTTTTCACCGTAATTGGTGTTTTTATAAGTCTACCGATTATTGTCCGTCGCCATTAGAAGAGCGGTCAGAATTTAAAAAAAATCACACGTCTATTAAACTGATTAGATTCCTATACGTAATTTATTGTCAAGTGGTGTAAGCCGGTCTCCTGGCCGAGCACAATGCCCGCTAGAGCGAGGCGGGCACAAGTTTAGAGCGAGAGGCGCATAGTGGGCCTTGCAAGGTGATTTCAGTTGCGTAGACGCAAGCTTATAGTCAGGTTGTTACGCACACATCGCCGTTTTGTTAGACACAATGTCGGAAAACGCGGGGTGATACGTTACGTGACGTTTTGGGGATGACGGACAAACGGTAACGTATAACTATGATATTAAACTGTGAAAAATACTACTAAAAAATAAACATAAAACTTTTCCTGTGTTTGACTAATTTTCGAAAGTGAACTAGTATGAATCTATAATATCTGTGTGCAAGTGAGTATGTGATAACTGTGCTGTTTTTGAAAATACTATTTGTGAAGTGTAAGCGAGAGTAATTATTTTCACCGGAGAATAAGGTATGTGCACCTGTTTTGCTCGCAAGTACAATTGATTAAAGTAGGCACTTTAAGCTGATGATAAAAATAGCAATTGAGCATTTAAGTACGCAATAAATTTTACACATTCACAATTAATTATTGCTTCGTCAGCTCAGAGAAAACCAAATGATCAAATTATGTCAATTAATGACTTAATTGTTTGTTTTCAATTAGTCGATGCATGTAACTGATAAGTAAAATGCGCGGAAAAATATTATAAAACCTTTCAAAATATTGAAGTTAAACACTAATCAGATGTTTATTTTCTCTTTTCTATGCTCTATAACAGGCTTATATGGATTATATACGGGAATATGAAAAAGTTGAAGTACCTACTTATGAAATTAAAAGGGATAATTTAGATTATAAATACACAGTTATTATAACCTACGATAGCGATAAGAATAGACAGGATTTTTGACAGATGATAGAGCTTTTGTGATAGAGCCTATTTGGTATATTTTAGAATACTTTTTCTATCAAACGGTCATATGTATTTCAAAATTAGAAACCTTATTTATGAAATTTATTTGCAGACATTGTGGTGCACTATAAGTTATTTACTTCACGTCAATTATCATAAACATTCACCATGTTATCAACCACGTTCTTAAGATAGGTCCAGACGCTTAGACTTGAAATAAATAAACGGAAGCTACACTGCGACATAAAGTGACCGATATAGCTCTTAGAATTAGCAAGCTGAAATGGCAATGAGCAGGTCGAATTGCCCGTAGAGCTGACAACCGATAGAGAAGAAAGATTGTCGAGTGGTGACCATGAACAGGAAGACGCAGTGTAGGCCGGCTTCAAGGTGGACCGTGATCTGGTGAAAACCGCGGGGAGCCGATGGGTGCAGAAGGCGAGCAGCTGCGCAATGTGGAGCTCTATGGGGGAGGCCTATGTTCAGCAGTGGATGTCTTCAGGCTTTTGATGATGATGATGGAGCAGACGTCTCTGCAGGATTATATATTTTTTTATATCTGACTGAGCTAGAGCTCCATCTCTTCCCATAGGTGCTTAGCCGGCGCTAAGAGAATACCCCAGGTATAGGCAGCAACATTTTCATCCGCATTCTTCTAGGATAAAAAAGCCTTATCCTTATTACTTCCCTATTAAATATCTAAAAGTGAACTGTTTTCCGTTTGTTTGATAATTTGTGGTTCGTCTTTTTTTGTGGCTTCTACGTCAAACTTACCGATTTAAATGAAATTTTGCATGCAATTGTTTACACTTTCAATACTAACATAAAAATATTCCGCATGATAAGAAGATCTTAATTAGAAGTAGGTAATAAAATTGTTGTAAACGTTTCCTTTGCGTTGAGTTGCAAACATTGACTCTACAAGAAAAGCAAACTTTTTATCATTTTTTGGTTAATTGGTTGACCCGTGAAAATGTAACAAATAACTATTTAGTAATATCAAAAGCGAGATACCAGTAGCATGCAGTTTAATTTAAATAGTTAAATTAAACTGCATGCTACTACTATCTCGCTTTTGATGTTACTCGATCAAAAGTTACTACTACAGTAATACCAACTACTTACTGTTAAATGCTGTTAGCAACATGTATACTAGCCGCGCTAACTTATAGACAGTCTAAATTTTCTAGGTGGTAGGACTTTTCTGCAAAGTTCATCTAGGTAGGTACCACCGCTTTGCCAGTTATTTTACCGCCAAGCAGGTAGTGTGCAAGCACTACTGTGTTGCGGTTTTAAGGGAATCGTAGCTAGTGAAATAGTAATCTAGTAATCTGATAACTAGACTGTGTGGTGTCTCAGGATGGCGTGCGCAGTGCAGTGTCACGCGAAACTTCATTATTTTAATGTTCCGAGTGACACTGCAATATGTTATGGGATGTGTCGCTTAACGTCAGGTGAATGACTAGCTCGTCACGTCATTCATTCTCATAAAAATAATGTTACTTGCAAATTTATATTATTAGTAGATGTGAGTATTGATATAGATATACATATAAACAAACATAACAAGAGCTTTTGTTACAACCTGTCTGTCGACCGCCTAATCATTGAAGCGTGGTAGTTCCGTAACCGACCACCGCTGATGGGTTACACTTGGGTGTCAAATGAAAGCTACTAACATGAAGAATGTTTTTCTACTATTTGTATTTTTGTTTGAAATTCTCAGTGATTCTTTTTTAAAAATATTAGCGATTATTTTTGCTATATGTTACGGCTAAAAGCCAAAATGCGGTTGCACATAGTTTTAGCCTTTACCCGGCTGGAATTAGGTACAGCTGGTCACAGATGGTTAAACTTAGATCTATCCTACTTCCTATCTTATCTTCGTTCTTTAGTTTTACACGGAGCGCTTAAAAGTACGTAACTTAGATCACAGGCTGCACCTAGTTCTAGCCGAAGATAAGTAGGATAGAACTAAGTTTAATCACCTGTAACTGACTGTACCTAGTTTCTTACCACTTCGGCTTTTAGCCGTTACAAATATAAATCTGTCTACCGACTACCATTCAACTTATTAGCAGCGCAATTACATTGAAGATCTATCACATAAAGTGAATGGCCTCTTTAAAAAAATATTGAATTGTATCGATTGCATGCATAAGTACCAGAATGGCTAACAGTTGGAAGACATGACGAGATGTCGTGCAAGCTATATCAGCCCAAAACTCGTCGTGATGGGCACGACCGCTTTGTCAAGAGCGACACGATTGAGAAAAAAAGGGATTCACTGCAACGAGTTGCGCTCAGAAGGTCATCACAGACTCATTGCAGAATGCAAACAATAAAGTAAGACCTAATATACTTCCTACTATCCTACTGGATATGCTTCGAAACCGTGATCGTGAACGCGTGATCTCACTGCGTGAACTCATCCCTTGAGGAAGAGCATGAAATGTGCTCAAAACCTGGGGGCCCAGCGCGTTTTTCCGCGATATTTAATTTCTGGTATAAAAAGTATCAATAACCAAATTATCTGTGAATAAAGGTTGTTAGTTTGTTTGTTGAGCTTTCACGCCTAAACCTCTAAACCTTTATTCTTTTTACTTAAATAGATTGTATAAAAATGAAGAAGTAGGTATATATTTTTCCGGTAATAAATTATTCGTACTCTTAACTGATATACATAGACTTAGGGTTTCGTTAGAAAATTCGGGTTTGATTATTTCATAAATTTGATCATTTAAATAACAAAATAGTATTCGTTAATAACTAAATTATGTTAAACACTAACATAATCAAAGTCTACATATTTAATCTGAAACAAAAATTGATTCTTCGAAAATTCCAAAATAAAACAGTTTATTACTTTATTAATCATTCAAATATTGATTAAAAAAGCTATAAAATATTTTAATACTCAAATCGATAAAAAGTCTATTAAAAATGTCCAAAGACATTGGTTTTATTTCACTACAACATAATTAAGTGTTAAACGAATAACAGTACTAGCGCGTTGAACTCTTTTCTTTGCGCATTTTAGGTCGGTGCGCTGGAAAATCCACAGATCATCACGGAGTTTTATAAAAGGTTTAATTAGGTCGGGGTAAAACTTCTTTGTATTTCGTTCTAGAACTCTATAGAAAGTAGGTACGTAGATTCATTTTCAACGTTAAAATTTTCCGCATTGTAAAGGTTTGAACCTTTATTGTGCTATATAATCCTCATGGAACACACAATATTCTGTTCATCCCATCTATTCGAACAGAAGCGAATAAGTGCGCCGAAAATGGGTAATTTTGGCGTAATTTTTTCTCTTATATTTTGGCTCCACACATAGTGTATTTAGCCAGTGTCAAGTATTGTAATTTTTCATCATGATAGAAAATTTTTCACGTAAAGTCAAGTCCTAGTCACAGTCCAGTCGAAGGGTGGGTTTTTTAATCCATAGTTATGGTAACGAATGTTTAAAAATTCGAACAATTTTTGACCATTGGTTAGAATTTGTTAGAATTTTCGACTATTGGTTACCTTGACTCAAAAAACCCAGTCTAAGTCAGGTAGTCATAGTGCAGTCTAAGTCATGCCCTAGTAAAATGGTGGCAACATTAAGCTAAGCATTAAGCATTAAGCTTTTATGGAATTTTGGAAGCAACATGAAAAACCACGTTTCACTACATTATATCACTTGCCCACACTCATGCTCGTAATTTAGCACTTAATACGTAAAACGCCACCAATTTTAAACATTAACACTGGAAAAAGCACAAGTTTTGTAAAATAATACGATGCAACGACGTGAACTTTTTCGCGTTCCCGCCAACTTACTATCATCATGGGCTTGGCGTACTTAATAACAGTGACACAATGATTTTTTGGATTTGGAACACTGTTTGATTAATGGTTTGGACGCAATTCATTTCGATAAAGTCCTGGCCGGTAACGTAGCGTTAGATACTCCTTGGCCGATTATAAAAAAACGCGCCTGCCGGCACACGGTGCGCGGCGCGGCATTGGTTAAGCAAATTAAAAAAAACGCGTGATCTTCAATTTAATTTTTTTATTACTTTTTATAAAATTTTACAGACAATTTTAATGTTAACTTCATAAATTGAATTCAATATGAGTTCTAGTAGTAAAAGTGAAATATTAACACCAGAAAAATACGACACTACTAAAAGCATCTCCTATGAATTTATTTTTCTCTTTCTTTTTTTTTTGATGAGAAGCAGAGTGTGCCAAATGGTATCAAAATTATTTAGCCTCAAGCAATATTATACTTTGAATTCCTCGCTACGCTTAGGATTCTACTCTAGAATCCTTCGCTTTGCTCTGGATTCAAACAATCGCTCTCGCTCTAAATACATTACTTTTGTCCCTTGTGGCACAATCTACTACTGTGTCCGTATAATGTTAGTTACTTTATTACGTTTTAAAAGATGAAAAGTAAAATATAGCGGATAATATTTTTTACAAAAAGAGATATTCGACTCCAAATGCAAACGTAAGATGCAAATAGACTTTTCTTCAACTTTTTCATTATGTTATACGTTTGTTTAATTATCTCTGATCTATTAATTATGTTAGATGATAAAAATTATAGTACCTACTGATGGTAGAGCATGACGGAACTCTAATAAATTAAATGTTAATCTTTATAAATAATAAAACGGCTTCTATTTTGGATAGGCACCAGGACCTATTTCATACCAACAATATTAATTTTAAAAATATATATTATACTTATACCAAATGAATGACTAAAAATTAAAATATTGTGTTTTATTGCTTTTCGTTTGTATTAAGCAGTTTATTTTAGAGTGTAGTTATATGCAGCAGTTTTTTTTTTTGATCGGGCTAATGCGGTTGGGATCTACCGACCTTTACAGCGTCACCGGGTGGGGGGGCAGGTGCTTAAAGCACTCAGTCGTCAAAAGTAAGAGGCAACTAGAGGGCACCCCTGGGGTGCGAGCCTCGGCTTGGGCCGTTGCCGGGATGAGAGGATCGAGAAGGCTACGGCCGCTGAAAAAGTGGACGAAAGTCGCGACCGTCTAACCTGCGGAGGTACGTTGACCTCGCTGGTGGGGTCAGTGTCTGATTGTGATTCGCTGGTATCCTATACCGATGCCGAAAGCGGTACCTGAGCCAGAAGGGCTAGACTGGTTTGGTGATCCGAGCGCAGCCGAAACAACGGCTGCTATAGGATCATCCCGGTCGCTCAAGACGTGTCTTGGGCGGCTACGACGGGGTGATATATGCACCAGAATGATGTACCAGAGTGATAGAGTGAGTGCCAATCCTAACATTTTTTCCCAAAATTATTTCAAAGTATACCAACATACATAATACATAGCCAATATGTAATAAACATTGATAAAGTTATTGCTTATCTGTCGGAACCACGATAAAAACGCGACACGACATATTTACGATGGAAGCACATTTGACAAGAATTTAAGCCTACTGCGGTTCTATGTAATATGTTACATTTTTATTTATGGCTAGAAAAAGGTTAAATAGTTAGTTTTAAGTGAGCAATTTATATACTTTTTGTTGTATAATCAAGCGTATAGTAATCGACTTTAAAAACATGTCATTTAATTTTTTTTTTGGAACAGAAGTCTGAACAAGATCAAGCAGTCTCTGCAACTCAGCTTAATTTTTTATTGTATCAACAATGTTGGTCTCTACCGAACCTTACAGCGATAATATACTCAAAAGACTAAGCCTAAGATTTTTCAGATAGAGAGAGCTTGTATAGACTGCTACCAAACTGCACTGGTCATTGGCCTAAGCCGCGTTAGTGAGATTAGATTACATTAAATACATAAATAAATAAATATGTGTGGACATTTTCACACAGCGCCTTCTAGCCCCAGACTAAGCAAAGCCACCATGGGAACCAGACAACTGATAGAATTCTTATATATTTTAGTTTGTAAATACATACTTAGAATACAGTATAGCACACCCAGTCACAAAACAAACATCGATGTTCATTACACAATTGTTTGTCCTGAGCGGGAATCGAACCTACAACCTACAGATCAGAAGGCAGGGCTACTACCAACTGAGCTATCAGGCCAGTCAGGCATGAAAGCATGAAAATTGCCAAATATATTTTTGTCGAAATAATTAGGTTGTCTGAGATGTACAAGCTACATTTTTCGCGTTTTTTTTTACAGAAATAAACCTTAAAAACAACGGAAACGTTTAAAGTAAGACAACAGTGCAATTTCAGTAATCAGACGCCATTTCATTTTGCCAGTTTTTGGAATACGCACATTTTGCAAACGAGTTTCTTTATCTTGTAACACGTGCTTCTGATATTTTGATGGTCTTAAAAATCTTACAATGTAACAAGTTTGGAATGTAAATTTATGAAACTTAAGGTATTCAATGATCTTGATTCTGAGAGCTAACTTGAGATATCGACTCAATAATAAATGCATCTTAAGGTCTGGTTTAAGGTACCCACTAGCTAACTCGGTTTTTATTTACCCCCAGCCCGGTTAGCACGGACGATAGACAAAATTGTCTTTCCCCTGTTTTACTTTACTTGACAAGTTTTTTTTATGTCATTAAATTACGTGACGAGCTAGTCGTTTACCTGATGTTAAGCGTCACGGCTGCCCATAGCAGGTTGCATTATCATTTGGAACTCTAAATTAATATAGTTTTGCGTGACACTGCACTGCGCACGTCATCCTGAGACTTCACACAGTATAGTAATAGAATTACCAGACTATGATCAGATCATAAAGTCTCATTTGCCTAGTAATTTTACTAGCTACAATGCCCTTTAAACCGGAACACAGTAGTGCTTGCCCACTACTGCTTGGCGGCAGATAACTTGCAAAGCGGTGGTACCTACCTAGACGAACTTTGCAGAAAAGTCCTACCACCTAGTGAGTAAGTAAGCAAGTATGAAGACAGTGACATAAAATGGGGAAAGACAATTTTGTCTAACGTCTGTGCCAAACGGGCGGGCATCAAGAGTGCGTTTGCACTTTATAACAATGTGTGTAGATCCATTTAATATTAGATAGTATTCTATCAGTTAGTTATCTGGTTACCATTTACAAGCTTTGCTTAGTTTGGAACTAGATGGTGCCGTGTGAAATGTCTACAAATATTTATTTTAAAATCCCAAGGTCTATAGAATATACGCGCTACGGATCGGGGGATGTAAATAAGGGTCTAAAATAATCATTTACGTGCATCGTTTTCGCAGATAATTATTATTGTACCATTGTATGTATTGTACTCATTGGTTCGTTTACTTTTTTACCGGCTAATATTATAGAAAATTGAGTAATTTTGCTTTGAAGATTTATTATTACGGCGATGGTGCGAAGACTAAGATAAGTTAGCGATGAAGCGATTGGAAGAGATTGTACCAATTTTATAAGTGATTAAAGAAACTGATTAGGCTAGTTTTGGTTTCTAGTATTTGTAGTACGTACCTATATACCTAGATACCCATATCTTATACCTTCTTTTGTCCTGGTCTACCATTCCATAAACAGCTTTACATAGGTAGGTACACAGCAATTGAAACCAATATCACTATATTCCTTCATGTTTCAATATTAACTTTTCTGGTTTCAGTGTCCAAAATAAACATTTTAATCTCAACGTTATCGCAGTTTCAATTTGAGTGTTCCATAATCGAATGGCACAAAAAGACGGTTCACGCAAGGAGGCGGCACGCAAGCTCTTGCTCCTGTTTCAACTTTTTTTAAATTTATTTTTTCTGGCAAAGGTTGATGTTTTATAAATACCTGTTTTGAATTTGATTTAAAAATGTTTGGAATATCTTATAATCATTACTATAATTATGTTAAATTTGACTGTGGTTTTTTTGTGGGCATTTAGAATACGTGCAACCACAAGGCGCCTTTTAATAGTGTTATTTCTATAATGCGCCCGCTGATTATAAAGTTTAAGAAAAGCATACACAAATGTGCCTGATAGCTCAGTTGGTGGTAGTTCTGCCTTCTGAACTATAGGTTGTGGGTTCGATTCCCACCCGGGAGAAACATTTAAGTGATAAACATCGATGTTTGTTCTGCGTCTGGGTGTTATAATGTTTTCTATGTGTGTATTTACGAAAAAAAGTATCTGAGTATTCCATTAGTTATCTGGTTTCCATAGTACAAGCTTTGCTTAGTTTGGGGCTAGATGGCGCTGTGTGAAATGTCCAAACATATTTATTTAATTTATTTATATAAATTAACCTAGGTGCATTAATTACACTGCACCAAAACTGCACAATGTACAAATATCAATCACTAGAGACGCATCTCTAAGAAAATAGAAATAGGACGCGCGTAAAAATGCATTTTTTGTTTATCAACCTCTTTCAAAATAACAATGTGTATTTCCCCATCTATGACTTAGCCTCACTTGTACCTTCACTTTCACAATCCCGTTATTTATAGATCCAAGAACCTGGTATAATATCAGCTTTTCCATAAGTCCCATTAGTACAAAAGCCCGGTCATAATTTACTGTTGGCATCCCTGAAGACCTTTCACCTGTTACATTATAGTTCTCACACGTTTACGTTTGCTTGTGTAAAGTGTGTGAGTGTAGTAAGGCGGATATTTTCACCCATTGTTCCTTTGACTTCCTCCACTTGGATCCATAGCACGGATCGACACGGGAATCCGCAGACACTTTTATCTCATCTTAAATCCTCACAGGAGATCCAAGAATAAAAACTTATTTTTATTTCCCACTTCGATCGACGAGTGGATCCAATGTAAAAGAACTTTGGTGAAACCCTGATCGAACTTCGCTTTCAGGTGAGATTGTGGAAAACGTCTTGTCATTTTTATTTTTGTAACGAAGAACGTAAAAAATTGCTTCATTAAAATTTTAACCTAGCTTATAAATGGCTAATAAGTGATAAAAATTTCACTGAAACTGTCAAGTACAGTATTTTTTTTTTATCAAATAACTAGGCCAGTCATCGATATAAAAAATCTGTGAGAGCTAAGTATAGATAGCAATATTTTAAGCCTCGCTTCGTTCAAAGCACGCTTAGTTTGTCTAAAGCATTAGTATATTAAATAATCAGTGTCTTAGGTATCTGAGTGACACGGCCCCCTAAAAAAGTATCCCCTAACTCAACTATATTTAAAAGCGGCACCGGTACTTACGTATAACAACGCTCAAAGACAATTCCACCGTAAATCCTGTAGTTACTGTTATTGTTGTTAATGAGACGCGTAAAATATGGTAGCTCTTAAGTAACGGGCAGTTTAACTTACTGACGAGATGAGAAATGGCTAAGATGTAGTAAAGTTAGATGAAAAGGCCAAGAAGCTCATCTTATTAGTAGTTGTACTAGACTTTATTTTATCCTACTTTAGTTTTATCTCCTAACCCTGTCCAAAGGAAAAAAGAAGTAGGAGAGAAAAAGATAGGGAAAAAGGATAAATGGATATAAGATACAGCGAAGCGCAGGTGGCCGCCCTTTGTGGTCATTTGGTAAATTCATTTTAAATTATTTGAAATGCTTGGAAACTTTATTAGATATTTAAAAAAGATTTCCCGATATTTACGATTTTCTAAAAATATGAACGTTCTTATTTATATATTTTTTTTATGTAATCGAATGACGTGACGAGCTAGTCGTTCGCCTGGCGTTAAGCGACACGGCCACCCATAACAGATTGCAGTGTCACTCAGAACTCTAAATTAAAGTTTTGCGTGACACTGCGCACTGCGCACGTCATCCTGAGACATCTCACAGTCTAAAAAAGTTTAAGTTTATATAAGTTTGTTTTAACTATACATTATAAATAATTAGTTTGGGCAGAACAACGACTGTCGGATGAGCTACTATCATAATAATTTAAACACAACATGCATCTTATTAACTTTGAATAGACATTTTAAATTTAAAATGTCATCAAATATTTATAAACGTACAATAAATTAAACCACTAACATCCAGTATGCTTGTGACACTGTATTAATTACAACAACGCATCGTATATCAAAAAGTATAATCCTTTTTCAATTTATTACAGTATATTGTGATCGTAAACATGGTTGTACGTTGTAAAATATTTGATTTCTCCACAGTTAATTTTGTGATTATCGCAATTGGGACTTTGTCAAAGTAATCTTAAGTAAGCTTTCTTTAACTTTTCTTTGATATACTCCTAACTTATAACAGAGACAGTGTCACAGAACAACGAAGATTTATCGCACCTTTTAGAATTTGCTATCAATATTCAATTGTAATTTTTATAATCTTGCCCTTTCGGTTCATTCCAAACGCTGTTATTTATGTTTGAGTTAGTTTCAATCTGTCACGGCTAGATTTCAAAAAGTTTGGTTCATACGTGATCGGTATCAGGAGTAGGTACCTAGTTTCAAAGGATGCTGATAAATACAATAAATGAAAAGATCATTTCAATATTCTTCTTACACTGGTGTGAAGTGTATGTAGGTACATTGTAATGTTTCATCATGATGTTTCAACTGTTATAATTTAAGTAAATGTTGTAAAACTATGTTGCACATTAAGCTGATGGATTGTTGGAGACTAACTAAAATAAGGAAGGCTATAGGTCTGACAGATGTCTCAAGAAACATCAAGAGGCTCAAATGGTACTGGTTTAGACACACTGTCAGATCTACTGAAAGTAAATGGACCACAGATGTCATATCCTGGTACCCCAGAGATGGGAAGAGAGTAAAGGGACGATCACAGAGAAGGTGGGAAGATGATTTACCGAAAGGTTGGCGTAGGGAAGCCAGAGGCAGGGAAAAATGGCGCACTCTATAGGAGAGGCCTATGTCCAGGGTGGACAGCCTGATTGTGAAACCTGCTGGTGAAATTGTAATAGTACATATCATTAAATTAATAAGTTTTGAAAAATGTTAGTAGATAAGGCTATTAGTAAGGAAAATCAGTGAATAAAGGCTATTTTAATTTTAATTTAATTTAATTTATATTATAAGACATACCTACTTAGTTAAAAAAATAAACCAAGGAAGACGTCAATTAAGTTTCTTGCTTACAAGTTTCTTCTTTACATGTGTAATCGAAGCTACAGATTGGACTTGTCTAGTGTATTGTGCCAGATTGCTTGCACCTGGACCCTAATTCTGTATGGCCAATTTACGAAACCACGCGAATTCCTTGTCTTACATAAGAAATCTGCAAAAATCTATTCTCTATGAAATGAGAACGAAACCGCGCGAAATGAATGTGGAATTAACTGGGATTGGCGCGATTTGAACTGTCAAAAATCATATGTTCCACTCAGGCGCGTTCCGAAACATCGACCCGTTAAAAGTTACCACCACTTATGCCAATATTAATTATTCAAAATAAAACTAATTTTAATGTAAAGTGAAGGTCTTTCTAAAGTTTTTCTGTCAATTTTTAATAATTCCCCATGGCTTCGTTATATCACATAAATATAAGCCACTCCTTTATTTTATTTTTTTAGTGGTTTTGGGATGAGAAATCCTTTAGTTCTAATTCGGAACGCACTCGAGGTATCCAAAACCTGTCATAGATAATTTGTCTTAGATTATACAGAATACAAAAATTTGTCGATTCCTTGCTGTGACACGATTTGAACAAGACACGATAACGACGTGGTTTCTGTATCGTGTGGAATCTGTGTTTTCATACAGAATTATGGCCCTGTAGTGGGAAAGAGAACTTCTGTTTTTTCAAACTCTTTGACATTATGCACTTTGTGACTTTTATAAGCTCAGTGTTTAAAAAACATTGGTTTAAGTATTTTCAAACCCTAATCTCATTTGACTTATAAAAGTGCTAAGAATAGACTAATTGCAATAAAACACCTTGATTTTGATATTTTTTTGTTATTCATAACCAATGTATCATCTGTAAAATATGCACATTAAAATACAAACTTTGAAGACACTCTGGGCCATAATTCTGTATGAAAACACAGATTCCACACGACACAGAAACCACGTCGTTATCGTGTCTTGTTCAAATCGTGTCACAGCAAGGAATCGTCAATTTTTGTATTCTGTATAATCGGAGATTATCTATGACAGGTTTTGGATCCCCCGAGTGCATTCCGAATTAGACTAAAGGATTTCTCATCCCAAAACCAACAAAAATTTAAATAAAGGAATGACTTACATCTATGTAACGAAGCCATGGGTAATTATTAAAAATTGTCCGAAAAACTTTAGAAATACCTTCACTTTACATTAAAATTAGTTTTATTTTGAATAATTAATATTGGCATAAGTGGTGGTAACTTTTAACGGGTCGATGTTTCGGAACGCGCCTGAGTGGAACATATGATTTTTGACAGTTCAAATCGCGCCAATCCCAGTTAATTCCACATTCATTTCGCGCGGTTTCGTTCTCATTTCATAGAGAATAGATTTTTGCAGATTTCTTATGTAAGACAAGGAATTCACGTGGTTTCGAAGCAAGGAATCGTAAACTGGTCATACAGAATTAGGGTCCTGATGTAACCCCATGTGTGTTATTAGGCTATTACGCAACAAGCAAGAGCGTCAAGTAATTGAAGAAGTATTGAACCCATAAAGTTTATGATTATAAGACGAGTCAGTTATAAATTAAATTGAACAGTAAATAAAAGGTGCTTTAATAAACACGAAACCTGAGCTTTCGTATTACGCAAGACATTTCGAGTACCAATACCCTATTCAGTATTCATAGCATTTAAGAAAATAATTTAACTGTAGGTTGTGGATCTACTTTAATATATGAAATACCTCTACGTCTATTTCTATTTATTATAATACTTACTAGAACAGACTCTGAAAAAAAAAAAAAACAAAGAAGAAAGATTTTCGAGTGGCGACCACGAACTGGAAGACGCAGCCGCTCAATGTGGCGCGCTCTGGGGGAGGCTTATGATCAGCAGTGGACGTCTTCAGGCTGCTGATGATGAGGATAGACTCCATCATATCTTCAAAGTGGTTTCAGTCACTTGCCCTATCCACATACTGACATAAAGTCCTGAATCTTAACTTTACAATAAGAGCTCTTATCAATAAAGCTTATCGTTGCTTTAGTTTTGATTTTAGAACACAGAATAGCTTTACATATTTTCAGCAGATTGTATTGTATTCCACTGGTGATGGACATAGAATGATTCTATTACACTAACGACCTGCTCTTAAAGTCACTTGTGGTATAAAAATTGAAACAATGTGACAACCAAAACGATTTTTTTTTACAGCTTGTATAAAAATAATATGACTCAAAGAATATTTTTCGCTCCTAAGTATAAATCAGTATCGCCTCAACAAGCTTCAAAGTTCTTTTAAAAAGCAGTTAATTACCTATATCTATCTAAATGTGAAGGATCAATTTGGACATAAGATTATTTGTCGCGGTTGCTTAAGTAAAGCATGTCCAGGCTAGGTTCAAATCCCGTTCATAATTGAATTTTTTGTTTTACCTTTTTTTCTGTCGATTCCGCTAAGTAGGCGTCACTGCCCTAAATTATAAATCTCGAGAGGTTTATTGCAATATGAAAAGTTTACATAGTAGTTTCAGTGCCTATACAGTGACTAAGTTTGATCCCTTATGGTGGATCAAACTGGAATAAAAATTAAATATTTTTGATCCATCAAGGGATCGTTCCAAGAGCTCAAACCGGAACAGACCGAAACCAATTACAGCAAAGTCGATAAATAGTATTTGTTAGCGGTTGAGTCGAACTATCGGATAGTCTGGTCCGGTCGCGTTCCAGTTTTTAGATCAACCTGTAGCTGGACGTACTAGTCAGTCCGGAAGCTCTTAATCTTTAGTTTTAAATAATTAATATGTGGCTGTTTTGTAATATAGCATGTGTCAAAATTACAACAAATAAAATACATTTTGATTAAATTTTAATACATACAAGTATTAGTAATTTTTTTTAATTAATATTTATATCAATTGTTTTATTTCAGCAGTTTTTTTTATCAACGATAGTCTAACTTTTGACCATGGTCTCACCTGATGGTAAGTGACGACGCGGTCGACGATGAAGCATGCTTGCCTAGTTAATCAAAGATTCAGTTTAAATCAAGACTTTAAGGTACCTTTAGGTAAGTGCTTTTCGTTTTTTTGTAACATTAAACAAGGTACCTGCACATATTGTTTTTCTTTTTGTATGTTCGTGTTTTTCTTGTTTATTTAAAACTGTAAGCAAGATGAAATTAAAGAGGAAAATAATAAATCAAAGCAAAATTAGAAAGAACATAACTGTGAGTAGAACGAAGTAAAGAATTCATTACGCGCCTGTACTTTCCTCGACTCCCGTACAATGCCATATAAGGGCGCGCATCCAGTAGCGTTGCAAAACCCACTGATCGTCGATTGACGTTCGCAATGTGCGCTGCGCCTTACGCCACAGGAAATTGAATAACGATGAGTGTAGCAATGGATTACTTAGTTAAAATGCTGGTATACAGTGAGACCACCATCGTCAAATCAATGAAGAAAACGTGTATTTTTAAAGATTTTTTTTAAAAGTAAAGTCCCTTTATTCTTTAAACTAAATACTACAATAATAAAAACTATGCTATGTACTAAAAGCCACTAGCTACACTACTTAGTATACTAGCCGAGATGACCTATAGACAGTCCAAATGCTCCAGCCCACTACAGGTAGGCAGCGTACCCAACATGCTGGCATCATTGCCTCGTTGAACTGCAATGCTGATTCGTTGAGCCAAATAAGTGCCAGCATTATTTTTAATGCCCGAGACGTGACGTTGAAACTAGAGTGGTGCCTATAGTCTCTTATATTTTATATCTTATATCTCTTATATCTTGTACTTTATAGTTTTGTTTGTCTACAAAGCTTTGTCTCCCGTTTGGATGGACTAATTTAAATGCGGTTTGTTATACTAGAAAGTTGTTAGAATTCATCATCAGCTCAACACAGTCCCACTGCTGGGTGACAGGCCTTCTTTTATATGAAGAGAGTGTAAGGTTTGACCAACTACGCTGGCAAAGTGCGGGTTGAGGAATAACACGATTGATCTCATATTTTGTGATGAACATGGCAGTTTCCTCACAATGTTTTTCTGCACCATTGTAAAGACGAATATTTGGGGTGGTCAAATTATTAGATCATCATCATACAACAAATAAGACTTACTCTTAAGGCTCTCATACTCACGGATCCGTTATCTCGCTCGCGCATTGCGACATTTTTGAAGGTATTAAATAACTGAATTTACATATGAAAAATCTGACTAAAATATGTTCTCATGAATACCATTAAAAACGTTCAACAAAAATATTAATCTTCACAAGATTTCAAAGTCTTGCAGGAAAGTCCATTCGTCTAGTACTTATACCTATAGTATTTATAATGTATAATATCGAATATAACCTATCATTACCAACACAAGGTCATAGGATTTTTTTTATAGCGATCATTTAATCAACGCATGCAAAACAGGCCAGCAGTAGTAATTAGCGAAATTAATTCCATAAGCATAGTATGTAACAGCACACTAACTATCAAGTGAAATAACTGCCTTTTACTTAATGGTGAACGTCCGGACGTGGAGTCAAGGGGTCAAAAGTGTTTAGAAACAAAGTATTGATTAGTTCAGATGAAACCGGTAGGTAATCGTTCATCTTATTGAGAAAGTGAACATTATGTTCAGTGTAAAAGGATTAGTAATGTATGCATTAATTTTTATTATAGGTTATATTTGATTGATATAGCTCTTAGAATTAGCAAGTTGAAATGGCAATGGGCAGGCCACAATCTCTCGTAGAACTGACAACCGATGGTCAAGAAAGGTTCTTGAGTGGCGACCATTGAACTAAAAGACGTAGCGTAGGCCAGTCCTCACTAGGTGAACCGACGATCTGGTTAAAACCGCGGGAGCCGGTGGACGACGGAGACAAACTACCGCGCAAAGTGGCGCTCTGTGGGGGAGGCCTATTCAAGCTGTCGATGATGATTATGATAAGTCATGTGCAAAATTTTTCAGCCCGCTACCAGTAGGTAGCGTACCCAACATGCTGCCAGCATTGCCACGTTGAATTGCAATGCTGATTCGTTGAGACAAATAAGTACCCAGCATTTTGGTCACAAAAGTAAGGATAAGATTAGTAAGGATATATATAATAAATATATCAACCATTAGTAAGAATATAGATTTCTATACTCATCTACTAATAATAGTAACATATTTACTGTACTAACCTAGTAATTTTCTGAAATATCGCGTACCTACAACCTAAGCTAAGCAGTACTGTTACTTATTCTATGTCCTGACTCTAAAAATAAATCTTAATAACGACTACATACATCCAAACCGATGTAACTAAGATAAACAGTAACATATTTACCTTATTGTTAAGTCCACAATGGGCCATTATAATCGATTACATGCAACACAATCTCTCGATTAATAAACAAAATGAATATTTACAATAACGCCTCGGTTACACTGGGACAGTAAAATGTGCCAGTGGCATGATTCTACTAGATATTTATCTTATATTGTTTAGTGAGGACCGAGTATTTCTCAGGTGATATTCAAACTGATGCAGCTTGGCTCGAATCCTGCCTGGTGCCACCCATGACTTTAAACGTTATGGGCGTTTGCAACGATGAAGGAATCAATCGTTAGGAAATCAGTATTCTTGCTTCCTGCAACGGTATTTCCTTCCACATAATATAATTAGTTATTATTAATTTATTATAATTAGTATTAATAAAGCAGAATGAATAATACTCATCTGCACTTGTCCAAACGCTGACTCATCTGCAATTTAAAGAAAGTTCAAGAAACATAAAAGAAAACTTTGATAGCAATAATAGTGGCCTTCAAACCGCTCATGGCAATGTGGGGGATTATGGCCTACCAGCTACCTGTAACTATCTAATTTTTAATATTTTTTATAGAGTTGTTTGCTATTTCTAATATTAATAAATAAATTGAAAAAAAAAAATTAGAGACAAACTATTATAAAAATGATACCGTCTGGTTTCATATACATAGAACTTACAAAAGCTAATAAAATAAACTTTTACTCTACCAACCACTTTCGGTTTAGCCGTCTACGCTCGACCATCGACTTTACCAATGCAAACAAAGCCTTACATAGAGTCACGATCCGGAAAATAATATCGTTACAAGATATAGAGGAATTCTAACGAATTTATTAGCGCTATTATCTTCGTTACATAGTAGAGTTTTATTGTGAACTCTACAATTATTATAATCGGATAGGAGTTATTCTTTGCCATTATGTTTTATTGTTAAAAGTTGTTTAACATTAGTTTTACGAAGAATAAGCTATAAAGATATAAGGCGTCGTTTTTTTTAATAGTAGCACGTTTATTTTTAATGCTCTATATTTTTCTCTACTGTTGACCCACAATCCAAATAATGTTTTTTATATATATTTATAAAGTTTGCTTTGTGTGTTACTTTACAAATGTAAATTTTAAACTGTCCTGGCCAGTAACATTTCTAAAACACTGTTGAGTAATAAACAATGTTTTACAAATATGTGTTTTGTAGGACCATGGTCCTCGTAATTCCTGGGTCCCTAGATACAGGGAATCCTCGTTAGGGGTCCAGGTTCTATATAATGTGATTGTTGGGCGTTATTCATTTATTTATGTATTCATACATTTGTTATACGTAAGTTGGTTGTCTCATTTTTTAATGTTTTGTGATGTGGTGTTTCAATAAAAGTTTATCGTTTATCTATGTATCAAATTATCAATCAAAGACATCTATGTATACCATACTAGGCAGGACATCTCTAACTAGTACTATCAACCACAGCGAGTATACTTTCGCTCATAATAACGAAGCTGGACACTCAAAGCGATGCTTGTGTTTGTTTTCCCGAGGATCTGAGAAGGACAATGGTATTTTCAGGTCATAATTTTTATTGCAAAACACGTGCAGTCGCTTTGAGTGCCCAGCTTCGTAAGAGCGAAAGTATGCTGGCTGGCATACTCGATGTGATTGATAGTGCCAGTGAAGAGATGTCCTGTCTAGTATACATAGAGGTCTTTGGTATATATCGAAGGTAGGTAATAAATATTTCCTGTCCAATAGTTAGCTAACTAAGCTCCAATTGGTTTAAATTAACAAAACGTAACGTATAATATTAATTGTCAGGCACCCAACCGCGTGTAACTACCATGTCAGTCAGCGTGTCTGTTTGTCAGTGATGGACGAACACTTTGCACTCGGATAACAATTTAGTTTTTGTTTAAATAATAATAATTGTTTTACCTAGTTTACAGGTTGAGAGGTATTGGCGAAATGTCTAAAGAAAAAATCTCTACTATCTATCTATCTATCTACTTTTTAACTTTTTTAGTTTAGCCTATTTGTAAGTAAAAAGCGATGGTGGCCGAGTGGTAGCATGTGCGCTTCGCAATCTTACGGCACCGGGTTCGATCCTCGGCCCTGCCCCAATGACTTATCTAGTAAGTTATGTGCAGTTTTCGATGCCATCGCTCCGTGCCTCGGAAAGCACGTTAAGCCGTCGGTCCCGGTGTTGTCATAAGAACATCTATGGCAATCGTTACGGGTAGTCAGATGCCTGATAGAATCTGACACCTGATCTAAACATCCCTGTTACTGGTCCCTTATGGGTCAGATGGCAGTCACTCGTGTAATTCTGGTAGCTCGCCGCTACATGTTAGATTGGGAGCTGACCCTAATAACAAATGGGAAAAGGCAAAGAGGATGATGATGAGCCTATTTGTAAATAACTGCTTCCATCACTCCTACTTTTTCTTCCTTACTTCTTCCCGTGTAGGCAGGTGGTTAGCTCTGGTCT
Organism: Ennomos quercinarius; assembly: GCA_910589525.2. NCBI lineage: Eukaryota > Metazoa > Arthropoda > Insecta > Lepidoptera > Geometridae > Ennomos > Ennomos quercinarius. The sequence goes on along the minus strand of OU342505.1, from coordinate 8,201,008 downwards.
CAGAACTTTAACCCCAAGTGAAGCAGAAACCATCAGATGGCTTTAAGTTACTCAACGACTGTTGTCTTACGACAGCACCGACTGCGACTAAACGACTCAATGCGTCTTCCAAAGCTAGTTAATTCTAGGCTAACTAACCTACCCATAAACATTTTCCGTGTGGTCCCGGTTACGAATAGGACCACCCCATGTCTTTTGTGGATGCCGTAGGAAGCGGATAAGGGGATAGGGGAATTGGAAGCAGCATTCTCTTCGGTACATTAAAATCTTCTGTGATCACCAAGCCGCCTGCCAAGCGTGATTATTATGGCAAATCCCGTATGATAAGAGTCTAAAGTGGCATTTGCTCATCAGTGGACGGTTCCGGCTAATGATGTAACCTACGGGTACGTCAACTATACCAGTGAAGTCGCAGTCAGTATCTGATTGTATTACGTTGGCATCGAGGAACTACCCAGATTAACTGCTATGTGCGCTCGAGCTCCGATATTAATATTGTGCAAAATCACTCATTTGTTACGGAATCGGACGGACAATATGGATCCCAAAAACAACAGCCCAGAATTTTAACTTACGTTCTTCTGACTTACAGATGGGTTACTGCACCTACTTACTATACGTAATTATAATAATATGAAAGTGTATTTTTTAAAACTGATAATATGCCCTCAACTTCCTATGAGCTGTATCAATAAATAACAATGTTATCTATAGACAGAAAAAAAATTATAACAATTTCAAAATTACTTCTATCCACGCTAGTATGACTTTAAAAATACAGTACTATTACTCGTTCAATATATTTTACTATTTTTCCGCCTTAATCATACTTTCGCAAACTAATTAAGCTAAAACCTGTGTAATCCAATCAAATTCCAACGATAGGCTACACGATGCTCTCTAGCAATCTCCGGGTCGTGGGAAACAATAGCTCAATCATGGTAATGCGTGCGCGCACCTGTCGACTCGTCTGACGTATATGGTGATAGGCGCCGGTACTATTTGTTCTCGAAGAGAGGTCATATATGGTTCATTATGGGTGTAAACTTTTGTAGTTTTGAACTAGATTTGATAGATAAATAAAAGTAAATAAATAACGCCCAACAATCACATAAATCCTAGACTCTAGGATTTTGTATCTAAGGACCCAGGAACTACGAAAACCATGATCCCACATCACACAGACACAGAACAAGTATTTGCACATTTTATTTGAATGTTTTCGTGTACACAAACACTAGTTATTGTTTTGTCACGGGAATCGAGCCCTTCGCCTCGGGATTATGAGGCGACCTGCTCAACCACCACATCACAGGGGCTCTCAATTTAAACCACACCACAGAGGCTGTCGATAGAAGATAAAGCATAATATAGATTGTACAAGGAATATTGGTATTAATTTTAGATCGCTTAGGATAGACTGACAGTGATTTATCAAAAACTAATACCTATTGTAAAAATGAAAGAAATGTTTTTTTTTTCTTATTTTAGAAAACAAAGCTCACAAGTGTTTAAAATACTTGTGTGCAGTTTCGTATAATGGCTAGGTAAATATCGGTAATGTGACCAAAATGTTATTCTCTTTGTTTTTTTAATGTTCATACCCAATTTCATTATTTTTCATTATCTTCATTTGTTAACATGAAGTAATTATTTTTTCTAAAATGATGTAAGTTTATATAAGATTAGTTTCCTTTTACGAAATTAATAACATGTAATTTTACAATTTGACATTACATTCGTAATCGAGTCGAGTTTCCATAGTAGCTGTGGCGGACCATTTGTCTGTCATAATATCCGAACGTCAGTTCTGACCGTGCTCAACACTTTTGTATCTACCCACATTAAAAGTAAAAAAATAGAAGTAAACAGTATACACCTATTAGCTCAGTCTAGCAAGGTATTGATGATGAACCGTGATAGAACATAATCATCATCATCATCATTATCACTGCCCACTGCAATCCACTGTAACGCTACTGAGTCTGATAGCTCAGCTTCAGGGGAGTAGAAAAAGAGTCAGTAATGATGGGAACCCCAGTCAGAGTCCCGACAAGCCATAGGGTATCAAAGCTGCATCAGTAGCATTCAACAGTACAGGTGTAATAGCAAATAGCAAAAACAAATTTTTATTTACAGACAATAGCAATAGAGTGCAATCAAAAAGGTTATATAAGTTGATCATATTATGTAGATCTTCAACATCATCAGGTTGTTGCTGTATTGTTGTATTGTATTGTATTGTATCGTATCGTATCGTATCGTATCGTATCGTATCGTATCGTATCGTAGCGCATCGTATCGTATCGTATCGTATTGTATTCTATTTATTAATATTGAATTACATTGTGTTTGAATTAGATTATATAAAATTTGAATTAAGTACATATTAAAATATTTTATCTGCATTATAAATATTTATTGTGTTATCGAAAGACGTGGCGATTCGTCTGCTGTTAAGGATCATGGCCGCCAATAACAGATTGCATGGTCAGTCTATAATATAAGTTATATTTCGCGTGATATGTTATATAAGACGCCATGATTATAAAATGTATAAATATTAAGTAGTTCTGATTCACCTAACATTTCACCCTTAGCAGCTTAAACTGCATGTATGTAAGTAATCATTATGCTAATAAATGCTATACTTATATTATATGTACAATACTATACTTAATCTAACACGTATCGCTACTAATAAAACAAGTGGGCGAGTCTGACCGACTTAAATTTTGTCTTATTGTCACGCGTAAGCAAGTCTTAGCTTTTTTTGATCAGGTTTTTTCAATAATTAAGGCTAGACAGACATCTCGTCTCAGTCGGTTGCGAATGACGGATGACTTGTCTTATAATTTTAATTGTATGATTAATTGGGTGTACGGTACTGTTAGATAGGGTTGTGCCTTTGTTTTAGTTAATGAGTATTTACTGTAATTAATTTAATTATTGTCGAAGCGTGTCTACTTTATACTAGAAATAATAAATTTCATAAACGCGCTGCCAACGCGTTTTATGCACGCTCTCTACGAGTTACTAGCGCGTTCACAGCAAATAATTTCGAAATCATCACGCGCTTAGTTCACTTTACTAGTACGTTCACAGAAGATAATTTTGAATACATCATGCGTTTGCTGCGTGTTACTAGCGCGCTTGCAGCATAATTCTAGTTTCGCGTTTATCACACGTTTAAAGCGCGTTTTAGCTTTCAACGTCTTAATTCAAGACATGTCGGAGGCACACCAAGTGTGCAGCTTTAAGTTAAAATCCGTTTTTACATGCAGCGTGCCATCGTTCCTTTGGTTAAGTGACATTCTTTAATAGGCTTTAATGTTGTTTCCATTTAATTTCGGAGAATTGTGGTAGTTTCATTATATTTCTTTATTTAGATTCGCAGATTAAATTGTTAACATGTAAAATAGTTGATTGCACCATTTTGTACCAATAAAAGTAATATTTGTCAATCAGCAAATAAAATGAGACTAATGTGAGCTCAAAGAAAAAATTAAGTTATAGCAATTTTATCTAAATGTCACCTTAATTAAGACAGTCATCAATACAAATCCATAAAACTTGAATTTGACAATAAACAATCGGTCACTCAGTCCGTAAAAAGATTGAAAACAAAATAACAAAAGACACGTAAAATAATGACTAACAACAAATTATTGCTGATTCACAAAACTAATTTATCTTAAATTACAACTAAAACGACAAAGGTAGGTACCTATCTCAACCAAACAACACAATAACCTTTTATTGTGGCACAAAGTGAATAAGGACGTATGCAAAAAACCTGATACCTAACAATCAATACAACTGCATTGTTATCTTTAGAATGAAATCTTTGACATTTGAATGAACTTGAAGGAGTATTGACGTGCTTACAAGTATAATTAAATTGCAAGTAAAAAAGTCAGGTGTCCCGTAAAAAACACGGATTTGAAAAACAATTGAGATCTTTAAATTGATACTTAATAATAGCTTAGTTACAAATTAAGTGTACATTAATGTATTTCTTACAAACTGAGCTAAATTATTATGATTGTTATATTATTTTGAACTGCACCACACGTACTCTACCAGTAGTCTAGTTACCAGCCCTAAATTAAACGTGCAAAATTCAGTTGGGTTAATGTAATCATTTTTTATATTCTATACATCTTGGGATTGAATAATTTTGACATTTAATTATATAACGAATGTTGTATATAGCAGAGGAGGAGAACTAAATTGTGAATGAAATACCTACACGAGTATCATAAAATTAATCTTACAACAGAAAAAAATAGTGAGTAAAATTCCGAAATATTTCAAGCTTGAAAAACCTGAGCCGGCAAACGAACTGCTTTTAGGTAATAAAATTAAAATAACAAAACAATAAACAAAAATGTTCTACACGTGGTATCACCTGTCTCATCCATTCTATATTCATATTATAATATTTATGTTAAAAAATTATCAGTCTTGTAAAAAAATATCTCGCGCCGTGTAGGAAGACAGCTTAATCCGAATACACGTCAAAATGTCGCATGGCTATTGTTTCAAAAACGCCGGTACCACCTTGTGCGTGGGACGCGTCGATATTTATTCTCATTTTTATTAGTCGTAAAGTGCTCCAGAATTGTAATTTATATAAAAATTATACTTTCCAATTGCCTTAAGTTTTCTTTTATCGCTTTATTTTGTATTGAAAACAGCGATATTGCTAAGTGTTGATTTATACTAACTACTACGTAGTAAAGAACAAACTTTATGGTTTTGATTTGTTCTACATACGTTATTGTTTATGTAAGTTGATGATTTTGTAAATGACAACAGCGTCATAAAGTTCTGGGATACGCATACGATGGTCATATGGAAATTAGAGTGATGATATGAAATGGAAATTGGTATCTATAGCATATCGACAGCATGCTGGCGTGGCGACAAATGAATAGAGCTCTGTTTTCAAATCACTACTTGTGTAGCGTAATAATAAGATTTAATAATTTTTTTCGTTTTGTCATAAAATTTATAAAACAACTAGCTGCGCTTTCCGGATTTACCCGTGGATAAAGTGAGCTATGTTTAGTCAAGTGTAACTATCTCCATTTCAATTTTCATTCAAATCCGTACAGCCATTTGCAGTGTGAAGTTCAAAAAAAACACACACACATACAAACTTTTGCATTTATAATATTAGAGCAAAGTGATATAATAAAAATAATATATCGAGGGCATAGTGGGGAAATTAGATAACTAACAAAACCATTATCGCGAGAAAACAACGATTTAGTGTTTTTTTTCGACAAATTTAGCAATAAAAATTTTTGTAAGAGCAAAATTACCGTGGGCATTTTTATATGTTATGTAATGGCTCATTACACAACTTTTGAGTTCATCATGGATGCCGCAGCTCTTTACATAATTTTTTAAAAAATCTAGAAAACCTAATCCGTTTTTGCCTCACTGAGGCAAAATGGATTAATTAGGTTATGAGGTAAAACTGAATTACGAGCTTTATACATTTTATGTGACGACGAAATGGTGATACTGTGAAATTATATATTATTTGGTCGGTTATTCACTTCTTCCTCACAAGTTTTACAGCTATTATTGAAGATTCATTTCTGTTACAAAAATACCTTTTTTGGAATAATTTTGGCAGGGAATAATATATCCGAGCTAGGGTAAGACCAAAAGATGCGTCGTGATTTGGGCTTTATCGTCATGCCAAAAAGTCGATTTCGCAAAGTGTTAGTTATCTAATTTCCCCACGACGCCCTCGATATGATTCTTTTCATAATAATTAAGAAAAAATATAAATTTTAATTAATACTAAAATGGGCGGACTAAAGTATCACCAAAAGCCTCCATCTCTGTCTCTCCGACAGCTTACCTGTAGGTATATATTATATGTAAATTAGGAAGATTTTAATACATTTTTGTTCTTTTAAAAAATACAATAACAGTAAGACATTACAAAAATAGGATTTTGAAGTGAAAATGTCCTTGTTATGTTTTTGACACACAATTTCTATCGAAGATTACGACATCACACACAATTGGAAAAGTCAATCACTGATAATACTAAGTAGTATTGCATTATACCACTATAATGCTACAGAAGTGGCAGATAAAAAAAACAACGGATCTCTTTAGTAAGCGACAACTGTCAAATAGCCTGCGTAGGCGCAAAGAAACGCCGCGCCGCCGAGCCGGTGTTGTTTTTTAAATTTATTTTTCATTAACCTCTTATTTGTCAAACGGGTGTCAGAACCAGTTAGTGTAAAAGTTGGTGCAGATAGAGGTTTATTTTAATTATTATTGTTGCCTGGGATGTTGCCTTGGAATGGCTTAACAAACGAACCTTGAAACAAACACTTAGGGTGGGTTTTTGATTATGTAGTTAAGGTAACCGATGGTTAAAAATCGTAACAAATTTTGACCATCACACTAATATTATAAAGGCGAAAGTTTGTGCGTATGTGTGTATGTTTGTTACTCTTTCACGCTGTAACAGCTGGACGGATTTGGATGAAATTTGGTATGGAGGTAGCTTAGACCCTGGATTAAAACATAGGCTACTTTTTATCCCAAAAACGGAAACGGTTCCTGTAGGAACGCGGGTGGAACCGCGGGGCGCTGCTATTTGGATATAATTTTGTTAGCATTTCAATCATTAGTTACCTTAAATACGGATAAAAAAAACCCGCACTTAATCTTTTAATTTGTATTTTATTTATTTATTTATTATTTATTCATTTTTTATTATTACATGCTTTCATACAATGTCATTTAGTTACTAATCTATATAACACCTAGTCCTAAACATTTCATTATATGAGCCCTGTGAGGGCGTTGCACTTTAGAGTGGACCTGGAGCTTACATTTTCTTTAAAGTAACATTTATACAGTCCTTAATAAATTAGCAAATTATTCGTGGTTTAAATGATTTTGTCACCTTACAACTTAGGTTAATTTATATATTATAATTATACTTAGTCAATTACAAATAAGAATGTCATTTTATTACATTAACATATTTGCGTTCTCTAGATTTTAATGCAAGATTAGGGATATTTTATTAAATTTAAAACTAGAGGTAGCCCGCGGTTCCAACCCGCGTCTTACTATATATTTTAACATCCATTTAGGGGATTAAATTAACCCCTTAAGAATCCCCGTTAAAATTTTTCCAAAATCCTTTTATGTACCTACAACTTTATGCCATAAAAGGAAGTTTCCATCCAAATACCAATACTCTACATCCAGCGGTATGGGATGAACGTTTTCTATCAGTCCGTCAGTCATTTGGAATAAAATAAAGCCTATTATTAATTTAAAAATAAGTTAATATATTGTTGAAACTTATGTAGATATATCTACTTAATTCTAATGCTGATTAGCATAAGAATAAAGAACTCTACTTTATATTTTAATGTTAAAGTAACAAAGTCAATAACAAGAGTATAAAATATCAAATAACAAAAAGATACATATTGTTTCACTAATATAAATAAACCAAATTATTATGCACAACCACCGGTTGACTACTGCAAAGTATAAAAAGCAGTAAGGACAAAAACAGGTGATACTGAACAAGCTGCTTAAAAATTTCATACAATCGAAGTCAATAAAAAATATTCATCCTCGATTTTTATTTGTATTTTTGTATTAAATCTAGATATATTAAAGTTATGAATTTTCATTCCTTTTAAAATATCGGTATTACTTAAAATGATGAATGATTTATCTTTTTAATTATACTGAATCTTATATAATTTTATATAATAATTTATTTATTTGCCATTAAAAACTTAACCTAAAGTTGCACAAAACAGAGATAAGTAGCTATATATAGTTATAGTTAAATAAATATTATCTTGCAGTACTAGGTTAACAAGATTAAAACTAACAACTAGCTCCTATACTAGGGTAGACCCTGTGTTATAGATCAAGGGTGGATCTGGGTTAATAACATAACCATGTTCGATATACTACTGATCATACGCAGATTGTATACGCAGATCATCATCATTATCATCACCATCATCACCATCATCATCATCATTTACAGTCGCATATCCACCCACTGCTGGTAATATAAGCTTCCTTTCATTATTGCCACGCTTTTAGATCGTGTCCTACCCTTCTTCACGGCAATCTTGTAAGATGGGGACAATATCAACGATCTATCTCACAGTCTCACTACAAAATGACCGACGTACACACAAATTCACAATAACTATTGCAATTTTCAGTTATATACTGTTTGAAAGTAAATAAAGTGAAATCTGCCGAGTTTGTCTACTGCTTATACTGGTAGCCATATTACCATAGCTCATGAATTAACACAGAAGTTGGTACTACTGTTATTTCCATACAAATTCTCTTAATTAGCACTTCATTTAGTATAATCTAGTTATTCGGAATGTCGTTATGGTATATTTATGTGTTAGCACCTGTAATTCCGCTGCAGTTGATGAAAGTTTGATGGTTTGTTAGTTTTTGAAACTTAAGTTAAATTTCTTTATTAATTGTGAGAACGTAGTGAAAAATTATGTTGTACAACTGTACGACTGATAGAAATAAAAATGCCCGCATTTTTAGACCAAATGTTCACTCGAGTTATACAGTTGTAGAGATGTAAGAGATACCTTCGCCAAAATTTTTAGTAATAGATGTTCAATTGTTTTCGCAGCCAATGAATTTTGTCTGAAACAATCTACTAAATTTTGTCTAGGTAAGTATGTTATACAAATTTGATTTTTTTTTTATACGGGAAAATTGCCTTTATTACTCAAGCTAACTACTACAATAATAAAACTAAACTAAACTAAACTAAGCTAAACTAAACTAAACTAGCTACACTACCTACTACAAAGAACACTTATGGACTGTATAATAGCCGCGATGGCCTATATTTGAAATTGGTTTTTTTGCTATTGCAAATTGGTCCTTTTTTTCACTCCAATGTAGTAGATTTGCCATCATGCTGCCCCAAGCGTTTCACTGACTCTTATATGATGTGAACTGCTAGGGAATGGAACTAACTCCCAGCTTCCTTGTTTCTAGACAAATATAATTTGGGCTTCTTTAAGACTAGAGTGAATAGGCTCCTCATAGGTCATCGTGCTACACCTTCGACTGCTTGGTCGCTTAGCAAGGTGAGTTGCAGTCAAACGTTCGTGTATTGGTACATTAAAAAAAACTAATTCACGTTTTGGTCATATCGCGTATGTGTCTCCGTCATTCTTTGCGATGCGTTTGTGTCTTATACGTCTAAACCATAGGTAGGTGACTAAGTAGGTAAACATATAAATAAAGAAATAATAACGCCTAACGATCACATAATTATTACATAGATCCTGGACCCTAACTAGGATTCCCTGTATCTAGGGACCCATGCAGGAACTACGAGGACCATGGTCCCACAACACCCAGACAGGGAACAAGTATTTGCACTTTTATTTCCTTAGTATAAATATTTGTCCTGTCGCGGGAATCAAACCCGCCGCCTGCTGGGTTAGCACGGACGGTAGACAAGATTGTCTTTCCCCTGTTTTACTCCACTTGACAAGTAAGCAAGTATGAAGAAAGTGACATAAAACGGGGAAAGACAATTTTGTCTACTGTCCGTGCTAACCCAGCTCCTCAACAACCATACCACAGAGACTGTAAAATAAAAAGAAATAGGTAAAGTAAAAAAAAGTATAAAATGTATTCAAGTCTGATACTAAGTTAGAGATGCACCACGACAAACTAGTGATGCACCGCTCACCGGAAATGAGCTCAAACTGTGCACTAACAAGCGGATACTGGTAATAGTAATATTGATTGCACGGCGGGATTAAATTGATGCAAACAAGAGTTGTATTCCTAACAATAAATTGTTGGTTTTCTAATAGTTTGTTGGTACTAGAAAGACTAAGCTAAACTCAAGTATGATACAGTTCTAAGGCCCGTTTTATATGATTGATTCAGTCATCGATTGATGCTCAAGTAGAGATTTCATTCAATATATTTTGATCATTTCTGAAACGATGCTGGCCTAGCGGTAGCATCTGCGTTTCGCAGTCTTACGGCACCGGGTTCAATCCTCGGCCATGCACCAATAACTTTTTTTAAAAAGTTATGTGCATTTTTCAATGCCACCCCTCCGTGCCTCGGAGAGCACGTTTAGCTGTCGGTCCCAGTTGTCATAAGAACATCTATGACAATCGTTACAGGTGGTCAGACGCCAGAATCTGACACCTGGTCTAACCCGGTCCCGGATCCCGGTTACTGTGTACGCAGCCATAATGACTTTCATGCTGTGTCCGATGCTTCGCGTAATAGTAGTTAAGTAGATAAAAAAAACACTTTCTAGACCACTTGTTTTGTTTACAACGAGTAAGCCCTAAATAAATAAATAGAAAAAGGCATCTTTTTATCGGTTATTTCCCCATGCTATTAAGGTCTCCCCTATATCCTTCTATTTATTATCCATGCCGATCACTATCCACCCATTGGAAGGCATTTAAATCATCACACCACCGTTCCGGGGCATCTCATTTACACCAATCAAACCCCAGCTCTATCTAGTCTAGACCAGCATCTAGCGCACTGATGACCTAGGAAGCCTGACGTAAATTACGCTATTTACCCACAATGGTAAATTACTAAAAGTACCGTGGTATTACCAGTACTATTACCATTACCATTACGGCGGGCAGTAGCCACCTGCCCGTAAACAAGCCAATTTTGAACATTTGCATGCTTTCATACAAATTGTTTTTCTTGTTGCCGGGATGGCGAGTGCCGGTCGAATAACGGAGTCGGATGAACGTTTGGATGTGGTATTCCGTTAATTTTTTTATTTAACAACATATTTTCGTCTCAATATTTTCATCTCTAATTCATCGTCGCCTGAAGATGCATATCTTATTCATAAAAACTTAAATAACAGATATCTATAATCTATAACATCTATAATCTATAATAACATAATAACAATATTATAAAGAGGAAAGATTTGATTGTTTGTTTGTTTGTTTGTGTGTTTGTTTGTTTGTTTGCATTGAATAGGCCCCGAAATATTGAACCGATTTCAAAAATTTTTTCGCTGTTGGGAGGCTACACTATCCCCGAGTGTCATAGACTATATTATATTTTTTTCTAAATTAGGGATCCTTACTAAAACTTCAATAATGTAACCAAAGGTGTAAAAAAATACGAAAAAAATATTCTTTACATCGCGTGCGCTGTGAAAACTATTATACCCGTGCGAAGCCGGGGCGAGCCGCTAGTAAGTAATAAATATAATAAACAAAAATTAACTTGAAAACTAAAATATACCTCATCATCATCATCATCAACAGCCTGAAGACGTCCACTGCTGAACATAGGCCTCCCCAACAGAGCGCCACTTTGAGCCACGTAGCGATTTTCAATCGCGACTGATCGTTTTGGGGGTGCTTAAGAAACCTGTTCATTCTCGTCTGAAAAACGTAATAGCTACAATGGGTGGACTGATTTCAATGCAGTTTCAATAGGTTCCTAATAAAAATAGAACTCTTATAGTATCACTATAAGTGGTTTTTTTTTTTAGTCAAGACGCTTTTTCTCTGGAACGGCTGAAAGTATCACGTTTAAATAGACACGAACAGTTTCATAATACTGTAAACAATCATGTTAATGTATGGAAAAGATAAAAAAAATGAATAGAGGTTGAAAAAAAAGGCGCAGCCTGTTACGCTTTCAAAGTTCATTGGCAGCCGCCTAGCAGCCGCACGTCTTACCGCATCGTCGCCAATCTGTTACAATCTTAAATATCATTGTTTTTCGGTAAGAAAATATACTGTGTTGTATATTTATTATTATGTCGTATTATTTAATTAAATCACTTAAATAATCGGGTAATGTGCTTTTATACTCTTAAATAACTACAACAAAAATAAAAACTAATAAATTAGCTACAGTATATACAACAACAACAAAAAAAACATTTGGACTGTATACTAGCCGCGATGGCCTACAGACAGTCTAAATGCCCACTACGTAGCTAGCGTACCCAATATGCTGGCAGCATTGCTCCTTGAATTGCAAACTACTAAAACAAAATTTCTTAGAGGCAATTTTTGAGAAGTTTGGCTATTAACTACGGCCTAGTCAATTGTGTATAACCTGTGTGTGCTATTGCTTGACAATTACCTCCTCTAAAGCTTGCACTTCTTACCACATCCATTTCCTCTGTAAATGAAGATTCAGTTATAAGCACAGATTTAACGTTACCGCATAACATTACTCCTTGCGGTACATCCACCACTTAACTGTGATCTCAATATACCTTTAATTCCCCCTATTCTCGAGCTCAACTGCGCTGGTCAACTATGAATTACTACCACGCATCTGTGACCCCTGTGATCTCATGGTTTTGTTTATCTGACAGGCCAACTTATATTGGATGGTGGAGTAATAGCGTCCGTATATTGTAGAGGTAGGAGCTTAATGCTAGTTTCACTTGTTCGGTTTTAATAACAGTTCGTATTATAATGGTCTATTAATGTCGATTATTACAACGCTACAATTAAGACGTCTTTACGCACATCTTGTAGGAAACGATTTGATATTTATGAGGTAAAAGTACGTTAATTATTATGTAGAATTTTGTCGTAAGATTTTGAGGCAATTTAATTTTGTTGCTTAATCTGGTACTGACACTTTTTAAATGTCTTCTAGACAACCTTACCATTTTCCGTTTTCTGAAAATTAACGTATTGAAAAACGTTTGCAAGGCGTTAATAAATTTTTCCCATAATAACGACCACACCATCGGACCCGGAATAGTCCTGACTCTATCATCATCCTCTTTGCCTTTTCCCATTTGTTATTGGGGTCGGCTCCCAATCTCACCTGTAGCAGCGAGCTACCAGAATTACACGAGCGACTGCCGTCTGACCTCCCATAGGGAACCAGTAACAGGGATGTTTAGATCAGGCGTCAGATTCTATCAGGCGCCTGACTACCCGTAACTATTGCCATAGATGTTCTTATGACATCCGGGACCGACGGCTTAACGTGTTCTCCGAGGCACGGAGCGCTGGCATCGAAAACTGCACATAACTTACTAGATAAGTCATTGGTGCAGGGCCGAGGATCGACCCCGGTGCCGTAAGATTGCGAAGCGCACATGCTACCGCTCGGCCACCATCGCTATATCCTGACTCTAATTGAGTAATAATGGAAGAAATTATACTCGCTCTTACAACGGTGAAGGAACACGTCGTAAGGAAGCAGGCATGTTCACGAATCATAATAACTCGAGAACACGTGTCATCCACCAACCTGCACTTGACTTACGTAGTGGATTCTGGTCTACAACTTCATTTTATGTGAGAAGTCCCGTGTGGGAACGTATTGGGCTGACGTCAATGAAAATACGAGTTATTATGATTTGGTGGCACCTTGTGTAGATAACTGTCACCGAGAAATTATATCTAGAAGTGTCATCCAGCAGAATTGATCACATCCATAAACAACCTAAAAATTATCATGAAAAATTATACCACTCGATAGCCGAACCAAATCACACGTTTATTTACTAAAATTCCGGGTACGTGTGAGAGAATTCTAAAATTTCAATTTCAAATTTGAATTCGTAATCCGAATCTGTTACAAAATGACTCTATCCAAGTGGTGGTATTGTCGAAAATCAATACTTTGTTTGGTAATCGACAATATATTATAATTTAATATGTTTTTCTGGAACTCAAATTGAATAGATATCGTATAATACTATACGTTACGTGAATAACTGGAGGTATTTGTATCATAATTCCTGATCATTGATTTTGAGTGTGGTTAGTGAATTCTTAATAATGTGTGGGAAATATGAGCTCCGTATCTAAAGTAAGAAAATATTGAGGCGTTCTGATACCTTAATCTTCAAGTTCCACATTCACAAATAGCTTTATTTGGTTGAGAATACAGAATTAAAATCATAACGGTTTTCTAAGCAAGCTGGTGAGGTTAGTAAAATATGGCATGAGAAAGTGACTATAATACAGAAATTGGAACTGATTGCTAAAAGTGTAATTATAAATATGCAGTGGCAAAGATTTTAATGTGGCAACACTTATACAACTTTAACTAATCAACAATTCAATTACTAGGTGGTAGAACTTTTCTGCGAAGTTCGTCTATGTAGGTACCTACCACCGCTTTGCCAGTTATTCTGCCACCAACCAGTAAAGCGAGAGCAAACACTTAGCAATCCGTTGCAAGATGTCACTGGAAATCGTAAGTCGCCTACCTGTTGCTCGCCAGTCGCTGAATGTACTTTAGCCTTTGATACTAGCGCCACTAGCAACAGAACAGCAATAGATGGAAACAAAATAATGCACTTTTTAGTTCATCGATTGTCCGACAGATGGTGATCTAGAGCTCGATTGCTTTCTGCTCTGCCAAAGTGATGTTTGACAGCAATGATTGCAAAATTTACAATTTTTTCCTGTTGCAAACTTGTTGCGAGTTACGTAATTAGCCAGTCGTTTCAGCTTTAGTATTAATAAGCGTAATAGACATACTTACTTACATCAGAAATGCATCTGAACAAAAGTATCAGCTTACACAAAATAAATTACTCAAACTAAAAATAATTGTCCAACGTAATGACACCGAGGTCGAAGTGCGCTGTTGACTTAATAAAAATAATATTCTCAAGATATCTCATCGAGATAAGAATCGAATGACACTTCAGTAAGACGAATGAGACTAACATCCGATACATCGATTCTTGCGTGTATCGAGTCGAAGATCGATAGCTCTTAATCGACAATGGACGATTATATTGAACGAGATGTTAGTTAACGTTTTATACAATTGAGTTATTCGAATAAGTTAAAATTAGAATAAAAGTTCTGTAGAAAGATTTTGAATGAACAACAATAAAAAAGGGACTTTTGGTGGGAACGCGGAAAATTCACGTCGTCGCATTGTATTATTTTTAAAAACTTTCTAGTGTTAATGTTTAAAATTGGTGGCGTTTTACGCATTAAGTGCTGATTTACGAGCATGAGTGTGGGCAAGTGATATAATGTGGTGAAACGTGGTTTTTCATGTTGCTTCCAAAATTCCATAGAAGCTTCTAGTAAAGTTACCACCATTTTACGGGGGCATGACTTAGACTGGACAATGATTACCTGACTTAGACTCGACTATGACTGTGACTAAGACTTGACATTACGTGAAATATTCTATAGCACATGCTATAGCACGATGAAAATTACAATACTGGACACTGGCTAAATACACTATGTGTGGAGCCAACATACAAGAAAAAAAAACAATAAAAAAAAACATAAACAGTCTAAATAACACTGTTTTTATTGGGCTGCAGCTAGTTAATAACCAGATGATAGGGGTTAGATGGTAGGGCATTTCAGTAAGAGATTGTCTAAGTAGGTACCAAATCGCTTTTCCAGATATTCTGCCGCCAAGTAATTGTGAGGAAGCATTGCTGTGTTCTATTTTAAAGGGCATTGTACGTAGTGAAATATCTGAGAATATGAAACTTTATGTGACCTGATCTCATAGTCTACAGTTATGTGATTTCTAATCATATTACTAGACTGTGCTATAATGTGCAAGAATCAAGACATACATAATGTGCAGTACAGTGCCAATTAAAATGTAATTTAGAGTAGAGTTCCTAGTGGCACCGCAACTGTTATGGGCATCTGTGACACTAAACACTACGTGAAAGACTCGCTCGTCACATCAAAAATTTACATAAAAAAGCAATTTTTTACCTCTTTCAACTCTATCGTTAACATAACGACTATTACCAATCAAACAGCCAAAAAGATTGCAAGACTGTCACTTTTTGCCGCAAATACTTTACACAGTTGTCTTCCAAACAAAAATCTCCCATACAACAATAGTAATCATCAATCAGTGCGTTCAAAGTTCGTACCCACATTATTACAATCAATTCTTTAACCGTCAAATCGTAAAGAATACATGCATTCGACAATCGGAAAGATTTTATTTCTAATTTAAGCTGGGTGCAGACTGTTGAATGGTATACAGTTTACAGTGTTAAAAGCTTAGCGAGTAAGTAAATGTGAGTGATTTTGTTCATAACTACACGCCAATTTATTCGGTTATCATTGCAATTTAACTGAGCAAAGCTATCAGCAACTAGTACGTTAGCTGGAGCATTTGAAATGGTCTGTCTTTTAAACCAGGTCAGCAATCAGCATGGCCAGTTAGACATACAGTTCAGTTTTTTTTCCTAGTACTTAGAAGTGGTATTTAGTTAGTACACCAATTTTATTTTAGTTAGGTGCCTATTTTTCCATAGGTAGTTTACTTGATCCTCTGGTTCCAAATCAAGGCTCGCACACCAGGGGTGACTTTGAGCTAGTTGCCTCCCACTTTTGACGGCTGTGCGCCTTCTCCAAAGTGACGCTCTGAAGGTCGGTAGAGACTGGAGACTAACAACTTAAGACCATCAAAAAAAGTATACCTACCAATGTAATGGTTCATCATCATCAGCCATTCACTGCTGAGCATGGGCTTCTCCCATAGAGTGGCTCTTTGCCTCCTGTATCCATCAGCTCCCCACGGTTCTGACCAGATCATCTGTCCACCTAGTGGGGGCCGGCCTTGTAATGGTTAGCTTAGATAATAAAGGTCCTTTTAAAAAGTTTCATGCTTCAGAGGAGTATTCAAACTAAGTCAGAGTCCTTACTCTTGGCTGTGACGACAAATTACCTACCTAAAGCTTGCAATGTGACACGAAACAATGTGATTTTTAAGTGGTTCTTTATAAAACACCGAATAAATGTAGTTTCTTCATACGCCTGCAGTCTACGCCAAGCGTTACTTTCTTAATTCCATGGACTTGGTAGCTGACGCAACAACCAATTTGTGTCTGTGATTGATACTAATCCTCTAAATCCAAGTTGCTGTCAATGTTTAAAACTCACCGTTTGAACGAGGTTTGAGCCGTCAATTGACGTGTTCCACGTCATTCGAAACAGAAGGTAGATGGTATTAACTGGTTGCTAAATTATTTTACAGTAATCTTTGTGGCTACAAAAAACTGATTCATGGCGAGGCTGCAGTAAAATGACGTACCTACTTATATCATAGTTTTTGTATCGGTCCTACCACTGGGAATCTGGCGAATTAGCGTCTGCTCTTTCTAGTCCAGTCGCAACGTAATGACGCATTTACATTGCACTAAATTCAGTCGCCTTGTGGAAATAGCCACGCCTTGGAGCAAAGTAATTTAACATAAACAATATTTATATAAAATTGAGCATTTGAGGAAGAAGAAGTCGCCTAGTTAGGATTCGGGATAGGAAGCCTACTTGCTACCCAGTTAGTTACCTTATTAGGAACCGGTTTAGGAAGCATTTAGTCCTCACTAAATAATGTATTATGACACCTTCCTAAATCGGTTCCTTCCAAATTAGGCAAATAGCTGGGTGGCAAGTAAGCTTCCTTTCCCGAATCCTAACTAGACGACTGAATTTAGTGTAATGTAGTTGCAGCATTAGTTATTTAAATTTTTTTTAAAAAGTGGGTATATTAGTGGGACTTTTGGGGATAGAATTTTTGACCCGCGTTTTGGATTATGTTCACGTAAATATTGTTTATTAACGGGATATTTACTGTAATTTATTTGTTATGAGTTGCCGATATTTCGGTACTGTTGCAAGCACCGTGATCACGGAAGATCTGAAGATCATGCGGGTAGATGATAATAAGTTATGAGCTAACGGGGTATATTGGGCTATTTTTAGCCCAATTTACCCCGTTAGCATAGGATATCCCGTTAATAAACAATATTTTAGTAATGTTAGTGAGCATGGAAGTTTAAAATCTTATACGTTCATCTTTCTAACATAAAAAGTAGATTAAATAATGTTTTGAATCTGCAAGGCATCTAAAATTAGTGATTAAAGTTTTACAATTTCTGAGCAGGTAATTTATTAAACTATTTATCAATAACCATATAGGCCAATGTAGTATTGATAGACATCTAAAACAGTTTAGTCAAAATAAAACTAAAACATCTATCTTTTCGACCACCAACGTGGTTAACCTACTCAATTAAACTACAGACACATACAAAATTTATGGCGACCATACACATTGTTTCAATTACAAAATACCGAATTAAATACGTTTTTGTTACGCCCAAATTACTATATCGCGGTGTCATAATTTAGAACTTTCTATTGTATGATTATTTATTAAAAAATATCAATAAGTTTGAGAATGGGCCCCCGAGCTAGCTTTACCGTTGAGGCACGCCTATACTATGTTACTGGATCCATTATTTTTATTTCGATTTGATTTCGTACGAGCTTTAGGCATGGCGTTCACTAACGCAGCGATAAGCGAAATCACACTTCACACTAATTACTATAAGGGCGAAAGTTTGTGAATTAGCATGTTAAAATGGCAATGGGCAGGCCACATCGCTCGTAGAACTGACAACCGATGGGGAAGAAAGGTTCTCGAGTGGCGACCACGAACCGGAAGACGCAGCGTAGGCCAGCTCCCCACTAGATGGACCGACGATCTGGTGAAAGCCGCGGGGAGCCGATGGATGCAGGAGGCAAGCAGCCGCTCAAGGTGGCGCTCTGGTTGAGGCCTATGTTCAGCAGTGGACGTCTTCAGGCTGTTGATGATAATGATGATGATGAAAGTTTGTATGTGCGTATGTGTGTTTGTGCGTATGTGTGTATGTTTGTTACTCCTTTAGTTACGCTCAAACGGCAGGACAGATTTGAATGAAATTTGAAATAGAGATAGCTTATACTGGATTAACACATAGGCTACTTTTTAGCTGCGGGTGAAACTGCGGGGCGCAGCTAGTATATCCATAAACAATAAAAAGATCATCTAGTTAGAGCTGAAAAATAATTACATACTTTCATGTCTGGCTCTAACTGTCTGCGCAAAGTGAACTGACCGATCGGCAGTTAATTAGCGATAGAAACAGCATTCCTGCAATGAAGTGGAGATTTGGCTTTACAAAGAATCGATTTTGAGATATACAATGAATGACCTTTTAGATAACTTTAGGAAATATCGATTGTTGATGATGGAAAGTGCGATCGATGTTGTAAAATATCAATTTCGAACCTGTTCCGAGCAGGTTAATCGATTTATTTATTTATTGATATTGATTCATTGTAGTCACACCTGTTCCTAAATCTAAATTTATGTAACATAACTCGTCAGTTGAGACTGTGCTGAAAATAATCAAAAAGTTTTTAATTAAACCTTGTCAATTTTATTAATGGTGTTTGACAGCTCACGTCCATGAAGTGTCGTATTGTTTACGTTACAATTTCATACAAATAATATTGTACTTCATGGAATTCATCAAAACCAAATCAAAATGTACTTTTATCGATACGAATTATTACTTTTACGTACCTAACTCGATTAATGATAATAGTACAATCGGAATGGTATCACATTCGAGAATTTTTAAAATATCACTAACTTATCAGCCGTCGAGCTGTCAAAAGACCATTAATAAAATGGACAAGGTATAGGACACAGAAAATATACAAGGGGAGATGGTGAGTTATTTGCCTACCTGATGTACTAACTTGTTGTTGTGTTGTGCATATCATACAGTGCCATTTATCCTCAGTTTAACTTAAACTATCATCAACTAGGCCTCCCCACAGAGCGCCACTTTGATTCGAGCGGTTTCACTTACGTTATCTCCACTTAAGAGTTCATGCTACCTCAGCTCGAATCCATGTTTTGCCCCC
Source organism: Ennomos quercinarius (assembly GCA_910589525.2). Taxonomy (NCBI): domain Eukaryota; kingdom Metazoa; phylum Arthropoda; class Insecta; order Lepidoptera; family Geometridae; genus Ennomos; species Ennomos quercinarius. The sequence continues at coordinate 8,181,233 of OU342505.1, read as the reverse complement.
ATTTCAGCAGCTTCATCTCACGCATCATTCGAAAAAAGAAAGAGAAAAGAAAAGAAAGAGGAAAGAGAAGTCGAAAAGTACGAAAGCTCGAAAGTAAAATGCAAGTTTGTCCAATCGAGATCCTTTCTTCCCCATCGGTTGTCAGTTCTACGAGCGATGTGGCCTGTCCACTGCCACTTCAAATTGCTAATTCTAAAAGCTATACCGGTGCCTTTAGTTCTCTTGCGGATCTTCTGCTTCCGCCATTCTCCTCGTTCATTTGGACTGTATATGAAAATAGCTTTCAGTCGTGAAAAAGAAAGAAATAGACAGAGTAACAGAGAGAGATAGAAAATTGATTATATCAAATGGATATTCTATAAAGGTGGCATGTTATATCCGTATTAGTGCATTATTATTCTACGTAACTATAAGCTACTTTAGTACCTGGACATAAGTGATTTCTACACACCTGTTTTTACACCCTGATTGGTAAAACCAGGAACAACAATCTCATAAAGGCAACAAGTTTCACATAAGCCCTTGCATATAATTATGATACAGGTACAGTGTACGCAATTACACACATAAAATAAGCTACCTATGAAGTTATTCTATTGACAAGTAGTATAGGAGGTAGGGGTTGTTTCATTTAAGGTGTTTCATAGACAAAAAGCAACCCATTAAAACATTTTTTTGTTGTTATCTTTGATTTGATAATATCCAGCTATAATTTTGTTTTCTTTTTAATATAGACTAGCGGCACGCCCCGGCTTCGCACTTGTAGTGGTGTAGTCTATGTTACTCAGGGTGAATGTATATTTCCAATGGTGAAAGAATTTGAAATCAGCAAGTAGTTTTTGAGTTTATTCATTACAAATATACAAAAATACAATTCTTTCCTCTTTATAATAGTGGTGTAGATAGAATTCAAAGACAACGTAGTAAAATAATATTAAGTTTATACTTGTTAATTAAATGCTAACTTAATTCAAATAACTTAAGTCTTAACTCAAGGCTGTTGAAATAATTTAAAAACGATTTATTGAATCGAACATAAAAACTTGTGTAAAGCAATATGGTTGCTAAGAGAAAGAAAAAGTTATATTGTTACCAGTATTTTAACTAATTTAAAACAAATGTTGCCATAGCACAAAAAATTATAAATATGAGACAAAATTATATTACTTGTTTAAAAAAAGCAGCTATACTTTGCATTTTAACCGGATATATTCAAATAATAGTTTCCTCTTTGTAGCTAACTATTGCCAAACATTTAAAAGAACTTAACTAGAACGACTGCTGGCTCTCGGGTCATTACACGCTGTTATTTGCAAAATTACTACTCTTACGGCGTTAGTGATTAGAAATAACGGTATTAATATATTAGCGGATCGCCTCAAGGAGCGATTGACTCGAAAGTATTGTAAATAACTTAGATTACGTACTGTAATATCAACGCTTTATAGTTTCGTTTGACAGATTGCATGTGTGGACTTAAATAACACGAAGTAATTGCATTTTTAATGAAACTTTTGATGAGATTATAAAGTGTATCAAGAGCCATCGTTCCAAGTCTTTTTTTTGCGTTGGTGTGCCTATATTATGTTTGTTGCTGGAAGGACCCATCATATTCAAACTATATATCTCAATATATATCTCAAATTGGGGAAATATATATTGAATATTTTTTTAGTTCGTAATTATTTTATTGATTATCTATTTAATTATAATTTATTATTTATTTCTTACAGGTAATTTCGTACAATGCCTTCAATTTATCCACACAAATCCATTTTTCGCCATCTCTCTCTAATAGTACAGGGAATGACCTTATTGAATAGTATAGTGATGCCACCAGAACAGCCAAGTTGGTGCCATTTTAAATGATATTGTTGCAATTGTGGGTATATATTATACCTTGTTTTCATTAGGATTAGTTAATAAAATTCCAATTCATTGCACATTCAGCTGATGTTTCGTTTCAAAAAAGTTCTCGTTTTAACTTTGAGAAACAATAATGTTCTTCTTTTGGCCCATCCTAAACTCAATATTACAATTATAGAAACAAATGTGAGAAAATCATTGGTAGAGTACGTGTAGGGATATTATTTACACTCTACACTGTATTTTTTTTCCTACCTGCATAAGTGTGATGATTATTCTTATAATGGTTCTTATACTAGGTGGTAGGACTTTTCTGCAAAGTTCGTCTAGGTAGGTACCACCGCTTTGCCAGTTATTCTGCCGCCAAGCAGTAGTGTGCAAGCACTACTGTGTTTCGGTTTGAAGGGCATTGTAGCTAGTGAAATTACTGGGCAAATGAGACTTTATGATCTGATCACTCAGTCTAGTAATCTGATTATTAGACTGGGTGATGTCTCAGGATGACGTGCGCAGTGCAGTGTCACGCGAAACTATTGTTTTAAAGTTCCGGGTGACACTGCAACTGTTATGGGCGGCCGTGTCACTTAACATCAGGTGAACGACTAGCTCGTCACGTCATTCAATCACATAAAAAAAAAAAAAATATCGTTATAAAAGTAGGTATACCATCAAATATATTATGCCTTTAGTCTAATAAAGATATTACAACTCTATTAGACACTATGGCAAGGACTAAGAACATTTTTTTGCATGGACCCTTTCAATTCCATGACCAGCCTCTTGTACTATACTTTATAATATTTTTTTTGTAGTTTGTCTTGTAATCTATCGTGTTTATAAAAACTACGTCCCCGCCCATTTACATGTAAAAGTGTTCACATAAATATAAGCTTATACAAAAACAATCATTAGTGACTTTCTCTAATAGTTTCTCTAACAGTGTTGTAGCAATAAAGTTAAATTGTATACTTTTACCCTGTTTATGGTGTTACAGTTACCAATAAATAAAAACCCGTTGTTCTTCATTTGTGTTTCGTCGTTAATTGTGACGACAGGCCGTCTTCATAAAACATAATAAAAATGGTCTAATTAAAACGAGTTTTCGATTCGTGAGATCAAAATAAATGTTTTTTTTTTCAAATTAGTTTTTACAAGTTTTTTAGACTGACCTCACATTCGGCGTGCGCGTTTCTCGAGCGTTTTACCAGCGTGCGGCGTGTGTATGCAAAAGTCGCACGCTGGGTCACACGCTCGACAAAATTAGTATGTGCTGGTAAAACGCTCGAGGAACGCGCACGCGCTGCACAGCCTTCATAGGTAATTGGATACTTTGAGTCGTGACTGAATATGTGAAATATTTGTTATTCATGATTCAAGTTCAATAATTTTAATGAAACTCCTTTTATATAAGGCTTTTTCTATATAGAAAGCAAAGATACTATTGTATTTGTCGTACTACAAAGAACTTTTGCAAAATCGGCATGAACGGACCTGTCTGTCCATCTGAATCATTTACAGCCTTAAAAAATCTATAGTTATTCTAAACGTACACGCATAAAATTTTGCAAAAATATTTAAAATACAAATCTCAAGTCAACCTTTAAAATACAGATCTAAATTAATATAAATAGTATATTTTTGGTATTATAATAGGATGTAAAAAGGGGATGAAAATATTGTCGCCCAGATGGCCCAGCATGTTCTTGACAAGTTAATTGATTGATGTGAAAAATGAAAATTATGTTTCATCATCATTCATCATTGACAGCCTGAAGACATCCACTGCTGAACATAGGCCTCCCCCAGAGCACGCCACCTTGAGCGGCTGCTCGCCTGCTGCATCCATCGGCTCCCCGCGGCTTTCACCAGGTCGTCGGTCCACCGAGTGGGGGGCCGGCCTACGCTACGTCTTCCGGTTCGTGGTCGCCACTCGAGAACCTTTCTTCCCCATCGGTTGTCAGTTCTACGAGCGATGTGGCCTGCCCATTGCCACTTCAACTTACTAACTCTAAGAGCTATATCGGTCACTTTAGTTCTCCTGCGGATCTCCTCGTTCCGGAGCTTATCTCGTAGGGAAACACCGAGCATAGCTCACTCCATAGCTCGCTGCGCGACTTTGAGCTTACTAATGAGGCCAACAGTAAGAGACCATGTCTCAGTACCATAAGTCATCACTGGCAACACACACTGAAATTATGTTTATTACCAAAGAATACATATTAAAGTTTATACCTATTTTGCAAAAACTCATTAATCTATCAAAAATATGTAAGTAGGTATGGTGGTATGAGATGTAGGTATATCTTTTACAGTACAGTCTCCAATAAGATTTTTATTTGCCAAATATCTTTACTATTTTTACTAAGGCGTCATAATGTTTGTCTAAAAAGACTCTATTTTTTGCCTATATTTTTCGGTTGTCTGTACCGATCATGTCCACTAAGCGAGCACTATGCTAGCAATAATGACAGGCTAAGCAATGTGACACCTGTGGAGCAGACTCCGACCACAATCCACAATGGGGGCCGGTGCATGCCGCCGATTCAATTGGTTCGACTCATTATTAATTATGTTGTACGGAGGGATAGCAAAAAAGGTTGGTAAGAAACTAAAAAAAAAAAAAATGTGTGGACATTAACACAGCGCCATCTAGCCCCAAACTAAGCATAGCTTGTACTATGGGAACCAGATAACTATGATAGAATAATTAGATATATTTTTGTTTGTAAATATATACATATAACACCCAGACACAGAACAAACATCGATGTTCATCACACAAATGTTTATCTTGGGTAGGAATCGAACCCACTACCTACAGGTTACTACCAACTGAGCTATCAGGCCAACTATTTTGACATGACTGTAAAGTTTCTTGCAGCTTCTTCTTTACAGGTGGATCGGAGTTTTCTTTTCAGCGTTGTGCCGAATTGCTTGCATCAGTAGTGGTCTAAAAAACTTCTTTTTTCAAACTGATTTATTATAATAGGTCTACTTGCTTTGGCATTAAGCACTTTGTAATGTTATATGCTTAGAACAATAACTTAAATTCAGCATTTTAGTATTCTGATTATACCTTATAAAAAAGTGCTAAAAGTGCTAAAATTAGCCTGTTTGATTTGATAAATGCTCTGCATGGAAAAGTTTTCTGAAACAGATCAAAGTCAAAAATTTAAATCACTTGTTTATTATTTGCAAGGTTTTACCAATAAGACCACAACCCTTACATAATTCATTGTAATCTTTGTAAGCTTTTATCATTTGGTGTTTATAATAAAGAGTTTATATTATCTATCTTTCCATTTTTAAAGTCCACAGATAGATAACATCTACTTAGTTAGGTACTGCCTGTGATTTCTAACACAATGCCTTGTTTGCACGTTTGCTTTTGAGTCGAGTTCCGTAAGATCTTCAAATCAATGGGCAGGTCAGTTGACCACATTTGTTCCTAAATTGCTATATTTTAGTGATTTCTAAAAATAAAACCAAATCGAATGACGTCATTGAAGAGTTTTCCGTTTTGATCTCGTACTCCATCCATTTTGCTCTGTTAACTAATTTAGGCTATAAATTGATTTGTACATTTTGGCTGATGGTAGACGTCACGTATGAACGAGACAAAAACTACCTAAGTAGTTTAGCTCATTGGCGTTGTAAGAGGGTTTTTAGCAAGAACTATAGTTGCCCTGACTCCGGTTATCAAAGGAAACGTCATTCCAAATTCAAATGTGACACACGATGACGGAAACCGTGAAATTCCCATTAACGATTTTAAATAGGTTGTTTGTTTTTTGTTGTTTTTTTGCTGACAGTACAATGTTATCGATTGTGATATTCCTCATGAGTGGTTTTTAATTTAATTGTAATACTTGATTTTGTGCGACCGAGCGTAAGCCGCGCCTGCGGCAAGTGTACGGGACGGACAGATGTCATGGACCGCTAAGTTTATTTGGGTTCCGTCACATAATCATGACGAAGTCTAATAACCTCATCACAGACAGCGTGATGTCTCAGGTTGACGAGCGCAGTACGAAAAAGTATTTTATGCACCATTCAATCCGTCACGCGATTTGTTGATTCAACCTGCTGGATGGGAGCCGGAACACGCCTCCTCACGATACAATTCGCTGGATGGTCAAGCACAACATGCCTCCGCATGATGCAATTTGATCGGTTGAGTCAACAAATCGCGTGGCAGATTGCACCGTGCGCACTGCGCAGAGTACTTTATAAGGTAGAGTTCCGAGTGACAGTGCAATCTTTTATGGGCAGCCGTGATGCTTTCACATCAGGCAAACGTCTAGCTCGTCAGGTAGTTCGTTTAAAAAAACTTAGTCAACAATGGTCTAGAATCTAGAGTCTAGATAGTCCATGTAAAATGCTTTAAAAAGATACATTCGAGTTATTTATCATAAACAAAAAATTACCTATGCATAATATTATACTTAATCTTGTAAAATACTATTATCACGAAGTCTTTATTAGAATAACGCAAACTACAAGTTTCAAATTATATTATTTTACCTACAGCCCATAATTTATGTTCAAATGTGTACGGAACCATTCTGAAAAGGCATGTCACACGCTTGTTTCTCAAACAAATAACTTTTTTATAGCTGTTATGGATGGTGGACTTGGTCACTTTTTTTCTTTTTATTGTCATAAGTAATAATGAATTAACGATAGACAAGGACAGATTTATCAGCATGTGAAATCGTCAAGCGACTTTTTGTCGTACAACTTTTTCTCTTTCTAATTGCTTGTATCTGGGTTAGCTTATAGCTGTCATTTCGAAATTGAGCTGCTATCTTGATAACAATGATCTTATTGTAAACTAGTTTTTAATATTGACAATCCAATTTTTTATACTTTGAAAGTTTAATATGCAGATATGTAGGCACCTACTTTGCCTACTTTGGCTATAACTTTTCAGCACTAATAATGTCGACGTGGTACATCAATAAATTGATTTACGCTCAGATAGGACTCTGATTTTAATCTTTGGGATCATATGAATCTTTTAATGAAAAATGTGATTGATTTTGTGGATGCCGTTGGAGCTATACCACAGAATAGTATAACCCACTATAGGATACCCAAGGTTCCAGGCTCCCAAGTTTCTGTTTACTTAAATTTTTGCAAACAAACTTTACAATATATTAAATACAATCAATGAAATTCCAAATTTGAATACCAATAAAAGTTTTACAGACCTAATTTTAGCAGAAATCCAATTATTCCCTAAATTAATATAATGTTATTTTAATGTAGGTATACAGTTAACGTTTATTTATATCTAACAAGAATATTGTACGGTCTTACTGCCACAGGCTACACACACAAAGTACCTACTTATTTAACAATAATTATTATCTGCACCACTACGCCACAGCCTAGAAACAAGTATCCTGGATTCCTAGCACCTACTACCCCAAGCTAATTAATATTCCTCTGTTGCAGGTATTTATCCATAAAACTGTGCACCCACGTAAGTAAACTATTTATAGAGCGCCAACCAGAACTTGTACAATTTTCCTTCGATTGTACTGGACATGATTACATTTTCATGGTAATTATAGGCTGTATATAGTTACTACTTTCACGACGTATTTGAACGGTCCAGTCTACTCGATTGACCTGCTGCGCTGACAAGTACCTAGATTAGATCAAAATGTGCAAAAAGGTAAACTTAAGGGCTTGTGCAAGGCCAGCGCGAATTCAAGTCAAAGCCACAGAATAGATGTATAGTACTAGGCCAAAGCGGAGATGAGCCAGAGGCCGAGCGGCAGGGGTGGTCTAAGTTAAACTGGTTCCAACGCGCAATAGTTTAGGTAATTTATTATTACACTGAATATAAAGGGTATTTTAAAAATCCGCTATACGTAAGCCCTCCATTATATTTAGTTCAACTACTACACAAAGTTTCATGATCTTATTTAAAGTATTCATTGAATAATCGCTGTTTATTTGTACGGTTTGGAGGTAACTTTGTAATTTTTTTCTATCGAGAAAATTTTATTAATTCGTGTTTTCACTATACATTTGCAGTAGCATTAGTCCTGAACTTTGTTATATATTAATTTCAAAGTCATTGTTGCAATATTGTTGACAGGACACTGCCTCAAGCTAAGCCGTTTTAAGCAATTTGGCGTTGTATTGGCTCTTAAGTTGACAAAACAATTGACATGCTAGAAAACCATTATTTAAAAATTCAATGGTTTAATTCAACATCGACAATTGTTTTGTAAAAACAAAAAGCATAAAATTGCGTAATGATTTTTGATGCACAAGCACTCATAATTATTTTAGTAATAATAACGTAAAAGATTCTAACTTGTAACTTAGACAACGTAATTTGATACTTTTGGCAAGTATTAAGTAGATTCAGGTAAAAATAATGCTGGATTTAATTAGAATTTCGTAATGATAAATGCGTTTTAAATGAATACACAACAAATATTGAATTAATGTCCACAATGAATTTTGTAATTAATCGATTAAATAGAAAATGTCGACAGCATTACAAAGTATTTGTATTGTAATTTATTCATTAAAAACAGCAATTGACAGTTAGAGTAGGTGTTACTATTACTATAATTATCATAGTAACGAGCATAGTTTTCTAATACTATATCTAATCTACAAAGAATGCATTCGGATCGAAATGCATAATGTAAATTTTTGAATTTAAAATGAAATGTTTGAATATTTGAAATGCCGTTGAGAATTTTATAATGTCCACTCAGTATTGGAACAATTTACTTGTAATGTAATCGATACAATTTATTGATTTTGATTCGTTTATCTGCCACATAAAATATTTAAAAACGTAATAACTATACAATCAAACACTATTTCAAAACAGAACAATAGGTACTCCATTTAATTTTTTTCAACAATTTTATTCTATTTCAGGCCCTTTGTTCGAAACATATAAATTGCTTTACTCTCAAGGCAGCGAAAACATCCTTGTCCAACAATAACCATAATTACGACTCCACTTGGAAATGTTGGAACCAGTCCTCGATCCAGTAGCTACTAACACTAAACAAGCCCTGGCGCGGTAATCGCTAACATCCGAGCCACTGCGTTTGCGCAATCCACAGCCTGGCTATTCCACTTCCTTCGGCGTTACAACACTGGTTGATGCGGGGCTTTTTTGTGTGATGTGGTTAGTCTGTGGCATTTCGAGTTTTGCTTTTGTTAACTGATGATAGTTAATAGTTATGTGTTGCTAATATTTATCGCAAACTAACTAGCTATCAAATTAAAGTTCTTTGACGTATTGATGTTAGAGTTTTCTTTAGAAAAACCTGTTAGGTCCTTAAAGAACTTATTGAGTAGATACCTAAATCTAGTTTGTAGCTTCGAGAAGTGAATTACTCTCATGTTGAGGAGCAAACAAGTAGCGGGGGTGATGCTGCAGATGCGCAGTAGCAAAAATGCATTTATTTATAACTCGTGTATACGCTGATCACGTGGTACTTATTTGTCCCTTACTGTATACACCTACGTAAAGGTATACATAATTTTAATAGAGATTACTTTATTTATATCTTTTTTCTTTTATATGGTCTTCGCGTAAAAATATACTTACGCGTGGTAAAAATAGACTTACGCGTGGTTCTTTACGGCACCCCCTCCCGTGGGTGCCGTAAAGAACCAACTACGGGAAATATTCAGTAAATGGGCACATGGGCAGGAGTATTCTACGATCTGCATTACTACTGCGGATACTAGCATGCGCACCGCGAGAAAATTTGTCGTCGCTGTTAGAGTGAGACACACTTCCTACCTTCCTTTTCACTAGGTGGTAAGACTTTTCTGCAAAGTTCGTCTAGGTAGGTACCAACGCTTTGCCAGTTATTCTGCCGCCAAGCAGTAGTGTGCAAGCACTACTGTGTTCCGGTTTCCGGGCATTGTAGCTAGTGAAATTACTGGGCAAATGAGACTTAAGAGCTGATCACACAGTCTAGAAATCTTTTTAGACTGTGTGATGTCTCAGGATGGCGTGCGCAGTGCGCAGTGTCACGCGAAACTTTAATTTAGATTTCCAAGTGACACTGCAATCTATAATGGGCGGCAGTGACGCTTAACACCAGGCGAACGACTAGCTCGTCACGTCATTCGTTTACATAAAAAAAAACTTGGGCGCTACCATAGTCTTGTCACGGTCTCTGACGAGAAACGAGAGAAATTTAGTCGCGGTGCGCAAGCTAGCCGGACAAGACGCCTGAAGCGTAATGATTATGGCAACAAATATAAGTGACGTCAATAAAGGCTGCTGATAGTGCTGATGTGATTTACTTAATACATACTTAACAAAGAGCTAACAAATTAAAAAAAAATGCATATAAATTGCAATAAGTGAAAATGTCTAAATTTTATATTAGGAATAGAAATTCCTAAACAACTTTGCTTAAATAACTCAATAAGTTACTTATATAACTAAACAGAACTTTTACTTTAAATCTCAGTTATAATTCCTACAAAAATGTCATAGTGTCGTGTTACATAACTTAGAACACAATAAAAATACCAGAACAATGTCTTCTCTACTTAGTCATTACATTTCCTATTTTCCAATACGCTCCAATACATAAACAGTAATAAATAACTTAATTTTAGATAGATTTATTTGACTGGGACAACTTTGCACGCTCCTGGCTAATTATTTTACTAGTATATTGGACATAAAACGATGCGGATGCGGATGCGTTGTTCGTTCCTGTAACCGGAAACATAGAGTTTATACTTTAAAAACAAACACCAGAGGCACAGGAACGATTATTCCCAAAGTGCCGAACGTGGCGGCCCGAGTTCCCGCCAAAAAAAATCTGCGCCACAGACATCAAAAATGCATGGCGCATGGCGATTTCAGTGGTTAGCTAAAACTCCTAGAAATCTCACAAAGTCGTTTCTCAAAACCACATACACAACAATGACTCCTCTCTACTTCGTCATTACCTATTTCCCAATAAGCTCGTAATAATTATGAGCTGTGAGCATAATGATGTATCAAAGAACAGAACCTCTTTTACTTAAATCTCAGTTATAATCCCCAGAAAACTTACAAGATCGTTTCTCAAAACAAAAATACCACAACAATGACTCCTCTCTATTTCACCTTTACCTATTTCCCAATAAGCTCATATTAATTATGAGACTATGAACATAATGATCTCTCAAAAAACAAAATCTCTTTTACTTAAGGGCTTATGCTAGGCCAAGCCAAAGCCACAGAATAGATATATAGTACTAGGCCAAAGCGGGGATGAGTCGGGGGGGTCAAGAGACAGGGGCGGTCTAAGTTAGAATGGTTCCAACACGCAATAGTTTAGGTGATTTATTATTACACTGAATGTAATGGGTATTTTAAAAATCCACTATACATAAGCTCGCCATTATTTTTATTTCAACTACTACACAAAGTTTCATGACCTTATTTAAAGTACTTATTGAATAATCGCTATTTATTTGTACGGTTTGGAGGTAACTTTGTAATTTTTTTCTATCGAGAAAATTTAATTAATTCGTGTTTTCACTATACATTTGCAGTAGCATTAGTCCTGAACTTTACCATATATTAATTTCAAAGTTATTGTTACAATATTGTTGACAGGACACGGCCTCATGCTAAGCCATTCTAAGCATTTCGGCGTTGTATAGATTCTTAATAATTCCTAGAAATCTCACAAGGTCGTTTCTCAAAACACAACAAAAATACCACAACAATGACTCCTCTCTAGTTAGTCATTATTTCCCAGTAAGCTCATATCAAATCAACAGTTTTCCTTATAAAACCTGTCCTATTATTGACCCTACAAGATTGACCTATTGTTAAGAAAAAAAAGGGAATTTATGGGCTACAGACAGAAATAAACTAGTATATCGAATCTTCGAAATCGTCAGTAAGCAATACGAATCGATTAAGATTATTTTACCCTGTGTCTATTGTTATCCACGTGTAGTGATGTTTGTAAGGTGTCATGCACAATGGTAGAAACGACGCAATTGCTAAAAAAAATTTAAGTGTTGTTTTCTAAGAACAATTAATTGTATATAGAACTATCAATAGCCCATGTAAGCGACACGGAGGTCGGAGTGTAACCTCTTTTTAGGTTTTGTTTTAGTCTAGAATGAAAGACTTTGACATGAGAAGAAAAAAATGTCTCTTTAATTTTTAATTGTTATTTGTGTTTCGCTGCTATACAAGCTTCTTTTTGTACCTTCATCCCGCATTTTATTTTTTCTGCTACGGAAACAACGATTCATCATCGTCAACAGCCCATATGTTTCCAATAGTAGGAGTTCTTTCTCGCAGGGAGCGTGTCTAGGTTGCCAAGTGTGAGTTAAAAGAGTATTCATTCAATATACCTAACTTGAAAACTCACTGATTGGAAACAAGAGGGATTCAAACTATGGTGCATGGGTTTGTAAGTCGCATGTATACCGCTAAGCTACACTCGCTTTTTATAATAACCAATGAGTAAAAAATATTTCGATAAAATTGATTGAAGACATTATTTTATTTATCAAAAAATTATAGTTTAATGCACCACAAAAATATCAGATGTATATCAAGATAATATAACTTAATTAATGAATTGGCAGCTACCACAATGTTACATCTGCGTGATCTGCGAAAAATGACGCAGATTTACCCAACAATAAATGAGTAAGCAATAAAAGAGTAGGTAGTATAATAATGAGTAAGCGACACAAAACTTGATACTTGAGACTGAGGCGATTACTTCATGACTCAGAGGAAAACCTAGTCAACTTTCTAGACGGAGGATAAACATAATTTAAATGGTCAGTCAACTACAACAAAAACACAGTCCGTTGATTTATTATTTTCTTTAAAATATCATCTCTCGATGTAGTCGATTATTTGAAAACTATATTGCATAATTTGTTTCTTAATAAGATATTGGCATCTCTAAATTATTTATTTATTATTATAAGATATTATAAATGGATCATGCAAAGGACTTAAAGCTGAAAGATGCGGTTAAACTGGTACCTTTCTGTCTGTGGTCGAAGATTCAGAGGTAGACACAGACAAAATGGAAAGATGTAGTTCAGAAAGAGATGAAGGTGTGCTTGCTAGTAGAGTTCTAAAAGATGACGTCGCAAATAACGCAAAGTGGAGAGAGAAAAACCGGAAAGTTGGATGACCCTACAATCATGTGGGATACATATTCAGTAGGGATAGCACGGCCGGTAGACAAATCTGTCTTTCCCCTGTTTTACTCCAAGCAAGTATGAAGAAAGTGACGTAAAACGGGGAAAGACAATTTTGTCTACCGTCCATGCTAACCCAGCAGGAAGAGATCTTTCTCCTTCTCTCTCTTACTTTCTGTATCTGACGTGATTCATCATATCTAGAAAGAGAGAGATGACCAGATGAAGAAGGTCACAAGTAGTACCAGCCGTTCACAGTGAGATAAAAAAACTGAAGACGAAAAATCTGTTTTTAACCTGAATAAAATTATTGTAACTTTAATAATGAGTTTTATCAGCACATATATATGATTGATGTGGACACAGCCTAACAACATACGCCAGTGATGTATTCATAAATGTAAGGCTTTAACGGCGACGGAGCGGATTAAGTATAGGCTGTTACAAATTCCAAATTAATAACAATCCTCTAGGCACAGCCGCGTCTTCAGACGCGGATACAGGCTGTTCGAAAATCACATAAAATATTTAGGTCACAATTATTACCTACTTAATTTTGTAGTGTAGTTTTAATTGTAGTTGTTTTAGGTGTAGTGTAGAGTTTATTGTAGTGGTAATTTTTCGTTACTATAGTTTGCACTTGTAATTCTTATCTATTAAATTTAAACAGTGATTAATATCAATTTATAATGAAAATGACATATTGTCTTTTTTTTTTTTTTTTTTTTTTGTCTGCACTTATTTCCAATTTTTTGGTTGTTCCTTTTTAAATAGAGCCTTCACTTTGAACTCTCTGCAGATGTAGTTAGTAACTTAGAGTAGATTATGGTTTAATGGACTAAAAAATAAATGTTTTCTCACATTCAATAACCTTTTAGGTTATATGTTTATTACTAATTTCACTATCAAAATGGGATAAATAAAAATGTAATTGTTTTTTACCAAATATATTGTCCTCAACTGAACACAATCATGACTCACAAAAAAACCAATAAACTTAATAACTCAGGGTGTGTGCAGACACGCGTCTAAGACTACGGAGGAACTCAGATTCGACTCCCTTAGGACTCCCGACTAATCGCGACTAACCTCGTGACCGACTCGCGACTAAGTCAACTCAACTATTTTAATCTCGCGCCCCTTTGTATAGGTCACGCTGGTGTCGGCAATAACTTAAATAACGTGTGTCCATACAACCTCAATGTTCTTTGTAGTAGATAGTGTAGCTAGTTTACTAGTTTTTAGTATTGTAGTAGTTAGTTTACAGAATAAAGGCACATTGCCCGTTTAAAAAAAATAACCTCAAACTTTTACATATGTATGCAAAACTTTTGGGTCCAGAGAATTTCTAACGAAAATCAATAAACATAAATAACAATCCGAAAATTATTGAGGCGCTAATAACTAAAAAACAACACTTTCACTCCTTAACAAACACTTATCAAAACCTCGGACCACGTTAAAACTATAGTTATAAAAAGGTTCTCAAATAAATCAACAACAGCCTGTATACCCACGCGGAACACCTGTCCGGCCGCCATAAATATAAATAACAAAATCGAGGTGAAATTCATTTGTTCGTCGCTTCGACTAGAAAGCATCGCGTAATTTCCGACCCAATAACTCAAAGCTGTGCGTTTTCAAGTAGAATGATTTTCAAGTAGTGTGGTTAAATTATGCAATAAATACAATATACCTAAGCGCTCACCTGCGTTTGCATTAGCCCGGTTTTATGCGAAAAGTTATTTTCCTTCACTTTCTGTGGTAATAAGTTTTATGTGTTGGTTTTTTTTTGATTGAATGACGTAACTAGTCAATCACCTGGTGTTAAGCGTCACGGCCGCCCATAACAGATTGCAGTGTCACTCGGAACTCCAAATTAAAGTTTCGCGTGACACCGCGCAATGCGCACGTCATCCTGAGACATCCCACAATCTAAAAAAGTTTTCTAGGGTGTGTGATCAGATCATAAAGTCTCATTTGCCCAGTAATTTCACTAGCTACAATGCCCTTCAAACCGGAACACAGTGGTGCTTGCACACTACTGCTTGGCGGCAGATTAACTGGCAAAGCGGTGGTACCTACCTAGAGGAACTTTGCAGAAAAGTCCTACCACCTAGTAAAAAAATCGAAAATGTTAGGAGTGTGTTTCGAAAATTTCATCGAGATTGGTTGGGTGGACCGTTTTGGCGTCAAGCCGAAGAAATAGCGACATAGGCAAATATCTATTTAGTCCAAACGCTCATTTGAAATGACAGTTAGGCACATTGCGTTTTAGGTAAAAAACTAGTAAACAAAATGAGTACTTTTATTAGTAAATGAAAAGTATCATTGCAAGTACCTATAGGTTCCTAAGTAAATATTTAATTAGCCTCTGTGGTGTGGTGGTTGAGCAGATCGGCTCATAACCCCTGGAGGCGGCGAAAGGACAAAAAAGCGCAAATACTTTTTCTGTGTCTGGGTGTTGTAAGACCATGATCCTCGTAGTTCCTGGGACCCTAGATACAGGGAATCCTAGGGTTCATAGTCTATGTATGTCATCGTTAGGCGTTAATTAATTGATTAATAACGATTTTATACCTAAAAAACAATTTCCGAAACTGATTATTATTTGTTGCAGTCTTCAAAAAACTTTTAAATACTAATACGAGGCAGATCATAATTATCATATAACAGTTTCTCTTTCTTTGAATAATGATCAAGGTCAAACCATGATGAGCATATTGAGGAATAAAGTCTCAAGGTCATAACTATCTCCGATTCTTTCTTCGTAGATTGACCATCTGTTGCGATTGCCACTGACCCACTTAATTATCATAACAGACGGATGTGAGACGTGAATGATCAGACTAAAGAGTTACAATTAGGTTATAATCAAAAAGCAAAAGATTTTGTACCTTAGCGTCCGGCGACGCCCGAATAGGTAATGATTTTTAACCAATTAGTAAAGCTAAGCAATGGTCATTGCAGTCATTGCTTGGATTTGTGACCACTACCGAACCATGTTTTGGGACTTAACGCTACCATGTTACCGAGGAAACGATAAGCTGTCGGTCCTAGCTCGCGGTTATTATAAAGTAAAGCAAGTCGTTTTCTTTCTAAATTTTTATTATTTCCAAAATTTTCTAAAGTGTGTCATAAATAAAACCAAGAAATAATTTTGTAGAACTATTATCGTCATCATCATCATCATTATCATCGTCATCATCACCATCAGTCTGATGATATATCACTGTTGAACATAGACCACCCCTATAGAATTCACATGAACTGGATACTTGCCTCTTGCATCCACATCGAATCCAACGTCTCCCTGGCTTATCACCTGCTCTCAGAAATTCGGTCGTAATTCTATCCTCACCTGGCGCTTTGTTTTTAAGCTGTTTGAGACCCATTATATTCTCGTACAGGCTGATATCCGGGATATCTTCGTTATAGTGTCGGAATAAACTTGGCTCTCTAAACTGAGCCGTGTTAGTAGGAGGTTTACGAGCTACCATTAGAAACTTATTTAGTAGAAACGTAACTAGTTTGAATATTTACTAAAGTCACAGATAATATAATACTATCTAAAGTTATTTTTCATGTTATTGAACGCGTTGAAGTCTTTTCTATGAAAAATACTATCCTCAATTCCTTTACATAAAACACTAGAATACTAGACCTATTTGATACGTAAATACACCCTGGTCGGTGTTTTCAGAAAAATACAACCCGGGGCTGTTCCTCCTCCATGACTCCTCCTGGTCATTTCATTAACTACAACGCAAACTAAAACTGCACACGAAAAAAATTAAAAAAAGTTATGGCGAGGTGGTGCCGGTTTGCGAGTGGACGCGTCTTCCAGCTGATTATTAGGAAAGCTTGTCTGGAAGACATCGCCGTCAGCGGTAAGACCGCCCATTGTAACACTAGTTTATAAGGTTTCCTTTGCACTTTCGTATTTAATTGGTGGGACAAAAAAAAGCCAGAGATGTTTTTACGTTTGATTATTATATTAATATAAAATAATCTTGCCATACCACAATGTGAATACCTATTAAATCTTTTGTTTCTACTAAAACTAATCAGAATTTTTATTTCAAGTTTGATCTTCATAAAAAAAACGTTTATTTTTAATAAGTACCTAACAAAAGTTAATCGTCGTTAAGCATTTGGTAGCCGATCTCATTCGGTATACGATATCGATTCTACAATTCGATTCAGTTATCGATTTGTGTGTCGATTAATTTTTACGTAACAGAAGTCGATAATGTATTAAACTGATTCTGTTTTAGGTTTTATAGTTATGAGGACGGTTAACAGCAATTACATGGCTATTCTTTCTTGAAATAGAAAGTTATGTTTTGGAATTATTATACTCTGAATTTTGATGTATTTTTCTACATATTGCTTTATTACTAGAGCTACCCGCAATTTTACCCGCTATTATTGGTTTAAAAAACTTGATTTTCCAAGAAAAAAGTATTGCTATTTATTTATTTATTTATCTATTTATTACAATTAAATCGGATGACACACCCAATTACTCTAATCATACAATTACTTACATCAAAACAATAAAATACAAATCTGAACACATATTTATAGTTTAATACAGGACTTAATCACGCTAAAAACATTATTTATTTACCCCGACGTTTCAACCAAGTTGCATTGGCCGTGGTCACGAGTAGACTGGAGATGCGGGTATCCGTGCACGAAAAAACGAGTAGTTTACGCAAAACTACCCGCACTTGAAACTTAATGGTTGTAAACACACGTAGAAATATCACGACACAACACTAACAGTATCCGATTAGTCCGGGCGCAAGTCACGACGCAAACACTTGCCCAACACTGGGTTCCATGATGAAGCCAACCTAAAACCATCCTCCCGGTTAAAATTTTTGTGCTTGAAACGTCGGGGTAAATAAATAATGTTTTAGCGTGATTAAGTCCTGTATTAAACTATAAAATACAAATCATCAAAACAAATTACAATAAGTCGCGGAATAATGATTGTCATAATTAAAATTAAAATAAACACAAACATGTCAATTTAAAAATTAAGACACTGCCATCATGTATTCATCTCGCAGTATCTCAAACATGTTGTCCATTACATGTTGATTGCGGTCAAAAGAGCAGTTAGTATGCATTTCATCCAAATGAGTCTAGCCTTTTCGATGTGAAATGCGTACAAATAAACAGACAACGTTTAGTTTTTAAACAATGAGTAAAGATATGAATTTATGTACCTATAACTAGTTGATCCACCCCGGCTTCGCACGGATTAGTTGCTTTTACGTTCTAACGCTGTTCCCATGAATTAGAACGTAAAAATTTTGCTTTGCCAGTTATTCTGCCGCCAAGCAGTAGTGTGCAAGCACTAATGTGTTCCGGTTTTAAAGGCATTGTAGCTAGTGAAGTTACTGGGCAAATGAGACTTTATGTGCTGATCACTCAGTCTAGTAATCTGATTACTAGACTGGGTGATGTCTCAGGATGACGTGCGCAGTGCAGTGTCACACGAAACTTTATTGTTGTAAAGTTCCGGGTGACACTGCAACTCTTATGGGCGGCCGTGTCACTTAACATCAGGTGAGCAACTAGCTCGTCACGTCATTCAATCACATAAAAAAAGAATAGGGTTAGAACGTAAATCTAACTAACCATGGGGCCAACGAAAGTAGACAGGCTTCACCTGCCTCCCTTCTGTTGCCGCCCTATCCATTCATCCTCTTCTATCTTTTTCTCATTCCCTTCTCTTTTCCCCTTTAATGTTATTCTGAAAAATTTGCTATAACCATACCAGATTTCAGCAAAACTCGTTAAGTAGTTTCAGCGTGATGCGTGTTCAAAGGGACAGACAAAAAATGAGAAGAAAATTATTTCTATTTCTATATCGATTAAGAAGTGTAATGCAATCAAAATTTTCAAAAAATCAAATCAAATCAAATCAAATAATCATTTATTGACATAAAAGGGTTTATACATCTTATTGAGTCCAAAGACTCCCGAACTAGTGAGAACACTGTATTTCAGGAGCTAAGGCTTCTCCCATTCTTTGACTTTATTATTATGTCGTATTATACTAAAATATTACTAAATTTATAGTTTTATTTTAACTTTAAAATAAACAATAAAAAGAAAAGAAAAATGCTGGTTTATTGTACGTGCCCTTGTGTGTGCGTGAGAGTATTGAAGTAGTGTGATGTCAGTATGGGTCTGTGAGTAAGTTAGTAAGTGTGCGCGTGTGTGTGTGTGTGTGTGTTTGGGGGGGGGGTGCATGTGTGTGTGTGGGTGTGTGTGTGTGTGTGAAATATTTAATATACAGATTTAGCCCAGTTACAGTTTTATTATATGTTTAGATAAATGCATTGTTTATTAGATCGTAATTTGATATTGACCTTCTTTTGTCATATTTATAGATATAAACCAATTGGTGTTGACAGTTGCTAAACCGATGGTATATCAACTGATACAGGACCTAAACGGTAAATGTTCATTAGTGCGCTAACAGATCTCTTATTATCATAAACATTCAATATCCATAAATTTTTATTGATGCATCTATTAAGTATCTGTCTCATATCTTTGTGTAGCATTATTATGTGCAGACACAATGCACCAAAAACATAGAATTATATTAGTAAAAATACGTAGAAAGCAAATAAATGAACCGGATAGATCAATATTTCTCTTTTTTACAAATACCGTTATACTATTATATTATTTCATTCGAATTTATAACCACGGAATGGTTAAATTATTATTTAACTCTAGCTAAACTATAACACTAATATACTATTGTCCTGTTATTTTTTTATTGCATAAATTAGTAATATTCCTAAAATAAACAGTTTTTAAATAAAAAACTAAATATCTCAAAAAATTACAAAGTTACAGGCATTTTAAAATACAGGAATAGAACGAGACAGGTCAAACATGCAGTGACGTCACTTCATGGTCCTTCATAGTACGTGATTACTAAGCTGTGGTAGCTTTACATACAATCTCTTTGGCATGTGACGTCACAATGTGTGTTTTCATAGTAACTGTGGGGAAGCCCACACGATCTCTGTTTCGCGAGAAAGGGATAAGCGATGCCCCTCCAGAAACTTTAAAAACTTATTACTCCGAGATTCATTTACCGGTTTTACTAATTTTTCAATTATTGCATTCATTTATAACCTACTTTAAGAAAATTATATTTATTTGTTAATTTCTAATAGCAGGCAAGTGGCAAGTTTATTACTGTAATTTTTAAAGACAAACTCCTTGTGTCAGTGGAACATCAACTCAATGTTTTCTCTTCTTTTAACTTGACCTATTTTAAGCTCGATAGAGGGAAACAAAACATAAACAACTATTCCTCATCCACATGTTGTTTATTTAGTAACGGGGTATAGTAAAAAAAAACACACATAATAGTTCTACATTATAAGACAACAATAAAAAGACTGCAAAGACTAATTTTGGCCTACCTACTTAGCCGTTTGCCTATTTCCCCATATATTACACAAATCAATTTACTATATCAACGTATGTCATCCGCCATATGGTGACCATTGTCGTAGATCAGATGTGGCGATGCGATGGAGCCCAGCGACATTTGTTCGCCTGTCCGACCCCCGGGCTAGAGATATATATCTTGAACAATGAACGGGTTAGACTGTTTACGACCGACTAATGAATGCCGGAATGAGATTTCAATAAGACAAAAGCTTGGGAGAGATTCTGATCACAAAACGTCTTTTAGATATGTGATTTATCTGTGTTATAGTCACTCAAAACAGCGGTTTAACTATAGCTGGTTCTATTTCCTAATCGAGCTGCGAAGACCTGCATTTCACCTTGGAAGTGGTGGTAAGGGGTATATGGGACTCTATGTGGTAGGTACTCACCCAAAAAAAACCCCGCCCAGCTCGGTCTGGTAGGGAGAGAGGGGGTCGCGCTATAACGCAATTTGCCCATCAGAGGCCGTAGGTACTGTGAACTTTTAGCTCGATTCAAAACAGAGCCTATACTTGATTGCTTGTCAAAATCCCCATACAAAAAAAAACAAAGCGATCCAATATATGCTCAGTTTTGAATCGCGCTAAGAGCTCACAGTACGCCCCCAGGTCAAGCTACCGGGTCTCTGTTTTCGTATAGGGTGGCCTTGCTCACCAAAATGCGCCCCATTCTTGTGGGTCATGCAAGCATGATATTAATACCTGCTCTACGTTCAACAGTGGATATATTCTTGCTGCTGCTTGTTACTTGTAAATAAATAACATCCAACAATCACATACATTGAACCTGGACCTTAATTAGGATTCCCTGTATCTAGGGACCCAGGAACTAAGAGGACCATGGTCCCACAGCACCCAGATACAGAACAAGTATTTGCGCTTTTTTTTCAAGGGGACAAATACTTGTCCTGTCACAGGAATCGAACCCGCCGCCTATGCAGCCGCAGGTTATGAGCCGACCTGCCCAACCACTACACCACAGAGCCTGTGTGTATATTATAGACTAGCGGTCTGCGCCCCGGCTTCACATGGGTACAATAGTTTTCGCAACGCACGCGATATAAAGAATATTTTAGGTAACTTTTTTACACCTTGGGTCACATTATTGGAGTTTTAGTAAGGATACCTAATTATTTTGAAAATATAATATAGCCTATGTCACCCGGGGATAGTGTAGCTTCCCAACGGTGAAAGAGATTTTCTAATCGGTTCAGTAGTTTCGGAGCCTATTCAATGCAAACAAACAAACAATCAAATCTTTCCTCTTTATAATATTGGTAGACCTCCAAAGAAAATAAAAATAATGCCAAGGAACTAAAGTTGAGAACAGAAGAATAATAAATATTATTATCCGAGTCCACACCATAACGCGTGTGATTAAAGAAACGATCCTGACGAAAACAACCTCTTACAGCCTGTTATATTAAAGAAAATCTAGTATAGTATTCAAATTCTCATGAGTGTGATTCATTTTAAATAAATATGTATCCGACTGTTACTCACGAAATAGTGTGCTGATATGCGGATATGCTCGAAATCTGGTCGAGAAATTGACACACTATTCGTGAGTAACAGTCGGATACATATTTATTTGAAAATCTAGTAGTTACCTATTCAATACCACACGTCTCATAGCCATTCATATCTGATATCCTGTGTCAGAACGGCTCATGCAACCTTGTAAGATGTATTGTTCTTGCAAAGACCTTATAAATCAATGTCAAGAAACAGATATCAAGGAAAACCTGCGTAAGCCAAGGAAAATAGAATACAATGGGTGTTATTAAATTATTATTATATATTCTGCATATTATGCTAGAATTCTAAACATAATTGTGTTATTGCGATTATTTTACTTATTGTTATTGTGTGTTATTACGTAATTTGTATTAAATTATAAATTGTAAGGATAAGCGTGTGTTGCATAATTATAAATACATCCGTGTATCACCTTTATTACATAAGTACTTATGTAAAGTACGTAATTGTGTATTTGATATTCCAAATAGAAACTTTATTACAACAAGTTTGGTTGTGTAGTAATAAAGCTACTAATATAGATACCTAAAACGAAATTGAAGTACCTCTTCTTATATAATAAGCTATGAACATTGAAGATTTTTTAATTTTTTTTACAGCTAAGAACGGTATTGCGTTTGACTACATATTTTCACCTGTAGGAAAGAGTAGATGGGGTCGACAATGAATTACGCTTGCCCAGAAGATACCTATTTACTTATGTAGAGTTATTGTTACGGTTTTGTTTCACAGTCGATAAACTTAAAGCAACCTTATAGGTACCATCAATGAATTTGTAAAGGACATTAAAAAAGAACTTCCCTCATGAAGATGAAGGGATCCATCGTTCTCGTTGGGTAATCATCTTCAGCCGGAAAACGTCCGCTGCTGAACATAGGCCTCCCCCGTAGATCACCACTTTGTTATATACGCGGCGTTTATCTTCCGGTTTGTGGTCGCTACTCGAGTTTTTTAATCCCCGACCAGTTTTCGGTTCTGCAAGCGATGTGGCCTGCCCTTTGCCATTTCAACTTGCTCAATTTGACAACTATATCAGTGACCTTAGCCCAGGGTGCATGGACACTACAGTTTAAAAGTAACTAGCAGGTGAAATAGATTTGACACTAATCATGTGGAATGATGCCTATAAAACATTTTAACAACAAAATTAACAAGTTTTTTATTGCGTCTTCAGAGAAATAAATTAAATGCATTATCTTTCTATTTTCTGTTCGAATAAGACAGCTTGTTTATTAACTAACCAAATTATCTAGATCAAAAACTGTAACTTAATATTTTACTACCCTATTATAACTAGTTAGTGAGCCGATCAGATAATAAACTTCAAAAATCAAGCTCAAAAATTAACGACTACCAAAGTATGAACAATAAAATATTATTTCATCACTACTAGGGCCATACAACGTGTCTCAATCTTGGACCACTTATCATAAATCTAAATCAAGATAAATGACATTTAGGATTTTAATGGTACCTTTCGATATTAATGTCCCATTCAGTTGGAATGCCGACGGTGGCTACGGCTACCAGCTACCAGTGTGTATGTAGACTTTGTTATCTAATATGGGAATTTTAATTAACTGTACGGAGCTTGGCTTGGTCTAAGTTGGCGGAGTGAAAGTGTATCTTGATGTCGCGGACGATAACTTATTATTATCATATTACGTTAACTTAGTAGGTGAACAAACGCCTTTTTGCGTGATCCTACTTCTCATTTTAGAGTGCAAAGAGGTACGTGGGCCACATGTGCACATATACAGGGTGTCCCGGAAATGAAGAATATTTCTGTACTGTGGACTAATCACAGTAGTTGCGAAGAACGCTAGTGCGATGCACGCTGTTGCGAATTTTTTTGTTGATGCTTCGTCAGTTTGTGAAAACTCATCGTATCGAAAACCAACCGACCGAACGACTCTCCGAAGAACCGATTGAATGAATCTAAAATTCTAATTTTATTCTTATGATTAGGTATGTACCTGCACTGTGGTGGTCCCTGCGTAAGAATAGGACCACTCTGTCTCATCCCATGAGTGCCGTAAGAGCCTGCTAAGAGAAGAAATGATCATGTGCAACTATGTGCCAAAATTTCATATCAGTAAAAGTTTCACCATTTTCGAGATATCGAATATATTTGAAATTTGAATTATGATTTCGAAAATGGTGAGACTTTAAACATATATGTGATCTATTCACAGTCACCTCTCGCTAAACCCCAACAAAATGTTTCAGGGTTAAATATACCTATACATAAATATCGTTTCTACTCCAACATTTAAAATAACATTCCATTATAATAATAACACTTGGCTGTGAATGCTATAACACTAAAAACCAACTGTCCTATAATATTTATTTTATTAATATTCTTGGAAGTATTGAAAATGCAATTACTGCTTTCTGTCATCAAGTCACATAACTTTAATTAAACAGTAAAGTACCTAGACCAGCATTTACGAAGACAGCACAAACATAACACTAACAATAAAAACAAACGCAGACCATAATAGTATATTTTCTTCTCCAGCTGTCTTCGTAAACGAATCGCGGAACCCGCACCTATTTGTTTAGAAATGACGCAACTTAGTTTTGTCAGCCGTGAGTAAACAACGTTCTTCGTAAATACTCCGCAAGGCAGCTTCTATTGTGTTAGCCGAGTCGACATACAATGGATCAATGTTACAGAATCGGATGTGGTATTCGATTGTTTAGTCCTTCTAGGATATCGAATCTAGATCACTCCATTCTGTAAGTAATTACATCATTTTTGTTTCATATTGACCGCATCAGCTTCACATACGAAGTTATTGTCAAACATCAAAAAGTTGCCTTCTAAAATGGCAATACACAGCCAATCAAAATAACCTTAATTATTATAAATATTCTAGATCATATTATTATTTTATCATAATCTGACCTACAATCATAGATAATTATTTCGTCATCACTAGAGAAAATATTGCATTACCTTAGTACCTACTCTACACTAAAATCTGCGGTACGGGTTTTCAACTCATAGTGACCAATATTGACTGAAGGCACTTGATTTTCGCCATTTTGACGCTGATTGCTAAGAGTGACATCGTGAGCGTTCTTTAGTTAGTCTATGTTTTAACTTACTCTTACGAGGACGGCATTTTCTTCAACGGGCTAAATCTGTTGGTTTCTATTCTCTACTGATTTTT
Organism: Ennomos quercinarius; assembly: GCA_910589525.2. Taxonomy (NCBI): domain Eukaryota; kingdom Metazoa; phylum Arthropoda; class Insecta; order Lepidoptera; family Geometridae; genus Ennomos; species Ennomos quercinarius. Next base: position 8,155,960 of record OU342505.1, on the reverse strand, counting down.
GTAGCATCACCAGGCGGAAGCTGATGAAAGAGCTCGTTTATGAAATACACCTAGCCGTCAAAAATGGGAGGCAATTAGCTTTAGGGCCTCCTTTAGGTGCGAGCCTTGGATTGAGCTACTGTTTGGAGAAGATCGAGAAAACTGTACGTCCACTGGAAAAATAACAACAATATATCCTTACTCGCTCTTATCCTTGTGCCTTACTTGTACGCAGCATTCTTCTCGGTACATTAAACCCTTCTGTGATCACTAAGATCCCTGCCCAGCGTGGTGATTTTGGCAAACCCCCCTTATGATAGGTGTCCAAATGGCGTTTTATGGGGGAGGCCTATGTTCCAAAGTAGACTTCTTGGGGCTATTGAATTGTTGATGTACCAAGAATTGTTGTTGTGAACCCCTACTGAGTAGTTGCAACTTTTTAAAGTCTATTTTAGTGTCCATTCCATTTCTATCATGAAAAACTTGTCTGCTGCAAAATGTTGACTTTATGAATTTTGTTGTACCACCTCAATGCCGCCTACGTCGAAAAATAATGTCCAGTCTTCGTACATCACTACAATGACCAAGTCAACACATCCTACAGCACACACTTGCAAGCTTTTGTCTGCCCACTGCCGGACAAAGCCGTGATGTCATACTTATGTACTAACATTATGTTCAAATATAACACTTTTATAGTACTTTGTCTTATTAAGATGTTAAATCTCACGATGCTTAAAGCTACAGAAAACGGTGCAGCTTATGGTGACATAGTACAAAAATGCATTGTGTTTTATTGCGCTTGTTCTGTGTGCCAGAGTATTGCTGATATGTAGAAACTATGATGGTTTTCTATTGCATCTTCGTTAATGAATGGATGAAGAATGAATGATACCATGTGTGCTAAGGGAGTGAATGATGAGATGACATTGGAGGGTCATAATTAATTCCTTTTGTAATCAGTTTCTGTAAAAATCAAGTAACAGGGTCATGCCTAGAGTAGACCTAGATTTTACGGAGAAAAAAAATATTCTAGAGGCATAATCCAGGAAAAAATATGGGTATACGTTTGGACATGAGTATTTGTATGAAGAATCACAGCCCGTCGTAAATCAACGACGTTTTCTATGCTTCGTAGCGTGAAAAACACAACAAGGTTACCGCTCATAGAAATTATATTATAGAAACTGACGTGAGTAGTATTCATAACTACAACTTGATCATAGAATTTTTCTCCACTAACTAAAAAAAAAATATGCGTGGACATTTAATTTTCACACAGCGCCATCTAGCCCCAAACTAAGCATAGCTTGTACTATGGGGACTAGATAACTGATAGAATACTTAGATACTTTTTTGTTTGTAAATACATAGAATACAATATATCGCCGCACGTATGACTAAAGGTCCTCAAACATCAAAGTTCATCACACAAATGCTTGTCCTGGGTAGGAATCGAACCCACAACCAAAAAAAAAAACACAGCAAAAAGCACAGCTACTACCAACTGAGCTAACAGGCCAGTCATACTAAATACAAGAGTGTCCCAGTTCTCACACGTTAAGGCGTATTCTACAAGGTATTAAGGTGCTACAACATCATCATCCGACCATTAAGGCGGATAGTAGCGATGACAATAAAATTCTATTATTTATTGTTATTAATGATATGTTATTATGCTTAGACTGTGTTGCGTCGCACCTCAGCCGGATATTAATATTACTGTACTCATTCTTTAACAGTAATCGTTATTCTAATACGTTTGTACTTTTGTAAACCTATATTTTATCACAAAGTACTTTGCGTAATAGTACTTACCCACGTACTATTTATACTTATCAAAAATCATTTATTAACATAAATTAATTTACAGTAGTTTAGTGAAATTACTGGGCAAATGAGACTTTACGAACTGATCTCACAGTCTAGAAAACTTTTTTAGACTGTGAGATGTCTCACGATGACGTGCGCAGTGCGCAGTGTCACGCGAAACTTTAATTTTAGAGTTCCGAGTGACACTGCAATCTGTTATGGGCGGCCTATGGGTGTCGCTTAACACCAGGCGAACGACTAGCTCTTCACGTCATTCGATAAAAATATAAAAAAATAAAAAATGTAGTGAATCGATAGACTCCTGAACTAGTATTCACTGTTTCAGGAGTCAGTGGCTTCTCCTAATTAACAGGTAAATTCATATGATTTATGTCAGACCTAAAAAACTTTTTTTTACCAGTTTAGAGTACTTTATGCTCAGCAACGACCAATTTTATAATTAGCCATTAGTTTTTGAGTCCTTAAAAGAATACTTAGTTATGAGGTGTTTTATTAAAAAAAAGAAATGGTGTTTAATGTATGACCCAATAGATGGCGCCAGTTGTGGCTTTTGCTAAAATCTGTCACTGTCACTGTTTCAAGCATAGACCACAGGTTTAAAGGAAATGTGTCACGATACTGACTGACAACTCTAAACTCTTTCGTTTTTTTTTAGTTTCATTGCGGGATTCCATGGCTTTATTTTGGATCATAATATTAACGTTTATCTATCTCACAGATCTACTGTACATCAATTTACTTAATAAGAATGCACCACAGACTACTTAAGAGATACTACAGACCCCTACAGACAATGTACTCGTGGTTCCCTCAACTGAATTTGATATTTCTTTGTAGGTAGTCTAAGCATTTTCTTATGTTTAAACTATGTACTTACAGCGCCATCTAGAAAAGAAGCGGAACTAGTGTTTTTTTAAAAATAAAATGCCTCATTGGGGAAAAAGCAAACTGTGACAGTTTGACTTGTAATATTTGGATCAAAGTATAGCCAAACACAAGAAAAAAAAAACAATCAAATCGTAACAAGACGTCTCGGGTCAAAACTAAGTTGTTTATGTTATTGAATACATTGATGGCAATCATCGCGAGTTAGCATAACAATTGACATAAAACTAACAATGGGTACAATCAAGACTAAATGAATTGCACTATCTTTTTCCGCGGGTTTACTTTTATACAATTATTTTAATGTGTTTTACTATAAATACATCATTTTTTTAAAATATAAATAATTTAGTTGCTTCGTGGTTTCACTCGCTTGTTTTCTCACATAAACTTATTTTTCCAAGATTTACTAAAGCTGCCAAATTGGGTAAGGTATAGTCACTGGCCTGTTAGCTCAGTTCGTAGTAGCTCTGCCTTCTGATATGTTGTGGGTTCGATTCCCGTCCAGGACAAACATTTGTGTGATAAACATAGGTGTGTGTTCCGTGTCTGGGTGTTATATTGTATTCTATGTATGTATATTTTTTTTCTTTATATCGGTTTACGTTTGACTACATCTGACCTGATTTACAAACAAAATACTATCTAAGTAATTCTATCAGTTATCTGGTACCCATAATAGTACAAGCTATGCTTAGTTTGTGGTTTGGGGCTAGATGGCGCTGTGTGAAATATACACACATATTTAAAGAAATCGTCAACATACACTGAATGAAAAATATATGCCCATGAGAAAACTCAACTGTCTGTGGAATCACAATCTACCTATATGAAGAAAATGGTACCATATAAATCTTGGCAAAGGATTACAATAGTCCATAAAAATAAATAGGTACGCTTGCATCCATCGGCTCTCCATGGCTTTCAACAGATCGTCGGTCCACCTAGTGGGGGGCCAGCCTACGTGGCGTATTCCGGTTCATGGTCGCCACTCGAGAAACATTCTTCCCCATCGGTTGTCAATACTACGAGCGATGTGGCCTGCCCATTGCCATTTCAACTTGCTAATTCTGAGAGCTATATCGGTTACATTAGTTCTCCTCGTTCTGGACCTTATCACGCAGGGAAACACCGAGCATAGCTCTCTCCACAATAGAATCTTCAAATTATCCATTTTCTCACAAAAGTCTACAAAATGAATCAAATAGTAGTAACGAAATCTAAATAAAAATAAAATCGAAAGAGGAGAATGAAACCTATGTTCTTCTGAGACGTAAGTACCTACCCAGCCACAGGTTTTAGTACTAGGGGAGGCCTATGTTCAGCAGTGGACGCCTTCAGGCTGTTACATACAGACAGAAACAAACCATTCCCAATATACGGAGCAGCTCAATCAGTTGAGCTCATACTAAGTTTATGGGCTATGAAAAATCGCAAACAACTATACTAAAAACTTAGAAATAAAGCAAACAATAATGGACGGCAATTGCCTCGTGCTTTGAATTGTTTTCCGAAGAGTCAGTCGCTGATTGTTTGTAATTACCTAATGAACTGATGGTAACTGTTACTCTTCGTGAGTTTAACTACCTATCGAAATGGTTTTCATCACCAATACGAGGCAAAAGCTTTAAAATTCTCGTTAGTAGAATGCTTTCTATTTGAAAGGAAAATACCACTCTCATGATATCTCGAAATAATGACTTTAATCCAAAGTCTTACTGCCAAGTACTTTATGACAAGTTTTGGATTAGCGTGACAAGATCGTCACGTTTACGAATGCCATTTTTTGTAAACCGTAGGGGAAAACCTCTTTTCATATGAAAAAGGCGCTGGTAAAGCTGTGGGGTACAATATAACTTATAGATATGTTAATATTATATTACACAAAGACAGTTATGTGAAGCTACTCTATTATTCCCAACTGCTATAACAGATTTCGATCAAAATTTTACCATACTAGTATTTTTATAACAAACAACACGTAGCGTAAGCCAGCCTGGCTCTCATTAGGAGGACCGATGACCAGCTAGGCGATCATGTAACTCGATTGCAAACGATAGAAGCACTTTGTATGGATTTGACAGTTTCAATACGCAGATTATGTGCACAGTTACTGTGGAAAATTTCTAAATAGGAATAAACTTTTGTCTGTTGCATTGCAATCAAAGTTACATGATCACCCCGCTGGTCAAAACTGTGCCATTGGATGTATAGGCAAGTATTAGAAGATCAAAGTGGCGCACTATTTGGAGGCAGTGGACGTGTTTTTTCTGATGAAGATATCAGATAAAAAAGAAGAATCCTTAATACAAGCGTAGTTATCCTAAAATTAAGATTGAAATAAGAAAGAATTACCTACAAAATTATTCGTGCGTATTAGTGCCAATCCACTTTCTCTAAAGATTCTCTACTAGACAAATAAATGGAAACAGTAACAGCCACCTACTGGACTGGCAACTGCGCAAATCCAGCTACATTTTTCATTACACTTTGCAAACCGGTTGCTGTCCATCTACTAGCGTTGTGTAGGACGAGCTTTATCTAGCGGTTACTCTTTAGATACTGTCAGTTTATGTTCGACGTCTCCGGTATAGGTTTTGTACAATATTTATAGCTGCGATTGAAAGCATTCGATTCAACCTGTTGTTTTGTTGCAAACCATTTGTGTTGTTACGATATTATGGGAGGAAGTGTGCCAGGCGCGTTCTTAAAAATTAGCCGACACTTCTCATAGACAATTGCGAGACAGATGACAGTGCAAACATTTGCGTAATTTTGCACTGGACTACCAACGTCATGTGGTGCCTTCGCCGCTCTGGATCGGAGTTTTCTTTTTTGCGTTGTGCTGAATTGTTTGCACTCGTATTGGGAAAGGGAACTTTATAATTCAAATACATTTTGTTATAAACAGCTTGTTTTTTTTTTGCATTAAGCACTTTGTAATTTAATATGCTTAGAGTAATAATGTAACTAAATAATTTTAAATATTCTGAGTTTGAATTTTAAAAGTGCAAAACCCGTCGACGTAAGCACAACTTCATAGCTATTTTTTTTGATGAAACAAGTGCAGGCACTTCAACTTGATCACTTCCTGTCTATGTACTGGACCGTGTAAGACGAGCTTTATCTTAGCCTGTCTCGCTTTACAGATACTGTCGTTTGTGCTCAGCGCAGACGATGGAAATATGTCTTATAACATATTAAAATGCCGAGTTATTTCCACTTCTCCATAGTCTAAGCCTGCAGTGTCCTTACGTTAGGCAAAACTCCCACCCGGTACGTATATATATATATAATATACAGACATTATATCCCTAGACTATAAATTACAGAACAATATTTTTAAATTGTAAATTAATGATGTCATGAGCTGGTCGTTTGCCTGATGTTAAGTGTTATGTTAAACGGTTCTGCTAGGAATACAACCTGCCTATCAACTAATACTTTGTATTTGTAATTCTCTATACTTCATACTACTCTATACTCGCTTTGGAACGCTGTATTGAGTTGCTAACTCTCTTCACATGCTCAACTTAATTTTAAAAAAAAAATTAGAGCTGAAAATTGCCTATATACGCTAACCCTTTAAGAGTTAGAGTATATAGGCAATAAAGGGTTTGCGTATATAGACAATTTTCAGCTTTAATATTTCACAATTTAAAAAGTTTATAAGTACTTCAAAATAAAGCTCGTAAGCTCATAATTGACCGCGAAACAACACTATTTGGCCGCAACGTATCGCAACCGCATCGCAAACGCAACATCCACGCACGTCCACCTCAGTTGTCCGATTCGGATTAGCGAATGAGTTTAGTGGCTATTAGCTTGTAATTTATTATGTGACTCCGCACTGCGATGGACCGCAGCCACGCTGCGTGAGATCTAGGGTTGGGATGGTACAAGTTTTTGTGGTATCGATAGATTTCTAACAAATATTTAAATCTGAGAAAAAAACAATAGTGAATCATCACTTAGAAGAAAAATCAGATTAAGTAATACGTTTATTTCTACATAATAATATGTATTTAAAGCACATCGTCATTGTTATGAATATAACGCCATCATCGAGAAATCAATCAGCAATAATTCGATCATGAACTTTGTAAGGTAGGTTTTCGAATTACATTAATTTTCGAATTTGATGTAAGTAAAAAGAGACGAGTCGAGTGTGTGTGTGTGTGTGATGTGTATTTGATGTGTGTTTGTGTAGTATATATGATGAAAGCTTTCGACCAATTAATTCTATTGTATAAAAATGTAACGCTATATTTTTTCTAGAAAACTTAAATGTTAATTATGTGTCATCATCATCATCATTAACAGCCTGAAGACGTACACTGCTGAACATAGGCCTCCCCCAGAGCACGCCACCTTGAGCGGCTGCTCGCCTCCTGCATCTATCGGCTCCCCGCGGCTTTCACCAGGTCGTCGGTCCACCGAGTGGGGGGCCGGCCTACGCTGCGTCTTCCGGTTCGTGGTCGCCACTCGAGAACCTTTCTTCCCCATCGGTTGTCAGTTCTACGAGCGATGTGGCCTGCCCATTGCCACTTCAACTTACTAACTCTAAGAGCTATATCGGTCACTTTAGTTCTCCTGCGGATCTCCTCGTTCCGGAGCTTATCTCGCAGGGAAACACCGAGCATAGCTCGCTCCATAGCTCGCTGCGCGACTTTTAATTTTACTTATGACTTTTTAATTATGTGTACCATTACTGATTACATAGTATTTATTAAATTTTTTACCAACCAACCAACTAATCAACCCACCAACTCAACTTCTTTATGCAAAAACAAAATATGAGCCACAAAATGGTAATAATTATGTCGATAAATCAATAAAAAATCCTATGCAATGGATTCACATACACACACACACACACATACAAACTTCAACAACCTAAAGACATCATCTACTGCTGAACATATTACATAGGCCTCCCCATAAAACACCACTATGGACGCTTATCATAGGGGGGTTTACTATAATTACCACGCTTGGCAGGTGGCTTGGTGATTGCGCAAGATTTTAATGTACCTAGGAGAATGCTGCTACTATTCTCTGAATATTCCCTTAGCCAGTTCTTATGGCACCCACGGGAAGAATGAGGGTCTTATTCTCATACCACGCCCGGGACGACACGACCTGGCGGTGGCGATGGATTGCACAACCTCATTCCCCCACCTCCTTTTTACCACCGTACAATCAGACGCGGCATCCGTATTCCATATAATTTCTTTGAATCCGCACAAAATGTTTAAATTCCACAATTATTTGGGTAGAAAAGGAATGGAACACCAGCGTCGTTGTTTCCTGACGGCATAATATTATCTGGGAGTGTTTAATTTAGAGTGAACTAGTATTTTCTGTGCAAACATACTCCATCGTTTACTGCATCGTCACTTACCATCTGGTGAGACAGAGGTCATGTAAGCCTATGGTAAAAACAATATTATAAATTATCGATATTCGTGTAGGTAGGTACTTACCCCATTTCTAAAACCGGCATTCAACCGGTAGACACGGTACAGGTGCGTTGGGTTCTCACCGCGCGCTGTGCTTGTGTTAGTGACCGACACACACACACACATACGTCGATTTGTCCAAAGATAGCCATCAGATCGCCACTCTTGTCGTTTGGCGGATCGGATGTTACAAAAGATAATATTGAAATGAGGTCGTAGACTTGAGTTTGATTGTTGTGCAAAAGCAGGTAAATTTTACTAAAGGAAAAGTTTTGTAGGTTATAAACAATTTTTTTGCAAAGTTTTTACAAGGTTGGTACACATCCACATTGGTTGGTCTTACATCTTATGGTTCAAGTGCATTTATTGCGAAAATGATTAGATGTACGTTACCTACCTTTGACATTTCTTTTTAATTTTATCATAGTAATTTGACATAGCTATATATATATATATTATTTGTATTTATGTTATTTCCGTTCTAATTCTTGACATTGTTTTAATTCTTATAATTAATTGTCATAATTGTATGTTGATCTATTATTGTGTAATATGTATAATTGGTAGGTATGCCCTTCATGTTACAATAAACATAATTTGAATTTAATTTGCCATCGATTCGGAACGTAACAATGGTATTTTTTGAAATTCTGTTAGCTATGTGTTTTTAATATTTCTGTGTATAATCCAGTCGGTGGTGAAAATTAATAAAAATATTTAATACGTACAAAAAACACATATTAAAATAACACATTTCAATACAATTTGTACAATAAACACTCTAATGCTATTTTATTAAAGTAAATCTTACTTAATAAGTAGGTACTACTTATGTTGTTAAAGAGTAAATAAAAATACCAAGTGCTATGTTGTAAAAAACTTAGATAATTGGGTATGTATGTTGTATTTCTTTAAATAAACGTTTTGATAACATTTATTGAAGAAAATTCAGATTTCACTTTACATTTAGGGACACTACATTATTAAAAAATAACTATTTAATATTACGTAACTATCTCCGCAGACTATTGAAATACCTTTCAAAATGTCCATCAAGAGACATAGTATAGGTACCTCAATTTAAGTTAAGTGGCGGCTTAAATTAGTAGCTCTATCTATCCAATTTTACAGATAAATGGAGTAGCTGCAGCCTGTTTCATCTTATAATCGACATTTTTCAATCGTGTATCTCTATCAGTTCTAATGACCGAGCTGTCAAACGTATAGAAAGCACTATTAGTTGGAATTATTCAATTAAAATGAATTATTGAAACATCTTTTATAGCCCAAGTTACTGTAGACGCCTTATTTAAAAAATGAATGATACAATGGCTAGCGTGTTATTTTTTTTATTTGTAAAGTTATTAAAAAAAATCAGTGTATATACGTAACACCCATGCACCCAGATCGCTGGGCAAGGATCATCACGCAGTGGGTACCTGAAAACGGCCGTCGCCGCCGAGGCAGGCCCCGTAAGAGATGGCGTGATGACCTCGACGCCTTTCAAGAGCAGTGGTCTGAAGTTGCGAGGGACCGGGATATCTGGAAGGATATGGGGGAGACCTTTGCCCAGCAGTGGGACAGTATAGGTTAACAAAAAAATAAAAAAAATATACGTAAACAATTAATTTCTATTCAAATTGGTGTTAAGACCCTGGGTCCGTTAGGACCGGGAGCTCATCGCATTTTCCAAAGTTTATCACAGCGTCTGGATGGTGCGACGCGTGACCAAAATGCTGGCACTTATTTGGCTCAACGAATCAGCATTGCAATTCAACGAGGCAATGCTGCCAGCATGTTGGGTACACTACCTACCGGTAGTGGGCTGGAGCATTTACAATGTCTATAGGCCATCGCGACTAGTGTACAGTCTAAATGTTCTTCGTAGTAGATAGTTTACTAGTTTTAGTAGTGTAGCAGTTAGTTTAATGAAAAAGGCACATAGCCAGTTTAAAAAAAAAGTTGTATTAAAATAATTTATTGGAAGTAGGCAATTTTAGGCACTAATTACAATTAGTGAACAGCTAGCATTCACGAAAATTTACTAGAATAACTCGACTGGTGATCGGGCAATATAGATAGCCATCTTCATGGAATAATTAAATTTACTGTTCCATGCATAATAAAATAATAAAGTGCAACGTAAAAATTTCCAACCTTATGATCCTGAAAAAAATACATTTTCCTACTACTAGTTCAAGCAATCCGGCAAAAGACTGAAAAGAAAAGTCCAGTAATTAATATAATGAAGTTTTAAATAAATTTATCTTGACATCTGTAATTTTATTATGTCTCAGGTGAAATCAGAAGTTTGACATCATTTTTTGTATCCATATTACGGTAATTAGCAACATTTTAATAAATTCAATGGCGTATTTATTATTAAGTTTCAAGAAGACATATTAAATTCAAATCAGCGAATTATAATACGTTATCTTCGGGCATATCTTCACATTTAATCGTGACGTCGATCTAAGTAATAAAGAAAACAAACGATAAGTCACAGATTAGAATGAAGGTTTACGATCAGGTGTGTCACAGATAAAATCAGTTTTAATATGATAAATGTTAAATAAGCAAAAATGTTTACATTGTAAAATGATTAAGATAAATAAAACCATTTAAATCATCAGTTTTATTAGGTCCCATCAAAAAGTTTTCATCGGAAATTCCTGAGTGAGAGAGGATTTTCTCCGATCTCATCATCATCATCATCATTATCAATAGCCTGAAGACGTTCACCGCAGAACATTGACCTCCCCCACAGAGCGTGACTTTGAGCGGCTGCTCGCCTCCTGCATCCATTTCTCCTATCGGTCTTATACAGATCGTCGGTCAAGGCCAGCGTACCTACACTGCAATTCCGATCTGATAACACATAAAAGAGGCTTACACAAAAAATTTAAATATTTCTCGATATGGTAGGTTATACAATTAACACATGCAAACACATTTTTAAACTGATATAAATCAGTTAAATATTATTTTATCAGTTTAACTATTTTTACTTGAAAAAGTGGCAACATTCGTAATTTCATTTAATTCCGGCTAATTAGCAAATGTAACCTTTCTTCCCCATCGGTTGTCAGTTCTACGAGCGATGTGTGTGAGGTTCTCGAGTGGCGACCACGAACCGGAAGTCGCAGCGTAGGCCGGTCCCCCACTAGGTGGACCGACGACCTGGTCAGAACCGCGGGGAGCCGATGGATGCAGGAGGCAAGCGGCCGCTCAAGGTGGCGCTCTTTGGGGGAAGTCTATGTTCAGCAGTGGACGTCTTCAGGCTGATGATGATGATGAGCAAATATAATTGGGATAGTTATAAATGTATTTTATATAATGTACCTAATATCAGTTACTCCTTATAAGAAAAACAGTCAACAGTCTCAGTTGGGTGGTAGTTTTGAGTTCTATTTGACATCTGTGCTAAACACAATTTAAAAAAAACTCAAATCATTAGTTTCTCTTCTTACAATACAAAAATTCTTTATTGTATACCACAAAGTACTTAATTAATGTTACATAATATCTGTAGTAGGTATTACAATGGGCGGCCTTATCACTAAAAGCGATCTCTTCCAGGCAACCTTTGGATGGACAGTATTAGTTGAACTAGGAGTAGACGGTGGTGTACAATACGTAATCAGTTATCAAAAATACATTGAAAATTAATCCAAAAACGCCTAGTTGAAGCTAAATATTTAATGAGAATAATATTAAAATAGAAAATAAAAAAGTATCAAAATATTCACACTCTAGATATACCTATACCTAATAAATAAACTAATACATAAGATATATACATATATGTATTAATAAATATTAAATATTATACATATTATATAATATATAATATACACATACTTATAATATTTAACATACATACTTATATCCATAATAAATACCTAAAAAAACATACCATAACCCTAACATAGCAGCTTCTTAATTATAAACAAGTGAAAACAAATCTATCATCCGCAACATAAATAAATAAAACATTATGCCATAATAAATGCGTCACTCACAGTATCGTTGTAGCTCAACAGTGAAAATGTAGTTGTAAATTAAAAGAGAAGAGGTACCCCGACCAGATCGTGTAAAAAATGTGTAGAAAGTAGTATGACTAGATGGCCGGAGCATGATTAGACATGTGAACCGAGTGCGAACTATGAAGATGTATAATATCTAGATATGGTACACGTTACTCTTAAGGTGCTGAATGCTCCCAAATCGACTAACTTGAACGTAATTGCCTCAAAATGTATATAATTTACAGAATTGAATAAAATGCATGTTAATAATGGTCATATCTTCTTTCCATCGGCAGAAATCAAAACACGTTTACGAAAGGTTTTATCGATAGAAAAAAATCATGATGTGACCTCTAAAAAAAAAGATATTATTGTCCTTAAAATTTTAGCGACCAGCGGGATTCGAACCCGCGCCTTCCAACTCACCGGATTAGACGCCCCACCAATGTGGTTTACACTTAAAAATCAATCCATGCTCCAAAAAATAATTTAAACGCCCTAAAATGTGACATTATAATATGACACCCTATTGAAATAAATAATAGTGATAAGTTGTTTCAATGAATCCATCTACAAGCTTATTTTTTTATAACAATAAGCATTTATTTTATAACTAATTATTAGTACCACAAAATGGAAAAGTCACGCAACGAGCTATGGACAGAGCTATGCTTGCTGGTGTTTCCCTGCGAGATAAGCTCCGGAATGAAGAGATCCGCAGGAGAACTAAAGTGACCGATATAGCTCTTAGAATTAGCAAGTTGAAATGGCAACGGGTAGGCCACATCGCCCGTAGACTAACTAGGTGGACCGACGATCTGTTTAAAACCGCGGAGAGCCGATGGATGCAGGAGGCAAGCAGCTGCTCAAGGTAGCATTCTATGGTGGATGGAGGCATATGTTCAGCAGTGGACGTCTTCAGGTTGTTGATGATGACTTTTTTGTTATGGATCGACTGATGATATATATATGTATATAGGGACGACGCGGTTGACTTCGATGAAACAAGCATACCTACTTGCCTAGAAGCCAGTTTAATCTAAACAAACTGTTCTACTAAATTGGTGTATTTTTGTACACAAGAACAGTAACTATCATCATCCTCTTTGCCTTTTCCCAGTTATTGGGGTCGGCTCCCAATCAAACCTGAAGCGGCGAGCTACCAGAATTACACGAGCGACTGCCGTCTGACATCGCAACCCATAAGGGACCAGTAACAAGGATGGTTAGACCAGGTGTCAGACTCCATCAGGCGTTTGACTACCCCACAGATAACCCCCAACCCGTAACGATTGCCATAGATGTTCTTATGACAACCGGGACCGACGGCTTAACGTGCTCTCCGAGGCACGGTCACGGCAAGAACAGTACCTATATAGAAAAAAAATGTAGGACTTTAATTATTATCACGGCACGTAGAAGTAGTCGTCTTATAATATTTTATTTCTATTTTTGTTAATCTATTAGTACGAAAACTCGGTGTACGGTAATCTATACCTAGATATAATAAAACTGTAACTGAGCTAAATCTGTACCTTGAATATTTTTTGATAATTTTGATTGCATTACACTTCTCAATCAATATAGAAATAGAAACTATTCTTTTTATTTTTTGTCCAACTGTTAAAATTAAATTGGTACCAATTGCCTGAACACCTATTATTAACGGCTTGTGCAAGGCCAGCGCGAATTTAAGTCAAAGCCACAGAATAGATGTATAGTACTGGGCCAAAGCGGAGATGAGCCAGAGGCCGAGCGGCAGGGGCGGTCTAAGTTAAACTGGTTCCAACGCGCAATAGTTTAAGTAATTTATTATTACACTGAATATAAAGGGTATTTTAAAAATCCACTATACCTAAGCCCTCCATTGTATTTAGTTCAACTACTACACAAAGTTTCATGATCTTATATAAAGTATTCATTGAATAATCGCTGTTTATTTGTACGGTTTGGAGGTAACTTTGTAATTTTTTTCTATCGAGAAAATTTTATTAATTCGTGTTTTCACTATTTTGCAGTAGCATTAGTCCTGAACTTTGTTATATATTAATTTCAAAGTCATTGTTGCAATATTGTTGACAGGACACTGCCTCAAGCTAAGCCGTTTTAAGCAATTTGGCGTTGTATTGGCTCTTAATAGTGGGAAACTTAAGCTCGCTCTAATCGGTCACTACGGGGACATTAAATTAAGTCAGATTTCTCCCGTTTTTTTCAAAAATTACCCGTAAAACTTCCTTATTAATTTTATACCTATAATTAAGTAGAATGCTAATTCCACTAGGTATTAATTAACGGATTTATTTATTTGCATTTATCTTAATTATTGATTTTTATGTCTAACTTAGACATAAAAATCAATAATTATGTAAAACTTTGGGATTATATTACAAAACCTACAAAAATTTCTTTAAATCTCAATAATTTATATATCAGTAATGACAATCAAAACTAATATTATAGGATATTGCATTAAGAATAACATTCGGTATCCTTTATTTTAAAGTTTGACATTTATTCATCGATTGGCATGATATTTATTGATTTTATAATTCATTATTATGTTTACAGCGAGCATAGTTTTTTTACAATCGTTTTTGAAAAGTATGTTTTTCCACGGCTTTTCGTTGTATTTGAATACCTATAATGAGTTAAGTTTATTAATTTAGGCATAAATTTAAATTTAAAACATTTCACCTGGCCTTGACCTCAACTTTAGAATAAAAGGTCAGCGGTTCTAATAATTTGGAAGTCATTTAAAGCTTTTACAGCTCAAATATGACGACCCATTTGTGACAATTTTAGTGGAGTTAATTTATTTAGAGTATTATTAAAATGTTATTAATGGTGTATTTTACATTTTTGTGTAATTTGAGCACAGATAAAATTTATATTAATGTGTTATATATTGATTTTATACATTAACTTTTTATCCAGTGTTTGTTTACAACAGAGGAGCATAGAGCTAAGTAATATAATCAGAACCTCTCTGACGTTATATATTTTTTTTCGTTTTTGGGTCTTTTTACTTAAGGTGGAACGTTACACTAGCGCGGGAATTTCAAATTTTCTTGCGGTCTTGAGTGCGTTGAGTAATTAAGCTATTATTGGCAAAAGAACGCAAGAAAATTTGAATTTGCCGTGCTAGTGAAACGCTTGCTTTGTAAAAGCTCATTGCACTAAAAATGATTGTCAGAAGAAGAGTGTCAAGGAAACTGCGTTTATATACCGGAGTATAATACAGTCCATACCACAAAAAAAAACTTTAATCTGCCTCCTGCTGAAGTACAAACTTTGCTCAAGCAACATATTTAGCAGACAAATATCTTAATAAAATATGCACCGTAATGTTTCATCTAGCTTTTTTATTTTTTTTACAACTAAATAGGTCCCGGCCCGCATTTGACCGCAATCTCACCTGATGGGAAGTGACGATGCGATCTACGATGGTACATGCTTGCCTAGAAGATATCTATTCACTCGCGACTTGAAGAACTCCAGATTGTACTTATCGGGAAACAAGGACGCTAATAAAGTATTCCATTCCTCTGCTCGGATTATAAATGTCGAGTCAAACCGCTTTGTGCGAATTGAAGGAATATCAACCATAAATGGATGGCGTGTAAGCCGTACGTCTTGTCGTCCGATGGTAAAACGGAGATGGTGAAACTTGAAAAAAAAATTTGATTGTGTAGCTCCGCAGCACACTCACCGAAATGTATCTTGTAGAACACTGATAGGCATGGCAGTTGTCGTAAAGTTTGACGACGGTGCTCTAAGCTCTGGAGCCTAGCCCTTACCATTGTATCATCACCTATGAGCTTTTTTGCTCACCTTTCAATTGAGTCTAAGACCTGAAGCTGGTATTTAGCAAAACCGTCCCAGAGATGGCTGCAGTATTCCATACAAGATCGGACTTGTAAACCTTACTTTTTTGCTTCTTCTTTACAGGTGATAACCGAATTTCTGGATCGGGAGTTTTTTTTTCCGCGTTGTGCCCTTAGAGTATAGACTAAAAGCATAGAGAGATCATCAAAACGATATTATATTTATACTGCTCACACGTAGGTATCGTAGGCCTATCGCTACGTCAGTGGTGAAGGAAAGAAACAAACTTAAAGTAATTAGCTACGCTTGCGATAATCCCCGTACCATTTTTTTCGACTCGAGTCAGCTGTTTTTTCTATACAAATCTGTCAGACTCATTCACATCAAAGTGTCCACTTTATATAAAAAGTGTCCAAAAAGTGGTACGTTTGACACATAATGAAGTTCACTCTATGCTATATCTGTCTATACTCTAAAGTTGTGCTGGACGGCTTACACCAGTAGTGGGAAAGGGACATTCTTTTTTCACACTCATCTATGGTAATGGGCTTGCTATATTTTACATTAAGCACTTTGTAATTTTATATGCTTAGAACAAAAACTTAACATAAGCATTTCAAGTATTTTGATTTTAACTTTTCTGGTGAAAGCAGCGGGGAGCCGATGGATGCAGGAGGCGAGCAGCCGCTCAATGTGGCGTGCTCTGAGGGAGGCCTATGTTCAGCAGTGGACGTCTTCAGGCTGTTAATGATGATGATGATTTTAACTTGTTTAAGTACTAAAATTAACATTTGCAATTCAATTATTTGACTTCTATTTTGATTTTATGCGCATCTCAAAGGTTAAAACAAAGTGTATGCGTACTAATCTCACCCCAAAACACCGTAACATTACATCCAATAACTCATAGATCACTGACAATCTGTCATCGATATAAAACGGCTGACCTCGACCGAAACGATTGTTTCACTTGATGATTGATGCGCGGAACCACTGGCCACCTGTCAAGTAGGGGACGGATTAAGTTATAGGATGGTAGCGAGAACTTTTTTGAATAAGTGAGTAGGTAGGTTCCATCACAGACCTAAAACATTTTCTTTATGGGTTAGATAATATCTTGATCATCTTAGATGGAAAATTCTTTCGGCTTTGAGCTCATTGTATTTTTATATCACGTGTAGACTTATGTGTTCCTACATTTTGCCTGAAGTGTTTTTGTTAAGTGATAATATGGTCGACTATGTAGCACTTTAAAACAAGAGTATAATTTGTGCTAAAAAAATTACAGCGCTAGCACTTAGTAGCTTTTTACCTGTGTTTCATGTCAAAATCCGCCTTCTATTTCCATTTTCACGGGTGAAACTTTTAGTGACAACTAATTGGATCTTGTCTGTAAGTTAAGCAAAAGCACAGCACAAATAGAGCAAAAGTTGAACAGAATGTACTGGCAAGAATGGCAGGAGCAAAAGTAAAATAACCATAAACGTACACTGAATGAAGATATAGAGTACAAGTAAAACAGAATTATGACAATTGTTGCCATATCTACACACACGGTCTACGCACAAACACACAGAAATTCCCCTTTGTGTTTTGTGGTTTGATGGTAGATATTTATAAAACTAGAAGTGCCGTACTTAGTTATAACACGCACTAATTATACTAATAATACTAGTAGAGTGTGATTCAAACTTAATGACTTCAGGATGTGCCCGGGTAGAAGAGGTAAGTGGTGTGTGTTCAGCGTGCGGGGCTTGCAGCGCACTTCACAACTGCCATTAAGTTTGAATCATACTCTACTGGTGTGAACAGTCGACGCAATCGACCGTAAAATAAATCAAAAATCAAAATTCTTTATTATTGGACAATTAGGTAAATCTATTAGTTAGTATAGGCTTACTCCTAATGTTAGTCATCTAATTAAAATGATTCGCTTTTGAATTGAACCACACCGATAAACACCGTGGCGAGAGTGTGAAATCAAACATGGCTATGCCAACAAGTTGAGTATCGTAGCGGACGTACATTACACCACAGATACTCTAGCCGAAGAGGATCTTAAACACTATTTGTGATTGTGAAAAATAATACAACGTGTTAAAAGTGTGTTTATTCACTACAGAGACTTGATTTAAGCAGATGCTATTAAAGTTTAATGACAAAACGGTTGGTTAAAAACAACAGCCAGTTTTAATTAAGACTTTTAATGGAAGAAACAGAAATTAATAAAAAAAAATTACGTGAAAAAAAACACGTAAGTGGTGCAGATAATTAGCTTCCTTTCCTTTTCTTACCTTTTCATGTATACGCAAAATTTTAGTATTACAATTCTCATGAGTGTGATTCATTTAAATAAATATCTCTATTAATAAATATCTCTATTAATAAATATATCTATCAATAAATATCTCTATTAATAAATATATCTATCAATAAATATATCTATCAATAAATATCTCTATCAATAAATATCTCTATTATTAAATAAGTCTATTAATGAATATCACTATTACTCACGAATAGTATGTCGATTTCTCGACCAGGTTTAGAGCATATCGGATGCTCTTCCTCAGGAGGTGAGTTCACGCAGCGAGATCGCGGTTCGTGAGTAACAGTCGGATACATATTTATTTATACGCAAAACGGTCAGCCTGTGTAAGAATTTTTAAGCCACCCAAAGTGGTAGTGTGTTAATTTTTTGGGTTAGTTTAGGTAAAGGTAGTTTAGGTAAAGTATTCGTAATTATAGCTATTAAAAATATTCAAAGGTAAATAAATATTCATGAAAAAATATATTAGTAGGGGTGATGTCACCATTTTAACGGGTTGGGCAGCACAAGGCTGATATCGGTCATTCATCATCATCATCAACAGCCTGAAGACGTCGACTGCTGAACATAGGCCTCCCCCAGAGCGCACCACCTTTAGCACTGCTCGCCCGCTGCATTCATCGGCTCCCGCGGCTTTCACCAGGTCGTCGGTCCACCGAGTGGGGGGCCGGCCTACGCTGCGTCTTCCGGTTCGTGGTCACCACTCGAGAACCTTTATTCCCCATCGGTTGTCAGTTCTACGAGCGATGTGGCCTGCCCATTGCCACTTCAACTTACTAACTCTAAGAGCTATATCGGTCACTTTAGTTCTCCTGCGGATCTCCTCGTTCCGGAGCTTATCCCGCAGGGAAACACCGAGCATAGCTCGCTCCATAGCTCGCTGCGCGACTTTGAGCTTACTAATGAGGCCAACAGTAAGAGACCATGTCTCAGTACTATAAGTCATCACTGGCAACACACACTGATTGAAAACCTTCGTTTTCAGGTATATCGGTCATTAACATAATTTAATTCTTGAAAATGTACAGAATTCCAAGAACCAACCACACACTGAGCTTTACTAAATAATCACCTTGTCTTAGTGCATCAATGATCGCACCGTAATTTAGGTTATTCATCAAAATACAATATGACATCCGATCGACGACCTCGTACAAATATTAAAAACACATTAACGACTAAAATAAAATAACCCCATTATAGCACAACAAAGGGATTAGAGGTAAAACATTAAAAGAAACATAACCCTTTAAACTTTTATATTTTGAACCCTAAAAAATAATATTTTAAAAAGTTATTTGCCTTTAAAACGAGCTGTAGTATGCTTCCAGTAAGAATAATTATATTGGCCCTTTTTACACTCACATTTTATTGATTTTACTTTGAAATATTCTAAAAACTTTACTAAAAAGTATTTGGAGTAATAGTGAAATCACTTTATTGTAATTTTTTGCTGTGGATATACTTTTGCCGTGTGGTCCCGGTTTGCGAATAGGACCACCCTATCTCTTCCCGAAGGAGCCGTAAGAGCCGGCTTAGGGAATATCCATCAGGGAATGACAGCATTCTCCTCGGTACATTGAAATCTGCTCACCAAGCCGCTACCAGGCGTGGTGACTATAGCAAATTCCCCCCTATGATAAGCGTCCAAAGTGGCGCCTATTTACAGGTATGGACGTCTTTCAGCTGATAATGTATTTGTATACTTTTTATCTTATTGTGCGATGATTTATTAAACTAAATACCGTTTGTCAATTATGCTGAGCGTCAACGAAAATTACTTGCACCCCCTTAATCAAATCTTATTAACATTATAATTATCAGATCCTGTAGGTGGATTTCACTAGGTGGTAGGACTTACCTGCAAAGTTCGGCTAGGTAAGTACCACCGCTTTGCGAATTATTCTGCCGCAAACCAGTTGCGTGCAAGCACTACTGTGTTCCGGTTTGAAGGGCATTGTAGCTAGTGAAATCACTGGGCAAATGAGACTTTATGAACTGATCACTTAGTCTAGTAATATTTATTACTAGACTGTGTGAACTGTGAAGTCTCAGGATGACGTGCGCAGTGCAGTGCCACGCAAAACTATGTTACTTTAGAGTTCCGAGTGATACTGCAATCTGTTATGGGCAGCCGTGACGCTTAACATCAGGCGAACGTTTAGCTCGTCACGTCATTCTTCAACATTATAAAAATGAACTTTGCTTTAATCACCTTTCTACTTTCAATTCCTATACCTATGCTTTTGTTTTTCACTCGCCCAATTTAAAAATAAGTATACACTACAAAATCGATTGGTCAAGCTCAAAATAAATGCTTTTAATTTCATCTACCTACATAATAATACAGTAATAACCGTTCGCCAACACCAAATTACTAGACCTGTGTTATTATCTCGCATTATTGACACCTACAGATGTGAAATTAGTCATTATCTTTTGTTATTAAAGGAATTGTTTATAAAAAAATATCTTGTGTGAAATCTATGCACTAGAGTCTAGTGCATAGATTTCACACAAGATATTTTTTGAGATGAACCGAGATGACCTTGATTTTGGCCCTAGGGGCTTTGTAGACTATATCAGTTTGGCTCAAAGGGTAGGGCAAACAAGGTGTTTTTTGGCATGTTTCCTGGCGTAGTTAGAGCATGTGGAGCTTTAAATTTAATATAATCATGTAATTTATTGCATTAAGTTATTTTTAATGTCCGCAAATACAAGATTAATAAAAGTTCTATAAAAAAAAAATCGCAAACCTCCCTTAAAAAATTTAAATGTCCCAATTTTACTGAGTTTCTATCAAAACATTCAGATATTACGATGACTAAATAATTTTGAAAAATACTAACAACAATATAAACATCGATATTAATTAAAAACCGTCAAAATCAGTCATTTCGTGAGCGTGTCTTTGTCGTAAGCTCACGCTGAAGTTCAGACTGAATTGATATTTAAGACTACGACGTTAAGGTCGATGTTTCTTTGAACGGATTTTGACTCTCTTATCTGGGTCTACCCGCAAGTTTGGAGTCCCCTGCCCTTTAGGTTTTGTTCTAGTCTGCTCTTTATCTACGTCTCTAGACATTTCTGGATAGCTATAATCTGGCAAGAAGAGAGTGAACAGTTCTTATAGGCGAGCGTCCTACGTCGTCAACCATTGCACATTGTCATTTAACATGTGGTCAAACGCAAGTTTATCGACTATTAAAAAAAAGACATAATACTCTTTGCTACATTGATGAAGCACGATTATAGAAAGCTACGTGCTGTGCACTCTGACTTACTATATTAGTTATCTCGAGGTCTTTCCTCACATGCAGTATAGAGACGGTCATTCGTATAAGAGTATTATCGCAAGGTTTCCATTCTGAAAGTTAACCTTAATCACCAATCTACTTTACGGTAACCCTTTGTTAGCCTTTTGTCGATGGTCACCGGTCTGATCATACCTTTATAATACCTAATGCACGCTGATCAAAAACTAATTATGTAGACCATGAAATACTTAACTAATTGAAAAAAAAAATTGCGGTAATAAAAATTTGTAATTGCAGTACCCATATTATTCTAAATTGATTGTTTCGTAACAATTAATTTACCGTAGTAATAATTCGTATTAAATTTTAGAATTATTATTTCATTGTTTTGTTTTGAACTGTTTTGGAAACAGTAGATCTTCTTTTATTTTTTTAAACAGGTTAGCGCGGCAACACCGACAGACCGACACAGAACACAATCTGACAATCAGATTATCATAGAAAACTGGCAACTCATCATGATTTCATTGTGCTGGCGAGTGATAGAAAAAACTTTTGTGAACCAGTAGCTTTACTTTGTTAGTCACGGTAGAAAAGCGAAAGTCATTGTGATAAAGGTGTTTATTTTAAAGTGATTATTAATTATTTTGACTGTAAAATTTAAAGCACTTTTAATGCCAGCTACGTCTTAGGAATAAAATGATAATAGGGTAGAAAATCATTTTTTATCCTGAGTTGAAGCTGGTTCATTTCCGGATTCTTATCCAGACGACGCGTGGCTTCCGAAATACACTTGTTTCGTCAGTTGACCTAAATACAGTCACCAGGTCACTTACCATTTCAACTTCCTAATTCCAAGAGACCTTAATTCTCCTGCGGATCTCCTCATTACGGATCTTATCTTGCAGGGAAACACCGAGCATAGCTCTCTCCATAGTTCGCCGGGCGTCTTTGAGCTTACTAATGAGAACTATGATAAACTGTACTATTAACCTTTACTGTGATATACTATTTAAAATCCATTCTATGAAAGTAAATGGTTATTATTTTTTTAAGGAGTTTATGTAGACTATCTGAATTTGAATCGGTATATTATCCCGAAAAGGGGTAAATCTACTCCCGAAGGTAGACAATGTTTCTTCTACGACTTTTCTAAATGCATAGTTTTTCATTGAAGAAGTGCCATGTAAAGTTTACGTTCGAAAATAGCCCTAGCGCAGCGAACTTTGTCCTTGACCGAATGCACTTAAATGAATTTGATGACCTGTGTTTAGAAATGAATTTGTTTGTTTATTTTAGTATCTTATTAACTCTCGTAGCGATCGCACGTGCAATTTTGTGGGTGGATTTATTTTTAGTATGGAAGTTTGGAAACACGCGGTTCCAAGTAAGGCTCTCACAACTTGTGGGCTATCATGGTCTCAGTTCCCCCTTTTCGGGATAATATACCAATTCATACTCACTTGTATGTAATTATAAAATAGGTAGACCAGGTACGTACTTAAATGTAATTACTTCGTGTTATACCCATACAACTACAAACGCAATAAGCTAAACAGACTATCTTAAATTATCTTGTAAATCCATCTGATTTATGACCTTTCTACCTTCTATATAATTAGACAGAGAAGTATTCTCTAGTCTGAAAGTTTTGACAGGCCTCACCTATGAAGACCAACCTGTTAGATCAAGATAACAGAGATAATTTGCAAAACTACTGATGTATGTTCTAATGTGCGATGATAAATGGTACAAGGGAATATTTATAAGTGACACTTGTCACAAAAATTCAACACAAATCTTGAATACACAATTATGGAGTGTGAATATAAATCTCAAAAAAACCTTATCAATAGGATTTCAACTCATTCATTCTAAAATATAAGTGACTCAACTACTATGTGGCTGACACGGAGAGACAGAAGGACGAAGAGTGTGATTCAAACTTAATGGCGGCTGTGAAGTGCGCTGCAAGCCCCGCGCACGCTGCGCTCATTGTTTTCTCTCGCAGTTTCTGACATCAAATTTTCGCTACTGGGTAGTTTCACGCCGACTTCACATCCGCCATTTAGTTTGAATCACACTCTACAGACACCGGGCGATAGATTCATGTGGTAAATAAATTATATTGAGCTCAAGAAGGAGATAATCAAGTTTATAGTGTCGGCTTGGTAAAGCGCCGTTTCTATCACTGTCTCTGTCACTATTTGTCATCATATTGTGATTTTTTGACGCTCTAGTGCTCTGTGTGACAAAGACAACGCTCTACGATGCTAAAACTAGCTGATTACCAAGGGTCAGGGTCAGTTCATTAATTCCTTTTAAAGTCTCCAACCGATCTTGACAAACTATAAAAACAGTAACCTAAATTGATCATTCACAAAACACAAAACACCTTACAATGATTGTGGATCTAAAAAAACAACGATGAGATCAGCTGTTGGTAACACTAAACTCAACTACTTACGGTTCAAAAATAAACAAGAGAGTCAACAGGCACTCAACATCAATTCCGAATGCAGAGGTCAGGAACCATTGTCTGACCGCTTGTTGGTAAAAAATGTTGATGACCGCATGACCAGTACAAGTAGACCCCGCAACGTTACATGCAGTAAGGTCAATTATCTAACTTATTCATGCGTATAAGCAGCAACCGGTGAGTGTAGTATTTGAAGTAAAATTGACAAGGAAGATTTTATCCATTTTGAATAATATCTTCACAATAATATTTAATAATAATCGTATTGTTAAAAACTATAACATTCGTAGTAAACATGACAATGAAAAATAGTAGGACCGTATAGTGGGATTCAAACATAATGGCGGCTGTGAAGCTGGCGCGAAATGCTGCGCAGTAGTAAAACTAAAATGTGCGCGGACCACAGAAAACACTGAGCGTAGCGTGCGGGGGGCATGCGGCGCACTTCACAGCCGCCATTAGGTTTGAATCCTATGGTCCCATCAGCCCCAGCGCCTCTGTCCCGGGACCGGGTTGAAGAGGAATAAGTGTAATCGGCTCCGGTAGCCTCAAAAACGGTGCTCACTGACCTCTAATTTTTACTACAAGATAAAACGCAGCAATGTAGTTGCGTGTGTAATGCCCATACTGGATAAATTGTATGTACAGGTACATTTATCTTTTATTATATGAGACACTTGTTGTAAATGTTATTATATCCATACTGTAATTTGATTTATTGTTTGAGAATGTGGAAACAAATACATAGAGTGTCTACTTATAAAAATGTCACCAATTGAGGAACTACCCAGCTATCACCATATAGTTATTGGGTGACAAGTTAGTTAGTTAGTTAACTTTGTTTTACAGTAAATTAGTACTTATCCCTTTATCAAGATAGTACATTGAAGGCAGGGGAAGCAGCTAGTTTATTCAAAAAATAATTAAGAATTTATTTATGCTTGCTGCTAAGTCTGTTATCTGATGGCTCGCATATTGTACAAGCTTCCTTGCGGATTTCGCCTATACCAGAGCTATATTCAACATGCAATATTTATTAACATTGCACTGAAAGTTGAATCAGCTGATTTTTAGGGTTGTCGCCACATGATTTAACTACTTGAGTTTAGAAATCTCAATAAGTGATCAAAGCCGCGGGGAGCCGATGGATGCAGAAGGCGAGCAGCCGCTCAAGGTGGCGCGCTCTGGGGGAGGCCTATGTTCAGCAGTGGACGTCTTCAGGCTGTTGATGATGAACGACTGGCTCGTTACGTCATTCCCTAACATAGAAAAATGTATAAATCCTAGATAAAATAATCATTTCCCTAAAATGTGTACCTACTACAGTAACAATATAAACCAGAATACAAAAAGCTCTTGTTATACTGGCGCAGTGAAATTTTAAAACCGATGTCAGAGGTTAAGCATTATCTTATGTTAATGCTAAGACGGTGTAAATCAATTATGCGGCTTGACCCGTGGGGGTCGTGGTTCGATTCCCGGCCCGGCTTTTACTATAGATTAGGTAATGGATTGTACTGGATAGTTTTGTTTAGGGTATAGGGTATTGTATGGTAATAATAGAATGTGGTTTTACTTACTAGTAGGCCCAGTAGTTCCGCGAAAAGTAGGGGAAACCCGGGTAAAGTGAATACCTTAAGCTGTTTTTGATTATTGTCGTTTAGTTATAAGTGGGGAAATTGAAACAATTATTTGTAATCAGTTATAATTTATTGAACTTACGGTGTAATATAACATTCGCCATGAATATTAATTAAATTATTA
This sequence comes from Ennomos quercinarius, assembly GCA_910589525.2. Taxonomy (NCBI): domain Eukaryota; kingdom Metazoa; phylum Arthropoda; class Insecta; order Lepidoptera; family Geometridae; genus Ennomos; species Ennomos quercinarius. Next base: position 8,130,119 of record OU342505.1, on the reverse strand, counting down.
GTTATAAGCCAAGTTTACAAAATTGGCTTACTATCCATTTCGCCCGGAACCCTGGGTAAAGTGGATATGGTACCAGGGCAAAGCAAAAAAAACATTATTTGGCATTAAATTAAACTTACAAACAAAACCTAGACCCCGCGGCCAAAAACACAAAAATTAGATTTCGACGCACATTGACTAACACGCATTATGACCAATAATGGATTTACATTTTACCGTCATAAATATGCGAAATTACCAATTGCTAAATGACCAACACGCGAAACAGCCTGGTACTTTGTACCTACTTATTTTGTATAATAATTCGTCCCGAACTTAGAACTCAGGACCGATTTGGATCATATTCCAAACTCTTATGTACCTATATACATACCTATTGCATTTTATAAAAATACGAACTATTATTTATATTCATCCACCGTTCATGTCAATATAATTATTTCTGGAATGAAGATTTTGTAATAAGTACTTGCTTAATATATATTTTAATAATAAAAAACTTATTCCCAGGGTATAATTTTGACCAAGACGTGTAAAAGCCATCACATAAGATTTAACGATGGAGTTTTAGAGAAGCTTGCCATAGATTTATGTTATGGTAATGACATCAATTGACAGACTCAGTTGTATCACATATTTATACATTTTAACGTAATTACCTATAAATAATAATAAAATTACCTTGTCCAAATACATATTAATTTTAAATTGCTTAACATCAGGTGAAATGTAATGAAACTCTGACCTATTCGTACATAAATAGGACGAAAAGAAATGATATACTTATAGCTGCTAGGTGCAAGTATAGCTGCCTTGAGTGGTTAAAACTGCTTTTCATCAAACATACACCACATAAGGTGATGAATGTAAAAGCAATTCTAATTAGAAAGCATTTACTGTCTCTTTCCAACTCAAGATAAAACCACAAGTGCTAAGACAATAAATAACATGCATAACAAGTGTCTTAAAACCATTGACACTCCCACTATTAATATTTACAGACAATAGAACTATGTAATTGCTGCAGATCTCTTTTTTATACTAGCTTTAGCATTTGACTGCGGTCTCATCTGACGACTCAGTCAATGATGATAGATACGTGCTTGCCTAGAATATACCTATTCACTTACGACTTGCGAAGATACCTATCTATTCACTTGAAGCCACCGCATTCTTTACTTTAGCTCAAACTTATCTTTCATGAGACATTTTATTAGGTATATGACTTAAAACTATAGATTGGATATCACAATCATCATCATCAACGGCCTAAAGAAGTTCGCTGCTGATAGGTCTCCCCCATAGAGTTCCATTGAGCAGCTGCTTGCGGCTTGCATCCATCGGCTCTCCACGGTTCTAATCTAAACAGGTCGTCGGTTTACGTAGTGCCCGTCTACGCTGCTCCGATTAGAAGTCGCCTCTTGAGATCCTTTTTTCTCCATCGGTAGTCAGTTCTACGATGTCAGTTTAAATGTGGCCTGCCCACTGCTAATTCAACTGGCTGCCAGCACTAGTCTTTCGCACGTACCAGTTAATTGTGAAAGTTTGTTAAACAAAAGATGGCAAACAACTAGACAATGCGGTGGTCTGGACAATTGTTGGACCACCGTAACGATTGTTTAGACGCTCGGACACACATGGAGTTTTCTTGTTTGGTTAGAGTCGACAGTTGTTGTTTACTTTACGAACAAGCATTGAAGTATGAAAGAATGGAGGAGGTACTGCGGTAATGGTGTTAATTAATTGAAATTTACGTCACTCCTTATTTTTTAATTTAGGATGAGTTTTCTAAGTCTCCGTTTGTGATGTAAAAAAAATATATTTTCTCAATATTTGTTAATAGCGTTAATTGACTAATGGTTTGTATTCTAATTTGTTGAACGATTGTGGCTGAACAGCACTGATCTCTATTATACAAGTACGCTGGATAGAAGATATCGTACAAAAATTGAGAATTTCTTGTGCCGAGTTGAAGCGCCACTCCGAGTGTCCTGAGAACTATAATTTGAAAATCCATCGCGTTGATTGGTTGGTTTAATTCGTTCCGAGGACGCTCACGATGTCACTCTTAGCAAGCAGCCCCAAAATGGCGAAAATCAAATGTTTTCGGTCAATATTGGCCATTATGAAGTCCAGCGTACTAGTATAATAGAGGTCAGTTCTCAGTAGTAACTTTTCAAATTATGTGCGAAATCCGTTTACAACGGTGAGGGAAAACGTCTTGAGGAAACCGACATGTTCAAGACTTACAACATTTTAGAACGTTTTCATCCGCCAACCCACACTTGGCCAGCGTGATGCATTATGGCCTACACTCTCTCTCTCTCTCTCTCTGTGTGAGAAAGGCCCGTATCCCAGCAGTAGGAAGTAGGAACGTATCAAGCTGATGAGGATTCTAAATTTTTAGATGTGAGAGACAGAGAAAGTGTAGAGAAAGGGCAAATAGAGTGGGATGGTGGAGACGGGCAGGGAAAAAAGATAGATAAAAATAAATCATAAAAATAAGGCAGTAATGCTAAAATGCGTTCTCCACTGATCTGACTTCCTTTACTGATCGTGCCCATCTGTAAAAATGCTAAGTACGTGTCATGTATGTTCATTTGGTTTCGTAATTGAGACCAATTGTTAAGTACTCACTGAAGTACTCAGTGCATTGTCAAGAAGTTTACTCCGTTCACCGTTTGGAATACAGTGAGTACATTTATGGGTTCAGCAATACTTACTTTTGATTTTCTATAAACTGATGATTTTAGTCAAAAATGAGTTTGATTCTTTCTATAGTTTCTTATTGGCAACACCTCAAATTGGAGTCATCCATTTCAAACGTGGCTCCTGGCAGAGCACAGAGAGAGATACTTTATTGACTAAAACTGTAACCCAATCTTAATCTTGACTCAATTTAAAAAAATTGTAATCTGGTATTAATGTTAACTCGCCTTAGTGAGAAACAAATATATTATCTTCTTCAATACCAATCTTACTCAGGTCAATTCCTCATCGATGACTGACAGCTGATGTTTCAATACGTACAATATTAATGATCTATCAGTTCCTGAGGCTCGATGGTATTTTTTTACAGACATGATATGTTAATTGTTTCATTTTATAACGCCTTTAGGAATATTCAGGATGTCGGTTTCAGAAACTTTTTTGCATATTCAAGTCACTTTTGACCGCCAAATTTGACTCATTTTTTGAAGGTTCTTTACCTTAAGAGAGGCGAGAGTACCTATGGTTGATTGAGGTTAAAGTAATAGTTCCTAAAAGAGGAATAATTCCCAATATTTATTTAAGTTTTCTTCATCATTGTTTTGTAAAACACAATCATCAAAGACGTTCACTGCTGAACACCGATCTCGATCATAAAGTGCCACTACAATAAGTACCTATCAACTAAAATAAAAATTAAATTAGGTAAAGAAATGAACTAACTAAGGAATTTAAAAGAATAATAAAACCAACATGGAAGTTAGCAGGCTTGATATCAGATTTAAATTGCAATCCATACCTAAATTCTATTAAGGCTATTGGGAATTCACTATACAAAGAAATGCAGATTCCATTCATCGCAGCCACACCTCATTAGATGCTATTAAACCCACCTTAAAATAACTACATTTAATATTTAAAAAAACTAACCAAATACAACAGAGCAGAAGCCAAAAAAAGATAAACATTCAAGTACTTGACACGCCTAAAATCGAATAAGAGTACTGCCCTCTTGACCTTTGGCAAAGTAACTATTCTTTATTGTAGTACAACTGGACTGAGGGCTCTTGTGGTGCTTGTGAAGTATGGAGACACTTGACCTGTTATTATTGTCCGTACTAAACATTCTTCGGCACGAGCAAACTAACTCCAAAAACTGCAGGCAAATGTTTCTGTTGATCATCTGTGGAAATATTAAGATTATCTTGCAAATGTTTGCATGAAATGAGAAATGTCATTACCATCATCACATCAGCCTGTTAACAAACAGCTGGATACGTGGTTCTAATAAACCCACGCACAAAGTGGCGCTCTTTGGGGGAGGCCTATGTTCAGCAGTGGACGTCTTCAGGTTGATGATGATGATGATGATGATGACTTGGTTCTAATAATACACCAAGCCTGATCTTCTGGCTCTCGTCAACCCAGCACTGCTAACCATTTTGCATACATCATTATGTAAAATGGTTAGCAGTGCTGCCAGGTAGTCGCCAAAAGTGGCGCTCTGTGGGGAGACCGACGTTCAGCAGTGGACGTCTTCATGTTGATTATGATGATGATGATGACATGGTTCTAATAATACACTAAGCCTGATCTTCTGGCTCTCCTCGACCCAGCACTGCTAACCGTTTTGCATACATCATTATGTAAAATGGTTAGTAGTGCTGCCAGGTAGCCGCTCAAAGTGGCGCTCTGTGGGGAAGCGTACGTTCAGCAGTAGACGTCTTCAGGCTGCTACTCTAGCTAGTCGTAGGGCGTTCTATGCTACGTATGTCACAGTATGCGAGTGTGCACATAGGTTTATGGCTCAAACTGTGACTTATGTGGACTATAAGATGGGCGCAGATATCCATGCCCATGCCCATAGGCCAACAGCCACGATAAACTTAAATGCAAGCTGACCAACCTATCGTGGTATTAAGAAACGGATAAAGCCAACGCTTTAGTTTTAAATCAACCCCAATTCAACTACATCTAGACAAAAATCTAGGTAAGCATTTACCATTGTAAATTGTGGTTAAATACTGGCCTATCTAAACAATAAAATACCTGATACGATAATAAACTTACCGATGGTGGTCAGGGTAGACGTATTCTGCAGTGAATGCCGCGAATAAGCAGACCTAGTGTAAGATACTGCATGGAGCGACGACATTGGCAAGACAGCTGCAACTGGCTGAGTAGAGCTGAAAGTAGAGTTCAATAGCAGGTGATTGGAGAGGTTAAGGTGGAACGTTTCACTAGCGCGGCAAATTCAAATTTTCTTGCGTTCTTTTGCCAATAATAGCTTAATTACTCAACGTCATTACATGAAAACTAATTTTGCGCAAATAAATAGAATGTATCAATAAATTACAATTAAAAGTATCACGCACTTATCATTGGTTTAGCGACAAATGGCAATAGACTGAAAAACTAAGAAGAAAATTGTTTATTGCCATTCGTCGCTAAACCAATGATATCTAGGAGATACTTTTAATCGTAATTTATTGATACATTCTATTTATTTCCGCAAAATTAGTTTTCATTTAATCACGTTGAGTAATTAAGCTATTATTGGCAAAAGAACCCAAGAAAATTTGAATTTGCCGCGCTAGTGAAACGTTCCCCCTTAATGCCCCAGTGAATAAAACTAATAATTATTTTAATGACACTAGGATAGAAATAGATAGATAAACTTTTTATTGAGACACCACAACTTAAAACTAAAACTAAGAGAACAAAACTTTACATAATTGTAACAATGAGTGATCTTATCAAAGCGATATCATCCGGACAACCTTGCACAGAAAAGAAAAACACAAAAGCATAATGGGTGGTGGCTTTTCAAAAAACATAATAAAACATAAATAAATATCTTTCTTTACTCATTCCTTTCCTTATTATACATCTAGAATATTCTTGTTAGCAATTTTAATCCGGCAAAGATATTATGTACATATTTTTAAGCCAATCGCATAACGAATGACCTCTTCCATTCTCATTTTAAAGTAATTTATAATGAGTGTTATTTTGGTAGAATCTTGAGCACAATCAAATTTTTTGCCTCTTTAATCTTACTTAATGTAAGAATAGCTACATCCCGGATCAAAGATTCCATTGAATTTGTAGAAAAAAAAACGTATTGTAACTTATTGTTAAGCTGATTAACTGTTTTTCTTATGGCAGCCACTGTTACTATTGATTTGGTAATAATAACTTTATAGCTGTTTAAGAAATGATGGTTCACTTTTAACTAATTAATTAACCGGAAGACGTAGCGTAGGCCGGCCGACGACCAGGTCAAAACTGCGAGGAGCCGATGGATGCAGGGGCAAGTAGCCGCTCCAAGTGGCCCTCTCTGGGGGAGGCCTATGTTCAGCAGTGGACGTATTCAGGCTGTTGATGATGATGATGATGATGTACAGCACAGTAGACATTCACTCCCTTCATCAGCCGAAAGATGTCCACTGCTGAACATAGGCCTCTCCCATGATCACCACGCTTGGCAGGCGTCTTGGTGATCGCAGTAGACTATAATGGAGACGGAGAATACTGGTGCACCTCTGAATATTCCCTTTAGCCGAGTCTTGTACGGTACCTACCTATGGAAAGAGAAGAGGTGGTCCCATTCTTACGCTGTAACACGCCATAAGGCAGTGGGTATTGCTAGAGAATTTATTGCGACTCTTCAAACCTGAAAATTGTTTCAGTTTCATAACTTTCTATGGATACAAATAAATTATTTTTTTGTATGATTGTAGGCACCTACCTAGTATGGCACAGGAACTAAATTAAGTAATTCATTTCGGAAAATTATTTGAATGATATACTTCAATCAACCTAAAATTTTTGAAGATTTTTTGCAACGGGTTTTCTGTGTTATTGTCACCAAATAGAAAAAAATCTCGATCAGTTGAAGCCCAGGTAGAATTTGGTAGAGTTAATTAAGTACTTAATAAAGTCGCCATTACTATCATCAGCTTATACTAGTCCGCTGTTGGACATGCCTCTCCTAACTCCGAAGGCACACCCTGAGCCTAGTCTTCGACTCACTCTTCCAGTTGCTACCAGCTATATCTTGGACATATCATCTGTTCATCTTGCTGAAGGTAGTCATGTACTACGTCTGCCAATTCACGGTCTCCACTCCAAAACATGCCTACTTGATAAAAGTAGTGAGGTTAAAAATCATTTTATTGATCTGCGTGTAGGAGTGCTAATGAGACTCCAATGCTTACATAATACAAAACTAAAGCAAAATCATTTGCCACTGACAAAAAGTCCAATGAGATTACATTTTAATTGTAATCTTAACCTTGACGTAGTGTGAAACAGACTACACGTTATTTAAACAGTCTTTGCTAATCACAACATTAGCCTCTACATACATTGGAAAATAAGTTTCGACGATAATCCTAAAGATTTATAATCGTTATTATGAGTTGTAGTTTAGAAGGCATTATTCCCAAAGCGGCACGTGGCGGCCCGAGTTCCCGCAAAAAAATAGCGTCATGTCAGAGGTTTTGTACATAAAACCGCCAAGCGATTTGAGTAGGTATAAATGATTCTTGAGCAGCAACTGCGCAATTCTGACTTATTTAGTGAAATACCCTAGCTGATTTTACAGAGACCGAGAGAGTTGACCACCCAGGTGATATCACCCAGGTGATATCACCCAGGTGATATCACCCAGGTGATCATAGTGGAATAGACCTAGTATATGACACACATCATTTTTGAGTCAGTAACTGACTTTTGATGGATTCGTCAAAACACTAAATCAATTTAAATAAAATTCACAATATAACCTTGCGTTTAAGTGATCATATGATATACATATAAACAAAAAGAAGTGCGTTCGAATCAATAATGCAATGGAAGTTTATTCAAGATATTGGCGCGATAGTTGAGTGTGATACTCACCAGAGACAAGTTGCACAGTGTGTGTAGGGGCTATTTTCTGAAGAGCCAATAGTACTCAATATTTGATTGTCAGATGAATAGATTACATCTCCGTTCTAATGCTAGACCAATAAAATATTGTAATCAAAACAATCAATTAGGGAGATTACGATAGATTGGTGTACTACGCTTTCGGATTGTTAGACAGAGTTATGAATAGAGAAGATCTAACAGCTAAATACCGGTGTTTTGGGACTTTGTTGGATTTTTTACAAAACATTGCATTTTTGTGCAATTAAAATAAGTTTCTCAAAAGAACACCGATCCCTTATGGTTGCGGTGATTTGAAGATCATAAAATATGCATTTGCTTTATAAAGAATATTACGAACATTTTGCTTTTGAATGGATATTTCATTAAAATGAGTGAGATAAGTCTCTTTAAGAATAAGACTTGTTAAGAATAAGTATTTTTTTAAATAAGTCGTTTCAAGAATAAGTCTTGTTAAGAATAAGTCTTTTTAAGAATGAGCCTTTGTACGGATTGGATATTTCTCAAATAAGGCATATTGCGAACAGTAGGGTTAGCACGGCCGGTAGACAAAACTGTCTTTCCCCTGTTTTACTCCAAGCAAGTTCAATTCAAGACAATTTTTTCTACCGCCCGTGCTAACCCAGCAGGTCCTTTTATGACTGCTTATAGGTCATTTTACGAATAGGTCCAATGTCAACTAAACCGTTTTCACTAGTAGAAAGGCTGGCAGTAAACTTTTTTCTTGTTATTAACGTTTTCTTATCGGATAACTTCAAATTACTCGACTTTTCTTACTGACAATTAGAATAGGTACTTATATATTATTGATAGTATTTAGTTTTTATGTAATGATAATTTACTTAGTTACTTTTTTCTGTTTCAGGTAATATCAAAATACGTGTACGAGACAGAACTTATGGCAAGTCATGAACCCGAGGCCTTATTTGCCCATACTAGCCACCCATAATATATATAACCAAAATGTAGAAAGAAAATGATAACGAGATATTACAACAACAGTGATGAAAGTGATATAATAAGATCTATTTTCCAAAGTTCGGCTCTAAGTCTACCTAGCTCTACATTGATAAAACAAAAAACTGTTATCTAATAGGTTTGCAACTCTCGATTGTTTTGCGCTTACGCAACTGCCCGCGTCCACTTTCTTGATTGAGAGGTGTGGGCGATGTCGATGGAACGTGTAAGTAATGACAGCTAGAAATCTTGTGGCTTTTCCTGACATTTTCTTAGGAAATTAAATACATAATTATCATACATACATATTCTTTGCTTCATTAATAAAAATACATATTCCAAAGATGCGTTATTTGGTGGTATTAAAATTGGAGATATTCGGTGAATATCTCCTATAACCTTCTATGAATAAACTTAGGTACATACAAGCACCTCTATGTTAACTATTTTACGACAGTCAACCTGCGAGACGGGCTATTGAGTAACGCAATTACATCAAATATAATTTTATACAATGCTCGATCCGAATTCGATATTTATTATAGTATCGATTGCGATAATATTCAAGCTGTCTCATTAAATTTATTGCATTACACTGTTTAGATTGCTAATGTGGGAATAAGTTACATTTAGTGTTAATTACGTGGCCTCTGATATATTGTACTGGTGTGTAATTTTAAATTGATTACAAATGTTAGGTGATCTTAAACACTTGCTAAATGTTTTTCGGTTGCAAAACAAATTAACAGAGTAATGTTTAATGTATTATACAAATCGTTTATGCTTCTGCAATAGTAATTGATTTCAGTACTTTGCTATAGGTTTTTTAAGTTACATAAATGCTATGAAACAAACAGCATTTGATTGTAAGGTTTTGTTACCAATATTTTACAATTATGATATAGGAATATTGATGATTAAAAGACTGTTATTTTATAAACGGGCAATGTGCCTTTATTCGTTAAATTAACTACTACACTACTAAAACTAGTAAACTAGCTACACTATCTACTACTAAGAACATTTAGACTGTATATACTAGCCGTGATGGCCTATAGACAGACCTAAAGACTGTTATTATTTAAAAATATATATAATTAGGTACGTATAATATATGCTAGTATTATGTAGTTAGCATTGAGTATTTTTCCTACGAACGCATCTTTGTAAATAATGATTATAAAAAATATCAAGGCAATCATCATCATCATCAACAGCCTGAAGTCGCCCACTGCTGAACATAGGCCTGTCCCACAGATCGCCACTTTAAGCGGCTGCTCGCCTGCTGCAACCATCGGCTCCCCACGGCTTTCACCAGATTGTCGGTCCACCGAGTGGGGGGCCAGCCTGCGCTGCGTCTTCCGGTTCGTGGTCTCCACTCGAGAACCTTTTTTCCCCATCGGTTGTCAGTTCTACGAGCGATGTGGCCTGCCCATTGCCATTTCAACTTGCTAATTCTAAGAGCTATATCGGTCACTTTAGTTCTCCTGCGGATCTCCTCGTTCCGGAGCTTATCACCGCTACATAATGTTTATTAGTAAGGGTAGCCCCCTTAGTAAAGCAACATGCTAATTTATAATTATTGTTTATTAATTATTTACAGTACGATTTTGTAGAATCCAAATTCGTTTGACTGTTGAACTCGTATTGAACCGTCAATAACTACATTAATACAGTAAAACAATTAATCTTAACCAAGATAACAATCCACATTTTAATTTATTCACGAGTTATAAAAGTACAATCGATCAGTTCGGCGCCTCTGCGCGAGTACGATGATCGATTGGTTGTCGCCTCGGACTCGATTTGACGGGTATCGATAATTAATCGAGTCTGCCTGATGCGGGCACAATCGAACGGCTTTATAATTGTTTTGTGGGTTGGCTTATTTCGATTATACGTATGAATATTCATGTGAGATCGGAAAGTAGGGAGTGAAAACAAGATAATAATAATAATAAACGCAGGGGCGGCTTTGTGGCGAGCCGTCGGTGAGTGGCGACATCGCGTACCCTGATTCCAAGGGGCTAAATGAGACCCCTGGCTTGCCTTAACTGGCTGTCCGGGGGTGGAAGTCGCAAGAGCTAAAACCTAAGCTCCAGGGTGGAAGTGTTAAAGGGCATAACGCCGCGAGTAGCGTTCAGTGAAAGTGCAGCACACCTCTCGACACCCTAAGCCACCCACACCAATGTTGCTTCCTCGGCACCAATATGCGGTAGCCACTATAGGGGGCCCATTTAGTGGGTGGCAAGTCATCACCTGCCTCAAACATTTTGATATGAGACAAAATTGGCAGGTGCCGCTATCTCATTCCATAACCCAATGTACATCATCCATCAAAAGTTCACCACAATAGCCCAGATTTATTTTTTACCTTTACCTACTTATACAAAATAGTTTATCATATGCCATACCATGCCTTGTCAGTTATAATTAGTTTTGTACTCAACAGGGCCTCTTGGTGTTAGCTTCGGCCCCACCAATGCCTCCCAAATGTCCGGGCTAGACCCGAGAATCAAATTAAATAGAAGAATAATAATAATGCCAGACACGTAGGTGACATTGTTGTCTTGGACACCAATAAGTCCAAACAACTTAATACTAGTGTCGGGCTAGCAATCGCTAATAAGTTGTTAATCTTAACTACACTGTGTTGTAAGCTTTAAATTATATTAATTTTAATTTATACGGTTAACTGTGTATTAATAATGCCAAGTATGAGAAACGAGTTTTCAATAAACATGGACTCTTAACCTAAAAAAATATTGACACCTAAATAAGAAAACCATTTAAGATAATCTTGCGTTAAAAAATTCTGATAAATACAAGTAACATAAACAGACTTAGCTAATACCCATTGACTTTCCAAGAAATATAGACAATAAATATGAAAATGTCGACACAGAACTTCCTGTGATTATCAAACTTGTTTAAGCAAAATCGTAAAATATCAACCAGTCAACTTTCTAAGCTTATAACCCCAACACCTGTGCTCAACCTACATTACTACATGACTTACAACAATAATGTAACATTAAATCGTACCATTCTATGCTTTGAACAGATGTAGTACGTAAATCAATTTTTCGCAACAATAGCATACATTCTCAAACTGAATAACGTAACAGCCTAGCGCTAGACGTGATATTACCAACCTTAAATTTCAAACGATAAGAATCAAAGTTCTGAGTCATAGAATACGTAGATAAATCCTTGCAAATGGAAGGAAATGTAACAATGTGCACTTGCGTCCACTCGCAAAGCTTAAATGCTTGCGCCAGATCCGAAGTGTAAAGGAAACTGTTGAGCCGAGAGTAAATTGTTTGATTTGTCGTTTGATATTTCGAAATAGGGATCGGATGGCGATTAAACAATACTAGATAGATAGTATTCTTAGTTAGACAAGTACAAGTGACAGGTGTACTAAATCAGTAGAAGTATGTTACAACTAACATAATTGTAAATTATGTTTAGAGATCAGCAACATAGGACACAGATATTTTATACTTAAAAATGTAATCGCTGATATTTATTTTACAAACTACAAAGACAGTGATTTGCTATTCCACAAGTAACTTTTTAAAAAAATATGCACTATGTTTAGTCAATAACATTTGAATTAAACTGATGTTTATTACTTATAAGTTACGAAGAGATTATTAAAGCATTGAATGGCAATTTTATTATGCTAAGGACATTTATAGGATACAAAAAAAATGGTCATAAAAGCAAGAGAAACATGTGGATGTGGAGAATGACAACACGAGTGAAGAAAGTGTAACCGTGTTACAGAAATTGAACACAAATACAATAGTTCTACACTTCAAAAAACATATTACCTTTTAACTTGATCGCAGTCAACAATGTTAAAGAACTACAGTTAAAATTAGCATAAACTTGATCCATTCCTCAAACTGACTAAAAAACTACTTTTTACCTCCATTATCATCAGAATGATTTGTACAGATACGTTTGGAGATTTTATATCAAATTTATATTTAAGTTTATTGATAGAACTGTCTAAAGTATACGATAGAGTCATTGATAAATGTTTCTAAACTGGTTTAACCAGTGGTTCCCACAAAAACGGTATTATAACTTAACTTGTTTTACATCAGTTAGGAAATCAACCTGGTTGTGTATGTATAAAAACAATTAAATTGAGAATGCAAATTATTGTTGATTTCTATTAAACTGTCAAGATAAGTGTCTATTTAGAATGGGCGTCACCGAACAGTTTGGTTACTTAAAGTTGCACTAATGCAGCTTACGGACTACATTTTGATTAGAATTACTTAACGTTCGATGTCCCTCTATTTTCAAATAATAATTAGTACCTGAAATAAAAAAAAATTGTTATACTTATCTTAGACTGGGAGTGCTTTATTTCTACTTATGCTAATAGGTCTCAAGACATAGCAAGAGATAAGAGAGCCACTAAATTATGCTGAGAATGCATTATTCTTATTTCTTTGATCAAAATGTTCCTCGATGTAGGTTTTGAATTTTGATGAATTGACTACCGTAAACTTCCCTTATTTTATATTGGTAAATAACTTGGCTGAATTCATATCTATTTACAATTGAAATTAGTCTGACCAGGTTTTGGACATTTCGGTGTCTTTCTTCTGGGAGTTAGCTACTAACAAAAGCTCCAGTGGATGTCGCGCGAGCATCAGCACGTAACACTTGCTATGACTGTGTTAATATGTATGTTAATATGAATCATATTCACGATAGGTATCGAAACAAATTTGCTTCATTTTGGTTCAGGCTCTGGTTATTTTAACAGCTTTTTAATGTAATTTAAGTGGTCCTACATGCTCCGTCTATACAGTCTACATACACATGCGGTGTGTTAGTTAGCCTTGACACAAAATTTGCTAGTAATCATGATTTATTCATTTATCATCTAGTTTTGCTATCATTACAATCATGTCCATTCACTTTCATGACTCTTTGTTCTGTCAATGCTGGTTTGAAAAGCGTTAATTGGGGTATTGTTTTATGTGGTTCTTTACTTTAGATTATTTGTATTATGTACTTACTGGCCATCATTTGTTTAATTATGAACTAGTGCAAAATGAATAAGTCATTTTGCAATAGTATAAGTAATGTTATTATTTACATAATCAGTGTTCAGCTCAGTTCAAGGATCAAGGTATCTTTCATTACTTTTATATATTGTCTTGATTTAGAAAGGTGCGTATTAGTTTCGTGTGGTCAAGGTGGCGTGAGAATAGAACCACTCCATTTCTTCCGAATAGGCAGCAGCGTTCTCTTCAGTTCATCAATATATTCTGCAATCACCAAGCCGACTGCCAAGCTGGTGATTATGGCAACGTCTCTTCGTCTCTTGATGCTGATAATGTGTGAGCTTTTTAAACTGCTTATATGTATAGGTGTAATTTCGGAGGTAGAGTTTGGAGTCAAGGTCACAAACTTAAGTAATATGCTGACACTTAAAAAAAATAAAAAATAATTAAGTCATTATGGTTTCAACAGCTTTCTCTGTTCAGTCGGCTGATAAGAAGGTTGACAAAGGATATTGTATGGAGAGTCTCTATTGTTGTTTGTTTTTAGCCAACCGCAACAACACGTGGTGACAAGTTGTTGACTTGAGCCGGTGCAGTAGTTTGAAGGTTGCTCTACTTTAAAAATATTTTATCGTTTATCAAAAATATCTTCGCCATGTTGAGCGCAAAGTTTCAATTCTCAAATCTTATAGCTTGTAGTAATCAGATACTCCACGAGTGACTTGTCACAAAAGTCGCTTATCATGTACCTAAGTTTCACACAGAAGAAGAAGGAAAGACATGACATTTAAAAAATCAAAAGTTTACATAAATATTGTTATAGTTTCTAAAAGTTTCAACAAGCATGTTTCAACTAATCGGTCAAGTTCTTACCATCTAAGCTATGGTTGAACTGTGGTTATTGTGATGGTAGTGGCTGTGTATAATGAACTTCTAATACCTTTAAACTTTGCCATCTATTCTAGGATAGTTTAAAATGTGTTTTTAATTCTACTTTAGTACTGTAAAAGGAAGGTATTTATTTGGTAATTTCAGTGAACATGTTAAGTTATTTATGCTTGCAATCATCAAATGAGCTCCAATTAACGCTAGCAAAGAACAACTCACGCCCTCGTTAATTCTTATTTCTCAACTAGCTACAGCCATAAGACCATTCAATGCGACTTTGAATGTTAAACGCCTGATTAGATCCCAACCAGCTTCCAGTTCTAGCAAATCATGTTTGAATAAACACGACCACCAATTGACAAATTACATACCGTATCGATCACTGGCCTCTATTATACTAGTACTCTGGATTCATATTGACTGAAAGCATTTGATTTTCGCCATTTTGGCGCTGATTGCTAAGAGTGACATCGTGAGTATCTTCGGCACTAATTGAACCAACCAATCAACGCGATGGATTTTCAAATTATAGTTTTCAGGGCGCTTGGAATGGCGCTTCAAATTGGCACAAGAAATTCTCAATTTTAGGACGATATCTTCTATTCAGCGTAGTAGTATAATAGAAATCAGTGGTACCGATTTATGGAACTAGTCCGAAGTAACATTGTAACTATTTCGATCTATGATAATGCCAAGCTCCAGTTTATGACTGTATTGGGTTCGATGATACGCCTACTGTGGTATCCGTCGCATAGCATTTCTGAAGTAAGCTGGTGAAACAATCCCTTTTTTGGCATGACATTGCAAATTACATTTGGAATAATTGGAATGTCGTTGCTTTTAACTATACAGTTCACGTCATCAGCCGGAACACGTCCATTGTTGAACATAGGCCTCCCCAAAAAACGCCACTTTGGACACTTGTCGTACCAGGTACCAAAATAATCCCGCTTGGCAGGCGGCTTGGTTATCGCAGTAGATTATAATGAAAACTGAGGAGAATGCTGCTGGATATTCCCTTAGCCGGGTCTTATGGTACTCGTGGGAATAGATGCGTGATTATGGCAACCTCTAATAGGAAGCAGGAGGAGGGAGGAATGGAAGGAGGGGAATAATGAGAGAACTATTTTTTTTTTTGTAACCGAATGACGTGATGAGTTAATCGTTCCCCTGGTGTTAAACGGCACGGCCGCCCATAACAGATTTCAGTGTCACTCGGAACTCTAACTTATAGTTTCGCGTGACACCACAGTCTAAAAAAGTTTTCTAGACTGTGTTTAGCAGTGGACTTTTGATGATGACTTTGGCTGATGATGATGATGATGTTATATTAATAGAAAAGTAGAGTAGGATTATTTAAGTTAGTAAATAGAGATTCATTATTGTTTTATTTTTCATTTGATTTTCGCTTAAAGACCAACTCGCAAAGTTTCAAGTTTCTTGCGCTACTTGGGGATTCGTAGTTAATATTTTCTACGTCATCACCAAACACCGGGCTTATCGGGCTAACTCGGATAAACTGCATTCAATGAATTCTGGTTGAGTTAAACAAAAAGTGAACGCCACTATTTAAGTAGAGCAACATCCATCTCATATCACAACCATAGAGAACAATAGGAACTTTAGTGGGCAACGACACAAGATTGCATTTTGAAATATTCACAAACTCATTCCGCGCCCGTCTGTCTGCCCATAACCGTATTACAAACTAAACTAAACCGTCGAAAACATCCAAATACGACTTTATTATCACAGACATACAGGTTACGTAGATGGTATTAAAAAAAGTTTTAAAATGTCGTCAAAAGTAAGCTTTTACCGTAGTGAATATACAGTAAGACATGTTTACATGTTGGTAACAGGTGTGTCGCCCCGCTGGGATGTTGGTTTAAGTTTGTCAAACAAGTTTGTCAATAAATATTAATTTAAAATTGATCCCTAAAATTTAATAAAATACATATTAAGCGCTACACCACCATTATTTTGAAGACGTCCATCATTCATAGTTGCTCTCATGAAACTTCAATGCAAACAGTTGCTTTAATCTTCACCAGTATGTAGGTGTAATGCGTGTGCGTACACGCATTACACCATTAACATAACATCGCCATAGTATTATGGTTGGCTGACTGAGTGACTGTGACTGGCTGACTGACTTAATAGCTGACTGACTGACTGGCTGTCTGATATTGACTGGCTAACTGACAAGCAAGTTTTTTGTTCCGTAGTTACGGTAACCAATGGTTAAAAACTCTAACAAATTTTGACCATTGGTTAGGATTTGTTAGAGTTATTAACCATTGGTTACCTTAACTACTGATCAAAAAACCCACCCTAAATGACGTGATCGACCAAATCTTGCTATTTTCTCTCATCATCATCATCAGCCTGAAGACGTCCACTGCTGAACATAGGCCTCCCCCAGAGCGCGCTACCTTGAGCGGCCGCTCGCCTCCTGCATCCATATCGGCTCCCCGCGGCTTTCACCAGGTCGTCGGTCCACCGAGTGGAGGGCCAACCTACGCTGCGTCTTCTGGTTCGTGGTCGCCACTCGAGAACTTTTCTTCCCCATCGGTTGTCAGTTCTACGAGCGATGTGGCCTGCCCATTGCCATTTCAACTTGCTAATTCTGAGAGCTATATCGTCACTTTAGTTCTCCTGCGGATCTCCTCTACTGCTATTTCATCTACTGCAAGTTAATATCTACTGTGTAATCACATTATGCAGTAAGAACTAAACTTTATCACTATTGTCAGTAAGGCCTACTTTTACTTGGTTAGGTTATCAATAATGTTTCTTGACGAGTCCAAATATGCATAGAAGGTGACCTTAAAAGGCCGTGACCGCTAAGAAATTGATTTTCTACTGTTCCGCTAAAAAAATCATTAATTTGTCAAACAATTTACAATAAATATTCAAAGTAGTTTTTTTTAACACGATGATGAATTTGAAATCTATTTAAATTTTGAAAGGTAGCACCGTTTTAATGTGTGATTTTTTATTCACCTCACGGTGATAAAATTAATTGTGTATTAAAGAAAGTGGCCATATATTTGAGTTGTTTTTAAAAGTGCGATAAAGCTTTTTATGCCTGAAGCACAAAAACATTTTTAGCGGCAAGTTACCAAATTATCAGCCTTAAGGTATGTAACAGTATCTCGTCTCATATACGAGTAGGTACCTCATCAACTGATCAACTCACCATCATCAACACGTTACTGCTGAGACGTTCACTGCTGAACAAAGGCCTTCCCCAGAGAGCGCCGTTTTGAGCGGCTGTTCGCCTCCTACATCCATCGGCTCCAAGCGGTTTTCATCAGATTGTCAGTCCACGTAGTGAGGGAGCAGCCTACTCTGCAGCTCCCGGTTCGTAGTCGCCACTCGAGAACCTTTCTTCCCCATCGGTTGTCAGTTCTACGAGCGATGTGGCCTGTCCACTGCCACTTCGACTTACTAATTCTAAGAGCTATACGAATCGGTCACATACATAATATATATATACTATTGCTAATACTACTACTGCTGACTACTATTACTATTACTATTGCTATACTGCTAATATCAATTTTTATACTATTTATACTTGCATACTAATTATTTAAATAAATACCACTGAGATGTAAAACCTTTTATTTTTACACGCATATAAATATAAATATTTTGCTTCTCTTTAATTACATACCCAATTTATAACCACGTCGTTTCTAAAACTGTAAAATGTACAATAACTCATCAGTTTTACGATTTTAACGATTTATACTATTTATAATATACTAGTTGACTCGCCCCGGCTTCGCACGGGTTAACTAATTTTACCCCTTTTGTGTATGGGTAAGAAGAAAGCGAAAAAGAAAAAGATAAGGGGAAAAGGATGAATGGATGGGACGACAATGGATGGGAGGCAGGCAAAGCCTGCTTTCCTTCTTCCTTGCCTTTCCCTTCCATCTTCTCCTTGACGGGATGAGAATAAATAAAAAAATAAATAAGAAATAGTACAAACAAAAAACTCTTGCATCAAAATTTCATACATGTTTCTTCGTGCAACCCACACTTGGCCATTTTAGAAAACAAAAATGACCCTATATATTATTCTAAAAAATTAGCTATACCATACCGAATTTCAGCGAAATCCGTTTAGTAGTTCCAGCGTGATACGTGTTCAAAGGGACAGACAGGCAGACTAAAAATTAAAAAAAAAATGTTTCCACTTTTGTATCGATAAAGGAGTGTAATTCAATCAACATTTTCAAAAAATATTCAATGTCAGATTTAACCCACTTACAGTTTTATTATATATATAGATAATAATATTGTTATTCATATGTTGGGTTGGGAATGGTAAAACAAATGATAGGCTTGTACGGGTTAAGTATTGGCAATAAAACAGTGAACAATAAATACACCATTGACAATAAGTTATACAATTTAACGGTTAATTTACATACAATTAAGTTAATCAACAATGCAATAAGAACTCTATTGTAGAAAGATACATTTCACTTTCGTATCCCCATACGAAAGTGAAATGTTAAATCCATTAAATATAAATTATTGCAGATAAAAATTTTAGATTTACGAAGTTTTCCCCGCAATTTCATTGTTTTTTTTTTACATGTAAGTAGTTTTTCAGAGTCAAAAAATGTAATCTATGTTGATCTTTGTCTTCGTATAGCTAGTAGTCGGAGGTAATAGTTAACTTTCCATAGGGTTAATTCTATAGGGTTAACTCCTCCAGTGGACGTAGCCTTCTCGATCCTCTTATCCAGCAACGGCCCAAGCCGAGGCTCGCGCCCCGAGGTGCCCTTGAGCTAGTTGCCTCCCACTTTTGTCGGCTGGGGGCAGGCGCTTAAGGCATTAAGCGCCTGCCCTCCCGCCCGGTGACGCTGTAAAGGTAGGTAGAGACCAACAGCTCAAAAAAAAAACTAATAATTACGTAACCATTGGTGTATGTTTGTACCTACTATTCGTATTCGTAATATCATCCACCAACTTGCACTTGGCCAGCGTAGTGAAATATGGCCTCCATCTCTCCATGTGAAAGAAGACCTATGTCCCAACAGTGGGAACGTATTGTATTGGGAACGGCTGAAATGACAATGTGCAATAAAAACCATTTCTAAAATCTTGACTTAGTGCTCGATTAGACTTGATCAGCATTTTTCTTATCAGAAAAAATACAATTATTATCCATCAAGTGTTTAAACAAACTGACGGACGGCCGTTGATTTCTAAAGTTTTATAATAGAGATGAGGTCATGGTTCAGTTGGAAAAGAATTAAGCTTTCAACTAATTCGTTACATCAGCTTTTTTATGATAACACGACGGGTGTTCAACGAATATTAAGAAGCTGAGATTCCAAACTGTCTAGCGGTTTCTGTGTTAAGTATTCTGCTCACATTCATCGAATAAGAATATCAAATTACCATGCATAACTATTATATACGGGCAATGTGCCTTTATTACTCAAGCTAACTACTGCAATAATAAAAACTAAACTAAACTAAACTAGCTACACTACCTACAAAGAACACTTATGGACTGTATAATAGCCGCGATGGCCTATAGACAGTTTAGTCAGTCCAAGTGCTCCAGCCCGCTACCGGTAGGTAGCGTACCCAACTTGATATAAGTCGAAAAGCAATAGTGAAATCGAAATAGCAATAACAAAACAAAACGCGCAATTTTTCCAGTGATGGCAACTGTCAAAAATCTATTTCCTGTCTGGACGCCCTTCCGGTTAATGACGTTCGCACCTTTTCCGGTTTTCAAAAGCTATTATTTTCTAAAACGAAGGGAGGCACACGCTGATTGCATTTTAGTATTGATAGGTGGCTATAAATAGGCATATTTTTTTTATGTTAATGAATGATGTGACGAGCCAGTGGTTCACGTGATGTTAAGCGACATGACCGCCCATAACAGTTGCAGTCTCACTTGGAAGTCTCTAAAATATAAAGTATCGCGTGACACTGATGCACTGCGCATGTCATCTTGAAACATCAGCATCACAGTATAGTATTAAGCTGCGTAGAATTAGGACAATCCTAGTAAATACATAATCAGAAAAAACAACACGGAAACGTATGAAAACGAATAAAAAATATTAAAAACTTATTCAACGACCTCTGTGGTATGGTGGTTAAATCGCCGAGAGAGCGGGTTTGATTCACGTGCCTATATTATGTAGGTATAGCATAATATTATGTATAAATATTTTTTGCACAATAAAGTGACAAATTGTTCTGTGCCTGGATATTGTGGGGCCATATTCCACGTATTTTTGGGAGTATTCCCGTCTGCCCCCACGAATGTCCCCCACGTGGTGGCAGGTGGTCACACTTATGGCTGTCGACCCCTATGTATGAAAAATTAGGGCAGATGGGAATATGTTATTACCATCTAACACTCATTAATTATAATCTGCCACTATTGTTTTATATATGAACAAGTGTCTTCTGGCACTCGCCGGCCGCTGCCGCGGCACGCTCGCTGCGCTTCGCTTCGCTCGTTCGACTCGTGCGTAGTGTGGTCACTGTTAACCTAACGCTCCTCTTCGTTTCGCTCGTCTTCGCAACTATTTATGACTTTTCCCTAGATTTCCCGTTCTGATGCTGGGGGTAGATGGTAATATATTCCAGATCACTATAGTCAACCACCTCTGCGGGTGCAGATAGCCATAAGTGAGACCATCTGCCACTGCGTAGGGGACGTTCGTGGGGGCAGACGGTAACATACCGTTTTTTGCCACACAAAAACACAAAGTTGGGAGGCTTTTTGCATGTTTTCTAGTCTCTTTAAACATGGATCAGAGAACCAATTATAATGTATTCCGCTCATTTATTTTAGATTTTGTTTTTTTTTATATCATGAATTATATAATATTAATGATTATTGGATGATCCTTGACCATTCACAAAATAACCAGATCAGTTTTATCTTAAAAATTTATTAAAAACTTGCAAATATAATAAATTAAAAGCATTTGTTTAAATTTACTCTATTTAAATTTACATGTAATGCAATAAATATACCAAAAATGATAATTTATTTTAATTTTTTTCATTCTCTGTAGAAAATATTTGCCGCCTTAATATATTGCTGAATTCATTGCTAATTGCCAAATTAACTGTGACTAGCTAATAAAGCTAAAACTAATATTGCTAGAGTCACAAAACGCCATTTATGTTTCTTTTTTTTTTTCTTCTTATATTTTGGCTCCACACATAGTGTATTTAGCCAGTGTCAAGTATTGTAATTATTCATCGAGTTATGGAATATTTCACGTGTAAAGTCAAGTCTTCAAGTTTTAGTCACAGTCCAGTCTAAGTCAGGTAATCATAGTCCAGTCTAAGTCATACCCTAGTAAAGTGGTGGCGACTTTACTAGAAGCTTCTATGGAATTTTGGAAGCAACACGAAAAACCACGTTTCACTACATTATATCACTTGCCCACACTCATGCTCGTAATTCAGCACTTAATGCGTAAAACACCACCAATTTTAACCATTAACACTGGAAAAAGCACAAGTTTAGAAAAATAATACAATGAAATGACGTGAACTTTTTCGAGTTCCCGCCAAAAAAACCCCATTTATGTTTATTATTAGATAAAGTGCAGCCACGTCTCCATAACCGACATAATTAAGAAAAAAAAAACAATTAAAACATTTTGATGGCATCTAAACGATTTTAATCGATTAAACGGCAATAATTCGAGTTTATAATATACACAATCTAAGCATATTTACATATTTAAATATTTGTTTTTACTATTACCACCCGTTGGCACTACACTTCATGTGAGAAACCAGACAAATTAGAAAAAAAAAACAAATTTGATGAACTTCCATAACAGCCACTATAACTAGAACTATTGAGATTTGAAATGCAAAGAGATTTCTTTTTTTATTCAGCATTAGTTTATATCTCCAAGGTCTACAATCTTTAGTCAATTTATAGATTTTAAAACAAATGAATAGTAAATGTAATCTATAGGGGGTATATAATTAAACAATTTTCTCAGTACATACGTTTAGTAAAAAGGTCATAATCCTATGAAGTTATGGTTATGTTTTGTATGAAATATGGTGTGTTTGACTGTAAGAAATCTAATATGGGTTTAAATGGCTCATTAGAGACGTTCCTTGCATCTTTAAAACCTATTTGAAAACTCTGAGATGAAAATTATTTGTCTTTTTTGAAGCAGGTGTTGATTTGTTTTGTTGATTTGTTTTATTTCTGTTTTATAATGAAAACACTTAAAAGGAGTTATGTTATTAAAACATTCAGTATGTTTTATAGATTTAATATGTTTTTTTTATGAGAATGAGTGACAAGCTTGTCATTCAACTGATGTTAAGCGACACGGCCGCCCATAACAGTTGCAGTGTCACTCGGAACTTTAAAATAATAAAGTTTCGCTTGCCACTGCACTGCGCACGTCATCCTGAGACATCACACAGTCTAGTAATCAGATTACCAGACTGTGAAACCAGGTTTTAAAGTCTCATTTGCCCAGTAGTTTCACTAGCTACAATGCTCTTCAAACCGGAACACAGAAGTGCTTGCATACTATTGCTTGGCGGCAGAATAACTGGCAAAGCGGTGGTACCTACCTAGACGAACTTTGCCAAAATGTCCTACCACCTAGTTAAATGTGTTAGAATAAATACTTTATACAGGACATGTTTATAAAATACTAGCCACATTTTTTTTTCTTTATATGCCCATGACAATACATGCAAGTGCATGAAGTTGCGTTTATAATTTAAATTTTACTGTAGACAAAAACTTCACCTAAAAAGCATGGCTGCACTACATGCTGCGGGAAAATAGTTTGTAGGTAGCTAAAGTACCTTCACCGCCCTCCACGCTGTCCCGGAGTGCCAAATTATTACATACTAGTGGCCTGCCCCGGCTTCGCACGGGTATATGATAGTAATCTAAATATAGCCTATTATAAATTACGCCCTAACGGTATGGGGAAATGCCTCTCAAATAGAACGTGTATTAATTTGTCAAAAGAAATCCATAAGAATCATAAATAGTTTATATGTACGCCAATCAGCTAGAGACTACTTTAGATTGAATAAGATAATGACGGTTATTTCTTTGTACATTTATAATTCTCTCCTAGAAGTACATTCGCGCAAAGCTCAATTACCTGCGAGGATGGACATACATAAACACAATACTAGAAATAAGGAAAGGCTTCATGTGCCTGCGACCAGATTGGTTAAGACATATAAGCAGGGCATGAGTTTGAAAATTGACATGTATAACAAACTACCCTTGGAAGTGACTAAATTACCTTTTTTGGAATTTAAATTTAAAATTAAGTCTTTCTTTCAAGTAAACCCATTCTATAACATTAACGAATTTATGACGAAAAGCTGGAAAGCAGGAATGTTCATTTAAGAAACTGCGTCTGTTAGGTAATAATATGACATAATAATTATTTGCTGTAGGTTTATCTCTCAAACATTTTTGATAGTTGGATATTTACCATGTTATCATGACAATTGGAAGTCTTATATTAGTTTATGCCTACCTACCTACTTGATATATTTAATAAAAAATTAATGTATTGAATTTGGACATGCCAAATATAACGTGCTATGTTATAAGATGGTGAATTATAAAATAAATAAATAAAATAAATATGTTACTCAAGGTGAATGTAGCTTTCCAATGGTGCAAGAATTTTTGAAATCGGCACAGTTGTTTTTGAGTTTATTCATTACAAACATAAAAAAAACCCAAATTTTTCCTCTTTATGATAGTAGTGTAGATGTAGAAGTATAGACTAGCGGCTCGCCCCGGCATCGCACGGGTATAATAGTTCTAGCAGCGCACGCGATGTAAATAAAGAATATTTTAGGTATCATTTTTAGTAAGGATCCCTAATTTTTTTTAAATATAATAGAGCCTTTGTCACCCGTAGATAGTGTAGCTTCTCAACAGTGAAAGAATTATTCAAATCGATTCAGTAGTTTCGGAGCCTATTCAATGCAAACAAACAAACAATCAAATCTTTCCTTTTTATAATATTGGTATAGATTATAAGCCTATTAGGTAGGAATTTGAATTTGGACTATAGTACCTATATTTTTACGTTCTATAATATAGGTACTTTTGTGTTCAGTTTTAAATAAACATTCTTAAGCATAGACTAAGTACATACATTTCAGGAAAATATCGAGTTAAATTCCACGGTGTATATAATACATTGTAATATAATCATTTCAAGTGAGCCTTACAATTTTAGAGATAAATACAAAGAATCTTTAATCTGTTCCTATTTTTTCTTTTTGTATTTTTTATTATTTGGTAGGTAATCCACTGTAATAACGCATATTTTATGAAAATTTCAGTCGTCTACTGTTACAGTTCCAATAGACACCAGGGGCTTAGTTTACGTACCCACACGGCCCCGTTTTGACCCTAAGGGTCCGGAACCCTAAAATACGATCATATCAAAATTATTTATATTTCATAGTCCTTAAGATTTTTGCAGCTAGCGGTCATGCGACCATGGCCTAATTGGTAGGGCGTCTAATCCAGTGAGCTAGAAGGCGCGGGTTCAAACCCCGCTGGTTGCTAAAATTTTAAGAACTATATTATCTTTATAGATATTTATATTTCATCTTAATTTTACTAGACGTATTAAATTGATGATGATTTTAATTTTCTTTTGTTTATATTATTTATTAAATAATATAAACGAAAAATTAGGGAGACTAGTGTCTTGATGCATGTGGTATTAATTACTGACCATATTCAAATGTAACAATATAAATCTATATCAATACAAAAAAAAAAAAAAAAGGTAAACACTTACTAATCGGCTGTTACAAAAAATTTACAAATCTCAAGATTATTCAGGTAGTCTGTAGTAAAAACGAAGTATATATAAGGTTTTCTCAATTTAAAGTCAACGACCTTTTTACCGTACCGTAAATTACTTAATTAAACAACAATATTAACCCAACAACCTCTTAATTACCAAAAATAATTAAATACTGTGGCCAATTATATTTATTTTAATTAGTAGGTATTTAAACTTTATCATTTTACCTCTACAAAATAATATATTTAGCTAGTAATATACATTATACATTCATGTATAACAGGGAAGCATTACAGAGGGGCAAACATTTAAACCAGATATTTATGTCCCTAATCCTAATAATAATATTGGTATATTAAAAATAATGTTTTACATACGCCCCATGCAATTTCAATTATTAGTATTTTTGTCTTAAGATATTAAAAACCGATTTGTAAATAATATTCTTTTAAAAAAGGGGTTTAACCGACAAACCATCGTTCAATTTCTTTTTGAGAAGTATCTGGATGACTTAATTTTTTTTTGATAATATTTTAATTTTATTTAAAAAACTGCTGAATCAATAATTATCAAATTGCTATGGGAATTTTTAATGGGAATAGTTTTAGTTTAAAAAAAGTTCACATCCGTTTATAAATGACGGAGAATTGAGGTAATAAACATAAAAAACGGTAAAGTTAAGAAACGTTCGCTGCGGTCACTACTTTGATGGGTGACTGCTACAGCAAAAAGTGGTATTTATAACTGAACGTTACCGTGCTTCGGAGGGCACGTTAAGCCGTCGGTCTCGGCTGTTGTTGTAGGACAATAGTCGTTAAGCCAAGTCAGAAGCCTTTAGGCGGCTTAAAAATTCTGACACCAGTAGGGTTAGCACGGCCGGTAGACAAAACTGTCTTTCCCCTATTTTTCTCCAAGCAAGTATGAAGAAAGTGACGTAAAACGGGGAAAGACAATTTTGTCTACCGTCCATGCTAACCCAGCTGGGCTGACCACTTGGCTACACGAGAAGAAGAAGAACAAAAAACAATCGAATTGACCACATCCTCTTCTGAAATTGGTTGAAAAATATTTCATATTCAAAACTCTTTATGTTACTTCTCTTAAGTTAATTTTTTTTTCATAGTTTTTAACCTCCTTGAAGAAAGTCCCTAGCAGCGGCCCTGCGGCAGCACAAAGCAAACAGAGTCCCGTACCAGTATTTCAACATACACGGCATGAAATTTTTATGACTTTTGAAAGAAACAAAACGAATTGCTTAATTCTCGAGAGAAGGTGCCGAAAAGGTATTCTCGCCTTTAATTTACTACGTCATTTGGGTTAAGGGCTATTGTAAAATTTTATTGTTACGAAGTAATGATTTTTAATGGGCTTGGGACATATGGTTAGGGCTTTTTGAAATTCCAGAACCAATGTTTGTCTTTACCTTGTGTAATTACTACTTTCTTTCTTACTACATGAACGTATTGAGTAATTTTTCTTAATAATGTCAGTTAATTTTGTGGACATAATGCATGATGTTGTGTCGTATTCGACATTGCTAGTTTTGTCTTGGGCTCTAGAATTATGGCCTAACATCACTAATTTCTATGTTTCATTTAGAAAGAACTATGAATAGATAACAGATATTGGGACATCTTATTATTTTACGTAGAAAAAATAATAATAACAAAGCAGAAGATTATCTTTTTCAATAACGCTGAGAGTTTTTAAATTAAATAAATATCAACCTAATTTTAGAATAATTTTAATATTATAGGTAATAAACCAGTCATTGAAAATAGTTATACAAAAATTCGTCTAGGTAGGTACCACCGCTTTGCCAGTTATTCTGCCGCCAAGCAGTAGTGTGCAAGCACTACTGTGTTCCGGTTTGAAGGGCATTGTAGCTAGTGAAATTACTGGGCAAATGAGACTAAAGAACTGATCTCACAGTCTAGAAATCTTTTTTAGACTGCGTGATGTCTCAGGATGACGTGCGCAGTGCGCAGTGTCACGCGAAACTTTAATTTTGATTTCCGAGTGACACTGCAATCTGTAATGGGCGGCCGTGACGCTTAACACCAGGCGATCGACTAGCTCGTCACGTCATACGATTACATAAAAAAAAATTACTTTATAACTACAATAAGACAATAACAATAATAATTATACAGACCTATTCAAATAACCCACCCCTAACTGTACCCGGTGCAAAGGTGCCCATTACGCTGGCTGCATTGCCACGCTGGATGGCTATGGCCAACCTTTGCACCTGGTAATTTTAGAATAAAATAGAAGAAAAGAATAGACTTGCACGTTTCTAACAGACTAATTTTAATAAAAAGGTAAAATCGGGATTTGAACCTGCAACCATCCGTCCGTTTAACGGAGACATGCTTTTTTAAGGGTACACCTAAAGGACTATGATATTTACAGGTGGTTATCATGTCCAAACCCAACAATACTCGCCTAGAAAAGAAATAAGCATTTTACAACAATTGTAAGTAAAATTGAGTTCTTTCATTGATGAATGATATCATTGGTGAAACTAAGAGTCTCAAATAATTATTATGTAAATTTTTTTAAATATGATTTTTTTAAAACCTTGATAATACTTTAGTATTAAAATTCTCATGAGTGTGGTCCATTTTAAATAAAATAAAATAAAATATATATTAATATATCAGACTGTTACTCACAAAATTTCATTTCGTTCGTTCAGAGTTTCATAATCGTGAGTGACAGTCGGATATATATATATTTATCTTGAGAATACGTTTTACACAATTTATCAACTATCTATGTCTAATTTATAGATACTCTAACTTAAGTACTGGTAATAGAGATTAAGAAAAACTTATAGAAGCTCCATTACAACTAATAATAACTTTTACAACGATTAATTTTCTATTTCATTCTAAATCCCAGATCAAATAAAAAACTTCAGAGGTGTGATCCAAGTTCGTTTTTAACACGTTATCAATACTTTTGCCTGCGGCAGCGCACGTGTGCAGGTTAATAAGATTTTATGACATAAGAAAATTGAATTTAATAAGTTACGGTAGGCCGGTGGTAATAAAGATTATTTTTTTACTGCTAAGTGGTTATTTGGATAGATTGTAAAGTCTGGTCATACCTAAGCGAGTAGCGTGACGGCACAGATAGACCCAATAGAGACGACTTTTTCAATACTTATCATACATTTCAAGCGTGTCACGTTTTAGAATAAAACCTTATGGTTTATATATATATTTATACCTGCGAAGATGATATAACATGTTCCCAATCTTGTTATTAATTTTTATATCAGTCAGGACACGTAGTATTATTATATGCATTCTGCGTTCAGGGTAACATAATTTTGACCACATCATATCGACATAGCTGTAGTGCACGCTACATCTGGATTAATGTATTTATCGTTTCGTTTTTACACTGCTTGGAAACTTAAATGATTGCTTCCTGAATGCAATTATGTAATATTGATAAACAGTATGTGATCTTTTGCAAATAATTTACAAAAAAATGTTTAATGGGAGAATGGCCTTTGATCTTTAAACTAATTAATAATTTAATGTCAACTGTTACTAAATGCTACACTATCAACGATATTTTTTTATCTATACCTATATACTAGCCGCGCTGACCTTATAGACAGACAGTCCAAACGTCCAACCGACTACTAATACGTAGCGTACGTATCTAACATTCCAGTAGCATTTTCCCCGTTGAATTGAAATGACGAATCATTACGCCAAAAACAAAAAATAATTACAGCTTAGGGAAACAAAAATAAAAAAATGTAATGATATGGTCAGCTTACAAAATCAACACTTACCCCCGGTTTCTCGTACGTTAAAATTGAACTCATGTCAAATTGAAAAACCGGAACGCTGATTGGTTGCGTGTTGATCATCGGCTACCTTCAACCAATACCCGTTCAGTATTTTTAAGTTGAGATGAGTTTAACTTTAACTAACATATGAGAAATGGGGGGTGAGAACTGCGTTTATTTTAAAATCGCTACGGTCACCGTATTCGCTTAGGCCTGTCCAGAGCTAAATAGTGAAAAGTAGAAGCGGAAGGTGGTAATGCATGCAAATGCGTCGATGCTGGCTTATCATATGGGGTCTCTATTTATCTTGTTTTAAACGAGGCTGTATTCCAGATTTATTGTTGCTTTGTTCGTTGCAGCACGCGTGTGATATAAAAAGATTAACTTTATGACAGCGTTATTTTTTTATTTCAGATGGCAACAAAATCAGTCGGTTTGGCAATACGTTTTAAATAATTATTGTTTCATAATTAATTATGCATATTTATTCACGAATAATTTTTTTGTAAATAACATCGGTAAAGACCTCGAAAAATCGATATCCTAATACTAATTTTATAGGTAGTTTGTTTTAATGTATCTAACAGATTTAATTTTGAGGTTATTTAAATATGTAATATACGTATAAGATAAGATTAGGATGCTCATAATTAATTTTTAATTTGACCACTTAGGATTCTTTTGAAGTTCTACCGCAGCTTT
Source organism: Ennomos quercinarius (assembly GCA_910589525.2). Classification (NCBI taxonomy): domain Eukaryota; kingdom Metazoa; phylum Arthropoda; class Insecta; order Lepidoptera; family Geometridae; genus Ennomos; species Ennomos quercinarius. The sequence continues at coordinate 8,100,228 of OU342505.1, read as the reverse complement.
TGACTTTTTTTTTACAATTTATAGGCCAAGTGATGTGGTCGAATTTAATGCTCATTTTACCGCTCATGAAGATACTATTATAATGTACGAGCAAAGCGAGCGTGATAAATTCAGCATAAAGACTTACTTATAAAGCTGCAAAAATTTTCAGTAATCCAAATTTATTTCTATAAATATAGATAATGGATATATTTGGGAACGTCTCTATTTAAGTTTCCTACATTAAAACTATTTAGGCCATATTAGGGCGGCCCCCAACTAGGTGGACCGAGGTGAAAACCGCGGAGAGCCGATGCATGCAAGAGGTGAACAGCCGCTCAAAGTGGCGTCATCTGTGGGACGCCTATGTTCAGCAGTGGACGTATTCAGACTGTTGATGACATTAAAACTAGGCAAGGTTCTAGAGCTGTGTAAATAAAAATTGGAACATATTGCAATACGACCTATACCCGTAATTTTAGTTTTTCCCGCGGAAAGGCTTTATTTTGTAAGATAAAACACTTTTGTTGGTTTAGGTACCTAGTGCAAAACTATTTAGGAAGTGCATTAATGACACTGACACCCTAGTGCTACAAACGCCCAACGGTTGCAACAGCTACTCACGAGTTGGCTATATTACGCGTTTGCAATAGTTTGCACCGGCCACCAACGTGTGCAAATTTAAAAAAAAAATAACCTTTTTTTTTTCCTTATTCCCCTAGTACAAGGCTATGCTTAGCTTGAGGCTAGATGACGCTGTGTGAAATGTCCACACATATATATTTATTTATTTGAAACAGATTCAATTCAAGATATTATGTGCGTTGTTTATAAACGGCTTTGTGCTGAGTTACTTTGTAGTGAGTGTTGGTTACCTTAACCACGGATCAAAAAACCTACCCTAACTGCTCACTGACTGACTGACCCGCTATACATTATCGACTTGAACAATATGTTCTGTGGATTACGACTTTTTTTACCATAAATATACCTACATACTTGAAGTCAAATGGTGTTAACGGCGGGTGCCTGTGGTTGCACTTTCCTTTTACATAATTTATACATTAAAATATTTTCCTCTTACTTTTCTAAACTTAATTAGGAAATCGCATCATCAAAGCTTTGAAATGGAGTCAATTCAAGTATGTCTATTGTTTATTTAAAACAATGCCTGGCTCTATAATTGTGAAGGTGCATACAAGGTCCAATTGTGACTTAATGACTGAGCTATAAGCGTTAATCGTTGAAATTACGCGCGCCGAGTTGTAAGCTTTAAGCGTTTTGTTCAGGACTGTACAAAAATCATTCGCAGAGCCGACACCCGATGGAGAAGACCGGTTCTCGAGTCGCAACTATGAACAGGAAGACGTGGCGTAGGTCGAACCCTGGCCGACGATCATGGTTAAACCAAGGGGAGCCGTCGGATGCAAGAGAGATGAGAGTTGGATGAATGGAACACCTTGCCAACTAACTATGATCTGTGTGTCTTCAAGTCGAGAGTGAACAGGTATCTTCTTGGCAAGCATGCACCATCGTAGACTGCGTTATCACTTTCCACCAGGTGAGACAGTGGTCAAATGCTTTGCCTATCATTAATAAAAAAAAGAAGCAAGCAGCTGGTCTAAGTTGCACTTTATGGGGGAGGCCTATGTTCAGTATTAGATAATTTTCTCTCGTACTAATTTCTAAACCTACTACTAATACTTTTACGGTTGCAGTCTTTGTTTGCCTATATTTTTTCTGCACTTGAAAAGAAGCGCGTTTGGTATAACAAGAGAAGATATTATTAAGCTGATCTTCTACTTCGATAACGACGTTGATTACCCGCAATTCTTGGTGATAATAGCGTGAAATCATCGGTGATAGAAAGATTATCGAAAATTAGAATAGGGGGCAGTTTTTTTGGTACCTATAGAAAGTTTTCTTTCCCTTTTTAGAGCTTTAGGTATGACTGTTTAGGCTGAATTTGGTAGAGTAATATTATGTAGTAAAATATCTGTACCTACAAAGTAAAAAAAGGTAGGTTGTCTATTTTACTCGCTCTATTCTCATCACTTGTACTACAAAATTAATCGTTTAAATAAATCTTTGTACGATAATGCGGACTAACGAGTGACGATACAATGCAGAGACAATCGGCGGCGGGCCCTTTCATCTTCTGACACTATGTCGCCTATAGTCACGTTGTCGTGAATTGGCATCGCAGTACTTTTTACCAAAGTAAAAAGTACTTCGATGCCTCAGGTTTGAGTAGGGTGTTATTGCTTATTAGTTTAACGAGTAGAATGGCTGTGTGTCAGTGTTTTGCATCAAAGACTCAAACGGATCAATGGATTTTGATTTTTTGTTCGAGAGGTAACTTGATTTTCTATGGATGCAAGGAAATATTTTCAGCCCTTGAAACTTTTTTATTTATTATATTTGATGAAAGGAATGTCAACGTTTTCTTCATTTTGATAAAAATACTTGTTTTTTATACTTTTAGTCTTGCTATGCTTTGAACATGTTTCAAGAAAATATTGTATATTAAAACTAGCTTACATTGATAAAACCTTTTACTTACTATTAAAAACTTTAAACTTTTTGAAATTACGTTTATTTTCCTTTACAAAGTGTCTTATAAGCAGTGCTTAATTTCTTGATCTCAACAAAAAGCTATATATACATCTTAGAAACGAAACTACCAACATAAAATAAATATATACCTACACAGGCCAATCCAAAGAGACCAATCCGCATGATCGCGACTACACGCGTATTAGTTTATCGCATGCCCGGGTAATCTGCAAAATTTCACCGCACGTCGGTGCCTTTGTTTCGCATTTTTACCGGTCATTCTTAAATTATCCCACTTTGAGAATCGATTGGCGAGGACCGATCAGCATTTGGACGGTAAATCTCAAAGGATTACTGGCTGCAGTATGCCTGAGTGATCGAACGTGGAACTTAAGATTTTAATGCTGATTAACATTTTGGCGAACAAGATATTCTGTTGTGAAAGTTTTCTGTAATTTACATGTTCTCTTAAAGGTACTGATGAGGATCGAGAGAGAACATTCCATTTGAGGATATCGGGATGAAAGAGGTAAGTCAGCTGCATTTATCTTTCATACCAGAACGTTGACAAAAAATTGAAAAATTTGTATTTTGTTAAAACTTATCATAAACCCACTTGATGTGGCTGAATTCCATTACAAACGGCTCTAAAGGCTCTTACGGCACCCACGAGAACAGATAGGGTGGTCCCATTCTATCACAGCCCATAAGTGTCATGTAAGAAACCCATTTAACATTAGGTGAAATGTGATCAAACGTTCATCATCATCATCAACGCTTTAAGACGTCTACTTCTGAATATAGACCTCCCCCACAAAGCACCACGTAGAGCGGCTGCTTGCCTTCTGCATCCATCGTTTCCCCACAGTTATGACCAAATCATCGGTCCGCCTACGCTGTGTATTTCCGTTCGTGATTGCCACTCAAGAACCTTTCTTCATCATCGGTTGTTAGTTCTACGAGTGATGTGGCATGCCCATCGCCCAACGCCCATTGCCAATTAAAATTTTTAGAGCTACAATAATAATAATAATAATTTGTTTATTTTGGCATCAAGGCCCAAGGGTTAGTGTACAGACTTATAACTAGGTGTTAGTACTATCGCTAAAGGATCGAAAGATTTAAAACTATTTGACAAGCACACTGACAAATGCTCTGCTTATCGGGCTATCAAAACTTCCCGCTATAACTTGCAGTATGCTATTAGGGCTGCCCCGCACCCGGCTCAGCAGCGACGCGGTCCTCTTCCTTAGGATGGCACGGGAGCCATCGACGGCCAACCGCGGCGACGGCGGGGACGGGAAGCTATGACGGTCACTTTAGACCTCCTGCGAATCTCCTCATTTCGGATCTAATCTCGCAGGAAAAAACGGCATAGCTCTCTCCATAACTCGCTGCGTGACTTTGAGCTTACTAATGACACCCAATAGTAAGAGATCAAACGTTATTCTTCCTGATATAAGAGATAAAATTAATTTCTCTTACAGAATCCAATAACACGCAAAACAGTACACAAACGGCCAAATTTCAGCTGTACAGTATATTCTGCTTTTTTAAAAATCCAGCTATGGGATATCCTGGCATCCTACAAACCCCTTACTAGATCTATATTGCTACAAAGGAACCAGGATTGTAATTAGCAAATGGGCAATGGCCAAAGATCGGGTTTCGATACCTTTGCTGGGTTTTTTTCGTTTTTGTATCATTTTCATTTGGCTTCGCTGTTTCCCACTATTTGGTTAGATCCTTTGGTGATGTTTCACCAAAGGAAAAGGATTGCAAAACATTGGGGTGATAGGTACGGCTTTAATTTGTCTGAAATGTGGTCACAATACTTTTTGGATGTCGGAACATTTTTGCGAATTACTGCTAGTGCGTTTACTAGATAATAATTTTGTACTATCGGGTTTATATTTGGTATGAATGTAAACCGTCTGAATGACGTTAATTTAACGACTCTCACGAGATTCTGTTAAAATAAATACTCTTGTGAATTTTCTTTTGGGTTACGAAACGACCAAGATATGGTATTTGTTATCTGTCGGTACGGAATACCACAGTAAGCAACACACCTGGTCGTTAATATAAATCAGAGATGATTTTTAATGCTACTTTTAACAATGCGCAATGCGCATACATTGAATTTTCCGGTTTCTGCAATGTCATTTCTGAAAATGAGGGCGGCATTCGTTTTCAACCCCTTATTTTACACCAAAAACCAATAATTAGTACCTAAGTAATACCTAGTTACTTTTTACCCGCTTGGTTTCTGGAATTCGTTGTCATCCTGCATAGAAGAAGTTATCTTAGTTACCTACTAGTATGGTTGGAATGGCAATGGGCAGGCCAAATCGCTCGTAGCACTGACAACTGATGGGGAAGAAAGGTTCTCGATTGGTGACCACGAACCGCAAGACACAGCGTAGGCCGGCCCCCCACTCGGTGGACCGACGATCTGGTGAAAGCCGCGGGGAGCCGATGGATGCAAGAGGCAAGCAGCCGCTCTAAGTGGCGCTCTATGGGGGAGGCCTATGTTCAGCAGTGGACGACTTCAGGCTGTTGATGATGATGATGATATTATTATTATCTGTGACGTACGAAAATAGAGCAGAAATAACGATAACTTGCATATAGATGTCCACCTTTTATATATTATTATGCTGGTTTAGGCAAAAACTTCTATGTATGTAACATAATATTATAACTCTTTGGATTTAGGCTCATAATTCAGCTCTTCTCCAATGTTGAATTGTGACACATCATTTATTCTTACCAAGTGGCAAGCTTAGTTCACCAAACTAATTTGTTATTCAATAGCACAAACCTGAATAACTAAATCTGTGGCTATCCAATAGTACCTTTCGCGACACACCTGATCAATTTCCAATGCATAATCAGTAGATAGATACAGTGGTAGCCGAGGTCAATGACATTATAGACAGACGCTTCGACGCCGGACGACCTTCGTGTGAAAGAGTAAAATATGTCGAATGTATATGCTGTCTCATTAACATAATCGTGTTTTAGCTTAATAAATTTATAAGCAGTGTGAAACCGGACGGCGATTTGCGTTTGGAGAATGCGAGGTGTATAGCCCGCAGGTTGCAGGTAGTTTAGTAGGCTTACATATTGATATCATAGCTGAGTTTTGTGGTTTATCGGTACTTTCGTGGGAATCACAATATTTTACAAAGAATTTGCTAGAGGCAGGGCAAGGCGGGTCACAAAATTCGCAGAACTGAGTACAGCGTAATCTAGAACGGAGACCGCGGCAAGACAATGCTGCCAGCATGTTGGATACTGGTAGTGGATTGTTTATAGGACTGGTATACTAATGATTTTTATAGCAGGTAGTAGCTGCTAGAATGTTAAAGTCAAATAAAAAAATAAAGAGATTCTGCCAGTTTAAAAAAGCAAGCTTAGTTTAGAATATTCTCAGATAGGCACGCGCCATAATCCTGGTTAAGGTTACTGCTATAGCTAAAATTAATTGTAGCTAAGCTCGAAATTTAACGTTATCATATTTCACGTCACGTTTAACAGTTAAATGTTCCACAGTTATCTTTAATATTTGAGAGCTTTTTATCATAGCCGGCCAATCATGTGTGTAAAGTTATCGTACAATACAGGTGATGATGATGATGATGATGATGAATTTTAGTAATGAAATAATAATTATTAATCGTCTTATTAATAAACACTGCACAACAGTTTAAAAGATACTCAACGTTTTATCTTGTTCCAACTTCACACTTATTTCAAACTCAATAGTGAGAAAGAAAACTCTAAATAACTATTCCTTCACTACACACCCCCTTACCAATAAACATTGTGCAACAGTGGAATAGGTACTCAGTGTTTTGTCTTGTTTTATCTTTGCCCATTTCAAACTTAACAGAGAAAGACAAAACACTAATCACTATTGTTCCGCTATACAACGTTTATTAGTAAAGGAGCAATGTTTATTATCGGAACCTAGGAGGGTATTATTTGAGATAATACTTTTTAGTAATATAATGAAGTTTCTTTTTGTAAGACGACCTTTTTTATACTTACCTTCAACCACAGTATTACTAATTATTACCGAGCCACAAACATATATTATACTAATAATAAATTTATATTAATCTAAATTTTAAAAATTCACATAAATTTGATTGTGCTTAGCAAAAATAATTTAAATCAATACTGATAATCTTGACACCATTTTATCGGGACATCTTTATTTACAAATTTCCAAAACATGCACTACTTGAAAAACATAAATTATTTGATATGTTTAAATTTCTTTAATTTGCTTTATTGTCCAGACAATTTTCTTTAGTCAAAGAGAATAAAAAATATTTCATGCCAGAAGCAATCGCATTTTCCAATATTACAATCAAAATAAATCGTATTTATAATGATATTATGTAAATACCCAATACGTATGATAATAGTCAATTTTGTTAATACAAACGGTAAGTTATACGAAAAGTAGGCATTAAAGCAATTCTCTTGACGACTTGAAGCATCGTTTAAGTTTCAAATTTTGGTTGTAATAGCTTTTGGAATGACGAAATGTATATTTGTTGAGCTAAACTTAGTATTTACACGCTATTTTATAGTGTTTCGTTAGTATAAAAATGTATTTTTACCTATTAAAATGTGATTAGTGCTGATGGTATAACGCCTACTCATTCACGAGGACGCATTGAGATGCTAATCTGATGTGAGATTTTTGAGTTTGGTTCTTAATCAATGAATTATCAAACATAGCAAGGGGGAGTTCATTTTCTTCTATTTAAAACATTTGTAGTTTTGCTGATTTACTTGTTTTTTTTTTTAAGTTTTTAGGTATAGTTTAGTTTTTATGCCTAGTTTAGTTATTTTATGTTTTTAAGTTGTAATTTAATTATTTTTTTTTATAAAAAAAATAAGTAAATTTTAGATGCCTTTTCATGGCCGATACTTTAGATAGCGTTTTTTTTTTTAAAATACCTCATATTTATAACAGATTTTGTAATGCGAGTTCACAAGATTGAAAGTATCCACGAAATGGGACTGGAAAAGCATCAAGCGTTGGTATCCTGTTTATACGATAACCACTGCCGACGGACAACCGTATTGTTTGAGAAAATGTTAGCTCTTCACCAGCAATGTAGAGGCATAATTATGCATTGTGCGTGCCAAATGTCACGAAAAATATCGCAAACAAGCTTTGGCTAGTTTTAATTTTAAAATTATTGAAATAGAGTAAGACTTTTTCTTTACATTAAAGCTATATTTTATCCATATATATTCTATCCATACTTCATCTATAACTTAATAATTCTACTTTCAAATTCAAGATCCATAAATAAACTTGTCCATGAAAATAGAACGGACCGTATTGTTCATATAAAGTAGCAAAATAACATCTTCAGACCGATAGTTGCTATCTGCTTATTGTAGAGGTCGAGTTTGCCGGCACCTTTGATGTGACATAGATTATGCATCAGTGCCGAACAGAAAAAACAAATTATAAAATCTTAAATGCAAATCATGTTACCTATTAATTTAATTTCCAATATTAAATGGATTACATTATTAGCATTTTTACATAATTTTGATTTTTTTCTGTATTTTTAATGTCGTTGCAGCCGGTTGTGTATAAGATACATGGACGTAATAAGATGTCATAAACTAATATTTGCCAATTTTATGTACAATTGATGTTCTTAATGCAATAGTATTAATAAATTATCAGTCTTTATTAACTCTTAGTCATTTAATTATTAAAGGTAAAAGTTGAATCCTGGCCAAACTTCACGGGACCTGTCGCCACAGCACATAAAATTATATTTCATATTGTATTATGCACATAATTATTACACAAAATATTATAGTTACGCATTTCTGCAACTGAGACGATCATGTGGTATTTTACGTAACAGGTAAGAAATTAAAAATTGTAAATTAAACAATATATTTTTCTTCCAATATATAAAAGGCATTACCCTGACTGGGTGACAAACAACGTACAGCCCAAACTGCTAGACGTAAAGACGTGAAGTTTGAAGGGTAGCTTTCTTTTACAACACAAGCGCCTGCTAAGAAAGTATTTTTAAAATTCAACCCCTAAGTGGGTAGTATAAACGGGTTTTACCCTTTAGGGTCAAAAACGTTTGAAAGAAAGAAAGAAAGAAAGAAAAAATATTTATTCAACACTCACAAAAATTAGATAAGTACAAGTATAATATACACAATTACACAATTACACACAATTTGTATGAAAAACCTACATTTCGTGACGTATCGTTTTGAAACTTAATATAATACAAGTATAAAAATAAATGAAAAGGTATTTTTTAATATTTTGAAAGTCAAACTAGTCTGCTATTACAATTTGGCGATCTCAGTACCGCGCGCGCGGTACCGAACTCGCAGCGTCCATCGGTTTGACCAAATAATTATATCTAGTTTCACTTATTGACATGTAAATAAGAGCATTATTTAAAATTATGAAATAAATTGTAGTAGTTTAGAAAAATTATGAACTTTAATTTGGTAACAATATTTTGTCGATGTTATATAAAACTCCGGAGATGTTTGACCTTTGTTGAAGCCTTTTTGAATAAAAAATCAAATTATTTTTTTTTAAATTACTTAAAAGGCCAAAATCAAAAACCTGTTCTGTCTCTATGGAAGTACATCTATGGAAGTACAGGATGTATTTAGTGGAGTATAATTTAGTTTAGAAACTTACGTTACGCAGAATTTGCAAATTAGAGCTCTCAAATCGGGTCTCTGTGTGTTTGCCAAAACGAACACCAGGAGAACGATGATTACTAAATAAATAGGTAAGTTACATAAAATTCACTCTGTCATTATCGAAGAAGATGAAACGAGGGGTATTTTTTTATATAATGGCTAAGTATATACATTAAAGCTGCTGTATACGCAGATCCAATATCTCGCTCGTGCATTGCGGCATTTTTGAAGATATTAAATAACTTAATTTACTTACGCAAAATCTGGCTAAACTATTTGATATTGAATAACATTTATAATGTTCAACTAAAATGTCATATAAAACCAAATATTAAGTCATATTTAAGACAGGCAAAGTTCATGCGTCACTTCTGTTTACAGTCCTACAACTCTATGATAAAACACTACCAGTATTGGTAGTAGGCTTTGTGAATTATTGCGGGTTCCGTACCCCTCACCTGCATCAATACCTTAATGGTACGTCGTGTTTCACCTGAGGATCTCTGAAGTGTGAAAAAAGAGTAGCCAGGGAAATAGTGAAAGCGATTGGATGGAATCCAATGGAATCACGTACCTTATGCTTTTTGTGAGCGTAGTGTTATTTTTTGGTTAAAACTGATAACGTATTAAAATACTCTGTAAATCTGAAATTCGAGGTCCTATTTTATTTGGGTTGTAGCGATGTCATCCTCTTTTATCGTCATTCTAGCACTCGACCTGCTTTCTTATCAAACATTGGCCATTCACAATTTAGGTTTAATACATAATTCTTTTTGTTTTCGTTATATGTTTGGCTTCGAGCATTATGTTGTTTGTGAGAACCACCGTCCATGTATTGCTGCGTTATTCCTTTCCGTGCATGGTTGTCTGGAAGAGATCGCTCTAAGCGATAAGACCGCCCTGGTTAATTTTGTTCACTTAGTTGTAATTAATTGTGATGCGGTGTTTCAATAAAAAGTTTATCTATCTATCTATCTATCTATGTTTGGTCATTCGTGCCACAATAATTTTACTAGATAAGTATAATCAGTGACTTAAAAAAATATCATTGGCTACAATGCTCTTCAAGCCATAACACAGAAGTTCTTGAACCTAGCTACTACTTCATCATCAACAGCCTGAAGACGTCCACTGCTGAACATAGGTCTCCCCTAGAGAGCGCCATTTTGAGCGGCTGCTCGCCTTCTGCATCGGCTCCCCGCGGCTTTCACCAGATCGTTGGTCCACCTTGGCTTGGCTTGGTGGCAGAATATCTGCCAAAGCGGTAGTATCAACCTACCAAGGGTAACAGCTACAACTTAAACGTATATTTTTTTTTAAATATTGTTAGTCTAATCAGCCACTACCGTATAACAAGCGGAAAGTGATCAGAATTTACTATTCCCCTACATTTAACTTTTGATAATGTTGTTTCCGTCAACCGCATTTCCGCGATATAACAAATATAAATAAACTAAACATAGCTAAATAAAAATAACATAGCTAAACAAAAATGTTGCGGAAATTCGACTGGAAATTGGAATTGTTCAGTACTATATTTTGTTAACACCATAAAGAATTGACAACATTTTTTATCAGATTTTTTATATTCAGTATATGTCAGTAAGAAAGAGAGGCTAAATGATAATCGACGTGTGAAGCCTAAAATGTGTCCATGGCTGCCATAAAAAAAACAATCCGAAGCAAAGGCATTCAACATTTTTGTCTTATGGCTTTCTGCTAAAATTTTCACTTAGCCTCACTATTTATAGCCAAAATTTAAAAAAAAAATACAATATGAAATACTTATAAACAATACGTGTCTGTTATTTTTAATGTGTTATAAAACTACCCAATAAAATTATGGGTCAAAATTTTGAAATGTCGTCAATTAGGTAAATGCAAAAAATCAAGAATTATTTATTTTTCCATATTTATTTCTCTTACTCTTTCTCTCTCTCTTTCTCGTTCTCTCTCTCTCTCTTTCTCTCTCTCTCTCTCTGTCTGTCTGTCTGTCTGTCTCTCTTTTCTTTCTCTCTCTCTATGGTATTATTTTCTTACGATTTTTTTCTAGTAGTTATCATTTCACCTTTTATTTGCCACGGTTAAGTCTTCCAAAATTTAGTTGCTTATTTTGCTACATAGCTATCCATCTCATCCAACAACCCAAATTATTTAAAAACCATATTAAAATTTAACAATCCCTTGAAGACGAACGACACCAAAAACCAATATCCATTTACAAAGTGGACTAGAAAGGGTGAAACGAAACATACCTTAAAAGCTGTTTGAAATTTTCATTCGTATTTATACACTTACAACCATTTCTGTTAGAGCCCTAAAGTTGTACCGGATTAACTGATTTCCTATATATTTTTGTAAGAGGGTGAGAAATAGAGGGGTCAAGACTCGGTGGTAGTTGTATATCACTAGCATCGAGGGGTGCGCGATTTACAACCCTTTTGCTTCAGATTTATGTGGCGTTCTTGGGTTAACTTTACCCCCACATGCAGAAAAGATCGCGTTTCTTTTATAAATGGCCGACAAAAATAGACGGGCCTTTTTTAGATCCGATGTCTTCATTTTGTATGGAGATTGAATGCATAATGTATTTTTTTTTATTACGCCCAACGACTTACATAGATCCTGGACCCTAACTAGGATTCCCTATATCTAGGGACCCAGGAACTACGAAGACCATAGTCCCACAACACCCAGACACAAAACAAGTATTTACACGTTTTTTTCAGGTGCACAAATACTTGTCCTGTCGCGGGAATCGAACCCACTCCCTCCAGGTTATGAGCCGACCTGCTTAACCACCACGCCACAGTGGCTGTATTATCTGCCTATTGTAAAAATATACCTAAAACGACTTTTAGATAATATAAAACTGCGTTTAATAGATTTGCAATACATAATTGGCTTACAGGCTTTTTAATAGCGGATATTGCAGATAAACTTTAATTATAACATTAAACCAGTTAAAAATAAAAAATAAAGTAGTTTTTAACTATATAATTAACCTTATATAAAAATCTTAAACGTTCAAAAATCATCATCATTATCATCATCAGCCTGCAGATGTCCACTGCTGAACATAGGCCTTCCCCAAAGAGCGCCACTTTGAGCGGCTGCTTGCACCCTTCACTCATCGGCTCCCCATGGCTCTGACCAGGTCGTCGGCGTACCTAGTGGGGGGCTGGCCTACGCTGCGTCTTCCCATGCGTGGTCGCCACTCGAGAACCTTTCTTCCCCATCGGCTGTCAGTTCTACGAGCGATGTGGCCTGCCCATTGCAACTTCAACTTGCTAATTCTAAAAGCTATATTGGTGACTTTAGTTCTCTTGCTTATTTTTGATAAATTAAAACACATCTAAATCACAAATTAAGTAAAACTGTAGCAACATTAGCATGTGTTCCCTACACCGGCCACGACCACACATTTAAACATTTAATTGCCAATTAAATGACTTAAATTTTCTCTAACTCTTATACGGATTCATCAAAATCGTGCACAAAACTTGACATACATAATCTAGATTTTGAAATAACTGTACTACATAGTAAAGTCAGTAATAGATACCACATAGCTGCCATGTATTTCTCATTATTATTAAACATTGTGAAGCGGAAGAATGGTTAGTTTGTGTTTAGTTTCTAAAACAGGAGTTTTGGTGGGAAAGCGGAAAAGTTCACGTCGTTGCATTGTAATTATTTTTCAAAACGTGTTAATGTTAAAATTTGGTGGCGTTTTAGGCATTAAGTGCTGTATTACGAGCATGAGTGTCGGGAAGTGATATAATGTGGTAAAACGTGGTTTTTCGTGTGGCTTCCAAAATTCCATAGAAACTTCTAGTAAAGTTGCCACTATTTTGCAAGGGTGACTTAGACTGGACTATGACTACCTGACTTAGAGACTAAACTATCACTAAGACTTGACTTAACGTGAAATGTTCCATAACACGATGAAAAATTACAATATTTGACACTGGCTTTTGGCTCCAATGTGTGGAGCCAAAATATAAGAAAAAAAAAATCAAAAGAAAACATTGAGTAGCTTTATTTGCACTATTATGCAGTGTTGACTAGATAAAGGGGTAAATGTTAAATCCGTTTAATAAAACAGATAGTTGCTACTAGTTTTGATTTAAAAAATGGCGAAAAAATCGTGGCGTGAGTAAATACTCACCTACTGAAAATAAATACAGTTGAAACCGTTCTTGCTGGTTTCTGGTTCTGCATCGTGTCAAGCACCAACCACACCATGCTAGAATCTAAAAAGTTTTTCGCAAATTCGTATTTCCCCATAGCCATAATGTTATTTAGTCGATATCGTATTATAATACCTCATCATCATCATCAGCCTTAACACTGCTGAATATAGGCTTCCCCATAGAGTGTAACTTTGAGCGGCTGCTTGCCTCCTGCATCCATCGGCTCCCCACGGTTCTTACCAGGTCGTCAGCCTATCTAGTTAGGGGCTGGCCTACGCAGGTTCGGTTCGTGGTCGCCACTCGTGTACCATGCTCTACGAGCGATGTGGCCTGCCTATTGCCATTTCAACTTGCTAAGAGCTATATCGGTCACTTTAGTTCTCCTGCGGATGTGAATTTACCATATATCACTGTTTGATGACGCGGAATCATGTCAATGTGCAATTTGTTGAACTGTCTACAGTTTGACAAAACATAATAAATATCACGTTCAGTAAAGTTTGTATACAGTAAACCTCTCCAATGGAACCTCTAACTCGTGTATTACTGTACAGTGGCGTGCACTAAAACATCGATATCGGCTCTCATTACGTCCGCCCGTGCATGGCCGTGGCGCATGTTCCCCGTATCTATGTCAGTTAATTTTCCACCAAGTGTAATTACCGTGTTTCTCTTTGTTTTTGCTACTAACTTTATTTGCATAGTGCGGTAAGGGGATCGCTTCTCATTCCATCGAACAGAGTATGGCATGGAGTTGATGTTAGTTGTAAAAATCTTTATTATTATTTTATATTACTATTAATTTTTTCTTTCTTAAAACTTTTTTTGGTAGGTATGAATCTCGTCCCTCATTTTTTACTGCTCATCGACCTTAAGTAGTGGTACAACGGCTAATTTAAAATTATCCAATACACTTAGATCCTTATCAACAGCTCATGGCATAGGCCCTACGCCATAAAATATCGAAGATAATATTTTTCATGAAATAAAGCAATGAGAAGCTTTCCCATTAGAGTGTACAAATTATTTAAATTAATTCGCGGATACCCCATTCGTTTCTTTAATCTTACTCAAAACTACAGAACAAACCATAAGATACGTTTAAATCTGAAGTCTGATTCGGTTTTATACAATTACCGAATCTGGCTTCAGATTTAAACGTAGGTACTTAATGTTCAAACAAAGATGGTTGGTATAACCTAACTGACTTAAAGCAAGTGTAACATTATAATATGACCACGAGCTTAGAATATAAGTACCTACCTAGGTACAAGTAGGTACTTGTACTAATATCACGAGCTTATAAGAAAGAACATCAGGTATGTACAGTAGGTACGTGTACAGCTAATAATATATAGTCTGGAAAGAAACCCTCAGTGTGTTAAATTTTCAAACCTCTTACAAAATTAATTTTGTTTACCTTAAAAAATTAGGTTAGGTGGTATCCATAGTTTCCGCTGTCCTATTACAAAACCCTAGAATAAGTTAATAGAGACATTGTTAAACCTCGTTAGTCTGATCAGATGCGCTCGCGGGCCACCGGGTGTATACTTGATACTGGTAAACCATACCTAGTACCAATACCTACTTACCAGTTATAAGTACTACGAGTACTGTAAAAGAACCCTCTCTTAATCTAATTAAATAATAATAAACTAATCATAAATTAATAAATTATTCCTTAAATTAATTATAAGACTAAAAAGTTATTGAAGTTTGTTGACTATTTTGGACTACCTATTTTAATGTTTATGGCCTTGTGAATCGTCACCTAATAAATGGTAGAACCGTACGTTGTGATAATGTAGTAATCCAAATCCTTTTAAAGTAATGAGACAATACCTAACTAACATCTAACCTATTCAATAATATTAAATAAATTTAAAATATCCATCGTCCTACAAATAATTGCAATTTAATCCCCTGATGAACACTATTCCTATACTCTGAGTAACCGAACTGAAATTTCCACATAAAATCATATTATGCACCAATCAATATATTTCCTACTATATTTTCGAAAGGTTTCAATTGTAGGAATGAATAATTTTTTTCCTGCAAAAAAATTGAACATTATAGTTCCTAGTCATAAACAAAACTGAAGGTAAATTAAAGCTTCATGACGAACGTATGTTGAAATTAACAAGACAAGAAAGTGAAACATAGGTAAAACGTAAGTAAGTACATTGCTAACTGAGTTTGAGTTTGTTATATAGCAAAGTCATAGTAAACTCTATTTGTTTATCATAACTCTGGCATAGGAGCCCCGCCACCGCTCCAATGCTGTGGGTCTCGACTACCTGGCTGGTTAACCCTCCACTATTTAGTGCTTGAAATTTCCCACACGGAGGTACCGTGTGTGAAATTCCCCCACACTAAGAGAAATTTGATTTTACTAAATTTTGTTCTATTTATCCCAAGTCAGTACGTCAGGTACCCCATCTACCTATTCTTATCTACTTATCTAGTTTGGACTCCAAAAGGTGCAAGGGACAAGAGGACATTATTTTTTTCCAAATCCTAACAAAATAGACATCACCTTAGTTAATTGTGAGTCTATCTAATACGTACTACATTCGGTATATGACAGACTCTAAAAATAGCTCAACTTTCAAATCTCCTAGTTTTCGTCTAAAGATTATCAATATTATCGTAGATTCTATATCAACAGCATGTAGTGGACTAAACAGTAGTATTAATTTTAACTGTAAATATTTATTTGAATTCAATGATCTGTTAGTGATATTCAGGTTGTCTCTATTTTCCAGAACTTGTATTGAAAAGTAATCTAAAAACCGTTTATATAATTTAGGTATTATATATCATTATTATGAAATACGATAAAGATGTTTGCTGCAAGTAATATATTAGATTATTGATGCTATTTCCTAACAACAAGATATTCTCATTCGAATCTTTAAATTAGCTACCCCTATCCGTTTGGTAAGGAGATCACTAACAGGTACTGCTGTGCTTGACCCAAGACACGAAGGACAATTTCTTATCACTAGTACATTAAATGTTTTTATAGAATAAATAGTAAAACTCTTATTGAAAAATCAATCAAACAAACCCAACTCTGAATTCCACTAAATTGATCTATAAACAAACACGAACAACCCTAAACTATGAATAAATTCCCGGTAGTTATCTAACTATTGTACAAGCATTACCTATTTCGTACTAGAGTGAAACTTAATTACGATTTTATTTAAGTTACTCGCAAATGATTTCAAACAGAGAATATTTTCCCAATAGTTATCTAAGTAAAAGGAATAAATTCCCAATCGTTACTAATTCCCGGTAGTTACTTAACTATCGTTCAAGCATTACCTATTTTGCAACTAGAATACAAAACGTTCGTTTCCTTGCAGGAATATGATCCTTCCAACTCTCCTAAGTAAAATTCCGCCTAGAATCCGCTAAGAAAATACCTATCTATTTATGCTGAATTTATACATCAGAATTAGGCACGGAATAATATTTTCTCAGTAGTGTCATGACTTGTTTATGCGAAATTTGTATCAGCGTTTACTATCTCCGCGTAGGAATATAACCTTCCCATATCCTCCGTAGAACAGCGCAAAACCAGCTAAAGAAATACCTTCCTATACCACAGAATAGATATATAGTACAACGTTCTCTTACCACAAAATAGATTTATACAATTACGTATTGTTCTCTGTACATTAAAACCTTCTGTGATCACCCAGCTTTCCGTCAAAAGCAAGGTCCACGACAACCTAGCCCTACAATAAACACCCACAGCTTCAACCTTCGAGAAAACTTGGATTATATTTTTATAATTTTGATAATTTAAAAACTTTAATTGGCGATTTGATTCTGCATCCAAACAATCTGCCAAAAGTTCTAACTTGAACTTACCAGAATCTAAATGTGCTAAAGCATAATCTGCCCATCTACAGCGCAGAAGAGGAGTTAGCTTTCCTAAAATAGCATTCTGGGCAGCTCCTGGGCGGCACCGTGTAAAGCGGCGCTGAGCCTGGCCAGGTTTTCTTCCGGGGTAAAGCCTGCCTCCGTCCGTAAAAAGGCCTTCTTGAAGGAAAGCCAGTCAGAGACGTGACCATCAAAGAAAAGGAAGGACACCGACCTGCCATCTGCTCCCCAGGTCCGCGATGACTTTCGCCAGCTTAATAAAGAGTCTTGTGTCTCTACATTGTTTACTTTATTTGTGTTATCATAATAACAATTAGGCGTAGGATTAATGTTGTGTGTGCCTAATCTGAATGAGTGTGCAGTGTTTCCTTGTGTGACGGGCTGTAGGCAGGGTTGTATGCAATAGTCACCGCCCGGCGACGAACATGCGCGACCCGGTGAAACGGCACCATGCTGGAGTGAGGAGCTCCGCGACAGCTGCGTTGCAAGCTCCATCGAGGTTTCGTCCGTCGTTATTAATTCTGAAATCGAAAGTGCGATTATTATTTTGTTCTCCAAGATTGTTACCACAATCTACTAACCACTTTCGCGTCATAGAGCTCCTTTCGGACGCTGCGGTAACAATAGCGGCCAGCTCCGCTTGTAGTTCTAGGTCAGCGGCCCTCTTCTCCGCTTGAAGAGCTAGGTCAGCGGTCTTCTTTTCTTGCTCTGCATCCTGACGAACATGCCTAGCCACAGCTGCAAGCTTTTGGGCCTTAGCGGATGCTTGTGATGAAGCAACCGAGTGCGTTTTTAATATAGGCGTTGGCGTTGGTGATGAGACGGGTAAAGGTAATAGCATAGTGTCCTGCAAGAGAGCCTCGTCGTTTTGATTAGCAGGCGTGTCGCCTGACGACGTTGCTAGTAGTATAGAAGCGCTTACCTCAATCCGTTTTGTTTTCCGCGTGATGGACCTGAGAGTTGGCATCGTGAACGCCGAAAGCTGCCACAAATGTTGAGGATGAGCAGGATCAGTAAATTAGCACCAAAAAAGGCCAAAATATAGAAAAAGCGCACATCAAATCTTGCAAGCTTACTCGAATCCGCGTGAATGCTTCACAGATAACAAAATCCTATTCTATATCAAAAACACTTTAAAGGTAGAAAGGTAAAAAAGTAAAACTAAATATAAAGAAGGTTTGATTTCTTTTACTGTTACCTTATTTTACCACGGATATCCACTTTTACACCTATCTCTACATTTTCTCTATCAGTTAATGCGATGCCAACGACTATTTCCTTTATTTTTGGACTATTCTTTGTGCGTAAAATGCTTTGATCAAATTATTTCAGTATTTTTATAATTTAGGTAAAATTTATAATATTTGTGACGTCACGAGACAGCCTGTATCGTTACAGTACCTACGACGTACCTCTATACGTACTAGGTACCTTCGTGCCGTACCTATTGATCCTGATGATGGGTGCTGAGATTCTTGTGTGTAAACACTTTAATTTATTATCATAGTAAAATTCTTACAGTTTTTATGCTAAATATTTCGTAATATTACATACCTATAAGAAATATTTTTTTACTATGGTTGCAACTTGCTATAAATAAATCTTAAGACGTAGACTTAGATAGGTAGGTAAATATTTACAACTGCACTGGACCTGAAATATATTGCCATTAATATGTAAATAAATCAATGGATTAACCATTTTCTGTCAAATATGACACTTTAAATAAAATGACGGGTGTAATTATAATAATTTATTGTTAA
Source organism: Ennomos quercinarius (assembly GCA_910589525.2). Lineage (NCBI taxonomy): Eukaryota > Metazoa > Arthropoda > Insecta > Lepidoptera > Geometridae > Ennomos > Ennomos quercinarius. Next base: position 8,081,105 of record OU342505.1, on the reverse strand, counting down.
AATAAAATATAAATTATTACATAATAACTGAACTAGCGGCAACGCCTGGTTGCTAAAAGCTTCCCGGCAGCACACGATGCTGAAAAGCTCAGCTAGATGGCGTTATAATAAAGTTTTCATTTTATTTACTTTTCATGTAATATTTACTTGGGTACTACTTATTCCAATATTGTAACTTGTCGGGAGTTTTGGCGGGAACGCGGGAAAGTTCGTTCGTTCGTTGCATTGTATTATTTTTCAAAACTCGTGCTTTTTCCAGTGTTAATGTTTAAAATCGGTGGCGTTTTACGCATTAAGTGCTGAATTACGAGCATGAGTGTGGGCAAGTGATATAATGTGGTGAAACGTGGTTTTTTGTGTTGCTTCCAATATTTCATAGAAGCTTCTAGTAAAGTTGCCACCACTTTACTAGGGCATGACATAGACTGGACTGAGACTGGACTATGACTACGCAGACTGTGACCAAGACTTGACTTTACGTGAAATATTCAATCGTTATGAAAAATTACAATACTTGACACTGGCTAAATACACTATGTGTGGAGCCAAAATATAAGAGAAAAAAAAACTCTCATCGTCATTATTATGCATCATGCGGAGGCACTTTTTTTCAAGAATTAAGAAAAAAAATATTATAAAATCATTTCACTGATATACACTATTGGATGATAAATTTTATTAGGCAAAATATTTTGTTGTGATATAAGCTTCCATCAGCGGCCACGATTGCTCAAAATTAGGTAATAAACTAACCCGTACGAAGACTTATTTAAATTTTTATTTAATTTAGGGACGTTTGCATTAGGTTATATTATGTCAGTCCCATCGCATGAAGGCTTTCGTAAACATTTTTAGAAAAAAACCTATTAGACAGAGCTTATTTAATGTTTTCATTTCATAGGACAAACTTCATTTATATAAAGTCCTACAATATCTAAAAGTACCTCTGTATCATAGTTAGCAAATCCGTAGGTACTTAAATGTACAAATATTTTGAAAACTAATGTAGGGACAAAAATAAAAAAACACTAGTTTGCACTTTATGAAAATAACTCTACCATACAAAAGCCATTAAAGCATTGTCATAAAAGTAAACCATATTTGCAGAGGGAACTCAAATTTTAGGGTAGTGTCACACTAAAATCGATGTAATGATTTATAATTATGTAGTGCTCTGATTTTGAGCGATTCTGAATTAATATTTGTTAGACATCTTTTTAAATTAATATTTGATACACTTATAATATCAATTTTATAAACCAATAACTTATTACATTATACATACATTATTTACAAAGATACTCAAATAAAGACTAATAAAACACTTTATTTTTTTTAAATACCCTTTTTCCCAAAACACAGCAACCCCAAATTTTTGGAATAAAATATTTTTTAATAATGTATGAAGTTTTGTTCATTTTGAACTTTTTTGCCTTGTTTTAACTTCGGACAGAAACTTTTCCAGTAATATTATTTTTTATTTTATTTTTCCTGAATACCCACTTGATCTCAGTGTATCCCAGCATCTCCAGCTGCTCAACTCTTTCAGTTTCTATTTCCATCCTATATTAAAGGCGTCCAACTGTCATACCACATAATATGACAATAACCATATTTTGCTTCATTTTGTCACCGTCCCGAAGGGTGACAAGTGAATGGCGTGACTTATTTTATTGGGAGCACTATTTACGTCCCCTTTTGTGGTGGTGGGTTACAACTGTTTTTTAGTATCGGATTACGTATTTTAAGATCTGAAATTGGAATATGGGTAAAGTTGTTTGGAGATTTTTGCTCCATTTTCCGACTAGAGTCTTTTCAGTTTCACGAACAAGTACGAGTACCTACAAGTGTCAATTTGGGTGATTTATTTTTCAATTTGAAAAACAAATAAGGAAAAAACCGTTTGAGTGTAAATTCTCATACCTCAGACCCTTCTCTTTTTAAGAGAAGAACTCATATTCCTTCTTTCTTGAGTGTCTTCTTCTTGATCTTATTTCTTGTTTGTTTGTGTTTGTCGATCTTATTTATTTTTTTCAGGAGTGTCTTAAGCATTTTTTTTAATTTAATTCAAAGTACCTATAACTAATGAATAAATTTTTAATTCTATGTAATGTAAATAAAGACGAAGGCATAAATCATAATATTACAAAAAAAACTAGAGGAAATTAATATATTAACCAACTCTTTCTTGATATGGGTTATTGTTATACTTGGATTAGTGTAATTAATAATACGTCCAAGATTCTAACCACTCGTTTTTATTCACACACAAAACACTCCTAGCACAGAGTATATACATTCAGTGTTGCCAATCGTATCAAACCGATATAACACTCTCCCCTTCCCTTAAAAAATTGATCTATTATTAAATTGTTTTTTTGCTTCCATATTAGTTAAATAATCGAATCGTTATTAAAACAGCTTGTTAGTTTAAGCTTTAACTGGAACTTGTACTAATTACAACAATTTATTACTTGAATAGTATGGTGTGGTTCTTAATTACTACACTGTACTTCTCTTTAATTAAAATTTAATATCCCATTGTTCCTTTTATGTAGACTTTTCTATAAAAGAAAAGTACAGGCCAATAACTACAGGCAAGAAGTATAAAGTAAATTTATCAATAACAAAGTAAAAAAATAGTACGACAATGACATGAGGTCTTAATGTGTCCCATTATTTTAACTTATTAAGTTACTTGTAACATGACATACATTTTTATATAATTTTTCTTATTTGTGTCGGAACGACCCAAGCAAGTATAGGCAAAACGATGTTAGAATTCAGTATTTTGACATAATATGTATTCCTTATTATTTGCATTATTGTTCTCGTATACAAGACCGAGGAAACAGAAATAAATGAATAAATCAAAGATATTACACCATTACATTTTTTTAAATTGTTACGTTTTTGAAATAACATAGGTAGATAATTAAACAACGTAAAAGGACTTGCTCTCGACTAAAAATAAAATTTCTTAGACGTGCAACTTAATAACAAACCAAACATGGACATAACATAAAGCTTGTCGCACTACAATAAATTACTTAATTAATTAAGTAATTACAGCAAAAAACTGCGCTTTAATGTACCTTTACAGTGAAATATAACTTCGATCATTAGGGCGATATTTGAGTCACAATTATATGACGAGTGATATAACTGTAGGAAGTATTAAAATAGATAGAATAACAAACAGATGTTGTTTAAAAAACGCTCCGGCAACGGGGTGAGGGTTTGCGGATGAGAGAAGATGACAAAGCTAGTGATTTATGGGAAACTAATTAAAAATATTGAAATTTTGTTAAATTAAATCGCCCGAGGCAAATATAATTACAACGGGTTTTAATTCATTTTTAGGACACAACGTTGGTGGTCTATGGCCAAATGATTTTCATTGGTATTTCTCAAATTATTTTATGGCACAATATTGTGCCATATAATAATTTTTGGAATACCTTAATAGATTTAAAATTACTGCATCACATAATTATGTGATGCAGTAATTTTAAATACTAAATAGGGCGCATTCTGTGATCCTATTCTACTAATTTAAATTAAAAAGTTTGCGTGTATGAATGTACTTCTTTTGCCATTAAAGAAAAAAAAACGGCTAATAAAATTGAATTTTCATTTAATGAAAAAAGAAATAGCAAATTCAACATAATCTGCTTAAATCGCTTCTTTATTATTTGTTAACAGATTTAAACAACTCACAAAACAATTAAAAAAAAACTAAACAAAGAATGTTAAGAAAACACTCGCAAATAAACTCACCCAAGACATGTTAGGCTCTTTTTTAGTTATTTCCTCAAGAAAATTTTTGTTAGTGTTAATATACAATCTAAGATAATCTTATTCAACAGCTGTTTAAAAAACAATCTCAAGTTACGGGACAAAAGGAAGTGAGCATGGACCTAACCCTAAACTGCCACCGATTTGTTAATTGCCGGGGAGTTTTTGTACACTTTTTCGAGGGTTTATTTATGACTGTAAATGGCCCACAACTAGGGGTGTCGCTAATTTGAATTTTATGAACTTTATTTTTATAATTTTAAAAGGGTTCATTCCCTGGAGACGACGATTCAAAGTGCTGTGATTCTTTCCGTATTTTATTACTTGGGGTTAGTTTTAAAATATCTTTGTTTTAACTGTAAAAAAGTAATGGCTTAGAGTAAAAATTTGTTTTTTGATTATTCATTTTGAATTATGTGAGTGTTTTTAAGCGTCAGAAGCTAAGATTTTTTAATAAATTTAAAAAACACATTACTCTGTAAGCAATTTTACTGCAAAGCTGATCTTATTGCAAAATTAATAAACTAAAAGTAAATCTATTTTCACCTTGTTATTAAAAAAAAACATAAGGTATATCCTGCCGCTATTATTTTTATTTTATTCTACTTATTACTGTATCAACTTTATGAGAATAATTATATTAACTAATACCATTCAGTCACCTTAATAAAATAAAATGTAGTCATGTGTCCAGCTTAAGTTTATTTATTAGTCTCTATTTTTCATAACAACGAAACTGAAACGAAACTGAAAACGAAAGTTATCAATCAGTGTGTGTTGCCAGTGATGACTTATGGAACTGAGACATGGTCTCTTACTGTTGGCCTCATTAGTAAGCTCAAAGTCGCGCAGCGAACTATGGAGCGAGCTATGCTCGGTGTTTCCCTGCGAGATAAGCTCCGGAACGAGGAGATCCGCAGGAGAACTAAAGTGACCGATATAGCTCTTAGAGTTAGTAAGTTGAAGTGGCAATGGGCAGGCCACATCGCTCGTAGAACTGACAACCGATGGGGAAGAAAGGTTCTCGAGTGGCGATCACGAACCGGAAGACGCAGCGTAGGCTGGCCCCCCCACTCGGTGGACCGACGACCTGGTGAAAGCCGCGGGGAGCCGATGGATGCAGGAGGCGAGCAGCCGCTCAAGGTGGCGTGCTCTGGGGGAGTCCTATGTTCAGCAGTGGACGTCTTCAGGCTGTTAATGATGATGATGATAATGATTTTTCATAACAAAACTGCATCAGGAATCCTAAACAAACATTATTTCTATACATTGTCAACATTACTAACTTTCTTCCATCTCCCAAACTACAAAGTGGATACTTTGTAGATTATGTTCAGCAAACTATGATCCACAATGACCAAGAGTAATCCTGTACCGTGAAAACTGTCAAACTTTGATTGGATCGCCCGATGTAATCCAAGAGCGAACACCGGAAGATTACAAGTAGACAAAACTGATTAGCTTCAATTGAAGTTCTTGATTGGAAGGACAATTTGGGATTGGATACCTAATCAAAGTCGATGAAAGTGTTTTGATACTTTATTTTTGTACCTAGAGCTATTTTGCGACAAGAAAGAAGGTCTGTAAAAGAACTAAAACGTTTATTGAATATGCAATGGAAGTAATTTGAGATGATTTATTTGAACATCATGTTAATCTACTTTAGATACACCACACAGCTCAGCACCAGTTTTAGAAATACACAGCTTCTTGCGGTATATATATAGTTATTAACTACAAAGAGTCGCTTTTTTAACTTTTCTAAATGATTACTAATTTAGCCATAGGTTTTTGATAATTGGATGACCAAGTACCAAAAACTGCACAAAACATTATTATTGAATTAACTGAATAATTACATTTTGAATATCATAAGCCTAATGAATATAGGAACAAAATTACAAAATTTGCCGTCGCTTCAACATACGCAACACGAAATCTAACAAATGATCCTAATTCAACCACTCAGCTTTATTAATGCTTATTTTAAATTTTATTTTACAACTTTCCTTTTGTCATACCTAATTTACATTTATTAGATATCTGTTTCCTGCCGTTGATTGGCGACACATAATTCTTGGCCATCTCAGCTGTTCTGATAGTAATTATAAGTTATTTTATATTAAAATAAATGGAACATTTCAATAAAATTTCAATTTTAACACCACAATTCCGGACCCAAAGAATAAGATCAAATGATGTTTAGAGATTTTTTCAGCTTATAACAAAAAGATAATTTATGTTAGACGGAAACATAATATAAAATGTACAATAAATCGTGTCGTATACCCGCCTTTTCTTGATATTTTCTGCTGAAGACGAATAAAACTATCATATTATTGCATTTTGTGGCGTGTAGTTTCAGTGAGCCTGAAATAACAAGCGGTTTTTAAAAATATGAATTATTTTATTATCGAACACAATAAAATCTTTGTCCAAGAATAGTAGGATGAAACATGCTTGATACTTGCACTCGAAGAAAACTGTATTTTTTTTGGGTTAAAAATCTACCGCCAAACACTTATCTATTTATTCCGGTAGGCTCCCAATTCAGTAGTAACGTATTCAGCCATACATCAGATGGTATTCAAACGTTACTATAAATAATGTATAACATAAAAAAAATAATTTAAAAAAGTACTTACAGCATTTTTTATTCACCTATTTATAGTAATATTTATGTTTTGAAACATTATTTTATCGCCGTAGTTACCGACCGAGGGAAACAATATAATTTATAAAATGATCACGTAAAAATTATTCATTGAGATTTTTTTTTCAAACATAGAGTAGGTTTACTAAATAACCCTACTTTATTAAGCATTCAGTGAAGTACTTATAATACATTACATAAATACTATGATCATTAGCAGAAGACTCGACCTGTCAATTAAAAGGATTTATTCTATAGTTATTATGGAAAATATAACTAAACAGAAAAGGTTATGAGAAACTGAGAAATCGTTTAAACAAAATCACTGACAATTTTTTTTATTATACTGATTAAACAAGGATAATTTCAGTTCATAAAATCACAATTGGGCCACTGGGTAGGTATGTACCGATACGCACTTTTCAGCGAGTAGGTAGGTATTATAACACATGTAGTTTTTTAGAAAGTGCTTTTTAAAATAGGTTATTTGGAATGTGTTTCTCATTTAAGTAAACATCTTCATTGGAACTGCTTTGGTAAAGTTCCAAATACTTATGAAAGTATCAAACAGTACCGGTCCACGTACAACAAGAAATATGAGTTACGACCGCAGTCCGCTTCCACAGTACAAGGCATAAAATTATATCCCGCCTCTAAACTATTTATATTATTATAATAATTTTCCGCCCCAATTATTCCACTGGTGACAACTTTTATTGGTATATATACGATTGTTATTCTTATCCAGCCAATAAATAATACTTTTATAATATCTCTCCGTGACAATATTATAAACAAATTCCACGTGTTATGATAACCGATAAATATTATAATTTTGTCACTTGCAAGAGGAAACATTCATGTTTACATAACACGAGTGTTATAGTGACTTTATCCCAGTTTTGATTTAAGGGATTTTGACGTTTTGGTCTTGATTTTCGCTGAGCTTTTACTGTGGTTAAGCTTGTCATAAAAACTGTAAGAGAAACTGGGTAGTTAATTTATTAAAATAAAACTATAGCATGTTCTTCAATTCACGTGTTTATACGTGTGTGTCAAATTTATACAAAAATAGACGTGTTACATTGGTTATTTTTGTCATATTTTGACAGAGAACGCGTACTATAGATGGGTACACTCGAACTTGGTTATTAGCTGTTCATACGCAATATTTAGGATTACTAACATTTCTACAAAATAATCCGGGCTTATAGCACCCTTGGCGACCCTTATTTGTTCAAAATATCATCTTTGTGTAGCAGTCTTACATAATAATATTTCATAAAACCATCTGACAAAAACTGTGAAAAGGTTTCTATATATATATTTTAATTTACTTTTAAATTACCTTTTCGTCTAATGAATATTTACTACATACTACATCCACCTTCGCAGAGACTATATTATATAAATCTACTAGGTATTTAGAGCCACTATGTCTGTTGAGGATGAGCAAGTCCAGTGAATGAGCACACAGAAAAACTTGAGCAATCACCACGTCAAATTTATTAAATTAAAAAGGCCAAATCATAGAAAAAATGCACACAAAATCTTTGAAGCTTAGAAGAGTATTAGTATATCACTGACAGAAAACAAAGTGCCAAATAATATCAAAAACACTTTAAAAATAGAAAAGTAAAAAAGTATAACTAAATATAATAAAGGTTTGTCGATCGGCAACAATGTCCTTAATAAATTACCTCTTCACGACCCAATCAATAAACATCTAAGATTTCGCAAAACCTCGAAACGCTATTCTTCTAAAAGGGAATAAAATCAGCACCCTTCAAACGTCGGGCCCAGAAGAAAGGGGACCTGTCATAATCCCTAATATTCGCAGGCTCTCGATCATAACCTCTCTAACCACAAAAGTGTCGTAATAACGGCGTTAATCCCTCATTGTGGCGCCATCTCTTGACGGATTGCCGGCAACTGAATGGAGATTACGCCCTCGCAAGCTAGGGGGCGCTTTGTCCGCGAAGTTATTATAGATAAGCCTATTGTACGGTGGAATGTTGGGGATAATTTGTTTTTGGACGGGTTTCAATACTTTCAATGAGTTTTGGAGTTGTACCAGTGTACATTGTAAAACCTATTGCAAGTTCAATGGAAAATTTATGGTGAGTTCCTTTATTGAATCTTTTACTCTCTCCCATTAATGACTGTTATGTAGTGATTACCGATGATGATAAGAGAGTTCGTTGCCACTTACAACATTCAAGATTATCAAAACAGGATTAGAAAAAGTTGAAAAGTGAATGTTTTACTTAATTAAAAAAAAACCTCTCATTAAATATGTTTTAAATCCTTGTGAGACCTGCACTTGTATATGAATTATTCGTCCTAGCAATTAATAGTTTCAATAAAACATTTGTTAGGTTTGGTAAATTTTGATTTAAATTATAATAACATTTTTAGCATCAAGTCCTATTTGTTTTTTTTTCTCTAATCTGTGGTCCAGACTAATCACAACCTCCACCTTTACTCCGCTCTTACTAATAGGTAAGCATTGTTTAGCGGAGGAATACATCGATGCCCCTACTAAAGTTTAACAGCTCCTTCATACTATTCCTCTGTGACATACCCAAATGCATTGCTGTAGGTATGTCATAGAGCAATGGCAATGGGCAGGCCACATCGCTCGTAGAACTGACAACCGATGGGGAAGCAAGGTTCTCGAGTGGCTACCACGAACCGGGAGACGCAGCGTAGGCCGGCCCCCCACTAGGTGGACCGACGACCTGGTGAAAGCCGCGGGGAGCCGATGGATGCAGGAGGCGAGCAGCCGCTCAAGGTGGCACGCTCTGAGGGAGGCCTATGTTCAGCAGTGGACGTCTTCAGGCTGATGATAATGATGATGATGTCATAGTGGGATAAGTGCGAACTTAGAAGCTGTCAAACTTTAGTACAGACGGGCACGAGAGCTATTACCCCTACCCTTAGAAACAAACCCTAAGCTTAATCCCACGTTGTTTTATATCCAGAATGGAAATGTTTAACCCGTAAATTATTTAGTTGTGTCACATGTCAGGGGATGATGGATCGGGGCAATAATTGCGTCATACTTGACAACCCCCGAGTAATTTGTCGGAAACGGGGTGGGGGTGGTTATTGATGGCTGAAATTGCTAAATGTACCTAACTATTGTTTTTATATAATGTTTTTTATATAACCAAAGGAGTTACTCTATGCTTCACTGTTCCGCGGTAGGCCGCAACTCTGTTCACATTTTCTCACTAGTGAATGATTCTAGGATTCTGAGGAGACCCGCAAGAGAACTCACAGTCACCGACTCACCGATAAAGCTCTGCATGTTGAAGTGGCAATGGGCAAGCCACATCACTCGTAAAACTGACAACCGATGGGGAAAAAAGGTTCTCGAGTGGCATTACGATTGGCTTAGATGGTAGCCCCGCTGGTCAGAACTGCGGGGAGCTGATGGATGCAGGAGGCAAGCAGCCGCTCCAAGTGGCGCTCTATAGGGGAGCCCTATATACGTGTATGTTGCAGAGGACGCATTCCGGGTGTTGATGTGAATGATTCTATAATAACTGTAGAATTATAATAATAGATTCTTTACTAGTTACTCAGTACTTAGGAATGAGCAGAAATTAAAAAAAAATCACTCTATGAGCAGATTAACAAACAGCGTTCTTCTAACGTGAACTGTGCCATTACTTTATGTTGACATATCTATAAAATGAGGCGGATTTAAAATTGTGTTGAATATTTTCCCCTAAGAATAAATTACAGAAATATGTGGTCACATTTAAAATATATGCATTGTGATGAACGGAACACGTTCTGAATGATACACCCAGTGAGGCTTCGGCCCCATCGGTGCGTCTGCGAAGTGGCAGCGTTTGAGCTGCGAAACTATTCGGTACCCATCGCTGTGCGCGGGAATCGCGGCGCGGCCGTCTACGAACACGGGCAGCGATGGGTGCCGAATGACTGATTTTGACGCTTCACTGACGCTCCTTGACGCGCCGGTGTGACTAAAGCTATGCATGATAAATAAAGACATGGTGGAATGAGAACGTTTTAAGAATGCAACGATTGTTTTGAATTCTTTCTGAACACGTTTTAAAAGATTGGAGAAGTTTTCTTGAGCGAGCTTTGGATTATCATTAAATTACATGATATCTAATCAACATTTTTAGGATATTGTTGTTGATATTCTTGGCGTAAATTGACCTGTATAATTGGGTGGTAATGAAAAAAGAAATACCTAAAAATTATACTTTATAAAACATAAATATTTGCTAAAAATTACACCATACACGTGTGAGAGCTCATTTAAAACTCAAGATGATTTTTGTGAAAATTGTGAAATCACCTTGTCTAAGGCGTTCCTTTCCGCGCCACACACACACACACAAAGGCTCCTAAAGGGCTACTTGTGTTTCATCATAAAAATGATTTATTAAATATTCAGCTACTAATTAAGTGTGGAATTACAATTACATTTTTTTTTTATCTATATTACCTGTATATCTATGTACACTTTTTTTTTTTTTTTTTAACTAAGCCTAAGAAAACAAAATATTAAAATACATAAAACAATTACATTATTAGATGATTCAGTGTATGCATTACAATGAACCCTTCAAATATGGAGAGGACGTTTGCATCCTCAACGCAACAACACCCTGTATAACAAATTGCAGTTTTTTTTTGTAAATGCTACGTAACTCCGCTCACCATCGCGCGTCAAGTCGGTCGCCTGAGTTACCTGCCTATACCTATTTACAGACACGCAGAACTATAGTACCTACCATGAAATAAAAATAATCCATGGTAAATAATAGAAAAACATTAAACTCAGTACTTATTTAGAAATGAGGTACAAAAAAGGTATACGAATAAGATTTTTATGAAAGTTATGAACTACGAAAAGCAAACAGAAAACAGTACAGCAAAAGCAGAAGCTCTACGAGCACTATTACTTACAAATACAAATACAAATGGTTTATTGTAAAACAGTAATTAGGTACATAAAAAAAGTGAGCTCTGCCTTTAGCTTTAGTTATTCAACTGTGTTGCAAAAGGCAGGTCTTCCCATAATTGATCTAGAACTAGTTGTTTTACAATAGTAGACCGTATTATACCTATAAATCAAAACTCAAAAATTTATATCATAAACCTCATAGCCTAAATTTAAAAAATAGAAATGGATCTAATGAGTATGGTATATTAAAGTAGGTTAAGAGTACTTAAGAGTAAAATTAATGTATAGTCGGTAGGTATTTTTATAGAGGATATGCTTTCGAGTATGTGTATGTATGTTAGAGGGTGTGTATGTGAGTGTGTGTGTGTGCGCATAGGTACTGAGTAGCTTCAACAACTTATATAGGTGAAATCGAATCTTACCATGGCATATTAAAAAATATTGTAATAATCTACTCAATACATTTTTTAGAATAACGTGCGGTCGAATCATCGACACTGCAGTTTAATTATACACGAACAAAATTATAACTGCTTTTATAGAAAATACATTTGTGTTTTCGTAAAAAGTTTAAAACACAAAGATCACTCAAAATTAAAGAAACTAAATCAACGCAAAGTCAGACCGTTGCCTAAAACTTAAACATAACTAAACATGTTATTAATCGTTTTCTATGATCAATTAATATGCGACCACAAGCAATATATTTCACGCGTATTGTTGACGTCAAACCAACGTTCTGGGATTTTCTT